>JASDDO010000001.1:503854121-505104121 GCA_030015575.1 Agapanthus africanus | reverse complement strand
TCCATTGTTATCACAATACAAAGTTATTGGATCCTTAATAGATGGAACCACTCCAAGTTCAGTTATGAACTTCTTGATCCAGACAGCCTCTTTGGCCGTATCGTTGGCAGCGATGTATTCAGCCTCCATCGTCGAGTCTGCAACGGTTTCCTTCTTGGAACTCTTCCAGCATACCGCCCCTCCGTAGAGGGTAAAGACAAATCCCGAGTGCGACTTAGAGTCGTCCTTATCACTCTGGAAGCTCGAATCGGTAGAGGACTCCACTTGGGGTTCTCCATTACCATACACCAAGAGCATCTCTTTAGTCCTTCGTAAGTACTTGAGAATGCTCTTCACAACTGTCCAGTGACTCTCTCCAGGATCTGCTTGATACCTACTCACTACACTTAGTGAGTGTGCTACATCAGGTCTGGTACATAGCATCACATACATGATAGAGCCTACTGCCGAAGCATAGGGTATCCCTTGCATGCGAGCTCTTTCCAAATCAGTTTTGGGAGACATCTCTTTGGAGAGAGTGAGTCCAGAGATCATGAGTAAAAACCCACCCATGGATTCTTCCATACTAAACCTCTTTAGTATGGTGTCAATGTACCTGGATTGGGACAATCCCAGTATCCGTTTAGATCTATCTCTATAGATCTTAATCCCTAAGATGTAGGAGGCATCCCCTAGATCTTTCATTGAGAATCTTTATGATAAGAAGAGCTTGACCGATTGCAGCATAGGAATGTCATTTTCTATCAAGAGTATGTCGTCCACGTACAATACGAGGAAGACAACCTTACTCTCTGCCACCTTCTTGTAGATACAAGGTTCATCTACGTTTTTTGACGAAATCAAACTCTTTGATAACGACATCAAAGCAGATGTTACAACTGTTGGATATAGTGCCCTCAGAGTCAATTATTGGATCACATGCACATGATTGCAATGATTGAGGGAGGACCTATAACGGTAGGACAGTCTTACTTAAGATGATAGTATGCTATCTGGTTTATCTTTATTATCGTGTACTGCTTTAGGTGACCTTACAGGTCGCTATTACACGTTGATAGAGCCCTTAGGATTCTTGCTTGACTACCAGCAGTATGATGGCGATCATATACGTGGGAGCCGGGGTCTATAAGCACATCCTTAAAAGGTCCCTAGTCGTGGGAGTTTCGAGACTGGGCATCGATACTTCATTAGTAGACTAGTGTATATAGTCGAGACCCCGACGAGGGGCGGTGGTCGGTCTCACAAGCCATTGGTATCAGTTGGTTCACCTAAGATGTATACAGGTGCTCATTGGGTTATGAGTACACCGGACAAGACTTGCCGGGAATATGCTAGTTGGTATTATACCTGACGTCAGATAGCAGTTCCCTGGTGACATGTGTACAGGTTAGTTCATCGACCTGAGATCGTCATTTGTCTCGTGTGAGTTCCCACTGTGCTTTGATTACTACCCTACCACGGATCAAAAGAGTCGTGCAAACAGGTTTTAGTTGGGTACAGTCCCGAGCCACATGGAGGCAGTGAGCGGATCGGCAGGGGTTTCGTCTCTCCCGGTATTGGGGGTGAGATCACGCTGTGTCTAGGAGAGCCATTACACGAAATCCTTGGCCAAGGCAGGAGATTTACTGGTAGGTATTCCAGTAGTATCTCAGGGTGTTCTGGGCTACACTCCGACACGACTTGTACCGCTTTTGGGGGTCTGACTTTTACCACCCCCCTAGGACCGACATGCGATGCTCATAGCCGAACGGACCGGACTGTACGGATATTGTCACTGATAGGCTCAGTAGGGTGTCAGGATGAGTTCACTCATCGACCTCCCTTTTGGTCAATACCTGGTAGCCCGTTACGTACAGCTAGTACCTCTGACGTGCCAGTGGTTAAATCCACAGCCAAAATATTGACGAGTTTTTAGAGTCCCCCACAGGCAGTTTTCAAGTTTCGGGCGAAACGTTGTAGAAGCCGTATGGTATTATGGCAGGGTTCAATCATATACGTGCAGTAGTGCACGGATCATGATCGGACGGATCATACTAGTGGGCTTTGGTGTAAGCCGGATCCTAGTATTAGATTTGTTTGATTACTTTAGTCTCATCGCATTCGCATTCAGTCGGAATGTGGATGCAGGTATGTATATACAGGTGAGGGTTATCCTTGTGATCCATCACGAGTTTACTTTAGATGTTGCCGTATCTTTTTATTATTGTAAACATTTGGATTAATGTTTACAAATGGAAATTATGAGCTAGAAATCATCATTTTGTGCATTTAATGTGGCATGTGCAAGAGTAGTGACTCATGGTCTCTTTTTATGTGCATATGTCACATTATTGTTTGATTTGGTGTTGATATGATGAGAAGAGAGAGAGAGGGGCTGCCATATGAGAGCTTGGTCTTGTATTTTTTACAACTCACTCTCTCATTTCATCATAAGAAAACATAAGAAAAGAAAATGCTTCTTCTTCTTTTTCTTCCTCTAGCTCACAACCTCCATTGATGGCTTCATCTTCAACCTCCATCCATGCAATGGATGCAAGAGACAAAGTTGTCATACACGTTCTCTATTTCGCCTTGGACACGTCGGCTAGCGAACTTCGTGCCCGAGTTGCTTCGAATGAAGCGGGAGCCCGTAAAAAGACTCGAAGATGTGGTGCCCTTTCCGACGAGAAGACCGGAGATCGGAGATACCGCGAGGAGGTTGGGATGGTGGCCAAAGACCGACGGACACGGATCGATCGGTATAGCTTTCCAACCCTTTCTCTAGTTGCTAGTTGTAGGTTAATAGTTCGATCCTGTTTTAAGCATACGATAGCGCCGGTTTCAAGTTTAAGAAAAGTTTTCATTTCCGCATTTTGGCCTCGGACAGACGGCCGGGGCGCTACCGTAGACTTACATGGTATCAGAGCCACGCCATTAACCTTTACTAGCTTGCTCTAACGTGTTTAGAACTTCGATCGAACGAAATTTCCAAAATCTGCATTTCCAATTCTGAGTTTCTGTCGAATTTTTTTTGTCGTCGAAAAATTATTTTGAGTATTGCAGAAAATCAGGCAGGCTTCTATTAGACCACTGCAGAAATTTCGTAGCATGACGTCACTAAAGCGACGCGGAACCGCGACATTACCCCTGTTTTGGCCGCGGTTCCGCCGCACTACTGTAGCCTCAATGCACCAAACTTTCTACAGTGGTCTCTGAGTTGGAATTGGGGTTTCTGGTAATTTTTGTTTTGGCCCAGATTATTTTGAGTACTGGGAATTGTACTTGGGGCCCACTTCGGGGAATTTTGTCGATCGAAAATTTTAAACATGTTAGTTCACAGTATTTACATTATATCTGCGACCGTGAATGTCATTTGATCGGTAAATCTTGTCTAATTGCTATAGCCCCTTTAGACGGATTTGCAAACGTGACATTCACGTTGATGTTCTGTGTTGTGCTGTGATGTTGCAGATTTGTTGTGGTGGATAGCCTGGATGCAATGGTAGTACAGTTTGGTTGTATTTGTATATTTGATATTGCGGGGCGAGTGCCCGACATGTGGACTGCCGTCACTACCTGTTTGTATATTATTCTTTTGGGACACGACCGGGCTGAGGTCGATATACCCGTTGTATATTTTACTTTCTGTACTAGGATTACCCCGCGAAGGGGTGCACGGGTAGCCGGGTTCTAGAGGACAATAGGCCCGCATCTCATGGCTTTGAGACGGAGGGGGCTTCACTCTAGAATTGGCGGGATATTCGCCGCACTCGTAGGGGGTACAGGTTGACCCAAGGGGGTGCTCAAGTTACCGGATTCCGTGAAGTGCTGGGTGGTCCATTCAGTTTGTTGAAGGGGGTTGCATCGCTTCAGGTTTTGGCGAGTAACTTGCCGTGCCCGTATAGGTCTAGGATTTCATTGCACAGGCTATCCACACGACCAGGGGAACGTCGGGTTTCAGTAGCGGCTCTATGAAACCCGGAGATCCCAGATTATCTATATTGTTCTGTAATGCTTATTACATTTCTGTGATGTTGCATTTTATCACGCCATCAGCGATTATTATATATTGATATATATACTAGTAGATGTTGTATATGTTTTACACCCACACTAGTCCAGTCCCCGCTCTGTCGTTAGTTAAGTAACCTAACGGGTGATGACGGGACCCAGTGGCGAATGCGGATGGCATATACGTAGATCATATTTTCGTTCTTTTGTGGTGTGATTAATTGATGGGACTGCATTGATTCGGATCAATGCAAGCTAAACAAACTTGTTTGATGTTGTTGGAACATTTTTCAAAAAGCTGTTATTACAAGGACATTCTCTTTTGTTTTGCACAGTGGTATTCGGTTATGAATATCCAGCACCTCAGTCGACGAGGCAAGAGCCGAGATCCCTTCACCGGGAGTGACCCCTTGGACAGAAGTTTGCGTCAGGGTAATAACCTCACTATAGTCAATTACTTCTTGCTTTGCATCGTGGTATTCAGTTGGAATATCCTGCACCTCATTCTACAGGGAAAGTGCCGAGATCCCTTCACCGGGAGTGACCTCTTTAGCAAAGGTTTTCGCCACTATATTTATAAAAAAAACTATCCGGTTCCTTCAACGATATCAAGTTCATTACGTTAAAGGTTTTTCACCAAAAACCTGCCGTAGCCCTCCGTCATTTCAGATTAGTATTGCTTAGTATTCGTGCTACGTTTGTCGTGCATTGCCGAGGCGTAGTGTTCAGTAGCTCTGTAATGCTTTTCTGTCGCATGGATATGTGGATTGGTTAGGACAGTCGTACGGTTATGTTGGCATTGTCAAGGACTCGTACGGGTGGGTTTAACGCAATCAAGATAATGACGGGTTGAACTTGACTAGGACTCTTTGATATGTTGGCATTGTCAAGGTCACTTGGGTCCTAGGGGTAAAAATATACATCGGGGTTTTTTAAAGAAACTGAAACTTGCCAGGCATGCGCATACCTTCTGGAGTGTGATAATGTGAGTGGATTCCATCACGTTATCATGCAATGATAGTTGGATCCCGATTCTCACCGATGAGTTGGTTTACTCCTCGGGTGATCCCGACTAATTCTTCTTTCGGGTTTGGAGGAGAATTTGAGGTTACAATAGGAGGTTTCCTTATTAGATAAATTGGTAACCATTATGATTTAGATTAGAGTGCACGCAGAGTGTTTCTTTTCTCTTTCTCTTTGACAGCGACCATGACCCGACTCTCGACTATGACCCAGTGACCAAGTTAACCGAACCTTTCTTAAAACACTGGCTTTTGGATTGTCAGAGTTGTATACCTCATTGCCACTCCTACTTTTACCCTTTTCTCCAGAACACCCCGTATTACTACGAACATCCACTTCCATTGGATAAAACCATCGTATGGTTATATACGAACTCGAAGGAACTTGTTCCAGATTCGAGGATGGTTTCCGGTTCTGGAGAAAATGAATAGGACAATTCAGTTGTCTTTTCCTTTTACCTTCTCTCAGGTTGCGGGTGTTTCTTGGATTAGGACAGTACACTATTACGCTAATTGGATAGTCTTCTTCCAAACCATAGGCAGGTGCCGAACGGTAGGGAATGAAGAAAACCAATTAGCCTAACGATGGTGTATAGAAGGTATTAAGTAAAGACAAATAAAGGGATTAGTAAAAGGGCAAAGTAAATTGCGACTACTATTCACGACCAAACCAAGTATTTCATCGCCACTCCTACTTCACATTTGTATTTCTCCAGGACACTCCGTATCACTACGAAGATCCACAGTTTATTTGGATACTCCATCGTATGGTTATATACGAACTCGAAGGAACTTGTTCCAGTTCGGGGATGGATTCTGATTCAGGAGAAATATGAATAAGGTTTTATTCAGTTGTCTTTAATCTTCACCTTCTCTCAGGTTAGGAGTACTCCTAGGATTCGGAGAGTACACCCATTATGCTTATTGGATAGTCTTCTTCCAAACCATAGGCTGGTGCCGAACGGTAGGGAAGGAAGAAAACCATTTAGCCTAAAGGGGTGTACAGAAGGTAATGACTAAAGACATATAAAGGGATTTGGAGAGATGGCAAAGAAATATACGGTTACAGTTGTGAATCTGATAATGGAAGAGGCATTACTAGAAATATCCGGATACCCCTTCGAAACATTTACATGTTTCAGTTTCACTGTGTATTGTTAAAAGAAAACTGATTTCCCAATTAGCCCTTACTCCAGGGTATGTATTTACCAGGTTTGATTCTCACATCTGTATGGATTTACAGATGATGAGTGGGAGTAAGTTATTGGGAGTTGGGTGATCATCCTCATTATATCGGGATTCGTTGTAATTGGTGATATTTGAGGAAATCGCATGGGTTGTTTGCCGGACGGCAAATATTTGGTTTTGAATATCCGTTGTTATGCACCAATTTCAAATTGATATATCTGTACGTTTATTTTTATAAAGTGAGATATAACTTTTTGAAATTATGTCTATGACATTTACCTATATCAGTGGATGGTTAGGTAAGGAGTATTAAACAGCGGTGTAATTCTTCTTAACCATAAGTACAGTTTTCAACCTACGATACACAGGAAATGAGTTATTAAACACAGGAGACTTATACAGAGTATTGTATATTGTCCAGTGTCCATTAGGACAGAGGGGTTGGCGCTCGTACTATATTCTGTTTACTTGTGACTTCTCTAGTTCTTAGACATGTGTTTCGTAGAAATGCAAGGTCTAAGTTTTGAGAAGTTATAGGTATAAGAGTAAAGTAGAGAACCAGGCGTTACAAGTATCAGGATTCTACAAGGTGATCGAAGATGTAGATACTTGTATATGGTATTCAGTTAATAGTAATGATTAAGAGAACTTGCTTCTTTTTCAGGTTACTCATAATTGGAAGTACTCCTAAGTTGAGTAATGCTGATCGGCCTCTCTCCATTTAGTTGACATGCACTGGAGACAGCTGCATAATTTGAATCTGGTTCCAATTAAATCAGTGCCTCTGTTTCTATATTGGATATAGAATAGTTCATATCTTAACAATGTTAAGGTACGGGGAGTTGTCCGGCTTATGCTTAAAACCAGACTCTGGATAACTCAAGGCACGTTTCTGTAATGGCTGTTTGTGGGTTGACCCGGGCTATGACGAGGGTTGACTTTCTACCATCTAGAAGATCAATAGTGATATTGTTCTTGACTCACCACAGTTTTAGTAAAATGGATTTTTTCAGAAAACAGTAGTGGGAGTATGGTAGAACTGGAAGTGATTCCAGAACCGCAAGCGATTACTGAAAATTTGATAAGAACCTAAAGATTCAATCTGGTTTGACATTTCATTGGCCACTCCGCAGATATGGTGGGTAATCTCAGGCACCCGAGAGGTACTCCGGGAGCCTCAAGGACGGTGACAGGGAGGTTCTTGTTTACCCAGACTTGCCATTGCTGTTATTCCTGACTGTGAGACCCGGCAGGAGGATGAGTATAGCGTCGTTCTAAACTAACTTTAGAAGTGTACGTGTATATGACTCTGCCAGAGGGTTGTCGTAGTCAGTGGGAGCAGCGGAAGCATAGTGGACAAGTAGCTTATATCTATTTATGGACT
This sequence comes from Agapanthus africanus, assembly GCA_030015575.1. Lineage (NCBI taxonomy): Eukaryota > Viridiplantae > Streptophyta > Magnoliopsida > Asparagales > Amaryllidaceae > Agapanthus > Agapanthus africanus. The sequence continues at coordinate 505,096,537 of JASDDO010000001.1, read as the reverse complement.
AAAGCAGATATAGCGGAGAAAGATCATCTATTTCTGATGTGACAGTCATAGGTTTGACTTCATCAGAATAGGGGATGGATCTATTAAGAAGGTAGTAGGGTGTGATGTCCTAGTATATGGATGACATACACAAAGTAGGAAGTGAAATTCCTATACTATGATCGGTTATATTTTGGTTGTCACACAGTGGTTTCTCCACATAGAATATAGATAAAGTATCAGACATTCTGGTTACTAGATCTATGGTTTTAGATCTAGATTTGGGTAGTTTCCCAATTTGGGTACTTAGACAGCATTCTACGGGTGTTTTAGAATGGACGACTTCTGGTACGGTAGTATACCTGCAGGTGATGGAGTCACCCTCTCTAAAGGTGTCTTACAGACTAAAGAGGAGAGGGATGTGCATGATTGGCGAATCACTTGCTTAGGCAATTGAGTCAATCATGAGATGTCAAGTACCACACCAGACGTTGTTTTTGCACTAGATGCAATAAGTTGATATTAATCCTATCCTGGAGAAACATTTGGAAGCAGTTTTAGAACATAAGTAGATGTTCTAGGGATATGATAACGGCAGCCTCCTTCGAGAGACAGTTATCATTCCAGGCTTCCAAGGTGACCTGGATGACAGAGTGGCTGTCAGAGTTATAGTTTTCGCTCTGACGAGGGGCAGTGTTTTGGACAGGTGATCCAAGCGGACACTGAGGGAGGCAAGACGCAGGATACTGATTAAGTTCAGTTGACGATACAGTCTAAGAAGTTTGGATTTGGAGTTCATTTATGAACTAGGTCCCATCAGATATCCAGGTATATTCTAAGACAGGTATTGCTCTTTTCGGGAGATGGCTTTCTCCGCGAACTAGAGATTAAGAGAGACATAGAAAGAAACATCAGGGCGGATCCACTCACTGAGGCTATTCCTCGAACGCAGTAGTTTCACAAACGGGGTTTGTGAGACTGTTCAGTAGAGGAGTTGGGTGTTCGGTATCACACGGGCTGTGAGTATACGACATCGTAATAATTAGCCTTAAGTGCAAGTGGGAGATTGTTGGATATAGTTCCCTCAGAGTCAATTATTGGATCACAGGCACGTGATTGCAATGATTGAGGGAGGACCTATACCGGTAGGACAGTCTTACTCAAGATAATAGTATGCTATCTGGTTTATCTTTATCATCGTGTACTGCTTTAGGTGACCTTACAGGTCGCTATTACACGTTGATAGAGCCCTTAGGATTCTTGCTTGACTACCAGCAGTATAATGGCGATCATATACATGGGAGCCGGGGTCTATAAGCACATCCTTAAAAGGTCCCTAGTCGTGGGAGTTTCGAGACTGGGCATCGATACTTCATTAGTAAACTAGTGTATATAGTCGAGACCCCCACGAGGGGCGGTGGCCGGTCTCACAAGCCATTGGTGTCAGTTGGTTCACCTAAGATGTATACAGGTGCTCATTGGGTTATGAGTACACCGGACAGGACTCGCCGAGAACATTCTAGTTGGTATTATACCTGACGTCAGATAGCAGTTCCCTGGTGACATGTGTACATGTTAGTTTATCGACCTGAGATCGTCATTTATCTCGTGTGAATTCCCACTGTGCTTTGATTACTACCCTACCACGGCTCAAAGGAGTCGTGCAAACAGGTTTTAGTTGGGTACAGTACCGAGCCACATGGAGGCAGTGAGTTGATCGGCAGGGGTTTCTTCTCTCCCGGTATTGGGGGTGAGATTGCGCTATGTCTAGGAGAGCCATTACACGAAGTCCTTGGCCTAGGTAGGAGATTTACTGGTAGGTATTCCAGTAGTATCTCAGGGTGTTCTAGGCTATACTCCGACACTACTTGTACCGTTTTTGGGGGTCTGACTTTTACCAACCCTCTAGGCCAAACATGCGATGCTCATAGATGAACGGACCGGACTGTACGGATATTGTTACTGACAGGCTCAGTAGGGTGTCAGGATGAGTTCGCTCATCAACCTCCCTTTTGGTCAATACCTGGTAGCCCGTTACGTACAGCTAGTACCTCTGACGTGCCAGTGGTTAAATCCACAGCCAAAATATTGACGAGTCTTTAGAGTCCCCCACAGACAGTTTTCAAGTTTCGGGCGAAACGTTGTAGAGGCCGTATGGTATTATGGCAGGGTTCAATCATATACGTGCAGTAGTGCACGTATCATGATCGGACAGATCATACTAGTGGGCTTTGGTTTAAGCCGGATCCTAGTATTAGATTTGTTTGATTACTTTAGTCTCATCGCATTCGCATTCAGTCGGAATGTGGATGCAGGTATGTATATACAGGTGAGGGGTATCCTTGTGATCCATCACGAGTTTACTTTAGATATTGCCGTATCTTTTTATTGTTGTAAACATTTGGGTTAATGTTTACAAATGGAAATTATGAGTTAGAAATCATCATTTTGTGCATTTAATGTGGCATGTGCAAGGGTAGTGACTCATGGTCTCTTTTTATGTGCATATGTCACATTATTTTTGATTTGGTGTTGATATGATGAGAAGAGAGAGAGGGGGGCTGCCATATGAGAGCTTGGTCTTGTATTTTTTACAACTCACTCTCTCATTTCATCATAAGAAAACTCAAGAAAAGAAAATGCTTCTTCTTCTTCTTCTTCCTCTAGCTCACAACCTCCATTGATGGCTTCATCTTCAACCTCCATCCATGCAATGGATGCAAGAGACAAAGTTGTCACACAATTCTCTACTTCGCCTTGGACATGTCGGCTAGCGAACTTCGTCCCCGAGTTGCTTCGGATGAAGCGGGAGCCCATAAAAAGACTCGAAGATGTGGTGCCCTTTCCGACGAGAAGACCGGAGATCGGAGATGCTGCGAGGAGCTTGGGATGGTGGCCAAAGACCGAAGGACACGGATCGATCGGTATAGCTTTCCAACCCTTTCTCTAGTTGCTAGTTGTAGGTTAATGGTTCAATCCGGTTTTAAGCATACGATAGCGCCGGTTTCAAGTTTAAGAAAAGTTTTCGTTTCCGCATTTTGGCCTCGGACAGACGGCCGGGGCGCTACCGTAGACTTACACCAACTCCGCGATACTTGCTTTAATCTATAAATGAATTTAAGCAGCTTGCACACCTTCCCGCTGCTCCCACTAGCTACGAAGCCCTCTGGCCGAGTCATGTACACGCTCTCTTCTAAATCACCATTTAGAAAGGCGGTCTTAACATCCATTTGCCAGATTTCTTAGTCATGATATGCAGGATGGCAAGCATGATCCGGATGGATTTAAGCATAGCCACTGGAGAAAAGGTTTCGTCATAATCCACACTTGGTCGTTGACGAAAACCCTTTACAACAAGTCTAGCTTTGAAAGTCTCCACTTTCCCATCTACACCAAGTTTTTTCTTGAAGATCCACTTGCTCCCAATGGGTTTTACCCCTTCAGGAGCATCTTCCAAAGTCCATACTTTGTTGGTGTACATGGATTCCATCTCGGATCGCATTGCATCCAGCCATTTCACTGAGTCACCACTCGTTATGGCATGTTCGAAGCTAGTTGGGTCATCGTCCTTCATGATGCAATCCTCGCTCCCACCATCCATGAGAAAGCCGTAGTATCTCTCAGGTGGGTGAGGAACCCTACTAGATCGGCGGAGTGGCTGGGGTTCATCAGGAACTACCGAATCCTCTGGTTCCACCAAATCTTCTGTTGTGGTTTGTATAGCTGGAACCTCTTCCAGTTCAACCTCAGAGCCACTAATCTCTTTTGCAAGAAATTCTTTTTCTAAAAAGGTGGCGCGTTGAGCAACAAACACCCTTTGTTCCCTACTGTGGTAGAAGATATACCCTCGCGAATGCATGGGATATCCAACAAACTTATACAAAACAGACCTTGCCTCGAGTTTGTCCGGATTTTGTCTTTTGGTATAGGCCGGGCAACCCCATATCTTAATAAAATTAAGATATGGTCTCTTCCCCTCCCATATCTCATATGGGGTGGTAGGCACAGACTTGGTAGGAACTCTATTCAGTAGGTATGCCGCTGTCTCCAGTGCATACCCCCAGAAGGAAATAGGTAACTCAGCTATGCTCATCATAGAGCGCACCATATCTAATAGGGTGCGGTTCCTCCGTTCCGATACACCGCTGTGCTGTGGTGTATATGGAGGAGTTAGCTGAGAGAGAATCCTATTCTCTTTTAGGAAGTCCAGGAATTCATTGCTCAAGTATTCACCTCCTCGATCAGATCGAAGGATTTTAATACTTTTCCCGGTTTGGTTTTCGACTTCTTATTTATATTCTATAAATTTCTCAAAAGCTTCTGATTTGTGTTTTATCAGGAAGACATATCCGAATCTAGAGAGATCGTCAGTGAATGTAATGAAGTACGCAGAACCATCCCTGGCATGTGTAGACATGGGATCGCATACATCACTATATATCAGTCCCAAGAGTTCGGTAACTCTTTCTCCGTGTCCCGTAAACGGAGTTTTGGTCATCTTGCCTTTGAGACTTGACTGGCAAGTGTCATAAGATGAAAATTCGAACAGATTCAAATATCCATCCTTATGCAACTTCGCTAGCCGTGTCGTATTGATGTGACCTAATCTACAATGCCATAAGAAGGATTCGTTCAGTTCTGAACTCTTCCTCTTGTGTGTGTTTGTTATGCTCAGAACTATTGATTGATTTAGAACATAAATGTCATTGCACAACGTGCCTGATCCAACCAACTTTTGGTTCAGGAAAATGTTCATAACATTATCCTGTAATACAAAATTATATCCTTCTTTACTTAATAAAGAAACCGATATAATGTTGCATATCAGGTTCGGAATGTAATAGCATTTGTTCAGAATCAATGTATTACCAGTTGGTAATACAAGGTGATATTCCCCGACGGTTTTAGCTGTAACAATTGCACCATTTCCAACCCTTATGTCTTTATCACCTTCTCCAAGTTCTCTACCTTTTCTCAGCCCATGTAACTGATTACATATATGGGATCCTGACCCGGTATCTAATACCCAGGACGTAGAGCAAATGGAGAAACAGTTCTCTGTAACGAACACACCCGAAGAAAATGCATCAACATGTACTTTCTTCATTCGGGTGGCATGGGAATTCTGGTATTCCCCTATATCCTGTTCAGTCTTATATTTTTTATAAGAAAGAACGGAACCAACGTTCCCCAGCACAGTATAACATGCGGGTTCGGTCAATACATCCATATTATTATCTTGATTAAGGCATGATATGGTCGCTACCTGGAGAGAGAGAGAAGAAAACACTTTAGCGTATGCTCTTGTAAGATCAGATTGGTTATTATTTTATCTAATCAGGATTGTTCCCACTGTTTTTATCAAATCTTCCTTCAAACCCTAAAAAGAAAGACTAGCCGGGATTAATTACACCCTACAATTTCGCCAATCTTTCAGCCGGGCCAGTGTCGGTACTTTGAGGGAGGTTCCCTATGCTTTCGCACAGACCTAATTAAAATAAACCTCGTTTTCCCAGAGGCATAACTCCGTTGACACCTTTCTAGACACCTACTTGATCGGCTAATTATCCTGTGTAAAACTCTCGCGGGAGTAACAATTACTCACAGTGGATATCGGGATCCAACTATCTCATAGAAGGTATGCAATCTCATTGCAAATTTCAACACTTGAAATTACCGATAATATTTTGCCCCAACCATCCCATGACCTTAACGGAGGTCAACAAACCATAGGGTGCAAGTCAAGTTCAACCTGTCATATCTTGATTGAATCAAACCCACCCGCACGACCCTTGACGGAGGTCAACAAGGTCGTACGACCACCCTAATCCAATCTGCATCATATGCATAAACAGATAAATACTAGTTAGCTACCGCACACTACTCCTTGACGGAGGTCAACAAACGTAGAACGAATACTAAGTAAGACTTATCTGAAATGACGGAGGGCTACGACATGTTTTTCTGAAAACCTATTGCGTGTTAGTGATATGTATGCCCTAGAGGCCATTACTGTACATTGGATGTATATTGTAGTGGATGCTGGGACATATATAGGTAGGACTTTCTTGCTCAACATGATAGTACGCTATCTGGTTGCTCTTTATCTTAACATGTATACTTTTTGTCTCTCTGTTACATGTTGATAAAACCCTTGTGATATGTGCTCGACTTCCAGGACTGTGATGTAGATCATACTAGTGGGGCCTGGGTAGTTCATGAGTACATCTTTCAATGTTCCTAGTCGTGGGAATATCGAGACGGGGCATCGATATTCCAGAGTAGACTAGCGTATATCTTCTCGACCCATGTGATGGACGATGGATGATCCCAAATCCATTGATGTTTGACATCAGAGATGGTATGCGGGTGCTCAGTAGAGACTGGGTACACTGAACGGACTCGCCGAGAACTCCCAGATGGTATTATACCTTACGTCAGATGGCAGTTCTCTGGTGACACTGGTACATGTTAGTCTGTAGACCCGAGATCGTCATAGAGTCTTGTGTGATTCCCACTGTGCTTTGATTTCCACCTTACCACGTCCAAGAGGGCGTGCAAAACGGTGGTTTTTGGGTACAGTCCCGAATCATATGGAGGCAATGAGCGATAGGAGGGGATTCGTCTCTCCCGGTATAGGGAGTTGATGTTGCACTGTGTTCGATTGGCTATAACCGGAAATCCCTGGCCAGGGTTGCTGAGATTTACTGGTAAGTGTTATCAGTAGTATCTCGAACTGTTATACACCATGTATCGACACAACTTATCAAGCTACTGGGGTCTGACGTTTACCACCCCTAGGCGAGATATGCGACATATCAGACGACGAGACCGGACTGTATGGTAAGTGTTACTGGTTGGATTCACAGGAGTGTGAGCGGGCTTGCTCGTTGATCTTCTGATCGCTTAATACCAGGGTGGCCGTTACGTTTAGCAGACCGCTTGCGGCTTGTGGGTGTTTGATATGATCATCACCTGCTGCCGGCGTATTGACGAGTCTTTAGAGTCCTACACAGAGGTTTCCTGGCTCAAGGGAAACGAAATAGGAGCGCATATGAGATATGTGCGGGTCCGAGAGTAATACCAGTATGTGATACTGTATTCTATTCTCGTGATTTGTATCATTGGACGGTTATATAAGATATAGCCGGGTTACCGAATCAAATGTTGATTCGATATATTGATACACTTGATATTAGTCGGTTATATACAGTATGACCGGATCATTAAATCAAGTGTTGATTTAATAATTTAATGTATAATTATATATTTTATATATTACTTTACATTAACCAGTATTGGTTCACTTAAGATTATTCTTTCTCACTAGTTTGTGCACATTGTATATATGATATATTTTTGTGCACTAATTTGTATCATGTTTGATGATACATGCAAACTTGGGTGTGTGTATGACTTACACCAAGTTTAGGTTAATGGTTAGGGTTGTATTTATTTATTTATTTATTTATTTTGGTAAAATAGAATGGTTACTTTCTTTGTTTTTATGTTAGAAGCTTCATGTTGCTTCAAGCATCTTTGAAAAAGGGTAACCATTTTGTTTTTTCCTTTGACCTAACCATTTACCTAAACTATGGTTTAATCTCTACAAGAGTTTACTCACCCATGGTTGCAATATGATAAGCATCACTTGATTTTCTATTTTTTGATATTCATTCTTTTCTTTCTTTCTTCTTCTTCTTCATGAAGAAAAGAAAAACCACTGCTAGAAAATTCCAAGTGATGAATCCAAGTGAGAAATCCAAATCCAAAATGAACCCACTTCCTATTTCTTCATTCTCTACCACTTGCCATGTTGTATAGGGTGTTTTCTTCACAAGGTTCATGACCTAGTGAAGATGGAGCTTGAGTTAGAGTCGCCTCGACGTAGATCATCTTCGGCATCGAAGTCAACGACCTAGCCCGCCCATTTCTCCGATGAAACCGACGCTAGAGTCCGGAATTCCGATGATCGCAGTGGAGGGACGTCAACACGGAGCTAGAGAAGTGGAGGACCGGATCTACAAAGGTTGTAGTCCCTTTCACTTAGCAATAAAGTTGTTTACTTTCATATTTCGCCTTACCTCTAGTTAACGATCTAGCATTAGGGTTTCTCGGCACATGGAAAATTTGATTTTGGCATGGCTGATCAGTTGTAGAACCTCATGAGTGTGCCTATGAACCCTACAGTGGTATCAGAGCCTAACTAGAGCTTTAGGCGAAGTGTAGAAAAAGTTAGAAACCTGGTCGAACCCCGAAACCCTAGATTTCACCCTTCTCTGTACAATTTTGAAAACTGTGGATTTTTCCAAATTAAAAATTCTCAAAAATATCAGCAGGCAAATACAAGGGTTACTGTGAAAAACGTGACTGTAATACGACTAAACCGCCGCGGAACCGCGGCCTTACCATGGTATTAGCGGCGGTTCCGCGGCCGTATGTAAAGATCATGGAATCCTTTTTGCTCAGTAACCTCATTTGGTGTTTGCTGATCCTTCTGGGAAATTTTATTTTTCACTCAACAGTTGAGTTTTCTGAGGTGTTTTGGGGATTCGATGATTCGATCGGAAACTTTAATTTTGTCTATGTGTTTTTCCGGATAATTTAGAATATGTTAAAAAGTTCGACCGGATATAAATACCCAATTTTTCCCCTGCCGGGAAATTTCCAACTGTTGGATTTTTCCGTAGTTTGAGAACGTTCTAAGTAGTGCAAGTAACGCGATGGACCCTCTAGAAGACAACAAACCTTAACTCGATTATGTGACCGTCTTGAACTGCCCTTTGAACCTTAGGGTTTGGGGCAGTACGGCATGCCACATGTGAGGCGTTGGCTTGACCCTTCTACGGCTGGACCGTTGGTACTGTGGCTTAAACTTATTTCATGTGTTGAGCTGTTTCGGGAAAACTTGGGTGTTTGATTGTTTGATCGGAAATTTTAACATTTTCTATTTATCTGGAATGTGATACAATATTTGGAATTCACAAGTAGTTATGAGATAACTAATTTGAATGTTATAAACATAGCACTTTAGTCTCACTTGATCGGTTGCCACGGAATTTTGATGTGATCAAAAGTCCGTCGCAATCACGTAGTGTACGCGGATACTCGCCAGGTAAACTTAATAGACAGCCATATCCAATAGCCCCGACCAAGTGACTGTAGGAGAACCCCGTCGCCAAAAAGCATCCGTTTGGGTGCTCACGGCAGCGGTGTTCCGCCTTAGTGCGCTTCGTCGACGGCATCGGGGGTGCGGCCGTCTACTAAAGTTTGCGACGAGCATTCGATCAGGATTTCGGGAATCTTGTTGAATTGTCCGACTAGATATTGAAAAGAGTTTTCGATAATGAGACTAAAATGCGGGGTTTATAATTGTTAGGCATGCGATGTCTAAGGAATTCATTTGGTTAGGCATGCGATGTCTATGCAGGTTGCGGATTCCAACTGTTGTAGTTTTACACTTTCTTTTCTGTGACCGTAAGTGTAATATGTGATATCGCCGGTTTCGTTGCTATATGTCAACGACAATTGGGATGTGCATATTTACTTACGTTGATGACATGTGATGTTATGTGTTGCTGGATATGTTATATTGGATCGTTGTGATTGAATAGTCGGGGTCTTTTTTATGTGAGATGAGTGTTTTTCTTTTTTCATTCATGTAAAAACTTGTATGTAATATTCTTTTATTGGGACACTTCCAGGTTGCGGATGTTGTCACCATTTGTATATTATTTACTTTTCCGCACTAGGATAGACCCAAGGAGAGGGCACAAGTAACCGGGTTCTAGGGTCTAGTGGGAGACCATCTCGAGGAGTCGAGTCCGGGTCTCCTAACCCTAGAATTGGTAGGGTTGCTTGCCGCTCTCGTAGGGGTCTAGGGGTGTGGGTTTGGCTATTCATCGCGACCGTGGAATCCGTGTTTTATACTGGCTCGTATTGAAAACACGGACGTCCTAGTATATCCAATATTTCATATGATATTTTCTGCCGCGATATCTGTGATGTGATCATTTGATATTCTGTGATAGATACTATATATAGTATATATGATATATTATATAGACGTTACTTATGTTTTACACCCGCGCTAGCCCTACCCCGCTCTGCCGTTAGTCACCTAACCTAACGGTGCATGAGGGGACATCGAGGCGAATGCGGATGGCATAAGTGTACGTCGTTTTTATATGTGATGTTTAGGTGACTTAAATGATGGGATTTCATCAATGTGATTAATGAAAGAAAAGAAACCTAAAGATGTTGTGGAATCGAATTTTCAAAAACAGGTAGCTACAGTTCTTGCTTTGCATCGCGGTGTTCCTTGTAGAATATCCTGCACCTTATTCGATGAGGAAAGGGCCGAGATCCCTTCACCGGGAGTGACCCCTTTAGCAATAACTGGCAGATGCTACACACTCGGTTTTTCTTTTGATTGCTTCTATAGTTTCTGCTTTGCAAAGTGATATATATGATATCTCCCGCACCTCATTCGACGAGGAAATGGCCGACGATCCCTTCACCGGGAGTGACCCCTTTAGCAAAACTAGAAAAGCCTCAAAAACACTCCATTTCAAAATTCATTCGATTCTACAACGATATCAAGTTCATTACACAATAGGTTTTCAGAAAAACCTGTCGCAGCCCTCCGTCATTTCAGATAAGTCCTGCTTAGTATTCGTGCTGCGTTTGTTGACCTTGTCAAGGCGCAGTGTGCGGTAGCTAACCAGTATTTATCTGCTTATGCATATGATGCAGATTGTTTTAGGGTAGTCGTACGGCCCTGTTGACCTTATCAAGGGTCGTGCGGGTGGGTTTAATTCAATCAAGAAATGACGGGTTGAACTTGACTTACGGTCTATGGTTTGTTGACCTTGTCAAGGTCATAGATCGTTTGGGGCAAAATATTATCGTGAATTTTAAGTGTTGAAATTTGCAATGAGATTGCATACCTTCTATGAGATAGTTGGATCCCGATACCCGTTGCGAGTAAGAGTTACTCCTGGAAGAGTTTTACACATTACAATTAGCCGATCAAGTAGGTGTTTAGAAAGGTATCAACGAGGTTACGCCTCTGGGAAAACGAGGTTTACATTAATTAGGTCCGTGCGAAAGCACGGGGCACCTCCCTCAAAGTACCGACACTGGCCTAGCTGAAAGATTGACGAACTTGTAGCGTGTAATTAATCCCGGCTAGTCTTTCCTTTTAGGGTTTGAAGGAAGATTTGATAAAAACAGTGGGAGCCATCCTGATTAGATAAAATAATAACCAATATTTTCTTGTAAGAGCGCACGCTGAGTGTTTTCTTCTCTCTCTCTCCAGGTAGCGACCATATCACGCCTTAATCAAGATAATAATACGGATTATTGACTGAACCCGCTTGTTATACTGAGCTGGGGAACGTTGGTCCCGCTCCAACTTATAATTGTTATAAGACCGAGCAGGAAATTGGAGAATACCAGATTTCCCGTGCTGCCCAAACGAAGAAAGTTCATATGATGCAACTCCTTCGGGTGTGTTCATTACAAAGAACTGTTTCTCTGTATCCTCTACGTCCTGGGTATTAGATACCGGATCAGGATCCCAGATATGTAATCTGATACATAGGGCTATAGAAAGGTAGAGAACTGAGAACGGGCGATAAGTTTCATGAGACAGAAAACGGTGCAAGTGTTGCAGCCAAGTCTGTTGGTCACTGTCACCCTGTATTACAAATACATTAATTCTGAACGAATGTTATTAGATACCGAACCTGATATACAAAATCATATCAGTCTCTTTATTAGTAAAGAATTAATAAAATTTTGTATTGTTGGATAATGTTTTGAACATTTCCTATATCAAAAGTTGATCGGTTCAGGCACGTTATCTAAAAGCATTGATGTTCTAAATCAAACTACAGTTCTTAGTATACGGAACACACACAAGAGGAAGAGTTCAGAATTGAACGATTCCTTCTTGAGGTATTGTAGACTAGGTCATATCAATGTGACCCGACTAGCTTAAGTTACATTTTAGATGCATATTTAAATTAGTTTGAATTTACATCTTGTGAAACTTGCCAGTCATGTCACAAAGATAAGATGACCATAGCTCCGTTTACTGGAAACAGAGAAAGAGTTAGTGAACTCTTGGATTGATACATGTTGATGTATGTAGGTCCCCTGTCTACACATGCCAAGACCGGTTCTTTGTATTTCATTACATTCTCTGATAATCTCTCAAGATTCAGACATATGTTCTTGTTGAAACATAAGTCCGAACCTTTTGAGATATTCACAGAATATAAGTTAGAAGTAGAGAACCAAAAACGGGTATAAGTATTATGTCCTTTGATGTGATCAAGGAGGAGAATACTTGAGCACGGAATTCTTGGACTTTTCTAAAGGAGAATGAGATTCTCTCTCAGCATTACTCCTCCGTATACACCACAACACGTCGGTGTATCGGGGCGGAGCAATCACACCCTATATGATAAGGTGTGCTCTATGATGAGTACTACTGAGTTACCTATTTCCTTTTGGGAGTTATGCGCTTGAGAAGCTGCATACCTATTGAATAGGGTTCCAATCAAATCAATTGCCTACCACTTCATATGTGATATGGAAAGGGAAGAGTCCATATCTTAAGTTTGTTAAGATTTAGGGTTGTCCGGCCTATGTCTAAAAGCAAAATCCGGACAAGCTCGAGGCAAGGTCAGTTATGTAGAAATGGAAAGGTTCCAGCTATACAAACTACAGCAGATGATTTGGTAGAACCAAAGGATTCAGTAGATACCAACGAACCTCAGCCTCTCCGCCGATCTAGTAGGGTTTCTCACCCACCTGAGAGATACTTCTGTTTCTCTATGACAGTGGGAGCGAGGATTGCATCATGAGATGATGACCCAACTAGTTTCGAGCAGGCCATCGAGAGTGAGACTCTTTAAGAATGGCTGGATGCTTAGTGATCTGAGATGGAATCCATGTACACCAACAAAGTATGGACTTTGGTTGCTATATCTGAAGGTTTAAATCCCCATCAGGAGCAAGTATATCCTGAGAAGATTACTTGGTGTAGATGGAAAAGTTGAGACTTTCAAAGATAGACCTGTTAAAGGTTTTCGTCATCAACCAGGCGTGGATAATGATGAAACCTTTTCCAAGGGCTATGCTTAAGCCCATCCGGATCCTACTTGCCATTGCTACATACCATGACTACGATATCTGGTGGTTGGGTGCCATGACTGCTTTTCTAAATAATGATTTAGAAGAGAACGCTTATTAGAACACAGCCAGAGGGCTTCGTAGACAGTGGGAGCAGCGGAAACGTGTACAAGATGCTTTACAGATTAAAGCAGGCATCGCGGAGTTGGAACATCTATTTTGATGAGTTAGTCAAAGAGTTTGACATCATCAAAATAGTAGATGAACCTTGTATATACAAAAAGGTAGTAGGGAGTATGGTGGTGACCCTCGTAGAGTACGCGGATGACATACTCTTGATAGGGAAGGAGTTTCCTATGCTACGCTCGGTCAATCTCCGCTTATCACAAGAATTCTCCATAAAGGATCAAATTGATACCTCCTAAATCCTGAGTTTTGATCTATGAGATAGAAGTAAATGGATGTTAGGATTCTCACTAGTTGTAGTGAGATGGTATCAATCGATCCTGGGGAAAATCACTGGAAAGGTTCCAGAGTGATAAGGACGACTGAATGTCGGTCACAGGCATTGTCTTTACCTTCAGTGGAGGGACGGTATGTTGGAAGAGTTCCAAGCTAGATACCGTGACATACTAGACAATTAAAGGCAAGATACATCATTACCAAAGATGCTACCAAAGAGGAAGTCTGGGTGTATATTAGTTCATGAGATGAACTTCTTTCCTACCATTGTGAGACAATAGAGTTGTGGCTTATGCCTAGGAACGCCCGTCCCATCGGTGATCCAGGCATATTCTGAAGCAGTGTCACCTGATCATGGAGATGGTTGATCTCTAAGGGATCGAGGTCAGGAGAGTAGACTCAGAGGACAACACGGCGGATCCACTCACAAAGGCCTTTTCCCAGAGAGAGACTTTTATGGGATGGTTGAGTATGAGATACTACAACCACTGCTACAGATGGCCCTCATGCAAGTGGGAGATTGTTAGTGATATGTATGCCCTAGAGGCCATTACTGTACATTGGATGTATATTGTAGTGGATGCTGGGATATATATAGGTAGGACTTTCTTGCTCAACATGATAGTACGCTATCTGGTTGCTCTTTATCTTAACATGTATACTTTCTGTCTCTCTGTTACATGTTGATAAAGCCCTTAGGATATGTGCTCGATTTCCAAGACTGTGATGTAGATCATACTAGTGGGGCCTGGGTAGTCCATGAGTACATTCTTCAATGTTCTTAGTCGTGGGAATATCGAGACGGGGCATCGATATTGCAGAGTAGACTAGCGTATATCTTCTCGACCCATGTGATGGGAGATAGATGATCCCATATCCATTGATGTTTGACATCAGAGATGGTATGCGGGTGCTCAGTGGAGACTGGATATACTGAACGGACTCGCCGAGAACTCCCAGATGGTATTATACCTTACGTCAGATGGCAGTTCTCTGGTGACACTGGTACATGTTAGTCTGTAGACCCGAGATCGTCATAGAGTCTTGTGTGATTCCCACTGTGCTTTGATTTCCACCTTACCACGTCCAAGAGGGCGTGCAAAACGGTGGTTTTTGGGTACAGTCCCGAATCATATGGAGGCAATGAGCGATAGGAGGGGATTCGTCTCTCCCGGTATAGGGAGTTGATGTTGCGTTGTGTTCGATTGGCTATAACCGGAAATCCCTGGCCAGGGTTGCTGAGATTTACTGGTAAGTGTTATCAGTAGTATCTCGAACTGTTATACACCACGTATCGACACGACTTATCAAGCTACTGGGGTCTGACGTTTACCACCCCTAGGCGAGATATGCGACATATCAGACGACGAGACCGGACTGTACGGTAAGTGTTACTGGTTGGATTCACAGGAGTGTGAGCGGGCTTGCTCGTTGATCTTCTGATCGCTCAATACCCGGATGGCCGTTACGTTTAGCAGACCGCTTGCGGCTTGTGGGTGTTTGATATGATCATCACCTGCTGCCGGCGTATTGACGAGTCTTTAGAGTCCTACACAGAGGTTTCCTGGCTCAAGCGAAACGAAATAGGAGCGCATATGAGATATGTGCGGGACCGAGAATAATACCAGTATGTGATACTGTATTCTATTCTCGTGATTTATATCATTGGACGGTTATATAAGATATAGCCGGGTTACCGAATCAAATGTTGATTCGATATATTGATACACTTGATATTAGTCGGTTATATGCAGTATGACCGGATCATTAAATCAAGTGTTGATTTAATGATTTAATGTATAATTATATATTTGATATATTATTTTACATTAACTAGTATTGGTTCACTTAAGATTATTCTTTCTCACTAGTTTGTGCACATTGTATATATGATATATTTTTGTGCACTAGTTTGTATCATGTTTGATGATACATGCAAACTTGGGTATGTGTATGACTTACACCAAGTTTAGGTTAATGGTTAGGGTTGTATTTATTTATTTATTTTGGTAAAATAGAATGGTTGCTTTCTTTGTTTTTATGCTAGAAGCTTCATGTTGCTTCAAGCATCTTTGAAAAAGGATAACCATTTTGTTTTTTCCTTTGACCTAACTATTTACCTAAACTATGGTTTAATCTCTACAAGAGTCTACTCACCCATGGTTTCAATATGATAAGCATCACTTGATTTTCTATATTTTGATATTCATTATTTTCTTTCTTCTTCTTCTTCTTCATGAAGAAAAGAAAAACCATTGCTAGAAAATTCCAAGTGATGAATCCAAGTGAGAAATCCAAATCCAAAGTGAACCCACTTCCTATTTCTTCATCCTCTACCACTTGCCATGTTGTATAGGGTGTTTTCTTCACAAGGTTCATGACCTAGTGAAGATGGAGCTTGAGTTAGAGTCGCCTCGACGTAAATCATCTTCGGCATCGAAGTCAACGACCTAGCCTGCCCATTTCTCCGATGAAACCGACGCTAGAGTTCGGGATTCCGATGATCGCAGCGGAGGGACGTCAACACGGAGCTAGAGAAGTGGAGGACCGGATCTACAAAGATTGTAGTCCCTTTCACTTAGCAATAAAGTTGTTTACTTTCATGTTTCGCCTTACCTCTAGTTAACGATCTAGCATTAGGGTTTCTCGGCACATAGAAAATTTGATTTTGGCATGGTTGATCAGTTGTAGAACCTCATGAGTGTGCCTAGGAACCCTACATTGCGTAATGAACTTGATATCGTTGTAGAAACAAGTGAATTTTGAAAAAGAGTGTTTTTAAGGCTTTTCCTAGTTTCGCTAAAGAAGTCACTCCCGGTGAAAGGATCTCGGCTCTTTCCTCATCGAATAAGGTGCGGGATCTCGTCCGAAGTCCACGTGAGGGGTACCTATACGCAAACATATATAATATCGTAAACTGAATCACGGACAAAACCAAAACGACGCACGAAACGCGCATAGGTTAAAACCTATGACCCGCTCATGCAAAAGAACCAAATATCGCTCGATATCGGTGTACAAACGCCGATTGATCGAGATAAAACACCAACAAACAACTCGTAGTTTTAAAACCCATTACTTATAATATAAAACACGATTTAATTCATCGAAACCCTAAAATCGATCAAATCGTCCAATTTCGCAAAACCTTGAAAATGTCAATTTACCGTTTTACTTCAAAACTTGATGTTTAAAAGAAACTAATGGTCATAATATTCATTAAATAACATAACTAGATTATAGAAACCATTACCATATTTTTCTCACACCATTTTGTCTTAATTTATAATTTCTAGTTTGCAAATTAGCCAAAATTAACACTTATTAAGCAAAAATTTACAATTCCACTACTAAACTTGATTTTGCATATATTAAAGTGTTAAATCACTTCATGAAACCTTAAGAATGAGCTAAAGCCCTAATTAGAATTTTAATACTACATTTTAAATTAATTTCTAAAACCTAGTTTACCGAAATAGCATATTTATCACATTATATTAACTAACAATTTGAAACTAATAATTAGATTAGGTCTTTCATTTATTTAACATGTTAATATTCTCATTAAAATCACAATATAATGATAAAAACCTTAATTAGAATTTTAACACACCAATATATATAATTTATAAAAATCTAGTTAGCAAAATTGCTTAATTTAAACAATTTTGAATGCACAAATTATAATACATCAACCATGCTAGATTTTTCCCTTCTAAAAATGTTAAGCTACTTATTATAACCCCACTTAATTATTAAAAACCCTAACTTGATTTTAGAAACCCTATCTTGAATTTTAAACTTGCAAATAGAATTAATTAAGAAAATCTAAATATGCTAAATAAAAGCATTTAACAACAATTAATCATAAGAATAAAAATTATACCTTCAAAGCATGAGATCCAAACATGAAAATATGCTTCCATAATAATGGTTTCCAACTCCAAATTCCATGCTAAATAGGTCAAAGGAAAATGGTAGAGGTTGAATATTGATTTTTGAGGTTTATTTTTGGAATTTTTGATGAATTTTGATGATTTTTAATGCAAAAATGATGGGGGGGAAATTTTGGGGCTGCTCATGGAGGTGAGGCCGGCCATGAGGTGAGGAAAAGAGAGGAAGAAGGAATGAAGAATAGTGTAGAACATTCTCCAAAGAAATACACCTTTTATGTCTTTTCATAATTTCTTTATTTTATTAATTTTTTATATATTGGTGTGTTAAAATTCTAATTAAGGTTTTTATCATTATATTGCGGTTTTAATGAGAATATTAACATGTTAAATGAATGAAAGACCTAATCTAATTATTAGTTTCAAATTGTTAGTTAATATAATGTGATAAATATGCTATTTCGGTAAACTAGGTTTTAGAAATTAATTTAAAATGTAGTATTAAAAATCTAATTAGGGCTTTAGCTCATTCTTAAGGTTTCATGGAGTGGTTTAACACTTTAATATATGCAAAATCAAGTTTAGTAGTGGAATTGTGAATTTTTGCTTAACAAGTGTTACTTTTGGCTAATTTGCAAACTAGAAATTGTAAATTAAGACAAAATGGTGTGAGAAAAATATGGTAATGGTTTCTATAATCTAGTTATATTATTTAATGAATATTATGACCATTAGTTTCTTTTAAACATCAAGTTTTGAAGTAAAACGGTAAATTGACATTTTCAAGGTTTTGCGGAATTGGACGATTTGATCGATTTTAGGGTTTCGATGAATTAAATCGTGTTTTATATTATAAGTAATGAGTTTTAAAACTACGAGTTGTTTGTTGGTGTTTTATCTCGATCAATCGGCGTTTGTACGCCGATATCGAGCGATATTTGGTTCTTTTGCATGAGCGGGTCATAGGTTTTAACCTATGCGCGTTTCGTGCGTCGTTTTGGTTTTGTCCGTGATTCAGTTTACGATATTATATATGTTTGCGTATAGGTACCCCTCGCGTGGACTTCAGACGAGGAAGAAGAGGAGGGCGACATCGTCTTCGGCAGACAAGAACCAGGTGAGTAGATGTATATCTACGGGGGAAGTCGGGTGGATGGCGTTTAGCACCCCCGCAAACGTAGAATAGGGATATTGCTTATTGTTATTAGGAAGTTGGACGTGGCCTTAGATTCTTGGCGAGTAGGACCCTATTAAAGACCTTAGGTTGGATTAGACTGATTTAGATAGATTTTACCAGAGGAGGAATGTCTTGGAGGAAATTCGTAGGTTTGAGGTAGACACACACACGCGCACACATAAACTTGGCTTGGTGTATATGTGTATGTGTATATATAAGTAGGAATGTGTGTAGGTGTATATATACACAACATGTATATGTGATATAAGGATGTTATATGATATATAGGGATGAGACGATATAACTGGGCTTGATGCCGTGATCTCTTGGCTATACAGTCATATTATGATCTTAGCGGATCGTTGGAAAATGAGAGAATGGATATGTATACATAAACGATAATAGGTGATGACGACATTGAGATATACGAGACTCTAGAATAGAACCCGGATCGTAACATGTGACTTGATTACGATATGATATATGTGTGACTTGGTTATGATATGATATATGTGTGACTTGATTACGATATAATATATGTGTGACCTGATTACGATATGATATATATGACATGATATTTCTGAGAAACAATTGACGACGTATATGTTCGCAGACAATGATATATGATTGATGATATTGGGATGTATGCGATTACAGTATAGTACCTTTGATCATGACATTATTTGATGATGATATTATACGAATGATGATGTACGTAGGTGATACTTGACCCATACCCCGATATTGGGATGCCGTACGATGGATCTTACCGTACGAGGCATAGATGTGATGATTGATCCGCGCTCTTGATTCGAGGAAGCCGTACTACGTACGTGACGCTATTGAGGCTGGATCACCGACGACTATAGATATGGACTCAGACCTTAGGTGGATTCTTATTTCCTATCGACTAGTTCCTTTAGTTTAGTTCCTTAGGGGGTTAGATAGATACTAGTTGAGGCTCGAGTCATATAGTTGTAGTTAGATATGTATATTCCAAATGAGTGTTTAGTACACATTTTACCTTTACATTCAGATTGAAATCATCAAGTTGCATGTTCATACATATGTTTCTTTAGTCAGTATGAAACTCTGCCTGTTAGGACACCAGCACCGTTACCGATGATGCGCATGTCCCACATACACTTATTTGCCGGCTCACACACACATCATCGGTAATTGCCATGTCACGTACACTTTAGAACATATTATCTTTTATGATAGAATCAGCTAAAGGCTAGATCAATATATTATTGTGATTACTCTCAGGTGTTAGTCTAAATATTGCATTTATTACTTAGGCATTTCATGCATTCACATTTTCATGTTATCATGCAGTATTATGGGGCTTATGCCGACACTTACCATTCACTTACTCATGATTTTGGGATTTTGGATTTCTATGAGATTTCTGGATTTTGGGGAAAATCGCAAGAATATATATAAAAACTTCTCTCTCTTTCTCCCTCTCTTTTTAAAATATAAGTTGTGGTTTTCCCGTGATGTATGTGTCGTCCACCATGAGATTTCATGTTTTCTGTTGGATTTCGAGACCCGATTCGAGGAGTGGATGAACCGTCTCGGGTACATGGTGGGCCCTGTATGGTACCCCGGGACAAGAAGATCGAGTTGTAGACGATGAGCCTGGTAGGGGAAGACTACCTACCGGTGATGTCTGGCGCAGCGGATATCCGGAGGATACCAACCGTTGTCGTGTGATTTGATGATATGGGCCGATCCGGACTGACGGAGCCCGAGATATTGAGACTATTGGAACTCCGCGACAGATCATTTCCGATAACGGGCCAGCTTACAGAAACCATAAGATCAGCCGCTTCGCGCAACAGTATAATATAGACTGGAGATATTCCTCGGTTTATAATCCACGAGCTAACGGTCTAGCTGAAGCCTTCAACAAGACCTTGACAAAGATCATGAAGAAGACGGTGTCCCGAAATAAGAAGAACTGGCACGGAAGACTGCAAGAAGCTCTCTGGGCATATCGAACTACGTTCAAGACGGCCACGAACACGACGCCATACGCATTGGTATTCGGTATGGAAGCAGTACTCCCCCTCGAGATAGAGCTACCTTCTCTACGAGTGGCAGTCTACTGCGAGTTGACGAGTGAAGAAAATGCTCACCTTCGGCTAGAAGAGCTTGATGCCCTTCATGAAACACGGCTCATAGAAAAACAAAACTTGGAGGCTTACAAAGCAAAAATGACACGCTCGTATGAAAGATTGACCAGGCCGAGGACATTCCGCCAAGGCAAACTCGTGCTAGTGGTCAAAAGGCCTATGATCTCCAATCGCGCCAAGCGGGGAAAATTCGAGCCGAACTATGAAGGCCCGTACATTATAGACAAGGTCTACCAGGGTGGAACCTATCTACTCATGGATATGTACGGTGAAAGGCCTTTCAGGCCAATAAACGGCCGCTTCCTCAAGAAATACTACGCTTAATGGGCCACAGCCTAGGTCAATGATAGACGACGACTATGTCCGCTCGCTATCTTCCTAGGCTAAAGCTCTATAAGTAGTAGCCGGCCCTCTCTCAATGATGGACCGAAACGTCCTTAAACTAACGACGGACCGAAACGTCCTTAAACTAAAGACGGACCGAAACGTCCTTAAAACTACTACCGTAGCATCCTTAGGCTGATGAGATGAATAAAAAAAATAAATAATAAAAAAAACAAAAAAAACGGCATGTCCATAAGCAAAAAGGGCACGGATGAAAACCCGAAAGGGCTCCGTGAGTAAAAATAGCAGGGCTATCGGCGAGTGTTCGTGAAAACCCGAAAGGACGCGACCTCGTAAAAAAAAAGAAAAAAAATATATAAATAAAAAAGGTATGTCCATAAGCAAAATGGGCACGGATGAAAACCCGAAAGGGCTCCGTGAGTAAAAACAGCAGGACTACCGGCGAGTGTTTGTGAAAACCCGAAAGGGCGCAACCTCGTTAAAGGACACTTGCAGGGTCCTCGTGACCTTGTAAGGAGAAACCACCCGCGTGAGATCCTTACGACTCACAAGGGATCAACACACTTAGGGATCCTCATGATTCCTAAGGAGAAAATACACTTGCGAGATCTTCACGACTCGCAAGGAGAACTCTCTAATGGGACCCTCACGGCTCATAAGACTTGAAAGTCTTAAGTCACAGAGACCTAAACCTGTGCTTAAGCAAAATCCCCCATAACCTTCGACAATGCCCTACAAGCAGCTCATACTGACCCTTGTATACAATCCACGGGCACGAATAAATATTTCCCCAGCAAAGTCCCACCCGTGACTAGGGGTATGTCCCTATGGTGAACAACCCTTATAAGTCCTCTTGACTTATAAGGAGAAAGCACTCTTGTAGGATCCTTACGACTTACAGAGGAACATACACTTAGAAATCCTCACGATTCGTAGGGAGAAAATACACCTACAAGATCCTCATGACTTGTAGGGAGAAATACCTTTGTGAGACCCTTACGGCTCATGAAGTCAAAAGCCTTAGTCGACAGGACCCTAACCCTGGTTTACTAAGCCACCTTTGTTCAACATCGACAGAGGAAGATGATGATTCGCTCCTGTCTATATCCCAGTTGTAGCGGTGCTGATGCCGAAATCGGTGTCTAATTTCAGGTTTATGGCGAAAAGCCAGTAGGCCGCACGTGCATACGAAATAGCCGAAAGGATGGGGCAACTTGCAATAAAAAGCAGCAAGTAAAAATGTATGCATGCAAAATAGCCGAAATGATGGGGCAACTCGCAATAAAAAGCAGCGAGTAAATATGAAATAAATAGCCGAAATGATTGGGCACCGCGAAAAATAGCCGAAATGATAGGGCAATCGCGACCTCCGCGATATAAAAGCTGAAATGATAGAGTATCACGGAAAAAGAAATAAAATAAAAAAAAATTAATTTATGCCCTACAGGTGATGTTCCATCACACCCTGTATACAATCCAAGGGCGTAAACAAAGAAGTGATCATACTTCCCCCAGGTTTCATCAAAGAAAGAAGCTAAGTCTCGACGGGCCGCAGCGACCTAGAGATCATCCCAACACTCGTCTCGTAACAACGGACACAACTTCAGACAAAGTGGAGCAGCGGCAACCCCTAGTTCCATAGCTCGGCGATATACATGTCACCAACAGCCAAACCTCCATTCCGTGAAATGCGGATACAATCAGCAAAATTCCTGGTTACGTGGAACGCGGATAACGTCACTCTTTGACCCCGTGGAAAACGTCCAGAGCGGATCTTGGTCCTCGCAGAGCACGGCAGTGAACCCGTGTGAAGCATCCAGAGCGGAGCCTAGTCCTCGCCAAAAACGGCAGTGAACCCGTGTGAAGCATCTAGTGCAAAATTCCTGATTACGTGGAACGCGGATAACGTCACTCTTTGACCCCGTGGAAAACGTCCAGAGCGGATCCTGGTCCTCGCAGAGCACGGCAGTGAACCCGTGTGAAGCATCCAGAGCGGAGCCTAGTCCTTGCCAAACACGACAGTGAATCCGTGTGAAGCATCTAGTGCAAAATTCCTGGTTACGTGGAACGCGGATAACGTCACTCTTTGACCCCGTGGAAAACGTCCAGAGCGGATCCTGGTCCTCGCAGAACACGGCAGTGAACCCGTATGAAGCATCCAGAGCGGAGCCTAGTCCTCGCCAAACACGGCAGTGAACCCGTGTGAAGCATCTAGTGCAAAATTCCTGGTTACGTGGAACGCGGATAATGTCACTCTTTGACCCCGTGGAAAACTTCCAGAGCGGATCCTGGTCCTCGCAGAGCACGGCAGTGAACCCGTGTGAAGCATCCAGAGCAGAGCCTAGTCCTCGCCGAACACGGCAGTGAACCCGTGTGAAGCATCTAGTGCAAAATTCCTGGTTACGTGGAACGCGGATAACGTCACTCTTTGACCCCGTGGAAAACGTCCAGAGCGGATCCTGGTCCTCGCAGAGCATGGCAGTGAACCCGTGTGAAGCATCCAGAGCGGAGCCTAGTCCTCGCCGAACACGGCAGTGAACCCATGTGAAGCATCTAGTGCAAAATTCCTGGTTACGTGGAACGCGGATAACGTCACTCTTTGACCCCGTGGAAAACGTCCAGAGCGGATCCTGATCCTTGCAGAGCACGGCAGTGAACCCGTGTGAAGCATCCAGAGCGGAGCCTAGTCGTCGCCGAACACGACAGTGAACCCGTGTGAGGCATCTAGTGCAGAATTCCTGGTCACGTGGAACGCGGATAATATGACTCTTTGACCCCGCGGAAAACGCCCAGAGCGGAGCTTGGTCCTCGCCAAGCACGGCAGTGAACCCGTGTGAAGCATCCAGACCAAACACCGGACTGTGGAGTCCTTAAAATCCACGGACTATGATGTCCTTAACCTCGACCGTAATGTCTTAAAACTAACAATCAACCACCCTGATTTTATAGTGATTCCACCTTGGTTTAGGGGTACATCTCTTCACTCCTTTGATACCTGGTCTTGTAATTCCTCAACGTCTTCAAAGAGGTGACGGGTCCCCGCAACCACATATCGGACTGTGGAGTCCTTAAATCCACGGACTATGACATCCTTAACCTTGACCGTGATGTCTTAAAACTAATATCGGACTGTGGAGTCCTTAAATCCATGGACTATGACGTCCTTAACCTTGACCGTGATGTCTTAAAACTAATATCGGACTGTGGAGTCCTTAAATCCACGGACTATGACGTACTTAACCTTGACCGTGATGTCTTAAAACTAATATCGGACTGTGGAGTCCTTAAATCCACGGACTATGACATCCTTAACCTTGACCGCGACGTCTTTAAACTACGATACTTTGAGCAACCCCTGACCCCATGAAACACGGATAAGGACGACCACATCCAGCACTTGCAGGTCCTCACGACCTGTAAGGAATAAAACTCTCTTGTGAGATCCTTACGACTCTCAAGGAAAAACCCGCTTAAGAATCCTCATGATTCTTAAGAAGAACTTACACCTATGGGATCCTCTCGACCTGTAGGGAGAAAAACTCTTTATGAGACCCTCGTGGCTCATAAAGTGCAAAAGTCTTAGGAAGCAGATCTTAACCCTGAATCCTAAGCCATCGCTGCCCTGCAAGGAGATCAAGATAAATTGTCCGCAAAACTCATTCAATGAAAGGAGACACACCATTGAGAAGAAAAATGTATCTTTTATTCATAAACCAAAATGGATACAAAGTACAACTCATGAAAGAACAAAAAGAAAATACTCTCATTCAGAAGTATATACAAAAGGAAGGAAAAGATACAAGTCTTCAAGCTGGCGGGCGATGTAGCAATTTTACCAGCTCATCTTTCTGTTGCTGAGTCACGGCTTCATGATTCAGGATCGCCTGAAGACGAGCCTCCGCCTGAGCCTGCTGGGCCTGATACGAAGCAAGCCGAACTTCAAGCTCTTTCTCGGTGGCTTTATGGGCCTCGACCCTTTCACGAGTGAACGTAGCAGCTTTATCGAGAGCCACCACCTCCTTGATGGCCTCTTGAAGCACTCGCCAGAGTTCATATGCTTTATGGGCCTTAACGGTAAGATTAGATTGAAACTCGCTCAGCGCCTTAGAAGCCAGTTCCCTCTCCGAGAATTTGCGGCCGAGCCTCTTCTCGCACAACAATATGTCTCTATACGTCGCTCTATCATACCACGCAAGCCCGCTTTCGCGACCGCAACTTCTGAAACAGGACATATACGCTCAAGACCGTATAAACAAGCCTCCAGTCGATAGCAATAGTCGAGCTAAAACATGCGCACATCATCTGGTATGGAAAGCAACAAAAAAAATTCTCGATGTATATCCTATCAAGCATGCATTCGCAACTATATGAATATCCGAAAAGAAATAATACCCGAAGCTCTGATGTGCATGCAACATGGTGATAGTGTTCGCAATTAAAGAAAGTTCTCATGGGAAAAACACAAAGTTCATTTATGCAAGCAAAAACATACATGGGGATACCCAGCACACATGAAAGTTCAACATAAAGCAGGCGAAGACTAATTTGAAAATACTACACTAGCGGGAAAAGGTCGCCGAATAAAGGATCGGTAGCGCAAGGGTTGACAAAACAAAAGACAAAATTCTCCATCTCTCTCTCCGCTCTCTCCAACACGTCAAAGCGCCGGCTCTCGCGAGGAGTCGCTTTCCACCGATTAGCGCCATGTTCATCTGCAAAAGCAGACATAACGGCCCGACGGGCTCTTATTTCGCTCAAAAGGTGAACCGAGCGATCTTTCAAAACTTGAATAATTAGGCACGCTTCGTGAAAGCCCTCGAGCTTTTCTTCGGCCGCGTCAAGCATCGTCAGGGTCATCTCCGCCGGCTGAGGAGGGACGTCAGCAAGCACGGCGGCAAGAATCATCCGGAGCCAGAGGGAACCCATTGGGAGGGGAGACCCTCTGCGGATCGAGAGTTCATACGCCGCTGAGTCGCATTCGTCGTCGGTAAGAAGGGGATCCACCAATCGGGCGGCAAAGCGGGGGATCATCTCCTTGATAGGAACTTCCCAAGGCGGTCGACGAGCATGAGGGCGATTGCAGGCCATGGCGCTCAGTTGTCTCTCAAGACAAATCACACCAAAATGAGAATAAACTTCTCTGTGAAGAGGAAGGAAGGCCATGGCCTCAGATATAAAGAGGTGCATTAAGTGTTGAGCACGGAAAATCTTGCATGATGAAGGTATTTCCAAGGCCTAGAAAAGGAAAAGCATCGGAAATCAAGGAGATGGAACTATTTCTAAGGCTCCTTTTCTGCATCTGATATTGTGCGCTAAAAATATGGCATGGGAAAATTTTTGAACAGTCCCATCAAAGGACCCCATGTGTGGAGCACGTGAACCCCAAACTTGACGTGCACTAAAAAATGGAATAGCACCCTGCATATTAGAAGCACCAACAACAACAATAGCAAAATGATAAAATAACACAAAAAAGCATGCAAACATACAAAGACATAATAGAACTTATCATTCATACTTTAAGAAGTTCATACAAAATAAAGAGAACACGTTTACAATGGTAAGACCTCAAACGCAGGGCATGGATTTAGAAACTCAAACTTGACTTTGTCCAAGATCTTCCAGGCGCTTCGAACCATCCTGGTATGCTTCCTCTCGCGGTCGCAAGCGTCGGGGTCCTCACGAATGTCCTCCCCCCTCCGATAGGCGGCAAGTATGGCTGACTGCTGAAAGGCCTGGTGCAAGAGATCAATGAGGTGATCTCGCCTCCTCTTTGAGATCAAGCTCATCAGGTACACCGAATGCACCTTATCCTCAGCAGTATCCAAGGCCCCGAGCGGTATGCCGGTGCAAAAGAGAGGGAGTGCCTCCCAGATCGCCAGCACGATCAGTCTCAGAAGAGAAGAGCGACGGGGTAGTAGCCGATGGTTGTACTCGTCGAAACGGCTCATGATCTCGGCGCATTGAGCGTTGGTGAACTCCTGGTTCTGACTGCGACCCAATGCACGAATGTTCCCGTAGGAAATGATTTCGTCAAGATCATACAAATGGGCATCCATGATACCTGAAATAACAATCAAAATTTTTTTATTACGAACTTCTTCCTCTCGGTTGAGAAGGACAACCTCGGGCAAATAAATCCTAAGAAGCCTCCATGGGAAGAGCTTAGTTCTTCACAGGAATTAAATTCCTTTTGAAAAGGGGAATTAAATTCCCATCAACATTTTTTCTGTGAGTGGAGGTAAACTCCACGGATTATCACCATCATTTCCCTAAAAGATCATATGAACCCTAAAAAGATCTACTGTTGAAGGTTAAATGGTTTCATACTTTGGTTGAAAAACTTGAAGAAAAAATGGGTTCATATTCAAAAAGGGTAAAAACCCTTGTTTTGGATTTAAAATCCAGAGGAATGTGAAAGTTCATCGTTCATTCAAGAGCATTACCTGAAGAAAAGAGTCTTTTTGAACAGAGTTAAACTCTGAAAACGTTTCAAGGCAGAGAACTAAGCTCTGGAAGAAGAGAATTAAATTCTCAGAAAAAGTTTGCAAGGAGGAAGATAAGCAAAAGTGGAGGAGCTTCTGAAATGACCCCTATATTTATAAGATATGATGGAGACGCCTCACCTCCCCAAATCCCTAGAGGAATCCAACGGTCACAAAAAATGACAGCGTTGCACTCACGTGCAGACACGTGAGAACAACACTGTGGGGGCATTTGTTTCCTGATTTAAAATCAGGAAAGCTTACGGAGGAGGCATCACGTGCTAGCACGTGACCAGCAGTCACGTGTTGGCACGCGACATTTAAAAGCAGCGGCAAAGGCACATCAGTTCCCTGATCAAATCAAGGAAAAGGCTTCAGAAAAGGTCACGTGCTCACACGTGACCAGGGGTCACGTGTTGGCACGTGACGGTTGAACAGCTGCTAAAAAACAGAGCGCAGAAAGGAGAAGAAAGCTCGTTCTAGGGGGTCACATGCCTACACGTGACCAGGTGTCACGTGCCTACACGTGACCAAGGGTCACGTGGTCACACGTGACCGGCTTTCAAAGCCTCTCTATTTAACAGAATTAAATTCTGAAAGGCATTCAAATCTTTCCAAAGGAAAGTGATTATTTGGAACCGATTGGATTAAAAATCTAAAGGTGATTAAATATCACATATTTATGGAAAAATCTTGAACTTGGAAAGATTTCCCCTTAAAATCTAACCGAAATAACACAGGAATATCTTTGGATTTGAAATCCAATGGTGAATAAAATTCACCTAATAATCCAAAGGTCCAGATGAATGATGAATGCAAATCAAATCTCTCAATGAAAGATTCACTAAAACTAATTGATTCTGCTCTTTCTCCTATAAATAGGAGCCAGGAAAATATATAAATAGAGATAGAGAAACATAGAGAGAGAGAAATAGAACCTTGAGACTTTGGAAGAATTTGATCTTCTGCAAAAGAAAACCTTAGGTAAGAAAGGAGAGGCTTTTAAAAAGAGAATTTAATTCTCAAAAGAGTTTAACTCTTATATTAAAAAGAAGAACTTAGTTCTCTCTTTAGTAGAGGATCTGCAAAGTGCACATCTCCCCATGAATTGAGAATTTAATTCTCATTGGGTTGAGATCCTGCCATGCAGATCCAAAGCATAGAGAGGGAATGGAAGTTTGAGAATTTAATTCTCACAGAATTATAGGAATTTAATTCCTTTGAAATAAAATTAGGGTTTAACCCTATGTTATAGGAATTTAATTCCTTCAAAATGAACAGAACCAGGGTTTAACCCTAGTTAAGAACTTAATTCTGTCAAAATAACAGGAATTTAATTCCCTTAAGAAAGAAGAAATTAGGGTTTAACCCTATGATAGAATTCAGTTCTTCACATACATCAGGAATTTAATTCCTACAGAAGAAAAGCCGGGGTTTAACTCCATCTAAGAATATAATTCTTCAAAAAGAAAGTGGGAATTTAATTCCTCTAAACTTATAGCTAGGGTTTAACCCTATGAAGGATTTAATTCTTAAAAGATAAACAAACATGCAAAGAAGCAGGGTCACGTGCTACCACGTGACCCCTGAAAAGTTCCACAGAGAAGGGCTTTGAGGCAATGCCTCACGTGCCCCACGTGACCCCTTGGCAGAAGCTCTAACAGACAAACATTTAAATGCCGATCACGTGACAGCACGTGATGCTCCAAAGTATTCAATACTTTTGGCAGAATAAAATGAATTGAGGGCGCTCTCACGTGCTACCACGTGACCCCTCTTGCCTTAGTGTTTAACACTAAAATTGAAACCTCTATATCCAGCGTTCAACACTGATTTTCTTAGTGTTTAAACACTAATTTGGAAAACTCTATTTACAGTGTTTAACACTAACTTTCTTAGTGTTGAACACCAACTTGGAAAACCCTGTTTCCAGTGTTTAACACTGATCTGCCTTAGTGTTAAACACTAATTTGAAATCTCCACTGCCAGTGTTTAACACTGATTTGCTTTAGTGTATAAACACTAATTTGAAAGCCATGTTGCTGGTGTTTAACACTAACTATCTTTTAGTGTTAAACATTAACTTGTCAATCTCATTCTCAGTGTTCAACACTGATTGGTCTTTAGTGTTTAACACTAACTTTAGCCCCATTGGCTAAGTGTCTAGAGGCAAAGCCTCTCCTCTAATGGACCAACAGAAAGTCAATATGCTAAACATGATTGGACTCAGCCCAAAATGGCTATAAGTCCTCAATTCAAATTCAACTGGGCTAATGGGCTCATAACATAATTAATTGGTCTTGGTCCTAAACTGGGTCAAAGACTGTTTAATCTACCTTGGTTCCAGGGTACATCTCTTCACTCCTTTGATACTTGGCGTTGTAATTCCTCAACGTCTTCAAAGAGGTGACGGGTCCCTATGACCACACATTGATACGGACTGTGGGGTCCTAAACTCATGGACTATGACGTCCTTAACCTTGACCGGGATGTCTTAAAACTAACATCGGACTGTGGGGTCCTTAAACTCACGGACTATGACATTCTTAAGCTTGACCGGGATGTCTTAAAACTAACATCGGACTGTGGGGTACTTAAACCCATGGACTATGACGTCCTTAACCTTGAACGGAATGTCTTAAAACTAACAACGGACTATGACGTCCTTAACCTTGACCGGGATGTCTTAAAACTAATATCGGACTGTGGAGTCCTTAAATCCACGGACTATGATGTCCTTAACCTTGACCGCAACGTCTTAAAACTAACATTGGACCGCAATGTCCTTAAACTACCTATTAACCGCAATGTCACTAAACTAAACAACAGGGCTCCCTTAATTTCTCTATTGTTGGATCTAAACGATCCCGTTAAGTCGATCTTAGTCTAGAAACTAGGCTAACGTATCCTTAACAAACATTTAAGTTGATCTTAGTCCTCAATGAGGCTAACGTATCCTTAAACCCAAACCCCCAAACCCAAATCTAAGATAATACGGATTTGGACTAGTCTACGCCCTACGGGCGACGACATAACTCAGTCTCCGTATACAATCCACGGGCAACTAAACATAAAATAAACACACACGACACGAAGTGACCATCTGGAGAAGGAGAAAGTGGTTACCGCGATGCGGTAGCGTAATTAACTGCAGGGGCTTGCGCCTGCAGGGAAGAGCGTCCCCACAATCAAAAACCCCTCAAGCGAGGAGGAATCTGACGAAATTTGCTACATCGGACGCATTCGTTTAAACCTTCGATACACGGTGCCATAAATCAACTTGGTATCTTCGGAGAGGTGGACGGATAGCACCAATTAGCATCTGCCCCGAATCTCAGGCAAGACGCCCCTGTAGCGCCGTCATTCGGAGGGGAACACTCCTACTGAGCCTGTATGTGACAATCTCCGTACAGTCCGGTCCGTTCGTCTGAAAACATCGCATGGCGGGCCTAGGGGTGGTAAACGTCAGTCCCCTAATAGCGGTACAAGTCGTGTCGGAGTGTAGCCCAGAACACCCTGAGATAACACTGGAAACCTACCAGTATATCTCGCTTGCCCTGGCCAGGGACTACTCGTGTAATGGCTCTCCTAGACACAGCGCGATGTCAACCCCCAATACCGGGAGAGACGAATCACGTCTAACCGTCACTGCCTCCAAGTGCTTCGGGACTGCACCCAACTACTACCTGTTTGCACGACTCCATTGAGCCGTGGTAGGGTAGTAATCTAAGTACAGTGGGAACACACTCGAGGCGAAGTGACAGTGTCAAGTCAGCGGACTAAGCTGTACTCATGTCACCTGGGAACTGATAACTGACGATCGGTATAATACCAACCAACAGTTCCCGACGAGTCCTGTCCAGTGTACTCATAACCTAACGAGCACCCGCATACTATCTCCAGTACGACGTACTGATGGCTGTGGGACAGACCATCTCCCCTGCTGGGATGAGAACCGCATACGCTAGTCTACTCCGGAGTATCGATGCCCTGTCTCGATAGTCCTACGACTAGGGACCTGTATAAGGATGTGCTTGTGGATTACCCAGCCCCCACGAGTGTGACTGCCATCACAACGCTGGTAATCAAGCAAAGATCCTAAGGGCTCTACTAATATGTATAAGCGATATGCTAAAAGAAACACATGCACATATTGAAGTAGATACAAACCAAGTAGCATACTACCATTTTGAGCAAGATTGTCTATACAACTGTGAATATCCCAAGCTTCCATTAAGTAATATACAAACTAGTATGATACAGTAATGGCCTCTAGGGCATATACACTAACAATCTCCCACTTGCACTAAGGCCATGTTCTGGCGTATCGAAGACCTATCATCTCGATCAGCCGCTCGAACTGAGTCTAAGGTAGGGCCTTTGTGAGTGGATCTGCAGTGTTATTCTCCGAATCTACTCTCTTCACCTCGATCTCCCAGCGATCAACGATCTCCCTGATCAGGTGGTACCGCCTCAAAATGTGCCTGGACTTCTGATGGGACCTGGGTTCCTTCGCTAAAGGTATAGCGCCGTTGTTGTCGCAATACACACTACTACAATAGGGGGTTGCCCCTACGGATATTGAAATCCGTAGGGGCAGATTTATTTTGGCCCTACGGATTAGTCCGTAGGGTTATACGGTTGCCCCTACGGTCCTTACATATTTATATAAAAATTATTAAATCTTAAAATGTTGTTTGCCCCTACGGAGCCGCAAACCAAGAACCTACGGACTTATCCGTAGGAGCATCTAAATAGGGATTTAAGTTAAAAGCTCAGATCGATCCCTACGCTCATTATTCCCAATTCTCGCACGAACAAAAAATTCCCAAACCCTCGTTCCCGCCGATCGATCGTCGTTCTCGTCGTTCTCGTCATCGCCAGCGCCACCGATTCGTCGTAGCCACCGCCTTCTTTCGTCGTAGCCACCGCCTGCTTTCGTCGTCGCCAGCGCCAGCTCATCGGAGTTCTCGTCGTCGCCTCTGCACAGGTAAGGAATTCTTCAATTACTCAAATTTTTGATTGGGGCTGGGGCTGCGGCTGCGGGCTGGGGCTAGGGCTGGGGCTGGGGCTAGGGCTAGGGTAGGGGCTGGGGCTCGGGCTGCGGCTAGGGCTGTGGTTGGGGTTGGGGCTCGGGCTCGGGCTGCGGCTAGGGCTGTGGTTGGGGTTGGGGTTGGGGCTCGGGCTGCGGTTAGCGTTAGGGTTGGGGCTGGGGCTGGGGATTCGGTTGGGGTTAGGGTTCGGCAGGGGGTTGCTGTTGGGGTTGGGGTTAGGGTTGGGGTTGGGGTTTTGGATTTCAGGGTCTAAGTTAATTTCCATTCTAATTAGCATTAAGCTCGTTAATTGAAATGTTGATGATAATCATAAGAGTAAAATTTGTCTAGTTTGAGAAGGTGTTGGAAACTGGACTAATAATGTGGGTAAAGCCCAGTTTAATTAATAATTTTATTTGTCATTCTCAAATTTTCTTGGAAACGGAGACTGTTTTGTGGAACTTTTAGCCGTTGGGCATGTTGGGGTTTTGTTTTTGGAGTCATCGGACATGGAATTTGGTAGGTATCCAAAGACCCCGTGTCTGATTTTGGATATTTTTGATTGATTTAAACTGTGGGTCTGAGTGTAAGTGCACGGCGGCGCCCCGGCCGTCAATCCGACGGCCAAGTGCGGAAGCGGTGATAAACTTAATTTTTTCTTGAACTGGCAAACCGCCGCGCACTAATACCCGGATCGAACCATTAATTAGTCCTAGCTTACTACAAGAAAGGGAATAGAGATATACCGACGATCCAAGTCCTCCGGTCTTCTCGTCATCGTCCCGATCTCCTGCGGAATGTCCCGTCTCCTCCTCGTCCCCGGAAGTGCACCACATCGCCTACTTCTTTTACTGGCTCCCACCTCAATGCCGAGGCAACTCGGGCACGAAGCCGGCTACTCGACGTGCCCAAGGTTCGCTGTAGAATATGTAGTCCTCAAGTCTCACTTTGGGGTTCATGGAGATGCCGTTTTAGGTGGAGGGATGATACAAGAACAATGTGGAGGAACTTGGGGATTTTTCTAACATCAAGAGAGCAAAAATCCCCACTACAAAAAATGGGCAACCCCTCCTCCAAGCTTGGCCGGCCATAACTAGAGGGGGAGGAGAGAAGGAGAGTGAAGATAGTGTATCAAAAGATAATCAACCTCATAAGGCAAGAGAGAGAGGGAGAAAAACTATCATGCAAAAACATGATAACAAACTAAAACCAACACTCCACAACCAAATCATAACCCATCATCAAGCATGATGACTTCAAAAAGTCAAGCCATCATGAAGAAGAAGAAGTCAAGTGATGGTGCTCATCATGAAAACCATCATGATACTACAAGATGCAAAGAACCCCCTCCACAAATGCCTATTTGCAACAATGCAAATAAACCCTCCTCCACCAATCTTCGGCCAATGAACGGAACAATGGAAATCGGCCGAAACGGAAAGCAAACTGGCAACTCCAGAAAACTGGTCCCGTAATAAATTACAGGACAAACCCCGATATTGTGCAT
The DNA here is from genome assembly GCA_030015575.1 of Agapanthus africanus. NCBI lineage: Eukaryota > Viridiplantae > Streptophyta > Magnoliopsida > Asparagales > Amaryllidaceae > Agapanthus > Agapanthus africanus. Next base: position 505,062,372 of record JASDDO010000001.1, on the reverse strand, counting down.
ACACACCCGCATCTGTATTTCGACTGAAATACAAATGCAATGAGACAAAATCTACACTGTACTATACTAGGATCCGGCTTAAACCAAAGCCGGCTAGTAATATCTGTTCGATCCTGATCCGTGCAATACCGCACGTATCTGATCGAACCCTGCCATATAACCATACGGCCTATAGTACAAACTGTCCGATCCTGATCCGTGCAATACCGCACGTATCTGATCGGACCCTGCCATATCTCCATACGACCTCTACAACTTTTCGCCCGAAAGCTGAGTAACTGAATGTGGGGGACTCTAAAGACTCGTCAACACCTTGGTTGTGGATTTAACCACTAGCACGTCAGAGGTATAAGCCAATACGTAACGGGCTACCAGGTATTGACTAAAAGGGACGTCTGCGAGCGAACTCAGCCTGACAACCCTACTGAGCCTGTCAGTGACAATATCCGTACAGTCCGGTCCGTTCGTCTATGAGCATCGCATGGCGGGCCTAGGGGGTTGGTAAAAGTCAGACCCCCAAAAGCGGTACAAGTCGTGTCGGAGTGTAGCCCAGAACACCCTGAGATACTACTGGAATACCTACCAGTAAATCTCCTTGCCTCGGCCGAGGGCTTCGTGTAATGGCTCTCCTAGACACAGCGCGACCTCACCCCCAATACCGGGAGAGACGAACCCCTGAAGATACGCTCACTGCCTCCATGTGGCTCGGGACTGTACCCAACTAAAACCTGTTTGCACGACTCCTTTGAGCCGTGGTAGGGTAGTAATCAAAGTACAGTGGGAACTCACACGAGACAAATGACGATCCCCAGGTCGATGAACTAACCTGTACACATGTCACCAGGGAACTGCCATCTGACGTCTGGTATATGACCAACTAGCATGTTCCCGGCGAGTCCTGTCCGGTGTACTCATAACCCAATGAGCACCTGTATACATCTTAGGTGATCCAACTGACACCAGTGGCTTGTGAGACCGGCCACCGCCCCTCGTCGGGGTCTCGACTGTATACACTAGTCTACTCTGGAGTATCGATGCCCTGTCTCGAAACTCCCACGACTAGGGACCTTTTAAGGATATGCTTATAGACCCCCAGCTCCCACTTATATGATCGCCCTCATACTGCTGGTGGTCAAGCAAGAATCCTAGGGGCTCTATCAACGTGTAATAGCGACGTGTCAGGTCACCTAAGCAGTACACGATGATAAAGGTAAACCAGATAGCATACTATCATCTCGAGTAAGACTGTCCTACCGGGATAGGTCCTCCATCAATCATTGCAATCACGTACCTGTGACCTAATAATTGACTCTGAGGGCACAATCTCCAACAATCTCCCACTTGCACTCAAGGCTAATTATTGCGATGTCGCATACTCACAGCCCGTGTGATACCGAACACCCAACTCCTCTACTAGTCAGTCTCACAAAGCTCGTTTGCGAAACTATTGCGTTCGAGGAATAGCCTCAGTGAGTGGATCCGCTTTGTTGTCTCTTTCCATGTCTCTCTATATCTCAAGTTCGCGGAGAAAGCCATCTCCCGAAAAGAGCAATACCTGTCTTAGAATGTGTCTGGATGTCTGATGGGACATAGCTCATAAATGAACTCCAAATCCAAACTTCTTAGACTGTATCGTCAACTGAACTTAATCAGTATCCTGCGCCATGCCACCCTCAGTATTGCCTTGGACCACCTGTCCAAAATACTGCCCCTCATCAGAAGGAAAACCATAACTCTGACAACCTCCTTGTCGTCCAGGTCACCTTGGAAGCCTGGAATGATAACTGTCTCCCGCATGAGGCTATCGTTATCATATCCCTAGAACATCCACTTATGTTCTATAACTGCTTCCGACTGCTTCTTCAGGATTGGGTTAATGTCAACTTATTGCATCTAGTGCAAGAACAACATCTGGTGTGGTACTTGACATCTCATGATTGACTCAATTGCCTGAGCAAGTGATCTGCCAATCATGCACATCCCTCTCCCCTTTAGTCTGTAAGACACCTTTAGAGAGGGTGACTCCATCACCTGCAGGTATGATACCGTGCCAGGAGTCGTTCATTCTAAATACTCTTAGAATGCTGTCTAAGTACCCTGATTGGGAAACCACCCAAATCTAGATCTAAAAACCATAGATCTAGTAATCAGTATGTCTGATATAAAATCCATTTCCTTTGTGGAGAAACCACTGTGTGACGACCAAAGTATAACCGACTGTAGTATAGGAGTTTCTTTTCCTACTCTGTGTATGTCATCCAAATACCAGGATATCACACCCTACTACCTTCTCAACAGATCCATCCCCTATTCTGATGAAGTCAAACCCATGACTGTCACGTCAGAAATAGATGATCTATCTCCGCTACATCTGCTTTAATCTATAAATAGACATAAGCTACCTGTCCACCAATGCTTCCGCTGCTCCCACTGACTACGACAACCCTCTGGCAGAGTCATATACACGTACACTTCTAAAGCTAGTTTAGAACGACGCTATACTCATCCTCCCGCCGGGTCTCGCAACCTGGAACAACAGCAATGGTAAGTGTGGGTAAACAAGAACTTCCCTGTCACCGTCCTTGAGGCTACCGGAGTACCCCTCGGGTGCCTGAAGTTACCCACCGCATCTGCGGAGTGGCCAATGGAATGTCAATCCAAATTGAATCTTTAGGTTCCTTGTCAAATCTTCAGTAATCGTTTGTGGTTCTGGAATCACTTCCAGTTCTACCATACTCCCACTACTGTTTTCTGAAAAAATCCATTTTTAATAAAACTGTGGCGAGTCTAGAACAATATCGCTATTGTTCATCCAGATGGTAGAAAGTCAACCCTCGTCATAGCCTGGGTCAACCCACAAACAGCCATTACAGAAACGTGCCTTGAGTTGTCCAGTGTCTGGTTTTAATCATAAACCGGACAACTCCCCGTACCTTTACATCGTTAAGATATGAACTGTTCTATATCCAATATAGAACCAGAGGCACTGATTTAATTGAACCAGATTCAAATCATGCAGCTGTCTCCAGTGCATGTCAACTAAATGGAAGGAGGTCGATCAGCGTTACTCAACTTAGGAACACTTCCAATTATGAGTAACCTGAGAGAGAAGCAAGTTCTCTCAATCATTACTATCAACTGAATACCATTGACAAGTATCTACATCTTCGATCACTTTGAAGAATCCCGATACTTGCTACACCTGGTTCTCTACTCTATTTAAATACCTATAACTTCTCAAAATTCAGACCCTGTGTTTCCACGAAACACCTGTCTAAAAACTAGAGAAGTCATAAGTAAACCGAATATAGTATGAGGACCAACCCCTCTGTCCTGATGGACCCTGGACAACATACAATACTCTGTATAAGTCCCTTGAGTCTGATAACTCATTCACTGTGTGTCGTAGGTTGAAAACTGTACTTATGGTTAAGAAGAATTACACCGCTGTTTAATACTCCTTACCTAACCATCCACTGATATAGGTAAATGTCACAGACATAATTTCAAAAAGGTATATCTCACTCTATGAAAATAGACGTACAGATATATCGATTTGAAATCGGTGCATAACAGCGGATATTCAAAACCAAATATTTGCCGTCCGGCAAACTACCCAGGTGACTTCCTCAAATATCACCGATTACAACGAATCCCTATACAATGAGGATGATCACCCAATTCCCAATAACTTACTCCCACTCATCATCTGTAAAACCATACAGATGTGAGAATCGTACCTGGTAAATACATACCCTGGAGTAAGGACTAATTGGGAAATCAGTTTTCCTTTAACAGAACACAGTGAAACTGAAACATTGAAATGTTTCGATGGGGTATCCCGGTATTCCTAGTAATGCCTCTTCTAGATTCACGACTGTAACCGTATAATTCTTTGCCACCTCTCCAAATCCCTTCATATGTCTTTAGTCATTACCTTCTGCACACCCCTTTAGGCCAAATGGTTTTCTTCATTCCCTACCGTTCGGCACCAGCCTATGGTTTGGAAGAAGACTATCCAATAAGCATAATGGGTGTACTGTCCTAATCCTAGGAACACTCGCAATGCGAGAGAAGGTGAGGATAAAAGACAACCGAATGAACTTAATTCCTATTTCTCCTGAACCATAATCCATCCCCGAACTGGAACAAGTTCCATTCGAGTTCGTATATAACCATACCATGGAGTATCCAAATAAACTGTGGATCTTCGTAGTGATACGGAGTGTCCTGGAGAAATACAAAGGTGATGTGGGAGTGGTAACGAAATATTTGGTTTGGTCGTGAATATCTGTTGCAATTTACTTTGCCCTCTTACTAATCCCTTGCTTTGTCTGAACTTAATACCTTCTGTACACCATTGTTATGCTAATTGGTTTTCTTCATTCCCTACCAGTCGGCACCAGCCTATGGTTTGGAAGAAGACTATCCAATTTGCGTAATAGGTGTACTATCTCCTAAACCAAGGAGTACTCGCAACCTGAGAGAAGGTAAAAGGAAAAGACAACTGAATAATCCTATCCGTTTCCTCCAGAACCTGAAACCATCCTCGAATAAATTCCTTCGAGTTCGTATCTAACCATACGATGGTTTTGTCCAATGGAAGTGGACGTTCGTAGTAATACGGGGTGTCCTGGAGAAAAGGGTAAAAGTGGGAGTGGCAATGAGGTCTGCAACTCTGACAATCCAAAAGCCAGTGTTTAAGAAGGTTCGGTTAACTTGGTCACTGAGTCATAGTCTTAGGGTCGGGTCAATGGTCGCTGCCGAAGAGAGAGAGAAAAGAAACACTCAGCGTGCACTCTAACCTAGATCAGAATGGTTACCAATTTATCTAATCTGGAAACCTCCCACTGTACCGTCAAATTCTCCTCCAAACCTAAAAGAAGAATTAGTCGGGAACACCCGAGGAGTAAACCAACTCATCAGTGGGAATTGGGATCCAACTCTCATCGCATGACAACGTGACGGAATCCGCTCACGGTATCACACTCCAGAAGGTATGCGCATATCTGGCAAGTTTCAGTTCTTTTGAAACTCCCGATGTGATTTTTGCCCCATGCTCTTATGACCTTGGCGTGAGGTCAAAATATCATAAGTCACATGTCAAGTTCTACCCGTCATTATCCAGGTTAATTTGAATCCACCCGTACATACCCTTGACGTAGGCCAAAATAGTAGTACGACTGTCCCAAACCAACGCATCTATCTATGCAACAGATAAATACCCGGCAGCTACCAATCACTATGCCTTGGCGTGAGGTCAAAATACATAGCTTGAATACTACCGAATATTTAACTGAAATGACGGAGGGCTACGAATGGTTTCTGGCGAAAACCTTTAACGTAATGAACTTGATATCGTTGAAGGAACGGATAGCTTTTTTTTAAAAAATATAGTGACGAGAACCGTTGCTAAAGAGGTCACTCCCGGTGAAGGGATCTCGGCTCTTTCCCCGTAGAATAAGGTGCAGGATATTCCAACTGAATACCACGGTGCAAAGCAAAAGTAATCGGCTATAGTGAAGTCATTGCCCTGACGCAAACTTTTTGTCCAAGGGGTCACTCCCGGTGAAGGGATCTCGGCCCTTGCCTCGTCGACTGAGGAGCAGGATATTCCAACTGAATACCACGATGCAAAACAAAAGTGAACGTCCTTGCAATAACAGCTTTTTGAAAAGTGTTCCAACAACATCAGATTAGGTTTGTTTTTAACTTGCATTGATCCGAATCAACGCAGTCCCATCAATTGATCACACCAAAAAGAACGAAAATATACTGATGTACGTATATGCCATCCGCATTCGCCACTGGGTCCCGTCATTACTCGTTAGGTTAGCTAACTAACGACAGAGCGGGGACTGGACTAGCGCGGATGTAAAACATATACAACATCTACTAATATATATACCAATATATTATATTCGCTCAAGGCGTGAATAAAATGCAACATCACAGAAATGTACAGCATCACAGAAACAATACAGATATCTGGGATCCCCGGGTTTCATAGAGCCACTACTGAAACCCGACGTTCCCTTGGTCGTGTGGATAGCCTGTGCAATGAAATCCTAGACCCCTACGGGCGCGGCAAGTCACCCGCCAAAACCTGAAGCGAGGCAGCCCCCTTCAGCAACGTGAATGGACCACCCAGCACTTCACGGAATCCGGTAACTTGGGCACCCCTCCTGGGTCAACCTGTACCCCCTACGAGTGCGGCGAATAGCCCGCCAATCCTAGAGTGAAGCCCCTTCCGTCTCAATGCCATGAGATGCGGGCTTGTTGCCCTCTAGAACCCGGCTATCCGTGCACCCCTCCGCGGGGCAATCCTAGTACAGAAAGTAAAATATACATACAACGGGTACATCGACCGCAACCTGGCCGTGCCCCAAAATAATAATACAATCAAGCAGTGACGGCAGTCCACATGTCGGACGCTCGCCCCGCAATATCAAATGTACATAATACAACAAAACACTGTACTAGCATTGCATCCAGGCTATCCCCCACGACCGATCCGCAACATCACAGCAAAAACAGAACATCAACGTGAAAGTCACGTTCGCAAATCCGTCTAACCGAACTATAGCAGTTAGACAGGATTTACCGATCAAGTGACATTCACGGTCGCAGATATAATGTAAATACTGTGAAATAATGTGTTTAAAATATCCGATCGATCAAATTTTAACTAGTGGGCCCCCAAGCATTACTGTAGCAGATCAGGAAATTCTGGGCCCAATGTTATTATTCCAAAAACCCAATTTTCACCCCAGAAAGCAACTGAAGAAAATTGATACAGTAAGGACACTATTCGGCGGCGGAACCGCGGCCTAAGTGGGGGTTTTGCCGCGGTTCCGCGCTCTGGTGGTCGACTTACTGTGTCGAATTTCTACAGTGGGCTTATAATCTCCAGTACATCAATTTTATACAACCTGAAAAATTTTTGGAGACCAAAAAATTTCAACAGAAAACTGTCGCTAGCAAAAATGTAGATTTTGGAATTTTGGTCGATCGGAAATGCAAAACACATAAAACCAAGCTAGACTAAGTTAATGGCGAGGCTCTGATACCACTGTAAGTGCACGGCGGCGCCCCGGCCGTCAATCCGACGGCCAAGTGCGGAAGCGGTGATAAACTTAAATTTTTCTTGAACTGGCAAACCGCCGCGCACTAATACCCGGATCGAACCATTAATTAGTCCTAGCTTACTACAAGAAAGGGAATAGAGATATACCGACGATCCAACTCCTCCGGTCTTCTCGTCATCGTCCCGATCTTCTGCGGAATGTCCCGTCTCCTCCTCGTCGCCGGAAGTGCACCACATCGCCTACTTCTTTTACGGGCTCCCACCTCAATGCCGAGGCAACTCGGGCACGAAGCCGGCTACTCGACGTGCCCAAGGTTCGCTGTAGAATATGTAGTCCTCAAGTCTCACTTTGGGGTTCATGGAGATGCCGTTTTAGGTGGAGGGATGATACAAGAACAATGTGGAGGAACTTGGGGATTTTTCTAACATCAAGAGAGCAAAAATCCCCACTACAAAAAATGGGCAACCCCTCCTCCAAGCTTGGCCGGCCATAACTAGAGGGGGAGGAGAGAAGGAGAGTGAAGATAGTGTATCAAAAGATAATCAACCTCATAAGGCAAGAGAGAGAGGGAGAAAAACTATCATGCAAAAACATGATAACAAACTAAAACCAACACTCCACAACCAAATCATAACCCATCATCAAGCATGATGACTTCAAAAAGTCAAGCCATCATGAAGAAGAAGAAGTCAAGTGATGGTGCTCATCATGAAAACCATCATGATACTACAAGATGCAAAGAACCCCCTCCACAAATGCCTATTTGCAACAATGCAAATAAACCCTCCTCCACCAATCTTCGGCCAATGAACGGAACAATGGAAATCGGCCGAAACGGAAAGCAAACTGGCAACTCCAGAAAACTGGTCCCGTAATAAATTACAGGACAAACCCCGATATTGTGCATACACACCCGCATCTGTATTTCGACTGAAATACAAATGCAATGAGACAAAATCTACACTGTACTATACTAGGATCCGGCTTAAACCAAAGCCGGCTAGTAATATCTGTTCGATCCTGATCCGTGCAATACCGCACGTATCTGATCGAACCCTGCCATATAACCATACGGCCTATAGTACAAACTGTCCGATCCTGATCCGTGCAATACCGCACGTATCTGATCGGACCCTGCCATATCTCCATACGACCTCTACAACTTTTCGCCCGAAAGCTGAGTAACTGAATGTGGGGGACTCTAAAGACTCGTCAACACCTTGGTTGTGGATTTAACCACTAGCACGTCAGAGGTATAAGCCAATACGTAACGGGCTACCAGGTATTGACTAAAAGGGACGTCTGCGAGCGAACTCAGCCTGACAACCCTACTGAGCCTGTCAGTGACAATATCCGTACAGTCCGGTCCGTTCGTCTATGAGCATCGCATGGCGGGCCTAGGGGGTTGGTAAAAGTCAGACCCCCAAAAGCGGTACAAGTCGTGTCGGAGTGTAGCCCAGAACACCCTGAGATACTACTGGAATACCTACCAGTAAATCTCCTTGCCTCGGCCGAGGGCTTCGTGTAATGGCTCTCCTAGACACAGCGCGACCTCACCCCCAATACCGGGAGAGACGAACCCCTGAAGATACGCTCACTGCCTCCATGTGGCTCGGGACTGTACCCAACTAAAACCTGTTTGCACGACTCCTTTGAGCCGTGGTAGGGTAGTAATCAAAGTACAGTGGGAACTCACACGAGACAAATGACGATCCCCAGGTCGATGAACTAACCTGTACACATGTCACCAGGGAACTGCCATCTGACGTCTGGTATATGACCAACTAGCATGTTCCCGGCGAGTCCTGTCCGGTGTACTCATAACCCAATGAGCACCTGTATACATCTTAGGTGATCCAACTGACACCAGTGGCTTGTGAGACCGGCCACCGCCCCTCGTCGGGGTCTCGACTGTATACACTAGTCTACTCTGGAGTATCGATGCCCTGTCTCGAAACTCCCACGACTAGGGACCTTTTAAGGATATGCTTATAGACCCCCAGCTCCCACTTATATGATCGCCCTCATACTGCTGGTGGTCAAGCAAGAATCCTAGGGGCTCTATCAACGTGTAATAGCGACGTGTCAGGTCACCTAAGCAGTACACGATGATAAAGGTAAACCAGATAGCATACTATCATCTCGAGTAAGACTGTCCTACCGGGATAGGTCCTCCATCAATCATTGCAATCACGTACCTGTGACCTAATAATTGACTCTGAGGGCACAATCTCCAACACTGAGTAGTCCCTTAATTTGATCTGGTTGGGGTTTGAGTATGCAAAGGATTTGTAGTCTGGTGGAAATTTTGTGGGTGTTTTCGGTTGAATATGTTTGCTAATTGCATAAGATGCTCATAAGATTCTGGATTTTGAGGATGGGCCATTGTAATTGGAAATGCTTAGAATTGTAGGACCTTCTTTATTTTAGCTATATATAATTGCAAAAAAAAGACACATTTCTGATTTGAAGAAAAGGAAGAGCAAAATAGGGATTTAGTTATGGATTTTACTTGGGCGTCTCCTCTTTTAATACATGTCTATCTTTACAAGAATATCGTGTCACATATTCGGTTTTAGCATCTGTACGCAACTGCTTTGATTATCATCGTGTTATTAACATCTTGAACTTCTATCCTTTTTCTAATATGTTTCATAGTTGGGGTTGCGGTTGGGGTTGGGGTTCGGCAGGGGGTTGCGGTTGGGGTTGGGGTTAGGGTTAGGGTTAGGGTTAGGGTTGGGGCAGGGGGTTGCGGCAGGGGGTGAGAATTTTTCTAGGTTTCTTTTATAGCTTGTGAAGGAAATTTTGAGCCCCCTAAAAATGAACATTTCTAATGATTTTGATAAGAGACAAGGGAGCAATAAAGTTTTGTTTTCTATTTGTCTAGATTCAAATGTCTACTTATATATATATATAAATATTTACAATCTCAATATTCGTGGCATGTTGGTTATAAATTTCTCTCTCTGTAGAGATATATAGCCTACTTCAGCACATAGCTAGGTATGTGATAAAATTATTTTTGATAAAACAATGCATGATATAATATGGAAATATATTTGTTTCTTAGCTTCAATCATACAAACGTGTTCCAAATTAACGTAATTCAAATAGCAATTCCTTGGAATTTTTTAGTCCAGAGAATCTTGATCGAGTCTCAGGATCATATTGATTCAAGAATTTTGTGTGACACCAAAGACTGGACGTTAGACAAATAGCCGGTAGTAAAACTTCTTAAAGTATATTAATTTTGAATCTTCTTCTAAACTCAATGATTCTACATTGATAAAGAAAAGCTTAGATATCGATGACAAATGGCCACATATTACAAGTTACAAAGATGATGTTCAACACCTTCCCAACTTTTTCATTGCTTGTGATATTTTCTCTCCTTTTCTCCTGGTCTCTGTCTATCATGAAACTTTGGGCATGCAAATTAAGACTCTCTCCTCTTTTTGGTTATTATTTTTCCCTTTGTCGGCTTAATTATTGAGATGGAGATTTGATTAGAGTTTTGGTGTTCATAATTTCATAATATGAGCAAGGCAATTGACAAATCATCATGATATTGTTATGATCATAGCAAGATGTAGGTGCTTGTGTGTTGGTACTAAAGCATGATACAATCTCTTTTATTGCTAGTGGATGCGTTTTGTTCAAAGAGTCTTTTCCTTTTAGTAATCTTCCTCTTTAGGGAGTTTTCGACATTGAAATCTCACTAGTTGATAATGTTAAATGAGTTCTAGTCCTAATTTGCTACAATTTTTGATATATAGTAGATGGTGATACTTCTTTAAGTAAAAACAACCCTACACTTAAGCGAAATCATAAATTGAAACACACATATATAGAATACAACTCATACATGGGTATCCTCAAATCTAACTTTAATTATCGATAATTTATTCTTTTCAACGACAAACGCACACACAAAGCATATACACGGATTTTCTCCTTTGTCAGTAACCATCCCGTTCTTAGATTTCTCAATATAGTCATCATAACCTACAATTTATATGATACGGTCTAACATGGCCCATGAGTACGTCAGGGTTAAGGACTGGATGTATGTGAATTGGCAACAACATATGCAACCTAAGTTTGTCACTGGAGTTTCTGCTTTCATTGAATTTGCACGCGCACATAATAAGAAGGAGAAGACAGTAATGTGGCAGAAGAAGAAGAAGAAGACAGTAATGTGGCAGAAGAAGAAAAAAATGACATTCCTTGTTCTCTGTTTCAGCATCAATCTTCTGATATGAACTAATGATGGCTTTCACATTGGCTTTTCCTTTTAGAGACTTCTTAGTGTCCAATGGAAAGTATACATCAGATTTGTGCAGGTCAGGTTCTTCTATGACTTTCAAGAGTTTCAACTGATTCTGTAAATTACACTCTAGTTGGGTGATACTTTTACCACTTCTCACTGCAGGTGCGCTCTCTAATATCCATTTTGAATGTAATATTATAGATATTCATGCATGTTTATGTCAAAATTACATATATTGTCAATGTTTGATTATCTAGTTGTTGGTGATGCGTCCATATCAGGGACAGAGGCCACTCCCGCACCTTCAGGTATGTTTATATATCATAAGTGCATGTATATTGATTTAGAATGCTATATCATAAATATACACACATTCATTTTGCTCTTACTTAGATAGTAATTTTTATTATTGTCTAGCTGTAGGTGGTGACAGTAGTTGACAATAAAATTTGTCATCCTAGAAACTATGATTTTTATATATGCTCGCATGCGGGAATGATTGTAAGTCGTGGACCTGTACAATAAATTCTTATTTGGTATTTGTTTGAAATCAAATTGAATACTATATAATTGATAAGTTTGTTATATTTATATTTAGTTTGGAATTAACACAATATTTATTCACGCAGCATGCACTTATGATCAACCAACTGCTCATGATATTTGTAGCCCAGCATAGAGATCACCACATCAACTTTTTTTATTGCCTCCACCAAGCTCTTGTGATCATGCATATCACCCTACATATATTCAACATATATATCATCAGGTCTTTCTAAAATCAATGACCTTTAATTCAAAAAAAAACCACACACACACAAGGAGTGAATTAATGAAGAAAAGAGGGTCTACTTTTCGTTAGGTGTTGTCAAAAGTTTATATCCTCCATCAATTATCAAGCTACCGAGGACGAAAAGCCACCTTTGTTAGTCGAGAGTCATGGTAATAGTCATGGAGATTGATTATAAAAGAAATAGAGAGAAGAAAATAGAAATTGTAGATAGTAGAATAGCACACTCATTTCAAAAATTGCACTTTGATCTTTATGTCTACCTTTTTTTTTAATTGTAGATAGTAGAATAGCACACCCAAATTTTTTTAAAACAAAAGAAAAACAGTGACCTATATACAAAATGGGTAAATGTCGTGATCAATAAATTACTTACCATTTGCCGAGACATGTATTTTTGCAGCATCCATACATCCTTTTCCTCTTCTTCGATGCCGTATTCTCATTATCTTCGTCTAATCCATCTGAAACTGCAATTAAATTTAATTAAACCAAATAAAATCAAAAATTAAAATCAAACAGCAACAACAAAATCAATGAAATTTATAGCCTACCAGAGTCTTCAAGAATATCCACATATGAATCCTGGGCCTTCTTCTTTTTCTTCAAAGATCTTTTAGAAGCAGAGAATTTTGTTTTCTGGCAAGTGCTTTGAAGCTAAACACCATATTGCCATTGTATTTGAAAACCAAAAAATGCCCAGTTTGCAGATTATTGACTACTGTAAATTCATGCCACCCATCTCCACTCATGGAAACAACTTTGTTCTCGATGTGAAGATCAACATGCCATATTTTGCCATTGTGGCTCACTAGGTTAGCATTTTCTCTTCTCTTGACCATCTTACTAATCTGCTTGGTAAATTTATTCGGAACCGGCTGCGTGTTATTAAAAGACATGCATAAGAAAGGAAGCTAAAATACAGATATATAGCATACCGATACATCGAAACTTCAAAGTTGCGATGACAATCCAAAGATATTTATTTCTACACACGTGGTGCACGTGCGAATGCGTCAGGCATCATGGACAAATATTTGAGAACATGGAAAGTATTATTAGTATAAAGTAATTAAGGCTTTTAAACACCTTGGGTAGATATTTTCTTAGTTGATGCAATCATATCATGAGGACTAAATTTAAGCTATTATACATATACATATGTATTTTTCTAATCTAATATATTACACACACACACACACACACACACACAGAGAGAGAGAGAACACCAATTTGGTAGAGAAATTAGGTAGCAGGACCCTGAAGAAATGGAGTCCATAGCATTGCTCATCATCATCATCCATTATCCCTTTAAAGAAATATTATCAAAAGTGGAGAATAAATACTACAAGCAGTGAGAATTATTATATAAATGGGTTGAACGCACGTTTCAACTTCTTGCAAGCATTAACTAGCAGTAACAATTTATTCTCCCCTTTTGATAATATTTCTTTAAAGGGATCATGGATGATGATGAGCAATGCTATGGACTCCATTTCTTCAGAGTCCTTCTACCTGATTTTTCTACCAAATTGGTTCTCTCTCTGTGTGTGTGTAATATATTAGATTAGAAAAATACATATGCATATATATAATAGCTTAAATTTAGTCATCATGATATGATTGCATCAACTAAGAAAATATCTACCCAAGGTGTTTAAAAGCTTTAATTACTTTATACTAATAATACTTTCCATGTTCTCAAATATTTGTCCATGATGCCTGACGCATTCGCATATGCACCACGAGTGTAGAAATAAATATCTCTGGATTGTCATCGCAACTTTGAAGTTTCGATGTATCGGTATGCTATATATCTGTATTTTAGCTTCCTTTCTTATGCATGTCTTTTAATGATTCGCAGCCGGTTCCGAATAAATTTATCAAGCAAATTAGCAAGATGGTCAAGAGAAGAGAAAATACTAACTTAGTGAGCCACAATGGCAAAATATGGCATGTTGATCTTCACATCGAGAGCAAAGTTGCTTCCATGAGTGGAGATGGGTGGCATGAATTTACAGTAGCCAATAATCTGCAAACTGGGCATTTTTTGGTTTTCAAATACAAAGGCAATATGGTGTTTAGCTTCAAAGCACTTGCCAGAAAACAAAATTCTCTGCTTCTAAAAGATCTTTGAAGAAAAAGAAGAAGGCCCAGGATTCATATGTGGATATTCTTGAAGGCTCTGGTAGGCTATAAATTTCATTGATTTTGTTGTTGCTGTTGATTTTAATTTTTGATTTTATTTGGTTTAATTAAATTTAATTGTAGTTTCAGATGGATTAGACGAAGATAATGAGAATACGGCATCGAAGAAGAGGAAAAGGATGTATGGATGCTGCAAAAATACATGTCTCGGCAAATGGTAAGTAATTTATTGATCATGACATTTACCCATTTTGTATATAGGTCACTGTTTTTCTTTTGTTTTAAAAAAATTTGGGATAATTACCCATCCAAATTCATTAAAAAAGGGGTGGTTGTTTTTCTTAAGGTTATGCAATTGTATTATTTTCAACCGCTACATCGGCTACGGTTCCGCAGACAGCTCCTATAGCTCCACCGCCCGCTCAGACTCCCGCAGCCGCGGCTCTGCAAGCTACTGCCTCGACGGCGGCTGCGCAGACCACATCGCTAGCTCCACAGGCCGCTCAGACTCCCGCACGCGCCGAATTGCATGGTTTATTGACCGAGGAGCAGGCGCGCCAGATTCTATCGTTTATCAGAAGTGGAGCTGGACCGAGCTAGGGTAGCATTTTGATTCTTATTTTTTGAAACATGTATTTATTTATATGATACATATTGTACTACATTTTGAAACGATATTGATATTGATATTGGTTTATATTTATATCATATTCAGTTTTTGGGTTTCTTTTGTATATTATATGCGTGAGATGTGATTATAAATACTGCGATATATGTTGCATGATGATTAATTTTATATTTTATTGTTATATATATTATTGTGCACAGGGAAGGAAAAAATCAGGCAGCCCTTTTTTTAAAAAAAAATACAGATAATGTGTACCTACGGATTAATCCGTAGGTACACATGTTGCTCCTACGAATATGTCCGTAGGGACAAAATATCAGCAGTAACTGATATTCCTCCCTGATTTCAGTGCCAGGGGGGTTAGGAGTGCCCCTACGGATATGTCCGTAGGAGCCATTGCTTAGCCCCTACGGCGTTACCGTAGGGGCAAAATATTAGAAATCCTGATATTTTGCCCCTACGGATAAGTACCTACGCATATATCCGTAGGGGATATTACGTGGCCCTACGGCTATCTCCGTAGGTACAGGTAATATATTTTAAAAAACCGTAAATAATATAACTTTTTTTACCCTACGGACTACTCCGTAGGTGCAACTGGCCCTACACAGAACTCCGTAGGGGCAAGTTCAGGGCTTCAACTTGCACCTGCGGCCTTTGCACCTACGGGGTCTTTTTTTGCCCCTACGCACATATCCGTAGGGGCAGTGGTTTGCCCCTACCGACAAATCCGTAGGGGCAACCCTTATTTGTAGTAGTGACAGCGGTATTGGATTAACAATGGTAGGAACCACCTGAAGCTCCGTGAGGAACTTCTTCATCCAGAAAGCTTCCTTTGCGGCATCGCAAGCAGCTATGTACTCCGCTTCCATAGTTGAGTCAGCAACGGTTTCCTTCTTGGAACTCTTCCAGCAAACCGCCCCTCCATAGAGGGTAAAGATATAACCCGATATGGACTTGGAGTCATCCTTATTACTCTGGAAGCTGGAGTCAGCAAAGGCCTCGATCTGGATGTCTTTTCCGCCATACACCAAGAATATCTCCTTAGTCCTTCTCAGGTACTTGAGAATGTTCTTTACCGCTATCCAGTGTTTCTCCCCTGGGTCCGACTAATACCGGCTTACTACGCTTAATGCGTATGCTATATCTGGTCTGGTACATAACATCGCATACATTATAGAGCCTACCGCAGAAGCGTAGGGTATAATAAACATGCGATCCCTTTCCAAATCAGTCTTGGGAGACATCTCTTTGGAGATGGTGATCCCGTGACAAGCCGGCAAATTACCGCGCTTGGAATCTTCCATACTGAATCTTTTCAGTATGGTGTCGATGTACCTGGACTGTGAAAGTCCCAACATCCTCTTAGATCTATCACGATAGATCTGGATCCCCAGAATGTAGTTGGCATCGCCCAGGTCCTTCATGGAGAACCTCTGTGACAAGAATCCTTTGACTGACTGTAGCATAGGAATATCATTTCCTATTAGGAGAATGTCATCCACGTATAAGACGAGGAATACCACAGTTCTTCCTACAATCTTACTGTAAATGCATGGTTCATCTGGGTTTTTGATAAAGCCGAATTCTTTCACAGTATCATCGAAGCAGATGTTTCAACTCCGCGATGCCTGCTTCAGTCCATAGATGGACTTGAGCAACTTGCACACTTTACCGCTGCTCCCACTCTGAATGAATCCCTCTGGCTGATCCATATAGACGCACTCTTCTAAATTTCCATTTAGCTTTACGTCCATCTGCCAGATTTCATAGTCGTGGAAGGCAGCAATGGTAAGAAGGATCCGAATGGATTTGAGCATAGCCACTGGAGAAAAGGTCTCGTCATAGTCCAAACCAGGTCTTTGACGAAAACCCTTTGCAACAAGTCTAGCTTTATAGGTTTCAACCTGCCCATCTACACCAATCTTCTTTCTGAAGATCCATTTGCAGCCTATGGGTTTTACCCCTTCTGGAGCAAAGTCCAAAGTCCAAACTTTGTTGGTGTACATGGACTCCATCTCGGTCCGCATTGCATCCAGCCATTTTACCGAGTCACCGCTCTGAATGGCATGCTGGAAGCTAGCAGGCTCACCATAGTCAATGGTGCAATCCTCTCTATCCCCGTCTATGAGAACACTGTAGTATCTCTCGGGTGGATGAGACTGCCTACTACTCCTGCGGAGTGGCGTTGGGATGTCCGGTTCTCTTGAAACTTCTGGTTCTTCCAAACTTTCAGTAATAGCTTGTGGTTCTGGAATTTCTTCCAGTTCTATTGCGCACCCACTTATCTGATTTTCTAAAAATTCAGTTTCCAAGAAGTGGGCATGCTGAGAAACAAAAACCTTTTGTTCCTCTGCGGAATAGAAAAGATACCCCGTGGAGTTCTTTGGGTATCCCACAAACTTACACAGTACTGAGCGTTCCTCGAGCTTGTCTGCATGCTACTTCTTTACAAAAGCTGGACATCCCCATATCTTAAGATACTTAAGACAGGGTTTCTTCCCACTCCACATCTCATATGGGGTGGTAGGCACAGTCTTGGAGGGAACCTTGTTCAAAAGATATGCAGCTGTTTCTAGTGGATAACCCCAGAAGGATCGCGGTAACTCAGCCTTACTCATCATGGAACGAACCATATCCAATAGGGTTCGATTCCGCCTTTCCGATACACCGTTGTGTTGTGGTGTGTATGGAGGAGTAACCTGAGAGAGAATTCCATTCTCTTTTAAGTAGCCTAGAAACTCGGCACTCAAGTATTCACCACCTCGATCAGATCTCAGTGTCTTGATACTTTTGCCTGTTTGTTTTTCAACTTCATTCTTGTATTCCCGAAATTTCTCAAAGGCCTCGGATTTATACTTCATCAGGAAGACATGTCCATACCTAGAGAAATCATCTGTGAAAGTAATGAAGTATGAATAACCACTTCGCGCATGTGTAGATATTGGACCACACACGTCACTGTGTATGAGTCCCAAGAGCTCGCTTGCTCTTTCTCATTGTCCAGTGAACGGAGTCTTTGTCATCTTTCCCATGAGACAAGATTCACAAGTGGTATAAGACTGATACTCAAACGGGTCCAAGTATCCTTCTTTATGTAACTTTGTCAACCGTGTCTCATTAATGTGACCCAGTCTACAATGCCATAAGAAAGCCTGATTTAATTCCGGAGACTTTCTTTTAAGTGTGTTCTGGACACTGAAAATCTGAGCTTGATTTAATACGTATATCCCGTTTTTTAATGTACCTGACCCAATCAGAACTTGATTTAGGTGGATGTTGACCACATCGCTTACAAAAGTAAAATCATATCCTTCCTTAGAAAGTAAGGATACAGATATGATATTACAAGTCGCACCTGGTACATAAAAACAGTCACGCAGAATCAATATCTGCCCAGTTGTCAGTCCAAGATGATACTCCCCTACGGATTCAGCGTACATGCTCATTCCGTTAGCAACCCTGAGAGTCATATCACCTATCTTGATAACTCTACGGTTTCTCATAGCCTGTAACGAATTACAGATGTGAGATCCTGATCCGGTATCTAATACCCAGGAAGTAGGGTTAACTGACATACAGTTCTCTATTACAAACACACCCGAAGCCGAAACCACAACATGCTTTGAATTCTGGCTACTGGCTTTAATAGCCCTGCAATCCTTCTGCCCATGTTCATTCCCGTAACAATAGGAACGTCCCTCTTTTACTACATCCATTCCTGAAACTTTTGCCCTTCCCTTTCCTTCTACTTTCCTGGTTTCCTTCAGGGTAGAAGGTAGAGACTGTAGAATCAAGTCAGCATCTGACCCGTTCTTCAACGTAGTCTTCAGGTCCGTGAGCTTAAAATAGCTGGTCTCTGTAAGGACGTTGCCCCCTACAAAAGACCCGATAGCCAACCTCGCTGGAAGCAATTCGTTCGAGGTCTTATATCTTGCGATACGGGATTGCTCTCCATATAAATCTTTGTTATGGAGGAAGATAGAAACTAAGTCCATCTTCTCGTGCTGCCTCTGGTATATACCATCAACTGAGGTTAACACAAGGCACTTGGCTTTCGCACAGTCTTTTTTCGATGTCTTGCGGATATGAATATCCGTGACAGAGGAAACTGGACCTGAGACGGCAGGGGTTGGATCAGTCAAGAGGTGTCCCAGCTTGTCATGGGTAATGGACATCTAGACAGACCTTTGCCAGTCATAACAGTCAAATTCAGTCATTTTATTATCTAGATGTAACCTATGTCTGGTCACTGGGTCGCTGCAATTAAGAGAGAGAGAAGAAAACACTTATAATGATACTCTTACAAGTTTAGATTGGTTTTTAATTTATCTAAACAGGATGGTTCCCACTGTCTCTCGAATCCCTCCTCAAACCATAAAGGAAGAATTAGTCAGGATCAATCTCACCGTACAATACTTGCTTAACCGTTCAGCCAGGCCAGTGTCGGTACTTCGAGGGAGGTTTTCTAACGCTTTCGCGAAGTTCCTTAATTAAGTAACCACTTTTCCCTGTGGGTGTATCCCCACTAACACCTTTCTAGACACCTACTTGGTTTGTAGCATTGATCGTTAAGTGAGAAAGTTCCTAAGGAGTAGCATATACTCACAGTAGGATCGGGATCCAAATATCATCGTGCGATAAAACTGAAGGAATTCTACCAGAATCATCACACTATAAATGGTATGCAGCACTAGCAAGTTTCAGTTTCTTTAAAAACTCCCGATGTGGATTTTTGCCCCATGCTCTTATGACCTTGACGAAGGTCAACAAATCATAAGTCACATGTCAAGTTCTACCCGTCATTGTCCAGGTTGATTTGAACCCACCCGTATATACCCTTGACGAAGATCAACAAGGTAATACGACTGTCCCAAACCAACGCATCTATCTATACTACATATGAACACCCAACAGCTACCAATCACTATGCCTTGACGAAGGTCAACAAACATAGCTTGAATACTATTGACTATACATATGAAATGACGGAGGGCTACGAATGGTTTTGGGAAAACCGTGAACGTAGTGAACTTGATATAATCGAAGGAACGAGATAGCTTTTAAAAGGAGTGGTTCAAGCTCCGCATTTAAAAGTTGGTTTTTTAAAAGAACCGAGTGGTTTTGAAAGTGTTCCAACGACTTTTACTTGGTTTATTTTCTTGCATTAATTTTAATGCGTCCCATCATTTAATCCTACCATTGCAGAAAACAACGAAAATATGACGTACGCTTATGCCATCCGCATTCGCCACGGGGTCCCGTCATCACCCGTTAGGTTACTTAACTAACGACAGAGCGGGGGCTGGACTAGCGCGGATGCAAAACATAAGCAACGCCTAAATAGATATCATATATAGATATATACATTCGTCAGATGCAATGATAGCCATTCCAGATCACAGATGAACACTTTGGATATACTAGGAATCCGCATTCCGTACGAGCCTGTAACGAAAAGCGGATTACACGGTCGCGGTGAATAGCCAATACCCCACCCTAGACCCCTACGGGTGCGGCAAACTACCCGCCAAGTACCTGAAGCGAAGCAACCTCCCTCAACGACGTGAGTAGGCCACTCGGCACTTCGAGATACCCGGTAGTTTGTGCACCCTACCTTGGGTCTATCTTAGGAGTAAAAACAGTAAAAAGAAATTATACAATGGAGGATACAATCTCATCCCGGATGTGCGGCCAAACAAATAATATTACATCAATTTACAAATTTTACATGAATGAAAGAAAAAGAAACTCTCATCTCACATCCACCCGGCTATTCATCCGCGACAATCCAACAAGTTCATATACACAAACCATCAACATTACAGATCACAGATATGTATAACCCCCACTAATCGACGTATAGCGATTAGTAGACGTTCAATACATATATCACATCACAGATAATATCCGTTAGCCAAAGTCTACGGAATTTCGATCAAAATACGGATTTGTAACCACCCCAAAAACAAATTGTTCTCTGGAAAATCTGGGTAGAAACAAACTATATTAAAAATCCCAAAACCTCCAACTAAGTATACTGCACCAAACTCGGTCCACGGCCAAGTCAACTCGGCCGCGGATCCGTGGCAAGAAGCATGTTCTTACCGTGGAACCGCGGCGCTTTGACCGGTTCAGTGGATCGTTTTTGGTGGGTGTCTTTAGAAAACCCTGAGCCGAATTTTCATGTATGTCAAATAATTTTTTGAGCAGTATAAAAAATCGACAGAAAGTTGATTTTTCCCGGACGTGTTTTTTGATTTTTTTCCGATCGATATTCTAAATACTTTGCTAACTTGCTAGTTTATGTTTAGCCTGGCTCTGATACTACTGTAAGTCCACGTTGCTCACTCCGGTTCTTACGGGGAGGCGGAAACGGCGAAAAACAATTTTTGGCGCAAAGGCAACATGGACTAAAACACAGATCTTTGCTAAACTAGAAACTAGCAAACTACTTGAGGTGCTATCTACTATGCCATAGAGATTATACCTCACGATACCGGTCCTTCGGGTCTTCATTCCGCTGTCCTACTCGTCCGTCCACGCTCCGAGGATCGATCCGGATCTTGGCCACCTCCGCGGCCTCCTTGAGTCGAAGACGATCCACCCGAGAGTTGTACACCGAGCTCCACCTCGAGCCGAGGCAACTAGGGCAACAAGATCGCTAGTCTTGATGTCCTAGGTTATGTAGAAGAGGTTGATGGAAGTATTTGTCTATGTGGATTCTTTTTCTCTCAACACATGAGATCAAAAGAAAATTTCAAGAGGAAGAAGATGAAGGAGAACTAGCAACCATGGAGCTCTTTTTCTTTTCTTCTCACAAGAGAGAGAATGAGAAATGAGAAATGAATTCTCTACAAAAGAAAAAAGGCACCATGGTTCAATAATACATAAACACCATCATTACCAATTCTTTCATGATAAAGTTGATGGCTACTAATGACTTGACCATTTTCATAATCCAAAAAGAAAAAGAAATCCAAAGAAAACTCTAGACCTCTCATGAAGGTCAAAGTCAACTTTGGTCAAACGGTCAACAAAGTCAAGTGTGGTCAAATGGTCAAAATAATTAGCCATCACATAATTATCACTAAAAGGATTAGTAAATAATGTCCCCGGCTCATAATGGTTTTGACCGAACGAATTGCCAAAACCCTAATGAGTCCGCCTCAAAATGGTTTTGACCGAATCAACTGTCAAAACCCTAATGAGCCTGCCACATAACGGTCTTGGCCGAATCAACTGCCAAAACCCTAATGAGGCACCTCCTCCTTCACCGCTCCTCAAAACTGTGCATATACACCCGCATCCGCATTCCATAGAATGCGAATGCACAGAAGACAAAACAAATCCATCCGTGCAATACTAGGATCCGGTTTAAACCAAAGCCCACTAGTATTGCCTGCCCAAACAGCATACGCACATAAGTGCACGTAAGTGATCGCAGCCCTGCCGTAAAACCATACGGCCTCTACACGTTTCGCTCGGTGCAGGGAAACTCTCTGTATGGGACTCTAAAGACTCGACACTACGCTGGCAGTGGGTTTAACCACAGACCGCAAGCGGCACTAGCTGTACGTAACGGTCCCCAGGTAGATGTCGATAAGAAGGCCGATGAGGTAAACCCATCCGAACTCCTACTGAGCCTGTATGTGACAATCTCCGTACAGTCCGGTCCGTTCGTCTGAAAACATCGCATGGCGGGCCTAGGGGGTGGTAAACGCCAGTCCCCTAATAGCGGTACAAGTCGTGTCGGAGTGTAGCCCAGAACACCCTGAGATAACACTGGAAACCTACCAGTATATCTCGCTTGCCCTGGCCAGGGACTACTCGTGTAATGGCTCTCCTAGACACAGCGCGATGTCAACCCCCAATACCGGGAGAGACGAATCCTGTCTAACCGTCACCGCCTCCAAGTGCTTCGGGATTGCACCCAACTACTACCTGTTTGCACGACTCCATTGAGCCGTGGTAGGGTAGTAATCTAAGTACAGTGGGAACACACTCGAGGCGAAGTGACAGTGTCAAGTCAGCGGACTAAGCTGTACTCATGTCACCTGGGAACTGATAACTGACGATAGGTATAATACCAACCAACAGTTCCCAACGAGTCCTGTCCAGTGTACTCGTAACCTAACGAGCACCCGCATACTATCTCCAGTATGACGTACTGATGGCTGTGGGACAGACCATCTCCCCTGCTGGGATGAGAAGCGCATACGCTAGTCTACTCCGGAGTATCGATGCCATGTCTCGATAGTCCTACGACTAGGGACATGTATAAGGATGTGCTTGTGGATTACCCAGTCCCCATGAGTGTGACTGCTATCACAACGCTGGTAATCAAGCAATGATCCTAAGGGCTCTACTAATATGTATAAGCGATATGCTAAAAGAAACACATGCACATATTGAAGTAGATACAAACCAAGTAGCATACTACCATTTTGAGCAAGATTGTCTATACAACTGTGAATATCCCAAACTTCCATTAAGTAATATACAAACTAGTATGATACAGTAATGACCTCTAGGGCGTATACACTAACATCACCCCCGTTGTGCCAAATTTTATTACAGGTTCGATGTACAGGTTTCCTTGGCAGCTTGCTGGCACATCTTTTCATTTAGGGTGATTTGCACGGTAGGTTGGTTTATTTGTATCAGGACCGCTGTTGTACTTTATTTATTTTATTGGTATCTAGTAAGCTCCATCAACCAAAGTTGTATTACTTGATAAGTTTAAAGGACCATTTATTTATTTCGACCTTAGAGTCACGCTTGTATTATTATGGTATCTGGTGGATTTGTTTTCTTTTGAGTTTTGAGCCTCACCCTTTGGCGTTGTATATTATTGTGCTTGGTGTGGTTGTTTCCGCCTGTTGGCATAGAGCTAGCTCCCGCTTGCAGATGCCTTTTTATTGCTGTATATATATTATTCTTGTTTGTACCCGTTTGGGGCTAGTTTTTACAAAGGAGACTCTGCCGAAATTTTTGAGAAAATTGAATGTTGCTTTTAAACTTGTTTTTCTACAAGTTTTCCTTTACTTATTCTTTTATATGGTTTAGATTTCTGGGCTTCGGCTTACTTAAATTACGTTGCGCCTCTAGACGCTTCGTAATTTAAGTGCCGGTCACGTTTCGTATCTTCGGGTCGTGACAAAGCTGGTATCAGAGCGCTAGGTTTAACCTTTGTATAAGTCTGGGATGACCCTTGGTTGATGGAGTAGGTGACTTAGGTAGAGTGATGTACCGTGGGTATGATCCGCGGCATACTTACGATACGCTACTCTGCTTAAGAAGCCTTAGGATTTACATTTCTTTGCACCGTATTTCATCCATTCCTTTGATCTATCTTCGTCGATATCGGATGATGTTTCTGTTACCACGGTCGCACGGGCAGAGGGAGCTGCGGCTCGAATGCGATAACCATTAGGGTATCGTTTATTCTTGAGGATTGAAGCATCGTTGAGCGTGTAGAAGAAGGGTATTCACATGCCGTCCAGACGAAGTTAAAGGGTTCGAACGATTGTCAGAGACCCATTTTCCCAAGTTTAATGTATTCGGAAGAACGTGCAGGTATTTCTATGGACCCTCTAGAAGAATGAAACCCTAACTCGACATAATGACCACGAGAACGCCTTTGAACCTTAGGGTTTACGGCAGTTCCGCGGTGCCATTAGTGAGGCTTGGGTTTGCCCTTCTACGGCTAGTTCACAGATGTTGGGGCATATACTGGATATTTTTAAACTGTACTTGAGTGTTGAGCTCTCGGGGAATTATAGGATTTTGATGAATCGATCGAAAAGTTTAACGTAGTCCGGATATCAGGTGAAGGGATAGATTACGCGGGAGGCTCTCGATATGAGCATAGCCGTTTGCAACGCAGTCAGCACCGCGATGAGGAGACGAGTCCGAATCAGTTGACATTAGAAAGGCGCACATTGACGATAGTGTTTACGATTATGATTTGGTGATTTAAATTTCATATTTCCGTTGTTTGGATTTTGGTATATTGAGGATTTTGTTCTACGATTGGTATTTCTTACGTGTACATTCATTACACTCTATTCGTGTTTCATATGTCAGTTGTATTGATGTTGTTTTGTACATACCCAGTGCACTCGATTTGGTTTTATACCTTTTGAGATATTGATTTGGTTTCGTGTATGTGGGTTGCACATGATTTTGACGTATGCTTCAACATAGTTTTCATGCATTTTTTTTTCGTACCGTGATTTCGATTTTATATTCGGTGTATGTTTTTCGTACACCATGTGCACTTGATTGATATTCTTACGCACACTTGGCGCACTTGATGCGATTTTGTGCACACCAGATGCACTAAATCGGAGTTTTGTGCAGATTAGATGCACCTGATATTATTGTCATGCACGCCCGTTGCACTTGACAGATATTTTTGGTGCACACCTGTTGCACTCAGTTTTGTTCTGTGCTTATTCGAGGCATCTGTATTTGGTTTCGGTTTTCGTGCACACCGGACGCACATGATATTTTTATACTGTGATTGGGATTGATTTCATTTTGAACAGTATGTTTTTATAATGATTACTATTTGGTTTAGTAACCAGGCGGGACGTGTAGGTTAATTAAAAGATATATATATATGTATAGCTATTGTTTTAAAATAAATGTCCGCTACTTATGCCGTGACACGTGCATCGCACGATGATTTTAAAAAGAGGTTTTTGCATGCTTCTTTATTAAGATGTTTAGACGATTTTACTACGATGCGCACTATATATAAGTTATAGATTTGATGTATATTATGTTGGTTTTCGTATTGGGCTTGGATATTCTATTTTCACCATAACTCTGATGATTGCGTTATGCTTGACAGAGTTGATTTTTGTTATGTATTGATGATTTCAGAGCCCCGACGATTTGAGTGTTTTGGATGAATGTTTTAGTAATTAGGGGGAGTTTTAATTTAAATTCGGGGACCGAATTTCTTAAAGGGGGGAAGATTGTAACGTTTTAAAAGTAATTAAAAAAGAATTAGATAAATCAAACCCTTTAAGTGAATTTTCTGATTTTTGGTAAAATAAAACGTATTTTTCGTAAAATTTAACCATAATTATTTTTCATTATAAATTTAAAAAGACCTATTTTAATCATGTAATTACTATTGAATGGTGTTTATTTAGTCACTTATAAATTTTTAGTTTAATAAAATATTTTTAAAACGTTATACTACTCCTTGACGGAGGTCAACAAACGTAGCAAGAATACTAAGTAAGACTTATCTGAAATGACGGAGGGCTACAACATGTTTTTCTGAAAACCTATTGCGTAATGAACTTGATATCGTTGTAAAAACAAGTGAATTTTGAAAAGGAGTGTTTTTGAGGCTTTTCCTAGTTTCGCTAAAGAAGCCACTCCCGGTGAAGAGATCTCGGCTCTTTCCTCATCGAATAAGGTACGGGATATATCACATATATCACTATGCCAAGCGAAAACTCCAAAAGCAATCAAAAGACAAACCGAGTGTTGTAGTATCTGCCAGTTTTGCTAAAGAGGTCACTCCCGGTGAAGGGATCTCGGCTCTTTCCTCATCGAATAAGGTGCGGGATATATCATATATATCACAATGCAAAGCAAAACTGTAGCTACCCTTTTTGAAAATTTGATTCTACAACATCTTTTAGATTTCTTTTCTTTTATTAATCACATTAATGAAGTCCCATCATTTAAGTCACCTAAACATCACAGATAAATACAACGTACACTTATGCCATCCGCATTCGTCTCGATGTCCCGTCATTCACCGTTAGGTTAGGTAACTAACGGCAGAGCGGGACAGGGCTAGCGCGGGTGTAAAACATAAGTAACGTCTATATAATATATCATATATACTATATACAGTATCCATCTCAACATATTAAATGATCACATCACAGATATCGCAGCAGAAGAAACATATGAAATAATGGATATACTAGGAGGTCCGTATTTTATTTTAAGCCTATATAAAACACGGATTCCACGGTCGCGATGAATAGCCAAACTCATATCCCTAGACCCCTACGAGAGCGGCAAGCAACCCTACCAATTCTAGAGTTGGAACTCGACTCCTCGAGTTGGTCTCCCACTGGACTCTCGAACCCGGTTACTTGTGCTCTCCTCCTTGGGTCTATCCTAATGCGGAAAAGTAAATAATATACATCAATGGTGACATCAACCTCAATCCGGAAGTGCCCCAATAAAAGAATATTACATATAATTAATTTTACATGACTGAAAATAAAAACTCTCATCTCACATAAAACCCCCGGCTATTCAAAACGCGACGATCCAATATAACATATCCAGCACTACAGAACATCACATGTCATGACATCATAGAGAAAAGCCTAGATGATGTTAAACATTCCAATCGAATCAACGAACATCCAAAATTACCCAAAAAGCTCAACACTTGAGCGTAGTTTAAAGTTATTCAGCACACGCCACAGTACCAATGAACCAGCCGTAGAAGGGAAAACTCAAGCTTCATTTGTGGCGCCACTAACTACGGTAAACCCTAAGGTTTAGTCACAGTTCCGTGGTCACATCTCGAGTTAGGGTTTCATTCTTCTAGAGGGTCCATCGAATAACTTGCATGATCTTTGAAAACTTATTAACTACGGGAAAAATCCAACACTTAGAAAATTTCCCGGCAAGGGTTAAAGCGGGTATTTGACATCCGATTGAACTTTTTAACGTCTAAAGTATCCCGAAAACAGTTAAAATTACGACTACGAAACACTCCGAATTGCCTTTGCATTGAGTTAATCATCACATGAAAAAGTAGCAAAAATAAATAACACCTGAAACCCCAAATCCCAGAGCTCAGACCAAGGAAAAATTTGGGACCATTTCTACCAAGCCAGGCTGGCCTGCTCGGTTTCTGAGCCCATGTGCTCGGTCCAAATCCGAGCATAAGTCCCCAATTTTTCCCATGTTCTTATATTGGCTCATAGATGATTCTGTACTTGTTTGCAAAATTTTTGGAGCTCGTTTTAAAATCGACAGAAACATGGATTTGGGATTTAAAGTTTCGGAGTTCGTTTCGTATTCGTAATCTAAAAATATCCGTATAATTTCCTAGCTAGGTTTTGATACCACTGTAGGGTTCCTATCGACGACAGCAACCTTTCGGGAGGCATCGTCCATGTCATTTTCAAAAAATTGCCGTTTCAAGAAACTCTAAACTAGAATCGTTAACTAGAAAAGCATACGGAAACTATAGTAAACCATTTACAACTAAGTGAACTAGAAATACAACCTTTGTAGATCGGTCCTTCACTTCATAAGCTCCTTGTAGTAGTCCCTTCGCTGCGTTGATGGAACTCTCGGACCCTTGCATTGCTTCACAAGGCGAATGGAACGTTCTTGCTTGAAGTCTTCGGGGCTGAAGATGATCTACGTCGAGAGAATACTAGCTCAAGCTTCTACTTCACTAACTAAAGGATTAGTGAAGCAAACACCCTATACTAAAGTGCTAATCTAGTAGAGGATGAGGAAATAGGAAGTGGGCTCACTTTAGAATTATTTTTCTCATAATACTTTCTCACTTTTTCAAACCCTAGAAAGCTTTTTGAGCTTGAGGAAGAAGATGAACAAATGAGAAGAGAATGAAATGATCAAGTGAGAGAGTAAACCATGGTGAGTGAGTATCATATACTAACTCATGTAGAGACATAACCATGGCTAATTAAAATGGTTAACTTAACAAATATCTAAAGTAAAACAAACCTAGTGGACTTAGTCAATGCATCCACAAGCTTCCATAAGCTTCATGCATTTTTCCAATAATCCACTAATTTTGTAATTACTTTAAATATTAATAACCAGCCATTATAAATAGAATGGTGTATGTTTCATACACCCATGTATAGTGTATCAACAACCATGACACACTAAAATAAATAATGCAGATCAATATATATCACATATATATAACATGTACACACAAGTGAGAAAAGAATGTTTAAGTGAGCTAATATTAGTTAATGTAAATTAGTATATCAAATATACAATTATACATTAAATTATTAAATCAACACTTGATTTAATAATCCGGCTATATCACATATAACCGACTAACATCCAATGTATCGACTTATCGAATCAACCCTTGATTCGATAACCCGGCTATATCACATATAACCGACCAATACAAAAAGTCGCGAGAATAGAATACAGTATCATATACATGCATTATTCTCGGTCCCGCACATATCATATATGTGCTCCTATTTCGTTTGCCTGAGCCAGTAAAACCTTTATGTAGGACTCTAAAGACTCGTCAATACGCCGGCAATAGATGATGATCATATCAAGCACCCACAAGCTGTCAGCGGTACTAGCTGGACGTAACGGCTACCCGGGTATTGAGCGATCAGAAAATCAGCAAGCAAGCCCGCTCCAACTCCTGGAAAAGCCTGACAGTAATACTTGCCGTATAGTCCGGTCTCCTCGTCTGATATGTCGCATATCAAGTCTAGGGATGGTAAACGTCAGACCCCGATAACTGATAAGTCATGCCGATGTGAGGCTCATAACTGGTCGAGAAACTACCGGTAACACTTACCAGTAAATCTCTAAATCAGCCATGGCCAGGGACTTCCCTGTTATGGCCAATCGAGCACAGCGCAACATCAACTCCCAATACCGGGAGAAACGAAACCCCTCCTATCGCTCATTGCCTCCATATGACTCGGGACTGTATCCAAAAACCACCATTTTGCACGCCCTCTTGGACGTGGTAAGGTGGAAATTAAAGCACAGTGGGAATCACACAAGACTCTATGACGATCTCGGGTCTACAGACTAACCTGTACAAGTGTCACCAGAGAACCGCCATCTGACGTAAGGTATAATACCATCTGGGAGTTCTCGGCGAGTCCGTTCAGTGTACCCAGTCTCCACTGAGCACCCGTATAGCATCTCTGATGTCAAACACCAATGGATATGGGATCATCCATCGCTCATCTCATGGGTCGAGAAGCATACACACTAGTCTACTCTGGTATATCGATGCCCCGTCTCGATACACCTACGACTAGGGAAATTAACAGATGAACTTATGGACTACCATGGCTCCACTAGTATGATCTGCATCATAGTCCTGGTAGTCAAGTACACATCCTAAGGGCTTTACCAACATGTAACCATAAGACAGTATCAAGAGACAAGTATACATGTTAAGATAAAGAGTAACCAGATAGCATACTATCATGTCGAGCAAGAAAGTCCTCTCTATATATGTCCAAGCATCCAATAAAATATACATCATATGTACAATACTGGCCTCTACGGCATACATACAACTAACAATTAGTGGCACCAGGGACTCAGCGAGCTGCTTTATGAACATCAAGTCCCTGATCAGGAGTGTAATGACAAGGCACATATTCACACATCCACCGGCCGTGCCTGCACCACCCGTGCCTCCGCCATCCGTCCCTGCACCACCCGTGCCTCCGCCACCCATGCCTATACCATCCGTGCCTCCACCAGCTGTGTCTACACCTGCCATTCCTATCACATATGCACGACGTAGACAGAGACAGCCGACGTCGTCTCAGCATCTCGATGAGTACGAGCATGGACCATCATAGCAAGAGCCGTCTCGGCCGCCTGCCACCGACGAAGCCGGACCGTCACAACCTCGACGTCTTGTAGCAAAAAGGACACCTGGGATGGTGCGACGACTTCGTTAGATTGTCATGAGTGTTCGTGTTGTATTGTGTTGCGATGAATTCGTTATTTATTTTACATTATTTATTGTTTTCAGCTTATTGCTCTTCGCCGTTTGGGAGTCGTATATTGTGCGTGGATTGTGTCTCCGCCGTTTGGACGTTGAGTCTTCGCCGTTTGGGGTTTGAGTTAGCTCCGTCTATAGATGCTATTATTTTACTATGCTTGTACATGAATTTTATTCAAAATTTACAAAGGAGGTGCTGTCCGATTTTCCCCGATTATTTCTTTACAAAACAACACTTTAATCCATTTTAATTCAAACGTTGATTCTCTCTCACACAAACACGTGTTCATACACAATATATTACACACACATGGTACACCCATCCACAACATACACGAGAATGACGCAAACAAAATAGATAGAAAGAACGGTAACAACGCCATAATTCATTACTAAAATTTCAAAAATAAATCCTCTGCGTTACTTAGCTTCGCAGCAACGGAATTAATCCGCTCTGTAATTGCATCAATGGCCTTATCACCTAGCGCAATATCTAGAGTGAGTTTGAGGTGGTTCAAAGTCCGACGGTGCATAAAGATGCAGTAAAGAGAGCTTGCGGAGTACACGATATTTCAACATAAAAGAAGACTCATAGAATGAAAGAAGTGGAGATGACGATTTGCTTCCCCATGGCGGTCATGGGTTATTTCTTCAGGGGGTGAGGGAAGCGCATCCAATACGGCTAAGTGCAAAAGCAGCAGGATTTGACGGTCGATTTTCATTGTCCAGTTCATACCCCCTTGTAATTGATAGAGAATGCCTTCGTAATCAGAGTAATCTATCATCGTATATACAGATTTCATCATGGTGTATGGGATGCACCTCTTAATTTCATCGATTGATGGGAATCCTGCAGATGAAGATCCCGACATTGAGAGAGCGAGGCTAAGAACTGAGAGAGAGAAAGACAGAGAATATGATGGTAATGAGATCTGAGAGTGTGTGAGAGAGCTCAGCACAGATAGTGAGATTCGAGATAGAGAGGAAGAGATTGAATTCTTAATATAATAAACACAATCATTCACGAGGATGTGTTTATGGGGAGCAGTTGCAAACTGCGCCCCAGAAAAACATATACCCGTGAATGATTGTGTTTCTTTTTGGGACGCACTTTCAAACTGCGCCATAGAAAAAACACAGACTCGTGGATGAGTATGTTTCTTTTTTAGGCGCAGTTTGCAACTGCGTCCCAGAAACAATTATACCCGTGAATGATCGTGTATCTTTTCGGGACACACTTTCAAACTGCGCCATAGAAAAACACACACTGGTGAATGAGTATGTTTCTTTTTGGGACAGAGTTTGCAACTGCGCCCCAAAAAAAAAAAACAAAGCTCTTACAATGACAATGATTCATATTATTTTGCTTTTATTAATTGTATGAGGCGCAGTTTGAAACCGCGTCCATAACATTTGTAATGGACGCAGTTTGAAACTGCGCCCATAAAAAAAAAAAAAATTCACGCCAGCGCCAACACTGAGATGGCGCTGGCATGGTAAAATATTGTCTCTTTTTGTAATTATTTTGAAATTGATTTTTTTTAATAATTATTATTTAAATTTGGTTTAGTATAAAAAGTTGTCCAATTTTAAAATGAAGAAAATGAAGAAGAAGATAAGTAAAGGAATTGTTTGCATGATGCAACTAGTGTGGAAACTAGGATGTTGTGATTGATTACTGTAGTGATTGCTGGTTCGATACAAAACTCTTTCTTACCATGCAAAATCTCGAAGATTATACTGCATAGCAAGAGAGCCCATCCGCTATAATCTGCGGACTTGGTAAGAAGAGTGTCGATTAGGGAAAACAAATAGAGTCCACGCTTGTTCATATCTTGATGACGAAAGAAATTGGCTCAAGAATGGCTCCGAAATAGCCTGG
Organism: Agapanthus africanus; assembly: GCA_030015575.1. NCBI lineage: Eukaryota > Viridiplantae > Streptophyta > Magnoliopsida > Asparagales > Amaryllidaceae > Agapanthus > Agapanthus africanus. The sequence goes on along the minus strand of JASDDO010000001.1, from coordinate 505,029,794 downwards.
AATTTGAGCTCGGCTCGGAACAGTGAGTTAACGGCTCGGAAGAGCTCGGCTCGGCTCGGTTGGCTTAGTAGGCTAGGAGTTGGCTCCAACGGCTGGTCTCGGCTCAGATTTGGTCAAGTCAGCTTGAAAGCGGCTCCGATCGGCTCGACAGCAGCTTTGATTAAGTTGAACTGCCCTTATGGCTCGATATCGGCTTCACGGCTCGAGGGCGGCTTGGTGAACTCGGCTCGGTTGGCTGAGTTGGCTCCAACAGCTGGACTCGACTCGGATTTGGTCGGGTTGGCTCAAAGCGGCTCCGATAGGCTCGACGGCAGCTCTGATTAAGTTGAACGGCTTGGCGGCTCGAAGGCGGCTTGGTGAACTCGGCTCGAAGGCGGCTTGGTGAAGTTGAACTGACGGTAGGACTCAATTAAGTTGAACTGCCTGATGGCTCAAAGCGGCTCCAATCGGCTTCACGGGGGCTCTGATTAAGTGGAACGACTTGATAACAGCTTGGCGGCTCGAAGGTGGCTTGGTGAACTCGGCTCGGATCGGCTCTAAGGTGGCTCTAGTAGAGTCGAACAGCTTGGCGGCTGGAGGTCGGCTCTGTGGCTCAAGAGTGGCTTGGTAAAACTCGCCTCGGCTAGAAGTTGGCTCCGAGAGCTGGACTTGGCTTGGATTCGGCTCAAATCGGCTTGACGGCGGCTCTGATTAACTCGAACGGCTTGACAGCTTGGATCCAACGGCCGATTAACCTTTCTAGATCCAATAGCTCTACGATGTTCTCGTGACGGCGAGGAGTTTCGAGATGGTCTCGACGACGATGGGATCACGAGTCGACAGCGACGTGGTCTGATGAAGTGGCAGAATTGTTATGATCTCATGACGGAAGATCAATGATGACACGACGAGGATCAATTAACCACGAGGCTCGAGAGGGTGGAGTAGGTGGGGCAGGGTTGGGGTTATATATTTTATTTATATGACACACGGGCTTTCATGTTAAATTATTATATACATGTTAAATTATTATATACAGGAATGATAGCCGCGAGATTGCATAGTAATTTTATGGCAGGTTCCATCTTCCATTAAATAAATTTGCATATTTTTATTTTTATTCATATTCATATGACACACGGGCCATGAAAACGTTGCGAACGATGCAAAATCTAAATCATGTTATTTTGGATTTAAGTACATAGAATATTGTGAAATATGTATACAGGGAGCTTAAAGATTATTCTTCTTAGCATTCAATGAGTCTTGCTATTTTTGTACTTCCCATATATATGCAGATTGGGCTAGATGTAGATTGGAAATCATCAATGATTATGGCATTGTTTGCCCCATTTAACTCAAAAATAAATACAGGGGTTTTTAATGAAATGGGAAAAATCCCATCAGTGTAGGAGAATTCATATGTAAAATCTCTAGTCTCATTTCCTTCAAGAAAAGATTAACAAAGAAAATAGGCATATCAAAAATATCTATGTAATAACATCCCAATCTTATCCAGTTGATATTTGCATCGTCCAAAATGTATACATGTCCTTAAAAGGAATCAAGAAACAAAGCACAACCTTTTCTTGACGCTCATACATTTAATTACTCCTCTGTTTATTGAACTGAAAAAATTGATGTAGTAGCTTATCTACTTCTCCCTAAGTTTTTGTAGTAGAAACAAGACGTTCCATTATCCAAAGAGGTAGCTTGTCAGTAGGGCGTGAGAAACTCTGATTTGACAAACTGCAAGCATATCGTGGGTCGACCAGCAAAACGGCCCCATAGTCATTTACATGCCTAATTGCTCTACCTGTATCAGAAACAACAGGGAATCAAAATTACTCGGCGAAAGAACATTAATATACATGTAAATTATATGTTCACCATGTTTGAAATGTATTGACACCACAGAACTCTATAAATTACATTAATAACATTAAAATAGGATAAAATAATACCACATTTCAGTTATCTTTCTTAGACCGTCTCATGACAAATATAATTTTCACCAGTCTCTTCTTCCTCCTCTTTCCGAATACAAATTGATCGTTTCAATGTACGAAAGATAGGCAAGTAAGTTTTAAAGAAGCTACAAAGGTAAAATAGGGGAATATTGATCGCTTGGCTATCAAGAGACTACAAAGACAGCAGTGGAAAGATAACTGAACTATGGTATATTAGAGCAACAAATAAAGAGTTCATGGTATTTTAATATAATTTACAAAGATCATTATATTTAAGTCAAAAACAGTGAAAATTCATGGTTAGTGGTTTTAAGTTAATCGACGTGCATACCTATTGATTGGTTTACAGCCTTCATGCACAGGTTGTCATATTACTCTCTTCCTCTTTGCTTACAACTTCTTGAGATTTCGAACCCAGACTTGACAGAAGAATTCCCACTCAATTTTCGACTAAACAAATTTGATTCTCCATGGCCAAGCCCTTCTATATGCTTTACTCTCCCCAAATCAGATGGACTCGGATATGGAAGCCCAACCATAATTACACAACGCCCCATTCCATCGCTAAAGTTTATACCTTCAGAAATTTTGCCTCCAACAACAGCAAAAAGTAACGCACCATTGGATGATGTAACGGCTTCTTTGTGTTTTTTTATGTAATTGTTCAACATCAATATTACTCCTCGGTTTTCTAAATATGTGTTTCTTTTTAAGAATTCTTGGAAGAATGCCTGAAGAGTTCCATGCATCGTAGACTTGTGCCTCGTAGTCGAATGAACAACAGCCATGAGATTGCAAAGCAATCTCCCCAGTTCCTCTATCTGGTGCTCAAACAAATCCCAGAAAAAAAAGATTATTTATTGTTTGCAAGAATAAATAACGTAAAATAAAATGAAACAAAATTTGTTATTATTCCTACTTCACCGGTGCAGATCACAGATATTAAGATATCCTGTTTGTGGATATTGAACCGTGCTACTCATTGGAGGCTTATATTCGTAATACATCAAAACTAAAATTCAGCATGCAATGAACTTAAGGGAATACAACTGGAACAAACAGTTGCCACTGCGAACAAGGGAATACAAACCCGAGGAACATATGCAAATTTTATGAACAAAGAACAGAAAAATATAAATAAAGAACGCATAACAGGAGAAGTTCCAGAAAATATTCAGTTTTCTCGTCCAAAAACAAGAGAGAAAAGAAAGCATACAATATAGAAGCAAGAATATAAGTTATCACTGGTGCAGCTTTTTGAACTTTCTATGGAGAAGCAAAGAGCGAATTTGGACAATCACTCTTAAATTCATTAAGGTTCCACCTAGCACCATATGAAAAAGACTAGAGGTTTCACAGCCAGCGCTGCTCGATGCGTCAGTGGTCGTGTTGTAATTTTCGTCTTGTCGTCTTTGTAGATAGCAGATTCCATATCAATCTATATTTCTATTCAGACTCTCAGTAAATATTGTGAGCTTGCGAGACGATGTTAAAGATGGAAAGATCATCGTTGATTCTATCACTACTACAAATAAGGATTGCCCCTACGGATTTATCCGTACGAGCAAACCACTGCCCCTACGGATATATCCGTAGGGGCAAGAAAATACCCTCTAGGTGCAAACGCCGTAGGTGCAAGTCGTAGCCTTGAACATGCCCCTACGGTCAAAAACTTGCCCCTACGGAGTAATGTGTAGGTCCAGTTATCCCTACGGATTAGACTGTAAAGATAAAAAATTTATTTAATTCATGTTTTTATAAAATAAATTAGGTGTCTCTACGGACTTATCCGTAGGGCCAAATAGTTGCCCCTACGGATAAGTGCGTAGGTATAAATCTGTAGAGACAAAATATCAGGTATCCTGATATTTTGTCCCTGCGGATATCTGTGTAGGGGCATTTGTTTGTCCCTACGGATATATCCGTAGGGGCAAGCGTAACCCCTAATACTGAGATCATAGGGGAAAAAATATCAGGTATGCTAATATTTTGTCCCTACGAATAAATCTGTAAGTACATTTTTGGGCCCTACGGATTAATCCGTAAGGGCAATGTTGGACTCTACGGATAATCCGTAGGTACATATTATCAGTTTTTTTTAAAAAAAGGGCCGCCTATTTTTTTCTCACCCTGTGCACAATAATATATACATCATATATAAAATTAATCATCACGCAGAATATATATCGCAGTATTCATAATCACATCTCACGCATAATATACAAAAGAAATCAACAAGCAGAATATGATATCAATATAAACACACAAACACCGCCAATATCAATATCGTCCAAAATATAGTACAATATGTATCATATAAATAAATACATGTTTAAAATATAAGAATCAAAAAGCTACCCTAGCTCGGTCCAGCTCCACCTCTGAAAAACGCCATAATCTGGCGCGCCTGCTCCTCGGATATACCCTGAGTCAATAAATCATACAATGCGGATGATGCGGGAGTCTGAGCGGGCTGTGGAGCTGTAGGAGTGGTTTGCACAGCCGCTGCCGAGATAGTGACTTGCGGAGCCGCGGCTGCGGGAGTCTGAGCGGGCAGTGGAGCTATAGGAGCTGTCTGCGGAACCGCAGCCGATGTAGTGGCTTGCGGAGCCGCAGCCCAAGGAGATGCATGTGGAGGCTCGGCCGATGCACCCTGTCTCGTCTGGACCTACGTGTGTAATAAGCGAGTAAGAACTGTGTATTATTCGAATTCGTATCATTATCAAGTTATTTCAAAACCCCAATCTATGCATATTTAGAGACTTAGGCCTCGTTTGGATATCTAGTTTAGAAAACCGTGTTTATTTTAATTAGATATGTATGTATGATTAATCAAAGCTAAGTCTACAACCAAATAAGCTCAGCCTACGTACTAATATTGGATATGTTGCTATCTATAATATGACATAATATTTTACTATTAAGTAGTATACATACAAACATCTCCTTCAACTCATGAACGGTGGCCTTCAAGCTCTCCAGTTCTTGCTGGAAACGTTGCTCACTGGAGACGGAGGAAGTAACCGCCGGGGTGGAGTCCAACCTCATATGGGCCCTGCTAGGGTCCAGTCCCCGGCCTCTCTCCCAACCTCCGTGGTGCCCTCCGTGTGCGGCGTTCAGGACTGGGGTCAGCAGCATCGGATCGTTCTGTCCAGTAAAATCGATTCCCGATACCTCGGCCTGCTCAACCACCCGCTCCTACACCCACATTAACCAGTAAAATATAAGTATATCATTTAAATTTGAATCTTTCAAAACTAAAATTTCAAATAGGGGTTGAATAAATATTAATACTTATGCAATACTCCTAGGTAGCGGCGTCGGGGTATCGAAGCTCGCCCGTGGCGGGATCTGTCGAGGTGTCGTGGACGGCAAGATATGCGGACAGCACGCTCGGTGTACCACTTTGCGTCGGGTTATGAGCTCTCTGCAATATTAGAAAATAACTCTTAATATTAGATATATTAGAAAATAACTCTTAATATTGCATTATATCACAAATGCCGGTTTATTGTAATTTACCGATAACTCCATGGCACGAGTAATATTTCTCGAGCCACCTGTATAAGTGGGGCGACCCCTCTTCGCCGACTTCCTATTCTCTATATTTTGAGCGGCCTGTTTCTGCACAACACATTCACATTTAGTTTTCTAATTAAGCAACACAAAAAAATAAATTATATACTAAGCAATGAATTACATTTAAAATACATACCTGTTTGCGTTGAGAGTCGAAATATTGGCACAATAGAGGCCATGTCTCTACGTCGACTCTCGCAAAGGCCGGAGTAGATAGGAGGGCCGCTCTCTCTGCCTCGGGGTCGCCATCAACAGGGAGTAGCAGTTGGTCTTCAGCTCATTCCTGTTGTATCGGACCTTCCTCTGCATGTTCTTCATCAGGCCATTGTACAGAGCATGAAGATCGAGCACCCTCTCAGGGTGATCAGGGTCGGGTACAGGCTGAAAATCGTAATCCAACTGAAAATACAAAAAAAAAACATTGTTATTAAATTGCAAGTGTTAGTAATAAATATATTGGATAAATCAAATGAAAATATATATTAATAGCCGAGCCTGATCCCAGAAGAGGGTGAATGAGCGCCGGTGCTGGTCGCCCCACTCAACGTGAAGTGGATAGTTCTTCACGAGCCGGCTCTCATCCCCCATATACCGGCCGAACCTCTCGGCATGATCGCTGGTATAGCGATAATCAGGGGTAAAAAAGAGGGGGAATGCTGCCTCCCCCCTAGCTCTGTCGGGCCTCAGCCTGTGGGACTGATTCGGGCCTCGGGTCCCCCTTTGGGGATGGGGAGGCCCTGCGTCTGCAAGAAATATCAAGATAATCAATATTAAGACAAAGTTGTATTAAGAAATCAAGGTTTAACGAAAATTGAAGTGTGATATATACCTCCGGTGACTAAAGCACGAGCCTGGGCCCGGGCAGCAGCACGAACGGGACGATAGTTCCTCCGGTGAGGAACAGCCGGTGTCCCGGATGCGGATGCATCCTCTCCAACTAGAAAATAAATATTGACGCTAAATTTCCATGAAGTTCATATTTATTCTTTAGAGGATATGTAAAATAAATAAATATTTTATATTTATTCATACTAACCTACAGACTGAGCGGAGGGTACGGAAGTGGCGGGAGTGGCCCCTGCGTCAGATGTGGACGCACCACCTATAATTAGACAATTAAAAATAGATTATATAAGTAATTACAAAAAGAATGTGTAGATCAATAATATAACATTCTAAATCAATATGCATGCACTATACGATATATAAACATACCCGCAGGTGCGGTGGTAGCCTCTGCCCAAGATGCGGAGGCACCACCTACAGCTAGACAATAAAAAAAATGATTATCTAAGTAAGAGCAAAAGAAATGTGTGTGTATTTATGATATAGCATTCTAAATCAATATACATGCACTATATGATATATAAACATACCTGGAGGTGCGGGAGTGCCCTCTGTCCCTGATGTGGACGCATCACCAACAGCTAGACAATCAAACATTGACAATATAAGTAATTTTGAAATGAACATGCATAAATATCTATAATATTACATTCAAAATGGATATGCGTGCAATATACCTGGAAGTGTGGCAAAGTCCACACGGAAGGAGGCATCCGAAGGGGTCTCCGATCTGGGTGCAAGACCGGCCCTCTGAAGCTTCCTACGCAGCTCTCCGGGCGGCAGAACCGCTCTGCCTCTACCTCTGCCTCTGCCGGTGCCGCGGCTGGACCTCCTGCCGCCCCTCGCTGCTCCCGTCATCGTCATCAAATCTTGATAAACGGTTCGTGGACGCATTAGACAATCATTACAAGTATTGACTATATATGTATAGATCGTAAAATGTGAAGTAATAATATAACATTACTGATAACCTTTTTCATTTCGTGGGCGCATTAGACATATCTACTTGGATTTCATCATCGATATCATTTCTAACCCACGTAACTTCATGATCGGCCGAAGACAACCCGTCTTTCGAAACAGACGGTCGGAGCACTCTAAGCCTTCTCTCTTCTTTATTCTCATCGCTGTCCTCGAATTCTGGGACATCGTAGACATCCCTGGGTTTCCAACGGCATACGACACTCCATCCCGAATGCTTCAAACACTGTGACTAGTATACTTGGAACGCTTGGTTCGGAAAGATAAACGGATCTTCCTGACCGTAAAATCGAAGTGTGTTCACACTGGTCAATCCATATTCATCTTTCTAAGTCCCAAGATTGCTTCTCCACTTATCCGTATCGGTTCGCGTATCGTACCAAGTACACTGGAATATATAAAAGGGTTCTGATCGTTCGGGATAGTGGATGCCGAGTATACAATTTAAGTACCCATAATAAATCACACCGTCCGATCCTACCATCGCAATCCCACTATTCTGAGTGGTTCTAGATGTTTCTATGTTCTTAATTTCGAATTTGTATCCAAGAACACCGAATTTTTTATAATATGCAACCTCCATACTAGGAAATTGAGCTAAACATCTTGAATCACTCTCAAATGATGCAGACAAGTTCGGATCGTGGATCTAACAAAACAAATTTTACGACAAATACATAACGATATAAGTTTAGAATAAAACTGATAGCAATAACATGTTATTCGAATAACTTACATGACCTGTGGCCCAATCGCAAAAATTATCCTGATGATATTTTTCCAATAGTTCATCGTTCCAATCAGGATTCCCCTCACGTATCTCGTTAAAATGAATTCTGTTTTTGACAAATAAGGGTGACACTAATATTATATCATTTCATACACACACAAACACAAATATAACAATTAATCCAAAAAAACTTACTCTCTAATTTGTTCAAGACATGCGCCATTAAGCAAGATAAACCGGTATATCTTGTTGATAAACATAGTGTCTACCCTCTTATAATCGGCTTTACTATATGACCCATCTTGAATTCTTCGAGCCCGGTTAAGTCTCGTCTCAATGTTCTCGTCCAGATAGCGGGAACAAAATGTGGTTGCTTCATCAAGAAGATAACCTTGCATGATAGAACTCTCTGGTCGATTTTTATTGCGTATATACTTTTTAAGAGTGTAGAGGTACCTAAAGAAAATATGTTGAATAAATAAATACGGGTATACAGGACAACAATAATTTTAAAAATTGCGCGAAATGAAAAATTCCACGTACCTCTCGACGGGATACATCCATCGATATTGTACCGGTCCGGCTAACTTAGCCTCAGTTGCAAGATGAACCGTCAGGTGTATTATGATATCGAAGAATGACGGTGGGAAAATACGCTCAAACTTGCAAAGTATCAACGCAATAGAATTTTCAAGTTTATCCAGCGTCACAACCTGCAGTGTTTTAGCACACAACTCTCTGAAAAAACAACATAGATCGTTGATTACTAGACCAACCGATTCGGAGAGAGAAGTCCTGAGGGCTAATGGAAGAAGGTGCTCCACGATAACATAGTGATCATGACTTTTCAGCCCATCGATCTTGCCTTTCACAATTTTTATCTTCTTGCTGAATGATCCTGAGAAACCTATGCGAACTTTCAAATCATGCAACACCTGCAGGAATCTTTTTTCTCCGTTTGTGACATATGATAAGCAGCATTTGGAAGCACAAACTTGCCCGGTTTACCCGCTACCGGTCTAGGGTGCAATTCACTTCTTATTTCCCACTCCTGTAGATCCATCCGAGCATTCAAGTTGTCTTTCGATTTCCCGTTTTTACAAAGAAGCAAGTTGAGTATGTGCTCTGATACTCCCTTCTCTATATGCATGACGTCCAGACAATGACGTACTAAATTTGTTGACCAGTACAGAAGCTCGAAGAAAATGCTTAACTTGTTCCAAAATGGTGGTTTGACCTGTTTTGTCGGATCCATCCCGGAGGTCACATTATTGCAACCATCCCACTAAGCAGTCACGTCCTCTCCGAACAATGGAGCTGGAGGTCCAAGAAGCTTCTGATGACCATCAAAGTGAACAGTGTCTAACCTGTAGGGATGGTCTAGAGGCAGGAAACGTCGATGGCCGCAATAACAAACCTTCCTGCTAAAATTCAAGAATTTCGATGTTGTGTGTTGATGGCAATGAAGACATGCTTTGTGACCATGTACGGACCAACCTGATAGCATTCCATACGCAGGAAAGTCATTAATTGTCCACATTAAAGCCGCACGCAGTATGAAGGTTGTATTTGTGTTTGCATCGTAATTCTCTACACCATCAATGAACAAAGATTTTAACTCCTCGATCAGAGGTCGGAGATAGACGTCGATATTGTTTCCCGGTGAGTTTGGTCTGTCGATAAGAAGAGGCATCATAAAGTATGATTGGTCCATAGCCAACCAAGACGACAGATTATAAATTATCATTACAATGGACCATGTGCTGTGACTTCCAGCCATATAGTTGAATAGGCAGAAGCCATCACTAGCCAGTCCAAGCTGGACATTGCGAAGATCGCTACTGAATATTACGTGCCTCCTATCGAAATCCTTCCATGCCGGTTAATCTCTTGGATGGCTCATTTTTCCATCTTCACTTGGAGGAGCACGGTGATACCAAATCATTGTCTCGGCTGTTTTCTTACATCTGAATAGCCTCTGTAGCCTCTGTGTTATGGGAAAGTATCGTGCTATCTTGACAGGTATATCAGGCTTCTTATCAGAATCTTTAGGCTTATACCTGGCCTCTACGCATATTGGACACTCTTTCAAATCTGAATTCTCTTTCTGGTACAACACGCAATTTTTAGGACATGCTTAAATCTTCTCGCACTTCAGACCCAAATCAGAAATCATCTTCTGGGCTCCGTACCAGCTGTCGGGCACGTTATTTTTCGGGGGCATAGAATCTTTCAAGAACGAAAGAAGCATTGTGAATAACTTGTTGCTCCATCCATTTAGGCACTTAATCTGGAAAAGTTGGACGAACCACGAGAGGGTGGAATACTTTGCATTCTCATAAATTGATTTTCTAGCATCATTCGTGAAATTTTCATATTTATCCGCACGCGGTCCTTGACCGGAAGGAATGTCATTTTTGGTACGAATAGATTCATCTAGGGCAGCGTCTACCATATCCTCCATTTCTTCTAATGGAAATAAATTACCTTCTTCTTCTTCTGCCGCATTACCGTCTTCTCCTTCTTCACCTGCCGCATTATCGTGTTCTCCTTCTTCTTCTGCCACATTACTGCGTTCTTCTCCTTCCCCGTGATATTTCCAAGTTGTATAAAGTCTAGTAAAACCATATTTTACGATATGAAGCTCTGCCAATTCTACCTTCTGCCAGTACTTATTCCCGCATCTATCGTACAGGCAGAGAATCTTCTCTATCTCGATCTTATTATGTGGACGTGCAAATTCAATAAAAGTAGCAACTCTTGCGACAAACTTAGGTTGCATACGTTGTTGCCAATCTACATACATCCAGTCCTTAACTCTGACGTACTCATGGGCCATGTTAGACTGTATAACATATAAATTGTAGGTTGTGGTGACTATATTGAGAAATCTAAGAACAGGATGGTTACTGACAAAGGAGAAAATCCGTGTATATGCTTTGTGTGTGCGTTTGTCGTTGAAAAGAATAAATTATCGAACGTATGTTAACCGATAGACGGGGACTAAGTGACGCTCTGAGTTTCATATATGAGTATCGATGAGAATATGAAAGTTTCATATTATCATCGAGTATCATATATTGGTTTTAACTTGAACATCTTGAATCACTCTCTAATGATGCGTTTGTTGTGTATTCTTGTTGTATGTATGTGTTTCGGCTATCGGGGGTAAGGCTTCTATCCCATTAAGAATGTATAGAGCGAACACCCATTCGCTTGTGCTTTCAACCGTTTCGAGTAAATTTCGGCAGCACCTCCCCGCTGTTCTCCGAGTACACTGTAGTAGAATAGATAATCATTTCAACGCTGTGAAGCAACGTTGAAATAAACATCTAATCTATCTTTGTACATGGAAAACCAGCGGAAAGGTACCGACGAAATATCTCGAAACGGATGAAAACACAAGTGAATGAAGGTGTTTACTTTATACATTCCTAACTTGTCCACACGGGACAAATCTATCGGTTATCATAATATTGAATCTTCTCGTCACATAGACTATACGACGGTTGTTAGTATCGAGCTATACCGTCCGATATTTAACAACCTTCGTATAATTCTATATCACGACGAATATCGAATGTATGTTAACCGATAGACGGGGACTAAGTAGCGCTTTTAGTTTTATATATGAGTATCGATGAGAATATGAAAGTTTCATATTATCATCGAGTATCATATATTGGTTTTAACTTGAACATCTTGAATCACTCTCTAATAATGCGTTTGTTGTGTATTCTTGTTGTATGTGTGTGTTTCGGCTGTCGGGGGTAAGGCTTCTATCCCTGTTTACCCCAATTAGAGCAAAGCTCTGTTCAAATTCCAAGACGGAAAACGAAGCAACGCTTCTGTTTCCCCCAATCAGAGCAAAGCTCTGTTTTGAAATTGAAGTGAACATTAAAGTTAAAATAAATGAAGCAACGCTTCAAATCCCCTGCACTGCGCGCAGAGCGCCACGTGTCAAAATCAGACACGCCAACGCAGAGAGCGCAGCGCCCAAGGCAGCGCACCCAATTAGAGCAAGGCTCTGTTTAAAATTCAAATTTTTAAAGGAAGCAACGCTTCAGCTGATTTGCGCTCTGCGCTGCGCGACACGTGGCAGCGCAGTTGCGCTGCGCTCTGCGCTGCGCGACACGTGTCAATCGCAGGTGCGCTTGCGCCAACTCTGCCAGCGCTAAAAACAGAACTAAAATTCCAGAAAGATCTTTCTGATCTTATTTAAACAATAAGATTATCTTCTATAAAACAAGAGCCCTTGGATCAAAGATCCAACGGTGGGGAAAAATCCCTAAATCACTCAGAGAAAGATCTCTTTAACTGATTTAACAAATCAATTGGCACTATAAAAAGCCCGCTAGATTCCAAGTCTAAAACACATTAACACGAGGAGGGGAACAGATTCTGGCACGCCCGGTGGGACCTTTTCCTCTTTCCACTCCACACTTCGTGTGTCATGTTTGCGAACAAATCGCGGTTTGCTGTGGTTGCCTGTGGATTTGAGGTACTTAGATTTAGTGTCTTGCTCCGTGCAGAAAACAGAAGATCAATGGTTTCAAACTGCACTACCTGCAACTGCAACTCTCGCTTCGTCCCTGCTGGAGGAGTGACTTACGGGCCCCAAGCGGCCTCTCTTTTCAAGATGCCAATAGAGCAGGTAACTCAAGCCACCACCGGACTATTCTTCGGGACCATGCTCCCGCCGATGAGCTTCAATGCCCCAATGACATTGCAAGAAGCCCCAAAGAAGTCGGTCTTTGATCGGCTTACCACTGCCGCGACCCCTCTCAACGTGTCGCCCAACTTCAATACCTCAGTTTTCAACAGACTGGGCCAGAACGTCTATAAGCCCGCGATACCCGAAGCTGCCATCCCAAAGCGGATAGCCATCCCGGCTCAAGCGGATGAAATCATTGGAAAGGCTCCTCTTTCTAAGAAGTCAGTTTTTACAAGGCTGGCCATTCCAGTTGCTGCTCCAGGCGAGGTCATCAAAGCTGCCCAGAGATCTGTCTTTTACAGATTAGATATTGCTTCTCAACGGGTGTCAGTCTTCGACAGGCTAGCACCAATAACGGTCTCTCCTCAAAGCAGGGGGCATGACGAAGTCACCCTTATAATTGAAACAACTCCATTCGCACGACACGCTCGGCGTCGCCACTGGCGCCGAGTGAGGAAGGCTGGGGGCAACTCCCCCTCTGGGATAACTCCGCCAGCTCCAACGGTGGGGATCGATGCTGCTGTTCCAACAGTGAACAGCTTTGAAATTGCTGAACACGGTGCGTAGAAACTCTCCTGCTGCGGTGCTGAAGAGAGCTCCTTCACCTGTGGAGAATACTCCAGAGAAGAAGCTAGAGCAGCCCCCTCAACGACTGTCCTCTAAAATTTACAAGGTCTGGCGTCAAGTCCAAGACTCCGTGATGGATCAAGGCTATCTCCGCCGACAGAAAAAGATGAAGGCTCGGCAGGAGAAGGACTACTTTGTCAAGCCTCAAAAAGCAACAGCTACTTGGGTGCCCACTACAACGGCCCCCTCAACTTCGACCACTCAAAAAAGGAGGTCGGGGAAGATCCCTGTGTCTTTGGCAAATTGCAAAGACACTGAATCTAAACGCCCCAAGTCTAGGGGCATGGTGGTGCATACCGTTTATATGGTTTCCGGAAAGGAGGAAGGCTGCGCTTCGATGGGTCACCGACCGCTCACACGGTCTGTGACAAAAGCTCAGGAGCAACAACAGAAGCTTCAAGAGATGATGACTGCTATAGCCGCACTAACCGGGCCAAAAGAAAGCCCGGAAACATCATCAGAGCAACGACACGAACAAGAAACTGACGCTGACTTCTTACGCAGAGTCCTCGAAAAGAAGAACAAAGAAGCTGCAGAGCAAGCAGCTAACATAAAACAAATAGCCCTCCTCTTCCAAGATATGATAGGGATGATGTTACAGCCGGACCCTCCAGCTGATGACCCTCCAATCATTGTTGAGGACGATAGAGGGGAGATATCTAATCCTCCTCTGGCTCTTTCAGCAGCCAAGGAAGAAACCATTTCCAAAGCCGCGCTCGATGACTATATAACTCAGCAGATACAAATTCATTAGGCGAATGAAACGGCTGGGCAAGTTGTTAGAACCGAACGGCTCTATCCGAGCTGGTATGACCAAATCAGTAACCCGCCGGGATATACGATCCCTAAGTTTCACGTATATAAAGGGACAGGGAATCCCCATCAGCATGTCGCTCAATTCAGGGCTTTTTGTGGCAACACTGGAGGCGACGACAAGCTCCTGCTTCGCCAATTCGTTCGCAGCCTATCGGAGACGGCCTTTGAATGGTATTCGAAGCTATCTAACGACTCTGTCAAAACATTTGCGGAGATGGAGTTGCTGTTTACACAGAGATTTGCAAACGCCAGCGAGCACACCCCAATCACCGCGTTGATTAATGCCAGGGTAAGGTCAGGCGAAACGTGGTTCAATACGCAATACGGTGGCGAAACTTATGGTCGAAGTGCGAACAACGCATTGAAGAAGCACCTGCGGTAGGCATGTTCGTGGCCACTCTTGATCCGCAAGCGACCATCTCCCAGTTCATGATGTTTTTTAAGCCGACGACTTTCCAGGCCTTGATTGATAAGCTAGCCCAGTTGGATCAAATGGGTCCCAGATCATCTCCTCCAAAGCCGGACTCCTGAAGCGAAAAGGGGAAAGGTAAAGCGATCGTCGTCGCCAATACTCAACAACAGCCGAGCAACTCAAAGACGGTTGTTCGCCAAAACAATGTGCGACCACGCCCATCCCTCGAGGAGAGACTGGGACGTCCTTACTCGTTTCCTCAGAATAAAACAAGGAAACTGTTCGAACTGGCAGTGGGCAACAGACTCATCAATCTGCCGAGTCCAAAATGTCTGTTGCAGCTAGGCGATCTCAATAATCCCAATTATTGCCCTTACCACCAAACGGTAAGTCACCCGATCGAGAATTGTTTCGTCTTTAAGGGATGGATCGAGGATCGGTACCTACAAGGCAAGTTCGCACTGTCTGAAAAGTGGAAAGTAAACCCACCACAGCCGCACACTCCAAAGAAGACGGACACACCGGGGGCAGCTTGTTCTTTTGTTGAGGACGAAAACGATGGAGAAGACTCATCAGATGAATCCGAAGACTACGTAGCGAGTTTTCGTGTGATCTCTCACTCATTGATAGATGATGAAGAGGCTCCTTGCATCGAAAAACCGAGGGCGGGTCCTGAACCAGAACTTCGGTGGCCGTCGGACGAGATGATTGATACTTTCCTGAACGAGATTCGTCTGAAAAGTAAAGCCAAATAGGAGTGTGAGATGGCAATATTGGAAAAGGCCAAACGCCGGCGACTGGACAAAAGGGTCGAAACACTCCCACCAGATCAAAGTACATCCACTGCGGATAAAAACAAATTCAAGACGAGGAAAAGGTTTGCTAAAGCCATATCAATGGGAATGAAGCTACCACCCTCTGAAGAAAACACTCTCGGTGGAGTAGAGATGCATCCTGATTACTGCTTATATCATCAGAAGATCGCACATCGCAATGAAGACTGCGACTCCTTTAAGTGTTGGTAGCAAGGGTATGTCGCTCACAGGCAACACTTCAATAGGACAAAGCGTGAAGCTCGTAGACAGCGAAAAAATACGACAGATGAGCATAAAAGAGTTGTCGGCAATTATCATAGGGATGATCCCGGGGGATCACGAGTTCTCACCTTCGGGAGCGATTCCGACGAAAAAGTAGCCCTCGGCCCTCTCTTCAAGGAGTCTATCTCTAAAGGATTGAGGAGTTGCGAGAACATTCGGCCGTGCAATTGCACGATACCCGGAGAGAATCTCGGACCCACAAACAAGGGAACGAGCAAAAAGGATAAAGGAAAGGAGAAAATGGCCTTCGTCGCCAGCGCTCAACAACAATCGAGTGACCCTAGATCGGATGTTCGCCAAAGCAACAAGCGGCAACCCCTCCATGAAAAGTTGAAACGTCCTTACTCATTTCCACAGGATGAAACAATGAGACTGTTCGAGCTAGCAGTGCGCAACGGCCTTATTACTCTACCGGAGCCGAAACAACAGCTACAACTGAATGATGTCAACAATCCTAATTACTGCCCTTACCACCAAGTATTGGGCCATCCGATCGAAAACTGCTACGTTTTCAAAAACTGGGTTGAAGACCAATACCAACAGGGCAAGTTCACGTTGTCCGATAATTGGAAGGTGAGCCCGCCACAACCACATGCTCCGAGAAAGGTGGACACGTCAGGGGCATCATGCTCAGTCATAAAGAAAGCCCCATAGACCAAAAAGTCGGTAAACTAGAGATTCGCTTCAAATACGGCGACGGCGGACCGAAACGTCCTTAAACTAACGATGGACCGCAATGTCCTAAAACTTGCAAACGACCGAAATGTCTTTAAGCTACTACCGCAGCATCCTTAGGCTGACGAGAAGAAGAAAAAAATATTTAAAAAATATTATAAAAACGGTATGTCCATAAGCAAAAGGGGCACGGATGAAAACCCGAAATGGCTCCGTGAGTAAAAACAGCAGGGCTACCGGCAAGTGTTCGTGAAAACCCGAAAGGGTGCGACCTCGTTAAAAAAAGGGAATAAAAAGAATTAAAAAAACGGTATGTCCATAAGCAAAATGGGCACGGATGAAAACCCGAAAGGGCTCCGTGAGTAAAAAAAGCAGGGCTACCGGCGAGTGTTTGTGAAAACACGAAAGGGCACAACTTCGTTAAGAGACACTTACAGGGTCCTCTCGACCTTATAAGGAGAAACCACCTGCGTGAGATCCTTACGACTCACAAGGGAGCAACACACTTAGGGATCCTCACGATTCCTAAGGAGAAATTACACTTACGAAATCCTCACGACTCGTAAGGAGAACTCTCTTATGGGACTCCCACGACTCATAAGATTTGAAAGTCTTAAGTTACAGAGACCTAAACCTGTGCTTAAGCAAACCCCCCACAACTTTCGATATGGCCCTACAAGTGGCTCAGTAGTGACCCTTGTATACAATCCACGGGCGCGAATAAACATTTCCCTAACAAGTCCTATCCGTGACTGGGGATATGTTCGCATGGTGAACGACCCTTGTAAGTCCTCTCGACTTACAAGGAGAAAACCCTCTTGTAGGATCCTTACGACTTACAGAGGAACATGCACTTAGGAATCCTCACGATTCCTAAGGAGAAAATCCACCTACAAGATCCTCACGATTTATAAGGAGAAACACCTTTGTGAGACCCTTACGGCTCATGAAGTCAAAAGCCTTAGTCGACGGGATCCTAACCCTGTTCGCTAAGCCACCTTTGTTCGACATCGACAGAGGCAAATGATGATTCGCTCCTGGCAATATCCCAGTTGTAGCGATGTTGATGCCTAAACTAGTATCAAATTCCAAGTCCTTTCATGGCAAATGATGATTCACTCCTGACAATATTCCAGTTGTAGCGATGCTGATGCTGAGATTGGCACCAGATTCCAAGTTCCACACTCGCGATAAAAATCAGCGAGCTAAAAATGCATATGAAATAGCCGAAATGATGGGGCAACTCGCAATAAAAAGCAGCGAGTGAAAATAAAATAAATAGCCGAAATGATTGGGCACCGTGAAAAATAGCCGAAATGATTGGGCAATCGCGACCTTCGCGATATAAAAGCTGAAATGATAGAGCATCGCGGAAATAAAATAATAACATAAAAAAAATGAATGAAACTTATGCCCTACAGGCGATATCACAGCAATCCCTGTATACAATCCAGGGGCACAAACAAAGAGGGAACAATATCATCCCACCAGGCTCCATCAGAAAGAGAGCCAAGTCTCGACGGTCACATCTGCATCCCAGAAGACCAACAACAGCGTTCCTCCTTATACCAGCTGGGCACGGACGCAACACCAACAACGGAGCCATGGCAAAGTCCCTAGTTCCAAACCTCGACGGTTCATCGACAACCTAGGGACCACCTCGACATCCGTCTCGTTACAGTAGACGCAATGTCAACAACGGCATTACTTTGCAGTCCAGCGGGATGCAGATGCAACGTCAACGAAAGACCCCATGGTCAAACAAACGGAGTAACGGCAAAAACCCAGCTCCACCTCGGCATTCTTCTCGATACAACAGACGAGATGTCACAACAGCGTCCTTCTTCCAACAGGATTAGGACACACCACAGCAAGCGAAGCGAAGGCCAAATTCCTAACTTTAGGGTCTTGACGGTAACTCATATAAAACCGGAAAGACTATCGGAGATCATCCCACACCAGCGCGGAGTGGTTATGACTCATCGGGGCTCTCCAAAATGAGCCTAACCTCAAGTAAAAAGCGGCATGGCAAAATTCCTAACGCTTGCTCTTCCGACGGTCAAACTGCCAAGGAGGATTGCTTGAAGACGTCTTATCCAGTCTCCGAAGGGATCAGAGACACGGCAGTCGCAGGGCTACTCGAACAGCATGATTGCCTATCGAGGAATATATCAGCCAATGTAACGGTACGACGGGCAAAACCCTAGTACCACACACCCTAACGGACCTCTGTCGTAAAGAGCAGAGATTAACTGTGACGTTAGGATATGCTTGCGAGAACTGCTCGATTCGTCTCGACTCGTGGGGAAATTGATGTCTTTGCGAGAACTGCTCGATCCATCTCGACTCGTGAGGAAAAGCCTTAGGCAGCGGGGATTAAAAAAAACCTGTTTCCTAAGCACTGGGATCCTGCAAGTCGGCCCAAAACGGTCTCTTACATACTATCTACGGGTCTCACTCTCTAAAGTTGAATCTCGACAAAGAGGGAAACAACCGCTTACGGGTCTTCTTGACTCGTAAGGGGGAAAAAATTCTCTTATAAGATCCTTACGACTTATAAGAGAAAATACACTTAGGAATCCTCACGATTTCTAAGGAGAAAATACACCTACGAGATCCTCTCGATCCGTAGGGAGAAAAGTCTTTATGAGACCCCCACGGCTTATAAAGTTGAAAAGTATTAGGCAGCAGATCTGAACCTGGCGCCTAAGCCATCACCACCTTCTGAAGGAGCTAAGACAGGATGCTCGCTCTGTCATCTATCGACCATGTTTACTAAGACAACATGCTGATAATCAAAGAAAGAAGAAAGAACATCCGATTTGTATTTGATCAAGCGTTCGAGACACACTCATTCATGCATGCGCAAGAGACTCAGAACGAGAAATAAGACAAGCTGAAATAAAAAATTTCCATTCATATTGCCAAGGGTTCTTACAATCATAAAGAAATAAACAAAGACATTATTCAAATGATTACAACGGTATGACCTCAGATCCAGGGCACGGATTAAGGAATTCGAAAGTAAGGCCATTTAGAGTTCTTCTGGCCTTCCTGATTATTCTCGTGCGCAGCCTCTCATGCTCACGTGTGTCAAAGTCTTCGGCAAGGCCCCTCATCCTTCGATAATCAGCAATTATCGTCGTCTGTTGAAAGATTTGATGCAGAATGTCGATGAGGCTATCTCGCCGTTTCTTCGAGATCAGCCCCGACAGGTACACCGAATGCACCTTGTCTTCGGCATCATCCAGCGCATTAAGCGGCATGGCCTCATGAAACCCCGGGAGTGCTCTCCAAATTGCTCCTAGCACGACTTTCAAGAGAGCAGAACGGCGAGGAAGCAGCCAACCAACGCGTGTGTTCAGACGACCCATAACCTCCGCACACTGGGCATCTGTAAACTCTTGGTTTTGGTGACGACCCTGTACGCGGATATCCTCATAAGTGATGAATCCGTGCAGACTGTATAAATGAACAGCCATAATGCCTGAAGGAAACATCATTGAAAGATTAGCAATAAAAAAAAGACACAGGGAGTTAAACTTCTCGAGAGCAATACTCTGCAGACAGGAGTGACACCTGTCAAAATCAGTTACGAGGAGAATTTGAAGAAAATCCCCTGAGAACATTGAGAGCTTTGCTCTGGAAAAATGATATAATTCATCAAAAAATAAAATCTTTTTGTAGAGTAAAGGCTCTATTATTGGAACCCTAATAGGGTTCTCTTTAGTTCTCTTTAGATCCCTTTAAACCTATAGAGCAAAGCTCTGCTAAGTGAAACTCTAAATGGGTTTTTTTTAGATCAGGGATCTATTAAGAGCAAAGCTCTTGAAATTAATTTAAATTAATCCAGGTTAATTTTTACCTAAAAAAAATTTTAGAGTTCTAACTCTTAAAAGTGCTTGAACAAGAGAGCAAGGCTCTGAACAGAAATTCTTATGAAGAGGTAAAAATCATCTAAGAGACCAAAGGTCCTATTTATAGGCATTGAAGAGCCGTTTCAACTTCCAAGAGATGGCGCGACGGTTGAAATTCTGCCACCGCTGCGCTCACGTTTGGAAGCCACGTAAGCGCAACGGTGGGGGGGCATTTGTTTACCCCAATCAGAGCACTCTGTTCAAATTCCAAGACGGGAAACGAAGCAACGCTTCTGTTTCCCCCAATCAGAGCAAAGCTCTGTTTTAAAATTGAAGTTCAAATAAATGAAGCAACGGTTCAAATCCCCTGCGCTGCGCGCAGAGCGCCACGTGTCAAAATCAGACACGCCAGCACAGGGAGCGCACCGCCCAAGGCAGCGCACCCAATCAGAGTAAGGCTCTGTTTAAAATTCAAATTTTTAAAGGAAGCAACGCTTCAGCTGATTTGCGCTCTGCGCTGCACGACACGTGTCAGCGCAGTTGCGCTGCGCGACACGTGTCAAGCGCAGATGCGCTTGCGCCAACTGTGCCAGCGCTAAAAACAGAATTAAAATTCCAGAAAGATCTTTCTGATCTTATTTAAACAATAAGATTCTCTTCTGTAAAACAGGAGCCCTTAGATCAAAAATCCAACGGTGGGGAAAAATCCCTAAATCACTCAGAGAAAGATCTCTTTAACCGATTTAACAAATCAATTGGCACTATAAAAAAACCCTAGACTCCAAGTCTAAAACACATTAACACGAGGAGGGAAACAATCCCATTAAGAATGTATAGAGCGAACACCAATTCGCTTGTGCTTTCAACCGTTTTGAATAAATTTCGGCAGCACCTCCCCGCTGTTCTCCGAGTACACTGTAATAAAATAGATAATCATTTCAAAGCTGTGAAACAACATTGAAATGAACATCTAATCTATCTTTGTACACGGAGAACCAGCGGAAAGGTACCGACGAAATATCTCGAAACGGATGAAAACACAAGTGAATGAAAGTGTTTGCTTTATACATTCCTAACTTGTCCACACGGAACAAATCTATCGGTTATCATACGATTGAATTTTCTCGTCACATAGACTATACGACGGTTGTCAGTATCGAGCTATACCGTCTGATATTTAACAACCTTCGTATAGTTCTATGTCACGACGAATATCGAACGTATGTTAACCGATAAACGCGGACTAAGTGGCGTTTTTAGTTTCATATATGAGTATCGATGAGAATATGAAAGTTTCATATTATCATCGAGTATCATATATTGGTTTTAACTTGAACATCTTGAATCACTCTCTAATGATGCGTTTGTTGTGTATTCTTGTTGTATGTGTGTATTTCGACTGTCGGGGGTAAGGCTTCTATCGGTTATCATACGATTGAATTTTCTCGTCATATAGACTATACGAAGTATTTAAATAAAATGGACTAGCTTCACATATATAGCTGGCCTTCCATATAAGTAGGCAAGCAAGAGACAATTTCAAGCAGTTTTCAAGCAATATAAGTTGCTGTCGAATAGCAGCTATTTGGAAATTTAACAAAACTATACAACCGACTATGAACTTGACGTCAAAATTTTGGCCAAGTAAATGTTAAGCAAAAGTTATAGCGATTCTAACTCAGCTACCATCCTCCGGAGGAAGCAATAATATAAATTTGCTATTGAAAATCATGTCCACCTCAGGAAAAAAAACTGTAAGGCAATGTAAATAGGAAAACCAATGGTCAAACAGCATATTTCTCAATATATCTATTTAGCAAAAAGAAGGTGGACAATTTGAAATAACAAGCAAACCAAAATGGGGGTTTTTCTTTAAACAAAAATAGGATTTATTTGCCCAATTATGGAAACAAAGACAAGAAAAGAACACCAACATGAGAGATTACACATCTATTTTCAAATGTTTATGATCAATGTATATGAAGCTAACATTTCAAAATTCACGCAACAAGAGAAAAAAGAGCAACCTTTTCTTGTATGAAAGTTTTAATTTTTCAGGTCTCTCTCAAACTAAATATGTCCAAATAAAGTTCCCATTCTATCTGCCAAACCAAATATTTGGCAACTCAGAAACAAAAAAATTCAGGTTTATCGATCAATCTTTCCCAAAATTTTGCTCATCTTTTACGGCGACATTTTTGTCCCAGACTTGAATCCAAAATTTTAAGAGAAATTTCTTATATTATTCTAAACATTATTCTAAAGCCATGGTCATATTCATTACATCAAAACTTTAATTTATACTTTTATAACATAACACATTGCTTTTTATTCTTTTTATTAATTGAAGGCAACAATACAATATTTATTTAAGTGCTTAATTTAGTCATACATTAAGCCATGAAGGATGCTTCATGGTGGTCTTTTATTAACATTGCTTCCTTTCTAGTCTATCCTAATCCTAACCCTAACCCCAGTCCTAGTCCCAGTCCCAGCCGAACCCCAATCCTAACCGCAACCCCAGTCCCAGCCCCAACCGCAACCCCAACCCTAACCCTAACGCTAACCCCAACCAATGCCTAACCCTAACCCTCATCGGTACCCAAACCCTGAACCCAAGCCCTAAAATAATGAAAAATTTATTTAACTGAAGATTTACTAACCTATGCGGTGGAGGAGACGATCGATCGGTGGTCGACAATCGATGCAATCGGCGACGAGGAAGAACGAGGGCGGTGGCGACGACGAAACGGAGGGCGGTGGCGACGACGAGAACAGCGACAAGAACAGCAATCGGCGGGAACGAGAGATTTCGGAATTTTGGGTTTGCGCGCGAGAGATCGAGAGAGATAATAAGCGTAGGGCATTTCTGTGCCTTTTTAATTAAATCCCTATTTAGATGCCCCTACGGATTAGTCCGTAGGTCTTTGGTTTGCGGCTCCGTAGGGGCAAACAACAATTTACGATTTAATTTTTTAAATTAATACGTCAGGGACCGTAGGAGCAACCTTCTGGCCCTACAAACTAATCCGTAGGGCCAAAATAAATCTGTCCCTATGGATTTCATTATCCGTAGGGGCAACCCTCTGTTTTAGTAGTGTATTACTTATTATGGCTAATAAGAAATCTTCTACCTTTTTTATAGGTCAATTCCTCTTCTAGGATATTTTAATTTTATTTTATGTAGCCTTATTTGTATAAGCAGGGAATAATTATATCAACAAATAAATCGGTATATCGAGTTTTACAAGTCTAATAGGGCTACATGATTCCCTAACATGCCAATACAGATTGCGATGGCTATTCTAAACTCTTCGTTACAATTAGATCGGAATACACATATTAATGTGAAGGCAAGTCCATTTGGCAATTCCAATAATGGCAGGGACAGCAGGAATTGTACAAAGTACCAATGATCCATACCCAAATGATGCCAACTTACATTGCCCATACTGATTAGAGTACGCTTAATAGCATATTGTGAAAAGCACGACACTGGCCAAAACCCAAATTTAAGCATATAATTTCGAAATAGTACAATTTGGAGAGCTCTTGCTCTTTATTCTGTTCAGGAGGAAAGAGCAAAAATAGTGAAGATTCGTAGCTAATGTATCCTGGAGGCAACACATCAAAAGCCTGCTGCACGATCAGTTGAATCCATTAGATTTCATCCAGGGTGGTGCAATTTGCCTTAAAGAAAGCAAAATTTCCATGCCCGAGCTTCGACTTTATTAATATTCATTTATTTGTAATTTTTTTTCTTTTCGGTTTCATGGTAATATTTCTACATTACACCTATCTCTACTAAGGTAACAGAGATTTCATCATTCATCGTCTGATTGATTGATATATATATATATATATATATAGAGAGAGAGGCTAGAGATAAAGTTAATTTTCAGACATCCAGCATGAGATTTAATTGAAGTGAAGTTACATTTTAATAAACCAACAAACATGCCCCACGCAGGGGATATCATTAAAATTAAAGCTCTTAATGCCGCAAAAGTCCCCATGCATACAAGATCATAAAAACAAAAATACAACACACAACGTCTAAGCAAGTACACCAAAAGAAATACGACAAAAGGAAATACGAACAAGTTCAATATAGCCAAAATATAAACGTGGTTAATCACTGAAAGCACATAAATTCAGATGACAAAGCAGTACTCTTGAAGACTAAAGGAGTACCCTGATGATAAAAGCTCTTTCTTTAGTAGTTAATATTTGTGCTCAAGTCTAAGTTCTCAGATATTGTTTTAATTGTCAATATTTATTTGGTAGTTTACTAAAACTTAGCATGGACCTTGTGAAACTATGAAGCCAGACGTAAATGGATTACAACCATCTGCATGCATTAAAAAAAGAGGGTCCGAACAGACTGTCTCAATCTAAATTTAACAAAGACATAATCCCATGTGGCCTTCTTCAATCAGCATAATAAATTTAATGTGGCCTTCTTCAATCTGCCCTGAACAGGGAAAGCTTTTGCCTTGAAACTATTATTCTCACTTCGCTATCATTATTTATGAGTGAGATGATTAATATATCTAGTAATGCCTGAAAGCTATTTACGACCCTCCCTTCTGCAACATTTTGTGAGCAGTCCAACATTGTCGCATATCCACTGATCTGAGAACATGTCAAATATCACACAGAGAGAGACAATATGCATGAGTGGATGCACATATATATAGTACAGTACCTTATGAATAACATTGTATTCCTTCACATAGAGGTGCAACTATACCGAGTTGATGTTGTCAATATCAAGAGAAAATTCAAATTCCACTACTCCAATAAGGGGCTGCCCCTACGGATAAAGGTATTCGTAGGGACAACATTTTTTTGCCCCTACGGATTAATCCGTAGATCCCCCTACGGATTAATCCGTAGATCCCCTTGGTTGCTCCTACGGTGCCTTACGTTTTAATTTAAAAATATTAAAACGTAATTTGTTATCTGGCATTACGGAGCCGCAAACGAAGAACCTACGGATTAATCCATAGGGGCATTATATGGGTTATTTTATATAAAAAAAAGGCCAGAAATTTTCTCTTTCTCACAACTTCCTCATTCTCCCGCGCACAGCGTCGTCGCCACCGCCGGCGCCTCATCGCCACCGCCTGCGGCTCGTCACCACCACACTCCCGCGCACGCCTTGTCGTCTCCAACATCACCGTAGACTTCCTCGTCGACGTTAGGAACGCTCTCGTCGCCGATTGCGTCGTCGACCATCTCCGATCTTCTCCATCGCCGATCTACAAGTTAGTAAATTTCAGATTTTTACTTCTAATTATGCATTTATTTCTGTTTTTGTTGATTATTAGGTTGTTACTTAGGCTAGGGTTAGGGTTCAAGGTTAGGGTTCAGGGTTCGGTTAGGATTAGGCCTCAGTTTAGGGTTAGGGTTAGGGTTAGGGTTAGGTTCTGTTAGGGTTAGGATTAATTGGTTGCTGCTTGGGCTAGGGTTAGGGTTCAGGGGTAGGGTTTAGGGTTCAGTTAGGGTTAGGGTTAATTGGTTGCTACTTGGGCTAGGGTTAGGGTTCAAGGTTCGGTTAGGGTTAGGGTTAGGGTTCGGTTTAGGGTTAGGGTTCGGGTTAGGGTTGTTGGGTTAGCCTAGCACCACATGAAGGATTTGGAAGTATCACATGAACCAAATAGTGAATTTTAGGGTGCTAAGTTAACGAACAAAGAATCGTTCCTAGAATCGATTAGGGTTTCAAAATTTTTCCATATCAATATATGAAAGAAAACCTAGGGTTTAGAGAGTACAACCTTTGTAGCTCCCTACGCTAGACTCCTCGGCTACTTGGGGTTTGAAAAAGCTCCGCTTGAACTTCTCGAGGTCACCGATGATCCACCCGGAGTCCGCTTTGTCCAAACTTTCAACTTTATCCGATCAAGTGAACGAAATCAAGTTAACACTCTAAACAAGTGGGCTAGACTTGTGTAGAATGGTGTTGTGGTTCTCTTTCTCACTTCAAAATCCAATCTTGATGAGTATTTTGCTCACTACTAAGAACTAGAGAGCAAAAGAGAGAGGTTGATGAAGATGATGGCTTTTTGAAGAAGATGATGAGTTCAACTCTAAATGAAAATAGAAAAATATATCAATATATATTTTCCATCTATCATCTCAAACCATGGTTGAATCATTATTGTACTAGAATTAAAACACAAAAGGAAACATAACCAAAGGTTAAGTGGTGGGTGAGAATGGTTAGGTCAAAAGAAGTGTGTAGAACAAATCAATAATTGACCTTTTCTTTCCTTTTATGTTTTAGTATAAATACAATAATAATTCATAAATAAAACCATGGTGTGAGTCTTATATTGCCACCATTTTCATATATATACAACCATGAAAGATGTATGTATGTATGTATGTGTATATGTACATCCATATGTGCATGAATCAAAAAGAAGGCATACATGCATGCATACATCCAACTAACTCAAGAAAGGATTTCAAGTGAGAAGCTAATGGTTAAATGATAAATCAACACTTGATTTATCAATCCGGCCATATCAAATATAACCCCTACCAGAAGCAAGCCGCCCGATCAATATACGGTATCCCATACGCGCATTTTAATCGGGTCCATGCGCATATCGCATACGCGCACCACAACGTTTCGCCTGGACTAGGAAACTCCATTGTGGGACTCTGAGACTTGTCAATATGCCGGCAGTGGGTGATGATCATATCAAGCACCCCCAAGCCGCAAGCGGTCAGCTAAACGTAACGGCCACCCGGGTATTGAGCGATCATAAGAGAACAAGCGAACCTGCTACAACTCCCGTCGAGCCGATTGGCAACACTTCCCGTACAGTCCGGTCTTCTCGTCTGATATATCGCATATCAAGTCTAGGGGTGGTAAACGTCAGACCCCAATAACCGATAAGTCGTGCCGATGTGAGGCTCATAACGGGTCGATAAACTACTGGTAACACTTACCAGCAAATCTCTGAAACAGCCCTGGCCAGGGACTTCCCTGATACGGCCAATCGAGCACAGCGCAACATCAACCCCCAATACCGGGAGAGACAAAACCCCTCCTATCGCTCATTACCTCCATGTGACTCGGGACTGTACCCAAAAACCACCGTTTTGCACGCCCTCATGGACGTGGTAAGGTGGAGATCAAAGCACAGTGGGAATCACACAAGACTCTATGACGATCTCGGGTCTACAGACTAACCTGCACAAGTGTCACCTGAGAACTGCCATCTGACGTGAGGTATAATACCATCTGGGAGTTCTCGGCGAGTCCGTCCAGTGTACCCAGTCTCCACTGAGCACCCGTATACCATCTCTGATGTCAAACACCAATGGATATGGGATCATCCATCGCCCATCTTATGGGTCGAGAAGCGTATACGCTAGTCTATACTGGTATATCGATGCCCCGTCTCGATACACCCACGACTAGAGACCTTGAAGGATGTACTTATGGACTACCATGTCCCCACTAGTATGATCTACATCATAGTCCAGGTAGTCAAGTACACATCCTAAAGGCTTTACCAACATGTAACTATAAGACAGTTTAAAGAGACTAGTATATATGTTAAGATAAATAGCAACCAGATAGCATACTATCATATCGAGCAAGAAAGTCATCTCTATATATGTCCAAGCATCCAATATAATATACATCATTTGTACAATACTGGCCTCTAGGGCATACATACAACTAACAATCTCCCACTTACACTAGGGCCAGCTGCTGTAGTATCGCATACCGAGCATCCCGAAGAGTCTCTCAAACTGTATCTGGGGAATGGCCTTCGTGAGTGGATCCGCCGTGTTATTCTTCGTGTCAACCCTCCTGACCTCGATCTCCCGGCGATCAACTATATCCCGGATCAGGTGATACCGCCTCAGAATATGCCTGGATCGCTGATGGGACCTGGGTTCCTTGGCCAAAGCCACCGCTCCATTGTTATCGCAATACAAAGGTATTGGATGCTCAATGGATGGAACCACTCCAAGTTCAGTAATGAACTTCTTGATCCAGACAGCCTCTTTAGCAGCATCGTTGGCAGCGATGTATTCAGCCTCCATCGTCGAGTCTGCCACGGTTTACTGCTTGGAACTCTTCCAGCTAACCGCCCCTCCGTAAAGGGTAAAGACAAATCCCGACTGCGACTTAGAGTCGTCCTTATCACTCTGAAAGCTCGAATCGGTAAAGGACTCTACTTGGAGTTCTCCATTACCATACACCAAGAGCATCTCTTTAGTCCTTCGTAGGTACTTGAGAATGCTCTTCACAGCTGTCCAGTGACTCTCTCCAGGATCAGCTTGATACCTGCTCACTACACTTAGTGAGTATGCAACATCGGGTCTGGTACATAGCATCGCGTACATGATAGAGCCTACAGCCGAAGCATAGGGTATCCCTTGCATGCGAGCTCTCTCCAAATCAGTCTTGAGAGACATCTCTTTGGAGAGAGTGACTCCAGAGATCGTGGGCAAGTTCCCACGCTTGGATTCTTCCATACTAAACCTCTTTAGTATGGTGTCAATGTACCTGGATTGGGACAATCCCAATATCCGTTTGGATCTATCTCTATAGATCCTAATTCCCAATATGCAGGAGGCATCACCAAGATCTTTCATTGAGAATCTTTGTGATAAGAAGAGCTTGACCGATTGCAGCATAGGAATATTATTTCCTATCAAGAGTATGTCGTCCACGTACAATACGAGGAAGACAACCTTACTCTCTGCCACCTTCTTGTAGATACAAGGTTCATCTGGGTTTTTGACGAAATCAAACTCTTTGATAACGACGTCAAAGCAGATGTTCCAACTCCGCGATGCTTGCTTTAATCCATAAATGGATTTAAGCAGCTTGCATACCTTCCCGCTGCTCCCACTGTCTACGAAGCCCTCTGGCTGAGTCATGTACACGCATTCTTCTAAATCACCGTTTAGAAAGGCGGTCTTAACATCCATTTGCCAGATTTCGTAGTCTTGATATGCAGCGATGGCAAGCATGATCCGGATGGATTTAAGCATAGCTACTGGAGAAAAGGTTTCGTCATAGTCCACACCTGGTCTTTGACGAAAACCCTTTGCAACAAGTCTAGCTTTGAAAGTCTCCACTTTCCCATCTACACCAAGTTTTTTCTTGAAGATCCACTTGCTCCCAATGGGTTTTACCCTTTCAGGAGCAACTTCCAAAGTCCATACTTTGTTGGTGTACATGGATTTCATCTCGGACCGCATTGCATCCAGCCATTTCACTGAGTCACTACTCGTGATGGCTTGCTCGAAACTAGTTGGGTCATCATCCTCCATGATGCAATCTTCGCTTCCACCGTCAATGAGAAAACCGTAGTATCTCTCAGGTGGACGAGAAACCCTACTAGATCGGCGGAGAGGCTGGGGTTCGTCGGGCACTACTGAATCCTCTGGTTCTACTAAATCATTGGTTGTAGTTTGTGGTGCTGGAACCTCTTCCAGCTCTACCTCTTTGCCACTAATTTCTTTTGCAAGAAATTCCCTTTCCAAAAAGGTGGCATGTTGAGCAACAAACACTCTTTGTTCCTCAGCTTGGTAGAAAAAATATCCTTGAGAATTCTTTGGATATCCCACAAACTTGCAAAGAACTGATCGTGCCTCGAGTTTGTCCGGATTTTGCTTTTTGACATAGGCCGGACAACCCCATATCTTAATTCGTTTAAAATATGGTCTCTTCCCACTCCATATCTCATATGGTATGGTAGGTACAGATTTAGACGGAACCAGATTCAATAGGTATATGGCTGTCTCAAGCGCATATCCCTAGAAGGAAATAGGTAACTCAGCATTGCTCATCATTGAACGCACCATATCTAATAGGGTGCGATTCCTTCGTTCCGATACACCGTTGTGCTGTGGTGTATAAGGAGGAGTAAGCTGAGAGAGAATCCCATTCTCTTTTAGATAATCCAGGAATTCAATGCTTAAGTATTCACCTCCTCGATCAGATCGAAGAATCTTAATACTTTTGCCTGTTTGGTTCTCTACCTCGTGCTTATATTCTTTGAATTTCTCAAAAGCTTCAGACTTGTGTTTCAACAGGAACACATGCCCGTATCTAGAGAGATCGTCAGTGAATGTAATGAAGTAGGAAGAACCGTTTCTGGCGTGTGTAGACATAGGACTGCATACATCACTATGCACCAGTCCTAAGAGTTCAGTAACTCTTTCTCCGTGTCCACTAAACGGAGTTTTGGTCATTTTTCCTTTGAGACATGAATGGCAAGTGTCATAAGATGATAATTTGAATGAATTCAAATGTCCATTCTTATGTAACTTAGCTAGTCGTGTCTCATTGATATGGCCAAGTCTACAGTGCCACAAGAAGGATTCGTTCATTTCTGAGCTTTTCCTCTTGTGTGTGTTTTGTATATTGAGGACTGTATTTTGATTGAGAATGAATATGCCATTATGTAACGAGCCTGATGCAATCAACTTTTGATCTAGGAATATGTTCATAACATTATCCTTTACTACAAAATTATATCCTTCTTTACTTAATAAAAAAACTGATATAATGTTGCACATCATGTTCGGTATATAATAGCACTCATTCAGGACTAGTATATCACCTTTTGGTAATACCAGGTGATATACGCCAACTGCTTTGGCTGCAACATTTGCCCCATTCCCTACTTGAACGGAATGATCACCTTTTCCCAGTTCTCTACCTTTCCGTAGCCCATGTAACTGCTTACATATGTGGGATCCTGATCCGGTATCTAATACCCAGGACGTAGGGTGAACTGAGAAACAGTTCTCAATAACTAACACACCTGTAGAAGATGCATCAACATGCATGTTCTTTTGGGCGGCTTGAGAATCTAGATATTCTCCTATTCCCTGTTCAGTCTTATAACTCTTATAAGAAAGAACGGGTCCAATGTTCCCCTGCACAGTATAACATGCGGGTTCGGTCAATACATCCATATTATTATCTTGATTAAGGCATGACATGGTCGCTACCTGGAGAGAGAGAGAAGAAAACACTTTAGCGTATGCTCTTGCAAGATCAGATTGGTTATTATCTTATCTAATCAGGATGGCTCCCACTGGTTTTTATCAAATCTTCCTTCAAACCCTAAAAGGAAAGATTAGCCGGGATTAATTACACCCTACAACTTCGCCGATTTTTCAGCCAGGCCAGTGTCGGTACTTTGAGGGGGGTTCCCCGTGCTTTCGCACGGACCTAATTAAAGTAAACCTCGTTTTCCCAGAGGCGTAACCCCGTTGACACCTTTCTAGACACCTACTTGATCGGCTAATTGTCCTGTGTAAAACTCTCCCGGGAGTAATAATTACTCGCAGTGGGTATCGGGATCCAACTATCTCATAGAAGGTATGCAATCTCATTGCAAATTTCAATACTTGAAATTCCCGATAATGCTTTTGCCCCTAGCGATCTATGACCTTGACTAAGTCAACAAACCATAAATCGCAAGTCAAGTTCAACCCGTACATTTCTCGATTGAATTAAACCCACCCGTACGACCCTTGACTGAGTCAACAAGGCCGTGCGAATGCCGTAATCAAATCACATCTCATGTTGTAACAGATAAACATAATTTAGCTACCATACACTATGCCTTGACTAAGTCAACAAACATAGCACGAATACTAAATAATATCTATCTGAAATGACGGAGGGCTACGCGGGTTTTTCAGAAAAAACCAGGAGCGTAATGAACTTGATATCGTTGCAGAATCTAGTGAATTTTGAAATGGAGTGATTTTGAGGCTTTTATTAGTTTTGCTAAAGAGGTCACTCCCGGTGAAGGGATCTCGGCTCTTTCCTCATCGAATAAGGTGCGGGATATATCATATATATCACTGTGCAAAGCAAAACTCAAAAAGCAGTCAAAAGTCAAACCGGGTGTTGTAGCATCTGCCAGTTTCGCTAAAGGGGTCACTCCCGGTGAAGGGATCTCGGCCCTTTCCTCATCGAATAAGGTGCAGGGTATATCATATATACCGCTATGCAAAGCAAAACTGTAGCTACCCTTTTTATTTAAAATTTGATTCTGCAACATCTTTTAGATTTCTTTTCTTTCATTAATCACATTAATGAAGTCACATCATTTAAGTCACCTAAACAACACAGATAAATACGACGTACACTTATGCCATCCGCATTCGCCTCGATGTCCCCTCATGCACCGTTAGGTTAGGTAACTAACGACAGAGCAGGGCAGGGCTAGTGCGGGTGTAAAACATAAGTAACGCCTATATAATATATCATATATACTATATACTGTATCCATCAAAACATATCAAATGATCACATCACAGATATCGCAGCAGAAACATAGATACAATGTGGGATATACTAGGACGTCCGTATTTAGTATTTAGCCAGAATAGAAAATACGGATTCCACAGTCGCGATGAATAGCCAAGCCCACACCCTGGACCCCTACGAGAGCGGCAAATGACCCTACCAATTCTGGAGTTTAGGAGACCCGGTCTCGACTCCTCGAGATATCCTCCCACTGAACCCCAGAACCCGGTCACCTGTGCTCCCCTCCTTGGGTCCATCCTAATGCGGAAAAGTAAATAATATACAACACTGGTGGCAGCAACCTCAACCCGGAAGTGCCCCAAATAAAAGAATATTACATTACATTTGAATTTACATGAATGAAAATATAAAACTCTCATCTCACATAAAAAAAAAACCCGGCTATTCAATCGCGACAATCCTGCACATCATATCTCAGCAACACATAATATCTCATATCATCAACGTAAGTAAGTATGCATACCCCAATTGTCGTTGATGTATAGCAACGAAACCGGCGATATCGACATACTACACTTACGGTCACAGAAAAGAAAGTGTAAAACTGCAATATCTGGAATCCACATTCTCTCTAGACATCATAAATGCGAAATATCACATACCTCGTATTTCA
Organism: Agapanthus africanus; assembly: GCA_030015575.1. NCBI lineage: Eukaryota > Viridiplantae > Streptophyta > Magnoliopsida > Asparagales > Amaryllidaceae > Agapanthus > Agapanthus africanus. Next base: position 504,996,564 of record JASDDO010000001.1, on the reverse strand, counting down.
TGTCTTATAATGTGAATTCCACACATTGCATCACATTCCAGATAATTAGACAGTATTAAAGTTTTCGAACGAACGATCAAATACCCAAGATTCACTAAAGCTCAACACTTGAGCGGAGTTCAAAAAACGGGGTGTGACACAGTAGTAGCGGTGAAGCCGTAGAAGGGTCAAGCCAACGCCTCACATGTGGCACGCCGTACTGCCCCAAACCCTAAGGTTCAAAGGGCGGCTCAAGACGGTCACATAATCGAGTTAAGGTTTGTTGTCTTCTAGAGGGACCACCACAAAACTTGCACGTATCTCCAAAATATTTAAACCCCGTGAAAGGTGAGCAAATGATACTCGTTCAAACACTTCAATACTTTCTAGATTTACCCGGAAAAACCACGAAATCAAAATTCCGATCGAACTGTCGAGTCCAAAACCATCTCCAGAATTTTCAGCACTAAATTCAGATTAAAAATATCCTAAAAAATACACAAGCAGAACAAAAGATTACAGTATAAAATTGATGCAGAGATCGATTGGTACGGCCGCGGAACAGCGGCCTAAGTAAGCTTAGGCCGCGTTTCCGCGGCACTATTAACTGTTCATGGCATCATTTTTATATCGTAATTCTTATATTTTCCTGCTGAATTTTTTACATATTTTTAATTCTGAAAAACAGCTATTTTTAAAAAATGTCCAGAGAGCGCTCAAAAGTCCGGTTTTTCGGTTCGATCGGAGTTTTAACTTCGTAAAACCAGCGCCTAATGTTCTAGGTCGGCTCTAATACCAATGTTGGGTTAGCCTAGCACCACATGAAGGGTTTGGAAGTATCACATGAACCAAATAGTGAATTTTAGGGTGCTAAGTTAACGAACAAAGAATCGTTCCTAGAATCGATTAGGGTTTCAAAATTTTTCCATATCAATATATGAAAGAAAACCTAGGGTTTAGAGAGTACAACCTTTGTAGCTCCCTACGCTAGACTCCTCGGCTACTTGGGGTTTGAAAAAGCTCCGCTTGAACTTCTCGAGGTCACCGATGATCCACCCGGAGTCCGCTTTGTCCAAGCTTTCAACTTTATCCGATCAAGTGAACGAAATCAAGTTAACACTCTAAACAAGTGGGCTAGACTTGTGTAGAATGGTGTTGTGGTTCTCTTTCTCACTTCAAAATCCAATCTTGATGAGTATTTTGCTCACTACTAAGAACTAGAGAGCAAAAGAGAGAGGTTGATGAAGATGATGGCTTTTTGAAGAAGATGATGAGTTCAACTCTAAATGAAAATAGAAAAATATATCAATATATATTTTCCATCTATCATCTCAAACCATGGTTGAATCATTATTGTACTAGAGTTAAAACACAAAAGGAAACATAACCAAAGGTTAAGTGGTGGGTGAGAATGGTTAGGTCAAAAGAAGTGTGTAGAACAAATCAATAATTGACATTTTCTTTCCTTTTATGTTTTAGTATAAATACAATAATAATTCATAAATAAAACCATGGTGTGAGTCTTATATTGCCACCATTTTCATATATATACAACCATGAAAGATGTATGTATGTATGTATGTGTATATGTACATCCATATGTGCATGAATCAAAAAGAAGGCATACATGCATGCATACATCCAACTAACTCAAGAAAGGATTTCAAGTGAGAAGCTAATGGTTAAATGATAAATCAATACTTGATTTATCAATCCGGCCATATCACATATGACCCCTACCAGAAGCAAGCCGCCCGATCAATATACGGTATCCCATACGCGCATTTTAATCGGGTCCATGCGCATATCGCATACGCGCACCACAACGTTTCGCCTGGACTAGGAAACTCCATTGTGGGACTCTGAGACTTGTCAATACGCCGGCAGTGGGTGATGATCATATCAAGCACCCCCAAGCCGCAAGCGGTCAGCTAAACGTAACGGCCACCCGGGTATTGAGCGATCATAAGAGAACAAGCGAACCTGCTACAACTCCCGTCGAGCCGATCGGCAACACTTCCCGTACAGTCCGGTCTCCTCGTCTGATATGTCGCATATCAAGTCTAGGGGTGGTAAACGTCAGACCCCAATAACCGATAAGTCGTGCCGATGTGAGGCTCATAATGGGTCGAGAAACTACTGGTAACACTTACCAGCAAATCTCTGAAACAGCCCTGGCCAGGGACTTCCCTGTTACGGCCAATCGAGCACAGCGCAACATCAACCCCCAATACCGAGAGAGACAAAACCCCTCCTATCGCTCATTGCCTCCATGTGACTCGGGACTGTACCCAAAAACCACCGTTTTGCACGCCCTCTTGGACGTGGTAAGGTGGAGATCAAAGCACAGTGGGAATCACACAAGACTCTATGACGATCTCGGGTCTACAGACTAACCTGCACAAGTGTCACCTGAGAACTGCCATCTGACGTGAGGTATAATACCATCTGGGAGTTCTCGGCGAGTCCGTCCAGTGTACCCAGTCTCCACGGAGCACCCGTATACCATCTCTGATGTCAAACACCAATGGATATGGGATCATCCATCGCCCATCTCATGGGTCGAGAAGCGTATACTGGTATATCGATGCCCCGTCTCGATACACCCACGACTAGGGATCTTGAAGGATGTACTTATGGACTACCATGTCCCCACTAGTATGATCTACATCATAGTCCAGGTAGTCAAGTACACATCCTAAGGGCTTTACCAACATGTAACTATAAGACAGTTTAAAGAGACTAGTATACATGTTAAGATAAAGAGCAACCAGATAGCATACTATCATATCGAGCAAGAAAGTCATCTCTATATATGTCCAAGCATCCAATATAATATACATCATTTGTACAATACTGGCCTCTAGGGCATACATACAACTAACAAGGGTTTCGGTTACGGTTAATTGGTTGGGGTTAGTCAGGGTTAGGGTTAAGGTAGGACTTGGGCTAGGGTTAGGGTTCCGTGTATGGTTAGGGTTAGAGTTAGGGTTAGGGTTCAGTGTATGGTTAAGGTTAGGGATTGGTTCAGGTTTAGGGTTAGGGTTTGGTTCAGGGTTAGTGTTAGAGGCTAGAGTTAATTTGGCTTAATTACGTAAAATAGATAGGGTTAATTGGGTTAATTAGTGATAATTTAAAAGGGTTAGGGTGTTGATTAGGATTAATTGGGTTAATTTAGGTTACTTAGAGTTAGGGTTTAGGGTGCACTAGTTCATTCAGTAGGATACTCGATGATAACGTAAACGTACAAATTCACCGTAAACACAAGAAAAATTTACCCTAAACTAAAAACTTCGAACCCTTAATAACGAAACGTAAACGTAAAACCTATTCAAGTTAAATGTTCAAGTTAAAACAATATATGATACTCGATGATAATATGAAACTTTCATATTCTCATCGATACTCATATATAAAAATCAAAGCGCGACTTAGTCTCCGTCTATCAGTTAGCATACGTTCGATATTCATCGTAATATAGAACTATACGAAGGTTGTTAAATATCGGACGGTATAGCTCGTTACTAACAACCGTCGTGCAGTCTATATGACGAGAAAATTCAATCGTATGATAACCGATAGATTTGTCCAGTGTGGACAAGTTAGAAAAGTATAACGGAAACACTTGCATTCACTTGTGTTTTCATTCGTTTCGAGTTATTTCGTCGGTACTTTTCCGCTGGTTCTCCGTGTACAAAAATAGATTAGATGTTCATTTCAACGTTGTTTCACAGCTTTAAAATGATTATCTATTCTTTTACAGTGTACTCGGAGAACAACAGGGAGGTGCTGCCGAAATCTACTCGAAACGGTTGAAAGCACAAGCGAATGGGTGTCTGCTCTATACATTCTTAATGGGATGGAAGCCTTACCCCCGACAGCCGAAACACACACATACAACACGAATACACAACAAACGCACACACAACACATACACACTAACAACCCTACACTTAAGCTAAATCATAAATTGAAATACACATATATAGTATACAACTCATACATGGGTATTCTCAAATCTAATTTTGTTTATCGATAATTTATTCTTTTCAACAACAAACGCACACACAAAGCACATACACGGACTTTCTCCTTTATCAGTAATCATCACGTTCTTAGATTTCTCAATATAATCATCATAACCTATAATTTATATGTTATACAGTCTAACATGGCCCATGAGTACATCAAAATTAAGGACTGGATGTATGTGGATTGGCAACAACGTATGCAACCTAAGTTTGTCGCAGGAGTTGCTGCTTTCATTGAATTTGCACGTGCACATAATAAGATTTTGTTATAAAAGATTCTCTGTCCGTGCGATAGATGTGGGAATAAGTACCGACAGAAGGTAGAATTCGCAGAGCTTCATATCATTAAACATGGTTTTACTAGACTTTATACAACTTGGATATATCACGAGAAAGAAGAAGAAGACAGTAATGCGGCAGAAAAAAAAGGAGAAGACGGTAATGCGGCAGAAGAAGAAAACAGAAATTTCTATCCTGGAGAAGAAATGGAGGATATGGTAGAGGCTGCCTTAGGTGAATCTATTCGTACCGAAGATGACATTCCTTCCAGTCAAGGACCGCATGCGGATAAGTATGAAAAGTTCATGAATGATGCTACAAAACCAATTTATAAGAATGCCTAAATGGATGGAGCAACAAATCATTCACAATACTTCTTTCGTTCTTGAAAGATTCTATACCCCCGGGAAATAACGTGCCCGACAGCTGGTACGGAGCCCAGAAAATGATGTCTGATTTGGGTCTGAAGTGTGAGAAAATTCAAGCATGTTCTAAAAATTACGTGTTGTACCGGAAAGAGAATTCAGATTTGAAAGAGTGCCCAACATGCGGAGAGCCCAGGTATAAGCCGAAAGATTCTGATAAGAAGCCCGATATATCAGTCAAGATAGCACGATATTTTCCCATAACACAGAGGCTGCAGAGCCTATTCAGGTGCAAGAAAACAGCCGAGGTAATGATTTGGCATCACCATGCTCCTCCAAGTGAAGATGGAAAAATGAGTCATCCAAAAGATTCACCGGCATGGAAGGATTTCGATAGATGGCACGAAATATTCAGTTGCAATTCTCGCAATGTCTGGCTCGGACTCGTTAGTGATGGCTTCTGTCAATTCAACTATATGGCTGGAAGCCACAGCACACGACCCGTTGTAATGATAGTTTATAATCCGTCGTCTTGGTTGGCTATGGATCAATCATACTTTATGATGTTTCTTCTTATCGACGGACCAAACTCACCGAGAAACAATATCGATGTCTATCTCCGACCTCTGATCGATGAGTTAAAATCTTTATTCATTGATGGTGCAGAGACTTACAATGCAAACACAAATACAATCTTCATACTACATGCGGCTTTAATGTGGACATTAATGATTTTGCTGCGTATGGAATGCTATCAGGTTGGTCCGTACATGGTCACAAAGCATGTCCTTATTGCCATCAACATACAATATCGAAATTCTTGAATTTTAGCAGGAAGGTTTGTTATTGCAGCCATCGACGTTTCCTTCCTCTAGACCACCTCTACAGGTTAGACGTTGTTCACTTTGATAGTCATCAGGAGCTTCTTTGACCTTCAGCCCCATTGTCCGGAAAGAACTTGACTACTCAGTGGGATGGTTACAATAATGTGACCTTCGGGATAGATCCGACAAAACAGGTCAAACCACCATTCTGGAACAAATTAAGCATTTTTTTCGAGCTTCTGTACTGGTCAACAAATTTAGTGCGTCATTATCTGGACGTCATGCACATAGAGAAGAGAGTATTCGAGCACGTACTCAACTTGCTTCTTTGTAAAGACGGGAAATCGAAAAACAATCTCCATACTCGGATGGATCTACAAGACTGAGAAATTAGAAATGAATTGCATCCTAAACCGATAGCGGGTAAACCAGGCAAGTTTGTACTTGCTAATGCCGCGTATCATATGTTAGTTATATGTATGCCCTAGAGGCCATTATTATACACGTGATGTATATTATAGTGGATGCCTGGACATATATAGGGAGGACTTTCTTGCTCGATATGATAGTATGCTATCTGGTTGCTCTTTATCTTAACATGTACACTTATTGTTTCTCTATTACATGTTGATAAAGCCCTTAGGATGAGTACTTGACTACCAGGATTATGATGCAGATCATACTAGTAGGGCAGAGGTAGTCGGTAAGTACATCCTTCAATTTTTCCTAGTCGTGGGAGTATCGAGACAGGGCATCGATATTCCAGAGTAGACTGGCGTATACATTTCTCGATCCATATAATGGGCGATGGATGATCCCATATCTATTGGTGTTTGACATCAGAGATGGTATACAGGTGCTCAGTGGAGACTGGGTACACTGGACGAACTCGCCGAGAACTCCTAGATAGTATTATACCTATCGTCAGATAGCAGTTCTCTGGTGACACTGGTACAGGTTAGTTTGTCGACCCGAGATCGTCATAGAGACTTGTGTGATTCCCACTGTGCTTTGATTTCCACCTTACCACGTTCAAGAGATCGTGCAAAACGGTGGTTTTTGGGTACAATCCCGAGTCACATGGAGGCAATGAGCGATAGGAGGGGATTTCATCTCTCCCGGTATTGGGGTTGATGTTGCGCTATACTCGATTGGCCATGACAGAAAATCCTTGGCCAGGATTGCTGAGATGTACTGGTAACTGTTATCAGTAGTTTCTCGAACCGTTATGGGCCTCACATCGGCATGATTTATCAGGGCTATTAGGGTCTGACGTTTACCACCCCCAGGCTGCGATGTGCCACATATCAGACGAAGAGACCGGACTGTATGATAGTATTATTGATTGGATTCGCAAGAGTATGAGCAGGCTTGTTTGTTGATCTTCTGATCGCTCAATACCCGGGCCGTTACGTTTAGCAGACCGTTTGTGGCCTGTGGGTGTTTGATATGATCATCACCTACTGCCGGCGTATTGACGAGTCTTTAGAGTCCTACACGGAGGTTTCCTGGTTCATGCGAAATAAAGTAGGAGAACATATCTGATATGTGCAGGACCGAGATTAATGCGCGTATGTGATACCACATTCTATTCTCGCGATATGTGATATCGGTCGGTTATATGTGATATAGCCGGGTTATCGGATCATATGTTGATTCGATAAGTTGTTATATTTGATATTAGCCGGTTGTATGTGATATAACCGGATTATTAAATCAAGTGTTGATTTAATAATTTAATGTATAATTATATATTTGATATTTTAACTTACATTAACTAATATTATCTCACTGAACATTTCTTTTTCTCACTAGTGTACACTTAGTATATATGTGATATATATTAATGTACATTATTTTGTGTCATACTTGATGCCACATGCTTCATGGGTGTATGAGACTCACACCATGCTTATGATAATTTAAGGTTTTTATTTATTTTAGTAATTCACAAATTGGTGGAAATTTGTCATGGCTAGAAGCTTGGAGAAGCTTGATGTGTCCATTGAATTAGTCCACTAATTTGTTTTACTTAAGATATTTATTAACCTAATCATTATCTTTAGCCATAGTTTTTTTTCTACATGAGTTAGTGTATGACATAAACTCACCCATAGTTGCTATTCTCACCTCAAGAGTTTTATTCTCATCTCCACTTTATCTTCTTCTTCATCTAGAGAAAGCTTGCTAGCTTTTCTCAAAGTGAAGAAATATTGTGAGAAAAATAAATCTAAAGTGGGCAAAATTCCTACTTCATCATCCTCTACTATATTAAAATTTAGTTTAGGGTGTTTGCTTCACTTGTTGGGTCACGGCAGCGCCCCGGCCATAGAAACGCGGCCAAAATGCGGAACAAAAATTTATCAAACCGGCGCTACCACTACCCGAATCCCGGATCGACCTTAAACCCTAAACTAGCAAACTAACTAAAAGTTAGAATCGTTATACCGAGTTGATCCGTGTCTTTCGGTCTTCATTCCAAGCTCCTAGCGGCTCGTTGATGTGGTTTGATTGCCGGTCTTCCTCCATCTCCGATGATCCACCCGAGGGAAACGACGCAAGCTCCAACCTCGTCGAACGAGATAACCGACGCTCCAAAGTCGCTAGCGATGGAGAGTGGGGGTGTATGAAAATATCACTATATTTTTCTCTCAATATCTATGCTCATGGGAGCAACCAAAGAAGATGAGGAGATGATCTTTTTCATGAGCAAAAATGGCTAAGTATTTTATTATGTGCTTGAGAGAGGGAGGGAGTGATGTGTTAATCAACCAAAATGAAATCCCCTCCCCACCCTAAAGTGGCCGGCCCCCCTTTCTCTCTCAATCACCAAAAAAAATCATTTTCCAAAGTCAAATTATAATAAACAAATGCACCATACTGTGAACCATGCTCATGACACATCATACCCTCCACCTCATTATAAAAAACAAATGAATTTCCTAAAAAGGAAAATCAATAATGAGGTGGCAATTCTTCTAGAAGCTATTCCGTATAAAATACGAAATACTTCCCGGTACATGTATCGAAATACATATACGCGTATTCGTACCAAAATACGAATAGCCGAGAGAAAATAAATAGTGAACAATAATACTAGAATACATATATATAAATACATATATAAATTATTAAATCAAAACCTGATTTAATAAACTGGCTTAATCCTAAGCCGCTAGTATTATCAACCGTCCAATTAAAGTCTGCGCAGCAAGTGCACATATTTAATCAGACATCTGTATGTATGAACATACCTCAAGTACACCATATCGCCTGAACCGTGAAAACCCTCTGTGTGGGACTCTAAAGACTCGTCAATACGCTGGCAGTGGGTTTAACCATAAGCACGTCAGCGGCACTAGCTGTACATAACGGCTACCCAGGTATTGAGCGATAGGGAGGCCGACGAGCAAACTCATCCTGAACCCCTACTGAGCCTGACAGTGACAATATCCGTACAGTCCGGTCTGTTCGTCTAAGAGTATCGCATATCGAGTCTAGGGGGTGGATAAAGTCAGACCCCCAACAACGCGATATTTAGTGTCGGCATGATATCCATCACCTTCTGAGAAACTATCGATCCTGGATCGGTAATCCTCGTCTACCATGGCCATGGATTTGTGGTGATGGCCACCCGTACACAACGCGACATCAACCCCCAATACCGGGAGAAACGAATCCCCGACGATCCGATCACTGCCTCCATGTGGCTCGGGACTATACCCAACTAAAATCTGTTTGCACGACTCCTTTGAGCCGTGGTGGGGTAGTAATCAAAGTACAGTGGGAACTCACACGAGACAAATGACGATCTCAGGTCGTCAGACTAACCTGTACACATGTCACCTGGGAACTGCTATCTGACAATAGGTATAATACCAACTAGCAGGTTCCCGGCGAGTCCGTCCAGTGTACTCATAACCCAATGAGCACCTGCATACTATCTTAGGTGAACAAACTAACACCAATGGCTTGTGAGACCTGGCCACCGCCCCTCGTCGGGGTCTCGATCAATATACACTAGTCTACACTGGAGTATCGATACCCGGTCTCGATACTCCTACGACTAGGGACATTTTAAGGATATGCTTATAGACCCCGGCTCCCACAAATATGATCGCCATCATACTGCTGGCAGTCAAGCAAGAATCCTAAGGGCTCTATCAACATGATGATAAAGACAAACCAGATAGCATACTATCATATTGAGTAAGACTGTTTTATCGGTATAGGTCCTACCTCAATCATCACAATCATCAGTCCGCGACTATGATAATTGCCTTGAGGGCACTATATCCAACAATCTCCCACTTGCACTTAAGGCCAATTATTGCGATGTCGCATACTCACAGCCTGTGTGATACCGAACACCCAACTTCTCTACTAATCAGTTTCGCAAAGCCCGTTTGCGAAAATGATTGTGTTCGAGAAATAGCCTCAGTTAGTAAATCCGCTCCAATGTTTCTCTCTGTATCTCTCTTAATCTCAACTTCGCGGAGAAAGCTATCTCCCGAAATGAGCAATACTTGTCTGAGAATTTGTCTGGATATCTTATGGGACCCAGTTTACAAAAGAACTCCAATTACAGCAAACTTCCTAGACTGTATCGTCTACTGAATTTAATCAGTATCCTGCGCCATGCCTTTCCTCAGTATCCGCTTGGACCACCTGTCCAATGTACCGTCCCTCAGAAGAGGGAAAAACTATAACTCTGACAGTCACTTTGTCATCCAGGTCACCTTGGAAGCCTGAAATGATAACCGTCTTCTGAAGGAGGCTGCCGTAATCATATCCCAAGAACATTCATTTATGTTCATAAACTGCTTCCCAATGTTTCTCCAGGATTGGATTAATATATCTGCTTATTGCATCTAGTGTAAAAGTAATATCTGGTGTGGTACTTGGCATTTCATGATTAACTCAATTGCCTAAGCAAGTGATATGCTAACCATGCAGATCTCTCTCTCCTTTAGTCTGTAAGACACCTTTAGAGAGGGTGACTCCATCACCTGCAGGTATACTACCATGCCAGGAGTCGTCCATTTAACGTCAAAGTACCCAAATTAGGATACTTCCCAAATCTAGATCTAAAACCATAAATCTTGTATCCAGAATACATGATATTATATTCATATCCTATGTGAAGAAACAACTTTGTGACAACCATAATATAACCGATCGTAGTATAGGAATATCTCTTCCTATCAGGTGCATGTCATCCAAATACCTGGACATCACTCTCTACTACCTTCTTGCCAGATCCATCTCCTATTCTGATGAGGTCAAGACCTATGACTATCACATCAAAATAGATGATCTATTTCCGCTATACTTGCTTTAGTCTATAAATAGACATAAGCTACTTGCCTACTATACTTCCGCTGCTCCCACTGACTACAACAACCCTCTGGTAGATTCATATATACGTGCACTTCTAAAACTAGTATAGAACGACGCTATACTCATCCTCCTACCGGGTCTTATAGTTTAGAACAACAGCAATGGCAAGTCTGGGTAAACAAGAACCTCCCTGTCACCGTCTCTGAGAAGACCGAAGTACCTCTTGTTAGTTATATGTATGCCCTAGAGGCCATTACTATACATAGGATGTATATTGTAGTGGGTGCTTGGACATATATAGGGAGGACTTTCTTGCTCGACATGATAGTATGCTATCTGGTTGATCTTTACCTTAACGTGTACACTGATTGTCTCTCTGTTACATGTTGGTAAAGCCCTTAGGATGTGTACTTGACTACCTGGACTATGATGCGGATCATACTAGTGGGGACAGAATAGTCCATAAGTACATCCTTCAAGATCCCTAGTCGTGGGTATATCGAGACGGGGCATCGATATACCAGAGTAGACTAGCGTATACCTTCTCGACCCATACAGATGGGCGATGGATGATCCCATATCCATTGGTGTTTGACATCAGAGATGATATACAGGTGCTCAGTGGAGACTGGGTACACTGGACGGACTCGCCGAGAACTCCCAGATGGTATTATACCTTACGTCAGATGGCAGTTCTCTGGTGACACTGGTACAGAGTAGTCTGTTGACCCGAGATCGTCATAGAGTCTTGTGTGGTTCCCACTGTGCTTTGATTTCCACCTTACCACGTCCAAGAGGGCATGCAAAACGGTGGTTTTTGGGTACAGTCCCGAATCACATGGAGGCAATGAGCGATAGGAGGGGATTCGTCTCTCCCGGTATAGGGGGTTGATGTTGCACTGTGTTCGATTGGCTATAACCGGAAATCCCTGGCCAGGGTTGCTGAGATTTACTGGTAAGTGTTACCAGTAGTTTCTTGAACTGTTATAGACCTCATATCGACACGACTTATCGAGCTGTTGGGGTCTGACGTTTACCACCCCTAGGCAAGATATGCGACATATCAGACGAACAGACCGGACTATACGGTAAGTGTTACTGGTTGGATTCACAGGAGTATGAGCGGGCTTGCTCGTCGATCTTCTGATCGCTCAATACCCGGATGGCCGTTACGTTTAGCAGACCGCTTGCGGCTTGTGGGTGTTTGATATGATCATCACCTGCTGCCGGCGTATTGACGAGTCTTTAGAGTCCTACATAGAGGTTTCCTGGCTCAAGCGAAACGGAATAGGAGCGCATATGAGATATGTGCGGGACCGAGAATAACGCGTGTATGTGATACCGTATTCTATTCTCGCGATGAATGTATCGAATGGTTGTATGCGATATAACCTAGTTATCGAATCAAGGATTGATTCGATAAGCCGATACATTTGATATTAGTCGGTTATATATAATATGACCGGATCGTTAAATCAAGTGTTGATTTAATGAGTTAATGCATAATTATATATTTGATATATTACTTTGCATTAACTAGTATTGGTTCACTTTAAATGGTTTTTCTCACTTGTTTGTGCACATTGTATATGTGATATATTTTTTGCACAAGTTTGTATCATGTTTGATGATACATGTTTACTTGGGTTTGTGTAAAGATTAAACCATGGTTATATGAATGGTTAGGGTTTTGTTTTCTTATTCATTCATTTATTTATTCTTTTTGGAAAATAAATGGCATAAAGAGAAAATGGTGGCTTTCTTTGTTTGCATCTTGAAGCTTTATGAAGCTTTGACTAAGTGACCATTTTGTCTCATGCTTAACCCTAACCACTCCACTTAACCCTAGTTCATTCTCTACACTTGACCATGGTTGTATTATGATAAGTATTGATTTTCTTTTCTATTTGAATAACTTATCATAATATTCATCTTCTTCTTCTTCTTCTTCACTTGAAGAAAACCTTGCTTCATCAATGGTGACTTGATGAAAAGAGTGAGAAATCCAATTCTAAAGTGAACCCACTTCCTATTTCTTCATCCTCTACCTCTTGCCAAGTAGTATAGGGTGTTTTCTTCACAAGTTTCATGACTTGGTGAAGTGGGAGCTTGATCTAGTGATGCCTCGACGTAGATCATCTTCGGCATCGAAGCCGACGACCAAGCCCGCCCATTTCTCCGATGAAGCCGATGCTAGAGTCCGGGATGCGATTTGTACAGCGAGGGGACTTCATCACGGAGCTATGGAGGTGGAGAACCGGATCTACAAAGGTTGTATTTCCGTTCACTTAGTTAACTTGTTAACTAGCTTCTTGTTTCGCCTAAAATTCTAGTTAACGATCCGTATTAGGGTTTCTCGGCACTTGTAAAATTTGAAATTGGCATGGTTGATGCCTTGTGAGACCTCATTGGTGTGCCTAGGAACCCTACAGTGGTATCAGAGCCTAGCTAGAGCCTTAGACGATGCGTAGACGGAGTTAGAAGTCCGATCGAACCGAAACCCTAACTCTCAAAATGCTCTCTATACAATTTTTTAAATCGGGGATTTTTCCAAATTAAAAATATGCAGAAAAATCAGCAGGAGTTTTTAAGAATTACTGTGAAATTCGAACTGCCAATTCCTCAAAACTGCGGCGGAACCGCGGCACGAGCATGCCTCGTGCGGCGGTTCCGCGGCCAAGTTGTCACATCACCTCTTGAATTTTGCACAGTAATTCCTATTTGGTGGTGCTGAGTTTTCTGGGAATTTTTAATTTGCACTCAAGAGTTGAGTTTTCTGGGTTGTATTGGGAGTTCGTAGATTCGATCGGATTGTCAAACTTTGTCTTTGTGTTTTCCGGATATTTTAGAACATGTTAGAAAGTTCGACCGGATATAAAAACCCACCTTTTCCCCTGCCGGAAAATTTCCAAGTGTTGGATCTTTCCGTGGTTTAACGACGTTCTAAGTAGTGCAAGTAACGCGATGGACCCTCAAGAAAACAACAAACCTTAACTCGATTATGTGACCGTCTTGAACTGCCCTTTGAACCTTAGGGTTTGGGGCAGTACGGCGTGCCACATGTGAGGCGTTGGCTTGACCCTTCTACGGCTGGACCGTTGGTACTGAGGCATGAACTGGATGTTTTAAAACTTGTTTCATGTGTTGAGCTGTTTCGGGAAAACTTGGGTGTTTGAATATTCGATCGGAAAGTTTAACATTTTCTATTTATCTGGAATGGGATACAATAATTGGAATTCACAAGTAGTTATGAGATAACTGAATGAATGTTATAAATATAGCACTTTAGTCTCACTTGATCGGTTGCCACGGAATTTTGATGTGATCAAAAGTCCGTCGCAATCACGTAGCGTACGCGGATACTCACCGGGTAAACTTAATAGACAGCCTCACTCCATAGTCCCGACCAAGTGACTGTAGGAGAACCCCGTCGCCGAAAGCATCCGTTCGGGTGCTCGCGGCAGCGGTGTTCCGCCTTGGTGCACTTCGTCGACGGTATCGGGGGTGCGGCCGTCTACTAAAGTTTGCAACGAGCATTCGATCAGGATGTCGGGAATCTTGTTGAATTGCCCGACTTTATATTGAAAAGTGTTTTCGATTTTGAGACTAAAATGCGGGGTTTATAATTGTTAGGCATGTGATGTCTAAGTATTTCATTTGATTAGGCATGTGATGTCTAAAGAGATTGCGGATTCCAACTGTTGTAGTTTTACACTTTCTTTTCTGTGACCGTAAGTGTAATATGTGATATCGCCGGTTTCGTTGCTATATGTCAACGACAATTGGGATGCGCATATTTACTTACGTTGATGACATGTGATGTTATGTGTTGCTGGATATGTTATATTGGATCGTCGTGTTTGAATAGCCCGGGAGTTTTTTATGTGAGATGAGTGTTTTTCATTTTCATTCATGTAAAAACTTGTATGTAATATTCTTTTATTGGGACACTTCCAGGTTGCGGAAGATGTCACCCTTTGTATATTATTTACTTTTCCGCACTAGGATAGACCCAAGGAGGAGGGCACAAGTAACCGGGTTCTGGGGTCCAGTGGGAGACCAACTCGAGGAGTCGAGTCCGGGTCTCCTAACCCTAGAATTGGTAGGGTTGCTTGCCGCTCTCGTAGGGGTCTAGGGGTGTGGGTTTGGCTATTCATCACGACCATGGAATCCGTGTTTTATACTGGCTCGTATTGAAAATACGGACGTCCTAATATATCCAATATTTCATATGTTTCTTCTGCTGCGATATCTGTGATGTGATCATGTGATATGTTCTGTGATGGATACTTTATATAGTATATATGATATATTATATAGACGTTACTTATGTTTTACACCCGCGCTAGCCCTGCCCCGCTCTGCCGTTAGTTACCTAACCTAACGGTGCACGAGGGGACATCGAGGCGAATGCGGATGGCATAAGTGTACGTCGTATTTATCTGTGATGTTTAGGTTTTGAAATGATGGGACTTCATTAATGAGATTAATGAAATAAAAGAAACCTAAGATGTTGTAGAATCGAATTTCAAAAATAAAACAGGTAGCTACAGTTCTTGCTCTGCACAGTGGTATATATGATATATCCTGCACCTTATTCGATGAGGAAAGGACCGAGATCCCTTCACCGGGAGTGACTCCTTTAGCAACAACTGGCTGATGCTACAACTCTCGGTTTGTCTTTTGATTGCTTCAATAGTTTCTGCTTTGCACAGTGATATATATGATATATCCCGCACCTCATTCGACAAGGAAAGGACCGACGATCCCTTCACCGGGAGTGACTCCTTTAGCAAAACTAGAAAAGCCTCAAAAGTACTCCATTTTAAAATCATTTGATTCTACAACGATATCAAGTTCATTACGCAATAGGTTTTCAGAAAAACCTGTCGTAGCCCTCCGTCATTTCAGATAAGTCCTATTTAGTATTCGTGCTACGTTTGTTGACCTCCGTCAAGGCGTAGTGTGCGGTAGCTAACTAGTATTTATCTGTTTATGCATATGATGCAGATTGGATTAGGGTAGTCGTGCGGCCTTGTTGACCTCCGTCAAGGGTCGTGCGGGTGGGTTTAATTCGATCAAGAAATGACGGGTTGAACTTGACTAGTAGCCTATGGTTTGTTGACCTCCGTCAAGGTCATAGGGTGCTAGGGGCAAAATTATCGGGAATTTCAAGTGTTGAAATTTGCAATGAGATTGCATACCTTCTATGAGATAGTTGGATCCCGATACCCACTGCGAGTAATTGTTACTCCTGGGAGAGTTTTACACATTACAATTAGCCGATCAAGTAGGTGTCTAGAAAGGTGTCAACGAGGTTACGCCTCTGGGAAAACGAGGTTTACATTAATTAGGTTCGTGCGAAAGCACGGGGGACCTCCCTCAATGTACCGACACTGGCCTGGCTGAAAGATTGGCGAACTTGTAGCGTGTAATTAATCCCGGCTAGTCTTTCCTTTTAGGGTTTGAAGGAAGATTTGATAAAAAAAAACAGTGGGAGCCATCCTGATTAGATAAAATAATAACCAATCTGATCTTGCAAGAGCGCACGCTGAGTGTTTTCTTCTCTCTCTCTCCAGGTAGCGACCATATCACGCCTTAATCAAGATAATAATACGGATTATTGACCGAACCCGCTTGTTATACTAAGCTGGGGAACGTTGGTCCCGCTCCAACTTATAATTGTTATAAGACAGAGCAGGAAATAGGGGAATACCAGATTTCCCGTGCCGCCCAAACGAAGAAAGTGCATGCTGATGCATCATCTTCGGGTGTGTTCGTTACAAAGAACTGTTTCTCTGTGTCCTCTACGTCCTGGGTATTAGATACCGGATCAGGATCCCGCAAATGTAATCCGTTACAAGGGCTACAGAAAGGTAGAGAACTGAGAACGGGTGATAAGTTTCATGAGGCAGAAAACGGGGCAAGTGTTGCAGCCAAGTCTGTTGGTCACTGTCACCCTGTATTACCAATACATTGATTCTGAATGAATGTTATTAGATACTGAACCTGATATATAAAATCATATCTGTCTCTTTATTAGTAAAGAAACAATAAAATTTTGTATTGTTGGATAATGTTTTGAACATTTCCTATATCAAAAGTTGATCGGATCAGGCACGTTATCTAAAAGCATTGATGTTCTAAATCAAACTACAGTTCTTAGTATACAGAACACACACAAGAGAAAGAGTTCAGAAATGAACGAATTCTTCTTGAGGTATTGTAGACTAGGTCATATCAATGCGACCCGACTAGCTGAAGTTACATATAGATGCATATTTAAATCAGTTTGAATTTACATCTTATGAAACTTGCCAGTCATGTCACAAAGATTAGATGACCATAGCTCTGTTTATTGGAAACAGAGAAAGAGTTAGTAAACTCTTGGGACTGATACATGATGATGTATGTAAGGTCCCCTATCTACACATGCCAGGACCGGTTCTTTGTACTTCATTACATTCTCTGATGATCTCTCAAGATTCAGACATATGTTCCTGTTGAAACACAAGTCAGAACCTTTTGAGATATTCACAGAATATAAGTTAGAAGTAGAGAACCAAAACGGGTATAAGTATTATGTCCTTTGATGTGATCAAGGAGGAGAATACTTGAGCACGGAATTCCTGGACTATTCTAAAGGAGAATGAGATTCTCTCTCAGCATTACTCCTCCGTATACACCATAGCACGTTGGTATATCGGGGAGGAGCAATAACACCCTATGTGATAAGGTGTGCTCTATGATGAGTACTACTGAGTTACCTATTTCCTTTTGGGAGTTATGCACTTGAGAAGCTGCATACCTATTGAATGGGGTTCAATTCAAATCAGTTGCCTACCACTTCATATGTGATATGGAAAGGGAAGAGCCCATCTCTTAAGTTGGTTAAGATTTGGGATTGTCCGGGCTATGTCTAAAAACAAAATCCGGACAAGCTCGAGGCAAGGTCAGTTATGTAGAACTGGAAATGTTCCAGCTATACAAACTGCAACTGATGATTTGAAAGAACCAAAGGATTCAATAGTTACCAACGAACCTCAGCCTCTCCATTGATCTAGTAAGGTTCCTCACCCGCCTGAGAGATACTTCGGTTACTCTATGACAGTGGGAGCGAGGATTGCATCATGAGATGATGACCCAACTAATTTCGAGCTGGCCATCAGGAGTGGGACTCTGTAAGAATGGCTGGATGCTTAGAGATCTGAGATGGAATCCATGTACACCAACAAAGTATGGACTTTGGTTGCTATATCTGAAGGGTTAAATCCCAATCAGGAGCAAGTATATCTTGAGAAGATTACTTGGTGTACATGGAAAGGTTGAGACTTTCAAAGCTAGACTTGTTAAAGGTTTTCGTCATCGACCAGGCGTGGAGAATGATGAAACCTTTTCCAGGGGCCTATGCTTAAGTCCATCCAGATCCTACTTGCCACGGCTACATACCATGACTACGATATCTGGCGGTTGGGTGCCATGACTGCTTTTCTAAATGATGTTTTAGAAGAGAACGTCTATAAGTACACAGCCAGAGGGCTTCGTAGACAGTGGGAGCAGCGGAAACGTGTACAAGATGCTTTATAGGATAAAGCAGGTATCGCGGAGTTGGAACATCTGTTTTGATGTGTTAGTCAAAGAGTTTGACATCATCAAAATGGTAGATGAACCTTGTATAAACAAAAAGGTAGTAGGGAGTATAGTGACGATCCTCGTAGAGTACGTGGATAACATGCTCTTGATAGGGAAGGAGTTTCCTATGCTACGCTCGGTCAATCTCAGCTTATCAAAATGAATCTCCATACAGGATCAAAGTGATACCTCCTAAATACTGGGTTTTGGATCTATGAGATAGATCTAATTGGATGTTAGGATTCCCACTAGTTGTAGTGAGATGGTATCAACCGATCCTGGGGAGAATCACTGGAAGGGTTCCAGGGTGATAAGGACGACTGAGAGTCAGTCACAGGCATTGTCTTTACCCTCAGTAAAAGGGACGGTATGTTGGAAGAGTTCCAAGCTAGATACCGTGGCAAACTAGACGATAAAGACTTGATACATCGCTACTTGAGATGCTACCAAAGAGGCAGTCTGGATGTATAATAGTTCATGAGATGAACTTCGTTCCTACCATTGTGAGACAATCGAGTTGTGGCTTATGCCAAGGAACACCCATCCCATCAGTGATCCAGACATATTCTAAGGCAGTATCACCTGATCATGGAGATGGTTGATCTCCAGGGTGATCAAAGTTAGGAGAGTAGACTCAGAGGACAACACGGCGGATCCACTCACAAAGGCCTTTTCCCAGAGAGAGACTTTTATGGGATGGTTGAGTATGAGATACTACAACCACTGCTATCAGATGGCCCTAGTGCAAGTGGGAGATTGTTAGTTATATGTATGCCCTAGAGGCCATTACTATACATAGGATGTATATTGTAGTGGGTGCTTGGACATATATAGGGAGGACTTTCTTGCTCGACATGATAGTATGCTATCTGGTTGATCTTTACCTTAACGTGTACACTGATTGTCTCTCTGTTACATGTTGGTAAAGCCCTTAGGATGTGTACTTGACTACCTGGACTATGATGCGGATCATACTAGTGGGGACAGGGTAGTCCATAAGTACATCCTTCAAGATCCCTAGTCGTGGGTATATCGAGACGGGGCATCGATATACCAGAGTAGACTAGCGTATACCTTCTCGACCCATACAGATGGGCGATGGATGATCCCATATCCATTGGTGTTTGATATCAGAGATGATATACGGGTGCTCAGTGGAGACTGGGTACACTGGACGGACTCGCCGAGAACTCCCAGATGGTATTATACCTTACGTCAGATGGCAGTTCTCTGGTGACACTGGTACAGAGTAGTCTGTTGACCCGAGATCGTCATAGAGTCTTGTGTGGTTCCCACTGTGCTTTGATTTCCACCTTACCACGTCCAAGAGGGCGTGCAAAACGGTGGTTTTTGGGTACAGTCCCGAATCACATGGAGGCAATGAGCGATAGGAGGGGATTCGTCTCTCCCGGTATAGGGGGTTGATGTTGCACTGTGTTCGATTGGCTATAACCGGAAATCTCTGGCCAGGGTTGCTGAGATTTACTGGTAAGTGTTACCAGTAGTTTCTCGAACTGTTATAGACCTCATATCGACACGACTTATCGAGCTGTTGGGGTCTGACGTTTACCACCCCTAGGCAAGATATGCGACATATCAGACGAACAGACCGGACTGTACGGTAAGTGTTACTGGTTGGATTCACAGGAGTATGAGCGGGCTTGCTCGTCGATCTTCTGATAGCTCAATACCCGGGTGGCCGTTACGTTTAGCAGACCGCTTGCGGCTTGTGGGTGTTTGATATGATCATCACCTGCTGCCGGCGTATTGACGAGTCTTTAGAGTCCTACACAGAGGTTTCCTGGCTCAAGCGAAACGGAATAGGAGCGCATATGAGATATGTGCGGGACCGAGAATAACGCGTGTATGTGATACCGTATTCTATTCTCGCGATGAATGTATCGAATGGTTGTATGCGATATAACCTAGTTATCGAATCAAGGATTGATTCGATAAGCCGATACATTTGATATTAGTCGGTTATATGTGATATGATCGGATCGTTAAATCAAGTGTTGATTTAATGAGTTAATGCATAATTATATATTTAATATATTACTTTGCATTAACTAGTATTGGTTCACTTTAAATGGTTTTTCTCACTTGTTTGTGCACATTGTATATGTGATATATTTTTTGCACAAGTTTGTATCATGTTTGATGATACATGTTTACTTGGGTTTGTGTAAAGATTAAACCATGGTTATATGAATGGTTAGGGTTTTGTTTTCTTATTCATTTATTTATTTATTCTTTTTTGGAAAATAAATGGCATAAAGAGAAAATGGTGGCTTTCTTTGTTTGCATCTTGAAGCTTCATGAAGCTTTGACTAAGTGACCATTTTGTCTCATGCTTAACCCTAACCACTCCACTTAACCCTAGTTCATTCTCTACACTTGACCATAGTTGTATTATGATAAGTATTGATTTTCTTTTCTGTTTGAATAACTTATCATAATATTCATCTTCTTCTTCTTCTTCTTCACTTGAAGAAAACCTTGCTTCATCAATGGTGACTTGATGAAAAGAGTGAGAAATCCAATTCTAAAGTGAACCCACTTCCTATTTCTTCATCCTCTACCTCTTGCCAAGTAGTATAGGGTGTTTTCTTCACAAGTTTCATGACTTGGTGAAGTGGGAGCTTGATCTAGTGATGCCTCGACGTAGATCATCTTCGGCATCGAAGCCGACGACCAAGCCCGCCCATTTCTCCGAGGAAGCCGATGCTAGAGTCCGGGATGCGATTTGTACAGCGAGGGGACTTCATCACGGAGCTATGGAGGTGGAGAACCGGATCTACAAAGGTTGTATTTCCGTTCACTTAGTTAACTTGTTAACTAGCTTCTTGTTTCGCCTAAAATTCTAGTTAACGATCCGTATTAGGGTTTCTCGGCACTTGTAAAATTTGAAATTGGCATGGTTGATACCTTGTGAGACCTCATTGGTGTGCCTAGGAACCCTACACCTCTCGGGTGACTGAGGTTACCCACCAAATCTGTGGAGTGGCTAATGGAACATCAAATCCAATTGAATTCTTAGGTTCTATTAAATTTCCAGTAATCGTTTGTGGTTCTGGAATAACTTCCAGTTCTACCATACTCCCACTTCTTTTTTCTGAAAAAAATCCATTTTATTAAAACTGTAGCGAGTCAAGAACAATATAAATATTGATCTTCCTGATGGTAGAAAGTTAACCATCGTCAAAGCTCGGGATAACCCACAAACAGCCATTACTGAAACGTGTCTTGAGTTTATCCGGATTCTGGTTTTAAGCATCAGCCGGACAACTCCCTATACCTTAACATCGTTAAGATATAAATTGATTCTATATATATCTGATATAGAAACAAAAGCACTAATTTAATTTGAACCAGATTCAAAAAATTGCATCTGTCTCCAGTGCATATTTATCAATATGGAAAAAGGTCATTCAGCATTACTCATCTAGGAGTGCATCCATATATGAGTAACCCGAAATAGAAGCAAGTTCTCAAAACTATTACTATCAATGGAATACCAAACACAAGTATCTACATGTTCGACTTCCTCGAAGAATCCTGATACTTATAACAAATGGTTCTCTACTTTATTCTTATACCTATAACTTCTGAATATCTGGATCTTGTATTTCAACGAAATACATGTCCAGAACTGGAGAAGTCATAAGTGAACAGAATATAGTACGAGTATCAACCCCTTTGTCCTAATGGACACTGGACAACATACAATACTTTGTATAAGTCCCCTGAGTTCAATAACTCAAACCCTGTACGTCGTAGGTTGAAAAACTGTAGTATGGTTAAGAAGAATTACACCGCTGTCGAATGCACCTTACATAATCACCAACTGATATAGGTAAATGTCACAGACATAATATCAAAAAGATATATCTCACTTTATAAAAATAAACGTACAGATATATCAGTTTGAAATTGGTGCATAACAACGGATATTCAAAACCAAATATTTTCCATCCGGCAAAATCCAGATGATTTCCTCAAATATCACCAATTACAACGAATTCCGATATAATGAGGATCTAATCACCCAATTCCCAATATCTTACTCCCACTCACCATTTGTAATAACATACAGATGTGAGAAACTGATCTGGTAAATACATACCCTGGAGTTAGATTCTTATTGGGAAAACAGTTTTCAATTAACATCGCACAGTAAAACTGAAACATGAAAATGTTCCAAAAGGGGATAACTGGTATTCCTAGTAACGCCTCTTCCACTATCCTGATTCACGACAGTAACCATATACTTACCTGCCCTCACTCCAATCCCTTTATTATGTCTTCACTTCTTACCTCCTGTACACCTTTTTTAGGCTAATTGGTTTTCTTCCTTCCCTACCTTTCGGCACCAGCCTAAGGTTTGGAAGAAGACTATCCAATAAGCGTAATAGGTGTACTCTCCTAATCCTAGGAGCCCTCGCAACCTGAGAGAAGGTAAAGAGAAAAGATATCTGAATAATCATATTCTTTTTCTCCTGAACCAGAATCCATCCTCGAAAAGTTCCTTCGAGTTCGTATGTAACTATACGATGGATTTATCCAATGGAAGTGGATATCCGTAGTGATACGGAGTGTCCTAGAGAAATGCAAAGTGGATGTAGGAGTGGCAGGGGTATACCTGGTTTCGTCGTGAATGATGGTGATCGCATTTCCTTTGCCATTATTCTAATCCCTTTATATGTCTTTACTTATTACCTTCTGTACACCACAGTTAAGCTTGTTGGTTTTCTTCCTTCCCTACCGTTCGGCACCTGCCTATGGTCTGGAGGAAGACTATCCAATAAGCTCAATAGGTGTACCCTCTCCTAATCCTAAGAGCCCTCACAACCTGAGAGAAGGTAAAGAGAAAAGACAACCGAATAATCCTATTCAATCTCTCCAGAACTAGAATCCATCCTCGAAAAAGTTCATTCGAGTTCGTATATAACCATACGATGGATTTATCCAATAGAAGTGGATGTTCGTAATAATACGGGGTGTTCTGGAGAAATGCAAAGGTGATATAGAAGTGGCAATGATGTTTGCGACACCGTGACATTTCAAAAGCCAATGTGTTTTAAAAAGGTTCGGTCAATTTGGTTCATGAGTTTTAGTCAAAAATCGGGTCATAGTCGCAGCCAGAGAGAGAGAAGAAACACTCAGCGTGCACTCTAACCTAGATCAGAATGGTTAATCATATTATCTAATCTGGATGGCTCCCACTGTTTCCTCGAATTCTCCTCCAAACCCAAAAGGAGAATTAGTCGGAATCACCTGAGGAGTAATCCTACTCATCAGTGGGAATCGGAATCCAACTATTATCGCATGACAACTTGATGGAAGCCACTCAAGTCACCACACTCCAGAAGGTATGCGCAAGCCTGGCAAGTTTCCTGTATGTTTGAAACTCCCGATGTGTGTTTTTACCCTTAGGATCCAAGTGACCTTAACAAGGTCAACAAGTCAAAGGGTCCTAGTCAAGTTCAACCCGTCATTATCTTGATTGCATTAGACCCACCCGCACAGACCCTTGACAAGGTCAACAAGGTCGAACGACTGTCCTAACCAATCCACATTTGCTTGTGACAGAAAAGTATCATAGAGCTACCGCTCACTACGCCTTGACAAGGTCAACAAACGCAGCACGAATACTAAACAATACTAATCTGAAATGACGAAGGGCTACGGATGGTTTTTGGCGAAAAACCTTTAACGTAATGAACTTGATATCGTTGAAGGAATCCAAGTGGTTTTATAAATATATAGTGGCGAAAACTTTTGCTAAAGAGGTCACTCCCGGTGAAGGGATCTCGGCTCTTTCCCCGTCGAATGGGGTGCAGGATATCCCAAACTGAATACCACGATGTAAAGTAAAAATAATCGACTATAGTAAAGTTATTACGTTGACATAAACTTTTACCCAAGGGGTCACTCCCGATGAGGGGATCTTGGCCCTTGCCTCGTCGAATGAGGTGCTGGATATTCATAACCGAAAACCACTGTGCAAAGCAAAAGAGAACGTCTGTAATGTCAGTTTTTAAAATCTTGGTTTCAACAACATCATATATAAGTTTATTTTATCCTTGCATTGATAAGAATCTATGCAGTCCCATCAATTAATCACACCAGAGAAGAACGAAAATAAAATGTACGTATATACCATCCGCATTCACCACTGGGTCCCGTCATCACCCGTTAGGTTACTTAACTAACGACAGAGCGGGGACTGGGCTAGCGCGGGTGCAAAACATATACAACATCTACTAGTATATATAAATATATATATAACATTCGTCCCAGGCATATATTGTGATAATAACGCTGCAATCTATATTGCCTCTAATCCTGTGTTTCATGAGCGAACGAAGTACATTGAGGTGGATTGCCACTTCGTGAGGGAGAAAGATGAAGATGGGATCATCGATACATACTATGTTCAATTTGCTCATCAGTTAGCTAATTTATTCACAAAGCCCTTAGGAAAGAGTAGAAAGCCCTTAGGAAGGAGTAGAGTGCGGTTTCTTTGTAACAAGTTAGGCATATTTGATATGTATGCTCCAGCTTGAGGGTGTGTTAGAATACTTGTAATATGTACGGATTTATTATATGTAAGTAGATACTTAGTATGGGTGTAATGGTAAAATGGCTTTTTCCTATATAAATAGGAGGATTAGATTTAGGCTGATCAATCCATTACATTTCTCAAAACATCTCTCAGAATCTTCTCTCTAATTCTTCGTACAATCTATCTGGATTAATGCTTCTTTTCATTTAGTCATGTAATGGGGCATTCTCTTGATTAAATTTATAGCTAATTATCTTTCTTAACTATCTCTATACGGGTTCATTTAGGTCTACCTACATGATACTTTATTGATTGCAATTTTGTCATTTGTGGTACATACATCGCCCTTTGTTGCACATATGCTCAAACCATCTTAATTAATTCTCTTTCATTTATTATCGGGGTTACTTCTGACTTCTTGCTCACATAGTCTCATTTCATGCCTCAGAATTAACTTTCCTACAGCATATGCACTACCAGTCTTGTGCATGCTTCCTCCATTTTTAGGAAAGAAAATTTGCTAATTGCAGGAGGTAAGTTCACATCGACGTGGTCACGACCATGTGTTTCAATTGTTCATTCGTCGTATCTGTCAAGAAGGAACTAACATAGAGTCCTCCATAAAGTTGATATGGGATAAAATAATATTCATAGGTGTGCATAATAATATGTTTTTTGTATTTAGGCTTATTTACAAAATGTTTCCGTCACCTTTGGGCCATGACAGAAAACTGCCAATATCTTTCAAATCTACAGAAAAATATCATGAATAACGGGGTCACCACTAATGGTGCCTCGTCATCGGCATAAAATTCAAAAAAACCCAAAATAACACATTTCTGTCCTAAGCTTAACATTTCTTCCTTCTCCATAGGAACGGAAGGAAAGTGGGGGCGGGTTGGAACCTTGGCCTTCTAACAGCCGGGTCGATGAGGACTAAGAGAGCTACATTGATGACTTGTGCAACAGGCGTGTTGCCCGGCCCACCTTAGCAGCAATGCACACAAATCGATGGCGCGAGTTAAGGGAGAAAATTGGGTGCCACGTAGATTTGAAAAAGAAATGTCAGGCATTTGAGTGTTAACTGGATATTGAATTTAAAACCCACAAACCCAATATCCACTTCACTTGAAAAACCAAAAACTCTATAATCTTTCATTATAGCAACTTTCTCCTTTTCATCCCACCAAACTGCATTTCATTTTGTTTCCTTTTTATTTTTTATTTTATTTTGCGAAAACCCACCAAATTGCAATTCAAAAATTACCCTCTATCCTTCTCATCATCTAAATCGATGAAACTCTTAGAAGATGGATGATTGAATCTCTCTTTTCTCTTTTCTCGCATTAGAAGGCAACAAGCTCCTCTTTGTTCTTCCATCCTAGATATCTGGAATCTGAAACAATAAATCTTACATTTTGTTTAAATTTTTTTATTCTCAGTATTATTTAGTTTAAGATTTTTTTGGGTAAATTACCTGAAGATATCCCAAACTATTATGGGTTTTCAGTTAACTACCTTAACAGGTAATTTTATAAAGGTAAAATCCATTAACCTTTGGTTTTAAATGGAATTTTCCACTAAAATACCTCAAAAATAGCAAATGTTCATATTTAATAGAACTTTAAGGTAGTTACCGTAAAAACATGATAGTTAAGGGTATTTAAGTGTAGCTTATTTTGTCGGGCCCCCGCGTTTCAATTCGTGGCTCCATCATTGCTCCTCCGTCTGTCACCGGCGGCGGCGGCGGCGGCCTCCCCTCTTTGGCTGCCTTCCTTCCTGGCATCTTCTTCCTGCTTATCCGACCTCTAAATATCTAACCTAATCTAATCTTTATCTTCCTCCACCTCCACCTCCATATCCCTCCATCTTCAAATCCGTCTCCCCCAGTCACCCCGACCCCTTATCCCCCCTCCTCCCGAACTCTAGCTCAACCTCTCTCATGCGCCCCTGACCCTGGCATCTCCATCTTCATCATTAATTCCATCAACTTCATCACCATCTTCTCCTTCATCACCACCGCCGTCGAGCTCCCCCCACCGCCGTACCTGTTGACCTTCTTCATCTGCCACCATCATTAATTATCTAATTAATAATTATTTAAGATATTAATAAAATAATTAATAATTAATTAATTGTATTTATTAAAAAGGAAAAATGGTCATTTGATATGTATGGTTAACACTGTTAAAGTTGGTTAAAGTTGACCAACGTTGACTATTTATCATGGTGGTTTTCTATAGATACCGAAGGTATTTGTAGTTTTCTGTTAATTCTTGTATTTAAGTATAAATTTCCAATCATTTTTAGTTTTAGAATATTATTTTAGATCCATGATAGGAAGACTGTCATTTTCGACACTGCCAGAAATTGTTCATTTGTTCTCTTTTATATATAGAGAGAGAGGGGGGGGAGGGAGGGCCTAGGAGGTTTTTTGCGTTAAGTGGCGGCAAAAAGTACGCCATCCACCATTTTATTCGATGATGAGCATCTTCCAACTTGATATACATTCTCTAATTTGTCGATACACCAAATTTCATGTGATTACAACACCATTTCATCGTTGATTTAGCAATGTAAGAAGTTCTATTGTCGGTAAACCGTTAATGTTGCACCCACTAAATCAACGGTAATGGTGTTGTAATCATATGAAATTTTGTGTATCGACAAATTAGAGAATGGATATTAAGTTGGAAAGTGCTTATTGTTGAATAAAATGGTGGAGGGCGTACTTTTTACCGCCGCCTAACGCAAAAGGCCTCCTAGAGCCTCTTTCCTCCATTATTCTCATATATATATATATATATATATATATATATATATATATAAAAGTTTTCTTTCAAAATTATTTTCTATAGAGCATTGCTTTTACTGAAACAGCATGCCTAACAAGTCTAAATGTCATGAAAACATTTGTTGCCACCACCTATGGTGGCCCAAAAGAGCACCATGTCGATGCTGAAGTCTTTCATTCTTTCCTTTCTTTATATCTCATTAAATCTCCAATTTCCATTCAATAAATTGTTAGCTTCATTTGGCTGGGTGTATATCTGAGTTACAAGCCTCCAACCGATTTTTGCTGTAGGTAATAAGGATGAGTACCAGGTGTCTCGCAATGATGCAAGGAAGCATTGGGACACAATGTGAACCTGTTATCAGAAAGTTTAACGTAATCATCTATATTTACTACCGCGATGAGCTTGAGATCAGGAGGAGAAAAACAAAATGTCAAAATATTAACTGGATTAGAATTAAATTAGTGTTCCAAAGCTTCAAGAAGAATTTGAGACGTATATATGAAGTCATTAGACAGGTTACCTCTTGGAAACACCGTCCGCAAACATCATTCTTCCATGCCTTAGCATGCTCGTAGTTAACTCCATAAGTCTTGATATACTCGAGTCCACGAGACACGGGCAACGTATTGCATCCCACGACATCAAATGCTTTGCCCTCACGTTCATAATGACATAAATAATGGTCAATCGGGCTCTTGGGGGGCTAGCTTGAACAATGCTTCATTCATGCTCCAAATTTTAAACATGCTGAATGTTGCTTCGGTGGCCACTATGGCCCAACAACAATCTTATATTTTGAGTTGGACATAGATCGATGTCAATAAAGTGAAAAGTTCACTCTTTTACCTACCCTACAATTGTATAATGTTATATAGATTATATAGATCTTATATTTTTATTGATATAAAGTTTGTATACTTAATTAATTATTGGTAAAAATCAGATTGTTGTTGGGCCATAGTGGCCACCGAAGCAACATCCAGCATGTTCAAAATTTGCAACATGAATGAAGTATTGGTCAAGCTAGCCCCCCAAGAACCGATTGACTGCTATTTGTGTCATTATAAACGTGAGGGCAAAGCATTTGATGTCGTCGGATTCTATACGTTGTCTGTGTCTCGTGGACTCGAGTATATCAAGACTTATGGAGTTAACTACAAGCGTGCTTACCCTTTTCAGGCATGCAAGAATGATGTTTGCGGACGGCGTTTCCAAGAGGTAACCTTTCTAATGACTTCATATACGCGTCTCAAATTCTTCTTGAAGCTTTGAAATACTAATTGTCCTGATTCTAATCCAGTTAATATTTTGACATTTTATTTTTCTCTCCCTGATCTCAAAGCTCACCGCGGTAGTAACTATAGATGATTACGTTAAACCGTTGGGTTGACTGACGAGCAATATGAAGATGAGCTAAAAAAGCTCGTATCACATCATCTGGTAGCTGCCGGTATAACGTGTACCAAAAAAATTTCCAAGCTTAAAAAGGTATTAATTATTGAAAATATTATCCTATTAATAAACACATAAAATTAATTATATTTCCTAATTTTCAGGGCGAAGTGTATATGGGGATAGTCCAAGCTTAAAAAGGTATTAATTATTTAAAATAGTATCCTATTAATAAACACATCAAATTAATTATATTTCCTGACTTTCAGGACGAAGTGTATACGGATACGGGGATAGATGGTGGACTGCACAAGGCCAATCACGCGATGCTGGTGGTCAGCTTCAGGACTACTGAGGAGGGGACGGGCTACTGGCTGGTCATGAACTCGTGGGGCGAGGCATATGGGGTGATGATGGCTTTGGAATGGTGGTGCGTTGCTCAAGCCTTCATGCTAGCAGGGGAAAGATTTTATAGCGAGTTTGTTACCGCGGAGGGGTAAGGAAAGCTGAGATGTGACTTGAATCCTTGACATGGTGGTTATCTTCTTATTATGGTGTTATCAAGTTTGTCATGGTGTGATAGGGGATCTATCTAGTAACTGTTATGTTTGTGTTCTGGGCTGAAAATTGGTTAATGATATACATGGAGTATTATTAGTTTACGAGGTCTTCAATGTGATTTTTTGCATCAGTAATGTGACTCTTTTTTTAGAGATCTGCATGCTTGGATTTGTGGACATCTGGCACTAGGCGAAACCAGATATATAATCTTGTAATGGACATAGGCAATAATATCATACCAAATAAATGAGCTAAATGCCAAAGCCAATTTTTGATGAGTAATAAAGTAAGTGAAAATTTGAATATGTTTATTTAGCAAGACAAATTAATTGGACTTCTTTCTGTAATTGATTTAGGAGGCAGCACCTACTTTATTAGCAAAACAAGAAATGAACAAACTGCTGGCCTGAAACCCATCCTCAAGAAGTGAAGAATGAGCCCTTTTATGAACCTACAAATCTATGATCATTATTTATCGTCAGCATAACAAAGAATCTAAACAGTAAGAGATTAAATTTTGCCTTTTTAAGAACTCCAGAAGAAATATCACATAATGGAAATAGTTCAAGTAGATTATTAAGAATTTATCCAAACCATATGAATGTTTTCGTAGACTAAGCCTAATAAAGTGTCTCAAACAATAACATGCATTACGTGTTGGAACCAGCGTCTGCATTGTACTTCACATTTTAACTCACTTGTATCTACTGACCAAAAAGATTTAAAAAATAAAATAAAAAGGGGCATGCGTGAACAGAGCAGAACGGCACTGCATGTTAACTTGAATGGGCAAAATAAAAACAGAAATTACAAGGAAAAGAACCAAAATATGAGTTGACATTAGGAACACTGCAAACTGTAGTACAACGTAATGCATAAGGCTATATTATACGCTCTAACAGCTTTACAACATGATAATAAAAGCATAAGGATTTCAAAAACAACGGAAAAATTAAAATTTTAAAAAGAGAGGAAAAAAGGAGGATAAGACGCCCATTTGAACAAATATAAATCAGCATAAAGCATGCCGGCAACTCGAAAACACCCATTCTCGACACAGCATTCGCAAGCAGGGGCAAATACACTCAAATGAAGGCCCAGCTTCACAATTAAAAATTCACACGACATAGTGCAGTTATTCAACATATTCATCAAGGCCCCATTGATGCAACCAAAACATTGTGCTCAGTCAAACGCTTTTGAAAATGAGCCAGTCGTGCCTGCAAATTTACGATCCCTGCTGCTTTCTGTGAGAGAATTGTGTTTAATCTAGATATGTAATCATCTAGTTGATTCCCAGGTTGATCGACTTCATCCAATAGCTTCATCTCCTGAATGCGTAAAAACAGGGAATTATAGCTCCAAATTGTAAAGTCAGTACTAAGAATTTGTGACATCAAATAAAGCATATGATGGTGCACAAGTGAAATTAATACTGTGTTCACTGTTTAAGGATGTAGGTTTCTCTTATATTTTTGGCTTTCCTTCACAAAAACAACCCACCGACCCTGTGGTTTACCTGAAACTAGTCTCCGACACATAAACCCCCTACCATTTGATTTTAAGATTTCCAGCCAATTATTGGGTCATGCGACCCCTTATCTGACAATGATTTGTATTGTTGTTCCAAAATTACCCTCCTCTCACTATATCAATTCCCTCTTCTCCAAATTCCAATTCAATTCCAAAGTCAGGGATTCTTCTCAAACTCTACACAGTTAAGATAATAACCTAATACACCTTAGCTTAATATAAAGGTCTCACTCAAAAGGAGTTCTTGCTAAAAATGAAACTCAGGCATGAACAAGAACAAAATACCAACCTCTATATAAAGCCATCACCCACAAATTATTTGCTAATTAGAAACAAAATAGATTATTTATGAAGGTTGCCTTCTTTTCCCCTGATTTGGAACAAGATCGAGTTTGAAATTCGATGGAGTTTGACCAAATTTCATCGGAGTTCACGATGGAACTTTTAGAGCTATCACGTTTGGAAAATTAGGGAAATGGGCAGGTGAACTTTTGCTATAGAATGAGGAAGATAGGTCATTTACTTCGGTAATTAACGGTAGGGGAGTGTTGTTTAACGGAGTGAAAGTTTAATGTTGGCGATGGGTTTAAAATGTGAGGATATATTTTAGCAAGTCGGGTAAACTATAGAGTGGTTCTATGAAATTGGCCTATACAATTTACAAACATTGAAAAGGTCATCACAATCTTGGGTGATTTATTCAGCCTTTTCCTTCGTAATTTCTGTTTGCGAGCAAGTAAAGCTAACTATTGCCTTCATGTAGCATATCATATAGATTCACGAACCCTTTCAACGATATAAAAGCTATCAACTTTCCACCAAGCTTGTTTTTGTATGTTTGATAAATAAATGAAATTAAGTGTGGTAGGTTTAGTCAAAAAATAAATTAAAATGGATTTTCCTGTTCCTTCTCCAACAGAGCAATGCTAAACTGTTATAGCTTTAAAAAGTGATTCAACTTGGCAAGTTAAGCATCAACCTCTAACGATTATCAAACCCATATTACAAGTAATTTTGCTTACCTCTCTAACAATGTCTATTGTATCCTCCACTTGTTTGCGGTGAGCAATTACTAAGTCCTCCTCTTCCTATAATTTCGTCACAAATAATGCATTAATTGCTAGATGCAGGGTAAAGGTAAAAGGCAATTTTCAAACAGCTCCTACCTTTAGAAGGGCATTAAGGTCATCATCTGAATGCGAGCTATAAGCATCATAGTGCCGCACATCCTTCCATTTTCGAAGTGCATCAACCCTTCGTAATTTATCTTCAAAACCCGAAGCTGAATACGTCTCTGCCTTTCCTCTTCTCCGTGAACTTTTCTCCTTCTCAAAATCCTCCTCAAAAAAATCACCGTCCTCTGCTTGTGTGAAACTCCTGCTTTGTTCCTTGTAATAATTGGTGTGTGAAGACGTAACATGCACTTCATCTCTCCCACTAAGGACACGATCCACAATGAACGGTGAAGAAATTTCTTTCTCCATTTGTTTGGACCACCCAAACCTGTTAGTTCCATTGGCAGCATCAAATTTGTTGCTTTCTAGGGTTGACACAGCAGGTAAACCTGAAGAAACAGGTATTGGCATTGACTCCCTTAGATTTAATGTTGTTGCAGAGATATCCTTCTTCGGGTTGTTACCTTTTGAAAGGCTCTTCACTCTGTTTTAAAAAAAATCTTCTTTAAGAAAAACATAATGGACGTCATGAGATAAGTGTGCATCAGGCTATCAGCTGACCTAGGATAAATTTCTCTCCAAAAGTAGTCAAAAAGTCAATACTCCACAATATTTTTTGATGATCAACACCATTCATGTTGATCTTCATGCCCTAAAGCATATGTACACCAATTTTCATGTGACTTCAATACTATTTGCCTGTTGATTTAGCAATGGAAAATGTTCCATTATTGATTTAGCGTAAAATTAGCAACCATCTAATTCAAGACCAAGGTGCATCAAAACCATATGATTTTTAGTGTGTATTCTTAGACTATGTTGATCAAGAAGAACAGTGACAAACAAATAAATCAATAGAGAATTGGCTTTTGACCGACTCAGGGGAAAGATATCTCCTAGGTCAGCTGATCCCACATTCCTCAAATTTTATTCAGCCAACAGATTCATCACCTATCAGCATATCTTAATGTGTTGAGCGTGTGTTCACATGATCCAGAATTTGGAGATATGCATGAGATCATAACAGTTCGTGAATCTCCAATGAAGGAGTCCCTTAGAACTTCCGTTAGTTTACTCCCTCTAAAAGGAATGTGAACCTGGTCGTTGTCAAGAGCTCTAATACATTCCTTCAACGCAAGCAAACTCTTGTTGATCTCCGCGCCTTCTATTCTGCATTACAGGTAAGGAATTCACAAGTTTAGACATTGTGATTCATTTTACATTTAAATAAAAGGTTGAATTGCAAGACATCTCCCACACTTTTGCTCATAGAACCACCCTTTCTTTTCAAAAGCGGCACTATATATTTATAAAAAAGGCTTTACTTGCAAGACACCTCCCTCGCTTTTGCTCATTGAACAACTGCTCTTTCTTTTCAAAGCTGCAGTGTGCCCCTACTCAATTAATTGTATATTATGTCTTATAGGATATTTATTCCAAAAACACCTTTTTTTCTTTATCAATTTATCGCTAACATGCTTACTACTTGACCTAAGTATATTTTGGGATTAAAAAACTGCACAATGGGGTGGGGGGGGGGGGGGGTTGCGCTGCTGTTGATGGAGGGGCCAAATTGAATATTTTGAAAAGAGAGACGGTATTCTTCTACATGGTACAAGTAACAGAGGTTTCCTGCAATTTAGCCAAAAACATGAAGAGCCGTACCTTGTCTGTTTATCATTGTCAGTAGTATCTGCACCTCGCTCGCTGCCAGCAAGATCTATGAATGATAGCTTGCCAATTATTCGAGCTGGCTTTGTTTCACTACCATCAATAGACCTCTTGATAGCAAGCTGAAGTATGGCATGAGATCTCGAAGACTCCTCATTTGCACCTGTTGTGCCGGTGCTCCGTGTAGCATTTCCTTTTTCAATGAGTTCCCTGATGCTGTCAACATTTGAGACTCTGAACTCTTGTAATCCAACAATGCACACTTGTTGTTTACCATCTTCTCTCATGCAAAGTTTTCTGAGAAGGTCATATTGTAAGTCAACAAAAACAGCTAAAATGCAAATTTCTCATACAAATGAATGGTATTGCCAGCAAACCTCCTGTCATTTAGAAGATCAAAAAGTTTCCCACCATATATCTCAAAGAAACTGATAAACAATTGAAAGCCCTGATTTCGATAAGCATGGTGCATGAGTCTAAGAATATCTTGTGATGCTTTAATGGGCAATGGCTGCATCGTATAGGTCTTTCCACTACCTAAAATTAAAGTTCCAAGCATATCAGCATCAATATATATTTAATGAAAACAATATAAAATATTTACGAATAGTAGAATACAAAAAATGACTGGCCTAAACAGACATCGATGAACACACGTTATTGATAAACTAGTATTTGCAATTCGCAGCTCAGCAGACTTGGCTCACTAATCATTGGTCGGCATTTACTTTCTTTTGCTTATAGGTCAAGCTCAGGGTTTCGCATAGATCAGAGCAAGCCTCCATTTGGGAATGGAGTTTATCATCCAAATTTGGTGGTGTCCATTTTCATCTTTATCCATTACGATTCTATTTTTTTCCTCGTAAAAAATTTAATATATAACAGGGTAAGCCTTTCCATTGATAGATAAGAGGAAAGAAACTCTTTCCATCTCCACCGTCAGTCTCAGTTATGGATCAGGACCATTTCACATCCCTCTACAAAGTGTTTTAGAATCCCTCCTTTCAAGCAATTAGACGTAGGTAAAACAACAAAAAAAAATTCTTAAGGAGATGAGTGAGGGACTTATAAATCAATAGTATAAAACATAGAAGGCAAAGTCCTATCCGAGGTTCTTTTTGACTCACAAAGCTCCTTAACCCACATTTATTCACACTAATCAGCTTCGCTGAGTCACATAGTTAAACCTGTAACTAATCAAATAATTTAGGATGACAAATCCAAGGATAATCTTCCTAGATTATCCTTGTGAAGATATAGATCATAGCAATTTGCATCCTCAGACATCACATCATTTAGATTTTAGATGGGCAACTTAAAAAACATAGTTCAAGCATTATATATGAGATGCGATAGAGTTTACGATTCCGAACACAAGCGGTCATTTATCAGACCGGGAGAGGAACTAAGGCCATAGTTACTGAAATACAGAAGAGTAATGTCATTCAAAAGTAAAATAGAAGATCTAGATTCAAAATTGGTTATGTTATCAAGACTGTATAAGTTGCTGTAATTTTAGTGGGGCCGGAGTTGTAGGAAGATCTAATATAGTAGACATTATATTCATTTGAAATGGTAAAGACGCAAACAATATCTTCCAAAAGGATCCTTCCAAGCACAAAGCACTTCATGATAAAAGAAGTTCATGTTCGGTTGGCAATCCCCTTACCACCATCCAAACACACAGGAGCAATGCAATAATGCAATAAAAATAAAGCTGGAATATATGCAATTTGGTTCGACCTATGAAGCATGGACACGGATACATGACACGATAAATTTGTGAAAAGGAGGACAAAGGGACACGGATATATTATTTATCTATATATTTAATTATATATATTAAACATAATATAATAATCTATAAGAAAAAAATGTACTAGTATAACTTTGAAAACAAACATAATATTAACCCTTTTAATTGGAGCAAGCTTTCATAGACCTGACTTCATCATTGCATCAATTTGGATGTTTACTCCATTCAGTCGTAGTCCGTCATGAACAAGATTTGAAATCTTAAATGTATCAAAGTTGTCCAAACATATATTTCGCATGCATATTTCTCAACCTCCTTTGCTATTTATAAGTATCAGACACGTCCAATATGATCAAACATGGGCAAATGAGTCGGACACGTGTCGGGCAGAGTGTTCATGCGTCTAGTGTCTGATACGTGTCAGACACAGACACGTCAAGAAAATAGAAGTACCCATGCTTCTTAGGGTTCGACCAAACTGGTGTACTCTAAGAAGCTCACAAACACTAAGGATTCAGTATTATGAGAAAGTGACCAGAGCTTAAACTCTCTCATCTTCTCTCTTGAACATAATACACAAAAGAGGGGAGAGACCAAGTTCCCAACCCTCGTTTATAAGAAATACATTTCTTCAAAATGGCCTTAATCCCCACTTGAACATGAGTATACATAGTGCTCACTTAAACCTCAACACTCGTCTCATGATAGCTCATGTCGATAGATGAAACTGCCCCAAGTGGCTCAAGTCCATACTAGAATCCCTAGTGTCATGACCATATGAGGGTGATGGATCTCCTTTTCGGGCCTCCGTCAGATGTTGTCTTCCGCTGATCTCGCGGTGAACTTAACTGATTATCCTTCGTTGCGTGTGGGTCTCAATAGGTTTTTGGAGAAAGAGGTGGGGTGAGAAAGTTGTTGCCGAGTACCTGCAAAGAAGTCCCAGGGTGGTTAGGTACCACCAAGGACCCTCCGACGCTCAAATTAGTGATGAGATCCGAGCAGAGTAACGGCGTAAAAGTGTAAAGAATGGCTTACTTGACCCCTCTGTAGTGGGGGTTTATATAGCGGTGGAGCACGCAGCAGCGGGCGCGAGAATCTCGCCGGCAGTTACGCTCCCGACGTCACGCCCGTGTAGAGAGCGGATCGCCCATTAATGGGGATCGTGATGGCGTGGAACGTGGGATGTTGCTGGCGTAAAATCCATGCATGGTGAGATTCGCGGAGCGGCAGTTATGCCCGGGAGTAGGTCGGTCGGAGGGACCGAGGAAGACGGCCTCGGCTGGGGAGCTCGGAGACGAGCAAGAGGGCCGAGAGGGCCGAGGAGTCTTGGTCCTGTGGCAGCTCAGGGCAAGCTGAGGGGCCGAGAAGGCCAATTTGCAGGGGGCACCGAGGAGAGCCAACTTGCGCTTACAGGTCGGGTACAAGGGTGGCATGGCCGGCCCCTGTGGGACCTTTCTTCTGAGTTCTGGGACACGTCACCTGCCACGTGTCATGATCTTGGAGATCGCCAATTTTGAGCACTATCATTAGCCCCCCACTCTTGTCCCGACCAGCTAGTGGTCGGGTCAAGAGTGGACTGTCGGGACTGCCGGGCCTCCCGAGGTGAGATCCCTTCTAGGGTTTCGTCGGGATGAGTCCTCGGGCGGTCGTTTGTCTTTCTCGCTAGCGAACCAAGGCGAGATCTCCGCACCTTAAAGAGGGTGTGCCGGTTCGTCAACCATGTAACTGAAGCAATGGTCCATGTGTTAAAGGATGACTGGCCGGTACGACGTATGCGGGCCTACAGTGCCCGATTGGATGCGGTTCAGTGCTGGACCGACACGTGGAGCGATCGGAGCCGCCGGGCGTGAGGAGTCGTTTCGGCGGGAGGTGACGGGTGCCGTTGGATGCAGCCGTACGCGGTGATAAAACGGGGGCAGGGCCCGCCTCAGGTCCCCCAACCTTTCATTTCCCTTCTTCCTTGAGTCGCTGCCGCTCGGCGTTCTTCCTTTGGGACATATGGTTCGCTTCCACTCTTCGGGCGGCCCGCGCCGGGAGTAAGCTAGTGGCGTAGCCGAGCCCCCGGCCAGCTCGCGCCCTCCGCCGGATTCTCTGCCGGCAGCAGGGCCGTCCATTTCGTCGACGGCACCTGGTGGTTTCTTTGGCGGCAGCCAGAGTCGTCAGCAGTTGCCCGAGTCCCAGACTGGGGACGGGGGGAAGGGCGAGGGCAGCCCCCTTCTCAAGAGGAAGAGGACGGTTTCTCACGCGCCGTCGTCGAGGGCCCCTGAAGGGATCCCCGTGTAGGAAGGGGGCTCCGTCTTCACGGTTCCGTCTGGGCTTTTTGTCGCCGCTGGCCTGCTCGCCAGGATGGAGGAGTCGGCTGCGGGAAAGCTTCTGTGTGGCTCTTTGAGGGATCAATTGGAGGCCATGGCCCAAGGGGCGGTCCAGATACGAATCCCTCCACGCGTATTTGTCTTGATATGCCTTCCCTTGGTTCGGATGCTTCCCGGTTTCTCATCGACTTTCTGTCAGTTTCTTCAACACTGCGTCCTTGCCACTCGCATGGAGGCCGAGGGGGCGTTCCACGCCCTGAGGCCAGTGGAGGCGTTCCCTTCGGAGGTCGAGATTTTGCAACGCGACCTGCGCCAGGAGAGGGAAAAGGCTGACGTTGTGGCGGGCCGGGCGAAGGCTGCGGAGCTTGCCAACTCGGCGACTCGGGGTGCCCTTCGTCGTGTGAACGCGTCTTTCCGGGTTGCCGATAGAAAGCTGGCAGACATGGCCGAACGCTTTGCGGCACTGGAAAAGGAGAGGGACGCCAGCAGAGGAGATGCCGAGACGGCGCAGCTGAAGGCCCAAGTTGTCGAGGCTCGGGCTAAGAAAGTTGTGGCCGAGTATAAGGCATCCGAGCAGTTTTACGCCGAGCTCGGGGAGTATTCTGCCGTCGCGTGGAACAAGGCTCTGAACGCCGAGAAGGAGCAGCTTCCCGAGTTCGACGATGGTGAACTCCGTGCTCGGGTTCCGCTTCCGGCAACGAGGCCTCCGGTGAGAGATGGCGAAAGAAGCAGGGCGCGCCCCCGGTGGTAGGGCCTTGGGCCTTGGGCCGTGACGCCGACGATGAAGTGGCCGAAGTAAGCCTCCGGGCAATTTGTAGGGCTGGGGGGGCCCAGAATACCTTTTGTAAAGACCTTGATTTTGGCAATAAAAGAAAAATCCTTGATTCGTCGGTTTGCATTTTGTCTTTTGTGTGTGAAGGACGTTCGTAGGATATCCTTGCTTGTATTGTCGTGTTTCCGTGTCAGGTTAGCCATTTGTCTGGCGATCTCCTGTCGAGTTGACTCCAATCACCGGCCGGCGAGTGTGTCAAGCGCTGCCGCGGAGGTATCCTCATGTATGTGCGGAGGTATCCTCACGTATGGCCCCCGAGGT
Organism: Agapanthus africanus; assembly: GCA_030015575.1. Classification (NCBI taxonomy): domain Eukaryota; kingdom Viridiplantae; phylum Streptophyta; class Magnoliopsida; order Asparagales; family Amaryllidaceae; genus Agapanthus; species Agapanthus africanus. The sequence goes on along the minus strand of JASDDO010000001.1, from coordinate 504,957,255 downwards.
CGATGGGAGATCGTTCAGACTTGGATGAACATGTCGTCCTTCCGGGTGTCTTGGATCCTCATGTATGGCCACAGGGCTGCCGGCCGGGCTTGACCGAGCAGGGTGGCTGTTTAGTTGCTTATTGCGAGGGCTTTGATCCTTGTCGGTTGTGGTAGGAAGCTACCAGCCGGGGATAGCCGAGCAAGGGCTCGACCGTCTTTGGGAGGACTTTGGGCCTTAGCGCGGAAAGGGCTGCGGAAGGCCATTAAGAATGACCGGGCGGTGAGGATGCGCAGTTGCCTCTTGGTGAGGGCTTTGATCTCTGGTGTCGTGGATAGGCAACTACTAGCCTGGGATGAATGAGCGGGGTAGCCGCTCTGGTGCCTCTTGTGAGGGCCTTTGATCCATGGCGTCGAGGGTAGGGAGCTACCAGCCGGAGTAGACCGAGCAGGGTAGCTGCTCGGTTGCCTCTTGCGATGGCTTTGACCCTTCACGACGGGGACCGAGCAGGGTTACTGCCCAGTGCCTCTTGGCGAGGACTTTGATCCCTGTCGGTTATGGTAGGAAGCTACCAGCCGGGGATAGCTGAGAAAGGACCCGACTGCCTCTGGGATGACTTTGGTCCTTGGTGCAGGAAGAGCTATAAGGCTGTAAGAAGCCTACCAAGGACCCTTGGCCGGGCAGGTTTACCGCCCGGTGCCTCTTGGCGAGGACTTTTGTCCTGAAAAGATAGCTGAGCGAGGGAACCTCAGGCTCGACTGTCTCTGGGAAGGCTTCTTGATCCCCGGCGTTGCGGCAGGGAAGCTGCCCGCAGGGGATAGCCGAGCGAGAGAGCCTCGGGCTCGACTGCCTCTGGGAGGGCTTCTTGATCCCCGGCGTTGCGGCAGGGAAGCTGCCCGCAGGGGATAACCGAGCGAGGGAACCTCGGGCTCGACCGCTTCTGGGAGGGCTTTTTCGTTGTATAGGGGGAACTCTACCGGGGAAAAAGATTCGAAGTTTCTTTATTCGTATGGGTAGGAATTCTAGACAACGCTTTACACCATCTTGTTAAAGGGACGCTTCGCTAGCTTTGACCTCATTGGTATAGCTTGAGCTTCTCGGCATTGTAAGGCCGAGGGAGCTTCCGTCCGTCCGCGTCCTGTAGGCGGTAGGCTCCGCCGGGGAGCGTTTCTGAGACGAGGAAATGACCTTCCCACTTTGGGAAGAACTTGTGAAGCCTACCTTAGTCGATGAATTCGTTCCGCCGTAGGACTAGGTCCCCCGGTCTTGAAGGAGCGGTGTTTTACCCGAGCGTTGTAGTATCGGGCCGTCTGCTGTTGATAGGCGGCGGCTCTGATCTGGGCCCGATCCCTTTTCTCCAACAGTATGTCGAGATTGGTTCGTAGTGCCATGGTGTTTGCGTCATCGTCGAAGTGCTCGACTCGGTGACTGGGTAGCCCGATCTCCGCCGGGACCATCGCTTCGGTCCCGTAGCAGAGGCTGAAAGGGTCTCCCCGGTGGGAGTCTTTTTTGACGTGCGTAGGGCCCATAATACGCGGGGCAGCTCCTCGACCCAACTGCCTTGTCTCCCTTCCAGGCGGGTTCGAAGATCCCGGAGGACGTCCCGGTTAGCGACCTCGGCCTGCCCGTTACATTGGGGATGCACGACCGCGGCGAACTTCATGAGGATATGGTATTCTTTGCATAAGTCCCTTACTTTCTCGATCTCGAAGTTCGTCCCGTGGTCGGTGATGATGCACCTCGGGATCCCAAACCGGTGTATCAGGTTGTTTTGGAGGAACTTAATGGTTGTGGCGGCGTCCGGTTTCCTGATGGGAACGGTCTCGATCCACTTGGTGAAGTAGTTCACCACGACGAGAACGTATTTATGTCCGCCAGTTCCGGTGGAGAACTGGCCGATCATATCCAATCCCCACTGGGCGAACGCCCACGGGGATATCAGGGCGGTTAGCTCGGTAGCCGGGAGGTGGGGAATACTGCCGTGGAGTTGGCAGCTCTTACACCTCCTGACCAGCTTCAGGGCGTCCTCGTGCATGGTGGGCCAGTAGTACCCCTGGAGTAGTGCCTTTTGGATCAAGGTTCGAGCCCCCTGGTGTGCGCCGCCCACCCCTTCATGGATTTCCCGCAGGACGTAGTCGGCTTCATGGGGGTCAACGCACCGAAGCAGGGGCTGGGTGAAGGCCTTCTTGTAGAGGTTCCCGTTGCTCCAGACGAAGTGGGTGGCTCTGGCCCGGAGGCGGCGGGCGGCCGTTCTGTCCTCCGGGAGCGTGTCGTCCTTCAGGAATTCCACGAGGGGCTTCCTCCAATCCCGGTCGTTCTCCTGCGCCATGTACACTTGGAGTGTCGCCGTCTCGTCCCCCACACTGGGTCGGGTCAAGGTTTCGAAGAGTATCGACCGTCTGTTGCTGGCCGAGTACGATGAAGCCAGCTTGCTCAGGGTGTCTGCTTGAGCATTCATTTGCCTGGGTATTTGTTCCACCTGGACCTCGTCGAAGTTTTTTCGGAGCTTCCTCACCTCGTCTAGGTACTTCATCATTAGGGGCTCCCGAGCCTCGAAGCGGCCAGTCACTTGGCCGACAACTAGGGCCGAGTCGCTGCGAACTCGGATGATCTTCAGCCCCAGCCCGACGGCCATGCACAGTCCGGCTAGGAAGGGTTCGTACTCCGCCGCGTTGTTCGATGCTTTGAAACCGAGCCTCAAGAAATACTCCATCTCGGCTTCGTTTGGGCCCCGGATAATGAGGCCGGCACCGCAGCCTTCCTCGGTAGAAGACCCGTCGACGTAGATGACCCACTCCGGAGCTGAGCTAGGGCCTTCCTAGACGGGATGCCGGGCTGTGAGGAGCGGCGCGGAATCCGGCTTCCTGCTAGGGATGGTGCATTCAACGATGAAATCGGCCAGAGCCTGCGCCTTGATGGCTTGCCTCGAGCGATACCTTATGTCGAATTGAGATAGCTCCCATCTCCATTTCTCTAGACGGCCTGAGGATTCCGGCGATGCCAGGATAGCCCCCAATGGGCGCTCAGTGAGGACGATGATTGTGTGTGCTTGGAAGTAGTGTCGCAGTTTCCGTGAGGTTACTACGAGGGCCAGGACAATCCTCTCTATGGCGAGGTATCTCGTCTCCGCGTCTTTGAACACATGGCTCACATAGTACACTGGCTTCTGTGCCCCCTCGGCCTCTCGGACGAGCACCGAGCCTGCTGCTTGGTCGGATACTTCCAGGTACAGCGACAGTTCGTCCCCTTCCACGGGCCAGGTGAGCAGGGGCGGTGTTGCGAGGTGCCTCTTCAGTTGGTCGAAGGCGGCTTGGCAATCTTCCGATCTCAAATCTCGAAATTTTCCTCAGCGCCTTGAAGAACGGGAGGCACTTCTCCCCTGACCTGGACATGAAACGGCTCAGAACGGCGACCCGCCCTGTGAGCCGCATGATCTCGACGTTGGTCTTGGGTGCGGTCATGCTCAGGATGGCGTCGATCTTCTCTGGGTTAGCTTCAATTCCGCGGTGAGTGACCATGAACCCGAGGAATTTCCCTCCGGTGACTCCGAATGCACACTTGGCGGGGTTCAGCTTCATGTTGAATTTACGGAGCACCCCAAACGCCTCGCCCAGGTCCTTGACATGGTCAGCCGACGAGACGGACTTGACGAGCATGTCGTCAACGTAGACTTCCAATGTACTGCCGATCTGTGGCTTGAACATGCGGTTGACCAGCCTCTGGTATGTGGCTCCGGCATTCTTGAGGCCGAAAGGCATCACTTTGTAGCAGTACACCCCCCGGTCCGTTGTGAATGTGGTCATATCTTCGTCATCAGGATTCATGCGGATTTGGTTATAGCCGGAAAAAGCGTCCATGAAGCTCAGAAGCTCGTGCCCGGCCGAGCTGTCGACGAGCTGATCTATGCGGGGGAGTGCGAAGTTGTCCTTGGGGCAGGCCTTGTTAAGGTCGGTGAAGTCGACGCACATACGCCACTTCCCACTCGACTTCTTAACCAGGATCACGTTTGCCAGCCACTCCGAGTAGGGCACATTCCTGATGAAGTTGGCGGCGAGGAGCCGGTCAACTTCCTTTTCGATATCCTTCTGTTTGACCGGGACGAAGCTTCTTTTCTCCTGCCTGACGCTTCGGGCCGTGGGATCAACTCCGAGCTTGTGGGAGATGATTTTGGGGTCGATCCCACTCATGTCTGCCGGTGCCCAGGCGAAGACGTCGGAATTGCTTCGAAGGAACTCGATGAGGTCATCCCGCTGAATTCCAGTCAGGAGTGACCCGACCTGGACGGTCTTTCCTGGTCTCCTTCCGCTAAGGGCACCTCGGTCAGAGGCTCGACCGGTGCTCCACGGACCTCCTTCCGCTCGTCCCGGGTGTCCAGAGACCCTTTAATGTCGCCGCATGCATCGGCGCTATCAGCGTGCTGCTCGGGGGAAGATGCCTCTGTCAGGCCTACCTCCGCGACCCGCTGGCTCCCGTATGCCCGGCCCACCCCACCCTGATCGAGGGGGAATTTTATCGCCGGGTGGTATGTCGAGATCTGGGACTGGAGGGAGTTCAGCGTCGGCCGGCTGAGGAGGACGTTGTAGGCCGATGGGACTCTAGCCACAATGAAGTCCACAGGCAGTGTGCATGTGCGGCCGGGCTCCCCGATCGTGAACTGCAGGGTGACCACCCTTTGTGCTGGGATGGAGTGGTTGGTGAACCCCGAAAGAACGTGGGAGGTCGGTCTCAAGTCGGCTGGGGCCAGCCCCATACGCAAAAAGCAGTCGTGGAAGAGGATGTCCGCCGAGCTGCCCGAATCGATGAGTATTCGGTGGACCCCGTATCGGTGAATTTGTGCTACGATCACCCGCGGGTCATCCTCTTCCACATGCCTTTGAATACATGAGTTACTTACCGGTAAATTGGTTACTTGCCTTTGAATACATGAGTTGCCTCATGGGGTAAGACATTTGATGTGGATTGCATGGCCTAGTGATGCTTAAACTGATGGGGTTGTATCTTGTAATCCATTGAGCCCATCGGGGTTAACCAGGAAGATAGTATAATGAGGCTACAGTTGACGTTTGAGGCGCTCGGCGTAGCGCCTCGACTGCCTCAAGGCCATAGGCGCACGGCAAGGTGCCATTCTCAAAACACCTAGGCAACTCACCTTCAAGTAATTGCTAGGAGCTTAAGATATAAAAAGTAAATTAATCTCTATGATGTTTTACGGGCCATAACATCAAATTCAGTATTAGACATTTGGGTCCACAGGACCAATAGGCATGTATAGAATAATCAGGAGGCACAAAATATTCTATACAAGCCACTTACATGCATAATATTTTCTAGAGCATGCTTCAATATTATTGCAACTTTCTAGAACTGACCAATAAGTATTGTACAAAATATGGTAAAACCAAGAAGTAAATGCTAAACTGGTAAAAATTGGAAAGCAATAGCATGCATGTCCTCGATATTTTAAGGATAAGATTGCCTTAAATGAATCAAAAAATTGAGGTTATAAGGGAAATTAGAGAACTTTGTTAAAAGGACCAACTTTGCCAAAGCCTATTATTCAGTGTTTTGGAGAGCGGAAAGCGCAGAAAGGCAGAAGGGAGGGGGCTTAGGCTTCAAAGTGCTAAAACGGCAAGAAGCACCAATTTTGTTTTTTAAACAAAAACAAAGTTTACTGATAAAAAATTTTGTTCTTAGAACGACAAGAAATCTAAATATAGAAGAAAAGGCTTTAATGATCTGTATGTCTTAAGGCTTCATGTAGTGTTAGAAACTTTTATATGCATCTTGGCCACATAAATAACAAACATGTTTTTAACATAACATATAAAAAGGTAATTCAGTACATTAAAGACAATGAATCATTAAGATTCAAGCATTCTGTAATTCAATATGGTAATTTTCAGTTATAATACAATAACAAATGAACATTCATAGAATGATTAAGCTAATGTATGTAAATACTAAATCATGTTTACACAAAATAGCAGCATGCCTATATATAATAAATAAACAAAATAAATTCAGTTGCCAACAAATACTAAGACCATGAAGAGGTGACAGAGATATGTAAAAGAAGAATATCCCTTCGAGGTAAAACCTACAATCATCCAACCAAGTTTGGTTTAGTGAAATAAAGATGTAAACCGTGGATTATCCCTACTATGGAAAAACAAAAGACCGGGTTAAATTAGAACTTCGAGCCTCTAAAACGACAGGGGCTTTATTCTACAGCTTTATGCAAAAGCAATGCTTCACATGGCAGTTTTACGCTGGAGCAGGGCTTAAGCAGGGCCTTATGGGGCTTTTAACAGTCATTGCATTACTCCTTTAAGTAACTTAAGCAAGCTGAACTTATGATCTAGTAATTGCAAACAGTTGACATTATGGTCATTTGGGGGAAGGAGGGGAACGGTGATCAATAAATCCAAAATGTCATTATTAACAGCAGCTTATGAACATTATGAACATCAAATGTCTATTACAGTACTGTTTTGCATGCATTTTGTATAGAAGAATCCAAAATAGTTGGACGAAAGCTAGATAACCATGGTAGTAATATGTTCATCTCTAATGAAACAATAGAATTAATTATCACTAGCATGGACCCCACACATGGGATCAAAACTTATCTGATATATTTTTTACAAATTATAAGACCGAAAAAATTAGATACATTTAATTACTTTATATAGAAAAAGGTATAACTATCTTAGCTAATAATTAATACAAAAGTATTGGTAATTTCATTTCCAAAAAAATTGGTATTCCACATCAAGATCAAAATTTTGCCCTTAAAAATAAGAGAAAATTAAGATTAAGAACTTGAAAATCAACTTTCAGACTTTTATTTAAAATGTTAGTGTTCCATGCTAAAAACTTATATTTTACAACAAAAATCTTTTGCCTGTCGATTATATCTTTTGATTGAGCGGTGAAAGATAATAAAATGTCAATATTTTCGAAATTTTTAAAATATGTTGGAAGTGATTATAAAAAGCTATAAGTACTGCATAGCAAGCTAATCGAGCTATTGTTTATGCAGAATCTGATAAAAAGATAGAAACAGTTTAGCGATATATATATATATATATATATATGGGAGTGCTCTATTGCTAACCAGACCGCGTTTTTCAAAAACGGGAACTCCCGGTCTACGACATATTTTAACGATCCGATAAGTTCAAGTTAATCGCCCTACCCTCAAATGTATGTGCAAGAAAAATCAAAGAATTTGAAGACCTCTAAGCTATGCATCGAAGGGAGTTTATGTTGCATTATCGAAAGACGTTCATTTTTTGCACCCACCGATGCATTGATTAGAGGTCTTTAAATCTTTTAATTTTTCATGCACAAACATTTGAGGATACGGCGATCAACGTGAACGGATTGGATCATTAAAATATGTCGTCGAACGAGAGTTCCCGTTTTTAAAAAATAAGGACCGGTTTGCAATGGATCACTCCTATATATATATATATATATATATATAGCATGAACACTAGTTCGGTGAGTAGATTTAATATCTACAAAGGGAAAATCGGATGGATGGCGTATAGAACTTGTCATGTTTATTAGCGTATATTTTGCGAACACACTTGTTAGAACACTTGCATAATCACTAATGACTACCATGAGCCACCATCACAAACTCACATGCTACACATGCACATCATTACGTATAGATATTGTAACATTTTATTATGTTTATTTTAGAATTTTAATATGATATTATGAGTTTTATAAAAATGATAACATTTATTGAATTGGATTTTCATATATAGAGAGAATAATGGAGGAAAGAGGTCCTAGGAGGCTTTTTTCGTTAGGTGACGGCTAAAAGTATACCCTCCACCATTTTATTCGACGATCAGCACCGTCCATCTTGATCTTCATCGTCCAATATGACGATACACCAAATTTCATGTGATTCTAACACCATTTCACCGTTGATTTAGCAATGTAAAAAGTTCTATTGTCGGTAAACCGTTAATTTTACAGCCACTAAATCAACAGTGAAAAGGTGTTAGAATCACATGAAATTTGGTGTATCATCATATTAAACGATAAAGATCAAAATGGGTGATACCGATCGTTGAATAAAATGGTGGAGGGTATGCTTTTTGCCGCCGCCTAACAAATAAAGCCTCATAAGGCCACTTTCCTCCATTATTCTCATATATAGGGGGGAGTGATCCATTGCAAACTAGTCCGCGTTTTCTAAAAACGGGAACTCCTGGTCTACGACATATTTTAACGCTCCGATGAGTTCAAGTTGATGGCCCTGCCCTCAAATGTATATGCATGAAAAATCAAAGGATTTTGTTGGGTGTTTTTCGTCACCCCATTGAGATGGGAATACGCGCACGCTTGTCAGGCATACTACAGATTCCCTCCGCCTAGGATAGGCCGGGGTTTAATGATTGTGGGGATCCGAATCTCCGGCAGCCGCGGACTAAACTGCCGTTAATTACCCCTCGCCTTTGGAGCGAGAGAATCTCCGATTGACGGGTTAAACTGGTCATGCGAACTCGATGTGCAGTGTACGTGTGTTTTGTTTTGGGGGGGTTGGATATATCGGGAGCCACGCAGAGTTTTTACGGGGGTCCCGCTACCCGGATAGCGGGCTGGGGGTCAAGGGGGCTAGCAGCCCCATGCGGGGTGCGGAGCAGCACCCCGTTAGAAATTTTTTTCTAACAGGGACAGTGTCGTGGAGTATGTGTATGTGTACATATGTATACATAAGTATATATATACATGTATATATAAATAAAGGGGAAAAAGACATCCAAAGGATGCGCAAGCACGCCACGTGTCGGCACGTGGGCACTTTGCGCTCGAGCGCAGAGTGCTGGAGCGCAAGCGCCACGTGTCGGCACGTGGGCGCTTTGTGCTCGGGCGGTAGACGCTTGAGTGCAAGCGCGCCACGTGTCGGCATGTGGACGCTTTGCGCTCGAACGCAGAGTGCTTGAACGCATGCGCGCTACGTGTCGGCACGTGGGCGCTTTGCGCTCGAACGCTGGGCGCTGGAGCACAAGCGCGCCACGTGTCGGCACGTGGGCGCTTTGCGCTCGGGCGCTGGGCGCAAGCGCGCCACGTAACGGCACGTGGGCGCTTTGCGCTCGGGCGCTGGACGCTTGAGCGCAAGCGCGCCACGTGTCGGCACGTGGGCGCTGGGCGCTTGAGCGCAAGCTCGCCACATGTCGGCACGTGGACGCTTTGCACTCGAACGCAGAGTGCTGGAGCACAAGTGCGCCACGTGTCGGCACGTAGGCGCTTTGCGCTCGGGCGCTTGAGCGCAAGCGCGCCACGTGTCGGCACGTGGGCGCTTTGCGCTCGAACGCAGAGCGCTGGAGCGCAAGCACGCCACGTGTCGGCACGTGGGCGCTTTGCGCTCGAGCGCTAGCGCGCCGGCGAGGAAAAGGGGGCTTTTAGCCCCGGAAATTCACTAAAGAGAAAATAGGATGGAGTTTAAACTCCTAAAATATTTTGGGTTAATGAAGGGGGTTTTTCTTCTTCCTTTTCTGTTGGCTGGATCTTGAAGATCAAGAGATATGGGATTTTTTAAAATCTCTCCTTTTTGAGATCTAGTGACAGATCCAAGTTCCCCTTTGTGGGTTTGGTGGTGAAAAGCTATTTTGTTTTATAAAATGAAGAGTAAAACTCTTGATTTAATTCAAAAGAAAGAAGAAGATTTTGGAACCTTGAACAAGGAGAAAAGATCTCAGATCTAAATTTTTTTGAGAGAGAAGTTGTGAGATATTTTCATTATCCTTGCCTTTATAGGCTATACACTTTACACATAGCCCCTTGGGCTTCACAAAATGGCATTTGGCCTATCCAATGGCTCATGTGCCATTTCTTTTTGCACATAAGCCATGGGCTTTACAAAAATTTGGCTTTATGCCTATTTTTCTTACATTTATCCATAAAATAAAATAAAAGAAATGCAACAAAATTATTTATTACAAAATTTTTATCTTGGCATGGGGGGAGGCCGACCGCTTCATGTTCGGGCTCGATCCGGTCATGGGCCCACTGGATCTGGGCTTGGGCCCACTTGGCTTGGGGTTGACTTTGATTTTGACTTGGTCAACCGGGGTGTAAAATTTTTACCCCAACAGATTTAAAGACCACTAATCTATGCATCGGATGAAGTTTATGTTGCATTATCGAAAGACGTTCAATTTTGCAACCATCGATGCAGTCTTTCGATAATGCAACATAAACTTCATCCGATGTATAGGTTAGGGGTCTTTAAATCTTTTGATTTTTCATGCACATACATTTGAGGGTAGGGCCATCAACTTGAACTCATCGGAGCGTTAAAATATGTCATAGACCGGGAGTTCCCGTTTTTGAAAAATGCGGACCGGTTTGCAATGGAGCACTCTTTTATATATATCGCATCATTTTCTTAGAAAAGAAACTTCACATTATTTTCTTAAGAAATTATCTTATCAATAAGCAAATACATATACACCCATCTCAGAAAATGTAATAGATCATAATTCATCTTTTCTTTTTATAACTTGACGCCTACATTCTACACAACAATCAATTAGCTTGGCCGACCATATATAATCCTCGTTAATTTGGCAAATAATGAGAGACACTTGCAATGAAAAAACTGATTACCAAAGAAATTGAGGAAATTTATGATAATTAGGAAATTCCAAATGCAGTAACAGTTCAACGCTGATTTCATCTTTAAAATAAATCTTTGCAGGAAAAATGCAAACATGAACATTTTCCAAAGTTTAAAATTGAAAAATGCGGATAAAAATTAGCTTGATTATTCAAATTACGGAAAAATCTTTGGGACATAACATTAGAAAAAAAAGAAAATGAAAGCAAAATAATTGCTAATGAAAGAGTAACTAATTTATAATATAAGATTTTTATAATTTGGATGACTGAAAAATAAATTTCCGAAATCATCAATCAATTAACTCATCGATTTGTTTATTTAGCTATTCTAAAAATTACTCTCTTTCTATCCTTCATCCTCTATATTTACCGCCGAAAACAGAGACGAACTGGGATGTAACAGATTTTGAGAGCAGAAGCTATTTGGACATATCCATCCACCTCTCCGAAAATACCAAGTTGATTTATGAAACCGTATATCGGAGGTTTGGATAGATGCGACCGATGTAACATATTTTATCAGATTCTCTCTCATTTGTGAGGAGTTTTTGATTGTGGGGACGCTCTTCCCTGCAGAGGCAAGCCCCTGCAATTAATTACGTTATCGCGTGACGATAACTTTCTCCTGCTCTAGCATTTCAGTTCGTGTCGTGTTATATTTTATTTATTTTGGTTGCCCACGGATTGTATATAGAGACTAGTTTATGTCGTCGTCCGTAAGACGCGGATTAGTCTAAATCCGTATATTAAATTTGGATTTGCATCTAGGTTGTATGTTCCGTCGGTTCAAAGAATATTTTATTTTATTTAAAGACCGTTAATCTGATTTTAGATTAAGATCGACTTAAATATATATGTGAGCATATGGGCTCAATTTATTTTAACTAAAAATACGTAAGTCTTATATAAGACTAAGATCAACTTAGAAATATGTTTAAGGATCATTAAATTTTGTTAAGATCCATCAACAAAGCATATGGGCTCGGCTGCAAGGAAATTTCAGAGACTTGGCCAATTTTGGGCTCGGTCCGGAGCTTTTTCCCTCATTCAGCAATGCTAAACACTTAGTCTTTTGACTATATATACACTTTTGTTCAGCGCTCACGTGTGTTTCACGTGAGACGCTACTCCTTTTTTCTGTCCACGTGTTGCCACGTGAGAAGCTGAATTTCTTGGCGCTCACGTGCGTTTCACGTGAGGTGCTGAGTTCTTAAGTGTTCACGTGTGCTTCACATGAGGCGTTATTTTTTTATTTACGGGCGTTCAAGTGTGAAGCACGTGAAGCACTTTTTTTTTATAGGCGCTCACGTGTAAGACACGTGCGGCGCTGAATTTATAGGTGTTCACGCATGAGTCATGTGCGGCGTTGAATTTATGGAATCTTTCACACGCTCATGTGGATATCACGTAAGGCGCTGAGTTTTTTAGAGATTTAATCTATCTTTAATTTTATAAAGTATATTTTTTGTCGATGTTGCTTTGACCATTGATAATCACCAAGATGTCTGTTTTGAAGATCTGATATCGGATTTTTGAGAACCAGGTTCTTTTATTCCTTTTTTATAAGAACTAAGTTCTTTATATAGGGTTAAACCCTGTTTTTAGAAGAATTAAATTTCTGGAATATAAGTTCCCCTTCTTTTCTTCATGTTTCTTTTCCCATGTCTAGTTTTTCCCCTAGATCTTTAGTCTGAAGAGCAAAATCTTCCCGATAAGAATTAAATTCTCAAACTTATCAAAGATTTGTTTTGCAGATTTCAGATCCAGAGAAAGAACTAAGTTTTTATGAAGGGTTAAACCCTTGTATTTACATATATCAGACAAAGGAGATATTTTTTATCTTTGTTTTTTCTTTACCTAGGGATTGAAAGAAGAAACTTTTCTTCAGCAAGAAAATTAAATTCTCAGTTGTAACTTCTATTTTTTTGTCTGCCAAAGCTTATGGAGGGTCTCGGTGTGTGTATATAGGTAGGGCAAACTATTGATCAGTTTTGAGAAAATCTCTTATTTAAGATATACCAATTGATTTAATTGATCTCGAAAATTATTCGGGAAATTTTATCCACCGTTAGATTTTTGACCTAGTGATTTTCTACTTAACAGAATATATTTTCTTGTTTTTTTAACAAGTTTTGGGAAATATTTTCCCATATAGATTATCTTTCTTGTTGCGAAAGATTAAGGGAAATATTTTCCCAATAAAATTTAATTCTATCATTTGATGACTTTTAATCACCGATGGATCTTTTGATCCAACGGATCTGTTTAACAGGGAATATCTCCAGATTTTAGGAAAATATTTTCCATACAGAATTTAATTCTATCCAAGCATACCCGCTTTAAATTGGGCGCTAACGCTCACATGTTATGCATGTGGGCGTACCCAAAGAATTTAATCTTTACTGCAATAGGCATCCACGTGCTTTGCATGCCGGCGCTCAAGTGCCTTTCACGTGAGACGCCGGTCCTAAAATTCAATCAAGCGTCCACATGCTTTACACGCTAACGCTCGCGTGTCTTTCATGTGAGTCGTTGCTATAGGATTTAATCCTATTAAAAACTGGCGCCGGCGCTCACGTGCCTTTCCCTTGAGATGCTGCCTTATTATATTTAACCAATAATAATTTTTATATGAGGGAACACTCTATTATGCCAAATTATTTAAACCCAAGCCCAAATTAATTGATCCATCCTATCATGATGAAGTGAAATAGCGTAAAAATCCAAATACACCCTTAAGTGATGAATGGGAGAATATGCATCAAAGGGCATAATTTGGAAAGAGGAAAGATCATGCTTTGACCAATGGAATATTCCTTTGACCCACTCCCCTTTGTATTAGTAGAATGATAGATTACTACATCAAGCTTACACATAAAAGAACTAAGTAATTGATACTCTCCTGTACATGTTGATCAATTGACCTCTTCAGTGGTATTAGATAGATTGTTAATTGTAGGCTTCAAAAGTAGGTTCCTGTTTTTCACTTATGATTTTTACCTACGAATTCCCAAAATGCAAAGAAACTATGGATCAAGAAGAGGAGGGAAAAGGACACCGGTTTTTCAAGCCATAAGAACTAAAAACGATATTACAGAAGAAAAAAAAACTGCCTTGCGAACCTGTGATTAAGACAAGACCACCAACATTATTTCCATGCCTTCCAGTTACCACAAGTATATTAACAATGCACATCAGAAACAAACATGCACACACAATTATCAAAACAAGCAAAGGTGGATCCTAATGATGAACTGAAATTAAAAATTAAAAAAAAAACGAATTCAATGATTAAATGATTAAACAGGTAGCATTTTGCTACATCCAAAAGTAAGGTCTGCAACCATTAAGAAAAGACTTGAGCACAAGTTTATATCTATGAGAGCTATTACAGTAGGATTAGCAGAGTAAAGATGCTGAATCTCAGCAAGAAAATCACTGCCCATTGTGTTCCATTTAGCGATAGAATATCAAGTAAAAGAATATGAAAACATAAAGTATATTTGTTTTCAATTATAAAAATAAAAACTTAAGAGATACAGTCACATTAAAATATTTTAGATCCCTAGGACCCGGCGAAAAAATCTCAATAGTAGATTGCTATGGTAATTTATAAGTCTTATTGTTTCATATTCACAAATGCCCAATGACTCACCAGTTTGCCCATATGCAAAACAGGTTGCCTTTACACGTTGAAAAATGGCAGGGACAATTGGCTCTACGGTCTCATGATACACCTAGGAGATCCAAAGAAACACCAAACTGATCAAGCAAATTCACTAATGCAATACTTAGGAAAAAGTTCTGAATTACTTGAAGGACTCACTTCATCATTTGACACATCCTCATCCAGGACAGCATCAAATACAAATCCATGTTTCTCAACGTATTCTGTCAAGTCAACCTGTAGGTCATTGCTGATATCAGAAGTTGGTAGTCATCATGAGCTATCCCAGTTATTCAAATTTTGATTATTGAAATATGAAGTCCATATCAATTTTAACGGAGAAAACTTTCACATACATAAGCAGATTAAAATAAAGTATTGAGCATGAAACAATTCATAAATGCCATGTTGAAGTCAAAATATACTGAAGATTGATTTCAACTGCATGAAAGGTGAGAAATAGTTTATACTTACAATTGCGTTCAAGGTGAGAATGATCTAGCCTTTTCTTTTCTTTTCTTTTCTTTTCTTTTGCTTAAATTGTGGGTGCCTCTTCTGATTGCTTCGTATTTGTTTTGAATATTGAGGATTCTACTAGATATATCATATATGGTTTTTTTTAAGAAAATACGGCAAGCAAAGCCACATTCTCTTGAATACATGTATAATGCCATATTGTGACAATGTAATATGACAACAATCTAAGGGCTTGGAGTAGCACATTGGTGGGGCTTGGAGTAGCACATTGGTGGGGCTTGGAGTAGCCCATGGGGGAGACCCCCGCGTCTCCCATTTATGAGGGTTGGCTAATTTATTCCACCTATTATCTCAAAAAAATATGACAACAATCTTTTTTGCACATGAACACAATTATAGCGGACAAGCAAAGGTATGTCTGTAAGCTATTATGACACTTCTGTCCAGAAATCCAAATGGCTAACGCATCAAAATTGAATAGAAGTAGTTCCCTTGTAATGTCATCAAATATTTAGACTAAACTGTCAACATAAATCATATCACCAAGGTTACAATCATCAACTTCATTCTACTAAAGCTGTTAATATTCAGCGTAAGAGTTCCTCACACTGCACCATTATTCCTGACAAATTACATGGAGGTGCATACTCCAAAATTCTGGTTCATTGGTTATTTAATGAAGGGACAGCAACATGAATGCTCCAAACTTCTTGTGGCATTTAGACCTTCTTTCTTCTCATGCCTGGCACAAATAGGAAAGCTGAAAATGATGACGGACAATTACAGAAAAATGTTGGACCTGTTGGTAACTTAATGAACAGTGGTTCAAAAATTGACAAAGGAACATGAAGGTTTCCTGACATGATTTCGTCCCTTGTTTGTTAGAATCCTTTGTCAAGTGAGATTTTTCCATCTGAACATGGTAAATAATTGTAAATATTTTTTACTGGAAGCACTCTAAATTGCATTATCAGTCTTAATTCATAAGAATGATGAAGTTGGCTGGCACATATGTCTTTTCATTTAGTTGTGGAATGGCTGACACCGGTGTTGTCTATGGATATAAATAGTTTAGTAAACCATTATATTCAAAGTGGGCATCAAAGAAATTTGGTTTAAAATCTCCGCAGAGGGTCAAGTGATTTCCATGAGCCGTTGGATTATATCCAACGGCTAAAGGGGCTTTCAACCAAAGCATAGGGAACCACATAGGCATCCCTCCCTCCCTCGCTCCCTCCCTCCCCCCTTCTCCCTCCCTCCCTCCCTCCCTCCAAGTCTTTAACAGAACAGAAGCAGCAACTCCCATCCCACACAAAAACAGAAATCCGCCGCTCCAAACCCCCCACCCTCTGCCATCTCCACCGCCGCCAACCTCTGCCACCTCCAATATCCAGTGACCTCCCTCTCAAACCTCCCCTCTTTAAAATCCTCTCTCCTCTCCATCTGCACCTCCCTTCCTCTCCGTTGAATGGGATCTCAATGAAATCGAGTTATTTAGACTATGCAGTCTTCAGGATGGGGTATATAGATCTCCATGGAAAGACGCAAAAAAGATTAGGTTAGAGAGGGTGGGTTTACAAAGAGGAGGCAGAATTGGTTGTGGGTCTGTGTTTTCTTCTCTCTCTTTTGGGTTGAAAGATCATAACAGTTCAATAGAATCAAACGACCCAGAATAGTCACTGGATTCTCCAGTGACTAAGGATATGAATCCAATGAATTTATTGTGATGATATATAGGTTTATTGAGAAAAAAAATCAAAGCAGATGCCAACACCTAGCAGAAAAGATTTGAGTCCTCCAAAAAAAGGTTAGGAAAGAGTTCTATGATTTTGTCTAATTTTCAGAGTCCATAGACTATAGCACAAGTATAGGAGAGCATCTTTGTGAGGCTAGATTCAGGAACTGTCCAGCATTCATATGCAGTGATTTCCGGTAGGCTAGTTACTCTAGCAAAAACTCAGTTTGCACGTGGTGAGGAAAAAAGCCATATACATTATGTAAAATATAGTTCTCAAATTTCAAAATGTTGAAACTGGTTTGTTGAACTATATTGAATCTTGGCAGGAATTGTGACAGCATTTGTCCGAATAACAGAAAAACTTAAGCTTCATCTATCTCGAATGGACATCTTGGCTCGTTAGGATCCACAAGCAGATCTCAACAGGAAAACCGACATGTTATTGAGCTAATGCATACATTAGGTGAATTCCATACAATACCTCATCAACCAATGCATCAATTAGAAAATACAAGATGTCGTGTGCACAAGGATATAGTTAAGACTTCTGTTTGCTTACAGTAAGGATTTCCTGTTTTACATGTTCCAACTTCATTTAGTACTATTTTGTCAGCTTTTATTGTCAAAAAATGTTTTTCACAAAATATTTATTCTCAAAATTAGTATTAATATGTCAGGTTCATCAGCATAAGGCTTAGACACGCGCGCACAGAACAAGGGCATGATGGATAATGTACACTTGCAATATGTTCAGAAATTGATATTCCTCCAGAGGTTGCCCTATGTTTTTGGTACTCCCCATTTCATTATAAGCAGAGAAATATGTTTATCTTCAGAAGTAACATTTAGTTAAGATAATGAAAAGATATTTTAGCAATCCGTGAGAAAGACTACACTAAATTTTAGGAACTCACATCAGAGAGTGGAAGCTAAAGCCAAATAATAATTTTAAAAAAATTATGGAAAAGGAAGCAAAGGAGCTTAAATCTAACTTCAATCGAAGATGGGACTTTTGATTAAAAGAACACTGGACTGGTGGAGCACATACTTCATGTGGGAAATGGATCCATTTTTTTAGGAGAAAACAAGAACACATCAGAGTTTTACACATCAGAGTCAATTAACAATAAGTTATTACAAAAAGGTTTATACAGACAACTAACGATAGCATCCTTGAAGCTCGAAAAAAGTCAAAATATATATAAAGTAAAGGTCGGCCAATAGACTCTCACCTTCAGTTTAGTCTCATAAACTGTAAGCGAGTTACAATGTGCTTCAATTGAAATAATGTCTTCCTCTTTCTTTGATATTTCCTTTTTGTTCAGAGGTCTTTTTCGCACCTGCATTCAGACCATCATAGGTATTATTCATTTTTTTGCTTTTTAAAATGTATTGAAACTACTGGAAAAGGGAAATACTTCATTCAGTAATCAACAAAATTGCAACGTAAAAGGCTAATGTTATTCAGCCACGGGTCCAGACTTCGCATGCAGTTCAAACAAGATAAATATCCCCATAATGGACTGTACACTTCTTTCACCCCAACGAAAAGAAGCAAATAATGTAGAAACTGACAGCTAAAATTGTGAATTCAGAAATTACCACTACTTTAATCTTCGCAACCGAACCCGGCTTCTCCTTATCTGCCGCGAAACTTTTCAAGAGATTGTTTTCTTGAATAGCACGAGTGTTTCCGGACTGTTTAATGCCATTGAAACTTGCTTCGGAATCATCAAATCCTTTTCCCCGAGCAAAACCAAAAGGTGCAGCACCATCATACAATCCAGGAACCAATATCTGCAAACTCTTACCACCAATTTATAAGAACCAAAGTGCACTGTTTCATAATGAAAATAGATATAAAAAAATAAGAAACTTACCTCAAAGAATTAGGCTTTAGCATTATACTATTTCTAATCAGCTAAACAATCAAAATCAATTTACCATGTTCAAATGTAGGAACACAAGGCTATTAGTCACACAATGAGTTATTTATTTCGGTATGAACTAGTAGCAACTATCACTCTTGATGGCCACAAATGCTGCATTCCTATCCAACTTGGGTTGTTCTCTTTTTTCCATTTTTTTTTTTCTGTTGGGGGTGGGGGGGGGGGGGGGGGGGGGGGAGATTTCTCTCTTGAAGGGCTTTGGCCCCGGGGGGATTAGATTTGAGGTCAGCATACTGATTGCAAAACAAGTCGACATTTCAATCACACTAGAATCATGGTGTGAATAGTGTCGGCACTCAAATTTACAAGATCCTCTCTTAACAAACAAAAATGAAGACCCATTGCTTATCTAAACCCTAAACAATCACAAATCAATAACCTTTAAGAAGGACTGTACCTCAGGAAGCAGCTCAGTGTCAAACGAATGCAGATCCAAGAGCCCAGGGCTGAGCTCACTAGGCGAAACATCATCCCCATTCCTACTCTGGCTCGAAGACCTCGGGCTCAGCGCCGTCGGTGTCGAAGGCTCCATGAAGAACTCCCCGCTCATCCCCCTCTGCATGCTCCTCAGCATCCTCGAATACTCAACCTAAAAAGGCCACAAATTCCCCCCAAATCTGAGCACTAGAAGCAACAATCAATGGCCAATTCAAAGGGATCGGGTCAGTTCACCTGCTGCGATGACGACTGAGCCCATTTGGTGCTAGGGTTTGAAGAAGCAGAAGCTGAATCGAGAAGGAAGTGATCGGATGAGTACTGCCGCTGATGGAAGTGGCCAGATCGCTGCCTTCCGCCGATCGCCGCTCCGCCGTTCATGATCCCTGATCTCAGATTGCTTCGATTCGATCGCCGGCGAAGTCGATGAGGGCGAAAGTAGAGAGAGAGAGAGAGGAGAGAGACCGTTGGTATTAGTGTGTTTTATTAATTAGATAAATCTATCTATAGAGGAAATTTAGGTGAGATTTCATTTCAAAACTTTGAAATGGTAGCGGAGGGATGCTGACGATTCGGGGGCCGACACGTATTCATTTCGTGGCCGGTCGGTCGTATATTTGTACGGTGGGAAGTGTTTACGCTCTTGTCGTGCTCCGGGGGGTACGGATGGGCCCACAGACGAGGGGGATTCAAAAATTTTGTGAGAGAGGGAGGGAGGGAGGTGACGTGTCTGATTTGGGACTAAGAACTCGATTTTCAAAGCGTTTTGTCTCGTAATTTGGCCGTTTTGATGAGAACGGTACCGGCTTGCGGAGGGGAATATTTGTGGAATGTTTGGATTTAGGACGGCCATACAATTTTTTGTGAGGATTTTCTTTTGTGAATGGGCACCGATGATGCACGATATTGGCGATCTCCAATGTCAAGGACACGTGTCCCAAAACTCAGAAGAAAGGGCCCACAGGGGCGGACCAGGTCGCCCCGTGCCCGATCTGTAAGCGCAAGCTGGCTCTCCTCGGGGCCCCTGCAAATTTGCCTTCCCGGCCCCTCAGCTCGCCCCGAACTGCCACAGGACCAAGACTCCTCAGCCCTCTTGCTCAGTTCCGAGCTCCCCAGCCGAGGTCGTCTTCCTCGGTCCCTCCGACCGACCAACTCGCTCCGCAAATCTCGCCACGCGCGGATTCTCCGACAGCAACGTCCCACGTTCCATGCCATCACGATCCCCATTAATGGGCGATCCGCTCTTTACGCGGGTGTGACGTCGGAAGCGTAACTGCCGGCGAGATTCTCGCGCCTGCTGCTGCGTGCCGCCGCCGCTATATAAACCCCCATCACAGAGGGGTCAAGTAAGCCATTCTTTACTCTTCTAAGTCGTTACTCTGCTCGGATCCCATCACTAACTTGATCGTCGGATAATCCTTGGTGGTACCAAACCATCCCGGGACTTCTTTGCAGGTACTCGGCACCAAACTCCCCATTCCATTTCTTTCTCCAAAACCCATTGAGACTCACACGCAACAGGAGATAATCAACAAAGTCCACCGGGAGATCAACGGAAGACAACATCTGACGGAGAGCCGAAAAGAACCTCCATCAGTTGGCGCGGTCTGTGGGAACCGAAACTCCAAAAAAAACAAAGTTGGCCTACCGATTTCCATCCCCATGGCAAGCGATCACCCTGAAGATCCAGATACCAGCCGCCGCCTTCTCCTCACCGGAGGCACGAGTGAACCTCCTCCGGCGACCGTCATCAACGCCCTCGACGGTCGAATAGACCGACACCCCTCCCTTGACGGGGTCGCTCAGAGGAGGCTCGCCACGGCGGCTCGAGGGCCACCTCGCCCAAGGATCTAAGCCCTCACTAAGAGGCAGCCCAGCAGCTATCCTGCTCGGCTATCCCTGACGGGTAGCTTCCCTACCGCAACGCCAGGGATCAGAAAGTCCTCCCAGAGGCAGTCGAGCCCGAGGATCCCTCGCTCGGCTATCCTTAGCGGGTAGCTCCCCTACCGCAATGCCAAGGATCAGAAAGTCCTCCCAGAGACAGTCGAGCCCGAGGATCCCTCGCTCGGCTATCCCTGGCGGGTAGCTTCCCTACCGCAACGCCATGGATCAGAAAGCCCTCCCAGAGGCAGTCGAGCCCGAGGATCCCTCGCTCGGCTATCCTTGGCGGGTAGCTTCCCTACCGCAATGCCAGGAATCAGAAAGTCCTCCCAGAGGCAGTCGAGCCCGAGGATCCCTCGCTCGGCTATCCCTGGCGGATAGCTTCCCTACCGCAACGCCAGGGATCAGAAAGTCCTCCCAGAGGCAGTCGAGCCCGAGGATCCCTCGCTCGGCTATCCCTGGCGGGTAGCTTCCCTACCGCAACGCCAGGGATCAGAAAGCCCTCCAGAGGCAGTCGAGCGAGGATCCCTCGCTCGGCTATCCTTCAAGACAAAAGCCCTCGCCAAGAGGCACCGGGCAGTAACCCTACCCGGCCAAGGGTCCTTAGTAGACTTCTTACAGCCCTATAGCTCTTCCCGTGCCAAGAACCAAAGTCCTCCCAGAGGCAGTCGGGTCCTTGCTCGGTTATCCCCAGCTGGTAGCTTCCTACCACAACCGACAGGGATCAAAGTCCTCGCCAAGAGGCACTGGGCAGCAACCTTGCTCGGTCCCCGTCCTGAAGGATCAAAAGCCCTCGCAAGAGGCAACCGAACCCGACCCTCGCTCGGTCATCTCCGGCTGGTAGCTCCCTACCCACGACGCCAGGGATCAAAGCCCTCACAAGAGGTATCCGAGCGGCTACCCCGCTCGAGCATCCCAGGCTAGCAGTTTCCTACCCACAACGCCAGAGATCAAAGCCCTCGCCAAGAGACAACCACGCAGCTTCACTGCCCGGTCATCCTTCGCAGGCCTCTCATGGCCCCTCCAGTGCCAGAGATCAAAGCCCTTGCAAGAGGCAATCGAGCAGCTGCCCTACTCGGTCAGCTCCGGCTGGTGGCTCCCTACCCATGACGCTAGGGATCGAAGCCCTCGCAAGAGGCATCCGAGCGGCTACCCCACTCGGTCATCCCAGGCTGGTAGTTGCCTACCCATGACGCCAGAGATCAAAGCCCTCGCCAAGAGGCAACTGCGCAGCTTCACTGCACGGCCATCCTTAGCAGGCCTCTCACGGTCCTTCCAGCCCTAAAGGTCGAAGCCCTCGGAAAGAGGCGCCGAGCAACTACCCTGCTCGGCCATCCTTAGCAGGCCTCCCACGTTCCCTTCGACGCTGATGGTCTGAAGCCCTCATCGCGAGGCCGTCGAGTTCCTTCTTGCTCGGCGCATCCCCAGCGGACATCCTCATGCCCATCAGACGCTGAGGATCTCACGCCCCCACCGCGAGGCCGCCGAGTTCCTTCTGCTCGGCGCATCCCCGGCGGGCATCCTCCTACCCATCTGTAACACCCGAGCCCAATTCTACTATTTTCAGTTACTGTTTGAGCATAATGTGGTACTCATTTCATTTAACTTGCTTGTTTGTTGCTTACTGTAAAATTTACCCGGCAAAGTCATTTCTACATATAACAAATTTTGGCATCTAAAATAAAATTGAAAATATTCATCTTGGCCTACTTGACACCCCTAGCCTCGTGGTAGCGTCCGTGCATTGTGTTCTCGTCCCGTTCAGTGAAACGGGCGAGTTTGGATGGCTACGCGCGCGTACATGTGTCCGTTTTGGGGGTATGCTTTTTAATCATAAAACACTTAATTTTAAAATTTGGATCCCGCTTAAAATCCTATTATTTCAATTTCAAATTTTTGGACTCGACCCGGGCGCGATTTGGAAATGTTTTATTTGGCGCCAAAATCCCAAATTTTAATATTATTAAAACCATCGCATATATTTTTCTAACTAACCTGATATCTTACTGTTCATTACCTATCTTTTAAATCTTTAAATTAACCTATATATATTCTACTGTTCCTTAAAATGTTTTGAATCTTTAATTAATATTTATCCCTAACTAACGATTCCCCTTTAGCCAATCACGTTCCTTTTAATTCCGTGGGCCCCACCTGCAGCTCTCTCTCTCTCTCTCCACTTTCTCTCTCTCTCTCATATATTCTTCCGTACTTCTCTTTATCATTCTTTCTCTTCTTGCTTCATGTCTCGTTTCTCATTTTTTAACTGTTCTTTTGTTGCCGGAATTCCGTCGTGCCGGTGACGCTTCTCGACGTTCCAGCGAGGTATCCCGACCCGTGTGGTTCCTTTGTTCGTCGTTTGGGTTCATTCCGTGAACCGTGCGCCCGTCGCGAGTTTTCCCCGCCGACGGTTAACGTTCCGTTTTCCCGATTCGCGACCCATCGAGACAAGTTAATCTTGCTACATGCTATATAATTCATTTTATACCTATTTAAATAAATACCATACCTATAGTTTAAATCTAGTGCCCCATGTTTAATTTTATAACGTTTCGATATTCCGTTTGCATCCGTCTATATCATATTAAATCTAGATCATGAAAACTTATCTTGTGACATACTAGATTACATTATACTGCATCCATATCAATTAAAATATACATCGTCGTAATATTTCTTATTATTATCTTTAATTAGTTTATAATCTGCATTTTATGATATTATATTATATATATAATATTATAGTTTACACATGAAACGTCGTTGAAAAGCGGATACGACGAATCTGAAATTTACTGTACACCTTACCGTATAAAATTCATTATAAATCATAGAAAAATCATTATTAGACGTTCTTTAGTTCGTTACGAAGCTAACTCAGAATACTATAACTCTATGAAATATTTACTTGCAAAATAAATTGTTTAAATAACGTAAAATGCAAATGAAAATGTCTCCAAACTGCTGTCCAGGGAAATTCCAGCAGCAAACTTTCAAGTTCGAATGTTCATAACTTTTTGTAGGGACAACCTGAGATGCTTATACTTATAAAAATGAAAATCTTATTAAATTATCTTTGTTTTGGTATAAGACACGTCCCTTTTGGAGAACGTTTGTTATTTTTAAGCTATTTTACAAATTAGGGTGACGCTGAATTTCTGAACGGAACTTTCTTGTGCATGGTTAATCAATACCACTTTTATAGTTATTAATCGCTTTGAATATGCTATCCATATTAATATTATTATATCAATATTTATATCACATATTGCTTAGTTGTACATCCCACATTACCATTTTATAGTTTTATAACTTTTCGGATACCCGTTTGCATCCATCGCATTTAAGATACATATAATTGCATCCATATATCACATTACTACATAATAATGTGATATTAACACTCCATGTTTAATAAATTGCATCCTAATTAATATTGGAACTATAAATATAACCCTAATCGATAACTGTGCATCCATATCCTTGAAATTATATCTATTTGCATATCATATTACATGTTCCAGTTTATTGTTCTGATAGTACTCATGCTTGTTTATTTATACACATGCTTATGTTAATTTGATTATGAGCACCCACATGACATCTTGTGCTTCCTGACATGACCTGTTACACTTCCTACTTGACATGACATGGTACCGTACACCCTTGACATGACATGACACCTTTATACATTACCTGGCTTGACCTGATGTACCATGGCTTTACCTGTTACCTGATCTTGTGTCTAATGCCAACAAACATAACATGTAGTCCTCTTGGACCGTTCCTGTTGTCTATCCAGACAAACCTGTTTACCTAATCCTGTGTTGGCATTAGTTTCTTGATTACTGGATACCTGACTTGACATACACACATAACTTGGGGGTATGGGGAAATCAAAGGTGAAACCTGACTTGTAACTCAACAGTTCGACACCTGTTCTGATCAGTCTTACGGGCTAGGCCAGCCCCGGAGTGATGATGCTGACATCACTCGCCCATCCTGCTACCTGTTACTGCCTAGCGGCACGTCTCGGATTCAGCCCGAGGGTCTTGACCGTGGTCTCGGGCATGCACGGGATACTATTGAGTTACATCGACGATTCATCAATTGATTTCAAAGACTCTAGAATAGAAAACCTGATATAACAGTTTAGTTTACCCACTGCACACTACCCTGTACTGCTCTGATTTATATTATTGTTACCCTTTCTTTATTCATGTTTATATTCGCATTGCCTGTTTACTATGTTATTACTTGATGACTTGACGCGCTGACGTCTGGGATTTGCATGGCCCAGATTCTTTTATCTTGCTGCAGACTGATTAGGAGTTTTGCCGCTGTTAGACGGGCGGTGAGGTTCCTGTCGGTACGTAGTTTCACTCCAGGTGTTTCATTTATTGTATCTTTTGGCTTCCGCATATTGTTATCTCTTGATTCTTTTACTCTGGCTTATGGACATGTACTAGGTAGTTAGTTTACTTTCTTGTTCTTGATATCTTCACAGCCGTAATGTGACTGTGGAAGGATTTTTCCTATCCACAGGTAGTATGGTTGGCTATGTCACGTGCCCACTTTAGCGTACTTTGGGAAGCGGGGCGTGACATGGTTCTTTTGGTATCAGAGCCATAGGATAGTCGGGTTGATTCTTTTGTAGTTGGGTATTGTCCCCAATAAACGAATCAAAATACCCGTGTTTAGGAAACATGTCTGCCACTTTGCCGTTTACCATTCTTGAATCACATTTTTCCTGATTATATCTTTTACGATGTGCAAACTTCCTTTGCATATCGATTCGAAAACCTGATTCCTTGTTATCTCTAGGACTTAGGCGACTTGGATGGAGTTATGTAATTGTGGCTATGATACCGCGGCATAGTTACAATGCGGTACTCTATTTAAGTATCTTGGAGTTCTAGCCTTGATCTATATTCAAAATCTATCATCATGCTAATGTTGGGTATTTTGAGTTCAGGATTATGGCCGGTAAGAAATTGAAGACATACCAGAGGCGTGTGGATGAAGCCGCCATGCTTGGAGTGATAAGAGGAATGCTGGAGAATCAAAGAAACAGACCGAGCTGATCCAGCAGCAAGCGGACTCGTTTCGGGAAGGTTTGCAGATCGTTCAGCAGTCTGTGAACAATGTTGGAGCTAGACCAGTTGACCGAGTAGGGACCGTAGCAGATTTCAGGCGGTTGGGTCCGTCTACATTTACTGGTTTAAAGGAGCCGTTGCCAGTGGAGCAGTGGCTAGTTGACACAGAGAACTTGCTTTTTGCGGCACAGATTCCAGATGACAAAAAAGTTGTTGTGGTACGCATTCAGCTAGTGGACTACGCCCGAGAATGGTGGCTTGTTGAGGAGACCCGCTTGCCCAAGCCGATCAAGTGGGCGGATTTTTCTAAAAGTTTCCTGGAGAAGTTCTTCCCGCGGACTGCACGAGAGGAAATGGAAGAGAAGTTTATTGGGCTAAGGCAGAATGGAGCACCCGTGGATGTGCATGCAGCAGAATGGACAAGACTCAGCAGATTCGCTGGACCTCTGGTTGCCAACGATGCAGACAGGGTACGGGGGTTCATGCGCAGACTGGACGTGGACATCCAGAGTCAGATTGTCTCCCTGGGTTTGACCACTTTCTCACAAATACTTGCAGCAGCCAAGAGCAGCAAAGTTTATCTGGGATGAAAGGGAGTTTGCAGCAGACAGCAGTTGCGTTAAGGAAGCAGTTCGGTCGGGCCGGTCGAGTTTAGGGCTAGGCCGACAAACAATATTCTTGCATCAATGG
This sequence comes from Agapanthus africanus, assembly GCA_030015575.1. Lineage (NCBI taxonomy): Eukaryota > Viridiplantae > Streptophyta > Magnoliopsida > Asparagales > Amaryllidaceae > Agapanthus > Agapanthus africanus. Next base: position 504,930,696 of record JASDDO010000001.1, on the reverse strand, counting down.
AAGTGATGAAAGTAAAGAGCCGGCTGTTGTTCGTGATTCTATGGACGCGTTTGAAGATATATCGGGTTTACCGCCGAGGAGAGACGTGGAGTTCGCAATTGATCTTATTCCTGGTGCAGCGCCAGTATCTAAAGCATATTATCCAATGGCGCCAGTAGAGTTGGAAGAAGTAAAGAAACAGGTTGCTGAATTGCTTGGAAAGGGTTGGATTCGAAGCAGTAACTCGCCTTGGAGAGCTCCAGTTCTTCTAGTAAAGAAGAAGGATGGCACAAGAAGGATGTGCATCGACTATCGAGAATTAAACTGGGTGACTATTAAGAACAAGTACCCGATCCCTCGCATTGGCGAACTTTTCGAGCAGTTTAGTGGCGCGAGGGTATTCTCGAAGCTGGATTTGCGATCCGGATATCATCAGGTTCGAGTGAAAACAGAAGATATTTGCAAGACGGTGTTCCGAACTCGGTATGGACATTACGAGTACTTAGTGATGCCCTTCGGAGTAACGAATGCGCCGGCAGTATTCAGAGACTTGATGAACCGAATCTTTTCACCGTTCTTGGACCAGTTTATCGTGGGTTTTTTTATTGACGATATTCTGGTTTATTCGAAGAGTTTTGAGGAACATTCTGAGCATTTGAAGATCGCACTGCGGACGTTGAGACAGGAGAAGTTATATGCGAAGATGAGCAAGTGCGAGTTTTGGCTGGAGGAAGTAAAGTTTTGGGGCATGTTGTGTCTGGTGATGGAATTGCCGTCGATCCAGAAAAGATTGCAGCAGTTCGTGATTGGCCGATTCCAAAGAATGTTGCGGAGTTAAGAAGCTTTCTTGGACTCGCCGGGTATTACAGAAGATTTGTGGAGAACTTTGCTCGTCTGGCGGAGCCGTTAACCAAGCTTACGCGCAAGGAGGTACCTTTTGTATGGACGGATAAGTGTGCGTTAGCTTTCGAGACGTTGAAGCAGAAGTTGATAACCGCCCCTATTCTGACCGTGCCAGACAATTCCGGAGGATTGGTGATTCACAGCGACGCATCTGGGAAAGGATTGGGATGTGTTTTGATGCAGCATGGGAAGGTTGTAGCATACGCATCGAGACAGTTGAAGACCCATGAGAAGAATTACCCAACTCATGACTTGGAACTTGCGGCTGTGACTTTCGCTTTGAAGGTTTGGAGACACTACCTTCTGGGCGAAAAGATCGAAGTTTTTTACCGATCATAAGAGCTTGAAGTATGTGTTCACACAGAAGGAGCTTAATATGAGGCAGCGTAGATGGTTGGAGCTGATGGCTGACTACGATCTTGATCTTAAGTACCATCCGGGGAAGGTTAACGTCGTGCCGGATGCGCTTAGTCGGTTACCAGCAATTCAGGTGTTAACTACGCAGAAGAAGATCGTTGAAGATTTTCGAAAATTTGACTTGGAGGTTCTGCTATCGCATTCTACGGGACAGTTGATGCAGCAGCAGATACAGTCATCATTGATCGAGAATATTAAAGCAGCACAATCGCAGGACCCTGGACTGCAAAAGTTTCGAGGACAGGTTGAAGCCGGACTACGAACAGATTTATTAATCCCCGAAGATGGTTCGTTGAGGTTTGGTACCCGTTTGTGTGTGCCAAAGGGAGATATTCGTGAAGAGCTTATGAAGGAGGCACACAGTTCCGCTTATTCTGTACATCCAGGAGGCACAAGGATGTACCGAGATATTCGACAGCATTTCTGGTGGGAAGGCATGAAACGGGAGATTGCTCGCTTTGTGGCAAAGTGCTTGGTGTGTCAACAAGTTAAGGCTGAACATCAAAGGGTTGCTGGTTTATTGCAACCACTTCCGATTCCTCAGTGGAAGTGGGAACATATAACCATGGATTTCATGACGGCTTTACCGCGAAGTCCAAAAGGCAACCATGCTATATGGGTGATTGTTGACCGATTGACCAAAGCAGCTCATTTTATTCCTTTTCGGGTTGGTCAATCAATAGAGACTTTGGCAAAGCGGTACATGCAAGAGATTGTAAGATTGCATGGAGTACCGGTGAGCATCGTGTCCGATCGGGACACTCGGTTCTTATCTCAAGCCCTCATCGTGAGGCCGCCGAGTTCCTTCTTGCTCGGCGCATCCCAGCGGGCATCCTCCTGCCCATCAGACGCTGATGGTCTGAAGCCCTCACCGCGAGGCCGTCGAGTTCCTTCCCGCTCGGCGCATCCCAGCGGGCATCCTCCTGCCCATCAGACGCTGATGGTCTGAAGCCCTCATCGTGACGCCGCCGAGTTCCTTCCCGCTCGGCGCATCCCCAGCGGGCATCCTCCTGCCCAACAGACGCTGATGGTCTGAAGCCCTCATCGTGACGCCGCCGAGTTCCTTCCTGCTCGGCGCATCCCCAGCGGGCATCCTCCTGCCCATCAGACGCTGAGGATCTCAAGCCCTCATCGCGAGGCCGCCGAGTTCCTTCCTGCTCGGCGCATCCCAGCGGGCATCCTCCTGCGCATCAGACGCTGATGGTCTGAAGCCCTCATCGCGAGGCCACCGAGTTCCTTCCTGCTCGGCGCATCCCCAGCGGGCGTCCTCCTACCCATCAGACGCTGAGGATCTGAAGCCCTCTTGCCGAGGCCGCCGAGCCCCTTCCTACTCGGCGCATCCCGGTGGGTAGCTTCCTACCCAATAAAGACAAGGATCAAAGTCCTTCCGGACTCGACTATCCATAGCCGGTAGCTTCCCTACTCGCAACGCCAGGGGTCAAGGCCCTCGCCAAGATCAACCGAGCAGCTTCCCTACTCGGTCATCCCTAGCAGACATCCTCCTGCCCAACAGACGCTGCGGGTGTGTAGCCCTCATAATAAGGCCACTGAGCCCATCACATGCAGCGGATCCGAAGCCCCAACAAGAGACATCAGGTCTATCCAAGTCTGATTAATCCCCCTCGATTTCGGGGCCATGGAGATGCCTCCTTTTCAGCAGCGCTTGGCACACTCGGTAAGTGATCGAAATCAACTTGACGACCGATCGCTCCACATGTCACGCCCACACTAGGTTGCGCCCCATCAGTCCACAGGTCTGCATACGTCACGTCGGCCAACCGGCGCTCGACACGTGGACCGTCACTTCAGTAGCAGGACGTACGAACCGGCGCACCTTCCCTAAATGCAGAGATCTCGCCCCGATAAGCTGGCAGAAAAGACAGCTGACAACCCAGGGACGCGTCCCGACGAAACCTTAGGAGGGAGTTTACCCCAGACGGCCCGGCAGTCTACTCTTGACCCGACCCACTGGCTAGTCGGGACAAGAGTGGGGGGCTAATGATGATGCTCAATATTGGCGATCTCCAAGATTAGGAACGTGGCAGATGACGTGTCCCAGAACTCAGAAGAGAGGGCCCACAGGGGCCGACCAGGCCACCCCCGTACCCGGCCTGCAAGCCCAAGCTGGCCCTCCTCAAACCCCTTGCAAATTGGCCTCCTCGGCCTCTCAGCTCACCCCGAGCTGCCGCAAGACCGAGACTCCTCGGCTCTCGTGCTCGCCTCTGAGCTCCCCAGCCGAGGCCGTCTTCCTCGGTCCCTCCGACTGACCAACTCCACCACTCGCAGGCGTAACCGCCGCTCCGCGAATCTCGCCATTCACAGATTCTCCGCCAGCGACATCCCGCGTTCCACGCCATCACGATCCGCTCTTTACGCAGGCGTAACATCGTGAGCGTAACTGCCGGCGAGATCTTCGTGCCTGCTGCTGTGTGCCACCGCCGCTATATAAACCCCCATCACAGAGGGGTCAAGTAAACCATTTTTTGCTCTTTTAAGCCGTTACTCTGCTCAGATCTCATCACTAACTTGAGCGTCGGAGGGTCCTTGGTGGTACCAAACCACCCCGGGACTTCTTTGCAGGTACTCGGCACCAACTCTCTCACTTCACCTCTTCCTCCAAAAACCCACTGAGACCCACACGCAATGGAGGGTAATCAGCTAAGTCCACCGCGAGATCAACGGAAGACAACATCCGACGGAGGCCCGAAAAGGAGCCCCATCAGGCACGTAAAGCTCATCCGAGCACGCACCATATCCATACACACAGCACATACACGCACTGAAGCAACACCATATTCATGCAATAACATACACGCACCCAGAGGATCCACGAATTTGCCTTGAAATCGTTAACTTGTCGTCTGACGGATGTCGGATCTCGTCAAGATATTACCTTTCGTAGATCTGCTGCAAGCGACGATGGACGGCTGAGATTGAGTTGGAGGTTGCCTCCTGAAGCGTGTGGATCTCAATGGGTTTGAGGTTGTTGCGGCCAAGCTACATGCAAGGAAGTCCCGAGGCGGTTGTGCCACCGAGGACCATCCGCCGATCATGTTAGACCGGATATTTGAGCAGAGTAACGGCCTAATGAGGAAAGAATCACTTACTTGAGTCGCCTGAAAGAGGGGTTTATATACCCAGCAGCGAATGGCAGACGGGTGCGAGAATCGCGCCGGCCGTTATGCCCTCGGCATCACCCCCGCGTGATAGGCGGGATCCCGCATTAATGACGAGACAAGCTCATTAATGGAGGATCGTGATGGCGTGGAACACGGGACATGGCCGGCGGATATCTCGCGCATGGAGAGATTCGCGAAGGCGTGGCAGAGGTGCCTGCGACTGGTGTTGCTGGTCGGTCGATGGGACCGAGGAAGATGAGCTCGGCGGGTGGCTTGGGAACGAGCGGGAGGCCGAGGCATCTTGGTTCTGCGGTAGCCCGGAGACGAGCTGAGAGGGCCGAGGAGGCCAATTGTGCAGAGGGCTCGGAGGCGAGCCAACGGTTGTTTGTAAGGCGGGCATAGGAGTGGTGTGGACGGTCACAGGAGGTCGGCCGTGTCCATGGGCCGCAGACCCGGGGTATTCCACCGATGTACCGTTCCTGGTCCTTTCTTGCTAGCTTCGGGACACGTCATCTGCCATGTGTCACGATCTGGGAAATCGACGATATCGAGCATCATTATCGCCACTTTCCCTTCTTGGGTTAGAACCCCCACACTTTCAGGAAGGGAAATGTTATATCTGCCGAGTTATTGATCATTGGTTTTGAAGAATTGTTTTGATTTTGAATGGATGGATTCGGTTAGATTGTTTTTGTTTTTTAGCCGGTTAGATGGTGATGGAGGTCAGAATTTCCCTCAGATGCTGTCCTCCGTCGATCTTGTGGTTAGCGGGGCAGAACGGTTGAGATTGGTAGCGGAAAATTAAACGCATGGATCTCAATGGGTTTGTTGGTTGTGGTTGACGCTGAGCTACCTGCAAAAGAAGTCCCGGAGTGGGAAACCACTGTAGAACCCTCCGACGATCAAGTAAGTACCGAGATATATTAAGACAGAATAGCTGCATATTGGAGTGAGTTCGAGATACATGAATCGTTTGGAGGAGGGGTTTATATAGTGGTCTCATTGGAGCGAGACAATCTGAGATTCTTGCCGTCCGTTAAGCCTCCGCGTTACGTTCGCGTTGATGGCCGGATACGCCCATTAATGGCGAGATACGCTCATTAATGGCGATATACGCTAGCGTGGGATGCGGGACGTAGAGTGGCGAGAAACACGAAGCCGTTACGGGGGCGCTCGTGCTCCGTGCTCCCGGCCAAACAAGGACACAGAAGAATCTTAGCTATAAGATAGCTCGGAGACAAGCTAAGGAGCTGAGAAAGCTCAACTCGCTCGGAAACGGGCAATGGCTGGTGACTAGATGAAGAGGGAATGTACTTGGGTGAGTCCTCCAAAAGGTCGGGTGCAGCCCCGGATGTTAGACGCCAAGGAATGTCCCCAATGCTTCATTCCTATTCCAGCTCCAGAGCCCCAGAAATCTAGTGGGCTTACGTGGACGACACGGCATCTGCTGCTTGTCGTGATCTGATGCTGGCCCCATTCAGCCGTTGAACAATTTCAACTGCCCTTGCAAAATTGACAGCAGGCTGGCGGAGACGCCAAGCAAGCGGAAGGCAGGGAGGCCTTGACCGAGAAGATGACTTGAAGTCGCCACTCTCCCTGCCCTCTCTTTTTTCTTTGTAGGCCCTCCGGCAATTTTGTAGCAACTTAATAAAGCTGAGGAGCTCATAATACCTTGTACATAATTTTGAAATTAATAAAATATTTTTGCTCGTCTGCAATGTGCCTGATTGGAATATGCTCATTTTCGTTTCTCTTTGCAAGTGCATGTAGATCGATTCTCCTCCTTCATTCCCCCGGAGTCGAGGTAAGACGGGCGGAGCACTACTTAGGCCAGCTCCGTCCCGTTATGCCCCTGCGTCACGTTCACGTTAATGGCGGAATACGCACACGTTCCCTTATAAAAAAAAGGGCGAGAGAAGACAAAAGAGAAGAATTCTCATCTTTTGGGCCTCGCGTGTTAAACACGTGAGTGCTTATATGTAAACCATATAAGCGCTGAAAGTAAGCAACTAAAAACTAAACGGGCCTCACGTGTTTAACACGTGAACGCTTATATGCAAAGCATATAAGCGCTAATAAACAGATTGAAACACACATTAGGATCACGTGTTAAACACGTGAGAATACCTTTTTAAAGTATTAGTTTCAAATAGAATCAAACTCTATATATAGAATTAAATTTTATATTTTGTATGCAAAGCATATAAGCACTAAGAGTAAATAGCCTATAGGCCAAACTGGCCTCATATGCAAAGCATATGAGCGCTCATATGCAAAGCATATGAGCGTTCATATGCAAAGCATAACGCTAAAATAAAATAGGCGAAAACTCACACCAAGGTCACGTGTTAAACACATGAAAGCATCCCCTATATAGAATTAAATTCTATTCTTAGGAAAATACCTCCTGTAACATTTCAGAAAATATAAAATATTATTTTTGGAATTTAAATAATAAAATAATAAATTTTATGAATATTATAAAAGTATGGAAATTAGTTTTAATGGAATGGTATAATTATATACATATAATTTAGAAAATAATTGGAATATTAATATGAATTATTATTTATGAAAGCATTTATAAGATTTGAGTTTTTATAAATTATTACGCAATTATTTACATACAAATTTATGCAAAACTTGATTAGTATTTTACTAATTATGTATTAAACCATATTTATATATCATGACATGCTACATTCCATTTTGTAACATTTGTTCATATTTATTACCATGGTTCCATTTTAGTTTGCTTTAAATTTGTTTGGTTTTAAAGAGAAAAGAAAATGAAAAAAGAAAGAAAAGGAAAATGGAGGACAAGGAGGTATGAGTGAGTGAGAGAGTGAGAGAGTGAGAGAGAGTGGTATGGTTACTACATCAACCATTTCTCTTTCATTTCATCCTTCTTTTCTTCACCTCCTTCCTCTTCATCTCTTTCATCCCTCCACCATTTCTACCCCTCCACAAACACTTCCTAAACCACCTCAAAACCACATGATTCATTCACAAAAAATGGTCACAATCTCATCCTGCACCTGCTGGTAGGATCAAGTTGGAGTTTTAAGCTTTCTTGGTCATCTAGGAATTTTCTTGAGTTGCTTTATAAAGTAAAACATCCACTTTTTATCAAGTTATTAAGTTTCTTAACCTCATAAAGTATTTTAGAGTTAATATGTGCATGTTTTCTACACCTAGAATATCTAAAGTGAGATTTAGTGAGTGAAACTTATAGTGGTGATGTAGTAAAGGTTTAGTGAGTGTATACAAGCTCCTTATGTTAGTTATATGTATGCCCTAGAGGCCATTACTGTACATATGATGTATATTGTAGTGGATGCTTGGACATATATAGTGAGGACTTTCTTGCTCGACATGATAGTATGCTATCTGGTTGCTCTTTATCTTAACATGTACACTTATTGTCTCTCTATTACATGTTGATAAAGCCCTTAGGATGAGTACTTGACTACCAGGATTATGATGCAGATCATACTAGTGGGGACATAGTAGTCGGTAAGTACATCCTTCAAATGTTCCTAGTCGTGGGTGTATCGAGACAGGGCATCAATATACCAGAGTAGACTAGCGTATAGATTCTCGACCCATGTCGATAGGTGATGGATGATCCCATATCTATTGGTGTTTGATATCAGAGATAGTATACGGGTGCTCAGCGGAGATTGGGTACACTGGACGGACTCGCCGAGAACTCTCAGATGGTATTATACCTCACGTCAGATGGCAGTTCTTTGGTGACACTGGTACAGGTTAGTCTGTAGACCCGAAATCATCATAAAGTCTTGTGTGATTCCCACTGTGCTTTGATTTCCACCTTACCACATTCAAGAGAACGTGCAAAACGGTGGCTTTTGGGTACAGTCCCAAATCACATGGAGGCAATGAGCGATAGAAGGGGTTTCGTCTCTCCCGGTATTGGGGGTTGATGTTGCGCTGTACTCGATTGGCTATAACAGGAAGTCCCTAGCCAGGGCTGATTCAGAGATATACTGGTAAGTGTTATCAGTAGTTTCTCGACCCGTTATGAGCCTCATATCGGCACGACTTATCGAGTTACTGGGGTCTGACGTTAACCACCCCTAGACGAGATATGCGACATACCAGACGAAGAGACCGGACTGTACGGTAGTGTTACAGATTAGATTTGCAGGAGTATGAGCAAGCTTGCTTGTTGATCTTCTGATCGCTCAATACCCGGATGGCCGTTACGTTTAACAGACCGCTTGCGGCTTGTGGGTGTTTGATATGATCATCACCTACTGCCAGCGTATTGACGAGTCTTTAGAGTCCTACACAGATGTTTCCTGGCTCAAGCGAAATGGAGTAGGAGCGCATATGAGATATGTGCGGGACCGAGATTAATACGATATGTGATACTGTATTCTATTCTCACGATTTGTGACATCGGTCGGTTATATGTGATATAACCAGGTTATCGAATCAAGTGTTGATTCGATAAGTTGATACACATGATATTAGTCGGTTATATATGATATAGCCGGATTATTAAATCAAGTGTTGATTTAATAATTTAATAAATAATTATATATTTGATATATTAAGTTACATTAACTAATACTCATTCACTTAAGATTTCTTTTCTCGCTTGTTCTGTGCACTTAGTATACATGTGATATATATTAATGTACAAGTATTTGTGTCATATTTGATGATACATGCAAGATGGGTGTATAAGACACACACATGCTTATGATGATAATTAGGGTTTTTATTTATTTTGGTAATTACAAAATGGTGAGATTTTGTCATGGCTAGTAGCTTGTAGAAGCTTGTAATGTTCATTGACCAAGTCCACTCTTTTGTTTTGCCTAAGATATTTATTAACCCAACCAATTATCCTAACCATGGTTATATCTCTACAAGGCTTAGCATATGATGCTTAACTCACCCATGGTTGCTATTCACTCTCTCATGAGTTCATTCTCTCTTGCTCATTATTCATCTTCTTCTTCATTGAGAAAAGCTTGCTAGCTTTTTCTTAAGTGAGAAAATATTGTGAGAAAGTTATTTCTAAAGTGAGTAAAATTCCTACTTCATCATCCTCTACTACTTACCATTTAGTATAGGGTGTTTGCTTCACTAATTCCACAATTAGTGAAGGGGTAGCTTGGGTTAGTGTCTCCTCGACGTAGATCATATTCGGCCTCAAAAACTTCGATGCAAGCTTGTTCATTTCTTCATGGGAGCCTCTCTAGAGTCCGGGAGTTCATGATCGCAGCAAAAGGACTACCATACGAAGCTATTGAAGTGAAGGACCGGTCTACAAAAGTTGTATTCCTTATTCACTTCTTATGCAAAGTTGTTTGTGAGCTTCTTTCATTAACTCTTCCCGAACAGGACCTTTTGGTACACACAATCTGCTGCCGTATCTCAAAAATCCGTCTTCATGGATGATGAAGTCTGTTCTGAGTCCATTCTCCACTTGTTCTCTGATCTTTTGCAACTTAGCATCACTTGCTTGAGCTGCTTTGATCTGATTGACAATGGTTGATTGAACTTGTAGATTCATCAAACTTGAAGTATTACCTGGCATGACTACTTCAATCTCCATCTGATGTAAGTCTTGCTGAAACTTTCACTGAGCGGTGAGATTCATCGATAAGGGTTGGCGACTAAGAGCATCAAGTACTACGTTCACCTTCCCTGGGTGATATTGCAAGTTGATGTCAAAGTCCGTCATGAGTTCTAACCATCTTCTCTGCCGCATATTCAACTCCTTCTGAGTAAACACATGCTTCAGACTTTTATGATCTATGTAGATGTTCACTCGTTCACCAAGTAAGTAGTGGAGCCAAATCTTGAGAGCAAACATGACGGCTGCCAACTCCAGATCATGCGTCGGATAATTGCGCTCATGAGTCTTCAGTTGTCTTGAAGCATAAGCCACAACCTTACCGTGCTGATGTAGAACACATCCTAAACCCTTACCGGATGCATCACAATGCACTTCGAATCCTCCAGATTGATCCGGTATTACGAGAATAGGTGCAGATGTCAATCTTGACTTGAGTTCTATGAAAGCTTGTTCGCATGCTTCTGACCACACAAATTCTTCATCTTTTCGTGTGAGCTTGGTCAGGGGTGTTGCTATCTTTGAGAATCCTTCAATGAATCTTCTGTAATATCCAGCTAAACCCAAGAAACTCCGAATGTCTTTCACTGACTTTGGTGTAGGCCATTCGCTAACTGCTGAAACTTTGGCTGGATCCACAGAAATTCCTTCTCCTGATACGATATGTCTAAGAAAACCAACTTGATTTATCCAAAACTCGCACTTGCTGTACTTGGCATAAAGCTTATGTTGTCGAAGAGTTTCCAGGACAATTCGTAGATGCTCTGCATGCTCTTTCCGATTCTTAGAATATACCAGGATGTCGTCGATGAAGATGACAACAAACCTGTCTAAATACTCACGGAAAACTTGGTTCATTAGGTTCATGAATATTTCTGGTGCATTGGTCACTCCAAATGACATCACTAGAAATTCGTAATGTCCATAGCGAGTTCTGAAAGCTGTTTTGTGAATATCAGCTTCCTTGACCTTCACTTGATGATAATCTGAACGAAGATCCAATTTAGAGAAAACACAAGACCCACTTAGCTGATCGAATAAATCATCGATGCGCGGGAATTGATACTTGTTCTTTATAGTGACTTCGTTCAAGGCCCTATAATCGATGCACATTCTGTATGAACCTTCCTTCTTCTTCACCAGTAGTACAGGTGCTCCCCAACTTGAAGTGCTGGGACGAATCCATCCTTTCGCCAATAATTCGTCCAACTGTGTTCGAACTTCCTTCAAACCTTCCGGACTTAGTCTATACGGTGCTTTGATCACCGGTTGTGCTCCTAGTACTAAATCAATACTGAATTCAAGAGCTCGATCGGGAGGGAAACCTGATATATCTTCAGGAAATACATCGTCGAACTCTCGAACTACCTCTGGTCTTAATTCTTCTTCCGCTTGAGCTGCTGCAACTACTGCTTCCCTTGGCTTCGCTTTGTAGGTACCTGGCTCCAGGGTACGATCTCCGCTCTTGAAATAAAAGATCGGATGATCTGGAATCTCAAATACTACCCTCCTTTGACGACAGTCGATGGTAGCATAAAAGGTTCCAAGCCAATCCATTCCTAGAACCACATCGAAGTTCGGTATGTCCAGTACTTTGAAGTCAGCATAAAACTCTCGACTGCAGACGATGACTGGACACAGGCTGTATCCCATAGTTGCCTTTAGAACACCATTTCCGGAACTGACATTCCAGCTGGATACAAGCGGTGAAACTGGAATCGCATGGGTTCGGACAAACCGTTGCGACATAAAGCAGTGGGATGCTCCAGTATCAAATAGTGCAAGTGCAGGTAGTGAAGCTACTAGGATTGTACCTAAGGTATATGGGATATGTTTTAGGTATAGGGAAAGTGTGTAGGTAAACAAGACTAAAAGATAAGTTTGAGAAGGAAGTTTACCAGTAATAACTTAGCAAGTGGCCTCAGCTTCTTCCACAGACATCATGAAAGCCTGGCGCTTTGGCACATTCCTCCATGCCTGAGGAGTATTCCTCGGAATATTCCTTTGAGCTTGATGGAACTGTCGAGGAGGTGGTGCAGCTTGCGGTCCTCTGGGTGGTGCAGGCAGTGCAAGTCTTGGAGCAGGGGCTTGAATGGCTGGACGCTGTGGATAATTGTTTGCTGGCCTGGGTGCAGCAACTGAGTTTTGTTTATGAGGACAAGCCCCAATACCATGAGCAGATGAGCCGCAGACCAAGCAAAGATTGTTCGCACGTCGGTAATCTCTAACCAGATGCCCATTTCTCTTGCAGTAGTTACAAAAAGCTGGGCTGGGTCTGCTGATTGGTGCTCCAGGACGTCTTGGCACAAAAGGTAGTCTGGACGAGGCTTCACCTGCCATCTGGTTAGCAGGGCGCTTGACTCCTGCAGACTGAGGTCTGCCCCTTGCTTTTATCACTGCCTCGTAACTGCGGGCAGCTTCTAGAGGATCCTCATGAGTCAAAAATTTTCCTGTGGCTAAAGCAGCCTGAATCTCCGTGTCCAGTCCTTGTTGGAAACGATGGGCTCTGATATCGTCCGTCGGTATCAAGTGTGCCGCGAATCTGTTCAAGGATAGTGTTAGTTGTGTGGTATGTGATATTTAAAACTGAACTAATGCGACATATCTTACCAGCTTAACATGGTGAATTCAGCATCGTATTCATCTACCGATTTGTCTCACATTGATCCTTGCTGTAGATGAATGAACTGCTGCTCCATGGCAAACCTAGCAGTCACAGGGAAGTATTTCGCGTCGAAATTCTCGCCAAACGTTTTCCATTCAATGGGTTGCGCAAGACGGCTTTCTTCCGCCTTCCACCAGTTGCGAGCGTTGTCCGTGAGTTGTAGTTTCACTACACGGACCCAAGCGACGTCTGGCACTTGTGCTGCGGCCAGATCATCCTCGATACTTTGAGCCCATTCCTCAGCTTCCAGTGGGCTCCCCTTTTCTGAGAATTGCTTCGGATGTAAAGCCCTGAATTGCTTTACTCCAGGAGCATCAGTCTCGGGACGGTTCAAGAGTTGTTGTTGTCCCTCGAGAAGGCTGCGGATTGCATCAAGTAACACTGTTTGCCCAGTAGGTGGCGCAGGAACAGCTGGTGTGAGAGGTAGTGCTGGAGGTGTATTGTTGACGTTGGTGCTGGTGTTGTTTGGGGAATCCATAACCCTGAAGAAAAAATTTGGGTTAGGACAGATTCAAGTACATGAAATGATAAGATTCAAGGAATAGAAATTTGTAAGATTCAAGAAACATGAATTGTAAAGAATGTTTTAGTTGCTGGTTCTTGTGTTATATTGCTTAGGTTGTTCACGCAGACCAGAACTGCATGATAGGGATTCATACAACTCTGACCTGCATGGGCCACCAACAAAACCTGTCATGCCCCGCTTCCCAATGTACGACGAAGTGGCACGACGAGGTCCGCTACGTATATACTCAGAAGTACATACGCTAAGCGTATCTAAGCAATATAAAATAAGTACACAAGAAATAAAAAGAACAGCAACATTAAATACTCCAAGTATACTTCAAATTTAAATCAAATTTATGTATACAAAAATTGAAGTTGTTACAGCGGGGTTTATAATTGTTAGGCATGCGATATCTAAGGAATTCATTTGGTTGGGCATGAAATCCGCAATGTGAGATATTTCGGGTTTATGATGTCTAAGGTGGTTGCGGATTTCAATTGTTGTAGTTTTCACTTTCTTTTCTGCGACCATAAGTGTAATATGTGGTGTATCGCTGGTTTCGGTGCTATATGTCAACGACAATTGGGATACGCATATTTACTTACTTTGATGACATGTGATGTTATGTGTTGCTGGGATATGTTATATTGGATCATCGTGTTTGAATAGCCGGGTTTTTTTTTATGTGAGATGAGAGTTTTTCATTTTCATTCATGTAAAAGCTTGTATGTAATATTCTTTTATTGGGGCACTTCCGGGTTGAGGAAGATATCACCGTTGATATATATTATTTACTTTTCTGCATTAGGATAAACCCAAGGCGGGAGCACAAGTAACCGGGTTCTAGGGTCCAGTGGGAGACCATCTCGAGGAGTTGAAACCGGGTCTCCTAACTCTAGAATTGGTAGGGTTGCTTGCTGCTCTTGTAGGGGTCTAGGGATGTGGGTTTGGCTATTCATCACGACCGTGGAATCCGTGTTTTATACTGGCTTAATTTAAAACATGGAAATCCTAGTATATCCAATATTTCATATGTTATCTTCTGCTGCTCTGTGCTGTGATCACTGTGATATGTTCAGACGAATGCCTATATTATATATATGAGATATAATTAATATTACTGCTTTCGTTTCATATGTGATGCTTAGGAAGCATATTATGATGGGACTTCATTAACGAGATTAATGAAATAAAAGAAACCTAAAAGATGTCGTAGAAACTTGTTTAAAAACTGGTAGCTCTAGTTCTTGCTTTGCATAGCGGTATTCTTTATAGAATATCCAGCACCTTATTCGATAAGGAAAGAGCCGAGATTCTTTCACCGAAAGTGACCTCTTTAGTGAAACTAGCAGATGCTACACACTCGGTTTGTCTTTTGATTGCTTCTATAGTTTTTGCTTTGCATAGTGGTATTTATGAAATATCCTGCACCTCATTCGATGAGGAAAGAGCCGAGATCCCTTCACCAGAAGTGACCTCTTTAGCGAAACTAGTAAAAGCCTCCTTTACAAAATCACTCGATTCTACAACGAGATCAAGTTCATTAAGCAAAGGGTTTTCTTAAAAACCTGTCGTAGCTCTCCGTCATTTCAGATAACTACTACTTAGTATTCGTGCTACGTTTGTTGGCCTGCGTCAAGGCGTAGTGTGCGGTAGCTAACTAGTGCTTATCTGCAGTATACGATGCGATTGGATTAGGGTAGTCGTGCCTCTTTGTTGACCTGTGTCAAGGGTCGTGCAGGTGGGTTTAATTCAATCATGAAATGTACGAGTTGAACTTGACTAGTGGACTATGGTTTGCTGGCCTGTGTCAAGGTCATAGGACGCTAGGGGCAGAATATTATCGGGAATTTCAAGTGTTGAAATTTGCAATGAGATTGCATATCTTCTATGAGATAGTTGGATCTCGATACCCACTGCGAGTAAGAGTTACTCCTGGGAGAGTTTTATACATTACAATTAGCCAATGAAGTAAGTGTCTAGAAAGGTGTTAACGGGGTTACGCCCCTGGGAAAACGAGGTTTATTTTAATTAGGTCCGTGCGAAAGCACGGGGAACCTCCCTCAAAGTACCGGCACTGGCCTGGCGGAAAGATTGACGAACTTGTAGGGTGTAATTAATCCCGGCTAGTCTTACCTTTTAGGGTTTGAAGGAAGATTTGATAAAAACAGTGGGAGCCGTCCTGGTTAGATAAAAAAAAATAACCAATCTAATCTTGTAAGAGCATACGCTGAGTGTTTTCATCTCTCTCTCTCCAGGTAGCGACCATGTCACGCCTTAATCAAGAAAATAATATAAATGTATTGACCGAACCCGCTTGTTATACTGAGATGGGGAACATTGGTCCCGCTCCAACTTATAATTGTTATAAGACCGAGCAAGAAATAGGGGAATACCAGAATTCCCGTGCCGCCCAAACAAAGAAAGTGCATGCTGATGCATCTTCTTCGGGTATGTTCATTACCGAGAACTGTTTCTTAGTATCCTCTACGTCCTGAGTATGAGATACTGGATCAGGATCCCATATATTTAATCTGTTACATGAGCTACAGATAGGTAGAGAACTGCGAATGGGTGATAAGTTTCAAGAGTTGGAAACGGTGCAAGTGTTGCAGCCAAACTTGTTGGCAGTTATCACCCAGTATTACCAAATACATTGATTCTGAATGAATGTTATTAGATACCGAACCTGATATACAACATCATATCAGTCTCTTTATTATGTAAAGAAGGATATAATTTTGTAATGTTGGATAATGTTTTGAACATTTTCCTATATCAAGTGTTGATCGGTTCAGGCACGTTATCTAATGGCATATACGTTCTAAATCAAACTACAGTTCTTAACATACAGAACACACAAAAGAGGAAGAGTTCAGAAATGAACGAATCCTTCTTAAGGAATTGTAGACTAGGTTATATCAATGCGACACAACTGGCTAAGTTACATTTAGATGCATATTTAAATCAGTTTGAATTTACATCTTGTGAAACTTGCCAGTCATGTCACAAAGATAAGATGACCATAGATCCGTTTATTGGAAACAGAGAAAGAGTTAGTGAACTCATTGGGATTGATACATGATGATGTACGTAAGTCCCCTGTCTACACATGCCAGGACCGGTTCTTTGTACTTCATTACATTCACTGAAAATCTCTCAAGATTTGAACATATGTTCCTGTTGAAACACAAGTCTGAAGCTTTTGAGAAATTCAAAGAATATAAGTTAGAAGTAAAGAAACAAAACAGGTATAAGTATTATGTCCTTTGATGTGATCAGGGAGAAGAATACTTGAGCACGGAATTCCTGGACTATTCTAAAGGAGAATGAGATTCTCTCAGCATTACTCCTCCGTATACACCACAACACAACGGTGTATCGGGACGGAGCAATCGCACCCTATTAGATATGGTGCACTCTATGATGAGTATTACTGAATTGCCTATTTCCTTTGGGGGTTATGCACTTGAGAAGCTGCATACCTATTGAATAGGGTTCCAACCAAATCGGGTGCCTACCACTCCATATGTGATATGGTATGGGAAGAGCCCATCTCTTAAGTAAATTAAGATTTGGGATTGTCCGGCCTATGTCAAAAGCAAAATCTGGACAAGGTCGAGGCAAGGTCAGTTATGCGGAAGTTTGTTGGATATCCCAAGCATTCGCAAGGGAATATCTTCTACCGCACCAAGGAACAAAAGGTGTTTTATTTCTCAACCACCTTTTTAGAAAAGGAATTTATTTTGGAAACAAATTTGTGGTCATGAGGTAGAACTGGAAGGAGTTCCAGCTATACAAACTACAGCTGACGATTTGGTAGAACCGAAAGATTCAATAGTTCCCGACGAATCTCAGCCTCTCCGCCGATCTGGTAGGGTTTCTCAACCGCCTGAGAGATACTTCGGTTTTATCAATGACAGTAGGAGCGATGATTGCATCATGAGATGATGACCCAACTAGTTTCGAGCAGGCCATCAAGAGTAGCGACTCTGTAAGAATGGCTGGATGCGAAGCGATCTGAGATGGAATCCATATACACCAACAAAGCATGGACTTTGGTTGCTATATCTGAAGGTTTAAATCCCCATCAAGAGCAAGCATATCTTGAGAAGATTACTTGGTGTAGATGGAAAAGTTGAGACTTTCAAAGTTAGACTTGTTGTAAAAGGTTTTTCGTCATCGATTAGGTGTGGTTTATGATGAAACATTTTCTCTTGTAGCTATGCTTAAGTCCATCCGGATCCTACTTGCCATTGCTACATACCATGACTACGATATCCGGCGGTTGGGTGTCATGACTGCTTTTCTAGATAGTGATTTAGAAGAGAGCGTCTATAAGTACACGGCCAGAGGGCTTCATAGACAGTGAGAGCAGCGGAAACGTGTGCAAGTTTCTTTACGGGTTAAAGCATGCATCGCGGAATTGGAACAACTGTTTTGATGCGGTAGTCAAAGTGTTTGACTTCACCAAAATGGTAGATGAACCTTGTATGTACAAAATTGTAGTAGAGAGTATTGTGGTCTTTCTCGTATTGTACGTGGATGACATACTCTTGATAGGGAAGGTGTTTCCTATGCTACACTCGGTCAATCTCCTCTTATCACAAGGATTCTCTATATAGGATCAAGGTGATACCTCATAAATCCTGGGTTTTGGATCTATGAGATAGATCTAAGTGGATGTTAGGATTCTCACTGGGTGTAGTGAGATGGTATCGATCGATCCTGGGGAGAATCACTGGATAGATTCCAGGGTGACAAGGTCGACTGAATGTCAGTCACAAGTATTGTCCTTACCCTCAGTTGAGGGACGGTATGTTGGAAGAGTTCCAAGCTACATACCGTAGCAAATCTAAACAATAAAGGTTGGATACATCGCTACCAACGATACTTCCAAAGAGGGAGTCTGGGTGTATATAAGTTCATGAGATGAATTTCGTTCCTACCATTGTGTGACAATGGAATTGTGGTTTTGGCCTAGGAACCCCCGTCCCATCAGTGATCCAGACATATTCTAAGGCGGTATCACCTGATCATGGAGATGGTTGATCTCCAGGGAGATCGAGGTTAGGAGAGTAGACACAAGGTTAGGAGAGTAGACACAGAGGACAACACGGTGGATCCACTCACAAAGGCCTTTTCCCAAAAGAGACTTTTTATGGGATAGTTGTGTATGAGATACTACAACCACTGCTGATTGTTGGGTATTGGATATTACAACAGATGATCCTAGTGCAAGTGGGAGATTGTTAGTTATATGTATGCCATAGAGGCCATTGCTATACATATGATGTATATTGTAGTGGATGCTTGGACATATATAGTGGGGACTTTCTTGCTCGACATGATAGTATGCTATCTGGTTGCTCTTTATCTTAACATGTACACTTATTGTCTCTCTATTACATGTTGATAAAGCCCTTAGGATGAGTACTTGACTACCAGGATTATGATGCAGATCATACTAGTAGGGACAAAGTAGTCGGTAAGTACATCCTTCAAATATTTCTAGTCATGGGTGTATCGAGACAGGGCATCGATATACCAGAGTAGACTACCGTATAGCTTCTCAACCCATGTAGATGGGTGATGGATGATCCCATATCCATTGATGTTTGACATCAGAAATAGTATACCGGTGCTCAGCGGAGACTGGGTACACTGGACGGACTCGCCGAGAACTCTCAGATGGTATTATACCTCACGTCAGATGGCAGTTCTTTGGTGACACTGGTACAGGTTAGTCTGTAGACCTAAGATCGTCATAGAGTCTTGTGTGATTCCCACTGTACTTTGATTTTCACCTTACCACGTTCAAGAGAACGTGCAAAACGGCGGCTTTTGGGTACAGTCCCAAATCACATGGAGGCAATGAGCGATAGGAGGGGTTTCGTCTCTCCCGGTATTGGGGGTTGATGTTGCGCTGTGCTCGATTGGCTATAATAGAAAATGCCTGGCCAGGGCTGATTCAGAGATATACTGGTAAGTGTTATCAGTAGTTTCTCGACCCGTTATGAGCCTCATATCGGCACGACTTATCGAGTTACTGGGGTCTGACGTTAACCACCCCTAGACGAGATATGCGACATACCAGACGAAGAGACCTGACTGTACGGTAGTGTTACAGATTGGATTCGCAGGAGTATGAGTAGGCTTGCTTGTTGATCTTCTGATCGCTCAATACCCGGATGGCCGTTACGTTTAGCAGACCGCTTGCGGCATATGGGTGTTTGATATGATCATCACCTACTGCCGGCGTATTGACGAGTCTTTAGAGTCCTACACAGATGTTTCCTGGCTCAAGCGAAACGGAGTAGGAGCACATATGTGATATGTACGGGACCGAGATTAATACGATATGTGATACCGTATTCTATTCTCCCGATTTGTGACATCGGTCGGTTATATGTGATATAGCCGGGTTATCGAATTAAGTGTTAATTTGATAAATTGATACACATGATATTAGTCGGTTATATGTGATATAACCGGATTATTAAATCAAGTGTTGATTTAATAATTTAATGTATAATTATATATTTGATAGATTAAGTTACATTAACTAATACTCATTCACTTAAGATTTCTTTTCTCACTTGTTTTGTGCACTTAGTATATATGTGATATATATTAGTGTACAAGTATTTGTGTCATGTTTGATGATACATGCAAGATGGGTGTATGAGACACACACATGCTTATGATGATAATTAGGATTTTTATTTATTTTGGTAATTACAAAATGGTGAGATTTTGTCATGGCTAGTAGCTTGTAGAAGCTTGTAATGTTCATTGACCAAGTCCACTCTTTTGTTTTGCCTAAGATATTTATTAACCCAACCAATTATCATAACCATGGTTATGTCTCTACAAGGGTTAGCATATGATGCTTAACTCACCCATGGTTGTCATTCACTCTCTCATGAGTTCATTCTCTCTTGCTCATTATTCATCTTCTTCTTCATTGAGAAAAGCTTGCTAGCTTTTTCTTAAGTGAGAAAATATTGTGAGAAAGTTATTTCTAAAGTGAGTAAAATTCCTACTTCATCATCCTCTACTGCTTGCCATTTAGTATAGGGTGTTTTCTTCACTAATTCCACAATTAGTGAAGGGGTAGCTTGGGTTAGTGTCTCCTCGACGTAGATCATCTTCAGCCTCGAAGATTTCGATGCAAGCTTGTTCATTTCTTCATAGGAGCCTCTTTAGAGTCCGGGAGTTCATGATCGCGGCGAAGGGACCACTACACGGAGCTATTGAAGTGAAGGACCGGTCTACAAAGGTTGTATTCCTTGTTCACTTCTTATGCAAAGTTGTTTGTATTCTGTTTCGTCGGATTTTCTAGTAACGATTCTAGGGTTAGGGTTAGCTAGAACGGCAAAATTTTCAAATTGGCATGGACGATGCCTCCCGAAACCTTGCTGCCGTGCTAGACAACCCTGCACCTTAGTGATAAGTGAGAGTGTTTTAGTGGAGAAATCCTTGGTTAACTTGAGTTTAAAATTTTTCGATGTCGGTTTTGGGGAGTTTTTGAGGATCAAATGAATTCTGGAGCAACTTGGTTTATTTATAAGAAAAACAAATAACTACATTGACTTATTTAGACCATTAGGAGACCACCACAGAAGAACGAGATCCAAATTCCAAAATTGACCCGCCATCGACGGTTACTGTAGCACTTTCTGGCGGCCAAATTTTGGAATTGGATGTTGGGGTTTGGCATGTAGCTCATACTCTTTATACTTTAGCCATTGTATTGTTAGTTTTGTCCTAGACTATCTGTGCCAAAATCTGAGAGCATTTTGAGTTGGTTTTGACGATATTTTCCGATATTTGAAACTTGGATTTTTGGATTTCTTGATGTGACTTAGTTGTTCGATGTTCACACGTCGACGTCAGATAGTATTTTGTTGTTTTAGCGTGCGTTGACCATAGGTTCTAACCTATTTGCGCTTCGCGTGTCGTGTCGGTTTTTTAATCTGATTTTGATGCGATACGATATACTTTGATTTGTAGGTGCAAGCACGTGGATTTTCGGGACGACGTAGGAGGGCAAGGCATCCGTCGAGATCGACTAGAGCGAGGTGTTGTAGGTGGGTAGATGTATATCTACGGGGGAAATCGGGTGGATGGCATATAGCACTCCCGCAACCGTAGTATTAGGGTACTAGGTATATATTTATATATATAAATATTAGATATGTATACTTAGCTAATAGGCTTCTAGGAGACTATAGGTGTCACGCCCCGCTTCCCAGTAAACGGAAACGGTGACGTGGCAGGCTGCAACGTATTTACTATGAAATAAATATGTTAAGCGTAATTAAGTAATATATAAAAATGAATAAGAATGACAAGAGAATAAAATGAAACGGCAACTTTATTTACATTCAACTAACATACAATTGTTTCAAATAAAAGATACAATAATCAAAAGCAAATGCCTGTTCCCTCCAAAAATTTTTGGTTCAAAACTTGCTGTTCCCTTATAAAAATAAAAGGAAAGCTCTACGTATTAAATACGTGCACCCATATGCAAAGCATGCAACTATCACCTCAGCTAGCGCCGCACGTGAAGTTCACGTAGGCGCCAATGTGCAAAGTACAGGAGCGCGTGTTCCTCTAATATTTAAATATAATAAAAGAGCTAAGCTCTGTTAAAAATTTGTTGAGGCAGCGCCTCAAGTGCCCCTCACGAGTACACCAGCGCCAGCGCCAATCTTGTAGGATTAAATCCTATGGTGGCGCCGCGCGTGCTCCTCACGTGTGCGCCAATGTGTAAAGTACAGGAGTGCCTATCATAAATAAGAATTAAATTCTTAAGTGGAGCCCACGTGTACAACACGTGAGCGCCGACGCCCAAATTAAAACCAAGCAGAATTAAATTCTACATGGGGATATTTCCCTACAAACTGGGATATTCTCTGTTAAACAGAGCCGTTGGATCAAAGATCTGATGGTGATAATAAATCATGAGATGATAAATTCTATATAAGAAATATTTTTCTTATAATATGGAAAGATCTTCTCTAATTGAGAATCATGGATTTAAAATCCAATTGTGATAAAAATATCACCAATTAAACCATCCGATAGAATTAAATTTTACGTCGAAAATATATTCCCGATCTTCCTAAAATAAGATAGATCTTCTCTGTTAAACAAAATTAAATTTTGTGGTTAGAAAAATATTTTCTAATCTTATTAAACTAACAAGATATTCATATGATAGAATAAAATTATTTCTTAGGAAAATATTTCCTAATCTTGATAAACAAATAAGAAGGATTTTCTCTATTAAATAGAATAAAATTATATATTAGGAAAATATCTTCCTAATCTTATGATAGAATAAAATTCTAATCTTGTTAAATTAACAAGATATTCATATGATAGATTAAAATTCTATTTTAGGAAAATATTTCCTAATCTTATTAAACAAACAAAAAATCTTCTCTGTTAAACAGAAAGCCTTTGGATTAAAAATCCAACAGTGAATAAAATTGACCAATTGATCTAAAAGATCACTGTTGATTGATTATGAAATCAATCATGATCTCTCAATGAGAGATTTTCTTAACAAATTAATCTTTCTCTTCTCCTATAAATAGAAACAAAGAGATTAATCAAAGGAGGAGGAGGAAAAAAGGAGACCCCCATAAGCTTCTGTAAAAATACAGAAGGCTTTCAAAATAACAGAGAATTTAATTCTCTCAAAGAAGAACATTTCCCTCCTAAAAAAACTCTAGGTAAAGAAAAAAGAAGAGATAAAAAACATCTCCTTTACCTATTAAAAGGGTTTAACCCTTCTCAAAGAACTTAGTTCTTTCTCTGGATCTGAGATCCACAAGACAAGTCTCCCACAAGTTGAGAATTTAATTCTTATCGGAAAGATCTTATTCTTTGGAATCAAAGATTCAAAGAAGAACAAATTCAAAAAGAAAAGAAAATGGAGTTCATAATACTCCAGGAACTTAGTTCCTTCAAATCAAGAACTTAGTTCTTAAATAACCCGATCCCAGATCCTCAAAATAGTGATCTTGGTGATCGTTAATGGTAAAAATACCATTAATAGAGATTTAAGTTCTCTAAAAATATCAACAGAGATTAAATCTTCAAAGAACATAGCGCCTCACGTAAAACACACATGAGCGCTGGAAAAATTTAGCGCTTAGCATTATTGGAGCGCCTCACATGAAACACACGTGAGCACCACAAAATATCAGTGCTTTGCACTATTATAGCGCCTCACGTGAAACACATGTGAGTGTTATATACAACTAAGTGCTTAGCACTGTTGAAACCTAATCTTATCCCAAATTGGCTAAGTTTCCTGGAGTTAAACTTCTTTGATTTTAAATCAAGCGAGCCCTTATGCTCGTGATTTCCAAACTGATCTTAGTCTCAAACATGACCAATGATCTCTCATCAATGATATCCAAAATGATATTCATCCCATATCTCCTAAGTTAATCTTAGTCTCAAATAAGACTAATGATTCTTAGACGATCCATCACGATCTTTTCCTCAAAATACGGGATTTGGTTCAAGGGGACATCTCTTCACACTTCTGATATATGTCGTTGTAATTCCTCAACGTCTTCAGAGAGGTGGCAGGTCCCGATAACCAACAACAACTCCTCGTCCCAACTTGATGTAAAATTTCATCAAGATAGGGAATTATACACCCCCATATTAATGCACTTCCAAACTGACGTGCACACCTCAAATCGGATCGCATCCCAAATTGGGCGCATTCCATATCACCATCGTTCACTCCGCCACATAACAAAAACATGTGCGCACAACATGAATGATGGACCAAAATGTAATTAAACTAATCTTCTTCCCAAATAGGGAACATTGGACCGAAATGTCCTTAAACTAACATTCGTCCTAAACAGGGAATGTTGGACCGCGACATCCTTAAACTAAAATGTTTTGCCCTGTGGACTGTCTCCATAATGACTACCGTATATTGGGTTATGCCAGTTCCCTGGCCATTTACCGTGACCGTTTGTGGAACAAAATTTTTATAAAACTGACGCTAGAACAACCCGATAATCCGGATCTACCATAAACCTAAAGCTAGCAAACTAAAGAGAAGTTTAGAATGGTTATACCGAATGATCCGAGTCCTTCGGTCTTCTACCATCTTCCTGGGCTCCTAGAGGCCACCATGATCAAGCTTGATCGCCGGTCTCCCTCCATCGAAGATGATCCACCTGAGGATTTGTAGTTCGAGCTCCAACCTCATAGCCGAGGTAACTAGGGTACCTAATTCGCTAAACTAGATAGCCTATAGGATGTAGAGTCAAATGATGGATTAATTTTTCTTATAACACCCTAGGTTTCTCAACACATGAGACTTTTAAGATGGAGGTAGCAGAAGAAGCTTGAGGATGAGAGTGTGAAGCAACCATGGAAAAATGGCTAAGTGTTGTGAAGCAAAGAAAATGAATCAAGACCCTCAAAAATATGTCACAACACAAATAAATCAAGCATGCCCAAATAGTAAACCATGAGTCGCCCCATGAGCTATGCTTCTATAAATGCCAAGTCACACCTCATCCTTCACCTCATTAATCATTTAACAAAATGGTTATAAACAAAAATGAGGTGGCATCTTCTAGAAGCACCTTGTAATAAATTATTAGAATAACCCTCATCCATATATATATACCCGTATTCGTATTCCGAAAAATACGAATACAAATAGGCGAAAATAATCCAATAATATAATACTAGAATCCAGCTTAAACCAAAACCCACTAGTATTATCCGTTTAAATCATGATACGTGCACAAGCGCACCTATATGATCGAACCCTGTCGTAATACCATACGGCCTCTACATCGTTTTTCCTGATGCAGGGAAACCCTCTGTGTGGGACTCTAAAGACTCATCAATACACCGGCAGTGAGTTTAATCACAAGCACGTTAGCGGCACTAGCTGTACATAACGGCTGCCCAGGTATTGAGTGAAAGGAAGGCCGACGAGCAAACTCATCCGAACCCCTACTGAGCCTGTCCGTGACAATCTCCGTACAGTCCGGTCTGTTTGTCTTAGAGTATTGCATATCGGGTCTAGGGGGTGGATAATATTAGACCCCTAATAACGCGATATTTCGTGTCGGTATGAAGCCCATCACCGTCTGAGAAACTACTGAACCAAATCAGTAATTCTCGACTACCTTGGCCAAGAATTTTTTATGATGGCCACCCGTACACCTCGCGACATCAACCCCAATACCGAGAGAGACGAATCCCCGACGATCCGCTCATTGCCTCCATATGGCTCGGGACAGTACCCAACTAAAACCTGTTTGCACGACTCCTTTGAGCCATGGTAGGGTAGTAATCAAAGCACCGTGGGAACTCACACGAGACAAATGATGATCTCAGGTCGACAGACTAACCTGTACACATGTCACCAGGAAACTGCTATCTGGCAATAGGTATAATACCAACTAGTATGTTCCCGGTGAGTCCGTCCAGTGTACTCATAACCCAATGAGCACTTGTATGCTATCTTATGCGACTAACTGGCACTAATGGCTTGTGAGACCGGACACCGCCCCTCGTCGGGGTCTTGATAAGTACACACTAGTCTACTCTGGAGTATCAATACCCAGTCTCGATACTCCCTCGACCAGGGACATTTAAGGATGTGCTTATAGACCACTCAACTCTTAGGTATATGATCGTCATCATAATGCTGGTAGCTAAGCAAGAATCCTATGGGCTCTATCAACATGTAATAGTGATATGTAATACCACATAATGCATGTACATGATGATAAAGGCAAACCAGATAGCATACTATCATCTTGAATAAGATTGTTCTATCCGTATAGGTCCTCCATCAATCATCATAATCACCTGCTCGCGATTACAATAATTGCCTTGAAGGAACTATAGCCAACAATCTCCCAGTTGCACTTAAGGCTAATTATTGTGGTATCGTATAGTCACAGCCCGTGTGATACCGAACACCCAACTTTTCTACTAATCAGTCTCGCAAAGCACGTTTGTGAAACTATCGTGTTCAAGAAATAGCCTCAGTGAGTGGATCTGTTCCAATGTTTCTATCTTTATCTCTCTCTAGATCTTAACTTCGCGGAGAAAAACTATCTCCCGAAATGAGCAATACCTGTCTTAGAATTTGTCTGGATATCTGATGGGACCCAGTTCACATATGAACTTCAAATCCAACAAACTTCTTAAACTGTATCATGTACTGAATTTAATCAGTATCATGCGCCATGTCTTCCACAGTATCTGCTTGGACCACCTGTCCAACATACCGCCCTACAAAAGAAAGATAACAATAACTCTGACAGCCACTCTGTCATCCAGATCACTTTGGAAGCCTAAAATGATAACCGCCTCCCGAAGGAGGCTGTCGTTACTATATACTAAGAATATCCACTTATGTTCATAATTGTTTCCCAATGTTTCTCCAGGATTGGATTAATATATACTTATTGCAGCCTGTGCAAAATTAATATCTGGTGTTGTACTTGACATCTCATGATTGAATTAATTGCCTAAGTAAGTGATATACCAATTATGCAAATCCTTCTCCTCATCAGTCTAAAAGACATTTCTTTACAGAGAGTGACTCCATCACCTGCGGGTACACCACCACGCCAGGAGTCATCCATTCTAACACACTTTAGAATAATGTCAAAGTAACCGAACTGGGACACTTCCCAAATTTAGATCTAAAACCATATATCCAGTCACCAGAATCCCTGAAAATATATCCATATCCTATTTAGAGAAACCACCGTGTAATAACCACAGTATAACCGATCGTAGTATAGGAAGATCTCTTCCTATTAAGTGCATGTCATCCAAATACCAGGACATCACTCCCTACTACCTTCTTACCAGGTCCATCTCTTATTCTGATGAAGTCAAACTCTATGACTATCACATAAAAAATAGATGATCTATCTCTGCTATACCTGCTTTAGTCTATAAATAGATATAAGCTACTTACCCACCATGCTTCCGCTACTCCCACTGGCTACAACAACCCTCTGGCAGAGTCATATACACATGCACTTCTAAAGCTAATTTAGATTGACGTTATACTCATCCTCCTGCCATATCCATAGTCTAGAACAGTAGTAGTGGTAAGTTTGGGTAATCAAAAACCTCCCTGTCACCATCTTTGAAGAGACCGAAATACCTCTCGGGCGCCTGAGGTTACCTACCAAATCTGTGGAGTTACTAATGGATCGTCGAAACTATTTGAATCTTTAGGTTCTTCTAAATTTTTAGTAATCTTTTGTGGTTCTGGAACCACTTCCAGTTCTACCATACTCCCACTAATGTTTTCTGAAAAGAATCCATTTTACTCAAACCGGTGACGAGTCAAGAACAATATAACTATTGATATTCCAGATGGTAGAATGTTATCCCTCGTTAAAGTCCGGGATAACCCACAAACCGTCATTACTGAAACGTGCCTTGAGTTTGTCCAGATTATGGTTTTAAGTATCAGCCGGACAACTCCATATACCTTAACATCGTTAAGATATGAATCCATTCTATATATCCAATATAGAAACAAAGGCACTAATTTAATTGGAACGAGATTCAAAAAATCATGCAGCTGTTTCCAGTGTATATCAACCAAATGGAAGAAGGCTAAGCAGCATTACTCATCAAGGAATGCATCCACGTATGAGTAACCTGAAAGAGAAGCAAGTTCTCAAAACTATTACTTACAACGGAATACCTAACACAAGTATCTACATCTTCGATCACCTTGAAGAATACTGATACTTGCAACATATGGTTCTCTACTTTATTCTTATACTTATATCTTCTCAAAATCTGGACCTTGTATTTCAACGAAAAACTTGTCTAAAACTAGAGAAGTCATGAGTAAACAGAATATAGTATGAGTACCAACCCTTTTGTCCTAACGGACATCTGACAACATACAATACTTTGTATAAGTCCACTGAGTTTAACAACTCAAACCATGTGCGTCGAAAGTTGAAAAACTGTACTATAGTTAAGAAGAATTACACCGTTGTTGAATGCTCCTTACCTAACCATCAACTGATATAGGTAAATGTCATAGACATAATTTCAAAAGGTTATATCTCATTTTATAAAATAAACGTATAGATATATCAGTTTGAAATTGGTGCATAACGATGGATATTCAAAACCAAATATTTGCCGTTAGGCAAAACCAGGTGATTTCCTCAAATATCATCAATTACAAAGAATTTCGATATATAGAGATCTAATCACCCAATTTCCAATATCTTACTCCTACTCATCATCTGTAACGCCATATAGATGTGAGAAACAAGACTGGTAAATACATACCCTGGAGCTAGAATCTAATTGGGAAAATAGTTTTCAATTAACACCGCACAGTAAAACTGAAACATGAAAATGTTTCGAAGGGGTAGCCGGGTATTCATAGTAATGCCTCTTCCACTATCCAGATTCATGACAGTTGTTTCCCCCATGTTCAAATTTTGAAATTTGAAATGAAGCGGCGCTTCATAAAAGCGCCAGCGCTAAATGCGCCAGCGCTAAGAGTCAAAGATTCTGATGCAGCACTCACGTGCAAAGCACGAGGGCGCCAGCGCTAGCAGCGCCAACGCTAGCAGCGCCAACGCGAAGAGTCAAAGTCTTTGATGCAGCGCTCACATGCAAAGCACGAGAGCGCTAGCGCTAGCAGCTCCAACGCTAGCAGCGCCAGCGCTAAGAGTTAAAGACTCTGATGAAGCGCTCGCGTGCAAAGCACGAGAGCGCTAGCATTAGCACCCAGAGTCAAAGACTCTGATACAGCGCTCACGTGCAAAGCACGAGAGCGCTAGCGCTGGAACTAAATGTTCCCCACCCTTGGATCAAAGATCCAACAAAGATAACTAAAAGTCATCAAATTATCTCTGAAAATTAAAGCACCGTTGGATCAAAGATCCAATGGTGATTAAAAATCACCAAGATACAGAATAAGTTCTGTATGGGAAAAGATTTTCCCAATCTTGTTAAAAACAAGAAGATTGCCTTCTGTAAAATAGAAGACCTAAGATCAAAGATCCAACGGTGGGAAATATCCCCAAATCAATTAGAGAAAAGATCTCTTCAACCGATTCAACAAATCAGCCTCCCCTATATAAAGAACCCAAGACTTCAAGTCTGAGAGAGAGGAACCCCCTACAAATTTTGAGAAATTTCAGAGAAAAGAGCAAGCTCTCGGTAGAAGAAGAATTTCTTCAAGGTAAATAAAATTGAGAGATCAAAGCATCTCATCAAATGAAGAGGAACTTAGTTTCTTTTTCTAGATCATAGATCTATACAACAAACGTCTTAGGAGGCTGTACAAGTCAGTATCCGCTTCCGTTTAAGTTTTCGCTAATCATTTTTTTGTCGGATTAGAAGTTTTTTAACCCCTTCTTTTATCTTCCTCAGTTCCTCCAGCACTGCGCCCTCATCACCAACATGGAGCACGAGGAAATTGCCCCGATGATGCAGATGGCAGATGAGTCTTCCTCGCGGGAGGAGGGCATGTGCCGGGAGATGCGTCAGACGAAGGAGAGGATCGCCGCCCTAGAAAATCGGGCGGCCGCCGAGGAGGTGGTGAACTCCAAATGCAAGGAGTCCATCCGAATTTTGAAGGTGTCCAACAAGGCCGTCGATGCTAAGTTGGAGGAGGCCAGGGTACTCAGCGCCACGATGAAGAAGATGCGGGATACCCTTAAGAGGGAAGCCGAAGTGGCAAAGGAAGGGATGAAGATCGCCGACATCCGGGCTGCAAAGGCAGTGGAGAGGTACAAGACGTTGAAACAATCCTACGTCGTCCTTGCTGATGCCTCGGCCATTGTTTGGCATTAAGCTCTCAATGTCGTCAAGGCGTTGATGTCGGGGTTCGCCAACGGTGAGCTCCGGCTTGAATACCCCCTCGAGAATGAGACGCAGGGGGATGCCGCCGGAAGTGCCGCCGGGGGAGAGGCTCCCGGTAGGAGTGCGGGAGATAAGGAAATCACCCCGGCTCCCAGCGCCGAAGCTCCTGGTGGGGGCGCCGACCCTAAAGCCACCACCCCAGCTACCGATGCTGGCGTTGAGCAAATCGAGGTCCTCCCCGGTCCCGAGGCCTGAGCTTTTCTGCCTTCCTCTTCTTCTTTTTTTGAATCTTGTAAGCCTTCGGGCAATTTTGTAAGGCTGGGGAGCCTATAATACTTTTTGTAAAGACTCCCAAGTTGTGAATAAAGCTGTTTTGTAAATATTTTGCGTGGCAATGTTTTCTTGTCTGAGCCTGTTAGCATTTTCCTCGCCTGACGAGTTAGACCGTAGGTCGGTAACCAGTCCTTTAGATGGCGATCGCGGGTCGAGTGAAATCCAATTATTTGTCAAGTGTACAAAGGTCGGTGTAAGGCCGGTGTCCTTATGTTCCCGAAGTCGAGGTGACGATCGCTCACTTAAAGTACGTCGGTTGGCCTCTTCGAGTAGAAAGGTATAGATTTGCCCATTCCTTTGAGTTGGACCGGCGACCACTTCTCTTAGAATAAGTTAGACAAAAGCCTAGTTTGGATTGGTCGGCGACCACTTCTCTTTGAGGGCTTCAGATCTTTAGTGTAGATGGGTAGGAAGTTTCCCGTTAAGGATGGGCCGAGCAGGGAAGCTGCTCGGTGGCCTCTTGATGAGGGCTTTGATCCTTAACGTAGATAGGCAGGAGCTACCCGCTAAGGATGGACCGAGCATGGAAGCTGCTCGGTGGCCTCTTGATGAGAGCTTTTGATCCTTGGCGTCGGTGGGTAGTGAGCTATCATCCATGGATGGACCGAGCAGGGGAGCTGGTCGGTGGCCTCTTGATGAGAGCTTTGATCCTTGGCGTCGGTGGGTAGTGAGCTACCAGCCATGGATGGACCGAGAAGGGAAGTTGCTCGGTGGCCTCTTGATGAGGGCTTTGATCCTCAACGTAAATAGGTAGGAGCCACCCGCTAAGGATGGACCGAGCAGGAAAGCTGCTCGGTGGCCTCTTGATGAGGGCTTTGATCCTCAGCATAAATGGGTAGGAGCTACCCGCTAAGGATGGACCGAGCAGGGAAGCTGCTCGGTGGCCTCTTGATGAGGGCTTTAATCCTTAGCGTAGATGGGTAGGAGCTACCCACTAAGGATGGACCGAGTAGGGTAGAAACTACACGGTGGCCTTTTGATGAGAGATTTCGATCCTTGGCGTCGGTGGGTAGTGAGCTACCAACCATGGATAAGCCGAGCAGGTAAGCTGCTCGGTTTTGCGAGGTGTCGTTCGATCTCCCCTGGCATGTGAAAATCTTGAAGAGTGACCGTTGCAGGCGACACGTGACAGAAACACATAAGCGAGGCGAGGCGTTCCAAGATCCGCATCGTTCCGACTTCGGTTGGCCGTGAGACACGGGATGCCCGCCACGTGGCAATTCGGTATTGGAAGGGTTGAAACTATCCCAGGATTCGTGCCCATGTGCGCGCAAATTTCGGCCCTTGGGGGATTTTGTTAAGGCTATAAATAGAGAAGGAGATGGGTTTCTTTCAGCGTTGCTTTTCTGAGATGGCCGGACGCATCTACACGATTGAAGAGATCGTCACTCCCGATGATGTCTATTTGTACAACCAGTCCCTCTCCGAGGGGATGTATCGGGTGTGGTCCAGCACATCGAGGACCATTTCGGCCGTCTACTTGATCGTCGGTCATCTTTCCTCCAATTGCTGATGTATGCAATTTGGAGGAGGACCTCGGGGCTGTACAACCCCCTCTCCGAGGAACTGCAGGATGAGGCGCTCGATATGCTGCACACGCTGTATGTCCTTGGCCTTATCTCGAAGAACAGGCATGATCAGTCGGCGGCCCTTCTCTTGGAATGTTTCCAATAGAGGCAGATCGCGGACTCTTGCCAGGCGGATGGGAGTTCCAGTGCTTCCGTGGCGTCTCGGGTACGTGGGCAGTATCAGAGGGAGCGGGCTGAAGGGGCTAGGGCTCGGCTGGCGGAGATCTCCACGGAGTACCATCAGCAGTGCTTCCTCGACCCCGTACCCTCTCTGTTGTAATTTTAATTTCTGTGTAAGGCTGAAGAGCCCATAATACCCTTGATAAATAAAATTCTCCTTTTGTAACGTATCATTGTTTCCTTTTTGTCTTCTTTGCGTGTTTGAGTATTTTCATAAAACGAAACTCGTGAACTTTGAACCGAGGACAAGGGAAATACATAGGAGAAGTTTCTTCTAGCTCAAAAGACTTAGGGAAATATACCCGACTTAGGGAAAAATACCCGTGACCTTTGAACCGAGGAAGAGGGAAATACATAGGAGAAGTTTCTACTAATTCAAAAGACCTAGAAAAATTTACATCGCTTTGGCAAAGAAGAAACATATATTCATAGATACAATTTTTAAATTCACTTGTATAACTTGAGCTTCTCGGCGTTGTAAGGTCGTGGAAACTTACGGCCTGCCGCGTCTTGCAAGCGATAGGCCCTGTTTACCACCGAAAGCCGGGAATGACAAACGTCTTGCCTGCATTTGGGGGCAGATGCTATTTGGTTTTATCTGTCCACCTCTCCGAAAATGCCAAGTTGATTTATGGCACCGTGTATCGGAGGTTTGGACAGATGCGGCCGTTGTAGCAGACTTCGTTAGATTCCTCCTCGTTTGCGAGGGGTTTTTGATTGTGGGGACGCTCTTCCCTGCAAGCGCAAGCCCCTGCAGTTAATTACGTTACCGTGTATCGATAACCACTTTCTCCTGCTCCAGAAGATCACTTCGTGTCGTGTGTGTTTGTTTTATTTTTTGTTGCCCGTGGATTGTATATGGAGACTAATTTATGTTGCCGCCCATAGGGCGTGGAATAGTCCAAATCCGTATATTCTTGTATTTGGGTTTGGTTTAAGGATAGTTAATCTTGTTTGAGATTAAGATCAACTTAAATGTTTGTTGAGGATACGTTAGTCTAATTTTAGACTAAGATCTACTCAGCATGATTTTTTGGATCATTCATACCTAACAAAAGAGCATTTGGGCTCTATTGCTTTAGTTTAAAGACGTTACGGTCTATTGTTAGTGTTAGTTATATGTATGCCCTAGAGGACATTGCTGTACATATGATGTATATTGTAGTGGATGTTTGGACATATATAGTTAGGACTTTCTTGCTCGACATGATAGTATACTATCTGGTTGCTCTTTATCTTAACATGTACACTGATTGTCTTTATGTTACATGTTGATAAAGCCCTTAGGATGAGTACTTGACTACCAGGATTATGATGCAGATCATACTAGTGGGGACAGGGTAGTCGCTAAGTACATCCTTCAAATGTTCCTAGTCGTAGGTGTATCGAGACATGGCATCGATATACCAGAGCAGACTAGCGTATAGCTTCTCGACCCATGTAGATGGGCGATGGATGATCTCATTTCCATTGGTGTTTGACATCAGAGACAGTATACGGGTGCTCAGTGGAGACTGGGTACACTGGACGGACTCACCGAGAACTCCCAGATGGTATTATACCTAACGTCAGATGGCAGTTCTCTGGTGACACTGGTACAGGTTAGTATGTAGACCCGAGATCGTCATAGAGTCTTATGTGATTCCACTGTGCTTTGATTTCCACCTTACCACGTTCAAGAGAACGTGTAAAACGGTGGCTTTTGGGTACAGTCCCGAATCACATGGAGGTAATGAGCGATAGGAGGGGTTTCGTCTCTTCCGGTATTGAGAGTGGATGTTGCGCTGTGCTCGATTGGCTATAACAGGAAGTACCTGGCCAGGGCTGCTTCAGAGATATACCGGTAAGTATTATCAGTAGTTTCTCGACCCGTGATGAGCCTCACATCGGCACGAATTATCGAGTTACTGGGGTCTGACGTTCACCACCCCTGACGAGATATGCGACATATCAGACGAAGAGACCGGACTGTACGGTAGTGTTACTGATTGGATTCGCAGGAGTACAAGCAGGCTTGCTTATTGATCTTCTGATCGCTCAATACCCGGGTGACCGTTACGTTTAG
The DNA here is from genome assembly GCA_030015575.1 of Agapanthus africanus. Taxonomy (NCBI): domain Eukaryota; kingdom Viridiplantae; phylum Streptophyta; class Magnoliopsida; order Asparagales; family Amaryllidaceae; genus Agapanthus; species Agapanthus africanus. The sequence continues at coordinate 504,896,461 of JASDDO010000001.1, read as the reverse complement.
CAAACCGCTTGCGGCTTGTGAGTGTTTGATATGATCATCACCTACTGCCGGCGTATTGATGAGTCTTTAGAGTCCTACACAGGGGTTTCCTGGCTCAAGCGAAATGGAATATGAGCACATATATGATATGTGCGGGACCGAGATTGATACGAGTATATGATACCGTATTGTATTCTCGCGATTTGTGACATTGGTCGGTTATATGCGATATAGCCGGGTTATCGGATCAAGTGTTGATTCGATAAGTTGTTACATATAAATATTAGTCGGTTATATGTGATATAGCCGGATTATTAAATTAAGAGTTGATTTGATAATCTAAAATATAATTATATATTTGATATATTAATTTACATTAACTAGTAGTAGCTCACTTATGATTTCTTTTCTCACTATTGATATACTTTACATATATGTGATATATGTATTGTTTTCTTTTTGGCACAAAATATATATGTGATATATATAAGTGTGTCATGCTAGATTACACTTGCAACATAGTTAGTATGAGACTCAAACCATGCTAGGTTAAGTTAAGGTTTTATTTTTCTTAAGGATATTAAACATTTGGATAATGAGTCATAGTTCAAAGCTCTTAGAAGCTTATAGGTTTCATTGACTAAGTCCACTTGTTTGTCAACCTTAAGATATTTGTTAACCCAGCCCTTAACTCATAGCTATGGTTTATTCTCTACATGAGTTAGGCATGGCACTAACTCACTATGGTTGCAATTCTAACCTCACACAATAATTTATTCATCGCTTGACTTCATCTTCTTCTTCGTCTTGAGATTGCTTTCTAGTGTGTGAAAAAGTGATGATTTTGAATGAGAAAATGATTTCTAATGTGAGCAAATTCCTACTTCATCATACTCTATTACTTGCCATTTAGTATAGGGTGTTTGCTTCACTAATTCTATGATTAGTGAAGAGATAGCTTGGGTTAGTGTCTCCTCGACGTAGATCATCTTCGACCTCGAATACTTCGAAGAAAGTATGTTCGTTTCTTCAAGGAAGCCTCTCTAGAGTCCGAGACTTCATGATCGCAGCGAAGGGACTACTACACGAAGCCAATGAAGTGAAGGACCGGTCTACAAAGTTTGTATTCCTTGTTCGCTTTTAGTTACAAAGTGTTTGTATATTATTTCGTCGGATTTCTAGTATACGATTTTAGGGTTAGGGTTAGCTAGAACGGCAAAATTTTAATTTGGCATGAGAGATACCTCCCGAAACCTTGCTGCCGTACTAGATGACCCTGCAGTTAGTTTAAGCACGTTTCGGTCCATAGATAGTTTAAGGACGTTGCGGTCCATAGGTCACCATTTTTAGGATGATAGTTTAGTTTAAGGACATTGCGGTCCATAGCTAGTTTAAGGACATTGCGGTCCATTGTTAGTTTAAAGACGTTTCGGTCCATAGCTAGTTTAAGGACGTTGCGGTCCGTAGATCACCATTTGGCGGTGAGGTCGTAGTTTAAGGAAATTGTGGTCCACAGTTAGTTTAAGGACGTTGCGGTCCACAGTTAGTTTAAGGACGTTGCGGTCCATTGTATTGTTGATTGTCGGGACCCGCCACCACTCCGAAGACGTTGAAGAATTACAACGACATATATCAGAGGTGTGGGGAGATGTATCCTTGAACCAATGTTAGTTTGAGAGATCTGTAGTTTGGTTTAGGACTAAGATCAAATTTAGAGAAATTGTGAGCCCATGGGCTCGGTTGATCTGAATTAGGGTCTTTTGGTCAACTTGGACTCAGCCCACTCAATTTTTGAATAAAGTGTTAAACACTTGTTTGTTCTCGGTTCCTTTTGTTCAACAATGCTGAGTATTGATATGGGCTTTGATGCTCATCCTTTTTTGTTTTTTTATTGAGTGTTAAACACTCTTTATGGCGCTGGGTTTTATTTACAGAGCACTTTATATTAAACAGCGCCCATGTGAGAAGCACGTGGGGCGCTGGGCGTCAACCATTGAGTGCAGAGCACCCTTTATTTTATCAGCGCCTACGTGAGGAGCACGTGGGGCGCCGGAGCATTCTTTATTTTATCAGTGCCTACGTGAGTAGCACGTGGAGCGCCGGAGCATTCTTTATTTTATCAGAGCCCACATGAGTGGTACGTGGAGTGCTTGGTGCTGGACGCCAACCGCTGGGTGCTAAGCACTCTTTATTTCAACAGCACCGACGTGAGAGACACTTGGGGCGCTTGGCGCTGAGCGCCAACCGCTGAGTGCTAAGCACTCTTTATTTTAGCAGCGCTCTCGTGAGTGGCACGTGGGGCGCTTGGCACTGAGCACCAACCGCTGAGTGCTAAGCACTCTTTATTTTAGCAGCGCCCACATGAGTGGCACGTGGGGCGTTCAGAGTTGTTTCTTTCTTTGTGCACTTTTCTGAAGAGTTCAATTCTTTGTTCTTCTCTGGATCTTCAATCCCCAAGAACAAATTTATCTCTACGAGAATTAAATTCTCATTTGTAGGAGATTTGTCTCATAGAACTCATATCCAAGGAAAGAACTATGTTCTTTTATAAGGGTTAAACCCTCAGGTATGTCGATGAGATACTATGATCTCTATTTACCTTGAAGAAAGTTCTTCTTTCTTCTTTCTTCAAGCTTTTTTTGCTTGCTGTTCTTTTTGAACTTAAAGTTTTTGGGGGGTTCCTCTCTTCCAGACTTGAAGTCTTGGGTTCTTTATATAGTGGAGGCACATTTGTTGATTCAGTTAAGGAAATCTCTCATTGAGAGATTTCTTAATTGATTTGGAGAATTTATCCACCGTTGGATTTTTGATCCAAGGACTTCTGTTTTACAGAAGACATTTTTCTCGTTTTTTAACAAGATTGGGAAAATATTTTCCCATACAGAACATATTCTGTATCTTGGTGATTTTTAATCACTATTGGATCTTTGATCCAACGGTAATCCTTCTTGTTTAGAAAGATTGGGAAGATATTTTCCCTTACAGAGCTTATTCTGTAGCTTGGTGATTTTTAATCACCATTGGATTTTTGAACCAACGGTGCTCTGATTTACAGAGCACAATATTTTTTGTTTAAAAAGATTGGGAAAATATTTTTCCATACAGAGCTTATTCTGTATCTTGGTGATTTTTAATCACCATTAAATCTTTGATCCAACGGTGCTCTGATTTATAGAGCACAATCTTTCTTGTTTAGAAAGATTTGAGGAGTATTTTCTCAATCAGAATTTAATTCTGTACTCTGGTGATTTATCATCTCTGTTGGATCTTTGATCCAAGGGTGGAGAACTTTTAGTTCTGGCGCTGGCGCTCTCGTGCTTTGCACGTGAGGCGCTGCCTCAGAGTTTTGGCACTCTCGTGCCTTGCACGTGAGGCGCTGCCTCAGAGTTTTTAACTCCGGGCGCTGGCGCTCTCGTGCCTTGCACGTGAGGCGCTGCCTCAGTTCAAATTTTAAATAGAGCCTTGCTCTCTTATTGGGGGGAAACAAATGCCCCCCAAACCGTTGCGCTCATGTGGCAACCTTTCCACCGTTGGATCATCTTGGAAGTTGGATCGTCTCCCAACGCCTATAAGTAGGGCATTTAGTCCTTGAGACGACTTCTGTTCATCTTCTTCCTTTTTTATTTCTGAGAATTTAATTCTCCCTTCAGAGCTATGCTCTCTGCCTAAGGAAATTCCTTTTAGAGTTAGAACTCTGCCCAAATTTGGTAAGGATTGAACTTATTAACAGAGTTTTGCTCTTCTTAGATCGTGGATCTTAAAATGGATTTTTAGGGTTACTTAACCCATTAATTAGAACACTGTTCATCTCTATGAAGAACTCTTAGAGTTCGTTTTGTAGATCTTAAAGATCTTGGAGTTTTTACTCTGCAAAAAATTTTGCTTTTTTCTGAAAACCATCACTTAGAGATCCACAGACATGATCTTGGAGTAGTAAACCTCAATGTCTTGGGCATTCCCCTCTGATTCTTAAGGATTCATGGGGGTTTTATTTTTCATTTCCTTATCATAGGGGGTTTCTGGAATTTAATTCCATGGCATGAAAGGAATTTAATTTCTTACCGAAGAGCTTAGCTCTGAAAAATCAAAGGGCTTTTCATGAATTTTATTCTTTGGTGTTATTGAGCGTTTTTATAAGGTTGCACAATTTTAATTTCGTTGGGTGTTCCAACGGAACTTGTTTTCTCTATGGGGATGTCAAGAGTTGTTTAAACTCCCGTGTTTGTTTAATGAGAATTTTCTTGATCAGTTTGATCACTAAACTTTCACTGATTTTTCTTATCAGATACGATGGCCGCTCATCTGTATGATCTCGACGAAATTATTTCTTATGAAGACATTCGTGTCCAAGGCCGCTGCCAAAACCAGGAGTTTACAAACGCCCAATGCGTTGAGCTTATGCTTCGCTTCGACGAGTACAATCGTCGACTATTTCCCCGTCATTCCGCTCTTTTGAAGATCCTCGTAGGAGCGATTTGGGAAGCACTTCCAGGATTTTACGAGGCTATGCCGCTTAAGGCACTTGACGATGCCGAAGACAAGGTGCACTCAGTATATCTGATGGGCCTAACCTCGAAGAGGCGGCGAGATAATCTTGGTAATATCTTGCATCATGTTTTCCAACAGACGACTATAATCTCTGCCTACCAGAGGATGGATGACATCAACGAGGATCCTGACGCTTGCATTCGTGAGAAGGTGCACACAAGAATGGTCAGAAAAATTAGAAGCATTTTAGACGGGCTCGCTTCTGAATTCCTCGATCCATGTCTCGGATTTATTGTTTTTCCATTGTAAACACTTTCTTTTGTTTTTGTATGAGTTCTTAGAGTATAAATGACAAAACTTTCTTTCCCCCTTTTTTTACATGTATTCTGCATGAAGTGTTGTTGTACTGTTGTTGGAATTCATGTGTCAAAGCAAGAAAGCTTTTCATGAAGAACTCAAGCAAGAAGAAGATGAATAATCATTAGAATCCATTTGTGATGAATAATGAAAAGAAGATAATGATTAATTATGCAACCATGGTCAACTAAACCTTTGTAGAGATTTAACTAGGGCTAGGGTTTGGGTTGGGTTAAGTATGAGTCACTTGAAAATATCTTACACAAAACAAAAAGGAAAACCTTCTAGAAGGTTCATGAATGAACTAACCCAAATCAAACCCTAATCTTATTTAATCTCCACTAAACATGCTGCATTAGTAACTATATCATGTTACAATATTATATATCACATATATAATATTTATTGTAACAAAATAAAATAATACAATTAACATATATCGCATATATCAATGTATTACCCGAGTGAGAAAAAGAATCTTTTAGTGAGCTAATATTAGTTAATGTAATTTAATATATCATATATATTATTATACATTAAATTATCGAATCAACACTTGATCCGACAATCCGGCTATATCGCATATAACCGACTAATGTCTCATTCACCGATTCATCGAATCAACACTTGATCCGAAGACCCGGCTGATATCAAATATTGCGAGGATAGAATACGGTATCTCATATCGCATTATCCTCGGTCCCGCACATATCACATATGTGCTCCTACTCCGTTTTGCCTGAGCCAAGAAACCTCTATGTAGGTGTTCCCCTCCGAAATACGGCGCACAGGACTGCGATGTCCTGACGCTGAGATTCGGGGCAGATGCTATTCGGTTTTATCCGTCCACCTCTCCGAAGATGCCAAGTTGATTTATGGCACCGTGTATCGGAGGTTTAGACGGATGCGGCCGATGTAGCAGACTTCGTCAGATTCCCCCTCGCTTGAGGGGTTTTTGATTGTGGGGACGCTCTTTCCTGCAGGCGCAAGCTCCTGCAGTTAATTACGCTACCGCATCGCGGTAACAACTTTCTCCTTCTCCAGAATTTCACTTCGTGTCGTGTGTGTTTGTTTTGTTTGTGGTTGCCCGTGGATTGTATACGGAGACTGAGTAATGCCGTCGCCCGTAGGACGTGGATTAGTCCAAATCCGTATTTACTTAGATTTGGGTTTGGTGTTTTTAGTTTAAGGATGGATTAGTCGCGTTGTGGCTAAGATCAACTTAAACGTTCGTTAAGAATACGATAGTCCTGTTTGAGACTAAGATCAACTTAACGTGATAATTCATTTAATATCTGGCCATCGGGACTCGTCACCTCTCTAACGTCGTTGAAGGATTATAACGGCAGATATCAGAGGAGTTCAGAGATGTACCCTTGAACCAAGGTTGATTTGGAGTTTTACAGTCCATTTGAATGTTTAAGGATACGTTAGCCGTGTTTGGGGCTAAGATCAACTTAAACGGGATCGTTTAGATCCGACAAAAGAGCAATTGGAGGCTCTATTGTTCCAGTTTAGGGACGTAGTGGTCCGTGTTCCAGTTTAGGGACATGGGGGTCCATTGCCAGTTTAGGAACGTGGTGGTCCGTATTCCAGTTTAGGGACGTGGTGGTCCGTCATTAGTTTAAGAACATTTCGGTCCAACATTCCCATTTAGGGACGAATATTAGTTTAAGGACGTTTCGGTCCAATATTAGTTTAGGGACGTTCCGGCCCAATATTAGTTTAGGGACGTTCCGGTCCGATATTAATGTGTGGCCGTCGGGATCCGTCACCTCTCTGACGTCGTTGAAGGATTACAACGACAGTCGTCAGAGGAGTTCGGAGATGTACCCTTGAACCGGATATAAATTGATTTAAGAGAGAGCTGTGCTTAGTCAATTTTATTTAAGTACTTGCGGCCAAAATTGGGCTAAGTCCAGTGGAAAATGTTCAACACCTTTATTTATTTCCGGTCTATTAGACCTGTGCTAGGGCTTTGCCCACACTTAAATAATGCATTGCATTACTTCAGGCCATTTATGCCCATTTTGACTGGGCTCTGCCTTTTTTATTATGATGCAGATCATTTGTTTTGGTCCACTGGACCTTTCAATTGGGCTCTGCCCTTTTAAATAATGCATAGCATTTTATTTATTAGGCCTGTTAAGCCTTTTAATTGGGCCTGGCCCTTCAGGAAATGAAATGCATTGCATTTGTCAGGCGCTGTGCGCCCATCAATGAGCGCAAGCGCTTGTGGTGAGGACACGTGTTATGCTCTGGCGAGCGCAAGCGCAACAGCGCAGTGCGCTGCGCTAGTGCGCTGCGCTGTTGCGCTGCTGACACGTGGCGCGCTCTGGTGAGTTGCGCCAACAAAGGAGCGCAACAGCGCAATCTTTCAAGTGCAAAGCACTGTTTTATATTCTGGTTGATTTTAAATCAAAGAAAACAAGTTTTCTTTTGTTTTCAAAGAACTAATGGTTCATAAGAAAGTGCAAAGCACTACTATTACTTTTTTTTATATTTAAGATTATTGATCTTGTTCTTAGATCAATAGTCTGTCCATAAGAGAATTTTCTCTTTTTTCCTAAAGGTTTTTACCTTCTGTTGTTCTTGAGGAGTTCTCAAAAGTTCTCTTCTCTCTTTTTTTTAGAAAGATCTTGATGATTGAATTGAGGCTTGGGGTCCTTTTTATAGTGCTCAAAAATTAGTTAAATTTGTTAAAGAGATCCTTCTCTGAGTGATTTGGGGAATTTTCCCCACCGTTGGATCTTTGATCCAAGAGCTTCTGCTTTGCAGAAGAAAATCTTCTTGTTTTAACAAGAACAGAAAAGATTTCTTAAAATTTTAATTCTGTTTGGCGCAGATGCCCCAGCGCGTGACACGTGTCGTGCAGTGCACAGCGCAGCGCAACTGCGCTAGCGCATCTGCGCTGACACGTGTCGCGCAGCGCACAGCGCGGCGCAACTGCGCTAGCGCATCTGCACGCAGATGCACTAGGGCATCTGCGCTGACACGTGTCGCGCAGCGCACAGCACGGCGCATCTGCGCTGACACGTGTCGCGCAGTGCACAGCGCAGCGCAACTGAAGCGTTGCTTCCTTTAATAGAGCTTTGCTCTGATTGGGCGCGCCTTCTCGGGCGCTGCGCTGACGTATTAGCGCCTGACACGTGGCGCGTTGCGTCCGGGATTTGAAGTGTTGCTTCATAATTTGAATTCTTGAATTTTCAGCAGAGCTTTGCTCTGATTGGGGGAAACAAATGCCCCCCCACCGTTGCGCTCACGTGGCGCGCACGTGAGTGCAGCGGTGGTAAACCCCTGACCGTTGGATCAAGGGGTGAGCTGAAGGGGCGCAAGCGCCTTATAAATAGGACCTATGACCCTTTAGAAAACTTCACTATTTTCTAGATTTTGATTCCAGAGCTTTGCTCTTGCTTAGAACTTCAAAGCTTTGCTCTCGTTTCCAGAACTTCAGAGCTTTGCTCATTTCCGAAGTTAAAAACTTAAGGTAAAATTAATTTAAATCAAATTAACTTAACCTTAACCAAAGAGCTTTGCTCTTACAGATCTTTTGATCTAAATAGATCCCCATTGGGGTTTCATAAACAGAGCTTTGCTCTCAAAAACTTATAGACCTACAGGGATCTTGTTCATAGGTTTTAACCCACGAACAGAGCTTTGCTCATAGTTCATCTGTGGATCTTTTAGATCTGAAAAATGAAAAAATTTCACAAGTTTTTCATGGATTTTCCAAGATTTCAAAATTTTTAATTCTTTTAGGTATAGACATTTTCTGATGGACCTTTCCATTTTTACCATAGAGCTGTGCTCTTTTTAAGGAATCTTATTTCCCTGGGGCCAGAGTTTGACAAGTGTCACTCTGTGACAGAGCTTTGCTCTGAAAGAGAAGATTTTCTCTTTGTCTCTAGGGATTCTTCCCACCCCTTTTTTTTATAAATGGGAATGTTTTCCTGGGGACCAACTGACAATCTCATCCAATGATGAGGTTGTCTGATGTATTGTCATCCAGATTTTGTGGGTCCCCCTTTGGTCTCCCACTCACTGCACTGATGTGTGGTATAATTAATTAATTTTAATTTAATTAATGCATTTTCTTTTTTAGACGCCAAACGTTAGAATTACAACACTAACGGCTAAATTGTTCTTTTGCAGCGATCATGTCTCTAGACACTTCATTCCCGTTCGTCCGCTCGGAGGAGGGATTTCCCGAGGCGCCCTTGGACCGTGAAGTCCTGACCATGATTAGAGAATACGATCCGGAGTACAAGAATCTTCACCTTTGGGGGTCTTGGTATAACTAGATCATTATGAGTCGACGCAGCATCACATGCGCAATGCCGTCCGAGCCCATTACGGCGATCCATTATGCTACCCCACCCTCGGTGCAGTATGCCGTGGAGATGGTGGATTGGACCGCGAACAGCTTTCTTCATCCTGCTATGGATGCGGTTCCGGTCCAACGTCCTATGGTCTTGGATATCCTAGGACGTCGTATTTGTCAGGGCGAGGCGAGACCCTGGGGGCAATCATATAACATTGGTCTGATCCCCCGCCATCCGATTGGCTACCTGCCGTGGGCCCGGTACATCCTGTCGACGAAGATTAGGATTGTACCCCGCGGTCTACGTCTCTCTCTTCCAGTATCCCATGCTCCCCACCTGGTGGTTTAAGGCTTTCCTGGAGCAGTGGAACATTCCGACCCACACTTTCCTTTCCATGGATCGGGAAGTGTCCATCTCTTTGGAGGAATTCGCGGAGGTATCTGGCCTACCAGTCATGGGGGAACACTATGAAGAGCTGCTCCCGACAGATGAGTACGTCTTCGGTGCTAAGCCGATGGTAAGGGGGATCACGCCGGAAAATGCCGTTCAACACCAATTCCCGAGCCTGATCAAGGTGTTGAACATCTACGAGTCCCTTTTTATCGAACATGGGAGTCGGGGGGTTAACTTTGAGGACTTCATTGCTCGTTTCCTTCATCCAAGCGTCATTTCATCGGGATCTGCCAAGTTTGCCACCCTGGATGACCCTTTCGGTTTAGGTTTGGATAACCTGCCAGCGAAAGACATAGACCAAAGGGACTTTTTTCTTCCTAACTCCCCGACCATGTCTTTTGCAGAAATTGCGGCCCCTGGGATGGATGAGGAGGCCTTTTTCTTAGGATTTCTCGGACTGTGGCTGAGTTGGTTCGCGATCCCAATGCACTCTCATCGCATGCGGCCCTCTGTCTTTTACCCAGCCCACCGAATGGTCATCGGGGTAAAGATGGCTGTGGGGATCGCTGGCTTGGCGCACCTATATCATGGCCTCAGCCGAGCAGCGGATGCCAATGAGCCCGGGGTACTGCACGTGGTCTTCCTGATGCACTACTTTGCATCGTGGCTGGAGCTACACACGGCGGGTGTCTTCGGCATGCATAAAAGGCCTTCATTCTTTGACAAGTGCGGCTTTCCTCGCATTATACAGTTGATTGGCTCATCAATCGTGACCCCCTCACCACGGAACGCCAGGGGTTTACTGCTTCGCCCTCACACCGTTGGCGTCGGGATGTCCTTTATTGACAAGGTATTAACTATTAGAAAAGCGTCCACCACTATGGTGCGACCATTACAGGACTCCTTTAAGGATGGAGCTTCAGTGTTGACGGCCTGAGAGACCCTCCACTTGTATTCTATTAGACCGGGCTTCTTAGTCTTCAGGCAGGACGGTGCGGCAATCTTCATGAGATATAACCCGCATCATTTTGCCCAACAACTGGGCTACGATCAAGGGGTACCCTTGGAAGCTTTCTTACTGGAACCTGCTGCCAATGAAGGAGGGATGGAGAACGCGTTACATCACTTCATGCGCTTGAACACGGGTTCTCGTTTTTTTATCAGAACGCCGGCCTGCGCTCCACGACTCCTTAATGTATATAGAGAGTGGTACAATCATGCGACGGGGGCCGTTATAAAGGAGGAGAGGCGAGTGTTGATCGACCGCAAAGAAGCACCTCCCGGCACCGACCGTAATGCTCCCTTAATGCCAAGGACCCCGGTGGTTCCGCCTCTAAAAGATGCCGGGGGCAGACCATCGCGTGCGCAAAGTCCTCCGCACGGATTGCCGCTTCCCGATATTACAGATGCAGCCCCGGCGCCCCGTGCTTCAGTGGAGACAGTGGCCGTGGCCTCGCCGGAGTCCGGTGTAGGTGCAGACATTGGGACCCGTCGTCCCAAAGTGGCTGCTAAGCGGAAGTCGATCCCACGTGATCCTAGGGTCAGAGGGCAAAAGAGAAAGAAGTCGCTCTTCGCCGCAGACGCCGTGTTCGGTCAGGAACCCCATGCTCCCTACGCCGAGGGCCTAATCGAATATAGGACTAACGAGGGATTAATCATGCCGCCGCCGGACGACACAGACTTGGAAGCCGCTCTCGAAACCTCAGCATGGTTGGCGAAGCGTGACGCGTGGCTGGCTAAGCTTGTGCAATCAGGTAACTACTAGTCACATTTTCTTTATTGTAACATATCTTCCTTATTGCTTTTGAGCAACGCTTTTCTTTCCTTCCTTCCAACAGGCATCACTGATGAAGAAGCCATCGCCGCTTCTTTGAAGACTTTCCAGGAGGAGGAACGTCTTAGAGCGTCTATGGGCCTTAGTAAGTTTTAATCCATCAAGTCTCCATCTCCCTCGTGTTATGGTCGATCTAACCTCTCTCTTTTTATTGCAGAAACCTCAATGTTGTTCCCACCAAGCGACGCAGATGTTTTACCAGCTGCCGATGTTCACGCTTCCTCTGGGCCACCGCAGGAGGTTCGTCTCGAAGAGCCGATGAAGGATGCCTTAAAGGCTCTGGAGGCATCCCTGAACGAGGATGACGACGCCTTGAAGGAGGCGTCACTAAGGTCCATCGCGACAGCCCGGGAGAAAAGGAAGCGGCTGAGGCGTGAAGCGAAGGCACGCATGGCTGCCTTGGCTATGGGAGCGGGTCCCAGCACCGCCCCTCGTGCTGATACTCCATCTGCAGAGGCCCCTGTTGCCTTATCCACTGCCCACAGAGAGGTGGCGCGCGCAGTTCGGAGCGCAAACGGTAAATCCGCTTCAGGTAATATTTCTCTCAGAGTTTTTGTTATGAGGATTTTTAATGTCATTGGTCCTTATATCCCTTATCTTGCAAGGCCGAGTCCGATCGAGGGGGAGGCGAAAACCGTTGATCCCAAAGAAACAGAGGAGGCGGAACCTGCCGAACTCGAGCCGACGGTGGGCAACGTCGTTGTGGCTTTGGAGCCTGAGGTGGAGGTCGAGGGGCCTGCAGTCGAGAAGGTCATTGATGCCGAACCTGAAGTGGTGGCAGATGATATGATCATTATAACTGAACCGAGGGTGGTGGTGGACGAGGCGCTTGAGGCCGGCGACCTCGTGGTGACAGTGGATGAGCCGATGGAGACGGCGGAGCTCGAAGTAGTTGCGGGTGAGATGGGTACGACTCTTGGGGAAGAGTCAGCCGCATCCTTCCAAGAATCCGGCAACGCTCCAATCATTGCCCTCCCTGCTTACGATCTCCTGCCATATCCTGGTCGCGGTAGCACGACGACGGTCCCCATCGAGTCGGGTGATGAGGCTACAGGCGGTGGCCTCATGTCGATAGAGGAGGGAGTCGCTTCTGTTTCGGCCGGGAGCTCCTCAGGTAAACCTTAGGTTACTGTCTTTCTTATTTTACAATCCTTTCTGACAAGTTCACCTTTCTTGTAACGCAGGTGCAGCCAGCGCCGATGCCCCACTGCTTGAAGGAGCGCCTTCAACGACTGCCTTGGCGGTAGTCACCTCTCAACCCTCTCCTATACCACCTAAGATGTTGGAAGGTATGGGTCCGCAACTTATTAGTCTTATCTTTCAGATGTATAGTTTACGTACTGAAGTCGTGCTGTTGTGTCTTTTCAGGAGTACTTTTTGACCATCTTTACCAGATGTTGCTCCCACACTTCTCCTTCCCATCCGAGCTTGCTTCTTCCTCTGGTGGCGTTGGTGAGTATGATTTCCAATGACATCCTCCTTTCTTCATTGATGGGATTATTTCTAAACCCCTTTTTTTTATCTCGACTGCAGTGTTACAAATCGAAGGAGGGGATGAAAGACGGGCTGCGTTGCCGACTCTTCCGGCTCTGCCACCTGCCTCAGCTGGTACAGCGACTATCACATTGATAAAGTCTTCCTTCTTTATTTTCAGAACTGTTATCTGATCACATCTTGTTTCTTTTCAGCTGTCGTTCCGGTCTCGGCGCCCTTCGAATCTCGCATCATAATGCCGGCGGGTCCTTATCTGAGGAGTCTGTCTTCAAAAGGCGCCGCGAATAGTCTGAGCATGTTGAGTGACTACGTCGAGGAACTCGACATTGAAACTCTTACATCTGCCGCAGACTTCGCTATGATGGTTAACCCGATGCTAGCAATACCCGTGAACTTTCATGATGAGGGCATCGTCGCATCCTGGGTTAACCATTGTAGGGAGATCGAGGGTCGCCTATATCAGTTGGAGTCGCTGCGTCCCGCTCCCGAGGCCTTAGCTGCCAGTAATCAAAGAACAGTGTGGATTGAGCAGAGCGCTCCTTACTTCCGCCACTTCGAACAAGAAGTCATTTCAAGGCGCAAGGAGCGTGGTGAAACTTCAAGCAAATCTGTCCAACTGCATGCTCGGGTGGAGGCCAAAGCCGCACGGCTGAAGGTTGTCTTTGAGGGCCTCCTGCAATGTCTTTCTGAAGGGTTATCATTGAGGCAACACCTTGATGTTGTCGAGCGAGATGCACCTAGCCAGGAAGCAGCCCAGAAGGCGGCGGAGGAGCAACTTTCATCTTTCTTGCAGCAGCGAGCCCGGGTGGAAGCGGAGGTGGCCGCGGCAGCCGCTCAGGAGGAGGCGCTGAAGGAAGTGTGAGAGCAGCTTGTGGATTTACTAAAGACACTTCCTCCTCAGTAGCTATCCATCTTTGTATCGTTTGTACTTGTAGATAAAAGAATGTATATATATATATTTTTTTATTCTTTGACATAATGTATCCTGTACCCGATTAAGTTTATGAATAAAAGATACACCTTTTTTGTCATGTGTCATTTTCTCCGTCTTCTCTTTCTTTTACTATCAGCATATCACTTTAGCAAACATGTTTAACGGATGATTAGAACGAGTATCCTGACTTTCTTAAGAAATAGCGATGGCTTAGGCCGCAGGTTCGGATCCGCTGCCTAAGACTTTTCAACTCTATGAGCCGTGAGGGTCTCATAGAGACTTTTCTCCCTACGGATCGAGAGGATCTCGTAGGTGAGCTTTCTCCTTAGGAATCGTGAGGATTCCCAAGTGTGGTTTTCTCTTACAAGTCGTAAGGATCCTATAAGAGAATTTTTCCCGCTTACGAGTCGTGAGGACCCACAAGCGGTTGTTTCCCTCCTCGTCGAAATTCGACTTTGGAGAGTGAGACCCATGAATAGCATGCAAGAGACCATTTTGGATTGACTTGCAGGATCCCATTATTTAGGAAGCAAGTTTTTAGTCCTTGCTGCCTGAGGCTTCATTTGCATGTTGAGACGAATCGGGAATTTCCCGCGGAGACACAATTTCTCTGCGAGCCGACGCGAATCAAGAGGCTCTCATCAAGGAGTGTTTGTATCCGTGAGTCAAGGAGTTTGCTAGGGATTATTTGTTTCCCAAGCGCCAAGGATTATTTGTTTCCTTGGGGTCTGAAACGAGTCGAGGATTTCCCACGGAGGCGTTGGTGGCTCTGCGAGTCGACGCGGATCAGGAGGCTCTCGTCAAGGAGTGTTTGTATCCGTGAGTCGAGGAATTTGCTAGGAATTATTTGTTTCCCAAGCGCCAAATATTATTTGTTTCCTTGGGGTTTGAAACGAGTCAAGAATTTCCCATGGAGGCACTGGTGGCTCTGCGAGTCGACGCGGATCAGGAGGCTCTCGTCAAGGAGTGTTTGTATCCGTGAGTCGAGGAATTTGCTAGGGATTATTTGTTTCCCAAGCGCCAAGGATTATTTGTTTTCTTGGGGTTTGAAATGAGTCGAGAATTTCCTACGGAGGCACTGGTGGCTCTGCGAGTCGACGCGGATCAGGAGGCTCTCGTCAAGGAGTGTTTGTATCCGTGAGTCGAGGAATTTGCTAGGGATTATTTGTTTCCCAAGCGCCAAGGATTATTTGTTTCCTTGGGGTTTGAAACGAGTCGAGAATTTCCCACGGAGGCACTGGTGGCTCTGCGAGTCGACGCGGATCAGGAGGCTCTCGTCAAGGAGTGTTTGTATCCGTGAGTCGAGGAATTTGCTAGGGATTATTTGTTTCCTAAGCGCCAAGGATTATTTGTTTCCTTGGGGTTTGAAACGAGTCGAGAATTTCCTACGGAGGCACTGGTGGCTCTGCGAGTCGACGCGGATCAGGAGGCTCTCGTCAAGGAGTGTTTGTATCCGTGAGTCGAGGAATTTGCTAGGGATTATTTGTTTCCCAAGCGCCAAGGATTATTTTTTTCCTTAGGGTCTGAAACGAGTCGAGGATTCCCACGGAGACGCTGGTGGCTCTGCGAGTCGACGCGGATCAGGAGGCTCTCATCAAGGAGTGTTTGTATCCGTGAGTCGAGGAATTTGCTAGGAATTATTTGTTTCCCAAGCGCCAAGTATTATTTGTTTCCTTGGGGTTTGAAACGAGTCAAGAATTTCCCACGGAGGCACTGGTGGCTCTGCGAGTCGACGCGGATCAGGAGGCTCTCGTCAAGGAGTGTTTGTATCCGTGAGTCGAGGAATTTGCTAGGGATTATTTGTTTCCCAAGCGCCAAGGATTATTTGTTTCCTTGGGGTTTGAAACGAGTCGAGAATTTCCCACGGAGGCACTGGTGGCTCTGCGAGTCGACGCGGATCAGGAGGCTCTCGTCAAGGAGTGTTTGTATCCGTGAGTCGAGGAATTTGCTAGGGATTATTTGTTTCCCAAGCGCCAAGGATTATTTGTTTCCTTGGGGTTTGAAACGAGTCGAGAATTTCCCACGGAGGCACTGGTGGCTCTGCGAGTCGACGCGGATCAGGAGGCTCTCGTCAAGGAGTGTTTGTATCCGTGAGTCGAGGAATTTGCTAGGGATTATTTGTTTCCCAAGCGCCAAGGATTATTTATTTCCTTGGGATTTGAAACGAGTCGAGAATTTCCCACGGAGGCACTGGTGGCTCTGCGAGTCGACGCGGATCAGGAGGCTCTCGTCAAGGAGTGTTTGTATCCGTGAGTCGAGGAATTTGCTAGGGATTATTTGTTTCCCAAGCGCCAAGGATTATTTGTTTCCTTGGGGTTTGAAACGAGTCGAGAATTTCCCACAGAGGCACTGGTGGCTCTGCGAGTCGACGCGGATCAGGAGGCTCTCGTCAAGGAGTGTTTGTATCCGTGAGTCGAGGAATTTGCTGAAGACATTTGTTTCTTCGGAGTTGGACTGAACCGTCGAGATTTGGCTTCGTCTGCTGGCGGAGCCTGTTGGGAAAGTATGGTTCCCTCTTTGTTTACGCCCTTGAATTGTATACAGGGATCGATGTGATCTTAACTGTAGGGCCAAAATTTTATCATCATTTTTTTTTGTTTTATCTCCGCGATGCTCTATCATTTCAGCTTTTATATCGCGAAGGTCGCGATTACCCAATCATTTCGGCTATTTTTCGCGGTGCCCAATCATTTCGGCTGTTTTTCATGCATACATTTTCACTTGCTGCTTTTTTATTTGCAAGTTGCCCTATCATTTCGGCTATTTTTCGCGGTGCCCAATCATTTCGGCTGTTTTTCATGCATACATTTTTACTTGCTGCTTTTTATTGCAAGTTGCCCTATCTTTTCGGCTATTTCGTATGCATGTGCGGCCTATTGGTTTTTCGCTGTAAACTGATTTCGGCATCAGCACCGCTACAACTGGGATATTACCAGGAGCGAATCATCATCTGCCTCTGTCGATGTCGAACAAAGGTGGCTTAGCGACCAGGGTTAGGGTCCTGTCGGCTAAGGCTTTTGACTTCATGAGCCGTAAGGGTTTCACGAAGTTATTTCTCCCTACAAGTCGTGAGGATCTTGTAGGTGTATCTTCTCCTTAGGAATCGTGAGGATTCCTAAGTGTATGTTCCTCTGTAAGTCGTAAGGATCCTGCAAGAGGGTTTTCTCCTTGTAAGTCATAAGGATCCCACAGGAGGGTTTTCTCCTTGTAAATCGAGAGGATTTACAATGGTCGTTCACCATACGAACATATCCCCAGTCACGGATGAAACTTGGTTAGGGAAATGTTTATTCGCGCCCGTGGATTGTATACAAGGGCCAGTATTGAGCCACTTGTAGGGCAATATCTAAAGTTGTGGGGGTTGCTTAAGCACAGGTTTAGGTCTCTGTAACTTAAGAGTTTCAAATCCTATGAGCCGTGAGGGTCCCATAAGAGAGTTCTCCTTACGAGTCGTGAGGATCTCGCAAGTGTATTTTCTCCTTAGGAATCGTGGGGATCCCTAAGTGTGTTGTTCCCTTGTGAGTCGTAAGGATCTCACGCGGGTGGTTTCTCCTTACAAGGTCGAGAGGACCCTATAAGTGTCTTTTAACGAGATTGCGCCCTTTCGGGTTTTCACAAACACTCGCCAGTAGTCCTGCTGTTTTTACTCACGGAGCCCTTTCAGGTTTTCATCCGTGCCCCTTTTTGCTTATGGACATACTGTTTTATTTTATTTTATTTTTATATGTTTTTTTTTATATCTCGTCAGCCTAAAGATGCTGCGGTAGTAGTTTAAAGACGTTTCGGTCTGCTACTAGTTTAAGGACATTTCGGTCCGCTATTAGTTTAAGGACATTTCGGTCCGCTATTAGTTTAAGGACATTTCGGTCCCCTATTAGTTTAAGGACATTTCGGTCCGGCGTTGAAAGGCTGGCTACTGCTTATAAAGCTTGAGCTTAGGAAGATAGCGAGCGGACATAGTCGTCGTCATCTATCATTGACCTAGGCTGTGGCTCATTAAGCGTAGTATTTCTTTAGGAAGCGACCGTTTATTGGTCTGAAAGGCCTTTCACCGTGCATGTCCATGAGTAGGTAGGCCCCACCCTGGTAGACCTTATCTATGATGTATGGGCCTTCATAGTTTGGCTCGAATTTTTCCCGCTTGGCGCGATTGGGGATCATAGGCCTTTTGACCACTAGCACGAGTTCGCCTTGGCGGAATGTCCTTGGTCGGGTCAATCTTTCATATGAGCGCGTCATCTTTGCTTTATAAGCTTCCAGATTTTGCTGTGCTATGAGCCGGGTTTCATCAAGGGCGTCAAGCTCCTCAAGCCGAAGGTGAGCATTTTCTTCGTCCGTTAGCTCGTGGTGGACTGCCACTCGTAAAGAGGGTAATTCTATCTCGAGGGAGAGTACTGCTTCCATCCCAAATACCAACGCGTACGGCGTTGTGTTCGTGGCCGTCTTGAACGTAGTTCGATACGCCCAAAGAGCCTCTTGCAGTCTCTCGTGCCAGTCTTTCTTATTTCGGGACACCGTTTTCTTCATGATTTTTGTTAAAGTCTTATTGAAGGCCTCAGCTAGTCCGTTGGCTCGCGGGTTATAAACCGAGGAATATCTCCAGTCTATGTTATGATGTTGCGCGAAGCGACTAATCTTGTGGCTTCTATATGCTGGCCCGTTATCGAAGATGATCCGTCACGGAGTTCCAAATCGATATATGACATGCGTCCTGAAGAAATGGAGGATATTCTCTGTCTTCACTTCTCTTAACGGTACTGCTTCTACCCATTTAGAGAAGTAGTCAGTCGTCGCCAGGATGAAACGATGCCCTCTAGACGATGCTGGTTCGATGGGGCCGACTATATCAGTCCCCCACATCTCGAATAGCCAGCTAGCCACCGTTGGATGTAATGGATTTGGATGCTAGTGGATGAAATCCCCATGAATTTGACACGAGTGACACTGCTTCGCATATTCGAGGCAGTCTTGAATCATCGTGGGCCAGTAGTAGCCCATCCGTTTTATCTTCAACTTCATCTTTGGGCCTGCTTGATGAGAACCGCAGAGTCCGTCGTGAACTTCCTGGACGATCCTTTTCGCTTCATCAGGTCCTAAGCATCTCAGCCACAAAAAATCGAATGACCTCTTGTACAGAGTATCGTTGACGAAGGCGAAAGACAGGGCTCGTTTCATGAGCTGATGTCTTGTGGACGCTTCTTCAGGCATTCGGTGGGACTTGAAGTAATCTATGAAGATTTCTCTCCAATCCTCGGTATTTTCCCAATCTTTTACTTGCAGGGTTGTCTGCTCGTTCGCTCCTTTTCCTTCGGATGGTTCCGGAGATATTTCTGCCGGGGCAAACACTCGACGGCTTTGTACCACGATTCTAACGTCATCGAGGTTCTCGTCAGCCAGTTCTTTGGCAATTTTGGCCAACGCGTCTGCTTTGCTGTTTTCCGCACGCGGTATGTTCTCTAAAGTATAAGAGGGGATTTGGGCCAACAATTGTTGCACCTTTTTACCGTATTTCACCAATTCTGGTTTGCACGTTTGGTAGTCTCCGTTTACTTGACTAACGACCAGCTGAGAATCCCCGTGTATGAGGAGGTTTTCAATTCGCATGTCAATGGCGATCTCGAGGCCTGCTGTCAGAGCTTCGTATTCGGCTTCATTGTTTGTCCTAGGCTCTGTTAAGAAGAAAGCGAAACGCATTATCCCTCCTTGCGGAGTCACGAAGATGAGGCCTACGCCCGATTTGATTATAGGGGTGCTTTGTTTGCGCTTCTTCATGGAAGATGCGCCATCGAAATAAAGCTCCCATCGAGTCTCATCACCGTCGACCGCATCAAGCGCATGTTCGTCTGGAAGATCGCGGTTTAAAGGGGAATCGGCCGGTATCGGGTGCTCAGCGAGGAAATCGGCGATGGCCTGGCCTTTCACTGCCTTGAGAGTTTGATACGTTATCGAGAACTCCATCAAGAGCAGAGCCCATTTAGCGAGTCGACCTGTCAGTATGGCTTTTGACATTAAATACTTAAGAGGGTCCACCTTCGAAATGAGACGGACCTCATGCGCCAACGCATAGTGCCTGAGCTTTGTTATCGCGAAGATCAACGCTAGGCAGTGTTTTTCAATGGGGGAGTAGTTGCTTTCTGCCCCCAGTAGAACTCGACTTAAGTAGTAGAGTGCTCTCTCTTTCCCTTGATCGTTCTCTTGTGCCCATAATGCGCCTAAATAACCTTCGAGGGCGGTTGTATAAAGAATGATAGGCTTTCCCTTAACCGGAGCAGCCAACACTGGAGGGTTTTGCAGGTACTGCTTGATCTCGTCTAGTGCGCTTTGGCATTTTTGATCCCAGACGAACGGGGTTCCCTTCTTCATCAGGTGACTGTAAGGGCGGCACTTGCCAGAGAGGTTGGCTATAAATCGCCGAATATATGCGAGCTTTCCTTGGAGAGACCGCAACTGTTTGAGAGTCCTGGGCGGAGGCATTTCCATGATCGCCTTGATCTTGGACGGATCTATTTCGATACCCCGGTGTCGGACGATGAATCACAGGAATTTGCCCGAGGAAACTCCGAATGCACACTTGAGAGGGTTCATCTTCAAATTGTATCGTCGAAGGCGTTGAAATACGGTCTTCAGATGTTCGAGATGTTCCTCATATGATTTGCTTTTAACCACGAGATCGTCGATATAGCATTCGACGATTTCGTGTATAAGGTCATCGAAGATCTTCGTCATGGTCCTTTGATAAGTGGCGCCGGCATTCTTTAAACCGAAGGGCATCACCTTGTAGCAGAATATACCCAGAGGAGTCCTGAAGGTTGTGTGCTTCTGGTCTTCGGGATGCATCTTTATTTGATTATACCCTGATGAGCCATCCATGAAGGAGAAAACCTCATGAGTAGACGTGTTGTCTATCATCAGTTCGGTGACTGGCACTGGGAAATCATCCTTCGGGCAGGTTTTATTGAGATCCCGAAAATCCACGCATATGCGCACAGTCCCATTTTTCTTCATCACCGAGACAATGTTGGCGATCCAATCCGGATATTGAACCTCCTGGATGAAGCCAGAGTCGATCAGCTTTTTGACTTCAGCATTGATACTCATTTCAAGCTCGAGCCGCATTCTTCTTGGTGCCTGTTTGACTGGTTTGATGTCCGGGGATATCGCCAGTCTGTGTACAGCAATTTCTGGATCTAGTCCCGGCATTTCGGAATAGTTTCATGCGAAGCAATCTCTATGTTGCAGAAGCACATCCTTTAACGCAGCTACCCTTTCTTCAGAAAGTAACTCGCTGATGAATGTCGGCCGTGGATCGTTTGTCGTCCCCAACTCAATCTTCTTGAGATTATCTGCAGTGGTATGGATTCCATCTTCCAGCTCTTTTGGCGCTGGTGGGAATTCTGAGATTATCTCGTCGCTGCTGTTTTCGAAGCACCAAGGGAGCTCCTCTATGTCCTCGGGCTCTTCTTTTAATATTGTAATCATGTGACAGGTGCGAATTCGCTTCCAATCCCAATGTGGAACCGGTTCTCCTTTCGTGGCCTTGGGCTCGTGCTTCTGTGGCGGTGCTACTCTCCAGTTGTCGGATAGAGCGAACTTGCCAAGCTGATACTGATCTTCGACCCAATTCTTGAAGGTGAAGCAATCTTCAAGAGGATGCCCTATTACTCGATGGTAAGAGCAATAGTCCGGGTGTGTGACTTCGCCCGCCCGCTCGGGATGTTTAGACTCCGGCAATGTAAGCATTTGATGTTTTAGAGCAAGATCAAGTATCTTCTTCGTCTTGTCCCGAGGAAACCAGTACGCTCGACCCATTTTCTTCATGAGGGATAGATCAATAACGCTCAACTCCCGTTTGCGTGGCTTCTTAGCCCTGTTTTGTTGTTGTTGAGCGCCTTTTTGGCCTTTCGACTTATTTCTGCTTTTGCGCCGAGCCTTCTTTATAACAGGTTGACAAGGAGCGGCATTTTCATCCTTTACGGCCTGTTGGAGGAGACGTTGCGTCTTGGCCTTCTCGTAGATGGTCATCTCGCGGTTGTGATCATCCCGGACCTTTTGACCAGCTTTCTTTATAAGTTTGTCCATTTGTTCCTCGAACGATGGACTGGGCTCCTTTGCATCTGGAACTTTCACAGGCTTAGGATTAGCGTCCTCCCATTGAGCATCCGCTTCTTCATCAAGGTCATACACGACGTAGCAGCCGGGTAGTAACTCTCGTTTCTTTGACCGGATGTATCCAAGCCCTTTTGTTTCCATTCTTCCGTTAGGCAGTTTGCGTTGAGTCCCGGGGACGTTCCAGACCCTGTCATAGAATTTGGCCTTTCTAACGGTCTGTTTGAAGGGTATCCCCTGGCGTTTCAGCAGCTTTTTCAAACCTTCCGTATAATATCTGGGGAGACGGATAGGCTGAAGCCTGTCGAGCGTAGAATCCGCGCCATGCCAGATTTCTTTTTCTACCTTGGTTTCTTCAGAGCGGTAAAACAGAATTGCTTTCTCGCTTTCTCGCCTGGGAGGGATATAGAATGTTCGCAACTCTTCTACATTGTAAATATTAAGTGCATCCAGTTCTTTATGGTGTTTAAGCGGCACCATGGCGACTTGTAGACTTTGTTCTTCGTTAGCGGACTTTAGTATTGAAGGTCGAGCAGAGAATACAGTATGGACTTCATCTTCCGAGTCGCTGCCAAAGATCAATGTAGGAGCCGATGGTCCCGGCTTGTTGTGTTTGGGCGGACCCGAATAAACTATCTCCTCTTCCTCCTCAGTATCACGGCCGAAGATAGAGATGGTAGCGTTAGTTTTATTCTCCGGCTTGTGACACTTCTCTGTGTCTTCGAAATCCGGTAAGAAGTATTTGGCGTCTTCATATTTGCGGACCTCGTTCACAGAGAACGGGTTCAGTTCTCCCGTCACGGTATACTCGAAACCATCCTTAAAATACTTCATACACTGATGTTGTGTAGAAGGGATGATGTTGTATTCGTGTAACCATGGCCGGCCGAGCAAAGCGTTGTAGCATGTCTTGGCGTCGATAACGTGGAACTTAATGTCCGTGACGAGTAACCCGAAGCGTAGCGTCAGTATCACAGATCCAAGAGTCTTTGACGATTGGGAGTTGAACCCGGAGATGGTGATCTTGTCCCGAGCAAGGTGCTGGACGCTCATGCAGATTTCCTTCAACACCCGCACGTTGAGTAGGTTAACAGACGACCCGTTATCGATCAGGATTTTGCCTATCTTTATATCATGGCAGTATCCCGAGACATAGAGAGGGCGATTGTGTTCGCACATCCCAAGTAGAAGGTCTTCATCGCCAAAAGTGACATCGGCCATGTGCACTTCCTCCAATCCATCCTTCATCTTTTCCTTGGCCAAGCATGCTTGGAATTGTTCTGGGTCTTGGAGCGCCTTAATCAACGAATCTCTCGCCTCTTTTGATAGCAAAAGGGCGTCAAGAATGCTGAGCTGTGAGGGCAGCTTCCTCAGATGTGCTAAGACGTTGTAGTCCACCTTATCCTTCTTTGGTGGATCTTTGGCAGCTAGCTCTTCCACCACTTAGTCATCTAAGACGATATCCCCAGAGGCCTTTTCTTTCCCTTTATCTTTTTTGTTCGAGGGTCCGAGGTTCTTTTCGGGCAGCGTGCGATTTCGTAGCCGGATATTTTCGCAAACCATTGGTTCTTCTTCTTTTCTCGAAGCGGACCCTTTAAAGAGAGGGGAAAGTTCTAGCTCTTCATCAGAATCACTCCCGAATGTAGGCACTTGTGATCTACCGGTGTTAATCATGCAACAATCGCCAGCAGTTCTTTTAAGCCCTTCGGTCGTATTTCTTTGTTCCCGACGAGTTTTGCGCTTTTCTCGCTTAAAGCGTTGTCGATGAGCAACGTATCCTTGCCATCATCTATCGAAAGCTTTGCACTCTTGAGTGGGGTGCGAGATCTTTTGATGATATAAGCAATAGGAGGGGTGCGTTTCTATTTCACCAGTAATTTTTTCTTCAGAGGATGGTAGCTTCATGCCCATTGATATGGCCTTAGCAAACCTTTTCTTTATCTTGAATTGACTTTTGTCGGTAGCGAAAGTGTTTAGCTCCAGTGGGATCGTCTCAGCTCTTTCATCAAGTCGCTGGCGCTTGGCCCTTTCCAATATAGTCGTCTCGCGTTCTCGATCAGCTTTACTTTTCAATCGAGCTTCGTTGAGGAATGCGTCAATTTCCTCATCTGATGGCCCCAGGACTTTTGGTTCAGGATCTGCCCCCAGCTTTTCAGTGCAAGGAGTCTCCTCCTCGTTTGTGGCCGAATGGGAGATCATATGACAGCTCGCCACATATTCCTTGGATTCATCCGATGAACTTCCTTCCTCATCTTCTTCTTGAAAAACGTGATTGAAGAATTCTTGGAGCGTAATGGGAGTCCGTGCCTTTTGATTATATTCCTCCAGCGCGTCAATTTATTTTTGCAGGTCCGTGCGCTTGTCGCCGGGTTTCACGGGCTTCTTAGATTTCTTCTTCTTCTTTTTCGAAGATTTTGACGGCTGGCTGCAAGTGCTTGAACCACCAACATCGGTCTTTGAAGTTGGACGAGGTTTTAGCATTCCTTCCATAATTTGCAGCTCTAATGGGTTCTTCCATTTGATTGCTGGACATGTCCGAAGATCATTTAGCATCCTTTTCGTTTTAGCTGATAATACAACCTCCCAAGGAGCTTCTTCAACGACGGAGCATGTTGCCCCCGGCGTATTCGTCCCCTTAGAGGTGTGGGGCTGCGGGGGGTTCACCTTCCATTTGTCAGATAACGCGAACTTGCCCTGTCGGTATTGGTTTTCAAGCCAATTTTTGAAAACGTAGCAGTCTTCGATCGGATGGCCTAGTACTCGATGATAAGGACAGTAATTAGGCTCGTTGACGTCATTTGGTTGCAACGGATGTTTTGGATCCGGCAGATTTATGAGTCTGTTGCGCAATGCCAGCTCGAATAACCTCCTCGTTTTATCACGGGGAAAGGAATAAGGACGTCCCATCCTATCCTCAAGGGGTACGTACGGGCGCATATTATTTTGGCGAGCAACCGGCTTCGAGTCGCTCGGTTGTTGTTGAGATTAGCGACGACAATCGCTTTTCCCTTCCCTTTATCACTTCGGGAGTCCAGCTTTGGAAGAGGAGGTTTATGGCCCATCTGATCCATCTGTACTAGTTTGTCAATCAAGGCTTGGAAGGTAGTCGGCTTGAAAAACATCATAAACTGCGAGATGGTTGCTTGTGGATCGAGGGTTCCCACAAACATACCCACCGCGGGAGCTTCTTCAATGCGTTGCTCGCACTTCGACCATAAGTTCCGCCATCGTATAGCGTACTGAACCCACGTCTCGCCGGGTTTTACCCTGGCGTTAATCAGTGCTGTCATCGGGGTACGTTCACTGGCGCTTGCAAAACGCTGAGTAAACAACAGCTCCATCTCCGCGAAGGTTTTAATAGAGTCGTTAGGGAGCTCAGAGTACTATTCGAACGCCGTATCTGATAAACTTCCGACAAACTGGCGAAGTAAAAGCTTGTCATCTCCACCGGTATTGCCGCAAAGTTCCCTGAACTGGGAAACATGCTGGTGAGGATTGCCCGTCCCCTTGTAGACATGGAACTTGGGAATCGTATAACCTGGCGGGTACTTGATTTGATCGTACCAACTCGGGTATGGTCTCCCCGTTTTCACGACCTGGCCGGCTGTTTCGGTTGCATGATGAACCCGTATTTGCTGGGCGATGTATTCATCCAAATCTGCTTTGGAGATTGTATCCTCTTTAGCTGTGGACAGAACTGGTGGAGGATTCGACGTCTCTCCCCTATCGTCTTCAAGAATGATTGGGGGATCTTCAGCAGGTGGATCTTGTTGAATCATCATACCCACCACATCCTGAAATAGGAGGGCCATTTTCTTTATGTTGGCTGCCTGCTCCGCAGCTTCTTTATCTTTTTTCTCTAGTACGCGACGAAGGAATTCAGCGTCCGTTTCTTGTTCTTGACGCTCGTCCGAGGATGTTTCAGGGGTTTCTTTTGGCCCTGTAAGTGCGGCCATAGCGTTCATCATTTCTTGGAGCTTCTGCTGCTGCTCCTGATCCTTGGTCACTGACCTCGTGTGCGGTCTATGACCTGTTGATATGCGGCTATTTTCTTTTCCCGATGCCATGTAAACCGTATGAACTGTTATGCCCCCAGGCTTGGGGCGTTTAGGCTCACTATTTTTAACTTTTGACGCTGACGCGGGAGTTTTCTCTGGCCTCCTTCTTTTGTAGGCCGTTGAGGTTGAAGGAACCATTGAAGTGGGCATGCTAGCAGCTGCTGTCCCCTGCTGTTCAATGGGACGGCCCTTGTCTTTTTCCACCCTCATCCTTTTGAGAGTGACCTGGGTCGATTACGGAGTCTTGAACCCTCCGCCAAACTTTATAAATTCTTGAGGATAGCCGTTGAGGGGGTTGTTCTTGCTTCGTTTCTGGAACTCTCTCCGCAGGTGGAGGAGATCTCTTCAGTGTAGCGGTTGGAGAGTTTTTCCGTACCCTCCTCAGCAGTTCAAAGCTGTTCCCGGTTGGGACAGCAACGTTGACTTCCACCACTGGAGCCGGTGGAGTCATCCCTGAGGGAGAGTTGCCCCCTGCCTTCCTCACTCGTTGCCAATGGCGACGTCGGGCATGACGAGCCGTTGGGACTGGCTCGGAGATTGAGACATCTTCTTTTTGCCCCCTGTTTGAATGGGGCGCCGCCGGTGTTAACCTCTTAAAGACTGAGGTTGCCTTTTGAGGGGTGATATTCATCCTGTCGAAGACAGATCCTCGAGTAGGGGGAGGAGCAGGCATCATCAGCCTTGAAAAGACTGACTCTTTGACCGGGGAAGCCGCCTTAACGACTTCTGGAGCAACAGTTATTGCCTTCTTCGGGACAGCCAATTTAGAGTTCTGATTTAGCCTGGTGAAAACAGAGGCTGTCGGTTTGGTAGCGGGCGACCCGTTGACAGGGGCTGTCGTAGAAGTGAGCCGGTAGAAGACCGACTTCTTGTTCACTTTCGGTGCAGGTATTGGCTCAGGGAAGCTTGTAGATAGGATCATGGTCCCGAAGAACAGGCCAGTGGTGGCTTGAGTCACTTGGTCTACCGACAAAGCGAGGATGGAAGCTGCTTGGGGCCCATATGCTACACCTCCCAGTGAGGTGGAGCGTGCGTTGCAGTGGCACTTCGAGCAGTTGGTGCAATTAGAGGCCATTGAATCTTGAGTTCTGCGCCAGGAAAAAGACCAAATCTTAGTAACTTGAAATCCGAAGGCAACCATTAACAAACCGCGACTGGTTCGCGAAGAAGACACACGAAGTGTGGAGTGGAAAGAGGAAAGGGTCCCACCAGGCGTGCCAGAATCTGTTCCCCTCCGAAATACGGCGCACAGGACTGCGATGTCCTGACGCTGAGATTCGGGGCAGATGCTATTTGGTTTTATCCGTCCACCTCTCCGAAGATGCCAAGTTGATTTATGGCACCGTGTATCGGAGGTTTAGACGGATGCGGCCGATGTAGCAGACTTCGTCAGATTCCCCCTCGCTTGAGGGGTTTTTGATTGTGGGGACGCTCTTCCCTGCAGGCGCAAGCCCCTGCAGTTAATTACGCTACCGCATCGCGGTAACAACTTTCTCCTTCTCCAGAATTTCACTTCGTGTCGTGTGTGTTTGTTTTGTTTGTGGTTGCCCGTGGATTGTATACGGAGACTGAGTAATGCCGTCGCCCGTAGGACGTGGATTAGTCCAAATCCGTATTTACTTAGATTTGGGTTTCGTGTTTTTAGTTTAAGGATGCATTAGTCGCGTTGCGGCTAAGATCAACTTAAACGTTCGTTAAGGATACGATAGTCCTGTTTGAGACTAAGATCAACTTAACGTGATAATTCATTTAATATCTGGCCATCGGGACTCGTCACCTCTCTAACGTCGTTGAAGGATTACAACGGCAGATATCAGAGGAGTTCAGAGATGTACCCTTGAACCAAGGTTGATTTGGAGTTTTACAGTCCATTTGAATGTTTAAGGATACGTTAGCCGTGTTTGGGGCTAAGATCAACTTAAACGGGATCGTTTAGATCCGACAAAAGAGCATTTGGAGGCTCTATTGTTCCAGTTTAGGGACGTAGTGGTCCGTGTTCCAGTTTAGGGACATGGGGATCCATTGCCAGTTTAGGGACGTGGTGGTCCGTATTCCAGTTTAGGGACATGGTGGTCCGTCATTAGTTTAAGGACATTTCGGTCCAACATTCCCATTTAGGGACGAATATTAGTTTAAGAACGTTTCGGTCCAATATTAGTTTAGGGACGTTCCGGTCCAATATTAGTTTAGGGACGTTCCGGCCCAATATTAGTTTAGGGACGTTCCGGTCCAATATTAATGTGTGGCCGTCGGGACCCGTCACCTCTCTGACGTCGTTGAAGGATTACAACGACAGTCGTCAGAGGAGTTCGGAGATGTACCCTTGAACCGAATATAAATTGATTTAAGAGAGAGCTGTGCTCAGTCAATTTTATTTAAGGACTTGCGGCCAAAATTGGGCTAAGTCCAGTGGAAAATGTTCAACACCTTTATTTATTTCCGGTCTATTAGACCTGTGCTAGGGCTTTGCCCACACTTAAATAATGCATTGCATTACTTCAGGCCATTTATGCCCATTTTGACTGGGCTCTGCCCTTTTTATTATGATGCAGATCATTTGTTTTGGTCCACTGGACCTTTCAATTGGGCTCTGCCCTTTTAAATAATGCATAGCATTTTATTTATTAGGCCTGTTAAGCCTTTTAATTGGGCCTGGCCCTTCAGGAAATAAAATGCATTGCATTTGTCAGGCGCTGTGCGCCCATCAATGAGCACAAGCGCTTGTGGTGAGGACACGTGTCATGCTCTGGCGAGCGCAAGCGCAACAGCGCAGTGCGCTGCGCTAGTGCGCTGCGCTGTTGCGCTACTGACACGTGGCGCGCTCTGGTGAGTTGCGCCAACAAAGGAGCGCAACATCGCAATTTTTCAAGTGCCAAGCACTGTTTTATATTCTGGTTGATTTTAAATCAAAGAAAACAAGTTTTCTTTTGTTTTCAAAGAACCAATGGTTCATAAGAAAGTGCAAAGCACTACTATTACTTATTTTTTTTTATTTAAGATTATTGATCTTGTTCTTAGATCAATAGTCTGTCCATAAGAGAATTTTCTCTTTTTTCCTAAAGGTTTTTACCTTCTGTTGTTCTTGAGGAGTTCTCAAGAGTTCTCTTCTCTTTTTTTTTTATAGAAAGATCTTGATGATTGAATTGAGGCTTGGGGTCCTTTTTATAGTGCTCATAAATTAGTTAAATTTGTTAAAGAGATCCTTCTCTGAGTGATTTGGGGAATTTTCCCCACCGTTGGATCTTTGATCCAAGAGCTTCTGCTTTGCAGAAGAAAATCTTCTTGTTTTAACAAGAACAGAAAAGATTTCTTAAAATTTTAATTCTGTTTGGCGCAGATGTCCCAGCGCGTGACACGTGTCGCGCAGCGCAACTGAAGCGTTGCTTCCTTTAATAGAGCTTTGTTCTGATTGGGCGCGCCTTCTCGGGCGCTGCGCTGACGTATCAGCGCCTGACACATGGCGCGTTGCGCCCGGGATTTGAAGCGTTGCTTCATAGTTTGAATTCTTGAATTTTCAGCAGAGTTTTGCTCTGATTGGGGGAAACAGTAGGAATTTAAAGAATCGTCAATACGCCGACAGCAGGTGATGATCATATCAAACACCCACAAGCTGCAAGCGGTAAGCTAAACGTAACAGCCACCCAGGTATTGAGCGCTCAGAAGATCAACAAGAAAGCCTGTACATTCTCCTACGAATCCAATTAGTAACACTCCCGTACAGTCCGGTCTCGTCGTCTGATATGTCGCATATCTCGCCTAGGGGTGGTAAACGTCAGACCCCAGTAGCTTGATAAGTCGTGTCGATTTGAGGTCTATAACAGTTCGAGAAACTACTGATAATACTTACCAGTAAATCTCAGCAACCCTGGCCAGGGATTTCCAGTTATAGCAATCGAACACAGCACAACATCAACTCCCTATACCGGGAGAGACGAATCCCCTCCTATCGCTCATTGCCTCCATGTGATTCGGGACTGTACCCAAAAACCACCTTTTTGCACTCCTTCTTGGACGTGGTATGATGGTAATCAAAGCACAGTGGGAATCACACAAGATTCTATGACGATCTCGGATCAATAGACTACTCTGTACCAGTGTTACCGGAGAACTGCCATCTGACGTGAGGTATAATACCATCTGGGAGTTCTCGGCGAGTCTTTCCAGTGTACCCAGTCTCTACTGAGCACCCGTACACCATCCTTGATGTTAAACACTAATGGATATGGGATCATCCATCGCCCATCATATGAGTCAAGTTGCGTATACGCTAGTCTACTCTGGTGCATCGATGCCCTGTCTCGATACACCCTCGACTAGGAACAGTTATAGGACATGTTAAGATAAAGTACAACCAGATAGCATACTATCATGTCGAGCAAGAAAGTCCTCCCTATATATGTCCAAGCATCCATTATAATATACATCGTATATACAGTAATGGCCTCTAGGGCATACATATAACTAACAATCTCCCACTTGCACTAGGGCCATCTGTTGTGGTATCGCATACCCAACAATTAGCTGTGGTTGAAGTATCTCATACTCAACCATCCCATAAAAGTCTCTACTGGGAAAAAGGCCTTTGTGAGTGGATTCGCGCTGTTGTCCTCTGTGTCTACTCTCCTAACCTCGATCTCCCTGGAGATCAACCATCTCCATGATTAGGTGATACTGCCTAAGAATTATATCTGGATTTCTGATGGGACGGGAGTTCCTTGGCTAAAGCCACAACTCCATTGTCATACAATGGTAGGAACGAAGTTCATCTCATGAACTTATATATCCAGACTGCCTCTTTGGTAGCATCTTTGGTAACGATATATCTTGCCTTTAATCGTCTAGTAAGTCACGGTATCTAGCTTGGAACTCTTCCAACATACCGTCCCTCCACTGAGGGTAAAGACAATGCCTGCGACTACCATTCAGTCGTCCTTATCACTTTGGAACTTTTCCAGTGATTCTCCCCAGGATCGATTGATACCATCTCACTACAACTAGTGAGAATCCTAACATCCATTTAGATCTATCTCATAGATATAAAACCTAGGATTTAGGAGGTATCACCTTGATCCTATATGGAGAATCCTTGTGATAAGCGGAGATTGACCGAGCGTAGCATAGGAAACTCCTTCCCTATCAAGAGTATGTCATCCACGTACTCTACGAGGATCACCACCATACTCCCTACTACCTTTTTGTATATACAAGGTTTATCTACCATTTTAATGAAGTCAAACTCTTCGACTACCACATCAAAACAGATGTTCCAACTCCGCGATGCCTGTTTTATCACATAAAACATCTTGCACACGTTTCCGCTACTCCCACTGTCTACGAAGCCCTCTGGCTGTGTATTTATAGATGCTCTCTTCTAAAACATCATTTAGAAAAGCAGTCACGACACCTAACCACCAGATATCGTAGTCATGGTATATAGCCGTGGCAAGTAGGATCTGGATGGACTTAAGCATAGCTTTGAAAGTCTCAACTTTTCCATGTACACCAAGTAATCTTCTCAAGATATACTTGCTCCTGATGGGGATTTAACCCTTCAGATAAACCAACAAAAGTCCATACTTTGTTGGTGTATAAGGATTCCATCTCAGATCGATAAGCATCCAGCCATTCTTACAGAGTCCCACTCCTGAAGGCCAGCTCGAAACTAGTTGGGTCATCATCTCATGATGCAATCCTCGCTCCCACTGTCATAGAGAAAACCGAAGTATCTCTCAGGTGGGTGAGGAACCCTACTAGATCGGCGGAGAGGCTGAGGTTCGTTAGATTCTATTGAATCCTTTGGTTCTACCAAATCATCAGCTGCAGTTTGTATAGCTGGAACTGCTTCCAGTTCTACCTCATGACCCCTAATTTCTTCACAAGAAATCCCCTTTCACAAAGGTGGCGTGCTGAGAAACAAAACATGTTTTGTTCCTCGGTTAGGTAGAAGATATTCCCTTGCGAATACTTGGGATATCCAACAAACTTCTACAGATCTGACTTTGCCTCGAGCTTGTCCGGATTTTGCTTTTTAGACATAAGCCGGACAACCCCAAATCTTAACAAACTTAAGATATGGGCTCTTCCCATTCCATATCACATATGAAGTGGTAGGTAACTGATTTGATTTTAACCATATTCAATAGGTATGCAACTTCTCAAGTGCATAACTCCCAAAAGGAAATAGGAAACTCAGTAGTACTCATCATAGAGCACACCATATCACATATGGTGCTATTGCTCCGTCCCGATACACCGAGGTGCTGTGGTGTATACGGAGGAGTAATACTAAGAGAGAATCATATTCTCTTTTAGAATAGTCCAGGAATCCCATGCTCAAGTATTCTTCTCCCTGATCTCATCAAAAGACATAATACTTATACCCGTTTTTGGTTCTCTACTTCTAACTTATATTCTGTGATTATCTCAAAAGTTTCGGACTTGTGTTTCAACAGGAACATATGTCTGAATCTTGAGAGATCGTCAGTGAATGTAATGAAGTACAAAGAACCGATCTTGGCATGTGTAGACAGGGGACCTACATACATCATCATGTATCAATCCTGTAACACCCGAGCTCAATGCTACTATTTTCAGTTACTGTTTGAATATAATGTGGTACTCATTTCATTTAACTTGCTTGTTTGTTGCTTACTGTAAAATTTACCCGGCAAAGTCATTTCTACATATAACAAATTTTGGCATCTAAAATAAAATTGAAAATATTCATCTTGGCCTACTTGACACCCCTAGCCTCGTGGTAGCGTCTGTGCATTGTGTTCTCGTCCCGTTCAGTGAAACGGGCGAGTTTGGACGGCTACGCGCGCGTACATATGTCCGTTTTGGGGGTATGCTTTTAATCATAAAACACTTAATTTTAAAATTTGGATCCCGCTTAAAATCCTATTATTTCAATTTCAAATTTTTGGACTCGACCCGGGCATAATTTGGAAATGTTTTATTTGGCGCCAAAATCCCAAATTTTAATATTATTAAAACCATCGCATATATTTTTCTAACTAACCTGATATCTTACTGTTCATTACCTATTTTTTAAATCTTTAAATTAACCTATATATATATCCTACTGTTCCTTAAAATGTTTTGAATCTTTAATTAATATTTATCCCTAACTAACGTTTCCCCTTTAGCCAATCGCGTTCCTTTTAATTCCGTGGGCCCCCACCTGCAGCTCTCTCTCCCTCTCTCTCTCTCTCTCCACTTTTTCTCTCTCTCTCTCTCTCATATATTCTCTCATACTTCTCTTTATCATTCTTTCTCTTCTTGCTTCATGTCTCGTTTCTCATTTTTTTTAACTGTTCTTTTGTTACCGGAATTCCGTCGTGCCGGTGACGTTTCTTGACGTTCCAGCGAGGTACCCCGACCCGTGTGGTTCCTTTGTTCGTCGTTTGGGTTTATTCCGTGAACCGTGCGCCCGTCGCGAGTTTTCCCCGCCGACGGTTAACGTTCCGTTTTCCCGATTCGCGACCCATCGAGGCAAGTTAATCTTGCTACATGCTATATAATTCATTTTATACTTATTTAAATAAATACCATACCTATAGTTTGTTGGAGATAGTGCCCTCAGAGTCAATTATTAGGTCACAGGTACGTGATTGTAATGATTGAGGGAGGACCTATCCCGGTAGGACAGTCTTACTCGAGATGATAGTATGCTATCTGGTTTACCTTTATCATCGTGTACTGTTTTAAGTGACATGACACGTCGCTATTACACGTTGATAGAGCCCCTAGGATTCTTGCTTGACCACCAGCAGTATGAGGGCGATCATATAAGTGGGAGCTGGGGGTCTACAAGCATATCCTTAAAGGTCCCTAGTCGTGGGAGTTTCGAGACCGGGCATCGATACTCCATTAGTAGACTAGTGTATACAGTCGAGACCCCGACGAGGGGCGGTGGCCGGTCTCACAAGCCACCGGTGTCAGTTGGATCACCTAAGATGTATACAGGTGCTCATTGGGTTATGAGTACACCGGACAGGACTCGCCGGGAACATGCTAGTTGGTCATATACCAGACGTCAGATGGCAGTTCCCTGGTGACATGTGTGCAGGTTAGTTCATCGACCTGGGGATCGTCATTTGTCTCGTGTGAGTTCCCACTGTACTTTGATTACTACCCTACCACGGCTCAAAGGAGTCGTGCAAACAGGTTTTAGTTGGGTACAGTCCCGAGCCACATGGAGGCAGTGAGCGTATCTTCAGGGGTTCGTCTCTCCCGGTATTGGGGGTGAGGTCGTGCTGTGTCTAGGAGAGCCATTACACAAAGTCCTTGGCCAAGGCAAGGAGATTTACTGGTAGGTATTCCAGTAGTATCTCAGGGTGTTCTGGGCTACACTCCGACACGACTTGTACCGCTTTTGGGGGTCTGACTTTTACCAACCCCCTAGGCCCGCCATGCGATACTCATAGACGAACGGACCGGACTGCACGGATATTGTCACTGACAGGCTCAGTAGGGTGTCAGGATGGGTTCGCTCATCGACGTCCCTTTTAGTCAATAGCTGGTGGCCCGTTACGTATTGGCTTATACCTCTGACGTGCTAGTGGTTAATCCACAGCCATTGTATTGACGAGTCTTTAGAGTCCCCCACACTTTCAGTTACTCAGCTTTCGGGCGAAAGGCTGTAGAGGCCGTATGGAGATATGGCAGGGTCCGATCAGATACGTGCGGTATTGCACGGATCAGGATCGGACGGTTTGTACTAGTAGCCGTATAGGTTTATGGCAGGGTTCGATCAGATACGTGCGGTATTGCACGGATCAGGATCGAACGGATAATACTAGCCGGCTTTGGTTTAAGCCGGTCCTAGTTTAGTACAGTGTAGATTTTGTCTCTTTGCATTTGTATCCGGACGGAATACAGATGCGGGTGTGTATGCACAGTATCGGGGTTTTCCTGTAATTTATTACGGGACCAGTTTTCTGGAGTTGCCAGTTTGCATTCCGTTCCGGCCGGTTTTTCTTTGTTCTTTCCCGGCCGGACTTTTCCGATGGAGGGTGTTATTTGCAATTGTGCAAATAACATTTGTGGGAGGGGTTTTATTGCAAAAGGGTTTGATATGATAAGAATCTTTTCTTTTGCACCATGCTTTTGCTTTAATGGGATTTGATTGGATGAGGATGGGTTAAAGTAAAAAGGTATGGTTGATGTTGTGGTCACCCTCTTTTCTTCTCCTACACTCACCTCCCTCTTTGGTTTTTGTTTTTTACCACCACCATTTCCTACAAGATTTGGCCGGCCACTAATTGATGAGGAGAGGAAAAAATGAGAGGTTCATTTTTGTTCATTTGTTCATCTCATTTCCTTGAAAAAATTGATAGCATCATTTGCCTCCAAAGTTTCATTCTACCCTCCATCTAAAGGCAACTCCAAAACCCCAAATGAGACACGCGGATCTACACTACACTTCCTACAGCAAATCTTGGACGCGTCGATTCGCCAGCTTCGCGCCCGAGTTGCCTCGGTATTGAGGTGGGAGCCCGTAAAAGCTACAGGCGATGTGGTGCCCTTTCCGACGAGGAGGAGACGGACGGAGATCCCGCGATGAGATCGGAGTGGAGATGAAGACCGGAGGACTCGGATCAGTCGGTACATCTCTTCCCCTTCTTGTTAGTAGCTTAGACTAGTTTAATGGTTACGATCCGGGTGTTTAGTGCGCGGTGGTGCCGGTTTGCAAAGTCCGCAAAATTTAAGTTTATCACCGCTTCCGCATTCCGGCGTCGGATTGACGGCCGGGGCGCCGCCGTGCACTTACATAGTTTAAATCTAGTGCCCCATGTTTAATTTTATAACGTTTCGATGTTCCGTTTGCATCCGTTTATATCATATTAAATCTAGATCATGAAAACTTATCTTGTGACATACTAGATTACATTATACTGCAACCATATCATTTAAAATATATATCGTCGTAATATTTATTATTATTATCTTTAATTAGTTTATAATCTTCATTTTATAATGTTATACATTTGAAAATCTTATAGTTTACACATGAAACGTCGTTGAAAAATCGGATATGACAAATTTGAAATTTACTGTACACCTTATCTTATAAAATTCATTATAAATCATAGAAAAATCATTAGTATACGTTCTTTAGTTTGTTACGAAGCTAACTCAGAATAATATAACTCTATGAAATATTTACTTGCAAAATAAATTGTTTAAATAACGTAAAATGCAAATGAAAATGTATCCAAACTGCTGTCCAGGGAAATTCCAGCAGCAAACTTTCAAGTTCGAATATTCATAACTTTTTGTCGGGACAACCTGAGATGCTTATACTTATAAAAATGAAAACCTTATTGAATTATCTTTGTTTTGGTATAAGACACGTCCCTTTTGGAGAACGTTTGTTATTTTTAAGCTATTTTACAAATTAGGGTGACGCTGAATTTCTGAACGGAACCTTCTTGTGCATGGTTAATCAATACCACTTTTATAGTTATTAATCGCTTTGAATATGCTATCCATATTAATATTATTATATCAATATTTATATCACATATTGCTTAGTTGTACATCCCATATTACCATTTTTATAGTTTTATAACTTTTCGGATACCCGTTTGCATCCATCGCATTTAAGATACATATAATTGCATCCATAGATCACATTACTACATAATAATGTGATATTAACACTCCATGTTTAATAAATTGCATCCTAATTAATATTGGAACTATAAATGTAACCCTAATCGATAACTGTGCATCCATATCCTTGAAATTATATCTATTTGCATATCATATTACATGTTCCAGTTTATTGTTCTGATAGTACTCATGCTTGTTTATTTATACACATGCTTATGTTAGTTTGATTATGAGCACCCACATGACATCTTGTGCTTCCTGACATGACCTGTTACACTTCCTACTTGACATGACATGGTACCGTACACCCTTGACATGACATGACACCTTTATACATTACCTGGCTTGACCTGATGTACCATGGGTTTACCTGTTACCTGATCTTGTGTCTAATGCCAACAAACATAACATGCAGTCCTCATGGACCGTTCCTGTTGTCTATCCAGACAAACCTGTTTACCTGATCCTGTGTTGGCATTAGTTTCTTGATTACTGGATACCTGACTTGACATACATATATAACTTGGGGGTATGGGGAAATCAAAGGTGAAATCTGACTTGTAACTCGACAGTTCACTACCTGTATTGAGTGTGCACATTCCTGTTTTGTGCCTAGCGGCATGTCTCGGTTTCAGCCGAGAATATTGTGGCCGTGGTCCCGGGTATGTACGGGATACTATCGAGTGTACACATTCCTGTTTTGTGCCTAGCGGCATGTCTCGGCTGCAGCCGAGAATATTGTGGCCGTGGTCCCGGGTATGTACGGGATACTATTGAGTTACATCGATGATTCATCAATTGATTTCAAAGACTTTAGAATAGAAAACCTGATAGAACAGTTTAGTTTACCCACTGCACGCTGCCCTGTACTGGTATGATTCATATTATTGTTATTCTTGCTGTATTCATGTTTATATTACATTGCCTGCTACACTGTTCATATTATATTACTTGATGACATGACGCGCTGACGTCTGGGTTTTGCATGGCCCAGATTCCGTACCGCTGTTGCAGTCCGAGCAGGAGTACTTCAGCCAGCAGGCTGAGCTGTGAGTTCAGCAGTAGTTAGTTTTATTTCCTGCATTTATTTCCTGATGTGAGCCCGCATTATGGGACACACTTTTCAGTTATTTGTATTGGATCATTTGCTTCCGCATTTATTTATTATTGACTCATGTTATTCTGGATTATGGACATGTTTTAGATAGTTTTATCTTGTTCTTGATATCTCTACAGCCGTAATGTGACTGTGGATGGATACTTCCTACCCACAGGTAGCATGGTTGGCTATGTCACGTGCCCTATCTAGCATACTCTGGGAAGCGGGGCGTGACATGGTTCTTTTGGTATCAGAGACATAGGATAGTCGGGTTGATTCTTTTGTAGTTGGGTATTGTACCCAATACACGAATCAGAATACCCGTGTTTAGGAAACATGTCCTGCCACCTTGACCGTTTTACCATTCTTGAATCACATTCTTCCTGATTATATCTTTTACGATGTGCAAACTTTCTTTGCATATCGATTCGAAAACCTGATTCCTTGTTATCTCTAGGACTTAGGCGACTTGGATGGAGTTATGTAATTATGGCTATGATACCGCGGCATAGTTACAATGCGGTACTCTATTTAAGTATCTTGGAGTTCTAGCCTTGATCTATATTCAAAATCTATCATCATGCTAATGTTGGGTATTTTGAGTTCAGGATTATGGCCGGTAAGAAATTGAAGACATACCAGAGGCGTGTGGACGAAGCCGCCATGCTTGGAGTGATAAGAGGAATGCTGGAGAATCAAAGAAACAGACCGAGCTGATCCAGCAGCAAGCGGACTCGTTTCGGGAAGGTTTGCAGATCGTTCAGCAGTCTGTGAACAATGTTGGAGCTAGACCAGTTGACCGAGTAGGGACCGTAGCAGATTTCAGGCGGTTGGGTCCGTCTACATTTACTGGTTTAAAGAAGCCATTGCCAGTGGAGCAGTGGCTAGTTGACATAGAGAACTTGCTTTTTGCGGCACAGATTCCAGATGAAAAAAAAGTTGTTGTGGTACACATTCAGCTAGTGGACTACGCCCGAGAATGGTGGCTTGTTGAGGAGACCCGCTTGCCCAAGCCGATCAAGTGGTCGGATTTTTCTAAGAGTTTCCTGGAGAAGTTCTTCCCGCGGACTGTACGGGAGGAAATGGAAGAGAAGTTCATCGGACTAAAGCAGAAAGGAGCACCCGTAGATGTGCATGTAGCAGAATGGACGAGACTCGGTAGTTTCGCTGGACCTTTAGTTGCCAACGATGCAGACAGGGCACGGAGGTTCATGCACAGACTGGACGTGGACATCCAGAGGCAGATTGTATCCCTGGGTTTGACCACTTTCTCACAAATACTTGCAGCAGCCAAGAGCAGCAGAGTTTATCTGGGATGAAAGGGAGTTTGCAGCAGACAGCTGTTGCGTTAAGGAAGAAGTTCTGTCGGGCCAGTCGAGTTTAGGGCTAGGTCGACAAACAACAATCTTGCATCTATGGAAGTTGATAATGGTGAAGAGCCGGCGGTTGTTCGTGATTTTATGGATGTGTTTGAAGATATATTGGGTTTACCGCCGAAGCGAGACGTGGAGTTCGCAATTGATCTTATTCCTGGTGCAACGCCAGTATCTAAAGCGTATTATCCAATGGCGCCAGTAGAGTTGGAAGAAGTAAAGAAACAGGTTGCTGAATTGCTTGAAAAGGGTTGGATTCGAAGCAGTAACTCGCCTTGGGGAGCTCCAGTTCTTCTAGTAAAGAAGAAGGATGGCACGAGAAGGATGTGCATCGACTATCGAGAATTAAACCGGGTGACTATTAAGAACAAGTACCCGATCCCTCGCATTGGAGAACTTTTTGAGCAGCTTAGTGGCACGAGGGTATTCTCGAAGCTGGATTTGCGATCCGGATATCATCAGGTTCGAGTAAAAGCAGAAGATATTTGCAAGACGGCATTTCGAACTCGGTACGGACATTACGAATACTTAGTGATGCCCTTCGGAGTAACAAATGCGCCGGCAGTATTCATGGACTTGATGAACCGAATCTTTTCACCGTTCTTGGACCAGTTTATCGTGGTCTTCATTGACGATATTCTGGTTTACTCGAAGAGTTTTGAGGAGCATGCTGAGCATTTAAAGATCGCACTGCAGACGTTGAGACAGGAGAAATTGTATGCGAAGATGAGTAAGTGCGAGTTTTGGCTGGAGGAAGTGAAGTTTCTGGGGCATGTTGTGTCTGGCGATGGCAATGCCGTCGATCCAGAAAAGATTGCAGCAGTTCGAGATTGGCCTATTCCAAAGAATGTTGCTGAGATAAGAAGTTTCCTTGGATTAGCCGGATACTACAGGAGATTTGTGGAGAACTTTGCTCGTCTGGCAGAGCCGTTGACCAAGCTTACGCGCAAGGAGGTACCTTTTGTATGGGCGGATAAGTGTGCGTTAGCTTTCGAGATGTTGAAGCAGAAGTTGATAACCGCCCTTATTCTGACCGTGCCAGACAATTCCGGAGGATTGATGATTCACAGCGATGCATCTGGGAAAGGATTGGGATGTGTTTTGATGCAGCATGGGAAGATGGTAGCATACGCATCGAGACAATTGAAGACCCATGAGAAGAATTATCCGACTCATGACTTGGAGCTTGCGGCTGTGATTATCGCTTTGAAGATTTGGAGACACTACCTTTTGGGCGAAAGAGTCGAAGTTTTTACAGATCATAAGAGCTTGAAGTATGTGTTCACACAGAAGGAGCTTAACATGAGGAGTGTATGCCCTATCCGTCCCCGCCTCAACTCCTTTTATTTATTTTGAGATCTTGATCTTAAGTACCATCCGGGGAAGGTTAATGTTGTGCCGGATGCGCTTAGTCGGTTACCAGTAATTCAGGTGTTAACTACGCAGAAGGAGATCGTCGCAGATTTTCGAAGTTTTGACTTGGAGGTTGTGCTACCGCGTTCTATGGGACATTTGTTGCAGCTGCAAGTACATTCGTCTTTGATCGAGAATATTAAAGCAGCTCAATCGCAGGATCCTAGACTGGAAAAGTTTCGAGAGCAGGTTGAAGCCGGGCTACGAACAGATTTATTGATCCACGAAGATGGTTCGTTGAGGTATGGTAGCCGTTTGTGTGTGCCAAAGGGTGATGTTCGTGAAGAGCTTATGAAGGAGGCACACAACTCAGCTTATTCTATACAACCAGGAGGCACAAAGATGTACCGAGATATTCGATAGCATTTCTGGTGGGAGGGCATGAAGCGGGAGATTGCTCGCTTTGTGGCAATGTGCTTGGTGTGTCAGCAAGTTAAGGCTGAACATCAAAGGGTTGCTGGTTTATTGCAAGCACTTCCGATTCCTCAGTGGAAGTGGAAACATATAACCATGGATTTCGTGACGGCTTTATCGCGGAGTCCAAAAGGCAACAATACAGTATGGGTAATTGTTGACCGACTGACCAAGGCAGCTCACTTTATTCCTTTTCGGGTTGGTCAATCAACAGAGACTTTGGCAGAGCGGTACATGCATGAGATTGTAAGATTGCATGGAGTACCGGTGAGCATCGTGTCCGATCGGGACACTCGGTTCTTATCACACTTCTGGAGGAGTTTACAGGAAAGTTTGGGGACTCGATTGAAGTTTAGCACAGCTTATCATCCTCAAACTGATGGTTAGTCGGAGAGAACGATCCAAACTCTTGAGGATATGTTAAGAGCATGCATGTTGGACTTCAAGGGGTCTTGGGAGGATCATCTACTTTTGGTGGAGTTGTCTTACAACAACAGTTTTCAGGCAACTATTCAGATGGCTCCATTTGAAGCTTTGTATGGTCGTAAATACCGTTCACCTGTTTATTGGAACGATGTCGGTGAACGAAGATTATTGGGACCAGATTTGGTTGTGCAGACAGTTGAGAAGGTTAACCCTATCAGAAATCATATGAAGGCAGCACAGGACTGACAGAAGAGTTGGGCAGATACGTCAAGAAAACCTCTAGAGTTCACCGTGGGTGATTTGGTATTCTTGAAGATATCACCGACTAGAGGGGTGATTCGTTTTGGAAGTCGAGGAAAGCTTAGTCCTCGATTCGTTGGACCCTTGAGATCGTGGAGCGTGTTGGT
This sequence comes from Agapanthus africanus, assembly GCA_030015575.1. NCBI lineage: Eukaryota > Viridiplantae > Streptophyta > Magnoliopsida > Asparagales > Amaryllidaceae > Agapanthus > Agapanthus africanus. The sequence goes on along the minus strand of JASDDO010000001.1, from coordinate 504,854,744 downwards.
GAGATAGCGTATCGTTTGGCGTTACCGCAGTCCTTGGCAAATGTGCACGATGTGTTTCACGTATCTCAACTCCGTAAGTATGTTCGAGATGAACCACACGTTTTGGATCATTCGGAGCTAGCAGTACGAGAAGACTTGACTTTTGAGGAGCGACCGATTGAAATCGTGGATCGAAGGGAAAAGGTTCTTAAGAACAAGGTTATCCCCCTTGTGCTTGTTTCTTGGGGTAATCGCACGCATGGAGAGTCCACTTGGGAACGAGAAGATGAAATCCGGCAGAAGTTTCCTCACCTTTTCTTGTAGTTATCTATCTTTTTATTCTTGGAATTTCGAGGACGAAATTCTTTTTGTAGTTGGGTATAATGTAACACCCGAGCTCAATGCTACTATTTTCAGTTACTGTTTGAGTATAATGTGGTACTCATTTCATTTAACTTGCTTATTTGTTGCTTACTGTAAAATTTACCCGGCAAATTCATTTCTACATATAACAAATTTTGGCATCTAAAATAAAATTGAAAATATTCATCTTGGCCTACTTGACACCCCTAGCCTCGTGGTAGCGTCCGTGCACTGTGTTCTCGTCCCGTTCAGTGAAACGGGCGAGTTTGGACGGCTACGCGCGCGTATATGTGTCCGTTTTGGGGGTATGCTTTTAATCATAAAACACTTAATTTTAAAATTTGGATCCCGCTTAAAATCCTATTATTTCAATTTCAAATTTTTGGACTCGACCCGGGCGCGATTTGGAAATGTTTTATTTGGCGCCAAAATCCCAAATTTTAATATTATTAAAACCATCGCATATATTTTTCTAACTAACCTGATATCTTACTGTTCATTACCTATCTTTTAAATTTTTAAATTAACTTATATATATATCCTACTGTTCTTTAAAATGTTTTGAATCATTAATTAATATTTATCCCTAACTAACGTTTCCCCTTTAGCCAATCGCGTTCCTTTTAATTCCGTGGGCCCCCACCTGCAGCTCTCTCTCCCTCTCTCTCTCTCCACTTTTTCTCTCTCTCTCTCTCATATATTCTCTCGTACTTCTCTTTATCATTCTTTCTCTTCTTGCTTCATGTCTCGTTTCTCATTTTTTTAACTGTTCTTTTGTTGCCGGAATTCCGTCGTGCCGGTGACGCTTCTTGATGTTCCAGCGAGGTACCCCGACCCGTGTGGTTCCTTTGTTCGTCGTTTGGGTTCATTCCGTGAACCGTGCGCCCGTCGCGAGTTTTCCCCGCCGACGGTTAACGTTCCGTTTTCCCGATTCGCGACCCATCGAGGCAAGTTAATCTTTCTACATGCTATATAATTCATTTTATACCTATTTAAATAAATACCATACCTATAGTTTAAATCTAGTGCCCCATGTTTAATTTTATAACGTTTCGATGTTCTGTTTGCATCCGTTTATATCATATTAAATCTAGATCATGAAAACTTATCTTGTGACATACTAGATTACATTATACTGCAACCATATCATTTAAAATATATATCGTCGTAATATTTATTATTATTATCTTTAATTAGTTTATAATCTTCATTTTATAATGTTATACATTTGAAAATCTTATAGTTTACACATGAAACGTCGTTGAAAAATCGGATATGACAAATTTGAAATTTACTGTACACCTTATCTTATAAAATTCATTATAAATCATAGAAAAATCATTAGTATACGTTCCTTAGTTCGTTACGAAGCTAACTCAGAATAATATAACTCTATGAAATATTTACTTGCAAAATAAATTGTTTAAATAACGTAAAATGCAAATGAAAATGTCTCCAAACTGCTGTCCAGGGAAATTCCAGCAGCAAACTTTCAAGTTCGAATATTCATAACTTTTTGTAGGGACAACCTGAGATGCTTATACTTATAAAAATGAAAACCTTATTGAATTATCTTTGTTTTGGTATAAGACACGTCCCTTTTGGAGAACGTTTGTTATTTTTAAGCTATTTTACAAATTAGGGTGACGCTGAATTTCTGAACGGAACCTTCTTGTGCATGGTTAATCAATACCACTTTTATAGTTATTAATCGCTTTGAATATGCTATCCATATTAATATTATTATATCAATATTTATATCACATATTGCTTAGTTGTACATCCCATATTACCATTTTTATAGTTTTATAACTTTTCGGATACCCGTTTGCATCCATCGCATTTAAGATACATATAATTGCATCCATAGATCACATTACTACATAATAATGTGATATTAACACTCCATGTTTAATAAATTGCATCCTAATTAATATTGGAACTAAAAATGTAACCCTAATCGATAACTGTGCATCCATATCCTTGAAATTATATCTATTTGCATACCATATTACATGTTCCAGTTTATTGTTCTGATAGTACTCATGCTTGTTTATTTATACACATGCTTATGTTAGTTTGATTATGAGCACCCACATGACATCTTGTGCTTCCTGACATGACCTGTTACACTTTCTACTTGACATGACATGGTACCGTACACCCTTGACATGATATGACACCTTTATACATTACCTGGCTTGACCTGATGTACCATGGCTTTACCTGTTACCTGATCTTGTGTCTAATGCCAACAAACATAACATGCAGTCCTCATGGGCCGTTCCTGTTGTCTATCCAGACAAACCTGTTTACCTGATCCTGTGTTGGCATTAGTTTCTTGATTACTGGATACCTGACTTGACATACACATATAACTTGGGGGTATGGGGAAATCAAAGGTGAAATCTGACTTGTAACTCGACAGTTCACTACCTATATTGAGTGTGCACATTCCTGTTTTGTGCCTAGCGGCATGTCTCGGTTTCAGCCGAGAATATTGTGGCCGTGGTCCCGGGTATGTACGGGATACTATCGAGTGTACACATTCCTGTTTTGTGCCTAGCGGCAAGTCTCGGCTGCAGCCGAGAATATTGTGGCCGTGGTCCCGGGTATGTACGGCATACTATTGAGTTATATCGATGATTCATCAATTGATTTCAAAGACTTTAGAATAGAAAACCTGATAGAACAGTTTAGTTTACCCACTGCACGCTGCCCTGTACTGGTATGATTCATATTATTGTTATTCTTACTGTATTCATGTTTATATTACATTGCCTGCTACACTGTTCATATTATATTACTTGATGACATGACGCGCTGACGTCTGGGTTTTGCATGGCCCAGATTCCATACCGCTGTTGCAGTCCGAGCAGGAGTACTTCAGCCAGCAGGCTGAGCTGTGAGTTCAGCAGTAGTTAGTTTTATTTCCTGCATTTATTTCCTGATGTGAGCCCGCATTATGGGACACACTTTTCAGTTATTTGTATTGGATCATTTGCTTCCGTATTTATTTATTATTGACTCCTGTTATTCTGGATTATGGACATGTTTTAGATAGTTTTATCTTGTTCTTGAAATCTCTACAGCCGTAATGTGACTGTGGATGGATACTTCCTACCCACAGGTAGCATGGTTGGCTATGTCACGTGCCCAATCTAGCGTACTCTGGGAAGCGGGGCGTGACAAATCCCAAGAGTTCACTAACTCTTTCTCTGTTTCCAATAAACAGAGCTGCGGTCATCTTATCTTTGTGACATGACCAGCAACTTTCACAAGATGTAAATTCAAACTAATTTAAATAGGCATCTATATGTAACTTCAGCTAGTCGGGTCGCATTGATATGACCTAGTCTACAATACCTCCAGAAGGATTCGTTCATTTCTGAACTCTTCCTCTTGTGTGTTTTCTGTACGTTAAGAACTGTGGTTTGATTTAGAACGTCTATGCTTTTAGATAACGTGCCTGAACCGATCAACTCTTGATATAGGAAATGTTCAAAACATTATCCAACAATACAAAATAATATCCTTTCTTTACTAATAAAGAGACTGATATGATGTTGTATTTCAGGTTCGGTATCTAATAACATTCGTTCAGAATCAATGTATTCTGGTAATACAGGGTGATAGTGACCAACAGACTTGGCTGCAACACTTGCACCGTTTCTATCTCATAAAACTTATCACCCGTTCTCAGTTCTCTACCTATCTGTAGCCCATGTAACAGATTACATATGCGGGATCCTGATCCGGTATCAAATACCCAGGACGTAAAAGATACTGAGAAACAGTTCTCGGTAATGAACACACCCGAAGAAGATGCATCAGCATGCACTTTCTTCGTTTTGGCGGCACGGGAAATCTGGTATTCCCCAATTCCCTGCTATGTCTTATAACAATTATAAGTTGGAGCGGGACCAACGTTCCCTAGCACAGTATAACAAGCGGGTTCGGTCAATACATCCGTATTATTATCTTGATTAAGGCATGATATAGTCGCAACCAGGAGAGAGAGAGAAGAAAACACTCAGCGTGCGCTTTTACAAGATTAGATTGGTTATCAATTTATCTAATCAGGATGTCTCCCACTGTTTTAGTCAAATCTTCCTTCAAACCCTAAAAGAAAAGACTAGCCGGGATTAATTACACTCTACAAGTTCGCCAATCTTTCAGCCAGGCCAGTGCCGGTACTCTGAGAGAGGTTCCCCGTGCTTTCGCACGGACCTAATTAAAGTAAACCTCGTTTTTCCAGGGGTGTAACCCCGTAAACACCTTTCTATACACCTACTTGATCGGCTAATTGTAATGTGTAAAACTCTCCAAGGAGTAACTCTTACTCGCAGTGGGTATCGGGATCCAACTATTTTATAGAAGGTATGCAATCTCATTGCAAATTTCAACACTTGAAATTCCCAATAATTCCTTTACCCCTAGCGTGCTATGACCTTGACGCATGCCAAACAACCCATAGTCCGCTAGTCAAGTTCAACCCGTGCATTTCCTGATTGAATTAAACCCACCCGCACGACCCTTGACGCATGCCAAACAACGTCGTACGAATACCCTAATCCAATGGCATCGTATGCTAGCAGATAAGCACTAGTTAGCTACCGTACACTACGCCTTGACGCATGCCAAACTATCGCAGCACGAATACTAAATAGTACTTATCTGAAATGACGGAGGGCTACGTAGGTTTTTAAGAAAACTATGAGCGTAATGAACTTGATATCGTTGTAGAATCGAGTGATTTTAAATGGAATGCTTTTGAGGCCTTTTCTAGTTTTGCTAAAGAGGTCACTCCCGGTGAAGGGATCGTCGGCTCTTTCCTCATCGAATAAGGTGCAGGATATTTCACAAATATCACTGTGCAAAGCAAGAACTATAGAAGCAATCAAAAGACAAACCGAGTTTGTAGCATCTGCTAGTTTCACTAAAGAGGTCACTCCCGGTGAAGGGATCTCGGCTCTTTCCTTATCGAATAAGGTGCTGGATGTTCTACAAGGAACACCGCTATGCAAAGCAAGAACTAGAGCTACCAGTTTTTAAACAAGTTTCTACAACATCTTTAGGTTTCTTTTATTTCGTTACTCTCATTAATGAAGTCCCATTTTATTATGCTTCACAAGCATCTCATTTGAAACGAAATCTGCAATATAACATATATCTCATATATATAATATAAATATTCGTCTTAGGCAGAAATATGATCTCATCACAGAACATTGCAGCAGAAGAACATATATGAAATATTGGATATACTAGGACGTCCGTGTTTTAATACGAGCCTGTATAAAACACGGATTCCACGGTCGCGATGAATAGCCAAACCCACATCCCTAGACCCCTACGAGAGCGGCAAGCAACACTGCCAATTCTAGGGTTAGGAGACCCGGTCTCGACTCCTCGAGATGGTCTCCCACTGGACCCTAGAACTGGTTACTTTTGCTCCCCGCCTTGGGTCTACCTAATGCGGAAAAGTAAATAATATACAATGGTGACATCATCCTCAGCCCGGAAGTGCCCCAATAAAAGAATATTACATACAAATGAATTTTACATGAATGAAAAAGAAAAAACTCTCATCTCACATAAAACCCCCGGCTATTCAGAACACGACGATCCAATATAACATATCACAGCAACACATAATATCTCATATCATCAACGTAAGCAAGTATGCGTATCCCGATTGTCGTTGATGTATAGTAACGAAGCCGGCGATACACCACATACTACGCTTACGGTCACAGAAAAGAAAGTGTAAAACTACAACAGTTGGAATCCGCAACCACCTTAAACATCGCATGCCTAACCAAATGATTTCCTTAGTCATCGCATGCCTAACAATTTTAAACCCCGCATTTTAGTCTCATTATCGAAAACTCTTTTCAATATCAAGTCGGGCAATTCAACAAGATTCCCGACATCCTGATCGAATGCTCGTCGCAAACTTTAGTAGACGGCCGCACCCCCAGATGCCGTCAACGAAGTGCACTAAGGCGGAACACTGCTGCCGCGAGCACCCGAATGGATGCTTTTGGCGACGGGGTTCTCCTACACTCACTTGGTCGGAGCTATAGGGCGTGGCTATCTATTAAGTTTACCCGGCGAGTATCCGCGTACGCTACGTGATTGCGATGGACTTTTGATCGCATCAAAATCCCGTGGCAACTGATCATCTGAGACTAAACTGCTAGATTTATAACATTCAAATTAGTTATCTCATAACTACTTGTGGATTCCAAATATTGTATCACATTCCAGATAAAAAGACAGTGTTAAACTTTCCGATCGAATAATCAAACACCCAAGATTTCCCAAATAGCTCACAACAGTTGAAATTAGTTTTAAAACATCCATCACATACCACAGTACCAATGGTCCAGCCGTAGAAGGGTCAAGCCAACGCCTCACATGTGGCACGCCGTACTACCACAAACCCTAAGGTTTAGAGGCAGTTCAAGACGGTCACATAATCGAGTTAAGGTTTGTTGTCTTCTAGAGGGTCCACCGCGTTACTTGCACGACTTAGAACGTTCTTAAACTACGGAAAAATCCAACACTTAGAAATTTTCCGGCAGGGAAAAAAGTGAGTTATTGATATCCGTTCGAACTTTTTAACACGTTCTAAAATTATCCGGAAAAAAATTAAACGAAGTTATATTATCCGATCGAATCAACGAGTCCCCAATACAACCCAGAAAACTCAACACTTGAGTAATAATTAAAAATTCCCAGAAGACTGCAAAAGAACCCAGGATTATTACTGTGAAGAAGTGGGCCCCAATACAACTATTCAGCCGCGGAACCGCGGCCGCGTGCGTGGTTTGGCCGCGGTTCCGCGGTCACGTGATCTAATCAATGGTCCGTACTTCACAGTAATTCCTATATTTCCCTGCATGATTTTCTGAATATTTTTAATACGAAAAAATCAACAGATTTGAAAATTTTCCAGAAACTAGGGTATATCGGGTATTCGGAGTTCGATTGGACTTTAAACTTAGTATAGACTTCGCCTAAAGCTCTAGCTTGGCTCTGATACCACTGTAGGTTTGCTAGGCACACACACAAGGGTCTACGAGATATCAACCATGCCCGATTTAAAATTTAGCCGTACCGAACAACCCAAAGCCGGATCTTTAAACTAGAGTTTAGGCGAAAACAAGCATGTTAAACACTTTAACACTAAGTGAGAGGGATTACAACCTTTGTAGATCCGGTCCTTCACTTCATAAGCTCCGTGTTGTGGTCCCTTCGCTGCGATCATCGTGTTCCGGACTCTCGAGAGGCTCCATGAAGAGAAAGATGCAAGCTTGCTTCCGATCTTCGATAACAAAGATGATCTACCTTGAAGTTTCATTAACACAAGCTCTCACTCACTAAATGAAGTGAACACTCTCATCTAAAGGGCAAGGGTGGATGAGGATGATGAAGTAGGATTTTTGCTCTCATTTGTTTTCTTATTCTCACTCATTTTTCATCACAAAATCAAAGCAAGAAAGCTTTTCATGAAGAACTCAAGCAAGAAGAAGATGAATAATCATTAGAATCCATTTGTGATGAATAATGAAAAGAAGATAATGATTAATTATGCAACCATGGTCAACTAAACCTTTGTAGAGATTTAACTAGGGCTAGGGCTTGGGTTGGGTTAAGTATGAGTCACTTGAAAATATCTTACACAAAACAAAAAGAAAACCTTCTAGAAGGTTCATGAATGAACTAACCCAAATCAAACCCTAATCTTGTTTAATCTCTACTAAACATGTTGCATTAGTAATCATATCATGTTACAATATTATATATCACATATATAATATTTATTGTAATAAAATAAAATAATACAATTAACATATATCGCATATATATCAATGTATTACCCGAGTGAGAAAAAGAATCTTTTAGTGAGCTAATATTAGTTAATGTAATTTAATATATCATATATATTATTATACATTAAATTATCGAATCAACACTTGATCCGACAATCCGGCTATATCGCATATAACCGACTAATATCTCATTCACTGATTCATCGAATCAACACTTGATCCGATGACCCGGCTGATATCAAATATCGCGAGGATAGAATACGGTATCTCATATCGTATTATTCTCGGTCCCGCACATATCACATATGTGCTCCTACTCCGTTTTGCCTGAGCCAAGAAACCTCTGTGTAGGACTCTAAAGAATCGTCAATACACCGGCAGTAGGTGATGATCATATCAAACACCCACAAACTGCAAGCGGTAAGCTAAACGTAACAGCCACCCAGGTATTGAGCGCTCAGAAGATCAACAAGCAAGCCTGTACATTCTCCTGCGAATCCAATCAGTAACACTCCCGTACAGTCCGGTCTCGTCGTCTGATATGTCGCATATCTCGCCTAGGGGTGGTAAACGTCAGACCCCAGTAGCTTGATAAGTCGTGCCGATTTGAGGTCTATAACAGTTCAAGAAACTACTGATAACACTTACCAGTAAATCTCAGCAACCCTGGCCAGAGATTTCCAGTTATAGCCAATCGAACACAGCACAACATCAACTCCCTATACCGGGAGAGACGAATCGCCTCCTATCGTTCATTGCCTCCATGTGATTCGGGGTTGTACCCAAAAGCCACCTTTTTGCACGCCCTCTTGGACGTGGTATGATGGAAATCAAAGCACAGTGGGAATCATACAAGACTCTATGACGATCTCGGGTCAACAGACTACTCTGTACCAGTGTTACCGGAGAACTGCCATCTGACGTGAGGTATAATACCATCTGGGAGTTCTCGGCGAGTCCGTCCAGTGTACCCAGTCTCTACTGAGCACCCGTACACCATCCTTGATGTCAAACACCGATGGATATGGGATCATCCATCGCCCATCATATGGGTCAAGATATGTATACGCTAGTCTACTCTGGTGCATCGATGCCCTGTCTTGATACACCCTCGACTAGGAACAGTTATAGGATGTACTCGTCGACTACCGTGGCCCCACTAGTATGATCTCATCATAGTCGCAGTAGTCGAGTACATATCCTAAGGGCTTTATCAACATGTAATATAGAGACAATCAGAGTACATGTTAAGATAAAGTACAACCAGATAGTATACTATCATGTCGAGCAAGAAAGTCCTCCCTATATATGTCCAAGCATCCATTACAATATACATCGTATATACAGTAATGGCCTCTAGGGCATACATATAACTAACAATCTCGGCTTAAGCATCTTTTTCGTCGTTGTGTATTTTTTTTATTCATTTACGAATAGGAATGTCTTGTATTCATTTTGATTCATGAATAAAGGACATATTTTATCTCATACTGGCACTTTCTTTTCTTTGTCCTGTCATTGGCATGTGACTTTAGCAAATGTGGCCTGTAGATGGTAGATAACGGTTCATTTTGAACTCCTTGTAGGATAGCGATGGCTTAGGAAACAGGTTCAGGTCTGCTGCCTAAGACTTTTCAACTTTATGAGCCGTGAGGGTCTCATAAAGACTTTTCTCCCTACGAGTCGAGAGGATCCCGTAGGTGTATTTTCTACTTAGGAATTGTGAGGATTCCTAAGTATGTATTTTCTCTTGAGAGTCATAAGGATCTCACAAGAGAATTTTTCCCGCTTGCAAGTCGAGAGGACTCGTAAGTAGTTATTTCCCTCCTTATCGAGATTCGACTTTGGAGAGTGTAGCCCGTGAATGGTATGCAATAGCCCACCTTGGACCGGCTTGCAGGGCCCCAGTGCTTAGGAAATAGGTCCTTATCCTTGTTGCCTAAGGCTTTCCCCTACGAGTCGAGACGAATCAAGAAGTTCTCGCAAGGACACTAATTTCCTCACGAGTCGAGATGAATCAAGAGATTATTGGTTGACTTGATTCCGAGACGAAGCATTGCTCCGGCGGGGAGGCCATTGGTTGACTTGTTTCCGAGACAGAGCGTTGTTCCGGCGGGGAGGTCATCGGTTGAGTTGTTTCCGAGACGGAGCGTTGTTCCGGTGGGGAGGCCATCGGTTGACTTATTTTCGAGACAGAGCGTTGTTCCGGCGGGTAGGTCATTGGTTGACTTATTTCCGAGACGGAGCGTTGTTCCAGCAGGGAAGTCATTGGTTGACTTGTTTCCGGGTCGAAGCGTTGTTCCGACAGGGAGGTCATTGGCTGACTTGTTTCCGAGACGGAGCGTTGTTCCGGCGGGGAGGTCATTGGCTGACTTGTTTCTGAGACAGAGCGTTGTTCCGAAGGGGAGGTCATTGGCTGACTTGTTTCTGAGACGGAGCGTTGTTCCGGTGGGGAGGTCATTGGCTGACTAGTTTCCGAGACGGAGCGTTGTTCCGGCGGGGAGGTCATTGGCTGACTTGTTTCTGAGACAGAGCATTGTTCTGGCGGGGAGGTCATTGGCTGACTTGTTTCGAGATGGAGCATTGTTCCGGTGGGGAGGTCATTGGCTGACTTGTTTCCAGGACGGAGCGTTGTTCCGGCGGGGAGGTCATTTGTTGACTTGTTTCCAGGACGACGCATTGTTCCGACAGGGAGGTCATTAGTTGACTTGTTTCCGGGTCGAAGCATTGTTCCGATAGGGAGGTCATTGGATGAATTGTTTCCAGGTCAAAGCATTGTTCCGACTAGGAGTTCATTGGCTGACTTGTTTCCAAGAAAGAGCGTTGTTCCGATGGGGAGGTCATTGGCTGACTTGTTTCCGAGATGGAGCGTTGTTCCGGCGGGGAGGTCATTGGCTGATTTGTTTCCGAGACGGACCGTTGTTCCGGCAGGGAGGTCATTGGCTGACTTGTTTCCGAGACGAAGCGTTGTTCCGGCGGGGAGGACATTGGCTGACTTGTTTTCAAGATGGAGCGTTGTTCCGGTGGGGAAGTCATTGGCCGACTTGTTTCTGAGATGGAGTGTTGTTCCGGCGGGGAGGTCATTGGCTGACTTGTTTTCAAGACGGAGCATTGTTTCGGTGGGGAGGTCATTGGCTGACTTGTTTCCGAGACGGAGCGTTGTTTCGGCGGGGAGGTGATTGGCTGACTTGATTCCGAGACGGAGCGTTGTTCCGGCGGGGAGGTCATTGGCTGACTTGTTTCCGAGACGGAGCGTTGTTCCTGCGGGGAGGTCATTGGCTGACTTGTTTCCGAGACGGAGCATAGTTCCGGCGGGGAGGTCATTGACTGACTTGTTTCCGCGACGGAGCGTTGTTCCGACAGGGAGGCCATTGGTTGACTTGTTTCCGGGTCGGAATGTTGTTCCGACAGGGAGGTCATTGGTTGACTTGTTTCCGGGTCGAAGCATTGTTCCGACAGGGAGGTCATTGGTTGACTTGTTTCTGGGTCAAAGCTTTGTTCCGACAGGGAGGTCATTGGCTGACTTGTTTCTGAGACGGAGCGTTGTTCCGGCAGGAAGGTCATCGGCTGACTTGTTTCCGAGACAGAGCGTTGTTCCGGCGGAGAGGTCATTGGCTGACTTGTTTCCGAGACAGAGCTTTGTTCCGACGGGGAGGTCATTGGTTGACTTGTTTCCGGGTCGAAGCATTGTTCCAACAGGGAGGTCATTAGTTAACTTGTTTCCGGGTCGAAGCATTATTCCGACGGGGAGGTCATTGGTTGACTTGTTTCCGAGACGGTGCGTTGTTCCGGAGGGGAGGTCATTGGCTGACTTGTTTCTGAGACGGAGCGTTGTTCCGGCTGGGAGGTCATTGGCTGACTTGTTTCCGAGATAGAGCGTTGTTCCGGCGGGGAGGTCATTGGCTGACTTGTTCCCGAGACGGAGCGTTGTTCCGGCGGGGAGGTCATTGGCTGACTTGTTTCCGAGACGGAGGGTTGTTCCGGCGGGGAGGTCATTGGATGACTTGTTTCCGAGACAGAGCGTTGTTCCGGCGGGGAGGTCATTGGCTGACTTGTTTCCGAGACGGAGCGTTGTTCCGGTGGGGAGGTCATTGGCTGACTTGTTTCCGAGACAGAGCGTTGTTCCGGCGGGGAGGTCATTGGCTGACTTGTTTCCGAGACGGAGCGTTGTTCCGGCGGGGAGGTCATTAGCTGACTTGTTTCCGAGACGGAGCGTTGTTCCGGCGGGGAGGTCATTAGTTAACTCTAGGTTGTCTGTGAACCGTGGAGTCTTAAAACTATGGGCTTTGCCGTGGCTCCGATTGGTGGTGTCGCGTCCGTATCCTGCTGGAATGAGGAGGAATGTCGTTGTTGATCTCTTGGCTGTAGATGTTGCCGTTGAGATCTGGCTCTCCCTTTGACAGAGTTTGTTGGGAAATGTGGTTCCCTTTTCGTTTATGCCCATGGATTGTATACAGGGGTCAGTATGGACTTGCCTGTAGGGCAAAAATTTCATTCTTTCATTTTTTTTATTCCCTTCCATGATGCTCTATCATTTCAGTTTTTTATATCGCGAAAGTCTCGATTGCCCAAACATTTCGGATATTTTTCGCGTTGCCCAATCATTTCGGCTATTTTTCTTTTTACTCGCTACTTTTTATTACGAATTGCCCAATCATTTCGGCTATTTTTCTTTTTACTCGCTACTTTTTACTGTGAGTTGCCCAACCATTTCGGCTATTTTTTTTTTATGTATTTTTGGCTCGCTGATTTTGTTGCGAGTATGGACTTGAGATCTGATCCAATCTTGGCATCAGCATCGCTGCGACTGGAATATTTCCAGGAGCGAATCATCACTTGGTGTGAAAGGACTTGGAATTTGTCACCGATTTAGGCATCAGTATCGCTACTACTGGAACTTTGCCAGGAGCGAATCATCATTTGCCTTCGCCGCTATCGAACAAAGGTGGCTTAGTAGACAGGGTTAGGGACCTGACGACTAAGGCTTTTGACTTCGTGAGCCGTAAGGGTCTCATAAAGGTATTTCTCCCTACAAGTCGTGAGGATCTCGTAGGTGTAATTTCTCCTTAGGGTCATGAGGACTCCTAAGTGCGTTTTCTTTTGAGAGTCGTAAGGATCTCACATGAGCATTTTCTCCTTGCAAGTCGAGAGGACCTACAAGTGTTGTTCACCAAATAGGAGAATTTCACACCATTGGTGGAACTGGGCGAAGGAACGCTTATTTATGCCCGTGGATTGTATACAAGGGTCGATATTGACCACCTGCAGGGAAGTTTGGGGGATGTGATGGCTCAAGAACAGGTTCAGATCCCTATATCTTAAGACTTTTGAATCCTATGAGCCGTGGGGTCTCATGGGGGGGAAATTCTCCTTACAAGTCGTGAGGATCTCATAAGTGTAATTTCTCCTTAGGGATCGTGAGGATTCCTAAGTGTTTTGCTCCCTTATGAGTCGTAAGGATCTCACGCGGATATTTTCTCCTTACAAGGTCGAGAGGACCTTGCAAGTGCATAGGAAATTTTTACGAGTCTGCGCCCTTTCGGGTTTTCACAAACTCGCCGGTATCCCTGCTGTTTTTACTCAAGGAGCCCTTTCGGGTTTTCATCCGTGCCCATTTCGCTTATGGACGTACCGTTTTTTTTTGCCGCGTTAGCCCAGGGATGTTCGTAGTAGTTTTAAGACGTTACGGTCCGTAGCTAGTTTCAGGACGTTTCGGTCCGTTGTTAGTTTAGGGACGTTTCGGTCCATCGTTAGTTTAGGGACGTTTCGGTCCTATTGTTAGTTTAAGGACATCTCGGTCCGCAGCTAGTTTAAGGACGTTGCGGTCCGTTGTAGCTTCGAGGCGAAGTTTTGTCGGATATAGAGTTTAGACTCAGGAAGACAGGGAGCGGACACGAGCGTCGTCATCCATCATTGACCTGAGCCGTGACTTGTCAAGCGTATGGATCTCACGCGGATATTTTCTCCTTACAAGGTCGAGAGGACCTTGCAAGTGCATAGGAAATTTTTACGAGTCTGCGCCCTGTCGGGTTTTCACAAACTCGCCGGTATCCCTGCTGTTTTTACTCAAGGAGCCCTTTCGGGTTTTCATCCGTGCCCATTTCGCTTATGGACGTACCGTTTTTTTTTTGCCGCGTTAGCCCAGGGATGTTCGTAGTAGTTTTAAGACGTTACGGTCCGTAGCTAGTTTCAGGACGTTTCGGTCCGTTGTTAGTTTAGGGACGTTTCGGTCCATTGTTAGTTTAGGGGCGTTTCGGTCCTATTGTTAGTTTAAGGACATCTCGGTCCGCAGCTAGTTTAAGGACGTTGCGGTCCGTTGTAGCTTCGAGGCGAAGTTTTGTCGGATATAGAGTTTAGACTCAGGAAGACAGGGAGCGGACACGAGCATCGTCATCCATCATTGACCTGAGCCGTGACTTGTCAAGCGTAGTATTTCTTAAGGAACCGGCCGTTTATTGGCCGGAAGGGTCTTTCGCCATGCATATCCATGAGCAAGTAAGCCCCACCTTGGTAGACTTTGTCTATGATGTACGGGCCCTCATAGATTGGCTCGAATTTCCCCCGTTTGGCACGATTGGGGATTATAGATCTTTTGACCACTAGCACGAGTTCGCCTTGGCGGAATGTTCTCGGCCTAATTAATCTTTCATATGAGCGTGTCATCTTTGCTTTGTAAGAATCCAAGTTTTGCTGCGCCATGAGACAAGTTTCATCGAGGGCGTCGAGCTCCTCAAGCCGAAGATGAGCATTCTCTTCGTCTGTTAGTTCGTAATGAACCGCCACTCGTAGAGAGGGTAGCTCTATTTCTAAGGGGAATACTGCTTCCGTGCCGAATACCAATGCATACGGCGTTGTATTTGTAGCCGTTTTGAACATAGTTCGATACGCCCAGAGAGATTCTTGCAGTCTCTCGTGCCAGTCCTTTTTATTTTCGGACACCATCTTCTTTATGATCTTTTTCAAGGTTTTGTTGAAGGTCTCAGCTAGATCGTTAGCTTGGGGATTATAGACCGAAGAGTATCTCCAGTCTATGTTATGCTGCTGTGCAAAGCGGCTGATTCTGTGACTTCTATAGGCCGACCCGTTATCGGAGATAATCCGTCGCGAAGTGCCGAACCGATAGATGACGTGTGTCTTGAAAAAATGGAGGATGTTCTCCGTCTTCACTTCTCTCAGCAGTATTGCTTCTGCCCATTTAGAGAAGTAATCAGTTGTCGCCAATATGAACCGATATCCTTTGGATGACGCTAGTTTGATAGGCCCAATTATGTCGGTCCCCCACATTTCGAACGACCAGCTAGCCACTGTTGGGTGTAGAGGATTTGGATGCTGGTGGATAAAGTCCCCGTGAATTTGGCACGAGTGGCATTGCTTCGTGTATTCGAGGCAGTCTTGAATCATCGTGGGCTAATAGTAGCCCATCATCTTCAGTTTCATCTTTGGCCCGGCTTGATAAGAACCGCAGAGTCCATCGTGAGTTTCTTGGACGACACTCCTTGCTTTTTCCGGTCCCAGGCATCACAGCCATAGAGAGTCGAACGATCTCTTATATAGAGTATCATTGATGAAAGTGAAAGACAGAGCTCGTTTTATAAGCTGATGTCTTGAGGATGCGTCTTTCGGTGTTTGACAGAATTTGAAGTAGTTTATAAAGACTTCTCTCCAATCCTTAGCCTTTTCTTGGTCCTCTATTTGTAAGGCTGTTTGCTTGGTTGCTTCCTTTTCTTCAGACGGCTCCTGGGATATTTTTGCTACTGCAAGAACCCGACGGTTTTGCACAACGATTCTTACATCATCGAGATTTTCTTCAGCCAGTTCTTTAGCGAGTTTAGCTAATGTATCCGCTTTGTTATTTTCTGTACGTGGTATGCTTTCCAGGGCGTAGGAGGGAATTTGCGTCAGCAGTTGCTGCACACCTTCACCATACCTGATCAGTTCCGGTTTGCATGTCTGGTAGTCGCCATTTACTTGGCTGACGACCAGCTGGGAGTCTCCATATAAGAGGAGGTTTTTGATGCCCATGTTGACAGCAATCTCAAGACTTGCTATCAAAGCTTCATACTCTGCTTCATTGTTTGTTCTTGGCTCCGTTAAGGAAAAGGCAAAGCGCATTATCCCTCCTTGTGGAGTCACAAAGATGAGGCCTAGCCCAGATTTGATTATAGGGGGCTGTGCTTTCGCTTCTTCATAGAAGATGCCCTATCGAAGTAGAGTTCCCATCGGGTATCACTCCCTCCTTTCTCCCCGTCGATCGTGTCAAATGCGTGCTCGTCTGGCAGTTCGCAATTTAAAGGTGAGTCGCCAGGTATCGGATGCTCAGTGAGGAAGTCAGCGATGGCCTGGCCTTTCACTGCCTTGAGAGGTCGATAGATTATCGAGAATTCCATCAGAAAGAGGGTCCATTTGGCAAGCCTTTCTGTTAGTATGGCTCTTGACATCAAGTACTTGAGAGGATCCATCTTTGATATGAGATGGACCTCATGTGCCAAGGCGTAATGTCGAAGCTTCGTTACCGTGAAGATCAGTGCCAGGCAATACTTTTCGATGGGGGAGTAATTATTTTCTTCCCCCATGAGAACTCGACTCAAATAGTAGAGAGCTCTCTCCTTCCCCTGGTCGTTCTCTTGTTCCCATAGCGCGTCTAAAGAACCTTCAAAGGCTGTTGTGTACAGGATGAGAGGCTTACCCTTGACCGGAGCGGTCAGTACCGGTGGATTCTGCAGGTATTGCTTGATTTCATCCCATGTACTTTAGCATTTCTGATTGTTGGGGTCGAAAATTGAACCCCGGTTGACCAAGTCAAAGTCAAGGTCAACCCCAAGCTAAGCGGGCCCAAGCCCAAGCAAGTGGGCCCATACCCAGGTCGAGCCCCATGGCCGGCCTCCTCCATGCCAAAATAAAAATCATGTAATAAATAATTTTGATGTAAGTTTTTTTTATGCATGAATGTAAGCAGAATGGGCATAAAGCCAAATTTTTGTAAAGCCCATGGCTTATGTGCAAAAAGAAATAGCACATGAGACATGGGATGGGCAAAATGCCATTTTGTAAAGCCCAAGGGGCTATATGTAAATGTGTAAACCTATATAAGGCAACATGATGATGAATAAAGGATAGAATTTTCATTCTCTCAAAAATCTAGGGTTCTTTGTGTCTCCTTCTCCTTCCTCAAGGTTCTAAACCTTCTTCCCCTTTTTCAATTAAATCAAGAGTTTTGCTCTTCCTTTTCCAAAACTAAATAGTTTTTCACCACAAAACCCACAAGGGAGAGCCCAGATCTTTCATTAGATCTCAAAAAGGGGAGATTTTTAAATCACATACCTCTTGTTCTTCAAGAGCCGGCCAACAAAGGAGGAAGAAGGAGACCCATCTCCAAAGACCCTACTTTAGGGAAGATCCAGGGCTCAAGGGGAGAAGCCCCTTCATCAGCTTCAAAAATATCGTAGGAGTTTAACTCCTCACACACACACACACACAAAAAAAATAATAATAATAAGTATTTCTTTGTGGGAGTACAACTCCTAGTGCAGCGACCAAGTCCCTTTTGACGTCCAGCGCCCACGTGTTTGGCACGTGAAGCGCTAGCGTCCAAGCGCCCAAAGCACGAGCGCCTGAGCGCCCACGTGCTTGGCACGTGAGGCGCTAGCGCCCAGGCACCCACGTGCCTGGCACGTGTGGCGCTAGCGCCCAAAGCGCGAGCGCCCGAGCGCCCACGTGCCTGGCACGTGAGGCGCTAGCGCCCAAAGCACTAGCGCCCGAGCGCCCACGTTCCTGGCACGTGAGGCGCTAGCGCCCAAGGCGATAGCGCCAGCGCACGAGCGCCCAAGCACCCGCGTGCCACGCATGTGAGGCGTTGGCGCTTTCTCCCACGCATCCTTTAGATGCCCTTTCCCTTATATATATATATATATATATATATATATATATATATATATATATATATACATACACACATACATACATACTCTACAACACTGTCCCCCGTTAGAAAAAATTTCTAACGGGGCGCTGCCCCGCACCCCGCAAGGGGACTGCTAACCCCTTGACCCCCAACCTGCTATCCGGGTAGCGGGACCCCCGTAAAAACTCTGCGGGTCCCCCGATATATCCAAAACCCCTTCAAAACACAATATTGTACATTGAGTTCGCATGACCAGTTTAACCCGTTAATCGAAGGTTCTCTCGCTCCAAATGCGAGGGGTAATTAACGGCAGCTTAGTCCGCGGCTGCCGGAGATTCGGACCCCCATAATCAATAAACCCAAGCCTACCCTAGGCAGAGGGAATCTGTAATGCGCCTGACAAGCGTGCGCGTATTCCCATCTCAATGGGGTGACGAAAAACACCCTACAGGTTCTGGCATGCCCGGTGGGACCAATCTCTCCTCCCATATTTCGGGTTAAACGTTCATGTGAACTCAATCAATGTACATATTGATCGCCTGTACTGAAATCATGCTTCTTTGCGCAGGTTAACAAATTTCAAATTGCAATCTCCAGAAGCAATAAAATGTCTCTAAGGATTAGCTCAGCTCTCGACACAGCTCTCATCTCCTACACGATGAAGATGAACGCCAGGAAGGTCTTCCCGGCCAGTCTCGGGCGACAATGGGAGGAACCGCCGCTACCATTTGGCTCTATTATGTTCGTATCAGCTAACGCCATCCCAGCTCCTCTAGCTCCGGTAACAGACAAACCGGTCTCAAAGGGAAAAGGCCAAATTTCATGGTCGCGAGGGCACCTCAGCCCAAGCACAAATCCGTTGCCGAACGACTCTCCATCGCTCCAGCTGGGGGCAGGGCCATCAACGTCAACAAAGTAACGGGGCATCTTGGGCAAGCTCCATCGGTACCCTCGACAACTGCTCGATCGGGTATCTTCTTTAAGCTCCCCATCAATCGACTCACGGTGGCTTCCCAGAAAATGGATGCCCGCCAAGCCCTCAAAATCGAGAAGTTAATGCAGAAATAGCTCAGATACAGAGCCAACAAAAGGGTTAGGGCTCACGCTAGGCTGAGCTTCATGAGGCCCCAAGAACAGGGTTACCCCACCAAAGATAAAGAGACGGCTGAATATGTGGTCCACACTGTCTACATAGTCGGACATAAAGAAATGAACCCTCCTATGCTTCACAACCATGGAGATGATATGGTGGACGCTACCCAACGTCGACTCGGTCTAAATGATGAAGAGATCGCTCAGGACGATAAGCCAAAAGAGCCCGGGGTTCTTGCGGAATTGAGCTCAGGCAATAAGGATGACCCAGTTGTCATAACCGGAACTACAGAACAAGCATTATTCCGATGGCTTCAGAAGCAGCTTTAGGACAGGGATGAGAAGTTAGCCAAGGTACAGTCTAAGGTCGACGAATTGGCAAACGTCGCGGCAGATCTCGCGACCCAAGTCGCCTGATTGCAATTACAGCAAAATCAAATTTTGGTTCATGAGCCAGGGATTGATACCCGGAGGCAGCCAACTGATACCCCCTTCAACCTAAGAGCGGAGCGCCTTCGCGAAAAACGACCGCAATCAGCCTCCAGCCCCTCCGATACATACATCGAAGGGGAATCGCCTCTGAAAGAGAAACTGGATAAGGTATATTCCTTTAAAAGGGAAAAAGTCCACAAGATATTCAAGGACGCCCTAAGAAACGGTCTACAGCTGCCAGAATCAAAGAGACCGCAAGAAGAGAATATGACCAACGACCCAAAATATTGCCCCTATCACAGAGTGATAGGTCATGCCATTTAGGACTGCTTCTTCTTCAAAGATTGGGTCGAAAAGCAATACAAGACGGGAGAGATAGAACTGTCTAAAGGCGTGTTAGCAAACAGTCAAGCTACGACCGCCGATTTCATACAAATGGAGACCGGAGCTCTTCGGGAACTTGATTCTCTCAGACATGTGCCATTATCTGAAAAGGGCGAACCAAAGACTGATCGGCCTCAAGGATCAGCATCAGTAAAGGCACGTACTCCAATGGAGAGAAAGAAGAAGGTATACTCTTTCAGGAGGGATGATGTCCGCAAAATATTCGCGGACGCCTTGAACAACGGTCTGCAACTGCCTGTTCCAAAGAGGTCACATGAAATGAACATGACCGGCAATCCCATATACTGCCCATATCATAGAATGGTGAGTCATACCATCGAAGACTGCTATATTTTCAAAGATTGGGTGGAGAACCAATACAAACTTGGGAAAGCCCCACAGTCGTCAGATGTACCGACAAGCTACAGAGCTACGGTCATCAACACAACTCCGCCAAGATCAAAGTTCAAGGAGCTGAGATAAGCAAGCTGACCACCACGTCGTTAAACTGGGAGCGATAGACCTCTAAGTCTTTAAACTGGGAACCGCTGACCACCATGTCATTAAACTGGGAATAATCGACCTCTAAGTCGTTAAACTTGGAATGTAAAAAAAATGTGTGTAAATAAAAAATGTGTAAATAAAAAAAGTGTAAGTAAAAATAATAATAATAATAAAAAAAGACGAAATGATAGGGCAACCGCGAATAAAAAGCCGAAATGATAGGGCAATCGCGACCTTCGCGATAAGAAAAGCTGAAATGATAGGGCAATCGCGGTAAAAAAACGGCGAATGATGAGTCGCTCCTGGTACCATATTCCAGTGCAGCAATGCAGACGCCAACCAAAATTTCAAATCTTTGAATGCCCCAACGGCGAATGATGAGTCGCTCCTGGTACCATATTCCAGTGCAGCGATGCAGACGCCGTCCAAAACTCAAGTCCCCAACGGCGAATGATGAGTCGCTCCTGGTACCGTATCCCAGTGCAGCGATGCAGATGCCAACCAAACTCTGAATGTCCCAACGGCGAATGATGAGTCGCTCCTGGTACCATATTCCAGTGCAACGATGCAGACACCAACCAAAATCTAAATTCTCAAACGGCGAATGATGAGTCACTCCTGGTACCATATTCCAGTGCAGCGATGCAGACGCCAACAAAAATTCAAATTTCCAAAATTCTCCCAGCCCTACGGTTGGTCCCTAAGTTGATTGCCGTAAACAATCCATGGGCTCAAATAATTCTCATCATACCCATACCCCACTGCAATCATCAGAAACGCGGCCGGTCTCAGCCTTCAGAATTATGCTCCATTAGGGAAAATCCACTCATGTTTCCTCACGATGCATGAGGAGAACAAACCTTCGTGGGATCCTTACGACTCCAAAGGAAAAACACACCGGGGAGTCCCCACAACTCCTAAGGAGAAAATACACCTACGGGATCCTTACGACCCGTAGGGAGAAAATGCCTTTATGGGACCCTTACGGCCCATGAAATTGAGAAGTCTTAGGTGATAGGGACCCAAACCTATCTCCTAAGCCATTGCTCCCCAACGGGTAAAGGCAAATGATGAATTGCTCCTGGCACCTGTGCTTCAGTGTTAGCAACGCTGATGCCGACCCCTACCCCGAAATTCCAAATTGATCCAATAGACCCCTAAGTATTTAAACTGGGAACAGACGACCTCTAAGTCGTTAAACTGGAAACATATGACCTCTAAGTCGTTAAACTGGGAACAGATGACCCCTAAGTCGTTAAACTGGGAACAGATGACCCCTAAGTCGTTAAACTGGGAACAGTAGACCTCTAAGTCTTTAAACTGGGAACAGTAGACCTCTAAGTCGTTAAACTGGAAATAGAAGACCCCTAACTCTTTAAACTGGAAACATATGACCTCTAAGTCGTTAAACTGGAAACAGATGACCGCTAAGTCGTTAAACTGGGCACGATCAACCTCTAAGTCGTTAAACTGGAAACAAATGACCTCTAAGTTGTTAAACTGGGAACAGATGACCCTTAAGTCGTTAAACTGGGAGCAGTAGACCTCTAAGTCTTTAAACTGGGAACAGTAGATCTCTAAGTCGTTAAACTGGAAACAGAAGACCTCTAAGTCTTTAAACTGGAAACAGATGACTCCTAAGTCGTTAAACTGGGAACAGTAGACCCCTAAGTCGTTAAACTGGAAACAGAAGACCCCTAAGTCTTTAAACTGGGCACGATCGACCTCTAAGTCGTTAAACTGGAAACAGATGACCTCTAAGTCGTTAAACTGGGCACGATCGACCTCTAAGTCGTTAAACTGGAAACAGATGACCTCTAAGTCGTTAAACTGGGCATGATGGACCCCTATGTCTTTAAACTGGGAACAGATGACCGCTAAGACTTTAAACTGGAAACAGATGACCGCTAAGTCATTAAACTGAGCACGATAGACCTCTAAGTCGTTAAACTGGAAACAGACGACCTCTAAGTCGTTAAACTGGAAACAGATGACCCCAAAGTCATTAAACTGGGAACGAGGGAAATCCACTCATGTGTCCTCACGACGCATGAGGAGAACAAAACTTGCGAGATCCTCTCGACTCAAAAGAAAACACCTTCGTGGGATCTTTACGACTCACAAAGGAAAAACACACTTGGGAGTTCTCATGACTCCTAAGGAGAAAATACACCTACGAGATCCTTACGACTCATAGGGAGAAAATGCTTTTATGGGACCCTTACGGCCCATAAAATTGAAAAGCCTTAGGTGATAGGGATCTAAACCTGTCTCCTAAGCCATCGCTTCCCAATAGGCAACGGCGAATGATAAGTCGCTCCTAGTACGATATTCCAGTGCAGCATGCAGACGCCAACCAAATTCCAAATCTCATACCCCAACGGCGGATGATGAGTCGCTTCTGGTACCATATTCCAGTACAGCGATGCAAACACCGACAAAGTCCCGAAATTCTTCCGGCCCTACGGTCTGGATCATACATCCTGCAAAACCGTATACAATCCACGGGCGTAGACGACCCCTATCTCTCCCAAGTCTTGCCGACGAGACCACACTCAAAGTCCCACCAGCGATGAAGATTAAACCAAAAAGGTATATCCACAAGCAAAATGGGCACAGATGAAAACCCGAAAGGGCTTCGTGAGTAAAAACAGCAGGACTGCCGGCGAGTTTGTGAAAACCCAAAAGGGCGCAAACTCGTGAAAAAGAGATGAAATGCGCTCGCAAAGTCCTGTCGACTTTGTGAGGAGAAAATTCCCACGTGAGATCCTTACGACTCACAAAGGAGCAACACGCTTAGGGGTCCCCACGACTCCTAAGGAGAAAATACACCTACGAGATCCTTTCGAGTCGTAGGGAGAAAATGTTTTTATAGGATCCCTTACGGCCCATAAAATTGAAAAGCCTTAGGTGATAGGGATCTAAACCTGTCTCCTAAGCCATCTCTCCCCAACAGGGAAGGGCAAATGATGAGTTGCTCCTGGCATTATTCCAGTGCAGCAATACAGATGCAGCGAAAAAAAAAAACCAAATCCCCAAATCCTCTCATGACAGATGATGATTCGCTGCTGGTACCATATTCCAGTATAGCGATGCTGATGTCAACCATAATCAAATCAAACAAACAACCTCTGCGGCGGAATCACGCTCCGTCCAAGAGTTTACCCCGTGTCGAAATCATGCTTCGCCTTGGGATATCTACCCTCCCTGTCGGAATTATGCTCAGTACCGGGGACAAGTCGATCAGGGACACTCCGTGCCGGGGACAAGTCAAACATGAGCGACACTCCGCACCAGGGACAAGTCGAACAACCAGCGCCACTCCATGCCGGGGACAAGTCGATCAGCGACACTCCGTGCCGGGGACAAGTCGAACAACGACACTCCATGCCGGGGACAAGTCGATCAGCGACACTCCATGCCGGGGACAAGTCGAACATCAGCGACACTCCGTGCCGGGGACAAGTCGATCAGCGACACTCCGTGCCGGGGACAAGTCGAACAGCGACACTCCGTGCCGGGGACAAGTCGAACATCAGCGACACTCCACGCCAGGGACAAGTCGAACAACCAGCGACACTCCATGCCGGGGACAAGTCGAACAGCGACACTCCGTGCCGGGGACAAGTCGAACAGCGACACTCCGTGCCGGGGACAAGTCGAACATCAGCGACACTCCGTGCCGGGGACAAGTCGATCAGCGACACTCCGTGCCGGGGACAAGTTGAACAGCAGCGACACTCCGTGCCGGGGACAAGTCGAACAGCGACACTCCGTGCCGGGGACAAGTCGAACAACCAGCAAAACTCCGCGCCGGGGATAAGTCGATCAGCGACACTCCGTGCCGGGGACAAGTTGAACAACCAGCGACACTCAGTGTTGTCGACCGTCCATGTCATAAAAAGGGCAGTGCAGGCTTCCTACAAAGAGGGTACCAAATCACTCCATGCCGGGGAAATGACTACCAAGGACACTCCGTCTCGGAGACGCGTCAAGCGTCGACCGTCCATGTCGTAAAAAGGGCAGTGCAGGCTTCCTATAAAGCGGTAACCAAATTGCTCCGGGCCAGGGAAACGTCTACCAAGGACACTCTGTCTCGGAGACGCGTCGACCGTCCATGTCATAAAAAGGGCAGTGCAGGCTTCCGACAAAGAGGGGACCAAATCACTCCGAGCCAGGGAAACGTCTACCACGGACACTCCGTCTCAGAGACACGTCAAGCGTCGACCGTCTATGTCGTAAAAAGGTCAGTGCAGGCACCCTACAAAGAGGGAACAAAATCACTCCGTGCCGGGAAAACGTCTACCTAGGACACTCCGTCTCGGAGACGCGTTAAGCGTCGACCGTCCATGTCATAAAAAGGGCAGTGCAGGCTTCCTACAAAGTGGGGACCAAATCACTCCGGGCCAGGGAACCTTAGGATCTTTCTCAGGGCTTTGAAGAATGGGAGGCATTTTTCTCCGAACCTTGACATGAAGTAACTCAAAGCGGCTACTCTCCCCGTGAGCCGCATGATTTCAACGTTGGTCTTCGGCGCGGCCATGTTGAGGATGGCGCTGATTTTCTCCGAGTTAGCCTCGATCCCTCCGGTGGGTAACCATGAACCCGAGGAATTATCCACTAGTGACCCCGAACGCGCACTTGGCAGGGTTCAGCTTCATTTTGTATTTGCGGAGGATGTCGAAAGTCTCGCAAAGATCTTTGGCTTTCTCGTCCGATGGGGTCGACTTAAAGAGCATGTCGTCGACGTAAACCTCCATATTCCTTCCGATCTATGGCTTGAACATCCTGTTAACCAAGCGTTGGTATGTAGCTCCGGCGTTTTTGAGGCCGAAGGGCATCACTTTATAACAGTATACCCCCCGGTCCGTTGTGAATACGGTAAGCTCTTCGTCTGCCGGGTTCATACGGATCTGGTTGTATCTATAGAAAGCATCCATGAAGTTGAGCAATTCATGGCCTGCCGAGCTATCGACAAGCTGATCTATCCGAGGGAGGGGATAGTTGTCTTTCGGGTAGGCCTTGTTGAGATCTGTGAAGTCGACGCACATGCACCACTTCCCACTTTCTTTTTTAACCATGACCACATTCCCCAGCCATTCTGAGTTGGCCACGTTTCGAATGAAGTTGGCTGCAAGCAACCTGTCAAGTTCGTCCTCGATTGCGTTTTGTTTGATAGGAGCGAAACTTCGTTTCTTCTGCTTGACGGGTCGGACCATCGGGTCGACCTCGAGCTTATGTGAGATTACTTTGGGGTCGATCCCGGGTATGTCGGCGGGTGCCCAAGCGAACACGTCTGAGTTTTCTCTGAGGAAGTGTATCAAGTCGTCACGCTGGGCTCCCGTTAAAAGTGACCCGATCTGGACAGTTCGTTCATTGTCCCCTTCGACAAGGGGGTCCTCTGTTAGCGCCTCCACTGGGGCCCCTCGGATTTCTTTTTGTTCGTCCCAAGTATCCAAGGATCCCTAGAAATCTCCCGCGCTCTCAAGGTCGTCGCTGCGTTCCTCGGGCGTAGATGTCGCTGTGAAGCAAATCTTTGTGGTTTGCTGGTTTCCGTAGGCCCGGCCTATTCCCCCTTGATCGAGTGGAAACTTGATCGCGAGGTGGTAGGTCGAGATTTGGGACCGAAGGGAGTTTAGCATCGGGCGTCCCAGGAGGATATTGTAGGACGATGGAATTCTAGCGACGATGAACTCCACTGGTACGGTTCTCGTACGGACCACCTCCCCGATGTTAAGGAGGAGGGTAACCACTCGCTCTGCCGAGATAGAGTGGTTAGTAAACCCCGACAGAATGTGGGCAGTTGGCCTCAGGTCTGACGGGCCGAGCCCCAAACGTAAAAAGCAGTCGTAGAAAAGTATGTCTGTCGAGCTTCCCGAGTCGACCAGTATCTTTTGAACCTCGTAGCGGTGGACCCGTGTTGTAATCACCAGGGGGTCATTGTGAGGCAAAGATATCCCATGGAGGTCCTCGCCGGTGAAGGTGATGGGCTCGGCTGCTTTGCTTTTCTTCCGGGGCAGGCTGCTAGTCCCCTCGACCAGCAGGAGGCGTCGAATCTCGCCGGCTCCAGGTGCACTCCCCATTGACATGACCATGATTTAGCCAATCGTCAATTTGCTGGGAGGGGGATGGTTCTCTTGCTCCCAGTCTGCTTGTTGCTTCCCCGCAAGTACTTTGCCAGGTGCCCCGAGCGAATCAACTCCTTGATGTAGTCACGGAGCTGTTTGCGGTTCTCGGTGGGGTGTCCCTATGACCTGTGGAAGGCGCAGTAAGGACCTCGTGTCCGTTTGGCCGCTCTGTTGGTGACCGGAGGGAGCTTGAAAAATCGCTCGCCCTTTGCCTTCTCCAATAGCTCAGTCTGGGAGATGTTGAGCGGAGTATACTCCTGGAACTTCGGGGAGTATGGCTTTAGCCGGTCAACCTTCTTCTTCTCTTCTCTACCCCTCTTCTTTTGATCGGCCCGATCGCTCCGGGGTAGGTTCGCATTTACCTCGGACTCGAGCTGGATTTCTCGCTCGGTCCAGGCTTTTACCTTGGCCGTGGTCTTAGGTTGCACTAATGCAAAGGAGCGGAGCCACTCCTTGTGCCTAAGACCCGACCTAAGGGCCGTGATGATAGTCTCGTCCCTGTGCTCTGGAACCTCAAGAAGAGCATTGTAAAAGCGAATGACGTATCCTTTGAAGGATTTCTTGTCCCCGCTCTTTATAGTGAAAAGGTAATCGACGGTCCGCTTCTGCCGTCTGTTCCCGACGAAATGCCCGAGGAACTGGGCGACCAGCTCATCAAATGTAGAGATAGAGCATGGCGTGAGTCCTCGGAACCAATCTCATCCGGCGCGGATGAGAGTGGCGGGGAACGCTCAGCATTGGGCGGCGTCAGAGTTGTCCTGGAAGCTCATCCCCGCCGTGAACGCGTCTAAGTGGTCTTTCGGGTCGGACTTCCCGTCAAAGAGGGCCATCTTTGGAAGCTTGTTTCTGGAGGAGACGCGGACAGCGAACAGTTCTTTAGTGAAGGGCTTCGTAACTGAGTCGGCGACATACCTGGCCCCCTCGCTTGAAGGACGACTCTACCGATGTATACCCTTGATTTTCTTTTCAAGGGCATAGAGACAGTCGTGGTACCCCGAAGATTCAACGTATTCGGAGTTATGGCCTCTCCCGCTGGCGGCCTACGCCTGGCTGCGACTCCGGTTCCATTCTATTAGGTTACTCAGGTCCCCTGGCGAGGTTGTTCGTGGGTTATCGCGGTGAGGGCCGTCCGCGCGACCCCGTCGAAGGAGAGAGTGTCAGTCATGCCTGGGAGAAGGCGAGCTAACCGACACCTCCTCGGGAGGGACAGGGGCGTGATGGGCCTCAGGGCAGGGCGCTCTTTCGTAAGACCCGGCGTGGAGCTGTGAGGCCCAGCGGGTCATTGAATTGGTTAGCACGGGGGATCTGTGGCCGCCGGAGATAGCGAGACGCTGTTCAGTCATGCCAGCGTGGGCAGTGTCATCTCCCCCTCTGTGGAGGCCGCGATCCCGAGGTGGGGGAACGGCGACCTGGGGGCTTGTCCCGCTGTTTGGACACGGACAAGGACATCCACGATGGACGCGAGCCTGTCGATCCGTCCAGACAGGGCGTTAACGGCATTAGGAGAGGAGAGGATTCGTCCGCGCCTCCGTTGTGGGGAGAGCGACGGCTTGTGCTGGGATCGTCGCGATGATCACTCATCATTGGTTCGAGATCGGAAGATCAATTTTCGATGAGTGGAACTTTCGGCTTCCCACAGACGGCGCCAACTGATGGAGGTATAGATCTCCTTCAGATGTTGTCTTCCATCGATCTGTCGCGTGCGTTGATGAAGGGCTTAGATTGGGAGGGTTGCCTCCTGAAGCGTGTGAATCTCAGTGGGCTTGATTTGGAATGAAGCCGAGCTACCTGCAAAGAAGCCCCGGGGTGGTTGCACCACCGTGGACCCTCCGACGATCAAGTTGGTCGAGGTATTTGGGCAGAGCAGCGGCCTATTGGGTAAAAATTGCCTTACCTGAGTCGTCTGAGAGAGGATTTATATAGCGGCTGCCATGGGCTAGCTGGTGCGAGATCCTCGTCGTCCGTTACTCCCCTGGCGTTACGCCTGTGTGAATGGCGGGATCCTCCATTAATGGTGAGATACGGTCGTTAATGGGGGATGCGATGGCGTGGAACGCGGGATCGTGGGGCGACAAATATCTCGCGTCTGGCGAGACTCGCGGAGCCGTGGCGGAGGCGCTTGCGACCCGTGTTCTAGGTCGCCCGATAGAACCGAAGAAGCCTAGCTCGGCGAGAGGCCTAAAGGAGGCGGGAAGCCGAGCTAGTTTGGTTCCGTGATATCTTGGAGGCGAAGGGCCGAGCTCGGCGTGTAGGAGGGCTCGGAGGCGAGCAAATGGCCGTTTACATGGCGAGCGTAGGAACGTTCAGGGCATTTTCGGAGGTCGGGTCCAAGTAACAGGACGATAGCCTGGGGGACGCCTCCAATGCTTGGTCCATGCCCTGTTTCCGTGTGCTTCGGGACACGTCATCTGCCACGTGTCATGATCTGGGGAGTTCCCGATTATGAGCATCATCGGGAATGGATTTTGTCCCTTGCAATCTACTCCTTTGTTTGGTTGAAAAATAGTAGGATTTGAATTTTGGGAATTGGATAAAGAGAAGAGAGAGATAGAGAGTAAGTAAACATATTGGTTGTGTCTTTGGCCTTGAGCTTAGTTGGTATACAATTTTTTAATAAAATTTTTAGGTCCTTTAAAAAAAATTAGAAAATTTTGAAAATGAAAATTAAAAAGTGAAAAATGTATATGAAAGAGAGAGATTTTAAGAAAAATGGATGATTAAATGGATCTAATAAAAAGTTGTCATGAGCACGTTCCCAAAAGGCTAGTATCATGAAAGAGTTGCAAGATTTAAGAAGATTTAAGTTGAGTCTATTTTTAAGTCCAAATATTTGAACGTTGATACTTTACTATACGCGCATGCACACATCTTGAAACTTGGGATGGTAGAAGAGACCTGTCATGTTTTTATCTATAATGCCCTAGTACGAAAAAGAAAAATTAATATCACATAAAAAATTGAACATTGTATTGCAATTGTCAAGACAACAGAAAAAAAATTTAGTAAGGGTGCTTCATCACCTAGTGACTTAGACCAATAGGTTTGGGATCGTTTATTGTACCTTAGCTGTTACAAGATTAGGATATTTACGTCCAATAAGTGATCACATTCGGTAATCGATTGGTTAGTGCCTCACGAAATATTAACGGTCGCATGAAAAATATGGGAACCAATCCATCTATTTAATCCGCCGATTAAAAAGTAATAGGGAACTAAGGGTAAGAGTATGAGAGCTTGAATTGAATTCTCCAAGTGTAGAGATGATTTTTTCCACACACGTATGGGTATATGATCATGTTTGGAAGCAAAATGGTAGAAAAGATTGCAAGAACGATGAGAAAGTAATTTTCAGTATATATCAAAGTCTATTAAGGCATGATTCATGACGACTGAAAATCTAGTAAAATTTAAACTCTTATTTTTCGTATTTTTCTTATCTATTCCTATCTTTATGTATAGTTTTTATTTTCTTATTTTTGTTTCCTTTATTTTCTTTTATAAGAATAGGAGTAGGAGTAGGAGTAGGAGTAAAATTTAGCTAGATAGTAGTTTAGTTTAGTTTAGAATTTGAAATCCTAGATTTGCTCAAGAATTAGTAAAAGATAAGTGTGGGGGTATTTAATAGGTGTAATTTATTGCACATTTTTCTAACCCATTTATTATGTTATTGTCATATATTATGCTGTTCCGGGTATCTTTTATGAATTATTACAGATAATAGGGTTTGAATGCAAAAGAACGGAAAATTGTCCTAAAAGAAGAATTACGTGCGTATAATGAAGACTTAAGGAAATTATTCAGAAAATCAAAAAACAATTTGCAAATTTGGAACAAATTTAGGAATATCATTACAAATCAGTAAATGTTTCAACAAATAGAGTCGAATCAATTATCACAACAACAAATCAGATGGAGAGACCAAATCAAATAAAAAGCAACAAATCAACCTGCCTAATTAAATACCAAATTTGGGAACAATTCGGAGATCTACGCAACTATATAGATACAGCGAGATATTCAAGATTTTATATGCTAAAAAATCATCTAAATTGACGATAAATGCACAGAAAAAATCTGAAGCCACGAAGCCAAATAACGGCGGCGGATCAGCGGTCAATTTTGGGTCGTTTGAGATTCTCGCAGTTGTACTTGAGAATCGTTCCCACAGATAGGTGTGTTAACTGTTTTTAAATTAAGTTAAACTTGAGTTGGTATTAAAATCTAAACATTTAAATGCAAAAAAAAATAAAAGTTGGTTTTCAAGAGAGATAAAAATCTAGGGTTTTTATTTGCTTTATTTCTATGGTTGGTTTAAAAGATTCATCTTCTTTTCTAATTTAGTTCTAATATGTTTCCATTGATTATAATCAAGTATGGGTTATACTTAAATTATAATTATATCCCATTAAAATTATAACATCATCTATATCATATTAAAACCATAGTTCTAGTTAATTATAAATAATCTAGTTTTAATCTTTCCACAAAAATATGTAGGTCACGGGTCTACAATTAATGTCTTATCGATTAATCTAGATCTCTTTTAACTATCTAGATTGAATATCTTATGATTCAATTATTTTCTTAGCTTTCCTAATTAAGTTTCTAGTTTGTCAAGTTTTCCTTAACCTAATTAGATTATTGGTGTTATTACTCTTCCCTAATCTTATTCTAGACGTCAACTTTCATTATGAGATTAGTTTATCGGATGAAAACCTATAAAGAGGGTAATTAAATCATAAGACATTCATC
Organism: Agapanthus africanus; assembly: GCA_030015575.1. Classification (NCBI taxonomy): domain Eukaryota; kingdom Viridiplantae; phylum Streptophyta; class Magnoliopsida; order Asparagales; family Amaryllidaceae; genus Agapanthus; species Agapanthus africanus. The sequence goes on along the minus strand of JASDDO010000001.1, from coordinate 504,823,368 downwards.
ATAAAAGCATAGAAAAAAAGAGAGAAAAGATTACCCAACCACAAAATAAATACAAACAAAGCCCTAGAAAAGAATTAGTCACTCATATTTATAAAAAAAAAAATCTTATTCATAATCAAGAATACTTACAATTGACTCGATTTATTCTCCTTGAAAACCCCAACATGAATGCTTTAAGAGAGATATGAGAGATAAAACCCTAAGGCTATACAAGTGCTTATATAGGGCTAAGGAAGATTGGAGAACAAGTAATACAAGATATAAGAGAATCTACTTGCTAACAACTATGATATTCTAATCTAATTGCTCTGTTGGATACTGTTGTGCGCGTTTAGAATCTTCAAAAGACGAAACCCTACATCTCATATTAATTTATGTGAAAAGACGATCGTGCCCATAAAAAAATCTCATCGAACGGCCTAAAATCGACCGCTGATCCGCCGCCATTATTTGGTTTCGTGGCTCCAGATTTTTTCTATGGTTTTATCGTCAATTTAGATGATTTTTGAGCACATAAAATTTTGAATATCTCGTTGTATCTTTGTAGTTGCGTAAATTTCCAAATTGTTCCCAAATTTGGTATATAATTAGACATGTTGATTTTTTGCTTTTTATTTGATTTGGTATCTCCATCTGATTTGTTGTTGGGATGATTGATTCACCTCTATTTGTTGCAACCTTTACAGATTTGTAATGATATTCCCAAATTTGTTCCAAATTTACAAATTGTTTTTTATTTTCTGAATAATTCCCTTAAATCTCCATTATACGCACGTAATTCTTCTTTTAGGACAATTTTCCGTTCTTTTGCATTTAAGCCCTGTTTTCTATAATGATTCCCAAAAAAGATACCCGAAACAACATAATATATGACAATAACATGATAAATGGGTTAGAAAAATATGCAATAAATTACACCTATCGGTTGGTACCAATTCGCCCTCCAATGTGAGAGGTTGTAAGTTTGATTTTTCGAAAGGGGTTAATTTCAAAAAAAAAAAAAGAAGTTTAACATAACTTTTTCCTAAATAAAATAATGCCTATTATCCTATGTGGAATGACCAATTCCACAAAAAAAAAACTGGATTTGGAATGGCCAAATGTTGGAAAATATTGTTAAAATTAAATAATTGTTTAAAATGTTTTATCTAAATAATAAATAAATAAACAAAAAACTTGTAATATATGTAATCAAAACCTTTGTGAAATGGAAATATGAAAGGCGGAGTTTATGAGAAAAAGGCATACACTTAAAGCGCACTGACCTAAGCAAATTCAATTCTAAGATGCAACTTCTCAAACCTTTGGGATACCTCGGTTCGCACAATTCCTCGGTATTGTTTCTCAAATGGCTGGAACCGAACTGACAACTGCAACAATTGATCGTGTCCGCAAAAGCAAGTGTACATGCTTGAAACCTGAAACCCTGGAACGGTGTCGGCACGTTTCTGGTTGTGGTTTTATTATGCCTCTTCCAAGGGATTTGACATAGGAAAATATCAAAGTTTTATAAACGCTTCTCCATTCCTTAGTTTTCCCGATATGGGACTAAAAACCCACTATAAGAAGTTTGGACTTCTGTCCTTTTGCGCATTTGCTCCAACACCAAAAGAGTGATGTCGATTCCCATTTTGGTGATGTCAATTTCCAAAACTTGCAATTCCTATTCCATGCAAACAAATAAGAGAATGGCAATTCCATACTTTTTGTTTTTGATGAACAGTGTCATATCCCCCAATTCTCATTTTTTGGGCAATTCCATGCAACCAAACAGCCCCTAAGCAAGCAAGCAAAGAAACATGTTCTCATATTCCATAAACATAATTCATGTCGGACAAACCGACCGAACATGAATCCAAGCAGAAATGAAAGACTGGGAATGTTGTACTATATCCCAGTTTCCATTTTCGGATTCCACAAACCTAATAGATCCCTTACATGTACCCGAACAAGTAGGCAGGTGAGTACCCTTTTTCTGCTTTGCTCTCTGCTTTCCAAATACCAAGCATCCCCTAATGACATAAAATTTAAAAAATATGAATGGCTGCAACCTGAACTAATCGTATACCCATAGAGTCTCCAATAAAACAATAGAACTCTACATATAACAAGTTTGGATGCTAACATAGACTATTTGATACAGACACTAGATACAAACAAATGACAGGAAATTATAGATATTGGCCATTTTTTGGCTGAACAAATAAATTGCGTACACATTTAGATCAGATATTTAAATCAACAAACTAGTTCATCATACTAAAATTTTTGAAGTTCCTGATATAACAATAAACCAATACATAGTTTTGTCATCGTCATCATCGATATAAAGAAACAAACAGAAATACTGACCGCTACTACTCACATCTGCAATCATTTGGTGGCAGCCTGTTCCTCCTCAAGCATAATCGCACGACCATTACTAACCATGAACCTCAAAGCCAACTCATATCCCGAAAAAATCGCCCCATTCACGATGAACGCTCTCGCCACCGCTGTCCCCAACCCTCTCCAAAACACCGAGCACCCTTCCTCTCTCGCACTCTTCCTGAAACAATCCACAATACCACGATATTTTCCCTCACCCCCCGATTGAGCCTGCAGTCTCGACTTAACCACATCCAATGGGTAGCAACAAATCCAGCTCGCAACCCCGGCTAAACCCCCTGCAAGCAACATCGTCCTTAAACTCTCATCCCCGGACTTTCTGCAGCCCGGGTGCAGCATTTCACGGGCGCACTCGTAAGTCCAGAAGTAAACCCCGTGCGCTGGTGCGTCGCGGAGGGTGGTGATGGTCAAGCCCCGGTATATCCCTTTTAAGCCTTCGTCTCTGAGGATTTTCTTGGCAATGAACATTGGGCCTTGGGTGTGAGTGCGGCGGCTTTGGAGTTGGACACGGATTTTTATGAGCTCGACCGGACTTAGGATAAGAGACTGAAGGGCGCCGGTCCCTACGCCGGCGAGGGCGACAGTTTTGTAGGAGGGGGGTTCGGTGTTGGTTGGGTTGAATGCTCTTGTTAAGACTGCATATACTTGGAAAGCCACCGCGTTCTGCGACGTGATAAAAAAACAATTTGGTGATCATTATGCAAATTATATTTATTTTATTGTTTTCTTCAGAAAAATAAATTTTATAATCTATAAAAATTCAAGTGATTCGGTAGAACCTTCATTGATTAATTTTTGTTCTTTCATTCGAGGCAACCATCTAAAGTGTCATATACCGGAGGAAGAGTTATATATCACAAACAGGAAGTAAGAAATACAACGCAGAAATTTTCTTCCAACATATTGTACTCTAGATTCTCACTCTGTCGATACTCCTTGAGAAGTAGAAAGAATTATAATTCCTATTTTACCTAATATCTAACGAGTTTTTTATTTTTAATTTTATAGTGTATCATTTCTATGAATTGGTGATCTTCCTTGTGTAATCAAGAATTTGGCAAATGGGAACCTCAAAATATAACTGAATCATTTTTGCACTGGTTCCATAGTGAGTAATTGAATCATTCTCTTAGATACTATGCCTTCCCTACAGTTATAAGGATATATTTCATCATCAGAGTTTAGTCTTTAAGTATTTAATTTATCGAAGCACCGGTTGAGCACGAGCCTTTTTCCAGACGATGGCACTCGATAACATGAATCAACATCATCGAATTTCTTCTTTTTACTAAAGAATGAAGAATAGAGCAGCTCATCATGCAAGGGATCGTTTGAATGGAAAAGGTCATATTCATATTCCAAAAGTTCAGATTCAAATAATGGTATATTGTCCATGAGACCGTAACCAGCATTCAATCAGGAAAAATGTGGATGTAAAGCAAAACAATAAACTGTCGGTAAAGTTTTGAAGTACATGATATCAAATGTAGAAGATACCAATATCAGGACCTTCGCATATAAGCAACAAAAATCGAAGAAATAAACATCTTTAAAGTGCAAGAGTGTTATTGAGTTAAATGTATTCCCCATATATCCATTCTAAATAGTAAGAAAGAAATTACAAACTTATCTAAAGATGTGGCGATGTCCTGTTATTTCAGAATGTCATATATCTGCCACGTGTAACCTCTTGCTTTTTAGAGACAATACCATCAGATACAAGCAAGGTGTAGTCAGGAATCATCTGATCCCAAATATTGCAAATATTTAATTTAATTTCTAATTTTAATGAATCAGCAACAAATGTAGCATGTTCGTGATGGAATCCTATTCGATTGTATGGTTCATTGAACAGACCGAGTTTAAAAACGGGTCTCGATACTGGATTTTTTGGCTCTAAATACTCGATTGATGTTTACTTCGCTAACATGAATTACGAACACTCGCACATAGTCAAACAAAGTAGTCGTTAGATAATTACTCGGTTAATTCAGAAATCTGATCTTTAACACGACCGATAATCCCAATTCAAGATGTATTTCTAATTCCTGAACAAAACAATATAACCCCAGCACCCAGTTGTGTTACATTAATTCCATTCCCAGTTGCATGGCATAATAATCCTACCAATATCGAAATTCTTTTCAATCGATTCGAGCAAATACGACTAAGAAAATCATTTCCAAAATAAAGAACGTCATGTTTTGACAAGTTATCGTCTCCAGGCATGGCTATAATCAACAGACCTAGAAACGCCAACAAATATGATGAACTACGAAAAATATTTCGGGGAGTAAATAATAATAACAGTAATATCTTGATACCTGAAACGCAACGGAGGCGAGCGGGGCGGTCATGCCCCGGTAGAGCGCCGAGACCCCCTCCGACGACACGATGCTCCGCAACAGCCCGAAAGCGGACGGGGCGGGGCGGCCGTGCCCGGCCGGCTGCTGCAGACGGATCCTAAGCGTGTCGAGGGGATAACCGGACACGACGCCGGCCATCCCTCCGACCCCTCCGGCCGCGAACTCCCTCCCCCAGCTGCTCGCCAAATACTCCGGCCAGAAATCCATCTCTCTCTCTCGCCACCATTCCCCAACCCCAACAAAAAATAAACCAACTTTTTTTTCACAAATTTAGATTCAGGAGTCTCTCAAAGATACACAGGCACACAACCTTTGTTGTATTTATAAACGGAAAGCAAAACTAGTGGGAGAGATTTGTTGTTCTCTCTCTCTCTCTTTCTCTCTCTTTCAAAATTGAAGGTTTGAAAGTATATGTTGGATGTATGACTGTCACGGGGAATGAATCAGGCCACAAGAAATTCCAAGAAAACAAAGGAAGCGGCCAAGCGCTCGTTTTCGAGGGGTCCACGTGGGCGAACATGAGTGGTGGCTTGCCGCTGGCTTGCTTGCTTGATTGCGTTTTTATGGTAAATAAATAAATGACCTTTTTATTTTTAGGGCTCTTAGATAAATAGTCCCTCCATACTTTACTAATTACTAAAATACCCTGTAATACTTTATAATTACCATTTACCCCAATAATTTAAATGATATCTAAAAAGTCCCCCAACGGACAAAATGGATCATTTTCCTTTTTTTATTTAAGCCTATAATGGAGGTTATCAGGATTAGGAGTTTTAAACCCCCAAACTCTTCTCCCACGTATACACTCTTCAAAGATCTACCCCAAATAAACATTACGATCAGAGATTTGCTCCATCAAAACTCAATTCGTCATGGAAGCGGGTTCTTCTTCCTCAACCCTCTCTTCTCATGCCCTAGTGGAATACCATTGTGGTTGGGTGTGACAATTTTGCCTCGTCTCGTCCTGTCCCGATTGGGGCGGGGATTTTGACCGTTGACCGGGACACGATGCGGGCATGATATTAGCTTTCCTCGCCTGTGCCCCGCCCTATACTTCACCATGCCCTGTCCCGCAATATAGATAATTTCTAAAATATCTTCTTTCATGATATAATTTATATTGTGTAGCTCCGTATATAAATACTAATTATCTCATTCATGACTCTAAATGCCTTCACGGTCCTCACTTTTGCGCTTTACAGTCTTTACTTTTTTACACAGTCACGGATTTTCTTGCACTCTCACAACTGATCTGTGACTACATGAGCATCGTTGATCGAACCATTTTTTCCCACTCTCTTATAGCAACCAATGACTGATAGCACATCGCCATCCTGACATGTTCTCTTTATATTTCTTGTTATGTACACACGACTTTTGATACACAATATGATGGCGCGGGGCGGGGTCCCTGTGGAGAATTGGGTTTCCTGGTAGGGCGGGGACAGGGTATATTTTCCTGGACCTTATAAGGCATGGGGCGCGGATGGTATATACGATCCTTCGCCCCGGCTCGCCAAATTTCCATCCCTAATTGCGGTGAGATTTGCAAGCTAAAGGCTAGTGGAAAATCTGAATCGAAGCGAAAGATATTCTTTGGATGCCCTGAGTTCAGAAGCCTCGACAAACCAGGATACTCTTTCTTTTTGTGGCTTAAAGACCTTCCCATGTGTCAAGAAGCCAAGAGAGCGGCTGAAATGAAGAGAAAGGTTGAAATCAAGATTGTTGAAAGTCTAAGTAATAAAAGTTTGAAACAAGAGGGGGTTAAAGGTAGCAACTTAAAGCATCGGGGGTAAATACTAATTATAAAGTATTGGGGGTTCAGTAATCAGTAAAGTATCGAGGGACCGTTTAGCAATAAACCCTTATTTTTATTGCATGAGAGAAATTTTGTGGAAATTGAATGAAGAAAGCAGAGGTTTTGGACTGGAGAAGGACTGGAGTCGTGTGGGACATGTGATATAACACTGACGTGTGGGACATCAATTTGTCGGTGGTGGTATTGAGTTAGTGTCTCACGTTTCTTGTTTTTTTCCATTGACGCATGTTTTGCCTGCGTGAGCGTTTCGGTGCCTATAAACTGTTGGTAAAAAATGAATCTTTGTACAAGGTCTTGCAGGTACAAGATATGTGTTTGGTGGTTGTCAGACTTGCCGACGGAGAAATTAGTATTTTGAGTACATGGTATGGGAAAAAAGACTCTATGCAAGGTGCAAATCATTTGTAAACGCTTAGATGCCTTCCCTTACACAAAACTCAAACCCGTCAAAGGGCTTGCAAGTGGTTTGCACCATGCAAGCCCATACATTCTAGTTTTCTCCCATCATATGTATCGAAAATATCAAACGCCTGTTAATGCGGGTTTGTATCTCTCTTTCGAGCGAACAATTGTAGGTAGCTTAAAGTTTATTTTGTTTTGTATTTAACTTAGATTGTGATAATAAAATATTATTTGAAAATTGATTATCTAGGTTTGATATAGGTCGCGACTTGGATGATTTGACTGAACTGTTCAGCAATTTCTACTATTATAACCACAAAAACCGATGGTCCTCGAATTGATTTCAATTTGATAGTCTAACGTAATCTCAAATAGTGTCACATCAATAGGAAAAAAATTAAATGTAGAATTTCTTAAACAAGTATTTAATAAATATAATTATCAACTGAATCAATTATAACAATACAATCATCTCTGCTGATCATAAATAACTACAAGAATCGTTATGAATCATTTAAAAAATAAATTAGCCACTCTCACCATGTAAATTTCAACCTTCTCTAATATTATTGAATTCAAATTAAAAAAAATTAAACATGATTTTTAATTTGAACATGTGCATCCCAAGTATCTAGTAGAGTTATCAACATATTTCTAATTATTCTTAGACATTGTTTGGATTGCTTTTCTTGAGATTTTCTTTTCTTGACATATATTTCTAATTATTCTAATATATTTCTAGTAAAATGGTTGTTTTGTTGGGTTGGGTAAAGGTGGCAAATGGGCTAAGCGGCCCGTTGCCCGGCCAACCCAGGAGCCCGAGCCCGGTCAATATAATTAAAAAAAAAATTGAATGCGGAGGGATCTTTTGAACCATGGGTTCTTAAGGGAGGGAGATGTGTGGCGGAAGGAGGGATTTTAAATTGGGAGGCTCCAATAAGGGGGTTTCCATGAAAGGGTGGAAATTTCTTGGTTGGAGAGTTTTTTCAAAAAAATTAGGGAGAGTCCCAATATAGGAAATAGCCTAACATTCATAGCACAAGCATAACTTGATACCGATAGAAATATAAAAATATAAAAATACAAAAATACAAATATAACATAACAACAAATAAACAAAGAATATACAAACATAAAATACTAAAGACACCCTACGATAAACCGATAGAAAGTGTTAATAGACGCTCGTGCTCGTGCCACTAAATTGCGGCCAAGACGAAATACAAAAAAAAAATTTCAAGACAAGTGCACGAACTACTACGGCCTAGAATTGAATTTAAATACCAAACTAGCAAACATAGAAGGAGTTTAACTACTCGATTAGTATTAGCTATCTTTACAGTCTTGTCCTTCGTCTTCTTTCTACTTCTTAAGCGCACAGGTCCACTGGGAATAAGCTTGAGGGTCGGTCTTTCTTGTCGAAAATGATCCACCCAAAAGAACCCTAGCTAAGGCATTAGCTTCACACTAAAAACTATGTGAAGCAACCTGTGAACAAGACTTGCTAGGAATTGATCACAAGAATATAGTAGTGGTTAATCTCTAGTATTTCTCTCCTTTTCTTTTTTCCTTTCTCAATTTACAAAATATCAAGAGAAGAGGAAGAAAATGAAGCAAGCATGGCTCTTAAAAATAAAATCCAATCCCTTTTTCTTTTCCTATTTTTGATCTTTTATAGGAAGTGAGTCGTGGCTCACAAGTGCGAGCCACGAGTCCACACACTTCTTAAAAGATGAAGAAGAGATGAGAGAAAAATAAGAATCCATCTCATATGTACACATATACATATGTGTGTGTATACACACCAATACATTTATATATTATAAATACATACACCCGTATTCGTATCAAGATACGAATACCCGAATTTGTATAAATGCTGTATTCTGTCAAATTACAAATGCAAAAAATAGAGATACCAAAAGGGGATAAATAATACTAGTCCATATTTTTTCCAAATGTGATAATCTGGTTATCTTTCAAACCGACTAGTATTAACAAAATATATGATTGTAACGACCGTATTTTCTAATACCTAATAAAAAATCTTTTATTTAGTTTTCTAGTATCAAGTACTTATTGGCGTATTTCGTTGATGGAAAATATTTTATTTTAATGATTCTATTTTTAATAGTAATTTTTGTAATTTCTAAAGCATTTAAATATAATTAATGGAATGTCCTAAAAGCTATTTATATCTATCTGGGCTTAAAATGTTTTAATGAAATTTTATAATCTTTTAAAATAATTCATATATTTTTATTATTAATTAAAATAATGATTTCGAAATTAAAACGATTTAAAAGATAAACTGGACTTTTAAATAATTATAATAACCAACAAATATTTTAGATATGGAAATATTATTTAGTTTTAGGCCAAAATCAATTTTAAACTGAAAATAACAATAAAATATATTTAATAGAATTTTTCTCATATTTTAAATAAAAATTTTCAAAATAAATTAGATTTACTATAAACAGTTTTAGATTTTAAAATTTAATTAAAAAAAGTAATATTAAAAGACGAATTAACCTGGACCGTTGGATGAGAGATCCAACGGCCCAGGATTTGCGGCGGCACCCACGTAGTGGGGACGACACAAAACGCGTGAGCCCCCACTCGCGAACACGTGGGCGCAAACTGGGTGAATTATTCGAGCCGTTGGAGTTAGATCCAACGGCCACGAATGAGCGGCGGCGGCTAAAATCATCAGCCGATGATTAGCAATGATTGGACGTGATTGGTTGATGATTTTCTGCATGTATTTTTATGATTTCAGCTAAAATTTTAAACGGATTTGGGATTTAATTGTTATCAGTTATATATCGAGACCTTCATACTTCATTTTCTCACACTTCAGAACTTCGAAAATTCTGAAAAAAATACACAGACCTTCATATCGACGACGCGTGCGTTGTGGTTTCACTCAATCATCGAGAAAAAACCCAAGCACAGAGTTATTAAGGTTTTAGAACAAGGCCACGCTTTCGATCTATCGATCAACATCTCAAATCGAAGGTAGGATCCGCCTCTCACCACTTGATCTATCACTTTCTTCAATTAAGATTTCATAGATATGATAATAATCTCGCAACACATTTTAATACGTTGTTGGAACCTTTATGCATTTTATGTTACGGTATTATTTTAATGGAAGAATCTAGACTTGATGTTGATACTACGGGATAACGACCTATCCCTTATACTCACACACATATCCACAATCATAAAATTCATGATAATGTTTATTAGTTTGCTAAGTTGGCATATCACACATACCTTATAATATCATGCTGGTTATTATTTTGCTAAGATAGCATATCACACATATTTTATGATATGAAGAGCTATTGCTTTCACAACATACTATCATATTATGAAAAGTTTATGTTCGAAATCATATATTAATTAGGTAAGTATTTTAAAATAAAATATTCAAGGGGTTTACAAATAATATTTTTATTGATATTATAAAATATTTCTTAATTTCAATAAAATACTCCAATCTTTGAAAAGTCGTAATATTCGTTAGATATACCTTAAAATTCCAAAACAACATATGTCTGCATAAATACCATATTTTTAAAATTACATAAGCTAATTATAATATAATTTTTACATCGATATCTTTTCACTTTTTATATTAATACCTTTAACCTATAACCACTAAGATTTAATAAGATACCCTAATAGGATAATATTTTATGTAAATACCCCATGGTTACTAGGCAATCGTCCATAAAAAGGATACAAATCCCGCTATCCATGTGTAGCGGTTACCAACACGGAGTTGTTTTTGTAGAATATCACCTTTAATAAAATACCTTAATTTAAATAGGGTAATGTTTTACGTAAATAACTCGTGGTTGATAGGCAATCGTCTCTAAAAAGGATACAAATCCTGCTACCCATGTGCAGCAGGTGCCAACACGACGCATTTCTAAAATGCTGTCTCTAAATAAATACCATAACTTTATAAATTATTATTTACAATAAAACACCTTAATCCATCCTAAAAGGATATAATTTCATTTAAATAACTTGACCTTTACTAAAAGGTTATTCTCACAAAACTTATAACCTTTTATATAAAAGATATTTCCAAAAGAATACCTAAATCTTTATTAAATGATAATTTCAAATAAATACTATAATTTTTCATTAAAAGATAATTTCATTAAAGTACCATGGTTTTTCCCAAATTATATTTACTCTAAAATACCATGGTTTTCTTATAAACAATGACTACAATTAAATACCATGGTCTTTATTAACTAAGGTTTCCATAAAATACTATGATCCACATTTCAATTTTTAAAAGGTAACAAGATAAAATGAGTGGTTGTGAAAAACCATATTAAATGAGATCAACTATTTTAAACACAAACTTACGATATACATGACATATAATACGGTTAGGATTAGAATGCGTGGACCTAGCTATGGAATATTTTTTTGAAGATCCCTGCAGGCAGGATGAATGGTCCAATATGTGGACGACTACTAACCTGATATTCGGGCTAATACTAACCCGATTTTCGGGCGAATACCAACCCTACATTAAGGGCGAATAATCCAATATGTGGATGACATATAATGTGGAAATTCCATGCCTAGTGTAAGTCGATGTCTTGCATCTCGGGGGTTCGCGGGGAGGAGGAATTTACAAAAACGATTTTCTTATTTCGCAACACCGATCTAAACTCCAGGATCTTTACGGAAACCTTAACTAGCAATTTCTACTAGGAGGTTCTAACTACTATATTAGGGTTTATACCTCCTTATTTACAAGTCCTTCGGGTCTTCTTCTTCTTCTCTTCTTGAGCTCCTCGAAGATCGGATCGCGCTTGAAACGTCGGTCTCCTCGTGTCGAAGACGATCCACCTGAGAGTCTATGGTTCAAGCTCCAACCTCTAAACCGAGGTAACTAAGGTACCTAGCTCGCTAAACTAAGTAGGTTAGGAGACGTAGAGTGTTTAATGGAGTGTTTTATCTCATAAAACCCTATGGCTCATAATACATATGAATGTTAGGGTTTGAGGAAGAAGGAGGAGAAAATGGAGAGAGAAAGGAAATGAGCAAATGATCAAGTGTCTTTCCAAGTGAAGAATGGCTCATAACCCATCACTCATGAAGCATGAATTATTTTCATATAGAAAATAACAACCATGCTTCAATAGTGTATCCAAACTAATAAACAAATGCATAAGCCATGCTTCACTCTCATGCCTCAAATATCTCCATTTCCAAAATAGATAAATCCAAATAATGAGGTGTCCCCTTCTATAAGCATCTCTTGTGAAATTACAAGAATGCCCTCACCGTATATACATACCCATATTCGTATTCCGAAAAATACGAATATAATGAGATAATAACAATCCAATAATATAATATTAGGATCCGGCTTAAACCAAAGCCCACCAGTATTATCCGTCCGAAAAACATCCGTGCAACTAGTACACGTATATGATCGGAACCCTGCACGTAAAACCATACGGTCTCTACATCGTTTCGCCTGAACCATGAAAACTCTCTGTGTCGGACTCTAAAGACTGGACAGTACGCTGGCAGTGGGTTTAACCACAAGTCCGTCAGTGGCACTAGCTATACATAACGGCTATCCAGGTATCTGTCGATAAGAAGTCCGACGAGCAAACTCATCCGAACTCCTACTGAGCCTATCTGTGACAATCTCCGTACAGTCCGGTCTGTTCGTCTAAGAGTATCGCATATCGGGCCTGGGGGGTGGTTAACGTTAGACTCCTAACAGCACAATAAGTCGTGTCGGTGTAGAGCCCAATACACTCTGAGAAACTACTAGAGTACCTATCAGTAAATCTCGCTTGCCCTGGCCAGGGACTTTGTGTATTAGCTATTCGAACACAGCGCGATATCAACCCTCAACACCGGGAGAAATGAATCCTATCTAACCACTACTGCCTCCAAGTACTTCGGGACTGCACCTAACCACTACCTGTTTGCATGACTCATTTGAGCCGTGGTAGGATAGTAATCTAAGTACAGTGGGAACACACTCGAGACGAATAGTGATGTCAAGTCAACGGACTAACCTGTACTCATGTCACTCGGGAACTGCTAAACGACGATAGGTATAACACCAACCAGCAGTTCCCATCGAGTCCGTCCAGTGTAACTCATAACCCAATGAGCACCTGTATACTATCTTCGGTATCGCATACCAATAGCTGCGGGACAGGCCATCTCCTAGACTGGGATGAGAAGCGTATACATTAGTCTACTCTGGAGTATCGATGCCCTGTCTTGATAATCCTACGACTAGGGACAAGTATAAGGATGTGCTTATAGACTACCCAGCCTCCACTAGTGTGACTCCCATTACAACGCTGGTAGTCAAGCAAATATCCTAAGGGCTCTATCGATATGTATTAGCGATATGCTAAAAGAAACTTATACACATATTTAGATAGAATCAAACCAGATAGCATGCTATCATATTGAGCAAAAATATTACTATATCCGTGTATATCCCAAGCTTCCAAAATGTAATATACAATCTAGTACTATACAATAATGGCCTTTAGGGCATATATCACTAATAATCTCCCACTTGCACTAAGGCCATGTATTGACATATCGCAGACCTATCATCTCGAATAGCCTCTCAAACTGTGTCTGAGGGATGATCTTTGTGAATGGATCTGCAGTGTTATTCTCCGTATCTACTCTCCGCACCTCGATCTCCCGGCGATCCACGATCTCGCCGATAAAGTGATACTGCCTCAAGATATGTCTGGACTTCTGATGGGACCTGGGTTCCTTCGCTAAAGTTATAGCCCCGTTGTTGTCACAATATAAAGGTATTGGATCAACAATGGACGGAACCACATGAAGTTCTGTTATGAACTTCCTCATCCAGACTGCTTCTTTTGCGGCGTCATATGCAGCGATATACTCCGCTTCCATCGTCGAGTCAGCAACGGTGTCCTTCTTGGAGCTCTTCCAATAGACCGTCCCTTCATTGAGGGTAAAGACATAACCCGACATGGACTTAGAGTCATCCTTGTCACACTGGAAGCTGGAGTCAGCGAAGGTCTCGATCTGGAGGTCTTTACTGCCGTACACCAAGAACATCTCCTTAGTCCTTCTCAGGTACTTGAGAATATTCTTAACTACTATCCAGTGCTTCTCCTCAGGGTTTTACTGATACCTGCTTACCACGCTCAGTACGTAAGCAACATCTGGTCTGGTACACAACATCGCATACATTATAGAGTCTACCACAGAAGCGTATGGTACAATACTCATGCGATCCCTTTCCAAATCATTCTTGGGAGACATCTCTTTGGAAAGGGTGATCCCGTGACAAGTCGGTAGGTTACCACGCTTAGAATCTTCCATACTAAATTTTTTCAGTATGGTGTCGATGTACCTAGATTGTGAAAGTCCCAACATTCTCTTATATCTATCACGATAGATCTGGATCCCTAGAATGTAGGAGGTATCACCCAGGTCTTCATGGAGAACCTTTGTGACAAGAATCCTTTGACTGATTGTAGTATAAGAATGTCATTTCCTATCAGGAGAATATTATCCACGTACAAGACGAGAAATACCACAGTTCTCGTTACAATCTTATTATAAATGCATGGTTCATCTGGATTTTTGATAAAGTCGAATTCTTTGACCGTCTCATCAAAACAGATGTTCCGATTCCGCAATGCCCGCTTTAATCAATAAATGGACTTAAGAAACTTGCAAACTTTTCCGCTGCTCCCACTCTCTATGAAACCCTCCGGCTGATCCATATAAACACACTCTTCCAAATTTCCATTCAGAAAAGCGGTCTTTACGTCCATCTGCCAAATTTCATAATCATGGAAGGCGGTAATGGAAAGTAGGATCCGAATGGATTTGAGCATAGCCACTTGAGAAAAGGTTTCATCATAGTCCAAACTAGGTCTTTGACGAAAACCTTTTGCAACAAGTCTAATCTTATAGGTTCAACCTGTCCATCTGCACCAATCTTCTTCCTGAAGATCCATTTGCAGCCTACGGGTTTTACCTCTTGAGGTGCAATGTCCAAAATCCATACTTTGTTGGTGTACATAGATTCCATTTCGGTTCGCATTGCATTCAGCCATTTTACCGAGTCTTTGCTCATCATGGGTTGCTGGAAACTAGTTGGCTCATCATCGTCGATGATGCAATCCTCTCAATCTCCGTCTATGAGAAAACCGTAGTATCTCTCGGGCGGATGAGACTGCCTACTAGATCTGCGGAGTGGCGCAGGGACGTCCGGTTCTTTCGAAACTTCTGGTTCCACTATGCTTTCAGCAATTGCTTGTGGTTCTGGTATTTCTTCTAGTTCTATTGCGCTCCCACTTATTTCTTTTTCAAGAAATTGAGTCTCCAAAAATGGGCATGCCGAGAAACAAAGATTTTTTGTTCCTCCGCGTAATAGAAAAGATACCCTCTGGAGTTCCTTGGGTATCCCATAAACTTACACAGTACTTGTTCCTGACAAATTTTTTGGCTAAGAGTTATTTGTTCCCTTATAAAAAAAAAGGGGAGAGAAAATAAAGAGGAAAAGAGTTCTCATAGTTTGGCATCACGTGTTAAACACGTGGGCGCTTAAGCACCGAAAATAAATAACTAAGGGCCAAACCGGCCTCACGTGTTAAACACGTGAGCGCTTATATACAAAGCATATAAGCGCTGAAAACAAATAACTAAGGGTCAAACTGGCCTCACGTGTTAAACACGTGAGCGCTCATATGCAAAACATATGAGCGCTGAAAGTAAATAACGAAAAGGCCAAACATGCCTCACGTGTTAAACACGTGAGCGCTCATATGCAAAGCATATGAGCGCTGAATATAAATAACCAAAGGCTAAACATGCCTCACGTGTTAAACACGTGAGCGCTCATATGCAAAACTTATGAGCGCTGAAAGTAAACATGCTAAAATCATATTAGGGGTCACGTGTTAAACACGTGAGTTCTTTTGAGTGCTTCAATTTAAAATGCTCCCATCTGATAGAATTAAATTCTATGTAATAGAATTAAATTCTATTTGGAAATATTTTCTCCGATTTTTCTAATATGGAAAGATCTTTCTCTAACAAAGAATCTTGGATTTAAAATCCAATGGTGATAAAATATCACAAATTAAACCATCTGATAGAATTAAATTCTATGTGGGAAATATTTTCCTGATCTTCCTCAAACTAGAAAGATTTTCTCTGTTAAACAGAGGACCCTTGGATTAAAAATCCAACGGTGATTATAAAATCACCCATCGATCATCTGATAGAATAAAATTCTATCTTAGGAAAATATTTTCCTAGTCTTGTTAAACTAACAAGATATTCATATAATAGAATTAAATTCTATATTAGGAAAATATATTCCTAATCTTGTTAAACCAACAAGATATTCATATGATAGAATAAAATTTTATATTAGGAAAATATATTCCTAATCTTGTTAAACTAACAAGACATCCATATGATAGAATAAAATTCTAATCTTGTTAAACTAACAAGATATTCATATGATAGAATAAAATTTTAATCTTGTTAAACTAACAAGATATTCATATGATAGAATAAAATTCTATCTTAGGAAAATATTTCCTAATCTTGTTAAACAAACAAGAAATCTTCTCTGTTAAACAGAGAGCCCTTGGATTAAAATTCCAACGGTGAATAAAATTTACCGATTGATCTAAAAGATCATTTTGACTGATCATGAGATCAATCACGATCTCTCAATAAGAGATTTTCTCAAAAAATTAATTTTTCTCTTTTCCTATAAATAGGAGCAAAGAGATTAATCGAAGGGACACAGAGGAAAAAAAGGAGGAAAAAAAGGAGGGAGGAGGAACCCCCCATAAGCTTCTGAAAAAGGCAGAAAGCTTCGAAAACAACAGAGAATTCAATTCTCAAGAAAGAAGAAGACTTTCCTCCTCAAAACCCTAGGTAAAGAAAACAAAGAGATCAAAATATCTCTATTTACCTATCTGAGGGTTTAATCCTTTTAAAAGAACTTAATTTTTTTTCTGGATCTGAGATCCACAAGACAAGTCTCTCATAAATTGAGAATTTAATTCTCATCGGGAAGATCTTGTTCTTGAGAATCAAAAATTCAGAAAAGAATGGATTTATAGAGAAAGAATATGGAGTCCATAATACTTCAGGAACTTAGTTCCTTCAAATCGAGAACTTAGTTCTTAAAGAACATGATCCCAGATCCTCAAAATAATGATCTCGGTGATTATTAATGGTCAAAATACCATGAACAGAGATTTAAGTCCTCTAAAAATATAAACAGAGATTAAATCTCCATATAAAAGAAACTAGCGCCTTACGTGTTTCCCACATGGGTGCCCCGCTTTAACAGCGCCCGGCGCCTCACGTGAAAGACACGTGGACGCCATATAAAAAGTGCTTAGCACTTCACATACAGCCAAAACGGCTAAGTGCTTAGCACTGATTGGGTAGAGCCCTACCGCCTCATATGCTCCTCACGCGGGCGCCACATAAAGTGCCCATCACTTCATAAACAGCCAAAGCGGCAGAGTGCTCAGTGTTCATTGGGTGGCGCCCATACTCAAATGTTTCACATGACACCCATGTGAGTGTCAGAGCGTCAAATAAGTGCTTAACACTTTTTCATAAAAAAAAGGGTTGAACAGACAGAGTCCAAATGAATGCTTAACACTTTTTGAATAAGAGTAGGCAGACTAAGCCCGAATTGGCTAAGCTTCTGAAGTTCTTTGTAACTGGGCCCAAATGCTCTTTTGATGGATCTTAAGTAAAGATGATCCTGAAAACAAAAAACATTATTGAGCCGATTTTAGTCTCAAACATGATTATTGATCCCTCCTTGATGATATCAAAAATGATATTCATCCAATATCTCCTAAGGTAATCATAGTCTCAAATATGACTAATGATTCTTAGGTCCATCACAACCCCTTTCCCTCAAATACGGGATTTGGTTTAAGCGTATATCCTTCTACACCTCTGATATATGTCGTTGAAATTCCTCAACGTTTTCAGAGAGGGGGCGGGTCCCAACAACTCCTTTCGTCATATTGATGCACTTCCAAATTAACGTGCACACCTCAGAACCTCGCCCCAGACATGGCGATAATGGACCGAAATGTCCTTAAACTAAAACTTTGCCCCCAAATATGGCGATAATGGACCGAAATGTCCTTAAACTAAAACTCCGCCCCAAACATGGAGATAATGAACCGTGAGGTCTTTAAACTAAAATAATTGAGCCCAAATGCTCATATGTTTTAATTCGATCTTAATCTCAAACCATATTAGCGATCCTTAAATCAACTTAAGCCCAAATCTAAAATATACGGATTTGGACTAATCTGCGCCCTACGGGCGACGACAGAAACTAGTCTCCGTATACAATCCACGGGCAACCTAAACAAACAAAAAAACATACGACACGAAGTGAACTTCCGGAGCAGGAGAAAGTGGTTATTGCAATGCAGTAACGTAATTTACTGTAGGGGCTTGCGTCTGTAAGGAAGAGCGTCCCCACAATCAAAAACCCCTCATAAAATGAGGGAATCTGATGAAATCTGCTACAACGTCCCCATCCATCCAAACCTCCGATATATGGTGCCATAAATCAACTTGGAATCTTTGGAGAGGTGGACGGATGAATCCAAATAGCATCTGCCCCCAGAATTCATGCCAGACGTCTCAACGTCCCGGTCCGTCTTCCGGCGGAGAACAGGTTCTGGCACGTCCGGTGGGACCTTTTCCTCTTTCCACTCCACACTTCGTGTGTCGTGTTTGGCGAAAAAAATCGCGGTTCGCTATGGTTGCCTTTGGATTCGAGGTACTAAGATTTGATGTTTTGCTCCTCTGTAGAGGAAATTGATGGCTTCCTAATGCACCTCATTCAACAGCAACTCTCGCTCCACCCCGACTGGAGAAGTGACATATGGGCCCAACGCGGCCTCTATCTTTTTAATGCCGGTGGGGCAAGTAACGCAAGCCACTACTGGTTTGTTCTTTGGGACCATGCTCCCACCAGTGAGTTTCGGTGCCTCAGCGCCGCAAGAAAAGGCTTCCAAGAAGTCGGTCTTCGATCGACTGGCAACCACAACGACTCCTCTCAACGAGCCGTCCAAAGCTGGTGTCTCAGTCTTCAACAGGTTGGGTCGAAGCACAAACGGGCCCGCAAAGAGGCTCGTGATACCTGAAAGGGCTACCCCAAAACAGATAGCCCTCCCAACTCCGTCAGGTGAAGCCGTCAAAAGCGCTTCTTCCATCAGAAGATCGGTCTTCGAAAGATTGGCCGACCCTCCTCAAAATATTCCAAGGACGTCAGTCTTCAATAGGTTGACGCCAACAACATCCCCTCAGCAAAGCCAGGGGCACAAAGAATCTGCTTCCAAATCTGAGGCGGTCCCATCTGCAAGACACGCTCGACGTCGCCACTGGCGCTGAGTGAGAAAAGCCGGGGGCAATCCCCTCTCTGGACTTACCCCACTAGCTCTAATGGTGGAAGTTGACGCTGCTGTTCCAACCGGGAACGGCTTTGATCTGCTCAGGAGGGTACGCAAGAACTCTCCAACGGCGGTGCTAAAGAAATCGCCCTTGCCTGTAAAAGCCACAGTGCAGGCAAAGACGGAGTAGCCCCATCAGCGGCTCTCCTCCCAAATTCACAGGGTCTGGAGAAAAGTCCAAGATTCTGTAATCGACAAAGACTACCTTCGTCGACCGAAGAAATTGAAGGTTCGACAAGAAAAAGACCGTCCCTCTGTCATACCGCGAGGGACTCTCTTTACACAGGTGCATATTATAATGGCTCCTTCAACTTCGACCTCCCATAAAAGGATGAGGCCGGAGAAAATCCCACAGCCGGCGACAAATTCCAAAGGCGAAGGACCTAAACGCCCTAAGTCTGGGGGCATGGTCGTGCATACGGTCCACATGACTTCCAGAAAAGAAGAAAGTCGTGCTTCGGTGAGTCACCGACCGCAAACTTGGTCATTGACTAAATCTCAGGAGCAACAAAAAAAGCTCCAAGAAATGCTGACCAAAATGGCAGCACTCACCGGATGAAAAGAAAGTCCGGATACAGGGGCCGAGCAGCGCCAAGAGCAGAATACTGACACAGAGTTCCTGCGAAGGGTGCTTGAAAGAAAAGACAAAGAAGCTGCTGAACAAGCTGCTAACATGAAGCAGATGTCGTTCTTGTTCCAGGATATGGCTGGAATGATGATCCAACCAGAACCCCCGGCTGCGGATCCGCCGATAATCATCGAGGATGATAGAGGGGAAACATCAAACCCTCTTCCGTCTTTATTAACAGCCAAGGAGGAAACAATCTCCAAGGTTGTTCTTGATGATTATATAACTCAACAAATAAGAGCTCATCAAGCTAATGAAGCCGCATGCCAAATCGTCAGAATTGGGCGACCATATTCAGTTTGGTATGACCAAATTAAGTACCCTCGAGGATATACGATCCCCAAGTTCTATGTGTACAAAGGGACATGCAACCCCTATCAGCACATTACGCAGTTCAAAGCTCTGTGCGGAAACACTGGAGGCGACGACCAACTGTTGCTTCGCCAGTTCGTTGGCAGCCTGCCAGAAACGGCCTTTAAATGGTACTCGGAGCTCCCAAATGACTCCGTGAAAACATTCACAGATATGGAACTGTTGTTCACACAGCGTTTCGCCAACGCGAGCGAACGTACTCCGATCACGACATTAATCAATACCAGGGTAAAGTTAGGAGAAACCTGGGTCCAATATGCGATCCGGTGGCGGAACCCATAGTCAATGTGTGAACAGCACATTGAAGAATCTCCCGCCGTAGGCATGTTCATCAGGAATCTTGATCCTCAAATGACCGTGTCCCAATTCATGACATTCTTCAAGCCAACCACCTTCTAGGCTTTGATCGATAAACCGGCCCAAATGGACCAGATGGGCCACGGGCCTACCTCATCAAATAAGGACCCTCGAAATGCCAAGGGTAAAGGGAAAGCGGCCTTCGTCGCCAACACTCAACAACAACCGAGCGACCCAAAACCAGCTGCTCGCCAAAACAACGTGCGTCCTCGCCTATCTCTGGAAGAAAGGCTAGGACGTGCTTACTCGTTTTCCTGCGATAAGATGAGGAGACTATTCGAATTGGCAGTGCGTAACAAACTCATCACATTGCCAGACCCACGGCATCCACCGTAACCCGGCGACGTCAATAACCCCAGCTACTGCTCCTATTACAGAATGGTGAGCCACCCAATTGAGGATTGCTACGTCTTCAAGAACTGAGTTGAGGACCAGTATCAACAGGGGAAATTCGCCCTGTCCGAAAATTGGAGGGTAAATCCACCACAGAAGCACACTTCCAAAAAGGTGGATGCACCGGGGGCATCATGCTCACTCGTGGAAGAAACTCCATGGGAAATCGTCCTTTCAGCAAAAACCAAAAGAATGCTGAAAGATCTACTGGCGTGCCCATCAGTCAGGTGGAAAGGCCCACTTGAACCTGAAATCGTCGAAAGGATGCTGAAACCGCATCCCGTACCAAAAGTTGTTGACAAAGGGCAAAACCCCCAAGTCGAGCCTTCGATGTCTTCAAAGAAAAAGAAAAAGATCAAGAAGCCTGTGCAGCTTGCCGAGTACGACGACAAGCACATAGACCTACAAGAGTACATTGACGCGATGGAGGAGTACAACCAGAAGGCACGGAAATCGGTCACGCTCGAAGAATTCCTCAAGTATATTCTTGAAGACGATGATAGTGACAACGATGAGGAAAATGACTCATCGGAAGAAGCCGGGGACCGTGTAGCAAGTTGCCACATGATCTCCCATTCGTTGTTAAATGACAAAGAAACTCTCTCAGCGTCAGAAAACAACGCAGAGCAACTGGGGGCAGAGTCGGCGCTAAAATCCCCTGAATTGCCAGAAGACCCGATCGATAGGATGTTACACGAAGCCTTTCGAAAAAGCAATGCTGATCGAGAACGCGACACAACCATATACAAAAAGGCTAAGCGCTAGCGTCAGGATGAAGAAGCTGCGGTAAGGAGGAGTCGTAAAGTACTCCAACCAAACCAAAGAATACCTGCGACAAATAAGAGCAGGATCAAGGCAGAGAAGCGGTTCGCCAAAGCCCTGTCAATGGGAATGAAGCTGCCACCTCTAGTAGGAAACTCCCGAGGTCATATGCCTCGACGGAGAGAATTCACATCCAAATTATTGCTTATATTATCGGAGTGTTACCCATCCCACCGAGGAATGCAGTGCCTTTAAGAAGTGGTGGCAAGGATACGTTGCCCATCAAAAACACTTCAAGAGGATGAAGGGCAAAGCTCGTCGACAGCAAAAGAGTGCGACAAATGCGCGTGAAAAAACGACTGGCAGCTGTCATATGGTTGATACCAGTCCGGAAAGGGAAAAGCCCCAAGTTCTTACCTTCGGGAGCGATTCTGAGGATGAAATATCCCTCATCCCTCTCTTCAAATACTCCACCTCCGAAAAAGAAGAGAAGGAGAAGAACTGTGAGAATATTCAGCTGCGTAACCGCACGCTGCCCGAGAAGAACCTCGGACCTACAAACAAAGGTTAGAGTAAAAAGGACAAAGGGGAAGAGAAAATCTCTGAGGAAATTACCCTCGACGATGGAGTTGTCAAAGAGCTCGCAGCAAGGGACCCGCCTGGAAAAACAAGGTGGATTACAATGTCCTAGCACATCTGAGGAAAATACCCTCACAGCTGAGCATATTGGATGCTCTCCTCCTGTCCAAAGAGGCACGAGAGTTTCTGATCATGGCATTATAAGAGCCCAATTAGTTCTAATCTTTCCTCGCAGAAGAGAAGATGAAGGATGAGCTGGCGGAGGTTCACATAGCTGACATTATATTCAGTGTTGAAGACCTCCTCCTTGGTACGTGCGAGCATAACCGCCCATTATACGTCACCGGGTACTTCCACGACATCAAGATAGGGAAAATCTTTATCGACAACGGATCCTCCGTCAACATTCTCAACATGAAAGTGCTGAAGGAGATTTGCATGAACGTTCAACACTTAGCCCGAGACAAAATTACCATCTCCGGATTTGACTCACAGTCATCACGGACGCTTGGGTCCGTAATACTGACGCTGCGCTCTGGGTTGCTCGTTACTGACATCAAATTTCATGTCATTGACGCCAACACTTACTATAACGCTTTGCTCGGCAGGCCTTGGTTACATGAGTACAACGTCATCCCTTCTACACAACATCAGTGCATGAAGTATTTCAAAGACGGCTTAGAATACACCGTCACAGGGGAGCTAAATCCGTTCTCCGTAAACGAGGTCCGAAAATATGAAGACGCAAAGTACTTTCTACCAGACTTCGAAGATACAGAAAGGTGTCATAAGCCAGAGGATAAGCAGAAGTTTGTCACTACTATCCCGATCTTTGGGAGCGATTCCGAGGAAAATGAGGAAATAGTCTACTCGGGACAACCCCAGAAAGAAAACAACATGCCCGGACCATATACCCCTATTTTGGTCTTTGGCAGCGACTCTGAGGACGAGGCCAATACGGTGTTCTCCATCCGTCCGTCAGTGCAAACCCTCGTCGGAGCAGATCAGAGTCTACAAATCACAATGGCTCCGCCTCGGCATTACAAGGAACTTGATGCGCTCGATACATACAACGTACAAGAACTACAGACTTTCTACGTCCCTCCAAGGAGAAGAGATGAAAAGGCGGTCCTCTTCTAACAATCGACGGAGACCAAAGTAGAAAAAGAAGTCTGGCATGGTGCCGATTTTGCATTCGACAGGTTTCAACCAATCTGTCTGCCAAGATACTATGCAGAGGGATTGAAAAGGCTGTTAAGATACCAAGGTGTACCCATCAAACAAACTGTTCGACAAGCCCATGTTCCCCTCCGAAAGATGCGGGAAGACGCGGCGGACGTCTCGCCTGAATTTCGGGGCAGATGCTAATTGGTGCTATCCGTCCACCTCTCCGAAGATGCCAAGTTGATTTATGGCACCGTGTATTGAAGGTTTAAATGGATGCGGCCGATGTAGCAGATTTCGTCAGATTCCCCCTCGTTTGAGGGGTTTTTGATTGTGGGGACGCTCTTCCCTGCAGGCGCAAGCCCCTGCAGTTAATTACGCTACCGCATCGCGGTGACAACTTTCACCTTCTTCAGATGGTCACTTCGTGTCGTGGGTGTTTGTTTTGTGTTTAGTTGCCCGTGGATTGTATACGGAGACTAATTTATGCTGTCGCCCGGAGGACGTGGACTAGTCTAAATCCGTATCTTTCTTAGATTTGGGTTTGGGTGGTTGGGTTTAAGGATACGTTAGCCTCATTTGAGACTAAGATCAACTTAAACGTTTGTTAAGGATACGTTAGTCTAATTTTAGACTAAGATCAACTTAACGGGACCGTTTAGATCCAACGACAGAGCATTTGGACTCTATTGTTTAGTTTAGAGACATTGCGGTCGATTACCAGTTTAAGGACATGGTGGTCCAATGTTAGTTTAAGGACTCACAGTCAAGGTTAAGGACATCATAGTCCGTAAGTTTAAAGACCTCACAGTCAAGGTTAAGGACATCATAGTCCATGAGTTTAAGGACCCCACAGTCCATAGAATGTCTGGTTGTCGGGACCCGTCACCTCTCTGAAGACGTTGAAGGATTACAACGACAAATATCAAAGGAGTGAAGAGATGTACTCTTGAACCAATTTTGGGTTGAGAGACCTACAGTCCAATTGGGACTAAGATCTGTGATTTATGAGCATATGAACTCAATTAATCTGAATTGAGGACTTATGGCCAATTTGGGCTATAAGTCCATTCAATTGCAATGTTCAACATTTGTTTTTGAGTTGTTAGATGTTTGTTTGAGCCCAATCCTTTAAAAATGCTAAGCATTGGTTTGGTCTCTGACAATGTTTTGCCTTTAGTTAAATGTTGTGCATTTATCATAGCTCCAGGCTTATTCAATGAATAGTTTATGTTCTGCCCAAGCGCACATAAAAGCATGTGGCGCACTTGGCACTAGCGCCAGTTGATGAGCGCAATGCGCTATGGTTAAAGCGCTAATGCGCTTGGCGCTTTGCGCCAGATGTGAGCGCTAATGTGCCAGATGTGAGCGCTAATGCGCTTAGCGCTTTGCGCTAAATGAAGAGCACTGATGCGCTTAGCGTTTTGCGCTAGATGTAGAGCGCTGATGCGCTATAATTGAAGCGTTGAGGTGCTTGGCGCTGGTGCCATATAATGAGCGCAAAGGGCTTTTAGTAATGCAGCGCACACGTGAGGAGCACGTGGCGCGATTAGCGCTGAGCGCTAGCCAATGAGCGCAGTGCGCTGTGTTTGAAGTGCTATGGCACTGCAGCGCTTTGCGCTAGATGAAGAGCACTAAGGAACTTTTAATATTAGGAGCACTAAGGCTCCTCTTAGGTTAACTTTGCGCTCTGAAGATTATCTTCTTTTTGATAAGAGACTTTGTCTCAAGATTCTAAGAACAAAGTTCTTAGTTTATAGGAGATATTTCAATCTCTTTTTGATGAAAGGCTTTGCCTTTATGGATCTGTGATCCTAAGAGAATTGATTAATTCCCCCCTTTATAATGAGATGTTCATCATCTCAGAAAGACAATTTGTCTTATAGATCTATGATCTGTGAAGTAAGTACTTCTTTGTCTTATGATGAGATCTTTTTGATCTCTTTATAAAAGACCTTGGTCTTTGTAGATCTATGATCTTTTAAGAAGAGAATTCTTCTTTTTAATTATGAGATGATTTCATCTCTTTGTTCATCACCATTCTTTTTTTTACCTCGAAGAAAATATCTTCTTTTACCGAGAGCTACTTCTTCTTCTTGAGATTTTCTCAAAGTTTAGGGGGGGGAGGGTTCCTCTCTTTTAGACTTGAAGTCTTGGGTCCTTTATATAGGGGAAGTTGATTTGTTGAATCAGTTAAAGAGATTTATTCTCCAATTGATTTGGAAATTTCCCCACCGTTGGATCCTTGATCCAAGGGCTTCTGATTTACAGAAGATAATCTTCTTCATTTAACAAGATTGAGAAATCTTTCCTTCTTTACAGAATTTGTTCTGTATTTTAGTGATTTTTAATCACCATTGGATCATTGATCCAACGGTGTTCCAAATTCAGGGCACAATCTTTTCTTTTTGGAAAGATTCAATAGAATTTTATTCTTGTTAACTGATGATTTAATCATATCCGTTGGATATTTGATCCAACGGCGAGGAACATTTAGTTCCAGCGCTAGCGCTTATGCGCTCTGCCCATGGTGCGCTTTGCCCATGGTGTGTTAATTGGAGTGTAGCGCTCTTAGCGCTAGCGCACACGTGCTTTGCACATGGTGCGCTACTTGGAGCGCAGCGCACCTAGAGCTAGCGCCTATGTGCTTTGCACGGGGTGCGCTAGTTGTAGCAAAGCGCTTTTATAAAAGCGCAGCTTTAATTCAAATTTTGAATTCTGAACAGAGCTTTGCTCTAATTGGGGAAACAAATGCCCCCCCACCGTTGCGCTCACGGAGCCCACACGTGGGTGCAGCGGTGGCAACATCTCGACTCTTGGATCACCCAAGGAACTGAAACGGCGTTTAGTGCCTATAAATAGGACCCTTGGTCCTTGAGATGACTTCTGTTCATCTTCAATCCTTCTTGAAAATTTATTTTCTTCTTCAGAGCGCAGCTCTTCTTCTTAAGAATTTTTAAGAACAGAACTTTGTCGGATTAGGTAAAAGATTAAATCTTTTTGAGACATCTTTTAGGGTTTCACCCATTAACAGAGCTTTGCTCTTCATAGATCTTTGATCTAAAGAAAATCCTTTTTAGGGTTTTATTAATAGAGCTTTGCTATCTTGGAATCATAGATCTAAAAAGATCTTGCTTATGATTTCTTAATCCATTAATGGAGCTTTTCTCCTTTCAGATCATATAGAAGAACTCTTAAGAGTTTGTTCATGGATTTTGAAGATCAAATTGAAATTTTATTTTTGATAGATTATTCCATCATCTTTTCAGAGCGAGGCTCTTCTTGAGGAATTTTATTCCTTCATCATTAGACTTTGACAGATGTCTATCTAGTGAAGAGCGCTGCTCTCAATGGGAGTTTTACTTCTCTGCCCGAGGGATTTCTCATTTAATGAGAATCTATTGAGGATTTCCTCATTTAATGTCAGCCTCATCCAATGATGAGGCTGTTTTATTAATGATGAACTGTCATCTAGATTTTGTAGGTCCCCTTTGGTCCCCTTTAACTGCATTGCAGTGCGGTACGGATTTATAGTACCTTATAACAGAATTTAATTTATAGCATTGGTGGCTAAAAAATTCGTTCTTTTCTGCACAGGCATTATGTCTTCCGACACCTCCTTCCTATTCATTCGTTCAGAAGGCGGATTTCCTGAAGCACCCGTTGACTGAAAGGTTTTCGCGCTGATAAAAGACCATGACCCGGAGCATAAGAGTCTTCATCTATGGGGTAAATGGTATGATCAAATTATCATGGGCCGACGGAGCTTTTCCTGTGCGACACCCTTGGAGCCTATTTCAGCGATTGCTTATGCAGATGCGCCTCCGATAAATTACACTGTGGAGGGGGTCAACTGGACTTCAGAAGGTCTCCTTCGGCCTTCTATTGCCGCAATACCCGTGCAGCCGCCGGTGGCTTTGGACATCCTAGGGCGATGCATATGTCAGGGTGAGTCACGCCCCTGGGGACAGCCGTACAATGCAGGACTAACTCCCCGTCACCCAGTCGGGTATTTGTAGTGGGCCCGGTATATTCTATCGGCGAGGAAGCCATAGTTGATGAAGCTCGGATTGTATCCCGCCGTTTATACTTCTTTGTTTCAATATTCCATACCCCCTACATGTTGGGTCAGGGCATTTCTGGAACAGTGGAACATCCCAACCCACACCTTCCTTCTATTAGATCTAGAAGTCTCCATTTTTTTGGAGGAGTTTGCAGAGGTCTCGGGTTTACCCGTTAGGGGGGAACATTATGAGGAATTGCTTCCCTCGGATGAGTATGTTTTCGCTACCAAATCAGTGGTAATGGGTCTTACTCCCGAGAATGCTATTCAACACAAATTTCCGAGCTTAATTAAGGTGTTGAATATGTACGAGAACCTCTCTCTTGCATCCGAAGATCGTGGAGTTAGTTTTACGGCTTTTATCGCTGATTTTCTTCGCCCGGAAATATTGAAGGAAGAAGTCGAGAAATTCGCCAGTCTTGACGACCCCTTCAACTTGGGTTTAGGCAATCTGCCAGTGGTGGAGGTGGATCAGAAGAGCTTCTTTCTACCTGATACCCCGGTCATCCCTTTTGCAGAACTGGCGGCTCCTGGGATCGACGAAGAAACGTTCTTTTTAGGGTTCCTCGGGCTGTGGCTGAGTTGGTTCGCGCTTCCCATGCACCCTCGCCGTATGAGGCCGCCCGTCTTCTATTCTGCGCATCGGATGGTTGCTGGGATACAAGTGGCTGTGGGGATTGCTGGGTTAGCCCATATGTATCACGGTCTCAGCTTGGCGGCTGATACCATTGAGCCAGGGGTGCAGTCGGTAAACTTCTCGATGCATTATTTCACGTCATGGCTCGAGTTACACGTGCTAGGTGTCTTTGGCATCCACAAGAGGCCGGGTTTTTATGACAGGTGCAGGTTCCCTCGGATCATGCGACTGGTTAGCGCTTCTATCGTGACTCCGACGCAACGGTAAGCTAGAGGCTTGCTTCTTCGCCCGCGCACGGTTGGAGCTGGCATATCCTTTACTGATAAAGTTCTGACAGTCGGTCAAGAGTCGGGGAAGATAGTGCTGCCACTGCAGGACATATTTAAAGATGGGGCCTCTGTGTTGAAAGCTCGGGAGATCCTTCATTTATACTCCATCAGACCGGGTTTCTTAGTGTTCAGGCAAAATGATGCGGCGTTATTCATGAGATACAATCCGCACCGTTTCGTTCAGCAGCTAAGTTACAATCAGGGCATCCCACTTGAAGCCTTCTTGGCCGAACCTGCTGCTACCGAAGAGGGAATGCGGAGCGCACTGCATCATTTCATGCGCTTGAACACATGGTCCAACTTCTTTATCAGCGAACCGAGTTGCGTCCCAAAGGCTCTTAATGCGTACGTGGCGTGGTATTGGCATTCAATGGGCGCCGTCATTAGGGAAGAGAAGCGATTGTTGCTCGATCGCAAGGGTGCAGTGCTGGCTGGTGATTGAAATGTTCTTCTGAAGCGACGAAACATTGTTCATCCTCTCCTGAGAGAGATCACTATAGTTGAGCCTCCACACGTGCTAAGCCCTACGGGTGGGTTGCCCCCACCCAGTGTACCTGAAAAAGAGGTGGCTGCCGCGTCCCCGAGTCGGACGTAGGAAAAGAAATTGGGACTCGTCGTCCAAAGGTGTTTACCAAACGCAAACTCGTGTTATCGGCCACCGGCGCCCGTCCTCAGAAGAAAAAGAAACAAGTACTTTCTTTGGATACCATATTAGGCTCGACGCCCCTGCTCCGTCTAGCGAAGGCTTGAGCGAATATGGGACCAATGAGGGCTTATTTGGGATGTTTGATGATACCGATTTGGAGGCTGCCATCGAAGCTTCCAAATAGTCAGCCATCCTTGAAAAAGAACTGGCTGCCCTTGCGCAGTCAGGTATACTTTACCCTTATCTCTCCGTTGTTCATTCTTTTATCATGCTTTGACTGACGCTTGCTGTTTTAACAGGTGCCTCTACAGAAGAAACTATTGCTGCTTCGCTTAAAACCTTTGGAGAGGAGGAAAGGCTTCGCGTCTCATTGCCAACAGATGCTTCGCTTGAACGACCAATGACGGATACCGTACCGGTTCCGGATGTAAAACCCAGCTCTGATGATAATATCCCATTGGCGAAGGTCCTGAAGAATTCTCCTCTCTCCGTCAAAACTGAGAAGCAGCCCAAAAAACAGACGGCAAGGGGAAAGAAGCGATCTTCTAGAGCCATTAGCTCTGGGCCAAAATGGAGGAAGAAGACCGTTGCTAGTCCACCAGACAACAGTCTTCTTTTTCCTGGTTCATCTACCGAGGAAGCTGTACAACTGGCTGAGGCCATAAGACGCTCAAAGGATGAATCCCAGAATGTAAGGATCCCGAAGAGGCCTTATCCTGCCGTCATTTTTTATGAAGATCCTCCATCGATACAGCGGATATTCATAGGTCCTTTAGAAGAAGGGGGCGAGAGAGCCCTTAAGCAGGCTGTCTCAGCCGACGCTGAGGATGCACTTTCATTGTGGACCGGTGGACACGAGTCTACCCTCGAATCTCGGCGGGCATACCTCCTCAGGATGGAGCGCCGGCTTGAACAAGCCATACGAGAAGCTCCTTTGCGCATTGGTACACTTATATAGCTTTTTGGAGTATTTTGCACTGCATATATATATATATATATATATACACACACACATATACATATCCTTATCCTCATGCAAACTTTGCAGGGACTTCGCTGATGGCAGAAGAGCTGAGTCCAAGTTGCTCCCTGACTATAGACTCCGCAAATATCCCCGATGAGGCGCTAATCAGTATGGAGGGGGTTGATGCAATTGTTGTTCCTGCGATGGAGCTTCCCTTGGTGATTCCTGCTCCCCAGGTGATTGCTCCTCCGGAAGAGGCATCTTCATTGGCCGCGGATTCAATGGATATCCCTAGGGACAGCCCGGAGACTGCGGAACAGGTAGTCAAGGCCACCATCCTTCCATTGGAGCCCGTAGCGATGGTCACTGCTCCTCCACCAGAAGTTACTATACCGACCCACCTCTCCGATGATATCCCTAGGGGCACAGAGGAGGCCGCCGAAGCTGCTATCCCTCCAACCCAAAGTGGGAGGAGCATCGAAGGTATTGTTCCATCTTTTATTTTAACGATCTCTTCATTATTTGAACTTTTCTGTCTTTTCAGAGCTACGGGAATTGGCGGCATCCATCGCTGGCTTGTCTCCCAGGAAGTCTTTCCAGCGTCTGCTGTAACTGGCTGCTCCACAGGAGATATCCCCTCAGCGCATCATTCTATCTTCCGGACAAGGTTAGCATTGTTCGCTCCTTTCTCGATATTGTTACTTCTTTATATAACAATGTTCATGTCTTCTGTAGTTCTGGAGGCTGATGATGAGGTTGAGGTCCTCGATGGGCCCGGAGATCTTCCAGACTCTTCTCGTATAAACGTGGGTAAGTAAAGTTTCGACGCCTTTGCATCTGTCCTCTGTTTGCAACCTTCGCTGATCATTTATTAATCTTTAACAGCTCTGCCTACTTTTACCTCGTTGGAGACTCACATTCTCATGCCGTCTGGCCCTTATGTGCTGCGTGCATCCGAACGTATGGCCAAGTCAAGCCTTCACTCTTTGTCAAAGTTAATCGAAGACCTTCATGTTGGTAGCTCGCTTACAGCCGAAGAATTTGCCGCTGAAGCCAACGGTTCTCTCCCCTTTCTTGCCACTTATCACAGTGAAGCATTTGTGCAAGTTTGGGTCGAATTCTGTCGTCGAGTGGAGGCTTGCTTGCATAGTCTTGAATGCGCACACCTTCCTTCGGAGGTGGTGGCTGCGAAGACAAGTTTGTAGGAGTTGATTAAGCGGTACGCCGCTAATACGCTTTCCTGTGAAAAGAGGCTCCGCCGAAAGTTCTCAGAGAGGAAGCTGGCTTCAATCACGCTAGGGGAGCTTCAAGCCGAACTTACATCTAAGACCACCCGCGCATTTAAACTTTGGCAAGAGCTTCAAGCCGTAATCAAGGACGTGGTGGCTGTTGATAAAGTTGTTATCTTTACCCGGACGATGGTTGATGCTCATAAAGCTACTGAGCATGAGCTTGAAGGTCGGCTTGCCTCGCATCAGGCCCAATAGTCGGAAGCGGAGGCCCGTCTCGCAACCATAGCCAATTTTGAAGCTGAGACCCAAGAAAGGAAGGATGAACTGATGAACCTTTTGAATCATCCGCAAGCTTGAAGAATTGTATATTTTTTATTCTTTTGTACATACTCCTGAATGAGAGTATTTTTGGTTCTTTCATAAATTGTACTTTGTATTCATTTGGATTCATGAATAAAATGCATATTTTGCTTCATGATAGTGTGTCCCTTTTAGTAAGTACATTTTATGGATAATCTATTTTGATTTCCTTCTAGGATAGCGATGGCTTAGGAGTCAGGTTAAGATCTGCTTCCTAAGGCTTTTCAATTTTATGAGCCGTGAGGGTCTCATAAAGAATTTTCTCCCTACAGGTCGAGAGGATCCCGTAGGTGTAATTTCTCCTTAAGAATCGTGAGGATTCCTAAGTGTGTTTTCTCTTGAAAGTCGTGAGGATCTCACAAGAGAATTTGCTCCCTTACGAGTCGTGAGGACCCGCAAATGATGGGTGAAGTTGCCCTTATCCGCATTTCACGGAGTTAGGGATTGCTCTGGATGCTTCCCATGGGTTCACCGTCGTGTTCTGCGAGGACCAGGCTTCGCTCTGGACGTTTTCCAGGATACCGTAGTGTAAAGACATCGCGGTCGAGGTTAAGGACATCATAGTCCATGGATTTAAGGACTCTATAGTCCGTCGTTAGTTTTAAGACATCACGGTCGGGGTTAAAGGACATCATAGTCCATGAGTTTAAGGACCCCACAGTCCGATGTTAGTTTTAAGACATCACGTTTGAGGTTAAGGACATCATAGTCTATGGGTTTAAGGACCCCACAGTCCGATGTTAGTTTTAAGACATCACGGTCGAGGTTCCATGAGTTTAAGGACCCCACAGTCCAATGTTAGTTTTAAGACATCACGGTCGAGGTTAAGGACATCATAGTCCATGGGTTTAAGGACCCCACAGTCCAATGTTAGTTTTAAGACATCACGGTCGAGGTTAAGGACATCATAGTCCGTGAGTTTAAGGACCTCACAGTCCAATTTTTGCTCTGGATGCTTTCCACGGGTTCACTACCGTGTTCGGTGAGGACCAGGCTCCGCTCTGGATGCTTCACACGGGTTCACTGCCGTACTCTGCGAGGACCAGGATCCGCTCTGGACGTTTTCTACGGGGTCAAAAGTGACATAATCCGCGTTCCACGTAGCCAGGAATTTTGCTCTAGATGCTTCCCACGGGTTCACTGCCGTGTTCGGCGAGGACTAGGCTCCGCTCTGGATGCTTCACACGGGTTCACTGCCGTGCTCTGCGAGGACCAGGATCCACTCTGGACGTTTTCCACGGGGTCAGGAGTGACATAATCCGCGTTCCACGTGACCAGGAATTTTGCTCTGGATGCTTCCCACGGGTTCACTTCCGTGTTCGGCGAGAACCAGGCTCCGCTCTGGATGCTTCACACGGGTTCACTGCCGTGCTCTGCGAGGACCAGGATCCGCTCTGGACGTTTTCTACGGGGTCAGGAGTGACATAATCCGTGTTCCACGTGACCAGGAATTTTGCTCTAGATGCTTCCCACGGGTTCACTGCCGTGTTCGGCGAGGACCAGGCTCCGTTCTGGATGCTTCACACGGATTCACTGCCGTGCTCTGCGAGGACCAGGATTCACTCTGGATGCTTCACACGGGGTCATTGCCGTGCTCTGCGAGGACCAGGATCCGCTCTGGACGTTTTCCACAGGGTCAGGAGTTGACATTATCCGTGTTCCACGTGACCAGGAAGGGTTGACTTTATCCGCATTTCACGGAGTCGGAGTTTGACTCTCGGTCATCTGTACACCGCCGAGTCATGGAACTGGGAGTTGCCGCTGTTCCGCTTTGCTTGATGTTGTGTCTGTTGTAATAAGACGAATGTTGAGATGATCTCCAGGCTATCTGTGAACCGTTGAGATTTGGCTTCTTCTTCTGGTGAAGCCTGGAGAGGAGGAGTGTGATTCTTTCTTTGTTTGCGCCCATGGATTGTATACAGGGATTGATGTGATATCACCTGTAGAGCATAAATTTCATTATATATATATATATATATTTATCTCTTTCCACGATGCTCTATCGTTTCAGCTTTTATATCGCGAAGGTCGCGATTGCCCAATCATTTCGGCTATTTTTCGTGGTGCCCAATCATTTCAGCTATTTATTTTATTTTTACTCGCTATTTTTTATTGCGAGTTGCCCAATCATTTCGGCTATTTTGCATGCATACATTTTTACTTACTGATTTTGTTGCAAGTTACCCCATCATTTCGGCTATTTTGCATGCATGTGTGGCCCGCAAGCTTTTTGCCGCAAGCTTGGGATTAGACACCGATTTCGGCATCAGCACCGCTACAACTGGGATATTGCCAGGAGCGAATCAGCATTTGCCTCTGTCGATATCGAACAAAGGTGGCTTAGCGAACAGGGTTAGGATTCTGTCGACTAAGGCTTTTGACTTCATGAGCCGTAAGGGTCTCATAAAGGTATTTCTCCCTGCGAGTCGTGAGGATCTCATAGGAGCGTTTTCTCTCTAGGAATCGTGAGTACTCCTAAGTGTATGTTCTCTTATAAGTCGTAAGGATCTTACAAGAGTGTTTTTTGCTTATAAGTCAAGAGGACTCACAAGGGTTGTTCACCGTGCGAACATATCCCTATTCACGGATGGGACTTTGTTAGGGAAATGTTTATTCGCGCCCGTGGATTGTATACAAGGGTCAGCATTGAGCCGCTTGTAGAGCAGTATTGGAGGTTGTGGGGGTTGCTTAAGAACAGATTCAGATCCCTGTAGTTTAAGACTTTTGAATCTTATGAGCCGTGAGGGTCCCATAAGAGAGTTCTCCTTAAGAGTCGTGAGGATCTCGCAAGTGTAATTTCTCCTTAGGAATCGTGAGGATTTCTAAGTGTGTTGCTCCCTTGTGAGTCGTAAGGATCTCATGCAGGTGGTTTCTCCTCACAAAGTCGAGAGGACCTTGCAAGTGTCTTTTAACGAGATTGCGCACTTTCGGGTTTTCACAAAACTCGCCGGCAGCCCTGCTGTTGTTACTCACGGAGCCCTTTCGGGTTTTCATCCGTGCCCTTTTTGCTTGTGGACATACCGTTTTTTTCTTCTTTTTTTTTTATTCTAACGAGGTTGCGCCCTTTCGGGTTTTCACAAGACTCGCTGGTAGCCCTGCTGTTTTTACTCACGGAGCCCTTTCAGGTTTTCATTCGTGCCCATTTTGCTTATGGACATACCGTTTTCTTTTTTCTTTTTTTTATTCTTTTTTGTATCGGCTTTGGGATGCTGCAATCCACCGTAGTTTATCGACATCTCGGTCAACGGCTAGTTTTAGGACATAGTGGTCCGTTGTTAGTTTAAGGACATTTCGGTCCGTCGTTAGTTTAAGGACGTTTCGGTCCGCCGTTAGTTTAAGGACATTTCGGTCCGATCAGCCGGCTACTACTTATAGAGTTTGGGCTTAGGAAGATCGCGAGCGGACATAGTCATCGTCATCTATCATTGACTTAGGCCGTGACTCGTCAGGCGCAGTATTTCTTCAGGAAGCGACCGTTTATTGGCCTAAAAGGTCTTTCACCATGCATGTCCATGAGTAGATAGGCTCCACCCTGGTAGACCTTGTCTATGATATACGGGCCTTCATAATTAGGCTCGAATTTCTCTCGTTTAGCATGATTGGGGATCATAGGTCTTTTGACCACTAGCACGAGTTCGCCTTGACGGAAGGTCTTCGGCCTGGTCAATCTTTCATATGAGCGTGTCATCTTTTCCT
This sequence comes from Agapanthus africanus, assembly GCA_030015575.1. NCBI lineage: Eukaryota > Viridiplantae > Streptophyta > Magnoliopsida > Asparagales > Amaryllidaceae > Agapanthus > Agapanthus africanus. The sequence continues at coordinate 504,787,675 of JASDDO010000001.1, read as the reverse complement.
TATAAGCCTCCAGATTTTGTTGCGCTATGAGCCGGGTTTCATCAAGGACATCGAGCTCCTCAAGCCGAAGGTGAGCGTTCTCTTCATCCGTTAGCTCGTAATGAACTGCCACTCGTAGAGAGGGTAGCTCTATCTCGAGGGGGAGTACCGCTTCTGTACCGAATACTAATGCGTATGGAGTTGTGTTCGTGGCCGTTTTGAACGTCGTTCGGTACGCCCAGAGAGCTTCATGCAGTCTCTCGTGCCAGTCCTTCTTATTTCGGGACACCGTCTTTTTTACGATCTTTGTTAGGGTCTTGTTAAAAGCCTCAGCTAGACCGTTAGCTCGGGGATTATAGACTGATGAGTATCTCCAGTCTATGTTGTGCGAAGCGGCTGATCTTGTGGCTTCTGTAGGTTGGCCCATTATCGGAGATAATCCGTCGCAGAGTGCCGAACCAATAAATGACGTGCGTCTTGAAGAAATGGAGGATATTCTCCATCTTCACTTCTCTTAGCGGTACTGCTTCTGCCCACTTGGAGAAGTAATCGGTTGTCGCTAAAATGAATTGATGTCCTCTGGACGATACTGGCTCGATGGGGCCGATTATGTCAGTTCCCCACATTTCGAACGTCCAGCTAGCCACTGTCGGGTGTAACGGATTCGGATGCTGATTGATAAAGTCGCCATGGATCTGGCATGAGTGGCATTGCTTCGCATACTCGAGGCAGTCCTGGATCATCGTGGGCTAATAATAACCCATCCGCTTGATCTTGAACTTCATCTTCGGCCCGGCTTGGTGAGAACCGCAGAGTCCGTCATGAGTTTCTTGAACGACTCTTCTTTCTTCTTCAGGTCCCAGGCATCTCAGCCATAAAGAATCAAATGACCTCTTGTACATAGTATCATTGACGAAAGCGAAAGACAGAGCTCGTTTCATAAGCTGATATCTTGAGGACGCATCTTCAGGTGTTCGACGGGATTTGAAGTAGTCTATAAAGACTTCTCTCCAATCTTCGACCCTTTCTTGGTCTTTCACTTGTAGAATCATTCGCTCGGTCGCTCCCTTTTCCTCAGACGACTCCGGATATATTTCCGCCGGTGTAAGAACTCGACGGCTTTGAACAACGATCCTCACGTCATCGAGGTTTTCGTCAGCCAGTTCTTTAGCGAGCTTGGCTAATGCATCCGCCTTGCTATTTTCCGCATGTGGTATGCTTTCCAAGGTGTAAGAAGGTATTTGGGTCAGCAGTTGCTGTACCCTCTCGCCGCACTTCACCAGTTCTGGTTTGCACGTTTGATAGTCGCCGTTTACTTGACTAACGACCAATTAGGAATCTCCGTATATGAAGAGGTTTTCAATCCCCATGTCAATGGCGATCTCGAGACCTGCTATCAAAGCTTCGTATTCAGCTTCATTGTTTGTTCTCGGCTCTGTTAAGGAGAAGGCAAAGCGCATTATCCCTCCTTGTGGAGTTATGAAGATGAGGCCTACCCCTGATTTGATTATAGGAGTGCTTTGCTTGCATTTCTTCATGGAAGACTCTCCATCGAAGTAAAGTTCCCATCGGGTATCACTTCCGTCGATCGTGTCAAACGCATGTTCGTCTGGCAATTCGCAGTTAAAGGGAGAATCGGCAGGTATTGGATGCTCAGCGAGGAAGTCGGCGATGGCCTGTCCCTTCACTGCCTTGAGAGGTCGATAAGTTATCGAGAACTCCATCAAGAGCAAGGCCCACTTAGCGAGTCGTCCTATTAATATGGCCTTCGACATCAAGTATTTGAGAGGATCCACCTTCGATATGAGACGGACTTCATGCGACAACGAATAGTGCCTGAGCTTCGTTATCACGAAGATCAACGCTAAGCAGTGCTTTTCGATGGGAGAATAATTGCTTTCTGCCCCCAGTAGAACTCGACTCAAATAGTAGAGGGCTCTCTGATTTGTTCGAAGAAGAGTGTTTGTAGAATAACCGCAATCAGAACGGTGTCGCGCGTAGCTAGACCGAGGTGAGTACGGGTCGTCCTCAGGGAAACGTTGAATATTTTAATCTTACTTTAGATGTGTTGAGAAAGAGAGAGGAGGAATAAAGAATATTGAAGAATGGTTGTAGGATCTAGATCTACGTTTAAACACTAATGCAAAATATAGATCTAGATTAACTACGGATGTAAGTTTATATAAGAGGAGGGCTTGTAGGGTTCATTAGGATTTAGTAGTTATGGATGATTAATTAAACATTACTCTTTCTATCCTTTAATAGATTTAAAACTAGAACGACAATGATGCGTGTAGATTAGGGTTTCTGGAGGGAAAAGAAATCCCACTCTTAACCCCTATCTCGACATGGAACTCCGTTCATATCTAGCCTTTACTAAAACAATCATTAATCTAATCTTTAATCGCTGTCGAGGCTAACAAAGAATTGGTAGCGTGCCCGATTAGGATGTTAATAATTCTTTTGATAAAGTTTATAAACTTTATAGGACGTAAAAAGAGTTTAGGTATTTTCATCATCCATTAACCTACCCTAATCCTACGAAGCCTAACAGGCGGAGAATTACTCGCGCATGTTGGGAGAAAAAGAGATGGAGAGAAAATGCATAATTAAACTACAAAGAAATAGAATAGGGAAAAGAGCTACCTTTATTAATCAACAATATTCATTACACTTTGATTCCTTAGAAAATGATTACAAATCCTAGTTTTGCTTCTCGATCTCTTCTAAGGAGGTAGATGAACCGTTGATGATCAGCCTGGATGTGTGAGCCGTCTTGGACTTCGTGATCGCGTCGAATTGATGATTATTCCAAGGGGCTCTCGGTCTTTATTTATAGTCCCAAAGCCAGAACTCTAGATGCCAAAATTGGGGAATAGTAGTTACGATCCAACAGAAGAAATTCCAGCCCTTGATTCATCTGGCACGCGGCGGATCCGCGGCCAAGAGGGGGGTTTGGCCGCGGATCCGCGGCCAAGTAGAGGGATCTTTTGATTTTCTCTTCTGGGCTTTTCTCCTTATGACACGGGGAGATCTCTGGAACCTCTGGAATTTGGAAATCTTTTCTTTTCTTCTGCCAGACTTGATTTCTTAGTTTGCTTTCTTAATTAGGCAGGTTTGCTCTTAACAACTTTGATTCCCTTGATTTTTAGCCCTGAAAAATTCTGCACAATCTCAACAAATAATATTAGTGGAGTTTTGTTTTATTGAGATATTAATTTCACCATTAAGATTTGGTCAATGGTATCTTTGCATACATTTTCCTACCAAATGTTAATTATAATATATCAACACATGAAAAATAGTATTTTTACAGATAAACCCTCATATGTATGATATATTATAATAAAGACCTTTTTTAATATAGAAATAGTAGGAAAAATATAATAACAAATGTGCAGTTTTATCAACTGAACAAATACCCCCAAACTTATATTTGATCATCCCGAGCAAACTAGTTTATTCAAGAGAAGGAGAAGGAGAAAGGAGAAACTAAGCACACTTTCGTAGGCAAACACGATTGCACTGAGCACGTGCAACAAGCCGTTAAACCTCCAGGTATCCCTAGTAGGAGGAGTGTTGTCTCCTGAGGGTTTTCAGCGGATTACACCCACAAAATCCTATAATAAAAGAGAGATGGTGAAATTTACATATAAAGATAAGAACCATAAAAGAAATACTTTGAAAATTTAGAGTTTCCAACTATACTAGCTTTTCAGTTGTTATGAGCCCTATCTTAATAGTCATGAAAAGATGTTAGAAATCACATCACCCCTCAATAAAACATAGTCTTTATTCTTCATTCCTACCTTTCATCCAAACATCGATCATATAACCCTACGTGTGTGTAAAAGACATCCCTACACTCGGAGAATTCAATTCAAGCTATCATACTCTTGTCCATCTACCTCAGTACTTTTTACTTTGATGAATATTTTGTTGAATTTGCTCACACAATTTTCATGCGACCGTTAATACTTCTTAAGGTACTAACTGACCGATTACTCATGTGCTTGCGGATTAGGTGATAGTATTTTCCTTGTCTTGCACCACCTGAGGCTTAGCAGTGACTCCCAAACCAGTTGGTCTAAGGCACTAGGTGATGAAGCACCCTCGCTATATTTTTTTATTGCTGCCTTGGCGATAACAAAACCAGTGTTCATTTTTTTCTTTTCACCATTTTTATATTTTCTTCATTTTTTTTAATTTCCTTCATACTTTGGCTTTTAGACAAGAGCATTTCAAGGTATCCTCTACTATCCCGAGTTTCAAGACGCGTGTAAGTGCATATAGTAGGGTATCAACATTCAAATGTTTGGCTTCCAGAATAGAAACTATTTTTAAGACTTATTTTTATCCTCAGATTAGTGACTTCCTTCATCTTACTAACCGTTGGGACAACGGCTCATAACTACTTATTACTAGTTCGTTTAAGAAAACTTCTAATTTTCTTGGTTTTCTTAAACTATTCCTATCTTTTGGATGTGATTTTTCACTTTCTACTCTTTTGTTATATAATAAAAAATTAAAATTTTTGAATGCCCAGTGTCAAAGATAATTCAGTGAATACAAACCTCCCCCCAAACTTGTTTTCAGCAGTGTCCTCACGGATGTTGTTTTTTGTGAGCATGGACCTGTATACTAGGGGAGAGACATAAGGGGTAAAATAATAGTTAAATGAAAATTACCCCCAAACTTGTTCTTTGGCGTGCACAGATATTCAATTAAATCCATTTTCACTCACCTCCATTCTTAAAATGAGAAAATGTTACTAAAACATGGAGGTGAGGCGGAGGAAAATCAGTTCTGATAAAGCGGCTCCTGCAAAAACAGGAGCTCCTCCGCGGGGTCAGCAGAGAAATACGGTTTTAATCTATGCCCATTTACTTTAAAAATTGAACCGTTTTTCAAATTCTCAACTTCTACTGCCCTGTGCGGGTGTACATACCGCACCACAAAAGGTCCTTTCCAACGAGATTTAAGCTTACCCGGATGAAGATGGAGACGGGAATCGTAAAGAAGGACTTGTTGCCCCGATGTGAAGGTTTTTCTAAAAAGATTTTTATCGTGGAACACTTTAGTCCTGTTCTTTACTATCACCGCATTATCGTAAGCTTCATCGCGGAGTTCGCTTAGCTCATTCAATTGCAGCTTTCGATAGCTGCATGCATGATCAAAATCGAAGTTAAGCTCTTTAATAGCCCACATTGCTTTATGTTCGATCTCGACAGGAAGGTGGCATGTCTTCCCAAACACAAGGCGGTATGGAGACATACTAAGATCGGTCTTATAAGCGGTGCGGAATGCCCAAAGAGCATCCGTCAATTTGGTTGACCAATCCTTACGGTTTTTAGAAACCGTCTTCTCCAAGATTTGTTTGATCTGCCTATTTGAGATCTCAGCCTGCTCGCTTGTTTGGGGATGATAGGGCGTAGAAAGCTTGTGAGTGATTGAATATTTCCGCATCAAGGCCTCGAAAGACCGATTACAGAAATGTGTCCCGTTGTCGCTAATTATAGCGCGAGGGTGTCCGAATCGCGAAAAGATATTTTCTTTAAGGAACTTAATGACAACTTTATTGTCATTAGTGCGACACGGTATAGCTTCCACCCATTTCGAGACATAGTCAACCGCTAACAAGATATATAAATTCCCAAAGGAGTTGGGAAAATGGCCCATAAAATATATACCCCAAACATCAAATATTTCTACAACCAATATAGGTTGGAGAGGCATCTCATTTCTTCGTGAAATCCGACCCAAATGCTGACATCGCGGACAAGTTTTGCAATGTTCATATGCATCTTTAAATAATGTTGGCCAATAAAAGCCACATTGCAAAACTTTCTCCGCCGTTTTTCGAGGACCAAAATGACCGCCGCATGCCTGATCATGACAAAATGATAACACACTCTTGAATTCATCGTTAGGGACACACCTGCGAATGATTTGATCGGAACAATACTTAAACAGATAAGGTTCATCCCAGTAAAAATATTTTACTTGGGATAGAAATCGAAGTTTGTCTTGTTTCGACCAATCGCTAGGAATAAGTCCCTTCACAACATAGTTCACGATATCCACGAACCAAGGTTCATAGGATATAGTCAAGAGCTGTTCGTCAGGAAATGAGTCATTTATCGGCACGGTCAAAGTTGGAGAAGAAATGATGCGTGAAAGATGGTCGGCTACAACGTTTTCACATCCACTCTTGTTTCGGATGACAAGATCAAATTCTTGTAACAATAGGATCCAACGTATTAGCCTGGCCTTCGCATCCTTCTTCGATAAAAGATGTCATAGGGCGAAGTGATCTGTGTAAACCACAATTGGCGAGCCAATCAAGTAGGGCCTGAATTTCTCCAATGCAAATACAACTGCCAAGAGTTCTTTCTCGGTAGTTGTGTAATTTATTTGTGCATCATTCAAGGTCCTACTTGCATAGTAAATTACATGTGGCATCTTATCAATGTGCTGTCCTAAGACAGCACCAATAGCAAAATCTGATGCTTCACACATAAGCTCGAACGGGTGGTTCCAATCCGGAGATGATAGAACGGGGGCTGTAGTGAGTGATCCTTTAAGCGATTCAAAAGCAGCCTCACAATCCGAATCGAAGCGAAATGTAGTATCCTTGGCCAATAGAAGGGTTAAGGGTCTAGCAATTTTGTTAAAGTCCTTAATAAATCTCCTATAAAATCCTGCATGGCCAAGGAAGGATCGTATATCTTTGACGCATTTGGGATGAGGGAGGTTATGAATGACATCAATTTTTGCTCTGTCAACCTCAATGCCTTTTCGTGAAATTATATGTCCAAGTACAATACCTTCTTGGACCATAAAATGGCATTTTTCCCAATTCAAAGTCAAGTTCTTATCCTTACAGCGGGTAAGAACCGCGTCAAGATTACAAAGGCAGTCCTCAAAGGAGTCCCCAAAAATGGAGAAATCGTCCATAAAAATTTCCAGAAAATTCTCCACCATATCTGAAAATATCCCCATCATGCACCGCTGAAATGTAGAGGGAGCGTTGCATAACCCAAAGGGCATGCGTCTATAAGCAAAAGTTCCGAAAGGACAACTAAATGTGGTTTTATCTTGATCCTTTTCGGCGATGGGGACCTGGTTATAGCCAGAGTATCCGTCCAAGAAACAGTAGTATTCGTGTCCAGCTAATCGTTCTAACATCTGGTCAATGGAAGGTAGAGGGAAGTGATCTTTCCTCGTCGCGGCATTGAGTTTCCTGTAATCAATACATATGCGCCACCCAGTTTGGGTGCGTGTTTGGATTAACTCATTAGCCTCATTAGTGATGACCGTGATGCCAGACTTTTTAGGGACCATATGAATTGGACTTACCCATTGGCTATCAGATATAGGGTAAATTATTCCACTATCAAGGCACTTGATGATTTCTTTCTTTACCGCCTCCTTCATAACGGGATTTAACCGTCTTTGTGGGTCTCGGGTTGGTTTGGCTTCATCCATCAGATATATGTAATGTTCAACAATTAAGGGACTAATCCCTTTGATGTCGGCCATTGTCCAACCAAATGCTTGCCGATTCGATCTCAACACTGCCAAAACTGCGTTCTCTTGCTCTAAGGCTAGAGAAGCGGATATAATCACTGGCAAAGTCTCATTCTCTCCTAAATATGCATATTTAAGATGAGAAGGTAGCGGTTTGAGATCAAGAATTGGCGGAGAGACAATAGAAGGTAGGGTAAGAGAATGATATTCGGATTCCCTAAGAGGTTCAAAACTTGAATAAGCTATTGACTCGGAAAGTGCTGCTGACTTTTGCAATGAGTCAACGGGTTCAAACTCAAGGACGGACTCATTGAACATATCCTCACTATAAAGTGGTACAAGATCAAACGATGTCTCATTAGTGTTGTCGAGATCATCAAAGCAAAGTTCCTCATCCATGCAGCTTTCGGGAGCTATCTCGTGGATGGAACAAACATCCAGCAAATGAGCAGAAGGTTCTGATGGTTGACTTTCTAGCTTGTAAATATTAAGCTCAATTGTCATTTTCCCGAAGGATAAGTTCATAGAACCATTACAACAATTAATTACAGCGTTAAAAGTTGCTAGGAAGGGTCGACCAAGTATCACCGGAATTTGATTGCGTGGGTTTGCCACAGGCTGTGTGTCTAAAACAATAAAGTCCACGGGAAATATGAATTCCCCGACTTTAATTAACACATCCTCTAGTTCACCCCGAGGTTTGGTGATCGATCGGTCTGCCATCTGGAGAGTACAATGGGCGGGTTTTAACTCTCCAATTCCTAACTGCTCGTATACTGAATAAGGAAGCAAGTTAACGCTAGCGCCAAGATCGAGTAAAGCACGATTAATATTTTTACCCCCAATAGAAATAGAGATTGTAGGACAGCCAGGGTCCTTACGTTTCTTTGATATTTGTTGGGTAAAAACTGTGCTAACATTACTCGTCATGAAAACCTTCTTAGGCACTTGAGTTTTTCTCTTCCTAGTGCACAAGTCTTTAAGGATTCTTGAATAAGATGGGACTTGTTGAATAGCATCTAGGAGAGAAATATTCACGCTAACTTGCTTAAACATTTCCACAATCTTCTCCATTTGTGGGTCAGGTCTGTTGGCCCTTAATCTATTTGGAAATGGAGCTTGATCAATAAGTTTTGGGTCCAACATTTGTGGAGAAGATTGTGGGGACGGATTCGATCCCAAAATTGGAGTGGGAATCGACTTAGATAGATCGGGCGAAGTGTTCGAGCCTTGGGGAAAACGGAGAATAGGCTCGGATGAAGGTGGGAGACTAGACGAATTAGGGGAAGAAGAAGAAGCTGGGGTATCATTGGTGTCACTAACATCAAATTGCTCACCCACTCGGTTATTCAGCACCTTTCCCAATCTCAACGTAGTAACGGCATTCACATTATGATTTTGTGAATAGCCAGGATTCTGTAGGGGTTGAGATGGGAGTTTCCCTTTCTCTCTCGTACTCATTGCGGCGTTCAACTGTGCAAGTTGGTTTTCTATTGATTTAATACTCTCGCCGTGGGAGGCGGAGTCTTTCTTTATGGTATCAATAGAAGACTTCATATCAGCCGACATTTGAATGGTATGTTTCATAAACATATCCAAATTTGTGCGAGTGAAGAGTTGTCAGTACCGGCCACTTGTGGTGTAGAAGTGCTGGTCGGATTTTGAAAATTCTGTGACTGAAAGGGGAGCCGACTTTGTGGTTGTGGTTGCTGTGGAGGAGGTCTTTGATAATTGCTTTGGAACTAATTTTGATTTTGGGGTTGGTTTTGGTTCCAAGCAAAATTAGGATGATTCCTCCATCCTTGATTGTACGTGGAAGAATAAGGATCGTTTCTAGGTCGCTGCTGAAAAGCAGCATTAGTTTGAAACGATATATTCATAGGACATTCTTCCATTAAGTGTGAAGGATCTGAACAGCAACTACAAACGGTCTTGGGAAACGTGACCTGATTTAGGGAGACCGATGAAAATTTATTCTCAATAGCGTCGAGTTTCTTCTGCATTGCTGCCATTTCGGCTTTCACTACGATGGAAACATCAAGCTGGTGAATACCTCCCCTAGATGAAGGTGGTCTTACGTTTTCCCACTGCAAAGTGTTTTCAGCGAGATCTTCCAGATATTTCCACGCTTCTCCGTCATCTAGACATGAAATTGCATTGACACATTGTTTCAAGCATCTGCTTTGTTGCTGGATTAATACCCTCATATATAATTTGGCATAAATCCTATCTTTGTATTCCATGATGAGGACATTGGACAAGCAGATCCTTGAAACGTTCAAAGCATTTCCAAAATGGTTCATTGGGAAGCTAGGTGAACTGGTTGATCTCACTCCTAATATGGGCAGTCTTATGGTTTGGGTAAAACTTTTTAAGAGATGCTATCACGAATTCATCCCAGTTAGTGATAGAGTGTGCGGCAGTATTATAAAGCCATTTTTCTGCCAAGTCGCACATTGTGAATGGGAGAAGACGCAAGCGCATAGCATCCACAGTCAATTGTGAAGTACCCATCATTGCGCATACGTTTTCGAATTTGGTGATGAAAACGTACGCGTCTTCCGACTCAAGCTCGTGAAATTTGGGCAACAGATTGATATAGTGGGGTTTAATTTCAAAATTATCCCCGTTAGCTGGTGGAATGGATAGACAAGTGGGAAGGGGACCACGGATAGGATAGCATCTCTCTTGGAGAGAGATGCGCGGTGGATTCTGCGCACCTACGGGCGGTAGCAGCGTGGTGTTATAATCTGATGGAGTACCGTCCATTTCGGTCGTGGTGTGTGGTGGGGGAAAAGAAGATGAAGAAGTACCAACTTCGGCGTCGATAGCAGGAACGCGGACAAGACGGCCACTAGAATCCCGTGTCCAGCCGAGCATGCACTAAGCGGGTTTAGTGCAAGTGGCAGCGTGTATGTGCTTTAAAATTGGTCTGTTTTGAAAAAAAAATGGGACTTAAGACAAATCACACAAAAATGCACAAACAACCCTAGAACTAAGGTTACCTAGGTCCAGTCTCTAGACCGCTCCTAGACTTCCAAAGGACAAGCCGCAGGATCAATCCTCTACCACCTCTTTACTACTCTTATGGCCAGGTAAGTGCCAGGTAAGTGGGAGGTATCCGCTATACGAATCATCGAAAATAGCGGGCCTAATTAAGTAACCACTCGCCTTAGACACACTTGCCTAGACACCACAAAAGTAATGTGGATAAGCGATAGATTACCCACGACCTTCCTCTGTCCTTATTGAGCGCGACAGTCCTTAGAGTCTGGTCTAGATATTTTTTAAATTAATGTAGGGTTGATGCAGATGCTCGGTTTGTGATTTGTGGGGCTTAGGAAGGGTGATGAAATCGCCACCTAATCTGGATTTGGTCTTTGCCTTTTAAAGTCCGTATTAAAATATGCAAAACAAAACTAATCACAAAACTTTGCAAAAAGATTTTTGAGCGGCGATATTTTGCAAAGAATCCTGCAGAAAAGAGATTTTATTGGATTTCAGAGGAGAAAGAAAGAGGTTAGAATCTTACCAGAGAAATTTGAAGCTCTAGATCTCCAAACCTGCCGCGCTTCCGCCGCAAATATGGGCTATCTGCCACGGATCCGCCGCAAGAAGGATGGATCACTTGATGAAATTTACTACGTGGCCTCCTGTACTCCTCTAGATCTCAATGAATGTCTCTGTCTCCTGTTTCCTCAAGTCTGTGACTCCAGATCTCCTTGAAAAAATTCACATACTTCGTTAAATATACGATTTGCAGTTTTGTTTTAATTATGATATAGATCGGATAAGAATTCAACACAAATAATAAGAATAAAAAATTACGCACGTATCCCCGGCAACGGTGCCATTTGATTTGTTCGAAGAAGAGTGTTTGTAGAATAACCGCAATCAGAACGGTGCCGCGCGTAGCTAGACCGAGGTGAGTACGGGTCGTCCTCAGGGAAACATTGAATATTTTAATCATACTTTAGATGTGTTGAGAACGAAAGAGGAGGAATAAAGAATATTGAAGAATGGTTGTAAGATCTAGATCTACGTTTAAACACTAATGCAAAATATAGATCTAGATTAATTATGGATGTAAGTTTATATAAGAGGAGGGCTTGTAGGGTTCATTATGATTTAGTAGTTATGGATGATTAATTAAACATTATTCTTTCTATCCTTTAATAGATTTAAAACTAGAACGACAGTGATGCGTGTAGATTAGGGTTTCTGGAGGGAAAAGGAATCCCACTCTTAACCGCTATCTCGACACGGAACTCCGTTCATATCTAGCCTTTACCAAAACAATCATTAATCTAATCTCTAATCGCGGTCGAGGCTAACAAAGAATTCGTAGCGTGCCCGATTAGGATGCTAATAATTCTTTTGATAAAGTTTATAAACTTTATAGGACGTAAAAAGAGTTTAGGTATTTTCATCATCCATTAACCTACCCTAATCCTACGAACCCTAATAAGCGGAGAATTACTCGCGCATGTTGGGAGAAAAAGAGATGGAGAGAAAATGCATAATTAAACTACAAAGAAATAGAATAGGAAAAAGAGCTACCTTTATTAATCAACAATATTCATTACACTTTGATTCTTTAGAAAATGATTACGAATCCTAGTTTTGCTTCTCGATCTCTTCTAAGGAGGTAGATGAACCGTTGATGATCAGCCTGGATGCGTGAGCCATCTTGGACTTCGTGATCGCGTCGACTTGATGATTTTTCCAAGGGGCTCTCAGTCTTTATTTATAGTCCCAAAGCTAGAACCCTAGATGCCAAAATTGGGGAATAGTAGTTACGATCCAACAGAAGAAATTCCAACCTTTGATTCATCTGGCACGCGGCGGATCCGCGGCCAAGAGGGGGGTTGGCCGCGGATCCGCGGCCAAGTAGAGGGATCTTTTGATTTTCTCTTCTGGGCTTTTCTCCTTATGACACGTGGAGATCTGTGGAACCTCTGGAATTTGGAAATCTTTTCTTTTCTTCTGCCAGACTTGATTTCTTAGTTTGCTTTCTTAATTAGGCAGGTTTGCACTTAACAACTTTGATTCCCTTGATTTTTAACCCTGAAAAATTCTGCACAATCTCAACAAATAATATTAGTGGAGTTTTGTTTTATTGAGATATTAATTTCACCATTAAGATTTGTTCAATGGTATCTTTGCATACATTTTCCTACCAAATGTTAATTATAATATATCAACACATGAAAAATAGCATTTTTACAGATAAACTGTCACGACCCGCAAGGTACGGAACGCGACCGGCACTTAAGTTACGAAACGTCTCAAGGCGTCCGTAAAATAAGTAAGCCGAAGCCCAGAATACAAAACCCAATTAAGAATTAAAGTGAAGGAAACCAATTTATTTAAAGCATTTTACCCCATTAAACCACATCAAGTTTCCTTTCTAAAACAACTTTCCCCTTTTCCAAAAATTCCGGCAGAATCTCCTTTGTAAAACAAGCCCCAAACGAGTACAAAACAGGAAGATGGCATCCCCAAGCGGGAGCTAGCTCTTCGCCTCAAGGCGATCACAAATCCTACGCAATGTAAAATACAATGTGCATAAATAAGAATGAAAGCACAGATAAAATAACATGTCGACTCAAGTGAGCTCGACCCCACATAACATAAATCCATAAGTCTCACAACCTCGTCTCTAGGTCAATATACAGTAATCCAAATAAACCGGTACAGCTGAAATAGTAATAGATGGAGTACTCTAGATACAATGAACATATATAAGGTGGTACAAAATGATAACAACCCACCTATGAGCAAAAGCCTCGAGTCCAGGCAAAGAGAGCAAAAGAGGCAAAAGTGTCCGCCGCTACAGTGCTGACGGAACGGACCTGCAGAAAAGCTGTGGCACAACGGGGGTGAGTTGCCAGGTCGTGAGTAATAAATAACATCTACAAAGGCTATCGCATGTATGCACACAAGTATCCTAGCATCTCTAAACATGTATGGCTATAGGCACTAGCAGGTATATATGCATCATCAGTGTGCTAACAAGTATGAATGTCACATGGATGTACTAACAGATATGTATGGGACATGAATGTACTAACATGTATGTATGCTATATGAGTCAACTCAAGATCTCAACATGTAAGTACAAGAACTATTATTTCTTTGTTTTTGAAACTCTTTTCAATATCAGTATAATATCCATGAAATCAATAAAATCCGTGTCTAGCAACGACACCTGAAAACTGTCTCAATTTCATATATCCATGTCAAGTATCTCTGGTCTCAGCCATCCGGCTGATCCATCCTAAATATCCATATCTCAATCTAGCGGCCACGGTCGGTATCCTCTAGATATCCGCCGTGCCAAATGAAGTCACCAGTAAGTAGTCCGTCCCCTGCCAGGCTCAACGCCATCTCCTGCGATCTTCTTGCCCCGGGGTACCTTACCGGGCCCACTATGTACCCGAGACGGTTCATCCACCTCCTCGAAATGGGTCTCGAGAACACAGCAAACTCATGGTGGACGACACTTTACATCACTAGAAAACTGCAACTTTTATATTTTTAAAAGATCATAAGTTTCAAATCTTGCGGCTTTTCCCCGAAATCCAGAAATATCATAAATCTCATGAAATCATCATGGGTGCATATGTCAATGATAATGAATGCAAATGGTATCAATGTTCAAGTTGCAATGTATGATTTATACTAGGCATGAGCAAGTGATGTAATGATATATATGCACGAGAATAGCAATTCTTATAATTTCATTTTAAATATTTATTGCAATAGCACAGGTCTAAGCAATTAACATGTTCAGATTTATAGTTATCTAGTGTCGTGACATGGCAATTACCAGGGTGTGGGTGTACACATGAATAGTGCTCGTGCTGCATATAAAAACCTGGTAATGGTGTATGTGTCATACAGAATGAGTTTGCGCATATGGGTACAACATATAGATCCATGCAAATATTATTATTTCTAATGTCACAAGCAAATGTTAAAGTTTACTATTTTCAAGTTTACTAAATCTATCGGGCGACTCGCGCCATCCAAACGATCGTCCCCCGTAGATATGAAATCTACTCACTCGTGATCCCGTGCTAGGTGTGTCCGACCACCTGCTTCCCTTTCTCTGCTGCGCTCGACGTCCCCGCCGGCGAACCTCTAGAGATCCTAGATGAAGGAGAAGAGAGGAAGGAGAAAGTGTGTGTGCTGCTGGAGTGCTGCTCCTACTGCTCCAAGAGCTGTAATTCCATGGCTGAAAAGTGCTGATCTGCTTCACCATTTTGCTGAAGCTTGCTGTTGCTGTTAACTGGATGAAGATGTTGTTGTTGCTGTTGTAGCAGTGGAAAGGGTTGAGATATTGTTGAGGGAAGGGTTGTGTGTTGTGGGGGAAGTGTTATGTGTGGTTTATGGAGTTGGGGGGGCTGTTGTGCAGCTGCTGACGCTGATGTAAAAGGCTGAAGCTGAGGCTGATGGTGCTGTTGCTGATGTTCTGATGTATGGCTGATGTTTTTGGGCTGATGGTGCTGTTTTGGTGGCTACGTGCTGATGTTTTGGGCTGATGTGTGTGTGTGAGTGAGAGGGAGAGATGGGAGTGAAATGAGAGTGTGAAAGAGAGTGTGAGAGAGACATGCAAAAGTTTTGAATTGCAATGGGGTGTCACGTAACCATAACCACCATTCTCTCTTCCCTCATTAAAAGCTTGCATGACACCCAGCACAATCTCTCCTTCTCATCACAAGTCAACCCTAAACCCTAATCACCCTTAACCAAATCTAAAACTCATAATTATCCCAATTAGCTTAACCAAGTGTGTTAGACCACCATGGTTGGCTAAACATGGTTAACCCACCATGCACACCCAAACTTGGTAACCCTAGGCTTAACCCTAGTTATCATGCACAAGTGTGTGTGGTCGAGATAAAATTCTACAAAAATAACCATAAAACCAGATAAATTACTAGGAACCCGTTTTGGTAAACTTTTTACCAAAACCCCCCCACATTAACACATAATTACTACTAAACACAGACTCAGGTGTTACAGGCTTCCCCCTTAAGAAAATTCGTCCCTGAATTTTAAAATATGCAACTACGCATACTTTCAAAAGGATGTGGGAATTTCTTCCGCATCTCTCCTTCGGCCTCCCAAGTGATCTCCTCACCATTCGGGCCGCGCCAAAGAACCTTCACCGACGACAGGACCTTTGATCGAAGTTTCTTCACCTGCCGATCCAATATCTCAATTGGCTGTACGGTGAACGAAAGGTCGGGCTCAAGCTGAACGGTCTGATGCTGAATCGTGTGGGAAGGGTCATGAAGATATCTGCGTAGCATCGACACGTGGAAGACGGGGTGAACATCTTAAAAGCTGGGTGGAAGAGCCAAACGATATGCAACAGCGCCGATGCGCTCGAGGATCTCGAAGGGACCTACGAATCTAGGGCTAAGCTTTCCCTTTCGCCCAAATCACATCATGCCCTTCATCTGAGAGACCCTCAGAAAAACATGATCGCCAACCGCGAACTCTAGTCTGCGACGGCGCCTGTCTGCATACGATTTTTGCCTGCTCTGAGCTGCTCTCATCCGGTCTCGAATCAACTGCACTTTCTCGGTCGTCTCCTGCACGATTTGTGGCCCAAAAATACAGCTCTCGCTCAGCTCAGTCCAACAGACGGGCGATCTGCATCTCCTCCTATACAAGGCCTCGAAAGGTGCCATCTGAATAGTATCCTGGAAGCTGTTGTTGTAGGAGAACTCCACTAAAGGTAAATGACGATCCCAGCTACCGCCAAAGTCCAAAACGCACACTCTGAGCATGTCCTCGAGAGTCTGAATAGTCCGCTCTGACTGCCCGTCGGTCTGCGGATGAAATGCTGTGCTGAAGCTCAAACGGGTGCCCAATGCCTCCTGAAGTCTCTGCCATAGTCGGCTGGTAAACTGGGTGCCTCGGTCTGATACGATACAAGTCGGTACGCCATGCAACCGCACAATCTCATCGATGTAGATCTGGGCATACTGAGCAAAACTGAAAGTGGTCTTCACTGGCAGGAAGTGAGCCGCTTTCGTCAATCGATCCACGATCACCCAAATGGAGTCGTACCCTCGACTAGTCCTGGGTAGACCCACAACGAAGTCCATCAAAATCTGCTCCCATTTTCACTCCGGAATGGGCAAAGGCTGCAACTCTCCTGCTGGCCTCTGGTGCTCGGCCTTGACTTGCTGACAAGTCAGGCATCTCGATACGAAGTCTGTTACATCCCTCTTCATCCCGTCCCACCAATAGACATCTCTCAAGTCGCGGTACATCTTGGTGGAACCTGAATGAATGCTGTACGTAGATCTATGCGCCTCCTCAAGAATCTTACGTCCCAGTCCCTCCGAATCTGGTACGCACAATCGAGTCCCAAATCGTAGTACTCCCTGATCGTCGATCATGAACTCGGAATCTCTGCCCTGCCTAATCCGCTCCATGATTTCTGAAAGTCGGTCATCACTGGGCAGTGCCTCACGAATGCGGTCAAGTAATTGCGGACGTGCATGAACATGCGCAAGCTGTCCCCCTGTCGGAGTGAACTCGAACTCAACTCGGCTGTCGCATAAAATCTGCCAATCTGCTGACGACTGCCTCTGCACTGCGTGCAAACAAGATAGACTACCCCCGGGCCTCCTGCTCAAAGCATCCGCCACTACATTCTCCTTGCCCGGGTGGTACAAGATCTCACAGTCGTAGTCCTTCACCAGCTCCATCCAACGACGCTGTCTCAGATTCAGGTCTCGCTGCTAAAATATATACTTTAAGCTCTTATGGTCAGTGAATATTTGGCACGACTCGCCGTATAGGTAATGTCGCCGTATCTTAAGTGCAAAGACCACTGCACCCATCTCCAAATCATGAGTGGGGTAGTTCTGTTCATGTTTCTTCAATTGCCGCGAAGCATACGCGATCACCTTGTCATGGTGCATCAATACGCATCCTAGCCCCACCCGTGAAGCGTCACAATACACCATGAATCCGTCTGATCCTGAAGGCAATGATAATACCGGCGCCGTAGTCAAACAAGTCCGTAGCTGCTGAAAACTGTGCTCGCACTCCTCCGTCCAAACGAAAGGAACTCCCTTCCGGGTCAAATCGGTCAAAGGTGTAGGGTTCCTAGGTACACTCAACAGGTTCCACAAGGCATCAACCATGCCAAATTTTAAAATTTAGGTGCCGAGAAACCCTAATATAGATCGTTAACTAGAAATTAGGCGAAACAACAAGCTACTAAACTGCTTTAGTGCTAAGTGAAAGGGGCTACAACCTTTGTAGATCCGGTCCTCCACTTCCTTAGCTCCGTGACGATGTCCCTCCGCTGTGATCATCGGATCCCGGACTCTAGCGATGGTTTCGTCGAAGAAATGATCGGGCTAGATCGTCGACTTCGATGCCGAAAATGATCTACGTCGAGGCAACTCAAGATCAAGCTCCAACTTCACCAAGTCATGAAACTTGTGAAGAAAACACCCTATACTACTTGGCAAGTGGTAGAGGATGAAGAAATCCAAATCCAAAGCGAACCCACTTCCTATTTCTTCATCCTCTACCACTTGCCAAGTATTATAGGGTGTTTTCTTCACAAGTTTCATGACTTGGTGAAGTTGGAGCTTGATCTTGAGTTGCCTCGACGTAGATCATCTTCGGCATCGAAGTCGACGACCTAGCCCGATCATTTCTTCGACGAAACCATCGCTAGAGTCCGGGATCCGATGATCGCAGCGGAGGGACATCGTCACGGAGCTAAGGAAGTGGAGGACCGGATCTACAAAGGTTGTAGCCCCTTTCACTTAGCACTAAAGCAGTTTAGTAGCTTGTTGTTTCGCCTAATTTCTAGTTAACGATCTATATTAGGGTTTCTCGGCACCTAAATTTTAAAATTTGGCATGGTTGATGCCTTGTGGAACCTCTTGAGTGTGCCTAAGAACCCTACAATGGTATCAGAGCGGGGTGAAAAACGGGGATTTCGGGTTCGATCGGACTTCTAACATCGTCTACACATCTATAAGAATGAATTAGAATTCCAAAAGAAAATGAAGTGATGGTTATCATTTAGCAACCATGGGTGAGTTAACAAGTGTAGAGAATAAACTAGGGTTAAAGTAAATGGTTAGGGTTAAGGAAAGAAACAAAATGGTCAAACCTTTTTCAAAGCTTCATGAAGCTTCAAGTGAAAACAAAAGAAGCAACCATTTTCTTTCTTGCCAAAAAATAAATGAAAAGAAATAAATAAATAAGTAAATCAAACCCTAACCATTAACCTAATCACGGTTTAATCATACACACCCAAATTTGCATGTATCATCAAACATGATACAAACTAGTGCACAAAACTATATCATATATACAATGTGCACATCAAGTGAGAAAATCCATCTTAAGTGAACCAATACTAGTTAATGCAAAGTAATATATCAAATATATAATTATACATTAAATCATTAAATCAACACTTGATTTAACGATCCGGTCATATCGCATATGACCGACTAATATCCAATGTATCGACTTATCGAATCAATCCTCGATTCGATAACTAGGTTATATCGCATACAACCAATCAATACATTCATTGCGAGAATAGAATACGGTATCACATACACGCATAATTCTCGGTCCCGCACATATCTCATATGCGCTCCTATTTCGTTTTGCTTGAGCCAGGAAACCTCTGTGTAGGACTCTAAAGACTCGTTAATACGCCGGCAGCAGGTGATGATCATATCAAACACCCACAAGCCGCAAGCGGTCTGCTAAACGTAATGGCCACCCGGGTATTGAGCGATCAGAAGATCAACGAGCAAGCCCGCTCACGCTCCTGTGAATCCAACCAGTAACACTTACCGCACAGTCCGGTCTGATCGTCTGATATGTCGCATATCTTGCCTAGGGGTGGTAAACGTCAGACCCCAATAGCTCGATAAGTCGTGTCGATATGAGGTCTATAACAGTTCGAGAAACTACTGGTAACACTTACCAGTAAATCTCAGCAACCCTGGCCAGGGATTTCCGGTTATAGCCAATCGAACACAGCGCAACATCAACTCCCTATACCGGGAGAGACGAATCCCCTCCTATCGCTCATTGCCTCCATGTGATTCGGTACTGTACCCAAAAACCACCGTTTTGCATGCCCTCTTGGACGTGGTAAGGTGGAAATCAAAGCACAGTGGGAATCACACAAGACTCTATGACGATCTCGGGTCTACAGACTAACCTATACCAGTGTCACGAGAGAACTGCCATCTGACGTAAGGTATAATACCATCTGGGAGTTCTCGGCGAGTCTGTCCAGTGTACCCAGTCTCCACTGAGCACCCGTATATCATCTCTGATGTCAAACACCAATGGATATGGGATCATCCATCGCCCATCTGTATAGGTCGAGAAGGTATACGCTAGTCTACACTGGTATATCGATGCCCAGTCTCGATACACCCACGACTAGGGACCTTGAAGGATGTACTTATGGACTACCATGTCCCCACTAGTATGATCCGCATCATAGTCCAGGTAGTCAAGTAAACATCCTAAGGGCTTTACCAACATGTAACAGAGAGACAGTCAGTATACACGTTAAGGTAAAGAGCAACCAGATAGCATACTATCATGTCGAGCAAGAAAGTCCTCCCTATATATGTCCAAGCATCCACTACAATATACATCCTATGTATAGTAATGGCCTCTAGGGCATACATATAACTAACAATCTCCCACTTGCACCAGGGCCATCTGATAGCAGTGGTTGTAGTATCTCATACTCAACCATCCTATAAAAGTCTCTCTCTAGGATAAAGCCTTTGTGAGTGGATCCGCCGTGTTTTCCTCTGAGTCTACTCTCCTAACCTCGATCCCTTGGAGATCAACCATCTCCATGATCAGGTGACACTGCCTCAGAATATGTCTGGATCACTGATGGGACGGACGTTCCCAGGCTTAAGCCACAACTCCATTGTCTCACAATGGTAGGAACGAAGTTCATCTCATGAACTAATATACACCCAGACTTCCTCTTTGGTAGCATCTTAAGTAGCGATGTATCCAGCATTTATCGTCTAGTTTGCCACGGTATCTAGCTTGGAACTCTTCCAACATACCGTCCCTTTACTGAGAGTAAAGACAATACCTGTGACTGACTTTCAGTCGTCCTTATCACTCTTAAACCTTTCCAGTGATTCTCCACAGGATCAACTGATACCATCTCACTGCAACTAGTGAGTATCCTAACATCCAATTAGATCTATCTCATAGATCCAAAACCCATGATTTAGGAGGTATCACTTTGATCCTATATGGAGAATCATTGTGATAAGCGGAGATTGACTGAGCGTAGCATAGGAAACTCCTTCCCTATCAAGAGTATGTCATCCACGTACTCTATGAGGATCACCACCATACTCCCTACTACCTTTTTGTATATACGAGGTTCATCTACCATTTTGATGAAGTCAAACTCTTTGAATACCACATCAAAACAGACGTTCCAACTCCGCGATGCCTGCTTTATCACATAAAATATCTTGTACACGTTTCCGCTGCTCCCACTGTCTACGAAGCCCTCTGGCTATGTACTTATAGACGCTCTCTTCCAAATCATCATTTAGAAAAGCAGTCATGACACCCAACCACCAGATATCGTAGTCAAGGTATGTAGCCGTGGCAAGTAGGATCCGGATGGACTTAAGCATAGCCACTGGAAAAGGTTTCATCATTATCCACGCCTGGTCGATGACGAAAACCTTTAATAAGTCTAGCTTTGAAAGTCTCAACTTTTCCATCTACACCAAGTAATCTTCTCAAGATATGCTTGCTCCTGATGGGGATTTAACCCTTCAGATATAGCAACCAAAGTCCATACTTTGTTGGTGTACATGGATTCCATCTCAGATCGCTAAGCATCCAGCCATTCTTACAGAGTCCCTACTCTCGATGGCTTGCTCGAAACTAGTTGGGTCATCATCTCATGATGCAATCCTCGCTCCCACTGTCATCGAGAAACCGAAGTATCTCTCAGGCGGATGAGGAACCCTACTAGATCGGCGGAGAGGCTGAGGTTCGTTGGAATCCACTGAATTCTTTGGTTCTACCAAATCATCTGCTGTAGTTTATATAGCCGGAACCTTTCCAGTTCTACATAACAGACCTTGCCTCGATCTTGTCCAGATTTTTGCTTTTAGACATAGGCCGGTCAACCCCAAATCTTAACTAGCTTAAGACATGGGCTCATCCCATACCATATTTCATATGGAGTGGTAGGCTGTGATCTGATTCGAACCTAATTCAGTAGGTATGCAGCTTCTCAAGTGCATAACCCCCAAAAAGGAAACATGTAACTCAGTAGTACTCATCATAGAGCGCACCATATCGAATAGGGTGCAATTGCTCCACCCCGATATACCATCGTGCTATGATGTATACGGAGGAGTAATGCTGAGAGAGAATCTCATTCTCCTTTAGAATATTCCAGGAATTCTATGCACAAGTATTCTTCTCCTTGATCTCATCAAAGAACATAATACTTATACCCATATTGGTTCTCTACTTCTAACTTATATTCTGTGGATATCTTAAAAGGTTCGGACTTGTGTTTCAACAGGAACATATGTCTGAATCTAAAGAGATCATCAGAGAATGTAATGAAGTACAAAGAACCGGTCTTGGCATGTGTAGACTGGGGACCTTCATACATCATCATGTATCAGTCCCAAGAGTACACTTACTCTTTCTCTGCTTCCAATAAACAGAGCTGTGGTCATCTTATCTTTGTGACATGACCGGCAAGTTTTTATAAGATGTAAATTCAAACAGATTTAAATATGCATCTATATGTAACTTCAGCTAGTCGAGTCGCATTGATATGACCTAGTCTACAATGCCTCAAGAAGGATTCGTTCATTTCTGAACTCTTCCTCCTGTGTGTGTTCTGTATACTAAGAACTGTAGTTTGATTTAGAACATCAATGCTTTTAGATAACGTGCCTGAACCGATCAACTTTTGATATAGGAAATGTTCAAAACATATTCCAACAATACAAAATTATATCTTTCTTTACTAAATAAAGAGATTGATATAATTTTGTATATCAGGTTCGGTATCTAATAGCATTTGTTCAGAATCAATGTATTTGTAATACAGGGTGACAGTGACCAACAGACTTGGCTGCAACACTTGCACCGTTTTCTGTCTCATGAAACTTATCACCCGTTCTCAGTTCTTTACCTTTTATAGCCCATGTAACAGATTACATATTTGGGATCCTGATCCGGTATCATATACCCAGGACGTAAAGGATACTGAGAAACAGTTCTCTGTAATGAACACACCCGAAGATGACGCATCAGTATGCACTTTCTTCGTTTGGGCGGCACGGGAAATCTGGTATTCCCCAATTTCCTGCTCTGTCTTATAACAATTATAAGTTGGAGCGGGACCAACGTTCCCCAGCTCAGTATAACAAGCGGGTTCAGTCAATATATCCGTATTATTATCTTGATTAAGGCGTGACATGGTCGCTACCTGGAGAGAGAGAGAAGAAAACACTCAGCGTGCGCTCTTACAAGAATAGATTGGTTATTATTTTATCTAATCAGGATGGCTCCCACTGTTTTTATCAAATCTTCCTTCAAACCCTAAAAGGAAAGACTAGCCGGGATTAATTACACGCTACAAGTTCGCCAATCTTTCAGCCAGGCGAGTGTCGGTACTTTGAGGGAGGTCCCCCGTGCTTTCGCATGAAGCTAATTAATGTAAACCTCGTTTTCCCAGAGGCGTAACCCCGTTGACACCCCTCTATGTACAATTTTCAAAACTGTGGATTTTTCCCAATTAAAAATGCTCAGAAAATAGTGCAGGGAAATATAAGATTAACTGTGCAAAACGAGACTGTAACTCAATTAAACGGCCGCGGAACCGCGGCAATGACATGCCATTGGCGGCGGTTCTGCGGCGAAATTGATGAATTAGGATTTCTATTTTGTACAGTTTCCCCCATATGTGATTCCTTATGTTTCTGGGCACTTTTAATTATACTCAAGAGTTGAGTTTTCTGGGTTGTATTGGGGACTCGGTGTTTCGATCGGGATGTTTAACTTCGTCTATGGGTTTTTCCGGATAATTTTAGAAAATGTTGAAAAGTTTGACCGGATATAAATACCCACTTTTTCCCCTGTCGGGAAATTTCCAAGTGTTGGATCTTTCCGTAGTTTAAGAACGTTCGAAGTAGTGCAAGTAACGCGATGGACCCTCTAGAAGACAACAAACCTTAACTCGATTATGTGACCGTCTTGAACTGCCCTTTGAACCTTAGGGTTTGGGGCAGTACGGTGTGCCACATGTGAGGCGTTGGCTTGACCCTTCTACGGCTGGACCGTTGGTACTGAGGCATGAAGTGAATGTTTTTAAACTTATTTCATGTGTTGAGTTGTTTCGGGAAAACTTGGGTGTTTGATTATTCGATCGGAATGTTTAACATTTTCTATTTATCTGGAATGTGATACAATATTTGGAATCCACAAGGAGTTATGAGATAACTGATTTGAATGTTATAAACATAGCACTTTAGTCTCACTTGATCGGTTGCCACGGAATTTTGATGCGATCAAAAGTCCGTCGCAATCACGTAGCGTACGCGGATACTCGCCGGGTAAACTTAATAGACAGCTACACCCCATAGCCCCGACCAAGTGACTGTAGGAGAACCCCGTCGCCGAAACCATCCGTTCGGGTGCTCGCGGCAGCGGTGTTCCGCCTTGGTGCACTTCGTCGACGGCATCGGGGGTGCGGCCGCCTAATAAAGTTTGCGACGAGCATTCGATCAAAATGTCGGGAATCTTATTGAATTGCCCGACTTGATATTGAAAAGAGTTTTCGATAATGAGACTAAAATGCAGGGTTTATAATTGTTAGGCATGCGATATCTAAGGAATTCATTTGGTTAGACATGCGATGTCTAAGGAGGTTGCGGATTCCAACTGTTGTAGTTTTACACTTTCTTTTCTGTGACCGTAAGTGTAATATGTGATATCGCCGGTTTCGTTGCTATATGTCAACGACAATTGGGATACGCATATTTACTTACGTTGATGACATGTGATGTTATGTGTTGCTGGATATGTTATATTGGATCATCGTGTTTGAATAGGGTTTTTATGTGAGATGAGTGTTTTTCATTTTCATTCATGTAAAAACTTGTATTTAATATTCTTTTATTGGGGCACTTCCAGGTTGCAGAAGATGTCACCTTTTGTATATTATTTACTTTTCCGCACTAGAATAGACCCAAGGAGGAGGGCACAAGTAACCGGGTTTTAGGGTCCAGTGGGAGACCATCTCGAGGAGTCGAGTCCGAGTCTCCTAACCCTAGAATTGGTAGGGTTGCTTGCCGCTCTCGTAGGGGTCTAGAGGTGTGGGATTGGCTATTCATCGCGACCGTGGAATCCGTGTTTTATACTGGCTCGTATTGAAAACACGGACGTCCTAGTATATCCAATATTTCATACGATATTTACTGCTGCGTTATCTATGATGTGATCATGTGATATGTTCAGATGGATACTATTTATAGTATATACGATATATTATATAGGCGTTACTTATGTTTTACACCCGCGCTAGCCCTGCCCTGCTCTGTCGTTAGTCACCTAACCTAACGGTGCACGAGGGGACATCGAGGCGAATGCGGATGTCATAAGTGTACGTCGTATTTATCTGTGATGTTTAGGTGATTTAAATGATGGGACTTCATTAATGTGATTAATGAAAGAAAAAGAAACCTAAGATGTTGTGGAATCGAATTTTCAAAAACAGGTAGCTACAGTTCTTGCTTTGCATCGCGGTGTTCCTTGTAGAACATCCTGCACCTTATTCGATGAGGAAAGGGCCGACGATCCCTTCACCGGGAGTGACCCCTTTAGCAATAACTGGCAGATGCTACAACCCTCGGTTTGTTTTTTGATTGCTTTTATAGTTTCTGCTTTGCACAGCGGTATATATGATATATCCTGCACCTTATTCGATGAGGAAAGGGCCGACGATCCCTTCACCGGGAGTGACCCCTTTAGCAAAACTAGAAAAGCCTCAAAAGCACTCCATTTTAAAATCATTTGATTCTATAACGATATCAAGTTCATTACGCAATAGGTTTTCAGAAAAACCTGTCGTAGCCCTCCGTCATTTCAGATAAATCCTGCTTAGTATTCGTGCTGCGTTTGTTGACCTTGTCAAGGCGCAGTGTGCGGTAGCTAACCAGTATTTATCTGCTTATGCATATGATGCAGATTGTTTTAGGGTAGTCGTATGACCTTGTTGACCTTGTCAAGGGTCGTGCGGGTGGGTTTAATTCAATCAAGAAATGACGGGTTGAACTTGACTTACGGTCTATGGTTTGTTGACCTTGTCAAGATCATAGATCGTTTGGGGCAAAATATTATCGGGAATTTCAAGTGTTGAAATTTGCAATGAGATTGCATATATAGGGAGGACTTTCTTGCTCGACATGATAGTATGCTATCTGGTTGCTCTTTACCTTAACGTGTATACTGACTGTCTCTCTGTTACATGTTGGTAAAGCCCTTAGGATGTTTACTTGACTACTTGGACTATGATGCGGATCATACTAGTGGGGACATGGTAGTCCATAAGTACATCCTTCAAGGTCCCTAGTCGTGGGTGTATCGAGACAGGGCATCGATATACCAGTGTAGACTAGCGTATACCTTCTCGACCCATACAGATGGGCGATGGATGATCCCATATCCATTGGTGTTTGACATCAGAGATGATATACGGGTGCTCAGTGGAGACTGGGTACACTGGACAGACTCGCCGAGAACTCCCAGATGGTATTATACCTTACGTCAGATGGCAGTTCTCTCGTGACACTGGTATAGGTTAGTCTGTAGACCCGAGATCGTCATAGAGTCTTGTGTGATTCCCACTGTGCTTTGATTTCCACCTTACCACGTCCAAGAGGGCGTGCAAAACGGTGGTTTTTGGGTACAGTCCCGAATCACATGGAGGCAATGAGCGATAGGAGGGGATTCGTCTCTCCCGGTATAGGGAGTTGATGTTGCGCTGTGTTCGATTGGCTATAACCGGAATTCCCTGACCAGGGTTGCTGAGATTTACTGGTAAGTGTTACCAGTAGTTTCTCGAACTATTATAGACCTCATATCGACACGACTTATCGAGCTATTGGGGTCTGACGTTTACCACCCCTAGGCAAGATATGTGACATATCAGACGATCAGACCGGACTGTGCGGTAAGTGTTATTGGTTGGATTCACAGGAGTGTGAGCGGGCTTGCTCGTTGATCTTCTGATCGCTCAATACCTGGGTGGCTGTTACGTTTAGCAGACCGCTTACGTGTGGGTGTTTGATATGATCATCACCTGCTGCCGGCGTATTGACGAGTCTTTAGAGTCATACACAGAGGTTTCCTGGCTCAAGCAAAACGAAATAGGAGCGCATATGAGATATGTGCGGGACCGAGAATAATGTGATACCGTATTCTATTCTCACGATGAATGTATCGATTGGTTGTATGTGATATAACCTAGTTATCGAATCGAGGATTGATTCGATAAGTCGATACATTGGATATTAGTCGGTCATACGCGATATGACCGGATCGTTAAATCAAGTGTTGATTTAATGATTTAATGTATAATTATATATTTGATATATTACTTTGCATTAACTAGTATTGGTTCACTTAAGATGGATTTTCTTACTTGATGTGCACATTGTATATATGATATAGTTTTGTGCACTAGTTTGTATCATGTTTAATGATACATGCAAACTTGGGTGTGTATGATTAAACCATGATTAGGTTAATGGTTAGGGTTTGATTTACTTATTTATTTATTTCTTTTCATTTATTTTTTGGTAAGAAAGAAAATGGTTGCTTCTTTTGTTTTCACTTGAAGCTTCATGAAGCTTTGAAAAATGTTTGACCATTTTGTTTCTTTCCTTAACCCTAACCATTTACTTTAACCCTAGTTTATTCTCTACACTTGTTAACTCACCCATGGTTGCTAAATGATAACCATCAAAAGGCGCAGCAATACGGGAAATCCTGAACGAATCACCTGTAGTAGCCCGCCAAGCCTAGAAAACTACGGATCTCCGTAACCGATGTCGGTCTGGGCCACTGCTGAACGGCCTCAATCTTCTTCGGGTCCACACATATGCCATCTCTCGTAATCACGTGCCCCAAGAAACCAACGCTGTCCAACCAGAATGCACATTTGGAAAATTTTGCGAAGAGCTGGTGCTCCCTCAGAGTCTGCATCGTAATCCGCAAGTGCTGCTCGTGCTCCTCTCGGCTCCGGGAATACACCAAAATATCGTCAATGAACACTATGATGAACAAGTCGAGATACGGCCTGAATGCACGGTTCATCAAGTCCATGAATGCAGCTGGGGCATTGGTGAGTCCGAACGACATCACCAGAAACTCATAGTGGCCATAGCGTGTACGGAAAGCTGTCTTCGGTATATCCTCCTGTCGGACTCGCAGCTGATGGTATCCTGATCGCAAGTCGATCCTCGAAAAATAACCCGCACCCTGAAGCTGGTCGAACAAATCATCAATGCGCGGCAACGGATATCTGTTTCGCATGGTAACCTTGTTCAGCTGGCGGTAGTCGATACATAAGCGCAAACTTCCGTCCTTCTTCTGGACAAACAGGACCGGAGCACCCCATGGAGAAACACTGGGTCAAATAAGTCCCTTATCTAACAGATCTTGCAGCTGAACCTTCAACTCTCTAAGCTCCGCCGGGGCCATCCGATAAGGCGGTATAGAAATAGGCCCCGAGCCGAGAATCAAATCAATACAGAACTTGACATCACGCTCAGGCGGCAGTCCTGGCAGCTCATCAGGGAAAACATCGGGGAACTTGCATACAATCGGAACCTGGTCCAATGGAATATCTGTAGCTCTAGTGTCGCAAACATAGGCTAGAAATGCCGGACATCCCTTTCTCAACAGCTGATCAACGCGAAGAGAAGAAATCAACATGTGAGTGGCGGCACCACGGTCCCCCTGCACAACAAAAGCCGACTCGCCGGGAAAACAAAATCTAACTGTCTTCTCGCGGCAGTCCACAGACGCATAGCACGTGGCTAACTAATCCATGCCCAAAAGAACGTCGAAGTCCAACATCTCAAGAAGGATCAAATCGACAGGCAGCTCTCGCTTGCCAATACGGACGGTACCGGATCGGAACACGTACCTAGCAACAAATGACTCTCCCACAGGAGTGGTCACAACAAGCGGCTGATCAAGCAAACCGGACTCTCTACCCAAACTCGGCACGAAGTGTGTGGAAACGTATGATTGCGTGGATCCGGGATCAAACAACACGTGTGCATCAACGGAACATATAGATAGGGTACCTGTCATGACGGCATTGGATGCCTGTGCATCCTGGGGTGTCAACCCAAAAACTCGGGCCTGACCTCCACCAATAGCGCGCTGACCTCAGCCTCGGCCTCTGCCTCCTCGTCCTCTCTGGATAGGTCCGCCGCGTCCACGGCCTCTGGGTGCACCTAACTAGCGTGGAGCATCGCCTGTGGCAGGAAGTAGAGCTCTCTGAGGAGGGGCGGTGATGGTGGTAGGGTCACATGCGGAACTGTCGCCACTCCATGTCGTCTCGCTGGACAATCTCTAACACGATGGTGCAGACTCCCGCACCCAAAGCATCCTGGCGACGCCTGCTGTCCCTGTGGATACGAACCATACAGCTGACCTCGTCCAAACCCTCTGCCTGCCCTATCTCTCGGAAAGAATCTGGCATACTGCCTCTGATCTGGCGTGCCGGTATGAATCCTCTTCGGCACGGGAACGGCCGAAGTAGCTGAAATACGTGCCTCCATCCGCAACGCTGTATCCATAGCCGCTGAATAGGTATTGAAGTGCTGGGCGCCAATGGCAAGAAATAGCTGGGCATCCTATCCCTGTATGAACCTCTTCACCCTCTTCGCTTCGGTATCCACCAGGTACGGAGCATATCGGGACAACTGTGTAAACTGGACGTCATACTCAGACACCGTCATCCCTGGGTCTTGATCAAGGCCTCAAAACTACGAGCTCTGGCGTCACGAATGCTCTCCGGAAGGAAACGAGGTAGAAAGACTGCTGTAAGCTCGGTCCAGGTCATGGGCGGTAGACCTGCAGCTCGACCTCTCAGAACTGACTCCCACCATATCTGTGCGAGGCCCTCTAGTCGGAAACTTGCCAGCTCTACCCATCGGTCATCAGAACACCTCAGCGAGCGGCAGATCCTGGCCAAACTGTCAAGGAACGTCTGCGGGTCCTCTGCTGCATCGGTACCCATGAAAACCGGAGGTCTCAGCCTCATGAACTCCTGTAGCGAAACCGGGATGGCCACGGTGGTAGTAGTAGGAGCAGGTATCATAGTAGTCTGGGATGTAGTGGGTACGTCCTCCGGCCTTGGTGCACGACTGGCCGCAACTAAGGATCCCACCATCTGACGTAGCTCCTGCATACTCCCCATCATTTATCGCAGCTCCTCCATACCAGCCTCAAGCCTATCTACACGGCCTGGGGAAGGCGGATCAGTCCGTCCCTTTGGTGTAGGCATACCACCCTTCTCAGTCCTAGTCTCGGACGAGCCAGCTTGAATCTCGTCTCGGGCGGCAGCCCTCTGCGCTCTGGTAGCCCTCTGCGGCATAGTGACTGGTACAGGAAACAGGACAATAAGAACGGTGCAATAGAATCATAGGATATATGGAATTGAAGAAGGAATTTCAAGCAAGTATATCCTAAAGTCACTTAGGCGGAGTACCGTATCGCAAGTATGCCGCGGACATACGTATGCTACGTCACCCTGCTTAAATCACTTACTCCATCTACTAAGGGTCATCCTACACTCAGAAAGGTGAAACCTATCGCTCTGATACCAACTTTGTCACGACCCGCAAGGTACGGAACGCGACCGGCACTTAAGTTACGAAACGTCTCAAGGCGTCCGTAAAATAAGTAAGCCGAAGCCCAGAATACAAAACCCAATTAAGAATTAGAGTGATGGAAACTAATTTATTTAAAGCATTTTACCCCATTAAACCACATCAAGTTTCTTTTTTAAAACAACTTTCCCTTTTTCCAAAAATTCCGGCAGAATCTCCTTTGTAAAACAAGCCCCAAACGGGTACAAAACAGGAAGATGGCATCCCCAAGCGGGAGCTAGCTCTTCGTCTCAAGGCGATCACAAATCCCACGCAATGTAAAATACAATGTGCATAAATAAGAATGAAAGCACAGATAAAATAACATGTCGACTCAAGTGAGCTCGACCCCACATAACATAAATCCATAAGTCTCACAATCTCGTCTCTAGGTCAATATACAGTAATCCAAATAAACCGGTACAACTGAAATAGTAGTAGATGGAGTACTCTAGATACAATGAACATATATAAGGTGGTACACAATGATAACAACCCACCTATGAGCAAAAGCCTCGAGTCCAGGCAAAGAGAGCAAAAGAGGCAACAGTGTCCGCCGCTACAGTGCTGACGGAACGGACCTGCAGAAAAGCTGTGGCACAACGGGGGTGAGTTGCCAGGTCGTGAGTAATAAATAACATCTACAAAGGCTATCGCATGTATGCACACAAGTATCCTAGCATCTCTAAACATGTATGGCTATAGACACTAGCAGGTATATATGCATCATCAGTGTGCTAACAAGTATGAATGTCACATGGATGTACTAACAGATATGTATGGGACATGAATGTACTAACATGTATGTATGCTATATGAGTCAACTCAAGATCTCAACATGTAAGTATAAGAACTATTATTTCTTTGTTTTTGAAACTCTTTTCAATATCAGTATAATATCCATGAAATCAACAAAATCCGTGTCTAGCAACGACACCTGAAAACTGTCTCAATTTTATATATCCATGTCAAGTATCTATGGTCTCAGCCATCCGGCTGATCCATCCCAAATATCCATATCTCAATCTAGCGGCCACGGTCGGTATCCTCTAGATATCCACCGTGCCAAATGAAGTCACCGGTAGGTAGTCCGTCCCCTGCCAGGCTCAACGCCATCTCCTGCGATCTTCTTGCCCCGGGATACCTTACCGGGCCCACCATGTACCCGAGACGGTTCATCCACCTCCTCGAAATGGGTCTCGAGAACACAGCAAACTCATGGTGGACGACACTTTACATCACTAGAAAACTGCAACTTTTATATTTTTAAAAGATCATAAGTTTCAAATCTTGCGGCTTTTCCCCGAAATCCAGAAATATCATAAATCTCATGAAATCATCATGGGTGCATACGTCAATGATAATGAATGCAAATGGTATCAATGTTCAAGTTGCAATGTATGATTTATACTAGGCATGAGCAAGTGATGTAATGATATATATGCACGAGAATAGCAATTCTTATAATTTCATTTTAAATATTTATTGCAATAGCACAGGTCTAAGCAATTAACATGTTCAGATTTATAGTTATCTAGTGTCGTGACATGGCAATTATCAGGGTGTGGGTGTACACATGAATAGTGCTCGTGCTGCATATAAAACCTGGTAATGGTGCATGTGTCCTACAGAATGAGTTTGCGCATATGGGTACAACATATAGATCCTAACTGCAGCAACTATCATGCAAATATTATTATTTCTAATGTCACAAGCAAATGTTAAAGTTTACTATTTTTAAGTTTACTAAATCTATCGGGCGACTCACGCCATCCAAACGATCGTCCCCCGTAGATGTGAAATCTACTCACTCGTGATCCCGTGCTAGGTGTGTCCGACCACCTGCTTCCCTTTCTCTGCTGCGCTCGACGTCCCTGCCGGCGAACCTCTAGAGATCCTAGATGAAGGAGAAGAGAGGAAGGAGAAAGTGTGTGTGCTGCTGGAGTGCTGCTCCTACTGCTCCAAGAGCTGTAATTCCATGGCTGAAAAGTGCTGATCTGCTTCACTGTTTTGCTGAAGCTTGCTGTTGCTGTTAACTGGCTGAAGATGTTGCTGTTGCTGTTGTAGCAGTGGCAAGGGTTGAGGTATTGTTGAGGGAAGGGTTGTGTGTTGTAGGGGAAGTGTTATGTGTGGTTTATGGAGTTGGGGGGGCTGTTGTGCAGCTGCTGATGCTGATGTAAAAGGCTGAAGCTGAGGCTGATGGTGCTGCTGATGATGTTCTGATGTATGGCTGATGTTTTTGGGCTGCTGGTGCTGTTTTGGTGGCTATGTGCTGATGTTTTGGGCTGATGTGTGTGTGTGAGTGAGAGGGAGAGATGAGAGTGAAATGAGAGTGTGAGAGGGAGAGATGAGAGAGACATGCAAAAGTTTTGAAATGCAATGGGGTGTGACATAACCATAGCCACCATTCTCTTTTCCCTCATTAAAAGCTTGCATTACACCCATCACAATCTCTCCTTCTCATCACAAGTCAACCCTAAACCCTAATCACCCTTAACCAAATCTAAAACTCATAATTATCCTAATTAGCTTAACCAAGTGTGTTAGACCACCATGGTTGGTTAAACATGGTTAACCCACCATGCACACCCAAACTTGGTAACCCTAGGCTTAACCCTAGTTATCATGCACAACTGTGTGTGGTCGAGATAAAATTCTACAAAAATAACCATAAAACTAGATAAATTACTAGAAACCCGTTTTGGTAAACTTTTTACCAACCCCCCCCACATTAACACACAAGTACTACTAAACACAGACTCAGGTGTTACATAAACCCTCATATGTATGATATATTATAATAAAGACCTTTTTTAATATAGAAATAATAGGAAAAATGTAATAACAAATGTGCAGTTTTATCAACTGAACACTCTCTCTTTCACTTGGTCGTTCTCCTGTGCCCATAGTACGCCTAAGGAACCTTCAAGGGCGGTTGTATATAGAATGAAAGGCTTTCCCTTGACCGAAGCAACCGGCACTGGCGGATTCTGCAGGTATTGCTTGATTTCGTCCAGCGCGCTTTGGCATTTGCGATCCCAGACGAAAGGGGTTCCCTTCTTCATCAGGTGACTGTAAGGACGACACTTGCCTGAGAGATTGGCTATAAATCGCCGGATATACGCGAGCTTCCCTTGGAGAGATCGCAATTGCTTGAGAGTCCTTGGCGGAGGCATTTCCATAATCACCTTGATCTTCGACGGATCTATCTCGATACCTCGGTGTCGGACGATGAATCCTAGGAACTTGCCCGTGGAAACTCCGAACGTGCATTTGAGAGGGTTCATTTTCAATTTGTATTGCCAGAGGCGTTGAAACACGATGTTCAGGTGCTCTAAATGCTCTTCGTATGATTTGCTTTTCACTACGAGGTCGTCGATATAGCATTCGACGATTTCATGTATGAGGTCATCGAAGATTTTCGTCATGGCCCTCTGATAAGTGGCACTGGCGTTCTTTAGACCGAAAGGCATCACCTTGTAGCAAAATATACCCAAGGGGGTCCGGAAAGCAGTGTGCTTCTGGTCCTCGGGATGCATCTTTATCAGATTGTATCCAGACGAGCCATCCATAAAGGGGAAGACTTCGTGAGTGGACGTATTGTCTATCATCAGCTCGGTGACCGGTACTGGGAAGTCGTCTTTCGGGCAGGCTTTATTGAGATCCCGAAAGTCCACACAGATGCGTACTGTCCTATTTTTCTTCATCACTGGGACGATGTTGGCGATCCAGTCAGGATATTGAACTTCTTGGATGAAGCCAGAGTCGATCAGCTTCTTGACCTTGGCGTTGATGCTCATCTCAAGCTTGAGCCGCATCCTTCTCGGCGCTTGTTTGATTAGTTTGACATCTGGGGATATTACCAATTTGTGGACAACAATCTCTGGATCTAGTTCTGGCATCTCAGAATAGTTCCATGCAAAGCAATCTTTATGTTGCATAAGCACGTCTTTTAATGTGGCCACCCGTTCTTCAGACAGAAACTCACTAACAAACGTCGGTCGTGGATCACTTGCCGTTCCTAAGTCAATTTTCTTGAGCTCATCTGCAGTGGTATGTATTCCATCTTCCAGCTCTTTCGACGCCGGCGGAAACTCCGAGATCACCTCGTCGTCGTTGTTTTCGAAGCACCATGGGAGGTCATCCATATCCTCGGGCTCTTCTTTTGATAGCGTTATCATATGACAAGTACGAGCTCGCTTCCAAGACCAATGTTGATCTGGTTCTATTCTTGCTATATGTGTGACTTTTGGTTCGTGCTTCCGTGGCGGATTTATCCTCCAACTGCTGGATAGAGCGAACTCGCCGAACTGATATTGGTCTTCGACCCAGTTCTTGAAGGTGAAGCAGTCTTCAATAGAATGTCCTATTGCCCTATGATAGGAGCAATAGTCTGGGTGAGAGACTTCGTTTGCTTGCTCGGGGTGTTTGGACTCCGGAAGTGTAATCATCTGATGTTTTATGGTGAGATCAAGTATCTTCCGTGTTTTATTCTGAGGGAAAGAGTACGCTCGACTCATCTTCTTTATAAGAGACGAGTCCAGATCGCTCGAGTCCCGATCGCGTGGCTTCTTGGTCCCGCTTTGTCGCTGTCGAACGCCTTTCCCGCTCTTTGCTTTATTTTTGCCTCTGCGTCGGGCCTTTTGTATGACGGGTTGATAAGGAAGAGCATTGTCATTCTCGGTGACCTGCTGAAGGAGGCGTTGCGTCCTGGCTTTCTCGTAGATGGCCATTTCATGATTGTGGTCGTCTCGAACCTTTTGACCAGCTTCCCTTATAAGCTTGTCCATTTGTTCTTCGAACGACGGACTGGGCATTTTTACGGCGGGAGCTCTTTCTGGTTCAGGGTTAGCATTCTCCCACCGAGCATCTCCTTCTTCATTAAAGTCATGTATGACGTAGCTACCATGGACTCGTTCCCGTTTCCCGGATTTCACATATCCAAGCCCGAGCGTTTCCATTTTCCCGTTGGGTAACCTGTGCTGACTTCTAGGGATATCCCAAATCCTGTTGTAGAACCGATCCTGTCGAATGGTCTGTTTGAAGGGTACGCCTTGGCGCCTTAACGGCCTTTTCAAGCCTTCTGTGTAATATCTAGGCAGACGGATGGGCTGGAGCCTGTCGAGCGTAGAATCGACGCCATGCCAAACTTCTTTCTCCACTCTAGTTTTCGTGGATCGGTAGAATATGATTGCCTGTTCACCTTTTTGCCTGGGAGGGACGTAAAATGTTTGTAGCTCTTGCACGCTATAAGCTTCAAGTGTGTCGAGATCTTTGTAATGCTCTTATGGAACCATGGTAATTTGCAGACTCTGATTATTGCCAGCGAAGGCTTGTATTGATGGCCGAGCGGTAAATATAGCATTAACCTCATCTTCCGAGTCGCTGCCGAAGATCAACATGGGGGCGGACGGTCCCGGGTTGTTGCGTTGAGGCAGCCCTGAATAAACTATCTCTTCTTCCTCCTCGGTATCACTCCCGAAGACTGGAATAGTGGTGATAGCTTTGTCCTTCGGCTAGTGACATCTCTCCGTGTCCTCGAAATCTGGTAAGACATATTTCGCATCTTCGTATTTTCATACTTCATTTACGGAGAATGGATTCAACTCCCCTGTTACAGTGTACTCGAGACCATCTTTGAAGTATTTCATGCACTGATGTTGTGTAGAAGGGATGATGTTGTACTCGTGTAACCAAGGCCGGCCGAGCAAAGCATTGTAACATGTCTTGGCGTCAATGACGTGAAACTTAATATCCGTGACAAGTAGCCCGAAGCACAATGTCAGTATCACGGACCCGAGAGTCCGTGATGACTGGGAGTCAAAATCGGAGATGGTAATTTTATCGCGAGCGAGGTGCTGAACGCTCATGCAGATTTCCTTCAATACTCTCACGTTGAGGAGATTGACGGAAGACCCATTGTCAACCAGGATTTTGCCTATCTTTATATCGTGATAGAATCCTGAGACATATAGGGGACGGTTATGCTCGCATGTCCCAAGGAGGAGATCTTCATCGCCGAAGGTGATATCCGCGGTGTGCATTTCTTCCAGCTCGTCCTTCATCTTTTCTTCGGCGAGGAAAGCTTGGAATTGCTCTGGCTCTTGTAGTGCCTTGATCAATGAATCTCTCGCCTCTTTAGATAGCAAAAAGGAATCGAGAATGCTGAGCCGTGAGGGTATCTTCCTCAGGTGTGTCAGTGTAGGGTTCCTAGACACTCTAATGAGGTCTCACAAGGCATCAACCATGCCAATTTAACATTTTACATGTGCCGAGAAACCCTAATATGGATCGTTAACTAGAATTTTAGGCGAAACAAGCAACTAGTTAACAACTTAACTAAGTGAACGGAAATACAACCTTTGTAGATCCGGTTCTCCACCTCCATAGCTCCATGATGAAGTCTCCTTGCTATCCAATTCGAATCCCGGGCTCTAGCGTCGGCTTCATCGGAGAAATGGGCGGGCTAGGTCATCGACTACGATGCCGAAGATGATCTACGTCGAGGCATCACAAGATCAAGCTCCCACTTCACCAAGTCATGAAACTTGTGAAGAAAACACCCTATACTACTTGGCAAGTGGTAGAGGATGAAGAAATAGGAAATGGGTTCACTTTAGAATTGGATTTCTCACTCTTTTCATCAAATCACCATTGATGGTTGCAAGCTTCTTCATCGTGAAGAAGAAGAAGAAGAAGAAAATATTATGATATGTTCATTCAAATACAAAAGAAAATGAATACTTATCATAATATGAACCATGGTTAGGTGTAGAGAATTGACTAAGGTTAGATGAATGGTTAGGGTTAAGCATGAAGACAAAATGGTCACTTTGGTCAAAGCTTCATGAAGCTTCAATATACAAACAAAGAAAGCCACCATTTTCTCTTTATGCTTATTATTTTCCAAAATGAATAAATAAATAAATAAATAAGAAACCAAAACCCTAACCATTCATATAACCATGGTTTAATCTTTGCACAAACCCAAGTTAGCATGCATCATCAAACATGATACAAACTTGTGCACAAAAATATATCACATATACAATGTGCACAAACAAGTGAGAAAAACCATTTAAAGTGAACCAATACTAGTTAATGCAAAGTAATATATCAAATATATAATTATGCATTAAATCATTAAATCAACACTTGATTTAACGATCCGGTCATATCGCATATAACCGACTAATATCCAATGTATCGGCTTATCGAATCAATCCTTGATTCGATAACTAGGTTATATCGCATACAACCATTCGATACATTCATCGCGAGAATGAAATACGGTATCACATACACGCATTATTCTCGGTCCCGCACATATCTCATATGCGCTCCTATTTCGTTTCGCTTGAGCCAGGAGACCTCTGTGTAGGACTCTAAAGACTCGTCAATACGCCGGCAGCAGGTGATGATCATATCAAACACCCACAAGCCGCAAGCGGTCTGCTAAACGTAACGGCCATCCGGGTATTGAGCGATCAGAAGATCGACGAGCAAGCCTGCTCACACTCCTGTGAATCCAACCAGTAACACTTACCGTACAGTCCGGTCTCGTCGTATGATATGTCGCATATCTCGCCTAGGGGTGGTAAACGTCAGACCCCAACAGCTCGATAAGTCGTGTCGATATGAGGTCTATAACAGTTCGAGAAACTACTGGTAACACTTACCAGTAAATCTCAGCAACCCTGACCAGGGATTTCCGGTTATAGCCAATCGAACACAGCGCAACATCAACTCCCTATACCGGGAGAGACGAATCCCCTCCTATCGCTCATTGCCTCCATGTGATTCGGGACTGTACCCAAAAACCACCGTTTTGCACGCCCTCTTGGACGTGGTAAGGTGGAAATCAAAGCACAGTGGGAACCACACAAGATCTATGACGATCTCGGGTCAACAGACTACTCTGTATCAGTGTCACCAGAGAACTGCCATCTGACGTAAGGTATAATACCATCTGGGAGTTCTCGGCGAGTCCGTCCAGTGTACCCAGTCTCCACTGAGCACCCGTATATCATCTCTGATGTCAAACACCAATAGATATGGGATCATCCATCGCCCATCTGTATGGGTCGAGAAGGTATACGCTAGTCTACTCTGGTATATCGATGCCCCGTCTCGATATACCCACGACTAGGGACCTTGAAGGATGTACTTATGGACTACCATGTCCCCACTAGTATGATCCGCATCATAGTCCAGGTAGTCAAGTACACATCCTAAGGGCTTTACCAACATGTATCAGAGAGACAATCAATGTACACGTTAAGGTAAAAAGTAACCAGATAGCATACTATCATGTCGAGCAAGAAAGTCCTCCCTATATATGTCCCAGCATCCACTACAATATACATCCAATGTACAGTAATGGCCTCTAGGGCATACATATAACTAACAATCTCCCACTTGCACTAGGGCCATCTGATAGCAGTGGTTGTAGTATCTCATACTCAACCATCCCATAAAAATCTCTCTCTGGGAAAAGGCCTTTGTGAGTGGATCCGCTGTGTTGTCCTCTGAGTCTACTCTCCTAACCTCGATCTCCTTGGA
Source organism: Agapanthus africanus (assembly GCA_030015575.1). Lineage (NCBI taxonomy): Eukaryota > Viridiplantae > Streptophyta > Magnoliopsida > Asparagales > Amaryllidaceae > Agapanthus > Agapanthus africanus. The sequence goes on along the minus strand of JASDDO010000001.1, from coordinate 504,748,607 downwards.
GATCAACCATCTCCATGATCAGGTGATACTGCCTTAGAATATGTCTGGATCACTGATGGGACGGGCGTTCCTTGGCATAAGCCACAACTCCATTGTCTCACAATGGTAGGAACGAAGTTCATCTCATGAACTATTATACATCCAGACTGCCTCTTTGGTAGCATCTCAAGTAGCGATGTATCCAGCCTTAATCGTCTAGTATGTCACGGTATCTATCTTGGAACTCTTCCAACATACCGTCCCTCTACTGAGGGTAAAGACAATGCCTGTGACTGACATTCAGTCGTCATTATCACCCTGGAACCCTTCCAGTGATTCTCCTCAGGATCGATTGATACCATCTCACTACTACTAGTGAGATTCCTAGCATCCAATTACATCTATCTCATAGATGAATACTTAGGATTTAGGAGGTATCACTTTGATCCTATATGGAGAATCCTTGTGATAAGCGGAGATTGACCGAGCGTAGCATAGGAAACTTCTTCCCCATCAAGAGTATGTCATCCACGTACTCTACGAGGATCACTACCATACTCCCTACTACCTTTTTGTATATACAAGGTTCATCTACCATTTTGATGATGTCAAACTGTTTGACTAACTCATCAAAAACAGATGTTCCAACTCCGCGATGCATGCTTTATCACATAAAACATCTTGCACACGTTTCCGCTGCTCCCACTGTCTACGAAGCCCTTTGGCTGTGTACTTATAGACGCTCTTTTTCAAAATATCATTTAGAAAAGCAGTCATGACACCCAACCACCAGATATCGTGGTCATGGTATGTAGCCGTGGCAAGTAGGATCTGGATGGACTTAAGCATAGCTCTCTAGAAAAAGTTTCATCATGATCCACACCTGGTCAATGATGCAAACCTTTAACAAGTCTAGCTTTGAATGTCTCAACTTTTCCATGTACACCAAGTAATCTTCTCAAGATATACTTGCTCCTGATGGGGATTTAACCCTTCAGATAAAGCAACTAAAGTCCATACTTTGTTGGTGTATAAGGATTCCATCTCAGATCACTAAGCATCCAGCCATTCTTACAGAGTCCCACTCCTGATGGCCAGCTCGAAACTAGTTGGGTCATCATCTCATGATGCAATCCTCGCTCCCACTGTCATAGAGAAACCGAAATATCTCTCAGATGGGTGAGGAACCCTACTAGATCGGCGGAGAGGCTGAGGTTCGTTGGAATCTACTGAATCCTTTGGTTCTACCAAATCATCTGCTGTTGTTTGTATAGCTGGAACATTTCAGTTCTACATAACAGATCCTGCCTCGAACTTGTCCGGATTTTGCCTTTAGACATAGGCCAGACAACCCCAAATCTTAACCAACTTAAGATATGGGCTCTTCCCTTTCCATATCACATATGAAGCGGTAGGCAACTAATTTGATTGGAACCCTATTCAATAGGTATGCAGCTTCTCAAGCACATTATTCCCAAAAGGAAATAGGAAACTCAGTAGTACTCATCATAGAGCACACCATATCACATAGGGTGCAATTGCTCCTCCCCGATATACCATCGTGCTATGGTGTATACGGAGGAGTAATGCTGAGAGAGAATCTCATTCTCCTTTTAGAATAGTCCAGGATTTCCGTGCTCAAGTATTCTCCTCTTTGATCACATCAAAGGACATAATACTTATACCCTCATTGGTTCTCTACTTCTAGCTTATATTCTGTGAATATCTCAAAAGGTTCGGACTTGTGTTTCAACAAGAACATATGTCTGAATTTTGAGAGATTATCAGAGAATGTAACGAAGTACAAAGAACCAGTCCTGGCATATGTAGACAGGGGACCTTACATACATCAACATGTATCATCCCAAGAGTTTACTAACTCTTTCTCTGTTTCCAGTAAACAGAGCTATGGTCAACGTATCTTTGTGACATGACTGGCTAGTTTCATAAGATGTAAATTCAAACTAATTTAAATATGCATCTATATGTAACTTCAGCTAGTCGGGTCGCATTGATATGACCTAGTCTACAATACCTCAAGAAGGATTCATTCAGTTCTGAACTCTTCCTCTTGTGTATGTTCTGTATACTAAGAACTGTGGTTTGATTTAGAACGTCAATGCTTTTAGATAACGTGCCTGAACTGATCAACTTTTGATATAGGAAATGTTCAAAACATTATCCAACAATACAAAATTTTATCATTTCTTTACTAATAAAGAGACTGATATGATTTTGTATATCAGGTTCGGTATCTAATAGCATTTGTTCAGAATCAATGTATTGGTAATACAGGGTGACAGTGACCAACAGACTTGGCTGCAACACTTGCCTCGTTTTCTGTCTCATGAAACTTATCACCCGTTCTCAGTTTTTCTACCTTTTTGTAGCCCTATGTAACAGATTACATATCTGGGATCCTGATCTGGTATCACATACCCAGGATGTAGAGGATACGGAGAAACAGTTCTTTGTAATGAACACACCCGAAGATAATGCATCAGCATGCACTCTCTTCGTTTGGGTGGCACGGGAATTCTGGTAATCCCCTATTTCCTGCTCTGTCTTATAACAATTATAAGTTGGAGCGGGACCAACGTTCCCCAGCTCAGTATAACAAGCGGGTTCGGTCAATATCCGTATTATTATCTTGATTAAGGCGTGATATGGTCGCTACCTGGAGAGAGAGAGAAGAAAACACTCAGCGTATGCTCTTGCAAGATCAGATTGGTTATTATTTTATCTAATCAGGATGGCTCCCACTGCTTTTTATCAAATCTTCATTCAAACCCTAAAAGGAAAGATCAGCCGGGATTAATTACACACTACAAGTTTGCCAATCTTTCAGCCAGGCCAGTGTCGGTACTTTGAGGGAGGTCCCCCGTGCTTTCGCACGAACCTAATTAATGTAAACCTCGTTTTCCCAGAGGCATAACCTCGTTGACACTTTTCTAGACACCTACTTGATCGGCTAATTGTAATGTGTAAAACTCTCCCAGGAGTAACTCTTACTCGCAGCGGGTATCGGGATCCAACTATCTCATAGAAGGTATGCAATCTCATTGCAAATTTCAACACTTGAAATTCCCGATAATATTTTGCCCCTAGCCTCCTATGACCTTGACAAAGGCCAACAAACCATAAGCTGCTAGTCAAGTTCAACCCGTCATTTCTTGATTGAATTAAACCCACCCGCATGACCCTTGACAAAGGCCAACAAGGTCGCACGACTACCCTAACCCAATCTGCATCATATGCATAAGCAGATAAGCACCAGTTAGCTACCGCACACTGCGCCTTGACAAAGGCCAACAAACGCAGCACGAATACTAACTACTACTTATCTGAAATGACAGAGGGCTACGACAGGTTTTTCTGAAAACCTATTGCGTAATGAACTTGATATCGTTGTAGAATCAAATGATTTTTAAATGGAGTGTTTTTGAAGCTTTTCTAGTTTTGCTAAAGGAGTTACTCCCGGTGAAGGGATCGTCGGTCCTTTCCTCGTCGAATGAGGTGCGGGATATATCATATATATCACTGTGCAAAGCAAAAACTCTTAAAAGCAATCAAAAGACAAACCGAGTGTGTAGCATCTGCCAGTTATTGCTAAAGGAGTCACCCCCGGTGAAGGGATCTCGGTCCTTTCCTCATCGAATAAGGTGCAGGATATATCACATATACCTCTGTGCAAAGCAAGAACTGTAGCTACCTGTTTTATTTTGAAATTCGATTCCACAACATCTTAGGTTTCTTTTCTTTCATTAATCATATTAATGAAGTCTCATCATTTAATTACCTAAACATCACAGATAAATACGACGTACACTTATGCCATCCGCATTCGCCTCGATGTCCCCTCGTGCACCGTTAGGTTAGGTAACTAACGGCAGAGCAGGGCAGGGCTAGCGCGGGTGTAAAACATAAGTAACATCTATATAATATATCATATATACTATATAAAGTATCTATCACAGAACATCACATGATCACATCACAGATATCGCAGCAGAAGAATCATATGAAATATTGGATATACTAGGACGTCCGTGTTTTCAATACGAGCCAGTATAAAACACGGATTCCACGGTCGCGATGAATAGCCAAACCCACACCCCTAGACCCCTACGAGAGCGGCAAGCAACCCTACCAATTCTAGAGTTAGGAGACCCGGACTCGACTCCTCGAGTTGGTCTCCCACTGGACTCCAGAACCCGGTTACTTGTGCTCCCCTCCTTGGGTCTATCCTAGTGTGGAAAAGTAAATAATATACAAAGGGTGACATCTTCCGCAACCTGGAAGTGCCCCAAATAAAAGAATATTACATACAAGTTTTTACATGAATGAAAATGAAAAACACTCATCTCACATAAAAACCCCCGGCTATTCAAACACGACGATCCAATATAATATATCCAGCAACACATAACAACACATGTCATCAACGTAAGTAAATATGCGCATCCCAATTATCGTTGACATATAGCAACGAAACCGGCGATATCACATATTACACTTACGGTCACAGAAAAGAAAGTGTAAAACTACAATAGTTGGAATCCGCAACCTCCATAGACATCGCATGCCTAATCAAATGAATTCCTTAGACATCGCATGCCTAACAATTATAAACCCCGCATTTTAGTCTCATTATCGAAAACTCTTTTCAATATCAAGTCGGGCAATTCAACAAGATTCCCGACATCCTGATCGAATGCTCGTCACAAACTTCAGTAGACGGCCGCACCCCCGACGCCGTCGACGAAGTGCACCAAGGCGGAACACCTCTGCCGCGAGCACCCGAACGAATGCTTTCGGCGACGGGGTTCTCCTACAGTCACTTGGTCGGGGCTATGGAGCGAGGCTGTCTATTAAGTTTACCCGGCGAGTATCCGCGTACGCTACGTGATTGCGACGGACTTTTGATCACATCAAAATTCTGTGGCAACCGATCAAGTGAGACTAAACTGCTATGTTTATAACATTCATTCAGTTATCTCATAATTTATTGTGAATTCCAATTATTGTATCACATTCCGAATAAGATAGAAAATGTTAAACTTTCCGATCGAACAATTGAACACCCAGGTTTTCCCGAAACAGCTCAACTCATGAAATAAGTTCAAAGACATTCACTTCGTGCCTCAGTACCAACGGTCCAGCCGTAGAAGGGTCAAGCCAACGCCTCACATGTGGCACGCCGTACTGCCCCAAACCCGAAGGTTCAAAAGGCAGTTCAAGACGGTCACATAATCGAGTTAAGGTTTGTTGTCTTCTAGAGGGACCATCGCGTTACTTGCACTACTTAGAACGTCTTTAAACCTCGGAAAAATCCAACACTTGGAAATTTTCCGGCAGGGGAAAAATTGGGTATTTATATCCGGTCGAACTTTTTAACATATTCAATAATTATCCGGAAAACCACATAGACAAAGTCTGATAATCCGATCGAATAATCGAATCCCCAAAACATCCCAGAATATTCAACTCTTGAATAAATATTAAAAATTCCCAGAAAATCCAGCACCATGAAAGAGGAATTACTGTGCAAAAATGGTTGGCTGATGTCATCAATTGGCCGCGGAACCGCCGCAGAAGCCAGGCTTCTGCCGCGGTTCTGCCGCGGTTTGGAGGTATCATTTGCCCAATTTTGCATCGTAATCCTTAGAACTTCCTGCTGAATTTTTTAAGCATTTTTAATCTGGAAAAAACCCAGTTTTTGAAAAAAGTCCAGAGAGCGTGAAATTTTAGGGTTTCGGGTTCGTTCGGGTTTCAAACTTCGTCTACGCATCGCCTAAGGCTCTAGCTAGGCTCTGATACCACTGTAGGGTTCCTAGGCACTCTAATGAGGTCTCACAAGGCATCAACCATGCCAATTTAACATTTTACATGTGCCGAGAAACCCTAATACGGATCGTTAACTCGAATTTTAGGCGAAACAAGCAACTAGTTAACAACTTAACTAAGTGAACGGAAATACAACCTTTGTAGATCCGGTTCTCTACCTCCATAGCTCCATGATGAAGTCTCCTTGCTATCCAATTCGAATCCCGGGCTCTAGCGTCGGCTTCATCAGAGAAATGGGCGGGCTAGGTCATCGACTACGATGCCGAAGATGATCTACGTCGAGGCATCACAAGATCAATCTCCCACTTCACCAAGTCATGAAACTTGTGAAGAAAACACCCTATACTACTTGGCAAGTGGTAGAGGATGAAGAAATAGGAAGTGGGTTCACTTTAGAATTGGATTTCTCACTCTTTTCATCAAATCACCATTGATGGTTGCAAGCTTCTTCATCGTGAAGAAGAAGAAGAAGAAGAAGAAAATATTATGATATGTTCATTCAAATACAAAAGAAAATGAATACTTATCATAATATGAACCATGGTTAGGTGTAGAGAATTGACTAAGGTTAGATGAATGGTTAGGGTTAAGCATGAAGACAAAATGGTCACTTTGGTCAAAGCTTCATGAAGCTTCAATATACAAACAAAGAAAGCCACCATTTTCTCTTTATGCTTATTATTTTCCAAAATGAATAAATAAATAAATAAATAAGAAACTAAAACCCTAACCATTCATATAACCATGGTTTAATCTTTGCACAAACCCAAGTTAGCATGCATCATCAAATATGATACAAACTTGTGCACAAAAATATATCACATATACAATGTGCACAAACAAGTGAGAAAAACCATTTAAAGTGAACCAATACTAGTTAATGCAAAGTAATATATCAAATATATAATTATGCATTAAATCATTAAATCAACACTTGATTTAACGATCCGGTCATATCGCATATAACCGACTAATATCCAATGTATCGGCTTATCGAATCAATCCTTGATTCGATAACTAGGTTATATCGCATACAACCATTCGATATATTCATCGCGAGAATGAAATACGGTATCACATACACGCATTATTCTCGGTCCCGCACATATCTCATATGCGCTCCTATTTCGTTTCGCTTGAGCCAGGAGACCTCTGTGTAGGACTCTAAAGACTCGTCAATACGCCGGCAGCAGGTGATGATCATATCAAACACCCACAAGCCGCAAGCGGTCTGCTAAACGTAACGGCCATCCGGGTATTGAGCGATCAGAAGATCGACGAGCAAGCCCGCTCACACTCCTGTGAATCCAACCAGTAACACTTACCGTACAGTCCGGTCTCGTCGTCTGATATGTCGCATATCTCGCCTAGGGGTGGTAAACGTCAGACCCCAACAGCTCGATAAGTCGTGTCGATATGAGGTCTATAACAGTTCGAGAAACTACTGGTAACACTTACCAGTAAATCTCAGCAACCCTGACCAGGGATTTCCGGTTATAGCCAATCGAACACAGCGCAACATCAACTCCCTATACCGGGAGAGACGAATCCCCTCCTATCGCTCATTGCCTCCATGTGATTCGGGACTGTACCCAAAAACCACCGTTTTGCACGCCCTCTTGGACATGGTAAGGTGGAAATCAAAGCACAGTGGGAACCACACAAGACTCTATGACGATCTCGGGTCAACAGACTACTCTGTACCAGTGTCACCAGAGAACTGCCATCTGACGTAAGGTATAATACCATCTGGGAGTTCTCGGCGAGTCCGTCCAGTGTACCCAGTCTCCACCGAGCACCCGTATATCATCTCTGATGTCAAACACCAATGGATATGGGATCATCCATCGCCCATCTGTATGGGTCGAGAAGGTATACGCTAGTCTACTCTGGTATATCGATGCCCCGTCTCGATATACCCACGACTAGGGACCTTGAAGGATGTACTTATGGACTACCATGTCCCCACTAGTATGATCCGCATCATAGTCCAGGTAGTCAAGTACACATCCTAAGAGCTTTACCAACATGTATCAGAGAGACAATCAATGTACACGTTAAGGTAAAGAGTAACCAGATAGCATACTATCATGTCGAGCAAGAAAGTCCTCCCTATATATGTCCCAGCATCCACTACAATATACATCCAATGTACAGTAATGGCCTCTAGGGCATACATATAACTAACAGTCAGAACGTTGTAATCCACCTTATTTTTCTTTGGCGGGTCCTTGGCTATCAGCTCTTTGACGGCTTGGTCATCAAGGATGATATCCTCAGGGACCTTTTCTTTTCCCTTATCTCTTCTATTTGACCCGGTGTTCGAGGGCCCAAGATTCTTTTCGGGCAGCGTACGATTGCGCAGCTGAATGTTCTCACAGGTCTTCGGTTCTTCCTCTTTTCCCAAGGTGGATTCTTTAAAGAGAGGGCCAAGAGTCATTTCTTCGTCAGAGTCGCTCCCGAAAGTGAGGACTTTCGATCCCTCATAGTCAACCATATGGCAGTTGTCGGCAGTTCTTTTGCGCTCCTCGGTCGTATTTCTTTGCTCTCGACGAGCTTTGCGTTTCATCCGCTTGAAATGTTGTCGGCGAGCAACATATCCCTGCCACCATCTTTTAAAGGCCATGCACTCTTCAGTAGGGTGCGCAATCCTTCGATGATGTAGACAATAGTTAAGATGTATATCCGCTTCACCAAGAGCGTTTCCTTCGGAGGGTGGCAGCTTCATTCCCATCGATATAGCTTTGGCGAACCTCTTCCTTGTCTTGAACCTGCTTTTATTTGCGACGGATGTATTTTGATCTGGCGGGAGTGTTTCAACCCTTTCGTCCAGTCGCCGGCGTTTGGCTTTTTCGAATATAGCCATCTCACGCTCTCGAGCAGTTTTGCTTTTAAGAAGAGCTTCGTCCAGGAATGCATCAATCATTTCGTCTTACGGTCCTAGAAGTTCCGGCTCAGGATCTGTCCCCAGTTTCTTTGTGTAAGGAGCTTCTTCATCGTCTATCAACGAGTGAGAGATCACATGGCAACTTGCCACATAATCTTCAGATTCATCTGATGAGTCTTCTCCATTGTCATCATCTCCGTCCTCAAGGACGTGGCCGAGAAATTCTTGGAGCGTGATTGGAGCCCGCGCCTTCTAGTTATACTCTTCCAGCGCATCGATCTGTTTCTGCAGGTCCGTCCTCTTGTCGCCAGGTTTCACGGGCTTTTTGGATTTCTTCTTCTTTTTCGAAGATTTCGACGGCTGGGTGTGAGCACTTTGGCTATCACTACTAATCTTTGGAGTTGGGAGCGGTTTCAGCATCCTTTCGATGATCTGGGGTTCCAGCGGATTCTTCCACCTGATTGCCGGGCATATCTGGAGTTCATTCAGCATTCTTTTGGTTTTGGCCGAAAGAGCCACCTCCCATGGAGCTTCTTCAACAAAAGAGCACGTTGCCCCCGGTGTGTCCGTCTTCTTAGGAGTGTGCGGTTGTGGTGGGTTTACTTTCCACTTCTCAGACAGCGCAAATTTTCCTTGTAGGTACTGATCCTCGATCCATCCCTTAAAGACGAAGCAATCTTTGATCGGATGGCTTACCGTTTGGTGGTAAGGGTAATAATTGGGATTATTCACTTCGCTGGGTTGCGATGGTCGCCTTGGATTCGGCAAATTGATAAGCCTGTTGCGCATCGCCAGCTCGAACAACCTCTTCGTTTTATCCCGCAGGAATGAGTAAGGGCGCTTCATTTTCTTATTATAATAGCGCCGTCTCTCTTCCAATTGATCCACTAGTCTTGGAGCACTGGGCTGCTGTTGGGTGTTCGCAACGAAGGTTGCCTTCCCTTTACCCTTTTCGTTCTGCGGCTCCGGCTTCGGAGGAGACGGTCTATGACCTATCTGATCCATCTGGGCTAGCTTGTCGATTAAAGCCTGGAATATGGTCGGTTTGAAGAACATCATGAATTGTGAAATAGTTGCATGAGGGTCTAGGGTGCCCACGAATATGCCCACTGCTGGTGCTTCTTCGATGCGTTGTTCGCACTTTGACCACAGATTCCGCCATCGGATTGCATACTGAACCCACGTCTCGCCCGGCTTCACCCTGGCATTGATCAATGCCGTTATTGGGGTGCGTTCACTAGCACTTGCAAATCGCTGGGTGAACAACAACTCCATTTCTGCGAAGTTTTGACGGAGTCGTTTGGAAGTTCGGAGTACCATTCAAACGCCGTCTTCGACAAGCTGTCGACGAATTGATGGAGCAAAAGCTTATCACCACCCCCGGTGTTGCCGCACAAAGCTCTAAACTGGGCGACGTGCTGGTGGGGATTGCCTGTCCCCTTGTATACGTAGAATTTGGGGATCGTGTATCCCGGCGGGTACTTTATCTGATCATACCAGCCTGGATACGGTCGCCCAGTTTTGACAACTTGGCCGGCTGCTTCATTTGCCTGGTGAACTCTTATTTGCTGAGCAATATAGTCATCCAGGACAGCTTTAGAGATTGTCTCCTCCTTGGCTGTTGACAGAGCCGGCAGAGGATTCGATGTTTCTCCTCTGTCATCTTCAATTATTACTGGAGGATCTTCGGCCAGGGGATCCGGCTGGATCATCATGTCCACCATGTCTTGGAACAGAAGGGCCATTTGTTTTATATTGGCCGCTTGTTCCGCGGCCTCATTGTCCTTCTTTTCAAGCATTCTCTGAAGGAACTCGGCATCAGTTTCCTGCTCGTGGCGTTGTTCTGAGGATGCCTCTGGGCTTGCTTTCGGTCCTGTGAGTGCGGCCATAGCAGTCATCATCTCATGAAGCTTCTGCTGCTGTTCTTGGGCTTTTGTCACGGATCGCGTAAGCGGTCGATGACCTGTGGAGATACGGCTATCCTCGTTTCCGGATGCCATATAAATGGTATACACCACCATGTCCCCAGATTTAGGGCGTTTGGGCTTAGTGCCTTTGACATTTGTCGCAGGCATGGGGATTTTCTCCGGCCTTCCCCTCTTATGAGCGGTCGAAGTTGAGGGGGCCGCTGCAGTGGGCACCCAAGTATCCGTCGTCTTTTGTGGCTTAACAGGACGGTTTTCTTCCCGTCGGACCTTCAACTTCTTCTGCCGGTGGGGGTAGTCTTGATCAACCACTGACTCTCGGACTTATCGCCAGATTTTGTAAACTTTAGAAGACAGTCGTTGAGGGGACTGTTCCGGCTTCATTTCTGTGACAGTCTCCACTGGCTTCGGAGATCTTTTCAGTACGGCGGTAGGTGAGTTCCTGCGCACCTTATTCAGCATCTCAAAGCTGTTCCCGGTTGGAACAGCAGCATTAATTTCCACCGTTGGAGCTGATGGAGTTAGCCCAGAGGGGGAGTTGCCCTTGGCCTTCCTTACTCGGCGCCAGTGACGACATCGAGCGTGTCGAGAAGTTGGGGTTGGTTCGGCGATGGGGATGGCTTTGTCTTGCCCCCTGTCCAGGTGAGGCGCCGCTGGTGCCAGCCTCTTGAAGATTGACGTCTTTTGAGTAGCGGTATCCAATCTGTCAAAGACAGATCTTCGAGCAGGTACGGGAGCCGGAATAGTCAGTCTTGTAAAGACCGACTCTTTGGTTGGAGAAGCTGCCTTGACGACTTCGGGAGCAGGGTTGGCTATCTTCTTTGGGATGACCACTTCAGGTGTCATGGGCTTCTTGGCAGGCCCATCGGAGTTCAGGCTCAGTTTGGCGAAGACCGAGGAGTTGGAGCTGGACGACCCGTTGAGAGGGGCCGTGGTAGTAGCAAGCTGATCGAAGACCAGCTTCTTGGGAGCTTCCGGTGCTGGTACAGGGGTGCTGAAGCTCATCGGGGGGGAGCATAGTCCCAAAAAACAATCCAGTAGTAGCCTGGGTGACCTATTCCACCGACATTGTGAACAGGGACGCCGCTTGAGGTCCGTAAGCTACACCTCCAGGTGAGGCGGAGCGTAGGTTACAGTTGCAGTTGGAACATCTTGCATAAGTAGACGCCATTGATTCTTTACTTTCTGCAGCAAGCAAAACGCCAAATCTTAGTACCTTTAAACCCAAGGGCATCTATTAGCAAACCGCGATTGGTTCGCGAACACGACAAATGAAGTGTGGAGTGGAAAGAGGAAAAGGTCTCACCGGGCGTGCCAGAATATGTTCTCCTCCGAAAGACGCGGGAAGACGCGGCGGACGTCTCGCCTGAATTTTGGGGCAGATGCTGATTGGTGTTATCCGTCCACCTCTCCAAAGATGCCAAGTTGATTTATGGCACCGTGTATCGAAGGTTAAAACGGATGCGGCCGATGTAGCAGACTTCGTCAGATTTCCCCTCGTTTGAGAGGTTTTTGATTGTGGGGACGATCTTCCCTGCAGGCGCAAGCCCCTGCAGTTAATTACGCTACCGCATCGCGGTGACAACTTTCTCCTTCTCCAGATGGTCACTTCGTGTCGTGGGTGTTTGTTTTGTGTTTGGTTGCCCGTGGATTGTATGCGGAGACTAATTTATGCTGTCGCCCGTAGGGCGTGGACTAGTCCAAATCCGTATCTTTCTTAGATTTGGGTTTGGAGGGTTGGGTTTAAGGATATGTTAGTTTTATTTGAGACTAAGATCAACTTAAACGTTTGTTAAGGATACGTTAGTCTAATTTTAGACTAAGATCAACTTAACGGGACCGTTTAGATCCAACGACAGAGCATTTGGACTTTATTGTTTAGTTTAGAGACATTGCGGTCGATTACCAGTTTAAGGACATGGTGGTCCAATGTTAGTTTAAGGACATTATGGTCCATGAGTTTAAAGATCTCACTGTCAAGGTTAAGGACATCATAGTCCGTGAGTTTAAAGACCTCACAGTCAAGGTTAAGGACATCATAGTCCATGAGTTTAAGGACCCCACAGTCCATAGAATGTCTGGTTATCGGGACCCGTCACCTCTCTGAAGACGTTGAAGAATTACAACGACAAATATCAAAGGAGTGAAGAGATGTACCCTTGAACCAATTTTGGGTTGAGAGATCTACAGTCCATTGGGACTAAGATCTGTGATTTATTAGTATATGAACTCAATTAATCTGAATTGAGGACTTATGGCCAATTTGGGCTAAGTCCATTCAATTGCAATGTTCAACATTTGTTTTTGAGTTGTTAGATGTTTATTTGAGCCCAATCCTTTAAAAATGCTAAGCATTGGTTTAGTCTCTGACAATGTTTTGCCTTTAGTTAAATGCTGTGCATTTATCATAGCTCCAGGCTTATTCAATGAACAGTTTATGTTCTGTCCAAGCGCACATAAAAGCATGTGGCGCACTTGGCACTAGCGCCAGTTGATGAGCGCAATGCGCTATGGTTAAAGAGCTAATGCGCTTGGCGCTTTGCGCCAGATGTGAGCGCTAATGCGCTTAGCGCTTTGCGATAAATGAAGAGCGCTGATGCGCTTAGCGCTAGATGTAGAGCGCTGATGTGCTATAATTGAAGCATTGAGGCGCTTGGCGCTGGTGCCATATAATGAGCGCAAAGCACTTTTAGTAATGCAGCGCACACATGAGGAGCACGTGGCGCGCTTAGCGCTGAGCGCTAGCCAATGAGCGCAGTGCGCTGTGTTTGAACTGCTATGGCACTGCAGCGCTTTGCGCTAGATGAAGAACACTAAGGCACTTTTAATATTAGGAGCACTAAGGCTCCTCTTAGGTTAACTTTGCACTCTGAAGATTATCTTCTTTTTGATAAGAGACTTTGTCTCAAGATTCTAAGAACAAAGTTCTTAGTTTATAGGAGATATTTCAATCTCTTTTTGATGAAAGGCTTTGCCTTTATGGATCTATGATCCTAAGAGAATTGAATAATTCCCCCCTTTTATAATGAGATGTTCATCATCTCAGAAAGACAATTTGTCTTATAGATATATGATCTGTGAAGTAAGTACTTCTTTGTCTTATGATGAGATCTTTTTGATCTCTTTATAAAAGACCTTGGTCTTTGTAGATCTATGATCTTTTAAGAAGAGAATTCTTCTTTTTAATTATGAGATGATTTCATCTCTTTGTTCATCACCATTCTTTTTTTTTACCTTGAAGAAAATATCTTCTTTTACAGAGAGCTACTTCTTCTTCTTGAGATTTTTTCAAAGTTTATGGGGGGGTTCCTCTCTTTTAGACTTGAAGTCTTGGGTCCTTTATATTGGGGAAGCTGATTTGTTGAATCGGTTAAAGAGATTTATTCTCCAATTAATTTGGGAATTTCCCCACCGTTGGATCTGTTAGTTGTATGTATGTCCTAGAGGCCAGTATTGTACAGATGATGTATATTATATTGGATGCTTGGACATATATAGAGATGACTTTCTTGCTCGATATGATAGTATGCTATCTGGTTGCTCTTTATCTTAACATGTATATTTATCTCTTTATACTGTCTTAGAGTTACATGTTGGTAAAGCCCTTAGGATGTGTACTTGACTACCTGGACTATGATGCAGATCATACTAGTGAGGACATGGTAGTCCATAAGTACATCCTTCAAGGTCCCTAGTCATGGGTGTATCGAGACGGGGCATCGATACACCAGTGTAGACTAGCGTATACGCTTCTCGACCCATGATATGGGCGATGGATGATCCTATATCCATTGGTGTTTGACATCAGAGATGGTATGCGGGTGCTCAGTGGAGACTGGGTACACTAGACGGACTCGCCGAGAACTCCCAGTTGGTATTATACCTCACGTCAGATGGCAGTTTTCTGGTGACACTTGTACAGGTTAGTCTGTAGACCCGAGATCGTCATAGAGTCTTGTGTGATTCCCACTGTACTTTTATTTCCACCTTACCACGTCCATGAGGGCGTGCAAAACGGTGGTTTTTGGGTACAGTCCCGAGTCACATGGAGGCAATGAGCGATAGGAGGGGTTTCGTCTCTCCCGGTATTGGGGGTTGATGTTACGCTGTGCTCGATTGGCCGTAACAGGGAAGTCCCTGGCCAGGGCTGATTCAGAGATTTGCTGGTAAGTGTTACCAGTAGTTTCTCGACCGGTTATGAGCCTCATATCGGCACGACTTATCAGTTATTGGGGTCTGACGTTTACCACCCCTAGACTTGATATGCGACATATCAGACGAGGAGACCGGACTGTACGGGAAGTGTTGTCGATTGGCTCGACGGGAGTTGTAGCAGGTTCGCTTGTTTTCTTCTGATCGCTCAATACCCGAGTGGCCGTTACGTTTAGCTGACCGCTTGCGGCTTGGGGGTGCTTGATATGATCATCACCCACTGCCGGAGTATTGACGAGTCTTAGAGTCCCACAATGGAGTTTCCTAGTCCAGGCGAAACGTTGTGGTGCGCGTATGCGATATGCGCATGGACCCGGTTAAAATGCGCATATAGGATACCGTATATTGATCGGGCAGCTTGTTTTTGGTGGGGTCGTATGTGATATGACTGGATTGATAAATCAAGTGTTGATTTATCATTTAACCATTAGCTTCTCACTTGAAATCTTTTCTTGTGTTTGATGGATGCATGCATGCATGCATGCTTTCTTTATAGATTCATGCACATATGGATGTGCATACACACACACACACATGCATGCATCCTTAATGGTTGTACATACATGAAAATGATGGCAATATAAGACTCACACCATGGAAAATATATATGTATTATTATTGCATTTGTTTTTAAAACAAAAGGAAAAAGAAAAGGATTATTCATGGTATGCTTCTACACTCTTCTTTGACTAAACCATGCTCACCTAACTCTTAACCATGGATTGACTTTTATTTTGTGTTTTAAACTCAAATACAATAATATATACTTATTATTTAACCATGGTTTGATATGAAGAGTGGAAAATATATATGTTTATCTTTTCCATTTTTCACAAGAGATAATCTTTTCTCTTCTTTTAAAAAGAGCCATCATCTTCTTCCTCCTTCTTCACTTTCTCTCTAGACTTTTGTAGTGAGCAAATTACATAACAAGATTGGATTTTGAAGTGAGAATAAGAACCACAACATCATTCTACAAAAGTTTAGCCCACTTGTTTAGAGTGTTATCTTCATTTCTTCTTTTGAAAAGTGAAGTTGCAAGCTTGGACTAGGAGCTTCGGGTGGATCGTCGTGGACACTAGGAGACTTCAAGCGAACCCTCCTCCAACCCTCAAGTGGCCAAGGAGTCTAGCGTAGGGAGCTACAAAGGTTGTACTCTCAAAACCCTAGCATTTCTTTCATTTGATGATGTGTAGTTTATGAAACCCTAATTTTTCTAGGAACGATCCGATGCTTGTTAACTTAGCACCCTAAAAATTCCATCTTTGGTACATGTGATGCTTCCAAACCCTACATGAGGTGCTAGGCTAACCCTACATTGGTATCAGAGCCGACCTAGAACATTAGGCGACACTTTTACGAAGTAAAAATCCCGATCGGATCAAAATACGGCATTTCGGGACCTTCTCTGGTCAATTTTTAAAATCTGTCATTTTTCAGAATTAAAAATACTTAAAAAATACAGCAGGAAAAACTAAGAAACACTGTGAAATTCGAAGCCCTGAACCATACAAACCGCCGCGGAACCGCGGCAATTCCTTGCTTAGGCCGCGGCTTCGCGGCCATACAGAGGCTTCATGGCTTCGTTTTTGCACAGTAACTCCTACAACTGCTTGTATATTGTTTTAGGTATGTTTAATCTGAATCCAGTACTGTAAATTCTGGAGATGGTTTTGGACTCGACGATTCGATCGAAATTTTCATTTCGTTTCTTTTCCGGGTAAACTAGAAAGGATTGAAGTGTTCGAACGACTATCATTTGCTCACTTTTCACGGGGTTTAAATCTTTTGGAGATACGTGCAAGTTTTGTGGTGGACCCTCTAGAAGACAACAAACCTTAACTCGATTATGTGACCGTCTTGAACTGCCCTTTGAACCTTAGGGTTTGGGGCAGTACGGCGTGCCACATATGAGGCGTTGGCTTGACCCTTCTACGGCTGGACCGCTACTACTGTGTCACACTCCAGGTTTTTGAACTCTGCTCAAGTGTTGAGCTTTAGTGAATCTTGGGTATTTGATCGATCGTTCGAAAATTTTAATACTGTCTGTTTATCTGGAATGTGATGCAATGTGTGGAATTCATATTACTAGACATGAAATACGAAGTATGTGATGCTGCGCATTTGCGACGTCTAAAGAGAATGTGGATTCCAGATATTGCAGTTTTACACTTTCTTTTCTGTGACCGTAAGTGTAGTATGTAGTGGTATTGCCGATTGTCGTTGCTATATGTCGACAACAATCGGTGTATGCATACTTACTTACGTTGATGATATGAGATATTATGTGTTGCTGAGATATGATGTGCAGGATTGTCGCGATTGAATAGCCGGGTTTTTTTTTTATGTGAGATGAGAGTTTTATATTTTCATTCATGTAAATTCAAATGTAATGTAATATTCTTTTATTTGGGGCACTTCCGGGTTGAGGTCGATGCTACCAGTGTTGTATATTATTTACTTTTCCGCATTAGGATGGACCCAAGGAGGGGAGCACGGGTGACCGGGTTCTGGGGTTCAGTGGGAGGCCATCTCGAGGAGTCGAGACCGGGTCTCCTAAACTTCAGAATTGGTAGGGTCGCTTGCCGCTCTCGTAGGGGTCCAGGGTGTGGGCGTGGCTATTCATCGCGACTGTGGAATCCGTATTTTCTATTGTTGGCTAAATACTAAATACGGACGTCCTAGTATATCCCACATTATATCTATGTTTCTGCTGCGATATCTGTGATGTGCTGTGATAGATACTTTATATAGTATATATGGTATATTATATAGACGTTACTTATGTTTTACACCCGTGCTAGCCCTGCCCCGCTTTGTCGTTAGTTACCTAACCTAACGGTGCACGAGGGGACATCGAGGCAAATGCGGATGGCATAAGTGTACGTCGTATTTATCTGTGATGTTTAGGTGACTTAAATGATGGGACTTCATTAATGTGATTAATGAAAGAAAAGAAACCTAAAAGATGTTGTAGAATCAAATTTTAAAATAAAAGGGTAGCTACAGTTTTGCTTTGCATAGCGATATATATGATATACCCTGCACCTTATTCGATGAGGAAAGAGCCGAGATCCCTTCACCGGGAGTGACCTCTTTAGCAAAACTGGCAGATGCTATGACACTCGGTTTGACTTTTGATTGCTTTTGGAGTTTTGCTTTGCATAGTGATATATATGATATGTCCTGCACCTTATTCGATGAGGAAAGAGCCGAGATCTCTTCACCGGGAGTGACCTCTTTAGCAAAACTAATGAAAGCCTCAAAATCACTCCATTTCAAAACTTCACTTGATTCTACAACGATATCAAGTTCATTACGCAATAGGTTTTCAGAAAAACCTGTCGTAGCCCTCCGTCATTTCAGATAAGAACTGTTTAGTATTCGTGCTGCGTTTGTTGGCCTTTGTCAAGGCGTAGTGTGCGGTAGCTGAATAGTGCTTATCTGCTTATGCATATGATGCAGATTGTTTCAGGGTAGTCGTACGACCTTGTTGGCCTTTGTCAAGAGTCGTGCGGGTGGGTTTGATTCAATCAAGAAATGACGGGTTGAACTTGACTAGCATCCTATGATTTGTTGGCCTTTGTCAAGGTCATGGGGGTTAGGGGTAAAATATTATCGGGAATTTCAAGTGTTGAAATTTGCAATGAGATTGCATACCTTCTATGAGATAGTTGGATCCCGATACCCACTGCGAGTAATTGTTACTTCTGGGAGAGTTTTACACAGGACAATTAGCCGATCAAGTAGGTGTCTAGAAAGGTGTCAACGGGGTTACGCCTCTGGGAAAACGAGGTTTACTTTAATTAGGTCCGTGCGAAAGCACGGGGAACCTCCCTCAAAGTACCGACACTGGCCTGGCTGAAAGATCGGCGAAGTTGTAGGGTGTAATTAATCCCAGGTAGTCTTTCCTTTTAGGGTTTGAAGGAAGATTTGATAAAAACAGTGGGAGCCATCCTGATTATATAAGATAATAACCAATCTGATTTTGCAAGAGCATACGCTAAAGTGTTTTCTTCTCTCTATCTCCAGGTAGCGACCATGTCATGCCTTAATCAAGATAATAATATGGATGTATTGACTGAACCCGCATGTTATACTGTGCTGGGGAACGTTGGTTCCGTTCTTTCTTATAAGAGTTATAGGACTGAACAGGACATAGGGGAATACCGAGATTCCCATGCCACCCGAATGAAGAAAGTACATGATGATGCATTTTCTTCGGGTGTGTTCATTACAGAGAACTGTTTCTCCATTTGCCCTACGTCCTGGGTATTAGATACTGGGTCAGGATCCCATATATGTAATCAGTTACATGGGCTTAGGAAAGGTAGAGAACTTGGAGAAGGTGATAAAGACATAAGAGTTGGAAATGGTGCAATTGTTGCAGCTAAGACTTTCGGGAAATATCACCTTGCATTACCAACTGGTAATACATTGATTCTGAACGAATGCTATTACATACCGAACCTGATATGCAACATTATATCGGTTTCTTTACTGAGTAAAGAGGGATATAATTTTGCATTACAGGATAATGTTATGAACATTTTCCGTAACCAAAAGTTGGTTGGATCAGGCACGTTGTGCAATGGCATTTAAGTTCTAAATCAATCAACAGTTCTAAGCATAACAAACACACACAAGAGGAAAAGTTCAGACCTGAACGAATTCTTCTTGTGGCATTGTAGACTGGGTCACATCAATGCAACACGACTAGCTAAGTTGTATAAGGATGGATATTTGAATCCGTTTGAATTTTCATCTTATGACACTTGCCAGTCATGTCTCAAAGGCAAGATGACCAAAACTCCGTTTACGGGACACGGAGAAAGAGTTACCGAACTCTTGGGACTGATACATAGTGATGTATGCGGTCCCATGTCTACACATGCCAGGGATGGTTCTTCGTACTTCATTACATTCACTGACGATCTCTCTAGATTCGGATATGTGTTCCTGATGAAACACAAATCAGAAGCTTTTGAGAAATTTGGAGAATATAAACAAGAAGTCGAAAACCAAACCGGAAAAAGTATTAAAATCCTTCGATCTGATCGAGGAGGTGAATACTTGAGCAATGAATTCCTGGACTTCCTAAAAGAGAATGAGATTCTCTCTCAGCTGACTGCTCTATATACACCCCAGCACAACGGTGTATCAGAACGGAGGAACCGCACCCTATTAGATATGATGCGCTCTATGATGAGCACAGCTGAGTTACCTATTTCCTTCTGAGGATATGCGCTGGAAACAGCAGCATACCTATTGAATCAAGTTCCAACTAAATCTGTATCTACCACACCATATGAGATATGGAGTGGGAAGAGACCATGTCTTAAACGAGTTAAGATATGGGGTTGTCCGGCCTATGTCAAGAAGCAAAATCCGGACAAACTCGAGGCGCGGTCAGTTCTATGCAAGTTTGTGGGATATTCCAAACATTCACATGGATATCTTTTCTACCATACAGAGGAACAAAAAGTGTTTGTTTCTCGACATGCCACCTTTTTGGAAAAGGAATTTCTTGCAAAAGAAATTAGTGGCAACAAGGTAGAACTGGAAGAAATTCCGGCTACACAAACTCAAACTGAAGATTTAGTGGAACCAGAGGATTCAGTAGCTCCCAATGAACCTCAGCCTCTCCGCCGATCTAGTAGGGTTCCTCACCCACCTGAGAGATACTACGGTTTTCTCATGGATGGTAGGAGCGAGGATTGCATCATGGAGGATGATGACCCAACTAGCTTCGAGCAGGCCATCACGAGTAGGGACTCAGT
The DNA here is from genome assembly GCA_030015575.1 of Agapanthus africanus. NCBI lineage: Eukaryota > Viridiplantae > Streptophyta > Magnoliopsida > Asparagales > Amaryllidaceae > Agapanthus > Agapanthus africanus. The sequence goes on along the minus strand of JASDDO010000001.1, from coordinate 504,727,977 downwards.
GAGATGGCTGGATGCAATGCGGTCCGAGATGGAATCCATGTACACCAACAAAGTATGGACTTTGGAAGTTGCTCCTGAAGGGGTAAAACCCATTGGGAGCAAGTGGATCTTCAAGAAAAAACTTGGTGTAGATAGGAAAGTGGAGACTTTCAAAGCAAGACTTGTTGCAAAGGGTTTTCGTCAAAGACCAGGTGTGGACTATGACGGAACCTTTTCTCCAGTAGCTATGCTTAAATCCATCCGGATCATGCTTGCCATCGCTGCATATCATGATTACGAAATTTGGCAAATGGATGTTAAGACCGCCTTTCTAAATGGTGATTTAGAAGAGTGCGTGTACATGACTCAGCCAGAGGGCTTCGTAGACAGTGGGAGCAGCGGAAAGGTGTGCAAGCTGCTTAAATCCATTTATGGATTAAAGCAAGAATCGCGGAGTTGGAACATCTGCTTTGACGTCGTTATCAAAGAGTTTGATTTCGTCAAAAACGTAGATGAACCTTGTATCTACAAGAAGGTGGCAGAGAGTAAGGTTGTCTTCCTCGTATTGTACGTGGACGACATACTCTTGATAGCAAATGACATTCCTATGCTACAATCGGTCAAGCTCTTCTTATCACAAAGATTCTCGATGAAAGATCTTGGTGATGCCTCCTGCATATTGGGAATTAGGATCTGTAGAGATAGATCCAAACGGATATTGGAATTGTCCCAATCCAGGTACATTAACACCATACTTAAGAGGTTTAGTATGGAAGAATCCAAGCGTGGGAACTTACCCACGATTTCTGGAGTCACTCTCTCCAAAGAGATGTCTCCCAAGACTGATTTGGAGAGATCTCGCATGTAAGGGATACCCTATGCTTCAGCTGTAGGATCTATCATGTATGCGATGCTATGTACCAGACCCGATGTAGCATACTCACTAAGTGTAGTGAGTAGGTATCAAGCTGATCCTGGAGAGAGTCACTGGACAGCTGTGAAGAGCATTCTCAAGTACTTATGAAGGACTAAAGAGATGCTCTTGGTGTATGGTAATGGAGAACTCCAAGTGGAGTCCTTTACCGATTCGAGCTTCCAGAGTGATAAGGACGACTCTAAGTCGCAGTCGGGATTTGTATTTACCCTTTACGGAGGGGCGGTTAGCTGGAAGAGTTCCAAGCAGGTAACCGTGGCAGACTCGACGATGGAGGCTGAATACATCGCTGCCAATGATGCTGCCAAAGAGGCTGTCTGGATCAAGAAGTTCATTACTGAACTTGGAGTGGTTCCATCCATTGAGCATCCAATACCTTTGTATTGCGATAACAATGGAGCGGTGGCTTTGGCCAAGGAACTCAGGTCCCATCAGCGATCCAGGCATATTCTGAGGCGGTATCACCTGATCCGGGAGATAGTTGATCGCCAGGAGATCGAGGTCAGGAGGGTTGACACGAAGAATAACACAGCGGATCCACTCACGAAGGCCATTCCCCAGACACAGTTTGAGAGACTCTTCGGGATGCTCGGTATGCGATACTACAGCAGCTGGCCCTAGTGCAAGTGGGAGATTGTTAGTTGTATGTATGCCCTAGAGGCCAGTATTGTACAGATGATGTATATTATATTGGATGCTTGGACATATATAGAGATGGATTTCTTGCTCGATATGATAGTATGCTATCTGATTGCTCTTTATCTTAACATGTATATTTGTCTCTTTATACTGTCTTAGAGTTACATGTTGGTAAAGCCCTTAGGATGTGTACTTGACTACCTGGACTATGATGCAGATCATACTAGTGAGGACATGGTAGTCCATAAGTACATCCTTCAAGGTCCCTAGTCGTGGGTGTATCGAGACGGGGCATCGATACACCAGTGTAGACTAGCGTATACGCTTCTCGACCCATGAGATGGGCGATGGATGATCCCATATCCATTGGTGTTTGACATCAGAGATGGTATGCGGGTGCTCAGTGGAGACTGGGTACACTGGACGGACTCGCCGAGAACTCCCAGTTGGTATTATACCTCACGTCAGATGGCAGTTCTCTGGTGACACTTGTATAGGTTAGTCTGTAGACCCGAGATCGTCATAGAGTCTTGTGTGATTCCCACTGTACTTTGATTTCCACCTTACCACGTCCATGAGGGCGTGCAAAACGGTGGTTTTTGGGTACAGTCCCGAGTCACATGGAGGCAATGAGCGATAGGAGGGGTTTCGTCTCTCCCGGTATTGGGGGTTGATGTTACGCTGTGCTCGATTGGCCGTAACAGGGAAGTCCCTGGTCAGGGCTGATTCAGAGATTTGCTGGTAAGTGTTATCAGTAGTTTCTCGACCCGTTATGAGCCTCATATCGGCACGACTTATCAGTTATTGGGGTCTGACGTTTACCACCCCTAGACTTGATATGCGACATATCAGACGAGGAGACCGGACTGTACGGGAAGTGTTGCCGATTGGCTCGACGGGAGTTGTAGCAGGTTCGCTTGTTTTCTTTCGACCGCTCAATACCCGTGTGGCTGTTACGTTTAGCTGACCGCTTGCGGCTTGGGGGTGCTTGATATGATCATCACCCACTTCCGGAGTATTGACGAGTCTCAGAGTCCCACAATGGAATTTCCTAGTCCAGGCGAAACGTTGTGGTGCGCGTATGTGATATGCGCATGGACCCGGTTAAAATGCGCGTATAGGATACCGTATATTGATCGGGCGGCTTGTTTTTGGTGAGGGTCGTATGTGATATGACCGGATTGATAAATCAAGTGTTGATTGATCATTTAACCATTAGCTTCTCACTTGAAATCCTTTCTTGTGTTTGATGGATGCATGCATGCATGCATGCTTTCTTTATAGATTCATGCACATATGGATGTGCATACACACACACATACATGCATGCATCCTTCATGGTTGTACATACATGAAAATGATGGCAATATAAGACTCACACCATGGAAAATATATATGTATTATTATTGCATTTGTTTTTAAAACAAAAGGAAAAAGAAAAGGATTATTCATAGTATGCTTCTACACTCTTCTTTGACTAAACCATACTCACCTAACTCTTAACCATGGATTGACTTTTCTTTTGTGTTTTAAACTCAAATACAATAATATATACTTATTATTTAACCATGGTTTGATATGAAGAGTGGAAAATATATATGTTTATCTTTTCCATTTTTCACAAGAGATAATCTTTTCTCTTCTTCTAAAATGAGCCATCATCTTCTTCCTCCTTCTTCACTTGCTCTCTAGACTTTTGTAGTGAGCAAATTACATAACAAGATTGGATTTTGAAGTGAGAATAAGAACCACAACATCATTCTACACAAGTTTAGCCCACTTGTTTAGAGTGTTATCTTCATTTCTTCTTTTGAAAAGTGAAGTTGCAAACTTGGACTAGGAGATTCGGGTGGATCGTCGTGGACACTAGGAGACTTCAAGCGAACCCTCCTCCAACCCTCAAGTGGCCAAGGAGTCTAGCGTAGGGAGCTACAAAGGTTGTACTCTTAAAACCCTAGCATTTCTTTCATGTGATGATGTGTAGTTTATGAAACCCTAATTTTTCTAGGAACGATCCGATGCTTGTTAACTTAGCACCCTAAAAATTCCATCTTTGGTACATGTGATGCTTCCAAACCCTACATGAGGTGCCAGGCTAACCCTACAGGATCCTTGATCCAAGGGCTTCTGATTTACAGAAGATAATCTTCTTGTTTTAACAAGATTGAGAAATCTTTCCTTCTTTACAGAATTTGTTCTGTATTTTAGTGATTTTTAATCACCATTAGATCTTTGATCCAACGGTGTTCCAAATTCAGGGCATAATCTTTTCTGTTTGGAAAGATTCAACAGAATTTTATTCTTGTTAACTGATGATTTAATCATATCCGTTGGATATTTGATCCAACGGTGAGGAACATTTAGTTCCAGCGCTAGCGCTTATGCGCTCTGCCCATGGTGCGCTTTATCCATGGTGCGCTAATTGGAGCACAGCGCTCTTAGCGCTAGCACACTCGTGCTTTGCACGTGGTGCGCTACTTGGAGCGTAGCGCACCTAGAGCTTGCGCCTATGTGCTTTGCATGGGGTGCGCTAGTTGTAGCGAAGCGCTTTTATAAAAGCGCAACTTTAATTTAAATTTTGAATTCTGAACAGAGCTTTGCTCTAATTGGGGAAACAACCCAATTCTACAAAAAGATTTGGGATATTCTCGGGATTCAGCGAAAGATGCCCAATGGGAAGATGGAGACAACGGGGCTCGGATACGTTCGGTCTAAGAAACGGGAGCAGTACCACAGTTGTCGCATCATAAACAGCTCCAGCGAAGAGGAAAACAATCTTCCAAATGGCCGTGATGTTGAAACAGAGCGAAATCCCGCTATAAGAACGTTAATTCCGTCGCTCGAAGAACAAATAGGCAAGCTAATAAAAGAAGCTTGTCAAAGGAGCCTATTGGGGTCAAAAATTACACCCCGGTTGACCAAGTCAAAGTCAAAGTCAACCCCAAACCAGGTGGGCCCAAGCCCAGATCAAGTGGACCCATGCCCAAGTCGAGCCCCGCGGCCAATCTCCCCCATGCCAAAACGAAATCTTGTAATAAATAACTTTGATGTAATTTTTTATGCATGAATGTAAGAAAAATGGGCATAAAACCAAATTTTTGTAAAGCCCATGGCTCATGTGCAAAAGAAATGAGCACTTGAGGCATGGGATGAGCAAAATGCCATTTTGTAAAACCTAAGGGGCTATATGTAAATTTGAAAGCCTATATAAGGCAACATAATAATGAAATAAAAAAGAACAATTGATTCCCCTCAAAATTTGGGGTTTGCGACTCCTTCCCCTTTCTCAAGGGTCTAAAATCTTCTTCCTCTTTCGGAATTAAATCAAGAGTTTAACTCTTCCTTTTTCAAAAAGTAGTTTTTCACCATAAAACCCACAAAGGGGAGCTCGGATCTCCCATCAAATCTCTAAAAGGGAAGATTTTGAATCTCACTCCCCTTTTTCCCCAAGATCCAGCCAACCGAGAAGAAGAAGAAGGAGACCCATCTCCAAAAATCCCACTTTGGGAGGATCCAAAGCTCAAAAGAAGAGCCAAAGATTTCTAGGAGTTTAACTCCATTCAAGATCTGTTGGAGTTTAACTCCATAAATTAAATCTCTGATAGGAGTTCAACTCCAAAACCCCTTGGGAGTTCAACTCCCCAACCTAGGGTCTAAGCCCCTTTCACGCTGGTGTTTCCAGTGGTCGCGTGGCGGGTATGTGACCCGGGGACGCGTCACAGTCGCCCAGCGGTCACGTGTATGGCACGTGACCCCCGGGCACTAAAGCGCCCACGTGCGCGCACGTGACCCGCGGGCACTAAAGCGCCCACGTGCGCAGACGTGACTCGTGGGCACTAAGGCGCCCACGTGCTCCTCACGCGACCCGCAGTCGCGTGCAAGGTACATGGCCCACGGGCACTAAAGCACCCACGTGTGCCCCACACGACCCGCTCAGCGCCCAGTGGTCGCATGCGGTATACGTGATCCGCAGGCGCCTCACGGTCGCATGCTGCGCACGTGACCCGCTGGCGCCCAGCGCCCACATGCTATACACGTGACCCGCGGGCGCCAAGTACTCACGCGCCAGGCACGTGACCCGTTGGCACCATGTGCCCGCGTGCCACGCACGCGTCTTTAAGACGCCCTTCACCCTTCATTTTTTATGCACTCCACACCAAAACACGTCCCTCGTTGGGAAATTTTTTCTAACGGGGCGCTGCCCCGCGCCCCGCAAGAGGGCTGCTAGCCCCATTGACCCCTAGCCTGCATCCGGATAGCGGTACCCCCGTAAAACTCTGCAAGGCCCCCGATTTATCCAAAACCCTTTCAAAACATACGTACACTGCACATTGAGTTCGCATGACCTGTTTGACCCGTCAATCGGAGGTTCTCTCGCTCCAAAGGCGAGGGGTAATTAACGGCAGCTTAGTCCGCGGCTGCTGAAGATTCGGATCCCCACAATCAATAAACCCCAGCCTACCCTAGGCAGGGGGAATCTATAATGCGCCTGACAAGCGCGTGCATATTCTTATCTCAATGGGGTGACGAAAAACACCCTACAGATCCGAGACAATCATAGCCGCGAAATGGCCATTTATGAGAAGGCCAGGACGCAGCGCTTCAATCAGCAATCTGCAGAGAAAGAAGACTACAATGCCCTTTATCCCCAGCCCACTGTATGTCCTCGCAAAAATGAAAATCTCAAAATAGAGGTAAAAATAGGACAAAGAGCGCAAACAACGTTCGCAAACAACAAGGCAGATCTAAGAAGCCGCGCTATCAAGAAAAACTCGATTGGAACCCGTCCTTTATAAAGAAGATGGGTCGGGAATACTCCTTCCCCTAAAAAAAGACAGGGAAAATATTCAACCTTGTCGTGAAGCACCAAATGATGACGCTTCCGGAGTCTCGGCACCCCGAACAAGTAAACGGGGTCCATCATCCAGATTATTGGTCCTACCACTGAGCCATAGGTCATCCCCTTGAAGTCTGCTTCACCTTCAAAGACTGGGTCGTAGACGAGTATCAACAAGGCATGCTCGCTTTATTCGACAGCTGGAGGATAACCCTACCGTAAAAGCATGAGCCAAAGAGAACTAATTCCGTGAGGACAGGACCAGCTCAACGTCAAGAATGGAAGCGAACTCGTACCTGCCATGTGATAACACTCTCAAAGGAGGGAGGGCACGAGACGATAGATGACCCCTTCAGGTGCTTCATAAATGAAGACGAGAATGAGATGATCTCAGAGTTTCCACCTGTAGGGTTCCTAGGCATCCTAATGAGGTCTCACAAGGCATCAACCATGCCAATTTCAAAAATCTAGGTGCCGAGAAACCCGACTACGGATCGTTGGCTAGAAATCTAGGCGAAACAATAAACTAGTTAACACTTAACTAAGAGATACGGAAATACAACCTTTGTAGATCCGGTTCTCCACCTCCATAGCTCCGCAATGAAGTCTCCTCGCTGTCCATAACAAGTCCGGGCTCTAGCGTCGGCTTCATCAGAGAACGAGCGGGCAAGGTCGTCGGCTTCGTGCCGAAGATGATCTACGTCGAGGCATCGCTAGATCAAGCTCCACCTTCACCAAACCATGATAACTTGTGAAGGAAACACACTCTACTACTTGGCAAGAGGTAGAGGATGAAGAAATAGGAAGTGGGTAGACTTTAGAATTGGATTTCTCACTCATTTGCATCAATCACCATTGATGGAGGAAGGTATCTTCATGAAGAAGAAGAAGAGGAAGAAGATGATAAATATTATGATAAGTTAAAAATGAATAGAAAAGAAAATTCAATCTTATCATAACACTTACCATAGTTAAGTGTAGAGAGTTAACCAAAGTTAGTGAGTGGTTAGGGTTTGGCATAAAACAAAAATGGTGGACTTTTCAAAAGTTCAAGAAACTTCAACAAAAGAAATAAATAAAGCCACCATTTTCCTTTTGCCAAAAACAAATAAAACAATAAATAAATCATTTAAAACCCTTAACCATTAACTAACTATGGTTTAAACATACATTTAACCAAGTATTGCATGTATCATCAAACATGATACAAGCAAGTGCATAAAATCATATCGCATATGCAATGCGCACACCCGAGTGAGAAAATCCATTTAAAGTGAACCGATACTAGTTAATGCAAAGTAATATATCAAATATATAATTATGCATTAAATCATTAAATCAACACTTGATTTAACGATCCGGTCATATCGCATATAACCGACTAGTATCCTATGTATCGGCTTATCGAATCAACCTTTGATTCGATAACTAGGGTATATCGCATATAACCTAATCGATACATTCATCGCGAGAATGGAATACGGTATCACATACACGCATTATTCTCGGTCCCGCACATATCTCATATGCGCTCCTATTTCGTTTCGCTTGAGCCAGGAAACCTCTGTGTAGGACTCTAAAGACTCGTCAATACGCCGGCAGCAGGCGATGATCATATCAAACACCCACAAGCCGCAAGCGGTCTGCTAAACGTAACGGCCACCCGGGTATTGAGCGATCAGAAGATCGACGAGCAAGCCCGCTCACACTCCAGTGAATCCAACCAGTAACACTACCGTACAGTCCGGTCTGATCGTCTGATATGTCGCATATCTCGCCTAGGGGTGGTAAACGTCAGACCCCAATAGCTCGATAAGTCGTGTCGATATGAGGTCTATAACAATTCGAGAAACTACTGGTAACACTTACCAGTAAATCTCAGCAACCCTGGCCAGGGATTTCCTGTTATAGCCAATCGAGCACAGCGCAACATCAACTCCCTATACCGGGAGAGACGAATCCCCTCCTATCGCTCATTGTCTCCATGTGACTCGGGACTGTACCCAAAAACCACCGTTTTGCACGCCCTCTTGGACGTGGTAAGATGGAAATCAAAGCACAGTGGGAACCACACAAGACTCTATGACGATCTCGGGTCAACAGACTACTCTGTACCAGTGTCACCAGAGAACTGCCATCTGACGTGAGGTATAATACCATCTGGGAGTTCTCGGCGAGTCCGTCCAGTGTACCCAGTCTCTACTGAGCACCCGTATATCATCTCTGATGTCAAACACCAATGGATATGGGATCATCCATCGCCCATCTGTATGGGTCGAGAAGGTATACGCTAGTCTACTCTGGTATATCGATGCCCCGTCTCGATACACCCACGACTAGGGACTTTGAAGGATGTACTTATGGACTACCATGTCCCCACTAGTATGATCCGCATCATAGTCCAGGTAGTCAAGTACATATCCTAAGGGCTTTACCAACATGTAACAGAGAGACAATCAGTATACACGTTAAGGTAAAGAGCAACCAGATAGCATACTATCATGTCGAGCAAGAAAGTCCTCCCTATATATGTCCCAGCATCCACTACAATACACATCCAATGTACAGTAATGGCCTCTAGGGCATACATATAACTAACAATCTCCCACTTGCACTAGGGCCATCTGTAGCAGTGGTTGTAGTATCTCATACTCAACCATCCCATAAAAGTCTCTCTCTGGGAACAGGCCTTTGTGAGTGGATCCGCTGTGTTGTCCTCTGAGTCTACTCTCCTAACCTCGATCACCCTGGAGATCAACCATCTCCATGATCAGGTGACACTGCCTTAGAATATGTCTGGGTCTCTGATGGGACGGGCGTTGCTTGGCATAAGCCACAACTCCATTGTCTCACAATGGTAGGAACAAAGTTCATCTTATGAACTAATATACACCCAAACATCCTCCTTGGTAGCATCTCAAATAGCGATGTATCCAGCCTTTATCGTCTAGTATGCCACGGTATTTAGCTTGGAACTCTTCCAACATACCGTCCCTCTACTGAGGGTAAAGACAATGCCTGTGACTGACATTCAGTCGACCTTATCACCCTGGAATCCTTCCAGTGATTCTCCCCAGGATCGATTGATACTATCTCACTACAACTAGTGAGTATCCTAACATCCATTTAGATCTATCTCATAGATCCAAAACCCAGGATTTAGGAGGTATCACTTTGATCCTATGTGGAGAATCCTAGTGATAAGCGGAGATTGACTGAGCGTAGCATAGGAAACTCCTTCCCTATCAAGAGTATGTCATCCACGTACTCTACGAGGATCGTCACCATACTCCCTACTACCTTTTTGTTTATACAAGGTTCATCTACCATTTTGATGATGTCAAACTCTTTGACTAAATCATCAAAACAGATGTTCCAACTCCGCGATGCCTGCTTTATCCTATAAAGCATCTTGCACACGTTTCCGCTGCTCCCACTGTCTACGAAGCCTTCTGGCTGTGTACTTATAGACGCTTTCTTCCAAAACATCATTTAGAAAAGCAGTCATGACACCCAACCACCAGATATCGTAGTCATGGTATGTAGCCGTGGCAAGTAGGATCTGGATGGACTTAAGCATAGCCACTTGAAAAGGTTTCATCATTATCCAGGCCTGGTCGATGACGAAAAGCTTTAACAAGTCTAGCTTTGAAAGTCTCAACTTTTCTATCTACACCAAGTAATCTTCTCAAGATATACTTGCTCCTGATGGGGATTTAACCCTTCAGATATAGCAACCAAAGTCCATACTTTGCTGGTGTACATGGATTCCATCTCAGATCACTAAGCATCCAGCCATTCTTATAGAGTCTTACTCCTGATGGCCAGCTCGAAACTAGTTGGGTCATCATCTCATGATGCAATCCTCGCTCCCACTGTCATAGAGAAACCGAAGTATCTCTCAGGTGGGTGAGGAACCCTACTAGATCAGCGGAGAGGCTGAGGTTCGTTGGAATCTACTGAATCCTTTGGTTCTATCAAATCATCAGCTGCAGTTTGTATGGCTGGAACATTTCCAGTTCTATATTACAGACCTTGCCTCGAGCTTGTCCGGATTTTGCTTTTAGACATAGGCCGGACAATCCCAAATCTTAACTAGCTTAAGACATGGGCTCTTCCTTTTCCATATCATATATGAAATGGTAGGCAACTGATTTGATTGGAACCCTTTTCAATAGGTATGCAGCTTCTCAAGCGCATAAATCCCTAAAGGAAATAGGTAACTCAGTAGTACTCATCATAGAGCACACCTTATCATACAGGGTGTGATTGCTCCGCCCCGATATACCATCGTGCAATGGTGTATACGGAGGAGTAATGCTGAGAGAGAATCTCATTCTCCTTTAGAATATTCCAGGATTTCCGTGCTCAAGTATTCTCCTCCTTGATCTCATCAAAAGACATAATACTTATACCCATATTTTGGTTCTCTACTTCTAACTTATATTCTGTGAATATCTCAAAAGGTTCGGACTCATGTTTCAACAGGAACATATGACTGAATCTTGAGAGATTATCAGAGAATATAATGAAGTATAAAGAATCAGTCCTGGCATTTGTAGACTGGGGACCTTTATACATCAACATGTATCATCCCAAGAGTTCACTAACTCTTTCTCTGTTTCCAGTAAACGGAGCTATGGTCATCTTATCTTTGTGACATGACTGGCGAGTTTCACAAGATGTAGATTCAAACTGATTTAAGTATGCATCTACATGTAACTTCAGCTAGTCGGGTCACATTGATATGACCTAGTCTACAATGCCTCAAGAAGGATTCGTTCATTTCTGAACTCTTCCTCTTGTGTGTGTTCCGTATACTAAAGAACTGTAGTTTGATTTAGAACATCAACACTTTTAGATAACGTGCCTGAACCGAACAACTTTTGATATAGGAAATGTTCAAAACATTGTCCAACAATACAAAATTTTATCGTTTCTTTACTAATAAAGAGACAGATATGATTTTGCATAACAGGTTCGGTATCTAATAACATTCGTTCAGAATCAATGTATTGTAATACAGGGTGACAGTGACCAACAGACTTGGCTGCAACATTTGCCCCGTTTTCTGCCTCATGAAACTTATCACCCGTTCTCAGTTCTCTACCTTTCTGTAGCCCTATGTAACATATTACATATCTGGGATCCTGATCTGGTATCACATACCCAGGACGTAAAGGATACTGAGAAACAGTTCTGTATAATGAACATACCCGAAGATGATGCATCAGCATGCACTCTCTTCGTTTGGGCGGCATAGGAATTCTGGTAATCCCTAATTTCCTGCTCTGTCTTATAACAATTATAAGTTAGAGCGGGACCAACGTTCCCCAGCTCAGTATAACAAGCGGGTTCGGTCAATATTCCGTTTTATTATCTTGATTAAGGCGTGATATGGTCGCTACCAGGAGAGAGAGAGAAGAAAACACTCAGCGTGCGCTCTTTCAAGAATAGATTGGTTATTATTTTATCTAATCAGGATGGCTCCCACTGCTTTTTATCAAATCTTCCTTCAAACCCTAAAAGGAAAGACTAGCCGGGATTAATTACACACTACAAGTTCGCCAATCTTTCAGCCAGGCCAGTGTCGGTACTTTGAGGGAAGTCCCCCGTGCTTTCGCATGAACCTAATTAATGTAAACCTCATTTTCCCAGAGGCGTAACCCCGTTGACACCTTTCTAGACACCTACTTGATCGGCTAATTGTAATGTATAAAACTCTCCCAGGAGTAACTCTTACTCGCAGCGGGTATCGGGATCCAACTATCTCATAGAAGGTATGCAATCTCATTGCAAATTTCAACACTTGAAATTCCCGATAATATTTTGCCCCGAACGATCTATGACCTTGACAAAGGCCAACAAACCATAGGATGCTAGTCAAGTTCAACCCGTCATTTCTTGATCGAAATAAACCTACCCGCACGGCCCTTGACAAAGGCCAACAAGGTCGCACGACTACCCTAATCCAATCTGCATCATATGCATACGCAGATAAGCACCAGTTAGCTACCGCACACTGCGCCTTGACAAAGGCCAACAAACGCAGCACGAATACTAACTACTACTTATCTGAAATGACGGAGGGCTACGACAGGTTTTTCTGAAAACCCATTGCGTAATGAACTTGATATCGTTGCAGGATCGAATGAATTTTGAAATGGAGTGTCTTTGATGCTTTTCTAGTTTTGCTAAAGGAGTCACTCCCGGTGAAGGGATGGTCGGTCCTTTCCTCGTCGAATGAGGTGCGGGATATATCATATATATCACTGTGCAAAGAAAAAACTCTTAAAAGCAATCAAAAGACAAACCGAGTGTGTAGCATCTGCCAGTTATTGCTAAAGGAGTCACTCCCGGTGAAGGGATCTCGGTCCTTTCCTCATCGAATAAGGTGCAGGATATATCACATATACCGCTGTGCAAAGCAAAAACTGTAGCTACCTGTTTTATTTTAAAATTCGATTCTACAACATCTTAGGTTTCTTTTACTTTCATTAATCACATTAATGAAGTCCCATCATTTAAGTACCTAAACATCACAGATAAATACGACGTACACTTATGCCATCCGCATTCGCCTCGATGTCCCCTCGTGCACCGTTAGGTTAGGTAACTAACGACAGAGCGGGGCAGGGCTAGCGCGGGTGTAAAACATAAGTAACGTCTATATAATATATGATATATACTATATACTGTATCTATCACAGAACATCACATGATCACATTACAGATATCGCAGCAGAAGAAACATATGAAATATTGGATATACTAGGACGTCCGTGTTTTCAATACGAGCCAGTATAAAACACGGATTCCACGGTCGTGATGAATAGCCAAACCCACACCCCAAGACCCCTACGAGAGCGGCAAGCAACCCTACCAATTCTAGAGTTAGGAGACCCGGACTCGACTCCTCGAGTTGGTCTCCCACTGGACTCCAGAACCCGGTTACTTGTGCTCTCCTCCTTGGGTCTATCCTAGTGCGGAAAAGTAAATAATATACAAACGGTGACAACTTCCGCAACCTGGAAGCGCCCCAATAAAAGAATATTACATACAAGTTTTTACATGAATGAAAATGAAAAACACTCATCTCACATAAAAACCCCCGGCTATTCAAACACGACGATCCAATATAACATATCCAGTAACACATAACATCATATGTCATCAACGTAAGTAAATATGTCCATCCCAATTGTCGTTGACATATAGCAACGAAACCGGCGATATCACATATTACACTTACGGTCACAGAAAAGAAAGTGTAAAACTACAACATTTGGAATCCGCAACCACGTCAGACATCGCATGCCTGACCAAATGAATTACTTAGACATCGCATGCCTAACAATTATAAACCCCGCATTTTAGTCTCAAAATCGAAAACACTTTTCAATATCAAGTCGGGTAATTCAACAAGATTCCCGACATCCTGATCGAATGCTCGTCGCAAACTTCAGTAGACGGCTGCACCCCCGATACCGTCGACGAAGTGCACCAAGGCGGAACACCGCTACCGCGAACACCTGGACGGATGCTTTCGGCGACGGGGTTCTCCTACAGTCACTTGGTCGGGGCTATGGAGTGAGGCTGTCTATTAAGTTTACCCGGCGAGTATCCGCGTACACTACGTGATTGCGACGGACTTTTGATCACATCAAAATTCCGTGGCAACCGATCAAGTGAGACTAAATTGCTAGATTTATAACATTCATTCAGTTATCTCATAACTTCTTGTGAATTCCAATTATTGTATCACATTCCGGATAAATAGAAAATGTTAAACTTTCCGATCGAACAATCGAACACCCAAGTTTTCCCGATACAGATCAACACATGAAATAAGTCTAACAACATTCAGTTCGTGCCTCAGTACCGACGGTCCAGCCGTAGAAGGGTCAAGCCAACGCTTCACATGTGGCACGCCGTACTGCCCCAAACCCGAAGGTTCAAAGGGCAGTTCAAGACGGTCACATAATCGAGTTAAGGTTTGTTGTCTTCTAGAGGGTCCATCGAGTTACTTGCACTACTTAGAACGTCGTTAAACTACGGAAAAATCCAACACTTGGAAATTTCCCGACAGGGGAAAAATTGGGTATTTATATCCGGTCGAACTTTTTAACATATTCTAAAATTTATCCGGAAAGCCACACAGACAAAATTTGATACTCCGATCGAAACACCGAATCCCCAAAACAATCCCAGAAAATACAACTCTGGAAAAAATATTAAAAACATCCAGAACACACAAGAAACACCAACAGAAACAACTGAAGAAAACACACATCCTGATCATCACAGACGGCCGCGGAACCGCCGCAAAAGGGGGGTTAACGCCGCGGTTCCGCGGTCGTACTGTTGAATTAGGTTTTCGTTTTCTCCAGTTTTTCTTAGAATTTCCTGCACATTTCTCTGCTTATTTTTAATTCCAAAAAATCCACAATTTACAGAAATGTCCAGAGAGCAAGTTAAGGGTTTGGGTTTCGGGTCGATCGGACTTCAAATTCCGTCTAGACTTCGCCTAAGGCTCTAGCTAGTCTCTGATACCACTGTAGGGTTCCTAGGCATCCTAATGAGGTCTCACAAGGCATCAACCATGCCAATTTCAAAAAATCTAGGTGCCGAGAAACCCGACTACGGATCGTTGGCTAGAAATCTAGGCGAAACAATAAACTAGTTAACACTTAACTAAGAGATACGGAAATAGAACCTTTGTAGATCCGGTTCTCCACCTCCATAGCTCCGCAATGAAGTCTCCTCGCTGTCCATAACAAGTCCCGGGCTCTAGCGTCGGCTTCATCGGAGAACGAGCGGGCAAGGTCGTCGGCTTCGTGCCGAAGATGATCTACGTCGAGGCATCGCTAGATCAAGCTCCACCTTCACCAAACCATGATAACTTGTGAAGGAAACACACTCTACTACTTGGCAAGAGGTAGAGGATGAAGAAATAGGAAGTGGGTAGACTTTAGAATTGGATTTCTCACTCATTTGCATCAATCACCATTGATGGAGGAAGGTATCTTCATGAAGAAGAAGAAGAGGAAGAAGATGATAAATATTATGATAAGTTAAAAATGAATAGAAAAGAAAATTCAATCTTATCATAACACTTACCATAGTTAAGTGTAGAGAGTTAACCAAAGTTAGTGAGTGGTTAGGGTTTGGCATAAAACAAAAATGGTGGACTTTTCAAAAGTTCAAGAAACTTCAACAAAAGAAATAAATAAAGCCACCATTTTCCTTTTGCCAAAAACAAATAAAACAATAAATAAATCATTTAAAACCCTTAACCATTAACTAACTATGGTTTAAACATACATTTAACCAAGTATTGCATGTATCATCAAACATGATACAAGCAAGTGCATAAAATCATATCGCATATGCAATGCGCACACCCGAGTGAGAAAATCCATTTAAAGTGAACCGATACTAGTTAATGCAAAGTAATATATCAAATATATAATTATGCATTAAATCATTAAATCAACACTTGATTTAACGATCCGGTCATATCGCATATAACCGACTAGTATCCTATGTATCGGCTTATCGAATCAACCTTTGATTCGATAACTAGGGTATATCGCATATAACCTAATCGATACATTCATCGCGAGAATGGAATACGGTATCACATACACGCATTATTCTCGGTCCCGCACATATCTCATATGCGCTCCTATTTCGTTTCGCTTGAGCCAGGAAACCTCTGTGTAGGACTCTAAAGACTCGTCAATACGCCGGCAGCAGGCGATGATCATATCAAACACCCACAAGCCGCAAGCGGTCTGCTAAACGTAACGGCCACCCGGGTATTGAGCGATCAGAAGATCGACGAGCAAGCCCGCTCACACTCCAGTGAATCCAACCAGTAACACTACCGTACAGTCCGGTCTGATCGTCTGATATGTCGCATATCTCGCCTAGGGGTGGTAAACGTCAGACCCCAATAGCTCGATAAGTCGTGTCGATATGAGGTCTATAACAATTCGAGAAACTACTGGTAACACTTACCAGTAAATCTCAGCAACCCTGGCCAGGGATTTCCTGTTATAGCCAATCGAGCACAGCGCAACATCAACTCCCTATACCGGGAGAGACGAATCCCCTCCTATCGCTCATTGTCTCCATGTGACTCGGGACTGTACCCAAAAACCACCGTTTTGCACGTCCTCTTGGACGTGGTAAGATGGAAATCAAAGCACAGTGGGAACCACACAAGACTCTATGACGATCTCGGGTCAACAGACTACTCTGTACCAGTGTCACCAGAGAACTGCCATTTGACGTGAGGTATAATACCATCTGGGAGTTCTCGGCGAGTCCGTCCAGTGTACCCAGTCTCTACTGAGCACCCGTATATCATCTCTGATGTCAAACACCAATGGATATGGGATCATCCATCGCCCATCTGTATGGGTCGAGAAGGTATACGCTAGTCTACTCTGGTATATCGATGCCCCGTCTCGATACACCCACGACTAGGGACTTTGAAGGATGTACTTATGGACTACCATGTCCCCACTAGTATGATCCGCATCATAGTCCAGGTAGTCAAGTACATATCCTAAGGGCTTTACCAACATGTAACAGAGAGACAATCAGTATACACGTTAAGGTAAAGAGCAACCAGATAGCATACTATCATGTCGAGCAAGAAAGTCCTCCCTATATATGTCCCAGCATCCACTACAATACACATCCAATGTACAGTAATGGCCTCTAGGGCATACATATAACTAACACCACCAACACCAAAAGAGCTGGAAGACGGGATATACACTATGGCGGACAACCTAAGAAAAATTGACTTAGGGACGGAAAATGAGCCGAGACCAACGTTCATCAGTGAGCCGCTATCTAAAAAATAGGTATCCACGTTGAAAGACGTGCTCATGCAATATAAAGACTGCTTCGCATGGAACTATTCCGAAATACCAGGTCTAGATCCAAAAGTGGCGGTACATAAACTGGCCATATCACCGGACAGAAAGCCCGTCAAACAGGCGCCAAGAAGAATGCGGCTCAAACTTGAGATGAGTATTAACGCTTAAGTCAAGAAACTAATTGATTCCGGATTCATCCAAGAAGTTCAATATCCCGATTGGATCGCTAACATCGTTCCGGTGATGAAGAAAAATGGGACGGTGCTCATCTGCGTGGACTTTCGGGACTTCAATAAAGCTTGCCCGAAGGATGATTTCCCAGTACATGTTACCGAGCTGATGATCGATAACACGTCTACCCATGAGGTCTTCTCCTTTATGGATGGATCTTCAGGATACAACCAAATAAAAATGCATCCTGAAGACCAAAAACATACCGCCTTTCTGACTCCGCTGGGCATATTCTGCTATAAGGTGATGCCTTTCGATTTAAAAAACGCTGGCGCTACCTACCAGAGGGCCATGACGAAGATCTTCGATGAACTCATCCATGAGATTGTCGAATGCTACATCGACGACCTTGTGGTGAAGAGCAAGTCTTATGTGGAACATTGGGAACATCTAAACATAGTGTTCCAACGTCTTCGGAAGTGTAATCAAAGATGAATCCTCTGAAATGTGCGTTTGGAGTCTCCTCAGGCAAATTCCTAGGATTCATCATACAGCACCGGGGTATCGAAATCGATCCCTCAAAGATCAAGGCGATTATGGAAATACCCACACCAAGAACTCTCAAACAGTTGCGATCTCTTCAAGGAATGCTCGCATATATTCGGCAGTTCATAGCCAACCTCTCCGGAAAATACCGTCCCTACAGTCATCTAATGAAGAAGGGGACCCCGTTCGTCCGGGATCAAAAGTGCCAAAATGCACTAGACGAAATCAAGCAATACTTGCGAAATCCGTCGATATTGATCGCTCCGGTTAAGGGAAAACCCCTTATCCTATATACACATCCCTTGAGGGTTCTCTAGGCGCGCTATGAGCACAAGAGAACGATCAGGGAAAGGAGAGAGCTTTGTACTATTTGATCCGAGTTCTCCTGAGGGCGGAAAATAACTACCCCCCCATCGAAAAGCACTGCCTGGCACTGATCTTCGCGATAACGAAGTCAGACATTACGCCTTGGCATATGAGGTCCATCTCATATCAAAGGTGGATCCTCTCAAATATCTGATGTCAAGGGCCAATTAACAGGAAGGCTTGCTAAATGGGCCCTCTTCCTGATGGAGTTCTCAATAACATATCGACCTCTCAAAGCTGTGAAAGACCAGGCCATCGCCGACTTTCTCACTGAGCATCCGATACCTGCTGACTCTCCCTTAAATTGCGAGTTGCCGGATGAGCATGCGCTCAACACAATCAAAGAAGAGAATGAAGAAAATGATTCCCGATGGGAACTCTACTTCGATGGAGTATCTTCCATGAAGAGGCGAAAGCAAAACACCCCTATAATCAAAGCCAGGGTAGGCCTTATCTTCGTTACTCCGCAAGGAGGGATATTGCGTTACGCCCTCTTCTTAACGGAGCCAAGGACTAATAACGAAGCTGAATATGAAGCCTTGATAGCAGGTCTCGAGATCGCTGTCGACATGGGAATCGAAGACCTCCTTATATATGGAGACTCCCAGCTGATCGCAAGCTAAGTAAACGGCGACTATCAGACATGCAAGCCGGAGCTGATAAAGTATGGCGAGAGAGTGCAACAACCATTGACACAAATCCCCTCCTACATCCTGGAGAGTATACCGCGTGCAGAAAACAGCAAGGCGGATTCGTTGGCCAAATTGGCAAAGGAATTAATCGATGAAGACCTCGATGACGTAAGGATTATCGTGCAAAGCCGCCGGGTTCTCGCGCCAACAGATATTTTTGTAAGACTTAACAGAGCTATCCAAAAGAAAAGAAGCGACCGAACAAGTAGCCCTTCAAATAGAGGATAAAGAAAAGGTCAAAGACTAGAGGGAGGTCTTCATAGACTACTTCAAATCCCAACGAACGCCCAAAAATGCGTCGTCTAGACATCGGCTCATGAAACGAGCTCTATCCTTCGCCTTAGTCAATGGTACTCTATATAAGAGATCGTTCGACTATCTATGGCTAAGATGCCTGGGACCAGAAGAACCGAAGAGAGTCGTCTAAGAAACTCACGACGGACTCTGTGGCTATAATTAAGCTGGGCCAAAGATGAAGTTGAAGATAAAAAGAATGGATTACTATTGGCCCACAATGATTCAGGACTGTCTCGAATATGCAAAGCAGTGTCACTCGTGCCAAATTCATGGGGACTTCATCCATCAACACCCAAATCCGCTACACCCAACGGTGGCAAGCTGGCTGTTTGAAATGTGGGGAACCGATATAATTGGCCCCATTGAACCGGTATCGTCCAGAGGACACCGGTTCATACTGGCAACGACCGACTACTTCTCCAAGTGGGCAGAAGCAGTACTACCAAGGGAAGTGAGGACGGAGAATATCCTCCATTTCTTCAGGACGCATGTCATCTATCGGTTCGGCACTCTATGACGAATTATCTCGGACAATGGGCCAGCCTACAGGAGCCATAAAATCAGTCGCTTCGCAGAACAACATAAGATAGATTAGAGATACTCTTCAGTCTATAATCCTCATGCCAACGGTCTAGCTGAAGCGTTCAACTAGACCTTGATAAAGATTTTAAAGAAAACGGTGTCCAGAAACAAAAGAGTCTGGCACGAAAGGCCGCATGAAGCTCTCTGGGCGTACCGAACAACGTTCAAAACAGCCACGAATACAACACCATACGTGTTGGTATTCGGCACGGAAGCAGTGCGTCCCCTTGAAATAGAACTCCCTTCTCTACGAGTAGCGGTTCGATACGAGCTGAAAGATGAAGAAAATGCTCATCTTCGGTTCGAGGAGCTCGATGCCCTCGACGAAACTCGCCTTATAGAACAACAAAACCTGAAGGCTTATAAGGAAAGGATGACACGGTCATATGAAAGATTGACCAGGCTAAGAACATTCCGCTAAGGCGAACTCGTGCTAGTTGTCAAAAGACCAATGATCCCCAATAGTGCAAAACGGGGGAAATTCGAGCCGAACTATGAAGGCCCGTACATCATAGACAAAGTCTACCAAGGTGGAGCCTATCTGCTCATGGATATGCATGGAAAAAACCCTTCCGTCCAATAAACAGCTGATTCCTCAAAAAATACTACGCTTGACGAGTTACGACTTAGGTCTATGATAGATGACGATGCTCGTGTACGCTCGCTATCTTCATAAGTCAGAACTTTGAGAATAGTATACAAAAAACTCCGTCGCCACAAAAATGACGACAACGGACCGAGATATCCCTAAACTAGAACCTCGCCTCAAATATGGCAACATCGGACCGAGAAGTCCCTAAACTAACAACAGGACCGAGATGTCCCTAAACTAGAACCTCGCCTCAAATATGGAAACATCGGACCGAGACATACCTAAACCAACAACGAACCGAGAAGTCTTTAAACTAACTACCTCGCCTCAAATATGGCGACATCGGACCGAGAAGTCCTTAGACTAACAACGGACTGAGATGTCCCTAAACTAGAACCTCGCCTCAAATATAACGACATCGGACCGAGAAGTCCCTAAACTAACAACGGACCGAGATGTCCCTAAACTAGAACCTTACTTCAAATATGGCGATATCGGACCAAGAAGTCCCTAAACTAACAATAGACCAAGATGTCCTTAAACTAGAAGCTCGCCTCAAATATGGCGACATCGGACTGAAAAGTCCCTAAACTAAAATTTTGCCTCAAACATGGCGATAATGGACCGGATACGGCGATCAACTCCCTTGAGATCTATATTGCAATTAAAGTCCTAATGGCGGAGGTTGCAACTCAAGTCCCACTGGCTACGCAGTTACTCCAGCGATGAAGCCACCCCCAAATCCCACCAGTAAATAGATGGGTCACCTGCGACGAAGTTACTTTTGAGAGTTCCATTGCTCGTAAAAAAACGGTATGTCCAAAAGCGAAATAGGCATGGATGAAAACCCGAAAGGGCGCTGTGAGTAAAAAAAGTAGGACTGCCGACGAGTTTGTGAAAACCTGAAAGAGCGCAATCTCATTTAAAAAAAGAGAAAAAAAAGAACGGTATGTCCACAAGCGAAATGAGCACGGATAAAAACCCGAAAGGGCGCCATGAGTAAAAACAGCCGGACTGCCGGCGAGTTTGTGAAAACCCGAATAGGACGCAAACTAGTAAAATAAGAAAAATTCATGGGCACTTACAAGGTCCTCTCAACCCTGCGAAGAGAAAATACCTGCGTGAGATCCTTATGACTCATAAAGGAGCAACACACTTAGGAATCCCTATGATTTTTAAGGAGAAATTACACTTACGGGATCCTCTCGACTCGTAAGGAGAATTCCCCTTATGAGACGCTCACGGCTCATAAGATTCAAAAGCCTTAAGCTACAGGGATCTAAACTTGTTCTTAAGCCGTCATATCCCTTAAGTTGCCCTACAGGCTGTCCAATATTGACCTTTGTATATAATCCATGGGCATAAATAAATATTCTCCAACCAAGTTCCACCAATAGCAAGAAATATCCCCATATGGTGAAAGACACTTGTAAGTCCTCTCGATTTATAAGGAGAAAACACTCTTGGAAGATCCTTACGACTTACAAGAGGAGATATCACTTAGGAATCCCCCACGATTCCTAAGGAGAAAATACACTTACGAGATCCTCACGACTTGTATGGAGAAATACCTTTATGAGACCCTTACGGCTCATAAAGTCAAAAATCCTTAGTCGATAGGATCCTAACCCTGTTTGCTAAGTCACCTTTGTTCAAATCAACTAAGGCAAATGATGAGTCGCTCCTGCCAATATTCCAGTCGTAGCGATGATGATGCCTAAATAGGTGTCAAACTCCAAATTCTCTCACGGCAAATGATGATTCGCTCCTGGCAATATTCCAGTCATAGCGATGCTGATGCCAAGGTTAGTATCGGATTCCAAACTCGCAATAAAGACAACAGCGAGTAGCAAACAAAAAATGCATATGAAATAGCTGAAATGATGGGGCAACTCGCAATAAAAATCAGCGAGCAAAAAATATGCATATAAAAACAGCCGAAATGTTCTGCCAACTCTCTATAAAAAGCAGCGAGTAAAAATAAAAAAAATAGCCGAAATGATTGGGCATCGCGATAAAAAGTCGAAACGATTGGGCAATCACGACTTTCATGACATAAAAGCTGAAAAGATAGAGTATCGCGGAAAGAAATAAAAAAAATGAAATGAAAACGAAACTTTTCTGCTCTGCAAGTATGTCCCTATTGACTCTTGTATACGATCCATGGGCACAAATGAAAAGGAAACCATATTTTCCCACCCGGCTTCGTCAAAGGAAGAGCCAAGTCTCGATGGTTCATATACAACCCAGAGACTATCTTGGCGTTCCTTCTCATTTCAGCAGAATGTAGACACAACGTCAACAAAAGACCCAAGGGCCAAAACAAAAAGGAGTGATGGCAAAATCCTAACTCCAGCTCGATGTGCTTCTCATGCCAGCAGGATGCAGACGCACCGTTAACAAAGGCTCCAAGGAGTGATGGCAAAATCCTAACTCCAACTCGATGTGCTTCTCATGCTAGCAGGATGTAGACGCAACATCATCAAAGACCCAAGGGTCAAACAAAAAAGAAGTAATGGCAAAATCCCAGCTCCAGCTCGACGTTCCTTCTCGGTGCAAATGCGACGTCAACAAAGGCTCCAAGGAGCCAAACAAAAAAAGAGTGACGAAAAAATCCTAACTCCAGCTCGACGTGCTTCTCATGCCAGCAGGATGCAGACGCACCATCAACAAAGGCTCCAAGGAGCCAAATCAAAAAGGAGTGACGGTAAAATCCTAACTCCAACTCGACGTGCTTCTCATGACAGCAGGATGTAGACGCAACGTCATCAAAGACCCAAGGGTCAAACAAAAAAGGAGTAATGGCAAAATCCCAGCTCCAGCTCGACGTTCCTTCTCGGTGCAGATGCGACGTCAACAAAGGCTCCATGGAGCCAAATAAAAAAGGAGTGACGGCAAAATCCTAACTCCAGCTCGACGTACTTCTCATGCCAGCAGGATGCAGATGCAACGTCAATAAAAGATCCAAGGGTCAAAGCAAAAATGGAGTCACGGCAAAATCCTAACTCCAAGTCTTGACGGTTCATATACAACTAAGAGACTATCACAGCGTTCACTCTCATTTCAGCAGGATGTAGATGCGACTATCAAATGAAATTGGAGCAATGGCATATTCCTAGCTCCGGACTTCAATTGCAATACATACAGCATAGAGGTCCTACAGATGTCTACCCTACTTCAGTGAAGAAACGACACGACATCATCAAAAAAATGAAGCGACGGCATATTCCCAGCTTCAGGTCTCGACGACAACTCATATAAAGCCTAAAAGACTATCGGAGATCATCCTACACCAGAGCGGAGTGGTTATGACTCATCGGGGCTCTAAATTGAGCCTAACCTCAAGTAAAAAGCGTCATGGCAAATTCCTAACGCTTGCTCTTCCAATGGTAATATGACCTAAGAAGATTACTTGAAGACATATTGTCCAGCCTCAGAAGGGATCAGAGACACGACAGTCGCGGGGCTACTCGAACAGCAACTTAAAGACTGCATATCGAGGAATACATCAGTTAATGCGACGGTACCACGGACTAAAACCCTAGTACCATAAACCTAACGGACCCCTGTCGTAAAGAATATGGGTTATCTATATTTCACGTTAGGATACACTTGCGAGATCCTCTCGACTCATCTTGACTCGTAAGGAAAAATATCTTTATGAAACCCTCACGGCTCATGAAGGTGAAAAGCTTTAGGCGACGGGGATATCAACCTGTTTCCTAAGCATTGTGGCCCTACAAGTAGGTCTAAACTGACTCTTGTATACTATCCACGGGCCACACTCTCCAAAGTCGCATACCGATGAGGAGGAAAAACCACTTGCAGGTCCTCTCGACTCGTAAGGAGAAAATTCTCTTATGAGATCCTTACGACTCTCAAGAGAAAACACACTTAGGAGCCCTCACAACTCTTAAGGAGAAAATACACCTACGAGATCCTCTCGACTCGTTGGGAGAAACATATTTATGAAACACTCACGGCTCATAAAGTTGAAAAGCCTTAGGCGACAGATCTAAACCTGTTTCCTAAGCCATCGTTGCCTTATAAGTAGGTCCAAATTGACTCTTGTACACTATCCACGGGCCACATTCTCCAAATTCGCATACCGATGAGAAGGAAAAACCACTTGCGAGTCCTCTCGACTCGTAAGGAGAAAATTCTCTTGTGAGATCCTTACGAATCTCAAGAGAAAACGCACTTAGGAGTCCTCACGACTTCTAAGGAGAAAATACACCTACGAGATCCTCTCGACTTGTAGGGAGAAAAGTCTCTATGAGACCCTCACGGCTCATAAAGTTGAAAAGTCTTAGGCGACAGATCTAAACCTGTTTCCGAAGCCATTATTGCCCTACAAGTAGGTCCAAATTGACTCTTGTACACTATCCACGGGCCACATTTTCCAAAGTCGCATACCGATGAGGAGGAAAAACCACTTGCGAATCCTCTCGAGTCGTAAGGATAAAATTCTCTTATGAGATCCTTACGACTCTTATGAGAAAACGCGCTTAGGAGTCCTCACGACTTCTAAGGAGAAAATACACCTACGAGATTCTCTCGACTCGTAGGGAGAAAAGTGTTTATGAGACCTTCACGGCTCATAAAGTTGAAAAGTCTTAGGCGACAGATCTAAACCTGTTTCCTAAGCCATCGTTGCCCTATAAGGAGGTCAAGATGGACTCTTGTATACTATCCACGGGCCATATTTGCCAAAGTTATATGCCAATGAAATAAAAAAGCTATTTACGGGTCCTCACGGCCCGTAAGGAAAAAATACCCGAGTGAGATCCTTACGACTCATAGAGGTAATGAACACTTAGGAATCCTCATGATTTCTAGAGAGAATATGCACCTATGTGATCCTCTCGACTCTGTTACGGCCCGAAATTTAGCACGTGACCGGCACTTAAATCACACAACGTCTAAAGGCGTAACGTAATTCAAGTAAGCCGAAGCCTAGAAATCTAAACCATTTTGCGGAAAATAGTGGAGGTGCAGTTTTGAAATAAAAGTATAATGAAATTAAGGTCTTCTTTAAATGCATAGCTAATAATATATGAAAATGCAAGTGGATAATATACAATAGTTGAAAACATTTTTCGTCCTTTAAAATTTGGGCAGCACCTCCCTAGTATATTTTGATCCAAAACCACATACATGCAATATATAGGCATCTCCAAGCGGGAGCTAGCTCTTTGCCAATCGGCGGAATCACAACCACGCAATAAACATATATACGACGCCCTACGGTGAATATCAAACACAGAAAGAATAATAAGAAAAACAAGACATCGGCTCAAAAGCGAACATACACCCATCTCGCTCTAAGTCTCGCAAGAACACAAGTCTGTCTAGATCTACCAATATACAAAGTATAGTTTCTGATTGATGGAGTTTATCTAGATACAATAGAAATAAAAGGTACAAGAGTGGTCACGATCAGATGTATGTCCCGCCTACCAAAGCAAAACACCCTGAAGGAAGCTCTGTGTCAGCGATACCGCTACTGATCCAAGCGGTCCAACCTGCAAGAAAACTGTGGCACAACATGGGTGAGTTTCTAACCCGTGAGTAGAAAATATCAAAAGGTAGAAATCGAATAAACAGCGATTCCTAGGTCCTATTGTAGCATGAAGGTAATACTATGGTATCTAGGGTAACCATATATGCATATATATCAACAATAGAGTCAATGCCAATAACAATATGTAAAAATCCAATCATCTGAATCATATGCCTGTACGTATGTAAATATCAACCAACGTGTGTCCATCAACGACACATCAATATCATGGAACCTAAGTGTCCAACATCGACACTCGAAACATCATGAAACCCGTGTCCGGCATCGACACGTAAATCCTCACATCTCAGGCGCCGCATCCCCAGATCGGCCCTCATATCCATCTCACGACTCCGACCGGTATCCTCTGAATAACCGCCGGGTCCAAATTATCACCGGTAGGTAGTACATCCCCTGCCAGGCTCATCGCCTAGCTCTACGATCTTCTTGTCCCGGGGTACCTTACCGGGTCCACCATGTACCCACAGACGGTTCCTTCCCACTCCTCGAATCGGGTATCACATAGCTCAGAACCGAGAAAACTCATGGTGGACACGAACTATTATATCACGAGAAACCGTGTTTTAAAACAACACATAATTTCCTTTGAAATATAACTGCGGTTTCCAAATCCAGAGATCTCATGAAAACAGCATCTCAATGCATGTAACCATAAAGCACGATATATGTAAACATAGAACAGTACTTTGAGCATATCAAGTATATCATGCAAGCATGTCATGTGATAGTACTGAACAATGAATGTACTTAACAGTTAAGAATAATATCATGATTTAGCAATTCTACTGTGTAAGTGGCATAGCAATTACCGATGATGAATGTGTGAGCCGGCAAATCTGTGTAAGTGTAACATGTGCATCATCGGTAATAATGTAGGTGTACTAGCAAACGATATCATGTAGCGGTAAATACTGGGAACATAGTACGTATGTCACGAGGGATAATCCAATATATACCCGAACGATAATAAGGCATGTAACTACACATGAACCATACGGTCAGTTTAAATGATACGAATTGTAGTTTTGAAAGTGGGGGCTACGGTGTTATTGAGGAAAAGACACCATTTGAAAATCCGTAGCGTCCCTTGAGATTTCCATTTAAAAGTGCAGACGATTCCTCAGTTTTGGAAGTAAGTATGGTTCAGGTGAAATCTTTACGTCGGCAATCCAGCCTCATAGTATCACCTGTAGCAATATTCTCGAACATCATCCTCAAATCACAAGCGCGGATCAATCATACGGTATTTCTTATCGCGTACGGTAATCCATCGTACGGTGGCATCAAACAGAATAAGGATTCTATCGTCCTATACATAAACAAGGGTACGAACCTATGGTCTCGTACATCGTATCATCCTTTATTCTCATCCATATATATATAACATCAATCTCATATCATATCTATCTCAATCTCACATCATCGCTACATTAATCTCATTATATATCTTGGCACATGTATTAGTGTATTCATATCGCCTCACATCCACATATCAAGCATATTCGCTCATATCATCTTATATTCACTCTTTTGATCATATCCGTATGTTCGTTGTATAGGTTTCTCCAACTATATTCTATATATCGGTTTCCATTATAAAGGTTGCGGGGGTGCTATACGCCATCCACCCGACATCCCCTGTAGATATAGATCTACTCACCTGCTAATCTCCTTGCTTATCCGAAATCGATGTGCTTCTTGATCTGCTTTGTTGTCTCAGAAGTCCACACGAAGGTACCTACAATCAATACACATCGTAATGCTTATTAAAACCAAGCCCAAAAACCGATACGGCACGCGAAGTGCTCATAGGTTAGAACCTATACCCTACGCATGCAAAAACAACCAAATAACCCTCGTCGTTGACGTAAACGTCCAACGACCAAATCTAAACTCAAATAATAAAACCCAAGTTTCACAAATCGGAAACCCGAAATCAGCAACCTAGGAAAACACTCCCAGATTCTACTTTAGGTCAAATCAAGACATTCTGCATATAGGGTAGGTCTAAATATCAGATAATGGGACCACACACCAAAAATCACACGAATCCACCAAGATGCGGCTGCAATTTGCGGCCTCATGGGATAAATCTGTGGCCTGGTTTAGGAATTAGGGGATTGGGTCTCAGGGGTAAATTCCTAGTTGCCTGCTCGTCTTACTGTGTTGGGAATATAATTTATGAAGCTCTCGAGTGATACCAGATTTCTTATAACCCTCACAAACTGTCACAAACCGATGTCGGAAAATTCTAAGTTTGTGTATTGGGTTTTCTAGTCTCTGGTCTGTCCAGAAAATCATCACCAAAGTCTTGTAAACACTAACTAAACCTCAATTGCATCTTTACTAGTCAAATAATCCACTAATAATCAATCTAGAAAATTCCAAGATCACTAAACATGCTTAATCGATCTCTAAACACGAATAGTTCGTAAAGATACTAGTTTACAAGATGAAAGGTGAAAGTTATACCTCTTGGAGCAATTGAAGAAAATTCCAAGATGGTGCAAGTTGCTCAAAATCCAAATTTGAGCTCATTAGGGGGTGTAGGATGATGTGGTGGTCATTTTTAAGGGGGTGTAGGATGATGTGGTGGTCATTTTTAATGAAGACGGCATGGGGCTTTGATGAGGATTTGGGATGGTCTTATGGTGGTAGAGGAGGTGGAGGAAGGAGGAGATGAAGGTGAAGGAGTTGAAGTGAAGAAGAATGAAGGAATGGTGAAGAGATAAGGACTCATCTCTCTCTCTCTTTCTCACTCTCACTCTCTCTCTCTCTTGGCCCATGCCTCAATTGTCAACATTTTTTCTCCCATGCCTCTATGTCCTCTCTTGTCCCCTCTCTCTCTCTCTCATCCAAAATCTTTCTTTTCTTTTCCTCTCTCATATAAAATCACAAGTCCACGAATACAAATAAAACAATGCATGAAAAATATAACACAATAGGTCATGGTGCACTAGCCATGGTTAATACAAAAGTGGATTTGGCCTAATCATGGTTAGTAGCGCACTAATCAAGTTTAATATAAACTTGCATATAAATAATTGCATAATTATTTATAAAATATCCAAATCCAATAAATACCTTTTTAATTAATAATGCATATTTATCTCCAATTATTTTCCAAATATTGGTATTTAATTATACCATTTTATGAAAACCCCAATTCACAATCGAATAGTTTTCGTGAAATATATTATTTTATTATTTAAATTCCCAAAATAATATTTTATATTTCTGAAATGTTACAGACTTATAGGGAGAAAAAACCTTTTTGAGACCCTTACGGCTCATGAAGGTGAAAAAAGCCTTAGACTATAAGGACCATAAACTTGTCTCCTAAGCCATCAATTCTATGGCCAGGCATAACATTGCACTACTTCACCTACATACAAACTTACGTGGGCAAAGTAGTGGGCGGTATTTGTTCCTGCCAAAATTTTTTGCTAAGAGCTATTTGTTCCCATATAAAAAAAGGGGAGAGAAAAGAAAGAGGGAAAAAATTCTCATAGTTTGGCATCACGTGTTAAATATGTTGGCGTTTAAGCACTGAAAATAAATAACTAAGGGCCAAACTGGCCTCACGTGTTAAACACGTGAGCGCTTATATGAAAAGCATATAAACGCTGAAAACAAATAATTAAGGGTTAAACTGGCCTCACATGTCAAACACGTGAGCACTCATATGCAAAACAAATGAGCGCTGAAAGTAAATAATAAAAAGGCCAAGCAGGCCTCACGTGTTAAACACGTGAGCGCTTATATGTAAAGCATATGAGCGCTGAACATAAATACCAAAGGCCAAACAGGTCTCACGTGTTAAACACGTGAGCACTTATATACAAAGCTTATGTAACAACCCTAAACTTTCTGTACAATTTTTTTCAAAAATACAGAAAGGGGTACTTTCGCCTGAGCACAAGTTATAAATTTAATTTGTTTTTAAAGAGCAAGAAGGAGCTTGTAGCTCATTGGTAAGACCTTGCACTGCTGAACCAAAGCACCAGAGTTCAAATCCCATCACCCACACATTATTTTGGATTAAAATTCCTTTAATCTTTTAGAATCCCAAGAGTCTACACGTGCAAAACCCGTAAAACCAAAGGTCACACTAAAAACA
The DNA here is from genome assembly GCA_030015575.1 of Agapanthus africanus. NCBI lineage: Eukaryota > Viridiplantae > Streptophyta > Magnoliopsida > Asparagales > Amaryllidaceae > Agapanthus > Agapanthus africanus. The sequence goes on along the minus strand of JASDDO010000001.1, from coordinate 504,697,743 downwards.
AACGACCCACTGTACTAACCAAGAGGCAAGGGACACGTGGCGGCCGAACTCGGCCGGCGACTCGGTCGAATCGGCCGCCGCTGATGGCCGAGTCAGCCCAAAATCCGATTTTCCCTTCTGAACTTCTGTGCCTTTTGGTCTCCTTATAACCCGAGTTTAACAACCCTGCACAGTAACAGAACCATTAAAACCCTCATTAATCCTTTTTTTAATACAAATTTTAATACAATTTTATCACACCCTTTCATCTACCCTAAACCCTAGACTTTCCTATAAATACCACTCCATTTCACACCCCCTCACTCACAAACTCTGTCCAAACTCTCAAGAAAAATCCCAAGAACTTTTGTGTACAAGTGGAGTTAGCGAAGGGCGAAGCTCCGACGAACTTCCGACGACGACCCTAGGAGCTTCCGGCGACGAAACGACGCATCAGCACCTCCTACCACTCCCTCTTCCTCTTCTCTAATCTAAAATCCAGTAAGTCTCTCCTCCCTCTTCTCTTTTCTATTCTAAAAACTCGTAATTCTAAAACCCGACAGAAGCGGAGTTAATCCGACTTCCGATTCGGTTTTCTTTAAAAGTTACATTTTTTCTTAAACACAACAATACCAAACTCTCACAACATGACTATTAATCATTAAAAAAATATATTGAACAAGTTCCATATCAAAAGAATGTATATTGTAATTTTTATCGTATTTTTCAGAAAAATACCATGTAGTTTAGTTTCGACATTAAATATCATAATTCCTTGCTATACCTTTAGATAGTTCACGAGGTAATAACCTGCCTCCTCACAATACTCATATGTAACATAGCACGATGATCACCGGGAACATAGTTTTGGGAAAATACGGTTTTACATAAAACTATCTCAAACTTCTAAAAACCTTTTTCTACAAGATTATGTATTTTAAACAAATCTTTGCAAAGAACCGCTACAAACCATTTAGGGAACCCGTTCGGGATTGTGCGGATTATCGCACATCCTCGGGCTTAGTAGTGCGAGATGCAGACCTCCGCAAGGAGCATACGGTCTCGAAAGATTTAAAAATACAAATATCTTAAGAAAATGAGATTTCTAGAAAAAATAATAAATTTGATTATTTTATAAATATATATATATATATATATGTATCATCAAAATATCTATTTTTGATATAGTATAAGCATTCCAACATTTTTAAATAAAAAAGAATCACCTTACATGAAAACACCATGCAATTCCATACAAGTTCAATATTTTACAATTAAATACCATGTATTATGAAAAATAGTTTTATTCACTAGAAATGTCACAATGATAAAATATACATCAATAAAATCTCTAAAGACGATAATAAAATACTTGAGGTTTATTTTAAAAATTATACAAAATTATTTTTACATAAAACCCTCTCAAGTTTTATAAATTACAATAAGAACCCTAGTAAATATAGGTTTAAGCGGGACCAGTCTCTTGAGTCTCAGGGAGCCGGAGATATGGGTGCTTGCCTATTTAAGATAGACAACTTAACAGACAATGTTATCAACACGGTAATCGTCTTTGAAAAAGACACAAATCCTGCCGTCCATGTGCAGCGGTTACCGATAACACCAAAACCTAATTCAGGACTTCAATTTCTTTTCTAATTGTCTGACTCAGACTGAGTCTCCATATAATTAATCTGACTTGAATATAATTCAAGTACAATTTACAATACTTCAATTCAACATGAATCAATGAATCCATATAATCAATCTGTTCAATCTATTCAATATGTATTGACCGAACCGAACCATGGATATACATCCATCTACATGATCCTCCAGTTACATCCATTTACTGATATCATGGTTTCGGTAAGTCATCCATCTATACAATCTATAATACAAGACTACAATTTACAATACAATACAAACAATACAATCAAGATATCGCGGGGTTTAAGGGGTAGATTGGTACGGAAGGTGTTAAAGGTGGTACGAGGTGGTCACTTAAGACGTAATTACATCCATGCCGTTGTTCCGTGGTATTATCGATGGAGCCTTGTACTCTTGATTCCATCCATCTTAGTCTCTGGTCTACTGAGACTCCTCTCATATACACTGACATCTTCTGTACCAAGCTACAAACAACAGCGTTAACACTAAATACAACATTATAACAATATAATACCACTTTAAAAGTTACACACACACACACACTCTCTCTCTTTCTCTCTCTGTCTATTCTACTTCTTCCTTATCTTTGGGACTTACCGAGCGATTGTTCGCTGACGACATTCCTTCTCTTTCTTCTTTGGAATGTTGTCAGGTGATTCAGACCTTCAGGAGATCGAGCCCACCAGAGAGGACTTGGATCAGCTAGCCTTCGACCCGGAGCTCTAGATACTTGTACATTTCATTTCAGTACTTTCCATTTTCTGTTATGCCACTGTTTCGGCATTGCTTTTCATTCCATGTATTTACTTTTCCATGTACTGTAAAAGAATATTAATAAATAAAGTTGTTGTTTATTTACATCCTGTCTCTTGTGTATATTTCTTTTATATTGCTTAGATATGCTTACCGTATTTACTTCTGAGTAAATACGTAGCGGCCTCGTCGCTTCCTCTGCCCGTATACTGGGAAGTGGGGCGTGACAGGTTTTGTTGGTGGCCCATTCAAGTCAGAGCTGTATGGAACACTACCATGCAGTTCTATTCTGCGTAGACAACCTAAGCAATATAACACAAGAACCAGCAACTGAAAACATTCCTTACAATACGTATTCCTTGAATCTTATTATTTCATATACTTTGAATCTGTCCTAACCTAAATTTTTCTTTCAAGGTTATGGATTCCCCAAAAAACACTAGCACGAATTTCAACAACATTCCCCCACCACTACCAATTACACCTGTCGTCGCTGCTCCGATCAACGAGCAGAAGGTTCTGCTTGAGGCAATACGCAGCTTCCTGGAAGGACAACAATAGCAGACTGCTATTCTAATGAACCATCCCGAGGTAGAAGCACCTGAGGTGAAGCAATTCAGGGCCTTTTACCCCAAACAGTTTGCAGGAAAGGAGAGCCCTCTAGAAGCTGAGGAATGGGCTCAGAGCATCGAAGATGATCTGGCAGCGGCACAAGTGCCAGAAATAGCTTGGGTCCGAGTTGCGAAGCTGCAGCTCATGGATAATGCACAGGTTTGGTGGAAGGCGGAAGAAACCCATCTTGACCAACCTATCGAGTGGAAGACTATCTGTCACGACCCGAAAGTACGGAACGTGACCGGCACTTAGATTACGAAGCGTCTCAAGGCGCAACGTAACCTAAGTAAGCCGAAGCCCAGAAATCTAAACCATAACAAGAAGAAGAAGTAAAGGAAAACATGTAGAAAACAAGTTTAAAAGCAACATCCAATTTTCTCAAAAATTTCGGCAGAGTCTCTTTTGTAAAAACTGGCCCCAATCGGATACAAACAAGAATAATATATATACAAACAATAAAAAAACATCCCCAAACGGGAGCTAGCTCTACGCCAAAAGGCGGAAACAACCACACCAATGCACAATAGTATACAATGCCAAAGGGCGAGGCTCAAAACTTAAAAGAAAACAAATCCACCAGATACCATAAGAATACAAGCGCGACTCTAAGGTTGAAATAAATAACTGGTCCAGTAAACTATCAAGTAATACAGGTTGATGGAGCTTACTAGATACAATGAAATAATAAAAAGTACAACGGCGGTCCAGATACAAGTGAACCAACCTACCGTGCAAATCACCCTGAATGAAATGATGTGCCAGCAAGCTGCCAGGGAAACCTGTACATTGAACCTGTAATAAAATTTGGCACAACGGGGGTGAGTTGCCAACTCGTGAGTAGAACATATCTGCGAAAAGAAATCGAATGCACGACGCTATCCTAGGTCATAATAATATACTAATATACTACTAGTCATCAAGTAAGACAGGATAATAAGCTACGTGTAAGTGCAAAAGCTCCATGCTCGTGTCAGTGCCTCATATAGTACTATGTCATGTGAATGAGTATGCATGCACCATGAATGTAAAATAACCAATCCTGAAATCTAGATATATCTGTATAAGAAATCTTTAGTTTTTATCATGGTAAAATGTGTATAGAAATCTGAAATATCAACGATGAAATCCATGAAAATCCGTGTCAAGCATCGACACAAAACATGTAAATCTCAAGTCTCAATATCTCGGGCTTCGTCAGTCTGGATCGGCCCATATCATCAAATCTCACGACAACGGTTGGTATCCTCTGGATATCCGCCGCGCCAGACATCACCGGTAGGTAGTCCTCCCCTGCCAGGCTCATCGTCTACAACTCGATCTTCTTGTCCCGGGTACCATACCGGGCCCACCATGTACCCGAGACGGTTTATCCACTCCTCGAATCGGGTCTCGAAATCCAACAGAAAACATGAAATCTCATGGTGGACGACACATACATCATGAGAAAACCGCAACTTATGTTTTAAAACAGAGAGGAGGAGAGAGAGAAATTTTTATATATATTCTTACGGTTTTCCCCAAAAATCCAGAAATCTCATAGAAATCCAAAATCTCAAAATCATGAATAAGTATATGATAAGTGTCGGCATATGCCCCATAATACTGCATGATAACATGAAAATGTGAATGCATGAAATGTCTAAGTAATAAATGCCATGTCTATATTAACACCATAGAGTAATCACAATATTATATCGATCTAGCTGTTAGCTGATTCTATCAATAAAAGATAATATGATCTAAAGTGTACGTGACATAGCAATTACCGATGATGATGTGTGTGAGCCGGCAAATAAGTGTGCGTGGAATATGCGCATCATCGGTAATGGTGCTGGTGTCCTAACAGGCAAAGTTTTATACTGATTATAGAAACATATGTATGAACATACAACATTATGATTACGGTATGAATGTAAAGACGGATGTGTAATAACCACTCATCTAAGATATACAAGCACAACTACCACTATATGACTCGAACCTAAACTAGTGTCCATCTAACCTTCTAAAGAACTTAACCTAAGAAACTAGTCGATAAGAAATAGGAGTACACCTAAAGTCTGAGTCCATATCTCTAATAGTCGGCGATCCAGCCTCAATAGCGTCACGTACGTAGTACGACTTCCTCGAATCAAGAGTGCGGATCAATCATCATATCTACGCCTCGTACGGTAAAATCCATCGTACGGCATCCCAATATCGGGGTACGGGTTAAGTATCTCCTATGTGTCTCATCATTCGTATAATATCATCATCAACACATGTCAAGATCAATGTGGTATACTGTAATCGCATACATCATATGTCATTGCCAGTATAAATATACATCGTTAATTTATCCTCGGAAATATCATGTATATGTATCATATTGTGATTAAGTCACACTTATATGATATCGTAAACAAGTTACACATATATCATGTCGAAATCAAGTCACACCTATATGATGTCGTAATCAAGTCACACATATATCATATCAGAATTTCAGGCACAGGTTACAGTCCGGGTTCTATTTTAGAGTCCCATATATTTCAATATCATCACCATCCTTTATTATTGTTCATGTATACAAATCTATTATCTCATTTTCTAATGATCCGCTAACATCATAACACGACTGTATAGCCAAGAATCACGGCATCAAGCCCAGTTATACTGTTCCTTTCCCGTGTATCATATCACATCCTTGTATCACATATACGTGTGGTGTGTGTGTATATATATATATACCTACACCTAGTCCTATATATATATACACATACACGTATACACCACGTTGAGTTTCTGTGTGTGTGCATGTGTGTATATCTACTTGAAACCTACGAATCTTCTCCAAGATATTCATCCTCTGGTAAGGTCTTTCTAAATCAGTCTAGTCCAACCTAAGGTCACTACTAGGGTCCTACTCACCGAAATTCTAAGGTCACGTCAGGCTTCCTAAAGACAATAAGTACTTATTCCTATTCTACGTTTGCGGGGGTGCTAAACGCCATCCACCCGACTTCCCCCCGTAGATATACATCTACTCACCTGGTCCTTATCTGTCGAAGACGATATTGCCTTCCTCTTCTTCCTCGTCTGAAGTCCACGCGAGGGGTACCTATACGCAAACATGTATAATATCGTAAACTGAATCACGGACAAAAATTAAAACGACGCACGAAACGCGCATAGGTTAAAACCTATGTCCCGCTCATGCAAAAGGACCAAATATCGCTCGATATCGGCGTACAAACGCCGATTGATCGAGATAAACATCAACAAACAACTTGTAGTTTAAAAACTCGTTACTTATAATATAAAACATGATTTAATCCATCAAAACCCTAAAAATCAATCAAATCGTCCGATTTCGAAAAACCCGAAAACGCCAATTTACCGTTTTACTTCAAAACTTGACATTTAAATGAAACTAATGGTCATAAAACTCATTAAATAGCATAACTAGATTATACAACCCATTACTATATTTTTAATGCCACAATTGTATTAATTGGAAAATTCTAGTTTGCGAACTTGCCCGATTTCGGTATTTTTAAGCAAAATTTCACAATGTCACAACTAAACATGATTTTACATGAATTAAATTATTAAACTACAATTCATGATGATAATAATATAATGAAATCATAATTTAGATTTTAAACCTCATTTATTTAAGAATTTCCAAATTCTAGTTAGCAAAAATAGCATTTTTCTCACAATTTCTTAATTATCAATAAAAATTAGTAACCAAATTAAGTTTTTCATTCCACTAACAAGTTAATATCCTCTTTAAAACCATAATATAGTGTTACAAACATTAATTGAAATTTTATCTCACCAATATATACAACTTATAGAAATCTAGTTTGCAAAAATACTTAATTTAAACAAATTGGAATGAACAAATTATAATTCAACAACCATGCAAGATTTCCTACTTCTAAAAATGTTAAACTAGTTATTATAACCCTACTTAATTAATAAAAACCATAACTTAATTTCATAACCCTAACTTGAATTTTAAAACTTGTAGATAGAAATTATTTATTAAATCTAATTATGCTTAAATGAAACATATAATAACAATAAATCAAAAGAAGAAGATTTATACCTCCACAACATGAAATCCAAACATGAAAATAAGCCTCCAAAATGAATGCTTTCCATCTCCAAAATCCATGTAAAGATGAGCAAAGAATAGAGGGTAGGAATTTATTAGGATTTTGTGGATTTTTTATTGAATTTTTTGATGATTTTTGATGCAAAAATGATGGGGGAAAAATTTTGGGGCTGCCTATGGAGGTGAGGCCGGCCATGAGGTGAGGAAAAGAGAGGAGAGTGAGAAAAGGTGAAGAAAAGTGTAGAAGGTTTCAAAAAAATATCATTCCATTAAGTCTTTTCATGAATTTATTTAAAAATTCCTTATTTTCTTCACTCCATTTGACCTAGAATGGTCTAGAACCACTGTAAAATTTTGAAAATTAATTTTGCATGAAACACACTTGATTCTAAGATGCAATAGTTCATTTTTGCAAATTAAACCCATTCGAATTTATAATTACACTAATTTTGTGTATAAATAAAGCTTATTTTAATATTTAAAATAATTAATTTAGGAAAAATATTTAATTAAACTAAAAATTTATAAGTGGCTAAATAAACACCATTTACTAGTAATTACATAATTAAAATATATATTTTTAAATTTATAGTGAAAAATAATTACGGTTTAGTTTTATGAAAACTACGTTTTACTTTACCGAAAATTATAAAATTCACTTAAAGAATTTTATTTATTTAATAAATTATTTAATTATTTTTAAAAGGTTACACTATCCGTGACATGTTCGACGCAAAGTACTTCCCCGAGACTGCCAGATTCGACATGGAACAACAGTTCATCCACTTTCAACAGGGTTCGATGTGGACTAAATCAGTGGATGAATACGATGCTGAGTTCACCATACTCAGTCGGTAAGATATGTCTCAATATTCAATTTTATATCACATACTACACAGCTAACACAAGACCGTAACAGGTTTACGACCCATCTCATACCGACTGCTGAGATCAAAGCTAGAAGATTTCAGCAAGTGTTGGACCCGGAAATCCAAGCCGCATTAGCTACAGGGGATTTCCCAACCCATGATTTGGCTTTGAAGGCTGCCCGAAGATGCGAGGCAGTGGTAAAAAGAAAAGGAAGACCTCAATCTGCCGGAGTTAAGCGCCATGCCAACCAGATTGCAGGAGGAGCCTCTTCAAGGCCAACTATTGAACCGAGGAGACCGGAAGTGACAGATAACCAGCCAAGTCCCGACTTTTGCCTCTATTGCAAAAGGGAAGGACACTTGTGGAAGGACTGTAGGCCCGCAAAAGGCCTATGCTTAGTTTGTGGCGCATCCAATCACGGTATTGGAAACTGTCCTTATAGACGCAATCCGGCTCACACACCCACCAACTACCCGCAGCGGCCAGCTATCCAGGCTCCTGCACCTCTTCTAGCACTTCCTGCTCCAACACCTACACAGCCTACTCGCCAATTCAAACAGGCAATGAGGGACATGCCTCGAGGGCAGAGAAACATGCCTGCTTCCAGCTAGGAGGAATGTACCACGGCGTCAGACTTTCACATTAGCAGCCGTAGAAGCCGAGGCTGTAGGTTAAGATAACACTGGTAATTCTTTTTCACATTCTCAAATCCTTGTATCACTTTGTTATTTTTCATACACTATCAGTACTTCTATCACCAAACTTTTCTTGAATCCATTACACTTTCCTTTTACAAATTTCGAGGACGAAATTTTTATAAGGAGGGTAGAATGTAACAACCTTAAATTTTCTGTACAAATTTTTTCAAAAATACAGAAAGGGGTACTTTTGCCTGAGCACAAGTTATAAATTTAATTTTTTTTAAAGAGCAAGAAGGAGCTTGTAGCTCATTGGTAAGACCTTGCTCTGCTGAACCAAAGTACCAGACTTCAAATCCCATCACCCACATATTATTTTTGATTAAAATTCCTTTAATCTTTTAGAATCCCAAGAGTCTACACGTGCAAAACCCGTAAAACCAAAGGTCACACTAAAAACAAACGACCCCACTGTACTAACCAAGAGGCAAGGGACATGTGGCGGCCGAACTCGGCCTAACTCGGCCGGCGACTCGTTTGAATCGGCCGCCGCCGACGGCCGAGTTAGCCCAGAATCTGATTTTTCCCTTATGAAATTCTGTTCCTTTTGGTCTCCTTATAACCTCTGTACAGTTTAAAAACCCTGCACAGTAACAGAACCATTAAAACCCCATTAATCCTTTTTTTAATACAAATTTTAATACAATTTTATCACACCCTTTCATCTACCATAAACCCTAGATTTTCCTATAAATACCACTCCATTTCACACACCCCCTCACTCACAAACTCTGTCCAAACTCTCAAGAAAAATCCCAAGAACTTTTGTGTACAAGTGGAGTTAGCGAAGGGCGAAGCTCCGACGAACTTCTGACGACGACCCTAGGAGCTCCCGGCGACAAAACGACGCACCGGCACCTCCCACCACTCCCTCTTCCTCTTCTCTAATCTAAAATCTAGTAAATCCCTCCTCCCTCTTCTCTTTTCTATTTTGAAAACTCGTAATTCTAAAACCCGACAGAAGCGGAGTTAATCCGACTTCCGATTCGGTTTTCTTTAAAAGTTCCATTTTTTCTTAAACATAACAATACCAAACTCTCACAACATGACTATTAATCATTAACAAAATATATTGAACAAGTTCTATATCAAAAGAATGTATATTGTAATTTTTATCGCATTTTTCAGAAAAATACCATGTAGTTTAGTTTCGACATTAAATATCATAATTCCTTGCTATACCTTTAGATAGTTCGCGAGGTAATGACCTACCTCCTCACAATACTCATATGTGACATTGCACGATGATCTTTGGGAACATAGTTTTGGGAAAATACGGTTTTACACAAAACTACCTCAAACTTATAAAAACTTTTTTCTACAAGATTATGTATTTTAAACAAATCTTTGTAAAGCGCCGCTACAACCCATTTGGGAAACCTGTTCGGGATGGTGCGGATTATCGCACATCCTCAGGCTTAGTAGTGCGAGATGCAGACCTCCGCAAGGAGCATACGGTCTCGAAAGATTTAAAAATACAAATATCTTAAGAAAATGAGATTTCTAGAAAAAAAATAATAAATTTAATTATTTTTTAAATATATATGTATCATCAAAGTATCTATTTTTGATATAGTATAAACATTCCAACATTTCTAAATAAAAAAGAATCACCTTACATGAAAACACCATGCAATTTCATACAAGTTCAATACTTTACAATTAAATACCATGTATTATGAAAAATAGTTTTATTCACTAGAAATGTCATAATGATAAAATATATATCAATGAAAACTCTAAAGACGATAATAAAATACTTGAGGTGTATTTTGAAAATTATACAAAATTATTTTTACATAAACACCCCTCAAGTTTTATAAATTACAATAAAGACCCTAGTAAATATAGGTTTAAGCGAGACCAGTCTTTTGAGCCTCAAGGAGCCGGAGATATGGGTGCTTGCCTATTTATGGTAGACAACTTAACAAACGGTGTTATCAACACGGTAATCGTCTTTGAAAAAGACACAAATCCTGCCGTCCATATGCAGCGATTACCGATAACACCAAAACCTAATTCAGGACTTCAATTTCTTTTCTAATTGTCTGACTCAGACTGAGTCTCAATATAATTAATCTGACTTGAATATGATTCAAGTACAATCTACAATACTTCAATTCAACATGAATCCATGAATCCATATAATCAATCTGTTCAATCTATGCAATATGTATTGACCGAACCGAACCATAGATATACATCCATCTACATGATCCTCCAGTTACATCCATTTACTGATATCATGCTTTCGGTAAGTCATCCATCTATACAATCTATAATATAAGACAATACAATTTATAATACAATATAAACAATACAATCAAGACATCGCGGGGTTTAAGGGGTAGATTGGTACGGAAGGAGTTAAAGGTGGCACGAGGTGGTCACTTAAGACGTAATTACATCCATGCCGTTGTTCCGTGGTATTATCGACGGAGCCTTGTACTCTTGATTCCGTCCACCTTAGTCTCTGGTCTACTGAGACTCCTCTCGTATACACTGGCATCTTCTGTACCAAGCTACAAACAACAGCGTTAACACTAAATACAACATTATAACAATATAATACCACTTTAAAAGTTACACACACACTCTCTCTCTCTCTGTCTATTCTGCTTCTCCCTTATCTTTGGGACTTACCGAGCGATTGTTTGCCGACGACATTCCTTCTCTTTCTTCTTTGGAATATTGTCAGGTGATTCGAACCTTCAGGAGATCGAGCCCACCAGCGAGGACTTGGATCAGCTAGCCTTCGACCCGGAGCTCTAGATACTTGTACACTTCATTTCAGTACTTTCCATTTTCTGTTATGCCACTGTTTAGGCATTGTTTTTCATTCCATGTATTTACTTTTCCATGTACTGTAAAAGAATGTTAATAAATAAAGTTGCTGTTTATTTACATTCTGTCTCTTGTGTATATTTCTTTTATATTGCTTAGATACACTTAGCGTGTTTACTTCTGAGTAAATACGTAGCGGTCTCGTCACATTCTCTGCCCGTATACTGGGAAGCGGGGCGTGACAACTTATGAGCGCTAAAAGTAAACAGGCTAAAATCCACATTAGGAGTCACGTGTTAAACACGTGAGTTCTCTTGCCGCTGTTCAGTCGAAAATATTGCAAATTTGATGGAACATTTTCCTTACTTTTGTTAAGTACTTAAAGGTGTTTATCGTAATTATAGAACATATGTGGGTTTATCTGCAAAATACTCTTTACCATATGTTTATACACTATACTTAATATTATGAAGGAAAATATATGCATATAATATTTATATGATATTTTGATAATTTAAATATGCATATCATATCAAATAATCCTAATCAATATTTTTAAAATATCATATCATACTAATGGTTAGGATAATATTTCAAAATAAACAACATATATTACTAATACTATGAATTGAGATATTGTACAGATATGAGCTCAGGTCTGGAGATCGAGATATTCGAAATGTCAGGAATAAAATCTGCCGATAAAGTTGAATAAAATCATAAACACAGAGACTCAGAGGAAGATATAAAGAATCCAGGAATCACAACAATCTCCACGTGTCAACATAAGGCAGCACCAGAATTTTGAAGACCTGATCCCACCATACTGCCGCCCAATTGCGGCCAAATCCTTATATATGCAGTGGATCCGCAGCCCTCTGATGGCCATAGAATCTGAGATATTGTGGGTGTGATCATATCATAAAATAACAATACATGGGATCTAGGGTTTTTGCTTATAGGGCTATTTAAAGGACCGAGAGCTTCATATGAAAATTATCTCGAAATAGATCACTAAAATCATCGCCTAATAAATCACTGACAAGATCAAGAGATCCAAGACAGGTCCACGAATCGACGTGATCAATCGACGCATCATCTACTTCCTACGAGACAGTGATCAGGAGCATAAACTAGGGTTCTTGTATTCTAAATTCGACGGATTTGTAAATGATAGTTGATTAATAAAAAGATAGATCCTTAGTTTAATTCTTTGCATTTTACTTTTTGCATTTACTTTCTGCATTATGATATCTTCTCTCCTATCTCAACCATGCGTGAGTAATTCTACGCTTGATAGGGTTCGGATTAGGGTAGATCAATGGATGATAAAATCTCTTAACTTATTTTACATTTTTTAAGTTTATGAACTTTAGCAAAAGAATTGTTAATATCCTCATCGGACGCGCTACCAATTTATTGATAGTCTCGACCATGATTTGAGATTAAATTAACACTTATTTTGGTAAAGATTAGACATGAATAGAGGTCAATGAAGAGATAAGGGTTAAGAGTGAGAACCCTATTCCCTCCATAAACCCTAATCTTCATTCATCACTATCGATCTAGTTTTAAATCTATTAAAAGATAAAAGGAGTCATTTTTAATTAATCATCCATTAGTACTAAATTCTATGAACCCTACAAGCCTCTTCTTCATAAATTCTACATCTATGTTCAATATAGATCTAAAAACTATTCTCCCTATTTTCAATCAACCCGTCTAAAGAAAGTAAAAGGTTCGACGTTTCCCTGAGGACGACCTGTACCCATCTCGACTAGCTACGAGCGACACCGTTATTGATTGCGGTTACTTTACTTTATGAACACTTTTCAAAACACATCAATCAAATGGCGCCGTTGCCGGGGAAATGGCTGTAATTTTTTTCTTGCTATTCGAGTTGAATTCTTATTAATCCATACCATAAAATAATCCAAACCGCATCTTTTGTATTTAACGATTAGTGTGCGACTTTTGCGAGGGAATCTGGAGTCACTGGAGCGAGGAAAAAAATATTTAGAGACTTTCAACATAGTCTAGAGGACCATAGAGGAGCACTGTGGAAAAATTGTCAAGAGAACCCTCTACCCTGCGGCGGAACCGCGGCTGAAACAAGCAATTGGCCGCGGAACCGCGGCGGCTTTGTAGAGTTGTGCCACCAAAAATCCCCCAGGTGATTTTCTCTGATCTTCCTCTCTTCTCTACAATCCAATAATTTGATATTTTCTGCAGGATTCTTTGCAAATATCGCTGCTCAAAAATCTTTTTGCGTGTTTTGATATCGGTTTGTTTGTGAATATTTTAATACGGATTTTAAGGGGCAATAACCCAAATTCAGATTAGGTGGGGATTTCTCACCCTTCTTAGGCCCCACAAATCACAAAACAAGTATCCGCATAACCCTACATTAATTAAAAAATATCTAGACCAAGACTCTAAGGACCGTCGCACTCGATTAAGACAGAGGAGGGTCGTGGATAATCTATCGCTTATCCGCATCTCTCTTGTGGTGTCTAGGAAAGTGTGACTAGGGAAAATGGTTACTTAATTAGGCCCGCTATTTTCGGTAATTCGTGTAGCGGATACCTCCCACTTACATGGCCACAAGAGTGATAAAGAGGTAGTAGAGGATTGATCCTGCGACTTTTCCTTTGGAAGTCTAGAAGCGGTCTAGTGACTTGACCTAGGTAACCTTAGTTCTAGGGTTTGATTGTGCATTTTTGTGATTTGTTGAGTCAAGCCTCAAGTCCGACAGTTTTTCAAAACAAACCCCTTTTTAAATAGTTCTCACACACGCTGCCACGTGCGCTAAACCCGCTTACATGATCGGCTGGACACGGGATTCTAGTGCCCGTCTTGTCCGTGTTTTCGCTATCGACTCTGAAGTCGGTATTTCTTCATATTATTTTTCCCCTCCACCCACCACATTGACCGAGATGGACGGTTCTCCATCAGATTTTCACAACACCACCCTGCCACCACCGTAGGTGCGCAGAATCCTCTGCGCATCTCTCTTCAAGAAAGATGCTACCCGATACGTGGTCCCCTTCCTACTTGTCTATCTATTCCACCAGCCAAAGGGGATAATTTCGAAATTAAACCCCACTTCATCAACCTGTTGCCCAAATTTCACGGCTTGAATCCGAAGACGCATATGTTTTTAAAACCAAATTCGAAAACGTATGCGCAATGATGGGCACTACACAATTTTCTGTGGATGCTATGAGATTACGTCTTCTCTCTTTTACCTTGTGCGACCTAGCAGAAAAATGACTTTATAACACTGCCGCACACTCTATTGCCAAATGGGATGAATTCGTTATAGCATTCCTTAAGAAATTTTCTCCTAATCGTAAGACCGCCCATGTTTGAAGCAAGATCAACCAGTTTACCCAACTTCCCAACGAACCATTTTGGAAATGCTTTGAGCAGTTTAAGGATCTTCTTCTACAATGCCCCCATCATGGAATCAATAGATGGGACCTTTGCCGTATTATATATGAGGGTGTTAATCCAGCGACAAAACAGATTCTTGAAACTATTTATCAATGCCATTTCTAAAGACGATGGTGAAGCTTGGCAATTTCTGGAAGATCTCGCAAACAACCTTTGCAGTGGGAAAGCGTTAGACCAACATCGTCTAGGGAAGGTATCCATCAGCTTGATATTTCCATCGCAGTAAAAGCCGAAATGGCCGCTATACAAAGGAATCTCGAAGCTATAGAAACCAAAGTCTTTTCAGCCTCTCTAAACCAAGTTACGCTTCCCAAAACCGTGTGTGGTTGCTGTTCCGACCCATCACATTTGATGGAAGAATGTCCTTTAAATCCTCCATTTCAAGGTCAAGAACATACTAATTCCGCTTTTCAGCAACGACCTAGAAACGATCCTTATTCTTTCATATACAATAAGAGATGGAGGAATCATCCTAATTTTGCTAGGAGCCAAAACCAAACTCAAAATCAAAACCAGTTCCCAAGCAACTATCAAAGGCCTCCCCCACAGCAACAACAGCCACCACAACAAAATCATCACCCCTTTCAACCGCAATCTTTTCAAAATCAGGCCAACAATTTTGCACCTTATAATAATTCTTTCCCAACAGCCGGTACCGAAAAATCCTCTACACTCGAACGAAGCTTGGAAACGTTTATTAACCATTCCACGCAAACGACGGCTAATTTAATATCTTCTTTCCAAACATTAGTACATCACACCGCTTCCCACGGTGAAAGCATAAAATCGATAGAAACACAACTTACACAGTTAAATGCCGCGACAAGTGAGAGAGAGAAAGGAAAACTTCCATCTCAAGCTCTACCGAATCCTGACTACTCACAAAGTCATAATGTGAGTGTCGTAACCACATTGAGATCTAGAAGAGTGCTGAATAATCATGTTGGTGAACATGTTGATGACGTTGAATCAAATGAAACCCCGGCTATTTCTTCTAATCCTACTTCGTCCAGTCCACCATCTTCTTCCGAGCCTATTCTCCATTTTCCATTAGGCTCGAACCCTCATCCTACTTCCTTGAAGGAATTACCATCTACAACCATCCCAAATCCAATTTTGGGATCCATTCCATCCCCACAAACTTCTTCAATGTCGGACCCAACCATTATTGATAAAGCTCATTTTCCACATAGGTTAAGGGCCAACAAACCAAGTCCCTAAATGGAGAAGATTTTAGACTTCATTAAGAAAGTTAACATAAATATTCCTCTCCTAGATACTATCAAACAAGTTCCGTCCTATGCAAAAATTTTAAAGGACTTGTACACTAGGAAGAGGAAAACTCAAGTACCTAAAAAGGTTTTCTTAGCGAGTAATATGAGCAATTCTCTTACCCAATTGGTGCCCACGAAACGTAAGGACCCCGGTTGTCCTATAATATCTATAACCCTTGGGGGTAAAAATATCAATCGTGCTTTACTCGATTTAGGTGCTAGTGTTAACTTGCTTCTGTATTCTGTTTATGAGCAATTAGGGATTGGAGAGTTGAAACGTACGCAATGCACTCTCCAGATGGCCGATCGATCTATCACCTAACCTAGGGGTGAGCTAGAGGACATGTTAATAAAAGTCGGGGAATTTATATTCCCTGTGGACTTTATAGTTCTAGATACACAGCCTGTAGCGAACCCACGGAACCAAATTCTGGTGATCCTAGGTCGACCTTTCCTAGCAACGTCAAACACGATAATCAATTGTCGTAACGGTTCTATGAACCTATTCTTCAGGAAGATGACAATTAAGCTTAACATCTACAAGCTAGGAAGTCAACCATCAGAACCCTATGCTCATGTGTGCTCTGTCGAAAAGATAGCTTCCGACAGTTGCGAATTCGAGGACCTTCACAATATCGATCCTACCATTTATTATACACGTGAAGACCCTTTTGTCGACAAGTCCACACTTAAGTCCGAACCCTTTGACTTGTCGAATTATTTAGTCAAGCTATTCGAGTATCATTACTTCCTTTCTGATGAGACTATCATTCAGAATCTCGATGGAAGTTTTGAAGACATTTTTGCTGATAAACTCGCATTCCTAGAAGACTTGGGAGTTGTGATGAATCAACCGCCACCTAAAGAAGTTGAGCCGCCACCCTTTCTTCTTATCAAGAATGAGAATGCGAGTAGTGCACCATCATCATTTCGTCTATACCATCTGAGATGTAAACTCTATTAATTCCGCCTCCTATCTCCCCACTTCTGCACATCTATGATCTTTCACCAACTATGTTGTTACATCGATAAAATATTTGAATGGTTGGTGTTAACTTTTGGTCTTTGTAAAACTTTTCATAGACCAATAACCTTACCCCCCTCTTTATAATTTTAAATGCTTAAAACTGTTTTACTCAAATTTGGGGGGGGGGAGAAAATATTTTGGCTCTTGAAAGAAAAACAAAATTTTTACAAAATTGTGAGCCAAAAATAAGTTTGGGGGGAGGATTTCACTGTCATTAATTCCTGTCCCTGTTACTAACTTTTCCTTTCAAGTCTACAGGTTTTAAGTTTAAAAGATGACATCAGTGAGGACACTGCCGCAAATAGGTTTGGAGGAGGTTTGTGCTTATTCATGCATCAGTTTTGCATTATACTAAATAATAGCACAATTTTTTTTTGATAATGAAAGTTAGAAAGTGGAAAATTACATATGAAAGAAAGAAGAGTTTGAGAAAAGAAAGAAAGTTAGATGTTTTCTTAAACAAAACTAGTAATAAATAGTCATGAGCCGTTGTCCCAAGGGTTAGTAAGATGAAGGAAATTAGTAATCTGAGGATAAAAATATGTCTGAAAAATAGTCCCCATTCTTGAGTCCAAACATTTGAACGTTAATACCCTACTATACGCACTTGCACACATCTTGAAACTTGGGATAGTAGAGGATACCTTGAAATGCTCGTCTAAAAGCCTTAGTAGGAAAGAAACAGAAAATATAAATGGTGAAGAAAAAAAATGAACACTGGTTTTGCAATTACTTCAGGCAGCATTAAAAAATTATAGCGAGGGTGCTTTATCACCTAGTGTCTTATACCTACTGGTTTGGGAGTCACTGCTAAGCCTTAGGTGTTGCAAGATGAGGATAATTATGCTTTAACGAGTGAGCACATTTAGTAAACGGTCGGTTAGTACCT
The DNA here is from genome assembly GCA_030015575.1 of Agapanthus africanus. NCBI lineage: Eukaryota > Viridiplantae > Streptophyta > Magnoliopsida > Asparagales > Amaryllidaceae > Agapanthus > Agapanthus africanus. The sequence continues at coordinate 504,679,625 of JASDDO010000001.1, read as the reverse complement.
CAAGAAGTATTAACGGTCGCATGAAGAATGTGTGAGCAATTCCATCTGAAAATATTCACCGACTAAAAAGTACTAAGGAAGATGGACAAGAGTATGATAGCTTAAATTGAATTCTCTAAGTGTAGGGATGTCTTTTACACATACGTAGGGGTATATCATCGATGTTTGGAAGAAAGGTAGGAAGGAAGACTAAAGGCGATGTTTTATTGAGGGATGATGTGATTTCTGAATTCTTTTCATGACTATTAAGATAGGGCTTATGGCAACTGAAAAACTAGTGTAGTTTTAAACTCTTATTTTCAAGTTCTTTATTTTATATATTTTTTATTTTTGTATGTAACTTTCATCATCTTCCTTTTATTATGGGATTTTGTGGGTGTAATCTAATGAAAACACTCAGGAGACAACACTCCTCCTACTAAGGACATCTAGAGGTTGAAAGGCTTGTTGCACATGTTAAGTGCAATCGTATTGCCTACGAAAGTGTGCTAGGTTTTTCTTTTTCTTTTTTCCCCCTCTCTTGAATAACTAGTTTGCTCGGGACGATCAAAGTTAAGTTTGGGGGTATTTGTTTAGTTGAAAATATTGCACATTTGATGGAACATTTTCTTTACTTTTGTTAAGTACTTAAAGGTATTTATCGTAATTGTGGAACATATGTGGGTTAATCTGCAAAATACTCTTTATCATATGTTCATACACTATACTTAACATTATGAAGGAAAATATATGCATATAATATTTATATGATATTTTGATAATTTAAATATGCATATCATATCAAATAATCCTAATCAATATTCTTAAAATATCATACCATACTAATGGTTAGGATAATATCTCAAAATAAAGAACAAATGTTATTAATACTATGAATTGAGATATTGTATAGATATGAGCTCAGGTCTGAAGATCGAGATATTCAAGATGTCGGGAATAAAATCTGCCGATAAAGTTGAATAAAATCATAAGCGTAGAGATTCAGAGGAAGATATAAAGAATCCAAGTATCACAACAATCTCCACGTGTCAACATGAGACAACACCAGAATTTTGAAGACCTGATCCCACCATACTGCCGCCCAACTGCGGCCATATGCCTATATATGCGGCGGATCCGCGGCCCTCTGATGGCCGTAGGATCTAAGATTTTGTGGGTGTGATCATATCATCAAATAACAATACATGGGATCTAGGGTTTCTACTTCTAGAGCTATTTAAAGGACCGAGAGCTTCAGATGAAAATTATCTCAAAATAGATCACTAAAATCATCACCTAATAGATCATTGACAAGATCAAGAGATCCAAGACAGGTCCACGAATCGACGTGATCAATCGACGCATCATCTACTTCTACAATACAGAGATCGGGAGCATAAACTAGGGTTCTTGTACTCTAAATTCAACGGATTTGTAAATGATAGTTGATTAATAAAAAGGTAGATCTTTAGTTTAATTCTTTGCATTTTACTTTCTGCATTTAATTTCTGCATTATGATCTCCTTCTCTATCTTCTTTTATATCTCAACCATGTGTGAGTAATTCTATGCTTGATAGGGTTCGTAGGATTATGGTAGATCAGATAAATCTTTTAATTTCTTTTACATCTTTTAAAGTTTATGAACTTTAGCAAAATAATTGTTAACATCCTTATCAGGTGCGCTACCAATTTATTGATAGTCTCGACCGCGATTTGAGATTAGATTAACACTTGTTTTGGTAAAGGTTAAACATGAATAGAGGTCAATGAAAAGATAAGGGTTAAGAGTGGGAACCCTATTCCCTCCAAAAACCCTAATCTTCATTCTTCACTATCGATTTAGTTTTAAATCTATTAAAAGATAAAAGAAGTCATTTTTAATTAATCATCCATTGGTACTAAATTCTATGAACCCTACAAGCATCTTCTTCATAAATTCTACATCCGTGTTCAATATAGACCTAAAAACCATTCTCCCTATTTTCATTCAACTCGTCTAAAGAAAGTAAAAGGTTCGACGTTTCCCTGAGGACGACCCGTACTCATCTCGGCTAGCTATGAGCGACAACGTTATTGATTGCGGTTACTTTACTTTACGAACACTTTTCAAAACACATCAATCAGCCACATTCTTTGGCTGCGCTCACATACAAAGTACGTGAGCGCCCCAGTTTAAAATTCTCCCATCTGATAGAATTAAATTCTATTTGGGAAATATTTTCCCTGATCTTTCTAATATGCAAAGATCTTTCTCTAACAGAGAATCTTGAATTTAAAATCCAATGGTGATAAAATATCACCAATTAAACCATCTGATAGAATTAAATTCTATGTGGAAAATATTTTCCTGATCTTTCTCAAACTAGAAAGATCTTCTCTGTTAAACAGAGGACCCTTGGATCAAAAGATCCAACAGTGATTATAAAATCACCTATCGATCATATGATAGAATAAAATTCTATCATAGGAAAATATTTTACTAATCTGGTTAAACTAACAAGATATTCATATAACATAATTAAATTCTTTGTTAGGAAAATATATTCCTAATCTTGTTAAACTAAAAAGATATTCATATGATAGAATAAAATTCTATATTTGGAAAATATATTCCTAATCTTGTTAAACTAACAAGACATCCATATGATAGAATAAAATTCTAGTCTTGTTAAACTAACAAGATATTCATATGATAGAATAAAATTCTATCTTAGGAAAATATTTCCTAATTTTGTTAAACAAATATGAAATCTTCTCTGTTAAACAGAGAGCCCTTCAATTAAAAATCCAACGGTGAATAAAATTCACCGATTGATCTAAAAGATCATTTTGACTGATCATAAAATCAATCACGATCTCTCAATAAGAGATTTTCTCGACAAATTGATTTTTCTCTTTTCCTATAAATAGGAGCAAAGAGATTAATCGACGGGACACAGAGAAAAAAAAGGAGGAGGAAAAAAGGGGGGAGGAGGAACCCCCATAAGCTTCTGAAAAAGACAGAAAGATTCCAAAACAACAGAGAATTTAATTCTCAAGAAAGAAAAAGACTTTCCGCTTGAAAACCCTAGGTAAAGAAAACACAGAGATCAAAATAACTCTATTTACCTATCTAAGGGTTTAATCCTTTTAAAAGAACTTAGTTCTTTTTTTGGATCTGAGATCCACAAGGCAAGTCTCTCATAAATTAAGAATTTAATTCTCATCGGGAAGATCTTGTTTTTGAGAATCAAAGATTCAGAGAAGAACGAATTTAAAGAGAAAGAATATGGAGTCCATAATACTTCAGGAACTTAGTTCCTTCAAATCAAGAACTTAGTTCTTAAAGAACATGATCCCAGATCCTCAAAATATTGATCTTGGTGATCATTAATGGTCAAAATACCATGAACAAAGATTTAAGTCCTCTAAAAATATCAACAGAGATTAAATCTCCATATAAAAGAAACTAGTGCCTCACGTGTTTCCCACATGGACGCCCCGTTTTAACAGCGCCCGGTGCCTCACGTGAAACATGTAAGTCGATGTTGCACACCCCACGTGTTCGCGGGGAGGCGGAATTTGCAAAAAAAATGATTTTTACGGGTTTCGCAACACCGACTAGAACCAAGGATCGAACATAAACCCTAGCTAGCAAACTACATGAGGTTTAACTAATATGATACGAAGTTATACCTCACGATTCAAGTCCTTCGGATCTTCTCCGCTGTCCTCCTCGTCATCGTAGGCTCCAAGGATCAATCCGGATCGTAGCAACCTCGACGGCCTCCTCGAGTCAAAGACGATCCACCGGAGAGTCTATAGTCCGAGCTCCACCTCAAAACCGAGGTAACTAGGGCAACAAGCTTGCTAAACTTGATGGCCTAGGTGATGTAGAGTATGAAGATGGATTTATTTGTCTCTTGAAATCCTAGAATTCTCAACACATGAGAGCTTTTAGGGTTTTTGATGTGAAGAAGAAGAAGAGAGCTAACATGAGGAATGAGAAATGATTTTTGATAATGATAATGATAAAATGAGATGGCTACCTTGACTTGACTACAAGCATGGCATGAAAAATATCTCATCCAAAATATATAGTGCCACAAAATATCTTACAATAAATACCTAGTCAGAGAGTCAAACCAAGTCAAGTGGTCAAACCAAGTCAAATGGTCATACCAAGTCAAATGGTCAAATTAAGTCAAGTAGTCAAAACAAGTAGCCATGCCTCAATTATCATTTACAAAAATAACAAATACTTTCCTCTTCCTCATAATTGTTTTAATCAAGTAGTCAAAACCCTAATGAGGTGTCTCATTCTATGCCCCTCTCAGCCGTATATACATACCCGCATTCGTGTTCCGAGAAACACGAATACAAAGAGACGAAACTGATCCATTAATATAATACTAGGATCCGGCTTAAACCAAAGCCCACCAGTATTATCTGCCCGAACATCATATGCGCACAAGTGGACATACATGATCGAAGCCCTGCCGTAAAACCATACGGCCTCTACACCTTTTGCCCGGTGCAGGGAAACTCTCTATGTGGGACTCTAAAGACTCGACACTACGCTGGAAGTGGGTTTAACCATAGGCCGCAAGCGGTACTAGTTGCACGTAATGGTCCCCAGGTAGATGTCGATAAGAAGGCCGATGATGAAACCCATCCAAACTCCTACTGAGCCTGAATGTGACAATCTATATACAGTCCGGTCTGTTCGTATAAGAGTATCGCATATCAGGCCTAGGGGGCGGTAATCGTCAGACCCTTAATAGTGCAATAAGCCGTGTCGGAGAGTAGCCCAATACACCCTGAGAAACTACTGGAATACCTACCAGTAAATCTCGTTTGTCTTGACCAAGGACTTTGTGTAATAGCCTTCTGAACACAGCGCGATATCAACCCCCAATACCGGGAGAGACGAATCCAATCTAACCGCCACTGCCTCCAAGTGCTTCGGGACTGCACCCAACTACTACCTGTTTGCACGACTCCTTTGAGCCGTGGTAGGGTAGTAATCAAAGTACAGTGGGAACACACTTGAGGCGGAGCAGTGGTGTCAAGTCAACGGACTAAGCTGTACTTATGTCACCTGGGAACTGCTAACCGATGATAGGTATAATACCCACCAATAGTTCCCGATGAGTCCTATCCAGTGTACTCATAATCTAATGAGCACCTTCATACTATCTCCAATACGACGTACTGATGGCTGTGGGACATACCATCTCCCCTGCTGGGATGAGAAGCGTATACACTAGTCTACTGTGGAGTATCGATGCCCCGTCTCGATAATCCTACGACTAGGGACCTGTATAGGACGTGCTTATAGACTACCCAGCCCCCACTAGTGTGACTGCCATCACAACACTGGTAATCAAGCAAAGATCCTAAGGGCTCTACCAATATGTATAAGCGATATGCTAAGAAAACACATGCACATATTGAGGTAGAAACAAACCGGTAGCATACTACCATTTTGAGCAAGACTGTTACTATATCCGTGTATATCCCAAGTTCCCATTAAGTAATATACAATCCAGTTTGATACAACAACGGCCTCTAGGGCATATATCACTAACAATCTCCCACTTGCACTAAGGCCATATACTGGCATATCGCAGACCAAAAATCTCGAGTAGCTGTTCAGTTGATAAAACTGCACATTTATTATTACATTTTTCTACCATTTTCATATTAAAAAGGACTTTATTATAATATATCATATATATGAGGGTTTATGTGTAAAAATACTATTTTCCATGTGTTAATATATTATAATTATAATTTGGTAGGAAAATGTATGCAAATAAATTCATTGACCTAATCCTAGTAGAACTAAGTCTACTAAATATTATTTGAGATTGTTGTGCAGAAATTTTCCAAGTGTGCAGAATTTTTCAAAGACTAGAATCAAGGAGATCTATTTGTTGAAGAAGACTTGCCTAATTAAGAATCAAAACTTAGAGACCAAGTTTGGCAGCAACCACGAGAAGATTACCAAATTCTTAAGGTTCCAGATATCGACACATGTCACAGGGAGCAAGCCCTAAAAGCTTGATCAATTGATCTCGACCATTGGCTGCGGATCCGCGGCCAAAACCCCACTTGGGCCGCGGATCCGCCGCAGATATAGTGAGTTGGGAGTTGAGGATTTTTGGGGAAAATCTTTTCTATATTTTACTAAGTTTTCAAGCAAAAGATTGTGGCTTTGGACTATAAAAAGGCACCGAGAGCCTCTTGGAAAATTCATCAAGCCGACGCAATCACGAAGCCCCAGACGCTCACGCATCCAGGCTGATCATCAACTGTTCGTCTACCTCTTTAAGAAAGATCGAGAAGCAACTAGTTTTGTAATCATTTTCTACGGAATAAAGTGTAGATTGTTCAAGTTGATTAATAAAGGTAGTTATTTTATTTAATTCTTTTGCATTATGTTTTCCCTCTCTGTCTTTTCATCTTCTTCTCCCAACATGCGCGAGTAATTCTCCGCTTGTTAGGGTTCGTAGGATTAGGGTAGGCTAATGGACGATAAAAATCCCTAAACCCTTTTTAAGTCCTATAAAGTTTATGAACTTTATCAAAAGAATTATTAACATCCTAATCGGGCGCGCTAACAATCCTTTACTAGTTCCGACCGCGATTAGAGTTTAGATTAATGATTGTTTTGGTAAGGGCTAGATATGAACGGAGTTCCGTATCGATATAAGGGTTAAGAGTGGGATTCTTTTTCCCTCCAGAAACCCTAATCTACACGCATCACCGTCGTTCTAGTTTTAAATCTATTAATGGATAAAAATGGTAACTTTTAATTAATCGTCCATAACTACTAAATCCTAACGAACCCTATAAGCCCTCTTATTATATTAACTACATCTCTAAAATAATCTAGATCTATATTTTTGCATTCTTGCTTAACGTAGATCTAGAAACTTTTCACAAAACTCTTTATTCCTCCTCTCTTTTTCAACACATCTAAAATAAGAGTAAAAAGTTCAACGTTTCCCTTAGGACGACCCGTACTCACCTCGGTCTAGCTACACGCGACACCGTTCTGATTGCGGTTAAACTACAAACACACAATCTTTCGTGACAATCAAATGGCGCCGTTGCCGGGGATACGTGCGTAATTTTTTATTCTTACTATTTGTGTTGAATTCTTAGACGATTCATATCATTATTAACACAAAACTGCAAATTGCATATTTAACGATTGTCGTGTGAATTTTGCGAGGGATCTGGAATCATAGAATTGAGGAAACAGAGATTCAGAGACATTCATCAAGATCCAGAAGATGACAGGAGGCCACGTAGCAAATTTCATCACTTGATTCCTCTACCTCGCGGTGGAACAGCGGCACAAAGGTACTTTAGGCGGCGGAAACGCGGCGGAACAAAAAGATCTAAGGTTCATACTTCTCTGGTATCTTTTCAAACTCCTTCTCTCTCCCCTCAAATCCAATAAAATCTATCTTCTACAGGATTCTTTGCGAAATAGTGCCGTTCAAAAATCTTTTTGCAAAAGTTTTGTGATTGGTTTTGTTTTGCATATTTTAATACGGACTTTAAGGGGCAAAGACCAAATCAAGATTAGGTGGGGATTTCATCACCCTTCCTAAGCCCCACAAATCATAAACCGAGCATATAGATCTACCCTTCATTAATTTAAAAAATATCTAGACCAGACTCTAAGGACTGTCGCGCTCAATAAGGACAGAGGAAGGTCGTGGGTAATCTATCGTTTATCCGCATTACTTTTGTAGTGCCTAGGCAAGTGTGTCAAAGGCTAGTGGTTTTTAATTAGGCTCACTACTGTGGTTCCTTCCCACTTACCTGGCACTTACCTGGCTACAAGGGTAGTATGGAGGTGGTAGAGGATTGATCCTGCAGCTTGTCCTTTGGAAGTCTAGGAGCGGTCTAGAGACTGGACCTAGGTGACCTTAGTTCTAGGGTTGCTTGTGCATCTTAGGGTGATTTGTCTTGAGTCCCACTTTTTCATAAACAAACCAATTTTAAAATCACACACACGCTGCCACTTGCACACTTGCACTAAACCCGCTTAGTGCATGCTCGGCTGGACACGGGATCCTAGTGCCCGTCTTGTCCGCGTTCCTGCTATTGACTCCGAGGTCGGTACTTCTTCATCTTCTTTTCCCCCACCACCACACACCATGACCGAAATGGACGGCACTCCATCAGATTACACCACCACGCTGCAACCGCCCGTAGGTGCGCAGAATCCACCGCGCATCTCTCTCCAAGAGAGATGCTATCCTATCCGTGGTCCTCTTCCCACTTGTCTATCTCTTCCACCACCTAACGGGGATAATTTCGAAATTAAACCCCACTACATCAATCTGCTACCCAAATTTCACGGGCTTGAATCGGAAGACACATACGTTTTCATTACCAAATTCAAAAACGTATGCGCAATGATGGGTACTTCACAATTGACTTTAGATTCTACGTGCTTACGTCTTCTCCCATTCACACTGTGCGACTTGGCAGAAAAATGGCTTTATAATACTGCCGCACACTCTATCACTAATTGGGATGAATTTGTCATAGCATTTCTTAAGAAGTTTTACCCAAACCATAAGACTGCCCATATTAGGAGCGAGATCAACCAGTTCACCCAGCTTCCCAATGAACCATTTTGGAAGTGCTTTGAACATTTCAAAGATCTGCTTGTCCAATGCCCCCATCACGGAATACGAAGATGGGATTTATGTCGGATTATATATGAGGGCATTAATCCAGCGACAAAACAGATGCTTGAAACAATGTGTCAATACAATTTCATGTCTAAAGATGACGGTGAAGCATGGAAATATCTGGAAGACCTTGCTGAGCACACGTTGCAGTGGGAAAGCGTAAGACCACCTTCAACTAAGGGAGGTATTCACCAGCTCGATGTTTCTATCGCAGTAAAAGCCGAAATGGCAGCGATACAGAAGAAACTCGATGCTATTGAAAACAAGTTCTCATCATTCTCCCTAAATCAGGTCACGCTTCCTAAGACCGTCTGTGGTTGCTGTTCGGATCCTTCACACTTAACGGAAGAATGTCCTATGAATGCCTCGTTTCAAGCTAATGCTGCTTTTCAGCAGCGACCTAGAATCGACCCTTATTCTTCCACGTACAATCAAGGATGGAGGAATCATCCTAACTTTGCTTAGAACCAAAACCAACAAAGCAATTATCAAAGACCTCCTCCACAGCAACCACAACCACAGAATCAGCCCCCCTTTCAGTCACAGAATTTCCAAAATCCGGCCACATTTCTACACCACAAGTGGCCGGTACTGACAACTCACTTGCACAAACTTTGGATATGTTTATGAAACAATCCATGCAATTTTCGGCTGAGATGAAGTCTTCTATTGATACCCTAATGAAAAACTCCGCCTCCCATGGTGAGAGTATTAAATCAATAGAAAACCAAATCGCACAGTTAAACGCCGCAATGAGTGCGAGAGAGAAAGGAAAACTCCCATCTCAACCTATACCTAATCTTGGCCACTCACAAAGTTATAATGTGAGTGCTGTTACCACGTTGAGATCGGGAAAAGTGTTGAATAACCGAGTGGGTGAGCAATGTGATGATAGTGACACCAATGATACCCCAGCTTCTTTTTCTTCCCCCAATTCATCTAGTCTTCCACCTTCACCTGAGCCTATTCTCCGTTTTCCCCAAGGCTCGAACCCTTCATCCATTTCGCCAAATCTATCTAAGTCGATTCCCACTCCAGTTTTGGGATCGAATCCGTCCCCACAATCCTCTCCAATGTTGGACCAAACCCTTATTGATAAAGCACCTTATCCAAACAGGTTAAGGAGCAACATACCAAGTCCACAAATGAAGAAGATTGTGAAAATTTTTAAGCAAGTTAACATAAACATTCCTCTCCTAGATGCTATTCAACAAGTTCCGTTATATGCGAAAATCCTAAAGGACTTGTGCACTAGGAAGAGAAAAGTTCAAGTACCTAAAAAAGTTTTCCTTGCGAGTAATATGAGCACAGCTTTTACACAACAACTACCCAAGAAACGAAAGGACCCCGGAAGTCCTACAATTTCAATTTCTATTGGGGGTAAAAATATCAATCGTGCTCTACTCGATTTAGGTGCTAGTGTTAACTTGCTTCCGTATTCTGTTTATGAGGAATTAGGGATCGGAGAGTTAAAGCCTGCGCATTGCACTCTTTAGATGGCCGATCGATCTATCACCCAACCTAGGGGTGAGCTAGAGGATGTGTTAATCAAAGTCGGGGAATTCATATTCCCTGTGGACTTTATCGTTATAGATACACAACCTGTAGCAAACCCACGCAATCAAATCCCGGTGATACTCGGTCGACCCTTTTTGGCCACTTCCAACGCAGTAATCAATTGTAGAAACGGCTCTATGACCCTATCCTTTGGAAAGAAGTCAATTGAGCTTAACATTTACAAGTTGGGAAGTGAACCCTCTGAACCCTATGCTCATGTGTGTTCTGTCGAATTAATGGATGTCGACAGTAGCGAATTTGATCAACCTCATAATTCTGACTCTTTTCATATGATGTTGTTTGACACGGACTCTTCCACCAAGTTGTCCGGGTCAACATCTAACGCTGATGAGGAACTTTTTATAGAGTCGGACGATCCCCCCATTTTTTCTGATGACATTATTTTTCGGGGTATCGATGAAAGCTTTGAGGAAATTTTCGCTGATGAGCTCGCATTTTTACAAGACACGGGTGTTGAGATAAATCAACTCCAAGATGAAGAAATTGGACCTCCACCCCTTCTTTTGGACAATCATGATAATGCGAGTAATCCATCATTACTATCACTGTGCCGTCTCTCCAAATTAAGACACGATCCTTTTCCATTACACCTCTTATTACCTCCCCACTTCTTCTTGTCGAAAGGTGACATGTTCTTCCACCAACCTTGGTACTTCATAGATAAAATTTTTGAATGGTTGGTGTTGACCTTCGGTCTTTGCAAAGCTTGCCATTGACCAATAACCTTGACCCCCTCGTGTGATTTTAAAAGATTAAAATTGTTTAACTCAAGTTTGGGGGGGTGGTATATTTTGGCTCTTGAAAGAAAATGATTTTTACAAAATTATGAGCCTAAAATAAGTTTGGGGGAGGATTTTCACTTCCATATATTCTTGCCCCCATTAATAATTTCCTCCCCAGTCTACAGGTTTTTGAGCTTAACGGGTGACATCAGTGAGGACACTGTTGAAAACAGGCTTGGGGGAGGTTTGTGCTTATTTACACATCAATTTGCATCATATTTTGCATAAGCACAACTTTTAAAAAAAATTTATAACAAAAGAGTAGAAAGTGAAAAATTACATCCAAAAGATAGGAATAGTTTAAGAAAACCAAGAAAATTAGAAGTTTTCTTAAACGAAATAGTACTAAGTAGTTATGAGCTGTTGTCCCAAGGGTTAGTAAGATGAAGGAAGTCACTAATCTAAGGATAAAAATAAGTCTGAAAAATAGTTTCTATTCTGAAAGCCAAACATTTGAATGTTGATACCCTACTATATGCACTTTCACACGTCTTGAAACTCGGGATAGTAGAGGATATCTTGAAATGCTCTTGTCTAAAAGCCAAAGTATGAAGAAAATGAAAAAAAATGAAGAAAATATAAAATGGTGAAAAGAAAAATGAACACTGGTTTTGTATCGCCAAGGCAGCAATAAAAAAATATAGCGAGGGTGCCTCTTCACCTAGTGCCCTAAGGCCAACTGGTCTGGGAGTCACTGCTAAGCCTTAGGTGGTGCAAGACGAGGAAAATATTATCACCTAATCAGCAAGCACATGAGTAATCGGTCGGTTAGTATCTCAAGAAGTATTAACGGTTGCATGAAAATGTGTGAGCAAATCTAAATATTCATTAAGTTAAAAAGTACTGAGATAGATGGACAAGAGTATGATAGCTTGAATTGAATTCTCCGAGTGTAGGGATGTCCATTACACACACGTAGGGGTATATGATCAATGTTTGGATGAAAGGTAAGAATGAAGAATAAAGACGATGTTTTATTGAGAGATGATGCGATTTCTAACATTTTTTCATGACTATTAAGATATGGCTTATGCCGACTGAAAAGCTAGTATAGTTGGAAACTCTTATTTTCAAAGTCTTTCTTTTATGGTTCTTATCTTTATATGTAAATTTCACTATCTCTTTGTTGTTATGGGATTTTGTGGGCTCCTCCTACTAGGGACACCTAGAGGTTTAACGTCTTGTTGCACGTGCTCAGTGCAATCGTGTCTGCCTACGAAAGTGTGCTTAGTTTTCTCCTTTCTTTTTCTCCTCTTGAATAAACTAGTTTGCTCGGGACGATCAAAGATAAGTTTGGGGGTATTTGTTCAGTTGATAAAACTACACATTTATTATTACATTTTTTCTACCATTTTCATATTAAAAAGGACTTTATTATAATATATCATACATATGAGGGTTTATGTGTAAAAATACTATTTTCCATGTGTTAATATATTATAATTATAATTTGGTAGGAAAATGTATGCAAATAAATTCATTGACCTAATCCTAGTAGAACTAAGTCTACTAAATATTATTTGAGATTGTTGTGCAGAAATTTTTCAAGTGTGCAGAATTTTTCAAAGACTAGAATCAAGGAGATCAATTTGTTGAAGAAGAGTTGCCTAATTAAGAATCAAAACTTAGAGACCAAGTATGGCAGCAACCACGAGAAGATTTCCAAATTCTTAAGGTTCCAGATATCGACACATGTCACAGGGAGCAAGCCCTAAAAGTTTGATCAATTGATCTCGACCATTGGCCGCGGATTCGTGGCCAAAACCCCACTTGGGCCGCGGATCCGCCGCAGATATAGTGAGTTGGGAGCTGAGGATTTTTGGGGAAAATATTTTCTATATTTTACCAAGTTTTCAAGCAAAAGATTGTGGCTTTGGACTATAAAAAGGCACCAAGAGCCTCTTGGAAAATTCATCAAGCCGACGCAATCACGAAGCCCCAGACGCTCACGCATCCAGGCTGATCATCAACTGTTCGTCTACCTCTTTAAGAAAGATCGAGAAGCAACTAGTTTTGTAATCATTTTCTACGGAATAAAGTGTAGATTGTTCAAGTTGATTAATAAAGGTAGTTATTTTATTTAATTCTTTTGCATTATGTTTTCCCTCTCTGTCTTTTCATCTTCTTCTCCCAACATGCGCGAGTAATTCTCCGCTTGTTAGGGTTCGTAGGATTAGGGTAGGCTAATGGACGATAAAAATCCCTAAACCCTTTTTAAGTCCTATAAAGTTTATGAACTTTATCAAAAGAATTATTAACATCCTAATCGGGCGCGCTAACAATCCTTTGCTAGTTCCGACCGCGATTAGAGTTTAGATTAATGATTGTCTTGGTAAGGGCTAGATATGAACGGAGTTCCGTATCGATATAAGGGTTAAGAGTGGGATTCTTTTTCCCTCCAGAAACCCTAATCTACACGCATCACCGTTGTTCTAGTTTTAAATTTATTAATGGATAAAAGGGTAACTTTTAATTAATCGTCCATAACTACTAAATCCTAACGAACCCTACAAGCCCTCTTATTATATTAACTATATCTCTAAAATAATCTAGATCTATATTTTTGCATTCTTGCTTAACGTAGATCTAGAAACTTTTCACAAAACTCTTTATTCCTCCTCTCTTTTTCAACACATCTAAAGTAAGAGTAAAAAGTTCAACGTTTCCCTGAGGACGAGCTACACGCGACACCGTTCTGATTGCGGTTAAACTACAAACACACAATCTTTCGTGACAATCAATAGCCTCTCGAACACTGTCTGAGGGATGGCCCCTGTGAGTGGATCTGCAGTGTTTTTCTCCATATCTACTCTCCTCACCTCGATCTCCTGGGGATCAATGATCTCCCTGATCAGGTGGTACCTCCTCAAGATATGTCTGGATTTCTGATGGTACTTGGGTTCCTTCCCTAAAGCTATAGCGCTGTATGTTGTCACGATACTAAAGTATTGGACCAACAAATGGAAGGAGCCACCTGAAGTACATTTAAGAACTTCCATATCCAGACTGCCTCTTTTGCGGCGTCTCATGCAGCGAACTACTCCGTTTCCATCGTCGAGTCAGCAACGGTGCCCTACTTGGAGCTCTTCCAACAGACCGCCCCTTCACTGAGGGTAAAGCCATAACCCAATATGGACTTGGAGTCATTCTTATCACTCTGGAAGCTGGAGTTAGCAAAGGCCTCTATCTGGAGGTCCTTTTCCGCCATACACCAAGAACATCTCCTTAGTCCTTCTCAGGTACATGAGAATGTTCTTTACTGCTTCCCAGTGCTTCTCCCCTGTGTTTGGCTGATACCGGCTTACCACGCTCAGTGTGTAAGCTACATCTGGTCTGGTACACAACATCACATACATTATAGAGCCTACCGCAGAAGTGTAGGGTATAATCGACATGCGAGCCTTTTCCAAATCAGTCTTTGGAGACATCTCTTTGGAGAGGGTGATTCCGTGACAAGCCGGTAGACTACCGTGCTTAGAATCATCCATACTTAATATTTTCAGTATGGTGTTGTTGTACCTTGACTATAAAAGTCCCACCATCCTCTTTGATCTATCACGATAGATCTGGATCGCCAGAATGTAGTTGGTATCACCCAGGTCTTTTATGGAGAACCTCTGTGACAAGAATCCTTTGACTGATTGTAGCATAGGAATGTCATTTCCTATCAAGAGAATGTCATCCACGTATTCAACGAGGAATTCCACAGTTCTTGCTACAATCTTACTATAAATGCATGGTTCATCTGGATTTTTGATAAAGTCGAATTCTTTGACTGTCTCAATAAAAAAAGATGTTCCAACTCCGCGATGCCTGCTTTAAATGGACTTAAGCAACTTGCACATTGTCCCGCTGCTCCCACTCTAATTGAAACCCTCTGGCTGATCCATATAGACACACTATTCCAAATAACCATTTAGAAAAGTAGTCTTTGCGTCCATCTGCCAGATCTCACAATCTTAGAAGGCAGCAATGGCAAGAAGGATCTGAATGGATTTGAGCATAGCCACTGGAGAAAAGGTTTCATCATAGTCCAAACCAGGTCTTTGACGAAAACCTTTTGCAACAAGTTTAGCTTTATAGGTTTCAACCTATCCAACTACACCAATCTTCTTTCTGAAGATCCATTTGCATCCGACAGGTTTTACCCCTTCTGGAGCAATGTTCTAAGTGTATACTTTGCTGGTGTACATGGACTCCATTTCGGTCCGTATTGCATCCAACCATTTTACCGAGCCGCCGCTCTAAATGGCTTACTGGAAGCTTAGTTGGCTCATCATTTCTAATGACACAATCCTCTCGAACCCCGTCTATGAGAAAACCGTAGTATCTCTCGGGCGGATGAGACTACCTACTAGTCCTTTGGATTGGCGTAGAAATGTCCGGTTCTTTTGAAACCTCTGGTTCTACTATACTTTCAGTAATAGTTTATGGTTCTGGAATTTCTTCCAGTTCTATTGCGCTCCCACTATTTCCTTTTACAAAAAATAGTTTTTCCAAAAAATGGGCATGACGAGGAACAAAAACCTTTCGTTCCTCTGCGTAATAGGAAAGATACCCCCTGGAGTTCTTTGGGTATCCCAAAAACTTACACAGTACTGAGCGTGCCTCGAGCTTGTCCGTATACTGCTTTTCAACAAAAGCTGGACATCCTTATATCTTCAGATACTGAAGATAGGGTTTCTTCCCACTCCACATCTGATGTGGTGTGGTAGGCACAGTCTTGGTAGGAACCTTTTTCAAAAGATATGCAGCTTATTCTAGTGCATAACTTCAGAAAAATTGCAGCAACTCAGCGTTACTCATCATGGAACGAACAATATCCAATAGGGTTCTGTTCCGCCTTTCCTATACACCGTTGTGTTGTGGTGTGTATGGAGAAGTAAGCTGAGAGGGAATTCCATTCTCTTTTAGGTAATCCAGGAACTCGGCAATTTAAGTATTCACCACGTCGGTCAGATCTCAGTGTCTTAATACTTTTGCCTGTTTGTTTTTTCCACTTCATTCTTATATTCCCGGGATTTTTCAAAGGGTTCGGATTTATGCTTTCACAAGAAGACATGTCCTAACCTAGAGAAATTATCCGTAAAAGTAATGAAATAGGAATAACCACTTCATGCATCTGTAGATATTGGACTACACACGTCGCTGTATATGAGTCCCAAGAGCTTGCTCGCTCTTACTCCGTGTCCAGTGAACGGAATCTTTGTCATCTTTCCTACGAAACAAGATTGAAAAGTTTTATAAGACTGATATTCGAACAGATCCAAATATCCCTCTCTATGTAACTTCGACAACCGTGTTTCATTGATGTGACCCTGTCTACAATGCCATAAGAAAGTTTTATTTAATTCTGGAGACTTTCTTTTAAGTGTGTTCTGGACATTTGAAAACCTGAGCTTGATTCAATATATAATGTCCTCTAGTTTACTTGACCTAATCAAACTTTGATTTAGGTGGATGTGAACCACATCGCTTACAAACTAAACTTGGTACACACAAACAGTTACGTAGAATCAATATCTGCCCACTTGTCAATTCTAGATGATATACCCTACGGATACAGCGTCCACGCTCATTCCGTTAGCATCCCCGAGAGTCATATCACCTGCCTGATAACTCTACGGTTTCTCAAAGCCTGTAATGAATTAAAGATATGGGATCCTGATCCGGTATCTAGAACCCAGGAAGTAGAGTTAATTGACAGACCGTTTTCAATCATAAACACACCCGAATTCGAAGCTAAAATATGCTTTGGATCATGGATTCTGGCTTTCCAAGCCCTGCATTCCATCTACCAATGCCCTTTCCCGTAACAATAGGAACATCCTTCTTTCCCTACTGTTAACCCCGAAACTTTTGCCCTTCCCTTTTATTCTACCTTACCGACACCGCCTATCGGCTTTGTGGAGGTCTTCTTCTTCTTACCCTTGGCATCCGCATTAGATCCAGAAGAGGAAGATTCCCTAATAAGCAGAGCGGGTGTCTCCCTGGTTTTTTTCAGGGTAACCTCAACTGGAAGTATAACTTTCTTCCCCTGGACGTAAGTAGGAGGTAGGGACTGTAGAATCAAGTCAGCATATGACTCGTTCTCCAACGTGGTCTCCAGGTCCTTGAGCTTTTTAATATAGCTAATCATTATAGGGACGTGGTCCCCTACAGATGATCAGACAGCCAACCTCGCTTGAAGCAATTCCTTCGAGGTATCATATCTGTCACGACCCAAGTTAGGCACATGACTGGCACTTAGACAACGTAACGTCAACAGGCGTAACGCAATTTAAGTAAGCCGAAAATCCAGCAATCTAAACCATTACAAGAAGGAAAAGATAGAAACATTTGGAAATATTAAGCAAAACTTAAAGCTTAAGTTTGTTTTCATAAAAATTTCGGCAGCACCTCCTTTGTAAAAACTAGCCCCGAAACGAGTACAAACATAAGATATAAGTAAAGCATCCCCAAACGGGAGTAAATCTCGCCCAAAGGCGGAAACAACCACCACAATAGATATACGACGTCGTGGCGAAGGAACAACATAAAAGAGGTAATCAACATAAAACAAAGGCCGGCTCACACGAGCACGACACCCAGAGTCACAAGAATATACAACATCGATCCTCACAACTCGTCTCTAAGTCAATAAATGAAGGTGGTAGATGGAGAGTACTAGATACAAAAGATATACAATGAAAATCATCGGATAACCGCAAACCCACCTATAGCAAAAGGCCTCACAGCTAACCGTAGCGGTATCCGCAAAAGTAGAGATAATAAGACACCCTGCCCGACTACTCTGAGGGTCAGACTTGCATAACAGTGTGGCACAACGGGGGTGAGTTTACAACTCGTGAATAGTAAATAACATCATACTGTAATCGCAAGTATGCACGAACAATGATAAATCTATCACATGTAATTTGATAGCATAAATATGGTAATATGGATATGCAACAATCATGATCAAGGTACACCACCAGGATACTACATCTACATGAATCAAATGCATATCAAATAAATCCTGAGTGTGGGATAAATAATAAACCTCATGCATAAATCATCAGTATGGAAAAACCCTGGTGTCCATCAATGACACCCCAAATCCCAAAATCCTCAGCCACCGTCACCAGGACCGGCCCTCATATCCGTACATCTCATGGAACCTGAGTGTCCAACATCGACACTTGAAACATCATGAAATACTCGTGTCCAACATCGACACTTAAATCCACGTACCATGGGCTCCGTCTGCCCGGATCGGCCCGCGGGCTCCGGCAGTACGAATCGGCCCATATCTATCTCACGACTCCGGTCGATATCCTCCGGATAACCGCCGAGTCCAAAACTATCACTGGTAGGTAGTAGTCCTCCTTCCAGGCTCATCGGCTAATCTATCGACATACTTTTCTTGCCCCGGGGTACCATACCGGGTCCACCATGAACCCGCAAACGGCCACATCCACTCCTCGCATCGGGTTTCTAACACAAGTCTCAGAATCGAGAAACTCATGGTGGACGCACTGAAATATCATATCAAGAGAAACCGGGTTTTCAAAACAATACACATTTCTTGAAATATCCCCGCGGTTCTCAAATCCAGAAAATCACATGAAATGCATATCTCAATGCGTAAATCCATGTAATATGATGTATGCAATATAGAACGGTAATATGAGCATATCAAAGAAAAATCCGCTATTTAAATGCATCAAGTTATTAAATATATCACGCGGTTCCCAATTATCCAAAATCCAATACAACATCATATAAAGGTGAACATGTAGTTATAGCAAGGTATATGTGTACGCATGTAGGTATGCAAGCAACTATATTTCATATGTGCAATCGCACAAGAATCAATATCTTAATATTACTAACCAATCCAACATCACATATGTATATGGGTTGTGCGTGTCATGGAAATTACCGACGGAGTGTGTATAGCATACAATTAGTGCTCGTGCAACATGAACCATCAATAATAATGCAGTGTCCAATGGTTACAAGTACATGCACAACAAGTAATAATATGCAATGATGTTCATGCATAATCTCTATATGTGCGTATAAACATGCAGCTAATATCATATCATATCTATCCCTGACGCTTAACGCCATACGGGCGATTTCCCCGTTGATGTTAAATCTACTCACCGACGATCTCGAGCTAGGTAAATCCAGTCACCCGCTTCCCTTTCTTCGCGGTGTTCGAAGTCCCCGCCTGCGATCCTGTTAACACAAAACATAACAAGTGCAATCTCAGTAACCAACCAATATCACGTACAAACTACGTTTGACCGACGCACCAACTCCAATCCAACTTTCAAGTGTTCGTCTAGTGGCTAACGTGTGTAGTGACACCCCGAAACCAACCCAAGTGCAGCAGCTACACAAGATCACGAACCGTGTCGGATAACGCAACACGTGTAGTCGTAACACTAGATTATAGCAAAGTGATCCCAGATTTTGATACACAAACAATTAGTGAAAGTTGTAAGTTCCACGAGACCACATACAACCCCAGAGACCTACGACCAAGACTCAAGACCCCAGTCCCCATTCTGGCCGAAATTTGTGGCGAGAAGCAATAAAATTGCGGCCATGAAAGAAAGGAATGGTCTCAGGTTTTTATGGTGGGTTCTATACCTCAAAACTAGGTCTCTGTGATGGCAACTTCTAAAACAAAAACCTGGTTCAACAGCAGATTCACTCGAGACACAATACATTACTAAAATATGATATGTTCCCAATAACTCTACCTTTAGTGTTATAAACCACAACTACAAGGCAACACAATAATATAAACACCTAATTATCAGTTAGAGGTCATTACCTAGCCACTCTTGCTCAAAAATCCAATCTTTCCAAGCTCCAAGTCAACCTAGTGGCTAAATCAAGACTTATGAAGTGTTTTCATGGTTTTTAATGAAGTTTTGCAAGGTTTTGTGATGAAGTAGTGAGGGTTTCAGTTGAGAGTTGAGGAGACGAAGAAATAATTGAGAAAGAGATAAGAATGAGAGAGTGATGGGAGATAATGATGAGAGGGTGAGTGTAGGGTGGGTATACCCTTTACACTTACTCTCTCCCTCACTCCATTAATGCAAGCACTAATTCCCTCCATGACTCACCTAGCCACTTCTCCTCAATCCAAAGCAAGAAGATAACTCTCACACAAAATATCTAAGTGCAAGGTAAAATCAAGGTATGGATTAGTTTAAGGTGTCATGGCTACTTAACAAGATTAACACTAACTAACCCTCACATTAACATGCACAAGTGTGTGCAAGCCATAACAAATAATAATAAAATATTAATTAATTGTTATAAAATGTGAGGAAACCAATTTGGTAAACTTTTCCTTAAAAACCCGCATTATCGCTTAATTAACATTTATCGCATTCTAAGGTGTTACAATATATTGCGATAAGAGATTGCTCTCCATATAAAATATATGGAGAGCGCCAAACGATAGGCAACGGTTCCTGTTAGTTATATGTATGCCCTAGAGGCCATTACTGTACATTGGATGTATATTGTAGTGGATGCTGGGACATATATAGGGAGGACTTTCTTTCTCGACATGATAGTATGCTATCTGGTTACTCTTTACCTTAACGTGTACATTGATTGTCTCTCTGTTACATGTTGGTAAAGCCCTTAGGATGTGTACTTGACTACCTGGACTATGATGCGGATCATACTAGTGGGGACATGGTAGTCCATAAGTACATCCTTCAAGGTCCCTAGTCGTGGGTGTATCGAGACGGGGCATCGATATACTAGAGTAGACTAGCGTATACCTTCTCGACCCATACAGATGGGCGATGGATGTCCCATATCCATTGGTGTTTGACATCAGAGATGATATACGGGTGCTCAGTGGAGACTGGGTACACTGGACGGACTCACCGAGAACTCCCAGATGGTATTATACCTTACGTCAGATGGCAGTTCTCTGGTGACACTGGTACAGAATAGTCTGTTGACCCGAGATCGTCATAGAGTCTTGTGTGATTCCCACTGTACTTTGATTTCCACCTTACCACGTCCAAGAGGGCGTGCAAAACGGTGGTTTTTGGGTACAGTCCCGAATCACATGGAGGCAATGAGCGATATGAGGGGATTCGTCTCTCCCGGTATAGGGAGTTGATGTTGCGCTGTGTTCGATTGGCTATAACCGAAATCCCTGGCCAGGGTTGCTGAGATTTACTGGTAAGTGTTACCAGTAGTTTCTCGAATTGTTATAGACCACATATCGACACGACTTATCGAGCTACTGGGGTCTGACGTTTACCACCCCTAGGCGAGATATGCGACATATCAGACGGACAGACCGGACTGTACGGTAAGTGTTACTGGTTGGATTCACAGGAGTATGAGCGGGCTTGCTCGTCGATCTTCTGATCGCTCACTACCCGGATGGCCGTTACGTTTAGCAGACCGCTTGCGGCTTGTGGATGCTTGATATGATCATCATCTGCTGCCGGCGTATTGACGAGTCTTTAGAGTTCTACACAGAGGTTTCCTGGCTCAAGAGAAACGAAATAGGAGCGCATATGAGATATGCGCGGGGCCGAGAATAATGAGTGTATGTGATACCGTATTCTATTCTCGCGATTTGTATCATTGGCAGGTTATATGTGATATAGCCGGTTTACCGAATCAAGTGTTGATTCGATACATTGATACACTAGATACTAGTCGGTTATATGCGATATGACCGGATCATTAAATCAAGTGTTGATTTAACGATTTAATGCATAATTATATATTTGATATATTACTTAGCATTAACTAGTATTGGTTCACATTAAATGGATATTCTCACTTTATGTGCACATTGTATATGTGATATATTTTTGTGTGCACTTGCTTGTATCATGTTTGATGATACATGCTTACTTGAGTTTGTGTAAAGATTAAACCATGGTTACTTAAATGGTTAGGGTCTTGATTTTCATATCTATTTATTTATTTATTTATTATGGAAAAGCTAAAGAGAGAATGGTGGCTTTCTTTGTTTGATATTGAAGCTTCATGAAGCTTTGACTAAGTCACCATTTTGTCTTCATGCTTAACCCTAACCATTCACCTAACCCTAGTTTACTCTCTACACTTGACCATGGTTGGAGTATGATAAGTATTCCTAATATTTTCTTTTTTAAAATATCTTATCATATTCTTTCATCTTCTTCTTCTTCTTCTTCTTCAAGAAGAAACCTTGCCTCCATCAATGGCAACCAGTGAAAAAGAGTGAGAAATCCAATTCTAAAGTGAACCCACTTCCTATTTCTTCATCCTCTACCTCTTGCCAAGTAGTATAGGGTGTTTTCTTCACAAGTTTCATGACTTGGTGAAGTTGGAGCTTGATCTAGTGTTGCCTCGACGTAGATCATCTTCGGCATCGAAGCCGACGACCAAGCCCGCCCATTTCTCCGATGAAACCGACGCTAGAGCCCGGGATTCTATTTGGACAGCGAGGAGACTTCATCATGGAGCTATGGAGGTGGAGGAATGGATCTACAAAGGTTGTATTTCCGTTCTTTTAGTTAAGTTGTTAACTAGTTTCATTGTTTCGCCTAAAATTCTAGTTAACGATCCGTATTAGAGTTTCTCGGCACTTGTAAAATTTGAAATTGGCATGGTTGATGCCTTGTGAGACCTCATTAGCGTGCCTAGGAACCCTACAGTGGTATCATAGCCTAGTTAGAGCCTTAGGCGATGCGTAGACGAAGTTTGAAACCCGAACGAACCCGAAACCCTAATCCGAGACCACTCTCTGTCCAATTTTTGAAAATGTGGATTTTTCAATATTAAAAATATGCAGAAAATTCAGCAGGGTTTTCTAAGAAAAACTGTGCAAAACGAGATCATGATTCCACTACAGTGCGGCGGAACCGTGGCATTAGCATAGCTAATGCGGAGGTTCCGCGGCAAGTTTGTCCCTCCTCCCAGTACTTTTTGCACAGTAACTCTTACATTTTAATGCTGTATTTTCTGGGAATTTTTAATTTGACTCAAGAGTTGAGTGTTCTGGGGTTGTATTGGGAGTTCGTATATTCGATCGGATTATCAAACTTTGTCTATGTGTTTTTCCGGGTAATTTTAGAATATGTTAAAAAGTTCGACCGGATATAAATACCCACTTTTTCCCCTGCCGGGAAATTTCCAATTGTTAGGATTTTTCCGTGGTTTAAAGACGTTCTAAGTAGTGCAAGTAACGCGATGGTCCCTCTAGAAGACAACAAACCTTAACTCGATTATGTGACCATCTTCAACTGCCCTTTGAATCTTTGGGTTTGGGGCAGTACGGCGTGCCACATGTGAGGCGTTGGCTTGACCCTTCTACGGCTGGACCGTTGGTACTAAGGCATGAAGTGAATGTCTTTAGACTTATTTCATGTGTTGAGCTGTATTGGGAAAACCTGGGTGTACGATTGTTCGATCGGAAAGTTTAATATTTTCTATTTATCCGGAATGTGATACAATAATTGGAATTCACAAGTTGTTATGAGATAACTGAATGAATGTTATAAATCTAGCGGTTTAGTCTCACTTGATCGGTTGCCACGGAATTTTGATGTGATCAAAAGTCCGACGCAATCACGTAACGTACGCGGATACTCGCCGGATAAACTTAATAGACAGCTACACCCCTTAGCCCCGACCAAGTGACTATAGGAGAACCCCGTCGCCGAAAGCATCCGTCCGGGTGCTCGCGGTAGCGGTGTTCCACCTTGGTGCACTTCGTCGACGGTATCGGGGGTGCGGCCGTCTACTGAAGTTTGCGACGAGCATTCGATCAGGATGTCGGGAATCTTGTTGAATTGCCCGACTTGATATTGAAAAGAGTTTTCGATAATGAGACTAAAATGCGGGGTTTATAATTGTTAGGCATGCGATGTCTAAGGAATTCATTTGATTAGGCATGCGATGTCTATGGAGGTTGCGGATTCCAACTATTGTAGTTTTACACTTTCTTTTCTGTGACCGTAAGTGTAATATGTGATATCGCCGGTTTCGTTGGTATATGCCAACGAAAATTGGGATACGCATGTTTACTTGCGTTGATGACATGTGATGTTATGTGTTGCTGGATATGTTATATTGGATCGTCGTGTTCGAATAGCCGGGGTTTTTTATGTGAGATGAGTGTTTTTCATTTTCATTCATGTAAAAACTTGTATGTAATATTCTTTTATTGGGGAACTTCCAGGTTGCGGAAAATGTCACCCTTTGTATATTATTTTCTTTTCCACACTAGGATAGACCCAAGGAGGGGAGCACAAGTAACCGGGTTCTGGAGTCCAGTGGGAGACCAACTCGAGGAGTCGAGTCCGGGTCTCCTAACTCTAGAATTGGTAGGGTTGCTTGCCGCTCTCGTAGGGGTCTAGGGGTGTGGGTTTGGCTATTCATCGCGACCGTGGAATCCGTGTTTTATACTGGCTCGTATTGAAAACACGGACGTCCTAGTATATCCAATATTTCATATGTTTCTTCTGCTGCGATATCTGTGATGTGATCATGTGATATGTTCTGTGATGGATACTTTATATAGTATATATGATATATTATATAGGCGTTACTTATGTTTTACACCCGCGCTAGCCCTGCCCCGCTCTGCCGTTAGTTACCTAACCTAACGGTGCACGAGGGGACATCGAGGCGAATGCGGATGGCATAAGTGTACGTCGTATTTATCTGTGATGTTTAGGTGATTTAAATGATGGGACTTCATTAATATGATTAATGGAAATAAAAGAAACCTTAAGATGTTGTAGAATCGAATTTCAAAAATAAAAAGGGTAGCTACAGTTCTTGTTTTGCACAGCGGTATATGTGATAGATCCTGCACCTTATTCGATGAGGAAAGGACCGAGATCCCTTCACCGGGAGTGACTCCTTTAGCAATAACTGGCAGATACTACACACTCGGTTTGTCTTTTGATTGCTTTTAAGAGTTTCTGCTTTGCACAGTGATATATATGATATATCCCGCACCTCATTCAACGAGGAAAGGACCGACGATCCCTTCACCGGGAGTGACTCCTTTAGCAAAACTAGAAAAGCCTCAAAAGCACTCCATTTTAAAATCATTTGATTCTACAACGATATCAAGTTCATTACGCAATAGGTTTTCAGAAAAACCTGTCGTAGCCCTCCGTCATTTCAGATAAGTCCTGTTTAGTATTCGTGCTGCGTTTGTTGACCTTGTCAAGGCGCAGTGTGCGGTAGCTAACCAGTATTTATCTGCTTATGCATATGATGCAGATTGGGTTAGGGTAGTCGTGCGGCCTTGTTGGCCTTGTCAAGGGTCGTGCGGGTGGGTTTGATTCAATCAAGAAATGACGGGTTGAACTTGACTTGCGATCTATGGTTTGTTGACCTTGTCAAGGTCATAGATCGTTCGGGGCAAAATATTATCGGGAATTTCAAGTGTTGAAATTTGCAATGAGATTGCATACCTTCTATGAGATAGTTGGATCCCGATACCCGCTGCGAGTAATTGTTACTCCTGGGAGAGTTTTACACATTACAATTAGCCGATCAAGTAGGTGTCTAGAAAGGTGTCAACGGGGTTACGCCTCTGGGAAAACAAGGTTTACATTAATTAGGTTCGTGCGAAAGCACGGGGGACCTCCCTCAAAGTACCGACACTGGCCTGGCTGAAAGATTGGCGAACTTGTAGTGTGTAATTAATCCCGGCTAGTCTTTCCTTTTTGGGTTTGAAGAAAGATTTGATAAAAAGTAGTGGGAGCCATCCTGATTAGATAAAATAATAACCAATCTATTCTTGCAAGAGCGCACGCTGAGTGTTTTCTTCTCTCTCTCTCCAGGTAGCGACCATATCACGCCTTAATCAAGAAAATAATACGGAAGTATTGACTAAACCCACTTGTTATACTGAGCTGGGGAACGTTGGTCCCGCTCCAACTTATAATTGTTATAAGAAAGAGCAAGAAATTGGGGATTACCAGAATTCCCGTGCCGCCTAAACGAAGAAAGTGCATATGATGCATCTCCTTCGGGTGTGTTCCTTATATAGAACTGTTTCTCAGTGTCCTTTACGTCCTGGATATATGATACCAGATCAGGATCCTGCATATGTAATTTGTTACATGGGCTACAGATAGGTAAAGAACTGAAAACGGATGATAAGTTTCATGAGGCAGAAAACGGGGCAAGTGTTGCAGCCAAGTCTGTTGGTCACTGTCACCCTGTATTACCAATACATTGATTCTGAACGAATGTTATTAGATACCGAACCTGATATACAAAATCATATCAATTTCTTTATTAGTAAAGAAAGGATATAATTTTGTATTGTTGGATAATGTTTTGAACATTTCCTATATCAAAAGTTGATCGGTTCAAGCACGTTATCTAAAAGCATTAATGTTCTAAATCAAACTACAGTTCTTTAGTATACGGAACACACACAAGAGGAAGAGTTCAGAAATGAACGAATCCTTCTTGAGGCATTGTAGACTAGGTCATATCAATGTGACCCGACTAGCTGAAGTTACATGTAGATGCATATTTAAATCAGTTTGAATCTACATCTTGTGAAACTTGCCAGTCATGTCACAAAGATATAATGACACCAGCTCTGTTTATTGGAAACAGAGAAAGAGTTAGTGAACTCTTGGGATGATACATGTTGATGTATGTAAGGTCCCCTGTCTACACATGCCAAGACCGGTTCTTTGTACTTCATTACATTCTCTGATAATCTCTTTAGATTCAGACATATGTTCTTGTTGAAACACAAGTCCGAACCTTTTGAGATATTCACAGAATATAAGTTAGAAGTAGAGAACCAAAAAGGGTATAAGTATTATGTCCTTTGATGAGATCGAGGAGGAGAATACTTGAGCACCGAAATCCTGGATTATTCTAAAGGAGAATGAGATTCTCTCTCAGCATTACTCCTCCGTATACACCATAGCACGATGGTATATCGGGGCGGAGCAATAGCACCCTATGTGATATGGTGTGCTCTATGATGAGTACTACTGTGTTTCCTATTTTCTTTTGGGAGTTATGCACTTGAGAAGCTGCATACCAATTGAATTGGGTTCCAATCAAATCAGTTGCCTACCGCTTCATATGTGATATGGAAAGGGAAGAGCCCATATCTTAAGTTGGTTAAGATTTGGGGTTGTCCGGGCTATATCTAAAAGCATAATCCGGACAAGCTCGAGACAAATACTGTTATGTAGAACTGGAATGGTTCCAGCCATACAAACTGCAGATGATGATTTGATAGAACCAAACGATTCAATAGTAACCAACGAACCTCAGCCTCTCCGCCGATCTAGTAAGGTTCCTCACCCACCTGAGAGATACTTCGGTTTCTCGATGACAGTGGGAGCAAGGATTGCATCATGAGATGATGACCCAACTAGTTTCGAGCTGGCCATCAAGAGTGTGACTCTGTTAGAATGGCTGGATGCTTAGCGATCTAAGATGGAATCCTTATACACCGACAAAGTATGGACTTTGGTTGCTATATCTGAAGGGTTAAATCCCCATCAGGAGCAAGTATATCTTGAGAAGATTACTTGGTGTACATGGAAAAGTTGAGACTTTCAAAGCTAGACTTGTTAAAGGTTTGCATCATTGACCAGGTGTGGATCATGATGAAACTTTTTCTAAAGATCTATGCATAAGTCCATCCAGATCCTACTTGCCACGGCTACATACCATGACTACGATATCTGGTGGTTGGGTGTCATGACTGCTTTTCTAAATGATGTTTTGGAAGAGAACGTCTATAAGTACACAGCCAGAGGGCTTCATAGACAGTGGGAGCAGCGGAAACGTGTACAAGATGCTTTATAGGATAAAGCAGGTATCGCGGAGTTGGAACATCTGTTTTGATGTGTTAGTCAAAGAGTTTGACATCATCAAAATGGTAGACGAACCTTGTATAAACAATAAGGTAGTAGGGAGTATTGTGACGATCCTCGTAGAGTACGTGGATGACATGCTCTTGATAGGGAAGGAGTTTCCTATGCTACGCTCGGTCAATCTCCGCTTATCACAATGATTCTCCATATAGGATCAAAAGTGATACCTCCTAAATCCTGGGTTTTGGATCTATGAGATAGATCTAATTGGATGTTAGGATTCTCACTAGTTGTAGTGAGATGGTATCAACAGATCCTGGGGAGAATCACTGGAAGGGTTCCAGGGTGATAATGACGACTGAATGTCAGTCGCAGGCATTGTCTTTACCCTCAGTAAAGGGACGGTATGTTGGAAGAGTTCCAAGCTATATACCGTGGCATACTAGACGATTAAGGCTGGATACATCGCTACTTAAGATGCTACCAAGGAGGATGTTTGGGTGTATATTGGTTCATGAGATGAACTACGTTCCAACCATTGTGAGACAATGGAGTTGTGGCTTATGCCAAGGAACGCCGGTCCCATCAGTGATCCAGATATATTCTAAGGCAGTATCACCTGATCATGGAGATGGTTGATCTTCAGGGTGATCGAGGTAAGGAGAGTATACTCAGAGGACAACACGGCGGATCCACTCACAAAGGCCTTTTCCCAGAGAGTGACTTTTATGGGATGCTTTAGTATGAGATACTACAACCACTGCTATCAGATGGCCCTAGTGCAAGTGGGAGATTGTTAGTTATATGTATGCCCTAGAGGCCATTACTGTACATTGGATGTATACTGTAGTGGATGCTGGGACATATATAGGGAGGACTTTCTTGCTCGACATGATAGTATGCTATCTGGTTACTCTTTACCTTAACGTGTACATTGATTGTCTCTCTGTTACATGTTGGTAAAGCCCTTAGGATGTGTACTTGACTACCTGGACTATGATGCGGATCATACTAGTGGGGACATGGTAGTCCATAAGTACATCCTTCAAGGTCCCTAGTCGTGGGTGTATCGAGACGGGGCATCGATATACCAGAGTAGACTAGCGTATACCTTCTCGACCCATATAGATGGGCGATGGATGATCCCATATCCATTATTGTTTGACATCAGAGATGATATACGGGTGCTCAGTGGAGACTGCGTACACTGGACGGACTCACCGAGAACTCCCAGATGGTATTATACCTTACGTCAGATGGCAGTTCTCTGGTAACACTGGTACATAGTAGTCTGTTGACCCGAGATCGTCATAGAGTCTTGTGTGATCCCCACTGTGCTTTTATTTCCACCTTACCACGTCCAAGAGGGCGTGCAAAACGGTGGTTTTTGGGTACAGTCCCGAATCACATGGAGGCAATGAGCGATAGGAGGGGATTCGTCTTTCCCGGTATAGGGAGTTGATGTTGCGCTGTGTTCGATTGGCTATAACCGAAATCCCTGGCCAGGGTTGCTGAGATTTACTGGTAAGTGTTACCAGTAGTTTCTCGAATTTTTATAGACCTCATATCGACACGACTTATCGAGCTACTGGGGTCTGACGTTTACCACCCCTAGGCGAGATATGCGACATATCAGACGGACAGACCGGACTGTACGGTAAGTGTTACTGGTTGGATTCACAGGAGTATGAGCGGGCTTGCTCGTCGATCTTCTGATCGCTCAATACCCGGGTGGCCGTTACGTTTAGCAGACCGCTTGCGGCTTGTGGATGCTTGATATGATCATCATCTGCTGCCGGCGTATTGACGAGTCTTTAGAGTCCTACACAGAGGTTTCCTGGCTCAAGCGAAACGAAATAGGAGTGCATATGAGATATGCGCGGGGCCGAGAATAATGCGTGTATGTGATACCGTATTCTATTCTCGCGATTTGTATCATTGGCAGGTTATATGTGATATAGCCGGGTTACCGAATCAAGTGTTGATTCGATATATTGATACACTAGATACTAGTCGGTTATATGCGATATGACCGGATCATTAAATCAAGTGTTGATTTATCGATTTAATGCATAATTATATATTTGATATATTACTTAGCATTAACTAGTATTGGTTCACATTAAATGGATATTCTCACTTTATGTGCACATTGTATATGTGATATATTTTTGTGTGCACTTGCTTGTATCATGTTTGATGATACATGCTTACTTGAGTTTGTGTAAAGATTAAACCATGGTTATTTAAATGGTTAGGGTCTTGATTTTCATATCTATTTATTTATTTATTTATTATGGAAAAGCTAAAGAGAGAATGGTGGCTTTCTTTGTTTGATATTGAAGCTTCATGAAGCTTTGACTAAGTCACCATTTTTGTCTTCATGCTTAACCCTAACCATTCACCTAACCCTAGTTTACTCTCTACACTTGACCATGGTTGGAGTATGATAAGTATTCCTATTATTTTCTTTTTTAAAATATCTTATCATATTCTTTCATCTTCTTCTTCTTCTTCTTCAAGAAGAAACCTTGCCTCCATCAATGGCAACTAGTGAAAAAGAGTGAGAAATCCAATTCTAAAGTGAACCCACTTCCTATTTCTTCATCCTCTACCTCTTTCCAAGTAGTATAGGGTGTTTTCTTCACAAGTTTCATGACTTGGTGAAGTTGGAGCTTGATCTAGTGTTGCCTCGACGTAGATCATCTTCGGCATCGAAGCCGACGACCAAGCCCGCCCATTTCTCCGATGAAACCGACGCTAGAGCCCGCGATTCTATTTGGACAGCGAGGAGACTTCATCATGGAGCTATGGAGGTGGAGGACCGGATCTACAAAGGTTGTATTTCCGTTCTTTTAGTTAAGTTGTTAACTAGTTTCATTGTTTCGCCTAAAATTCTAGTTAACGATCCGTATTAGGGTTTCTCGGCACTTGTAAAATTTGAAATTGGCATGGTTGATGCCTTGTGAGACCTCATTAGCGTGCCTAGGAACCCTACAGTTCCAACTCACTCAAGGACCTCGAAAGGACCTACAAATCTGGGACTAAGCTTCCCCTTTTTCCCAAATCTCATAACGCCCTTCATCGGAGAAATTCGCAGGAATACATGATCCCCCACCACGAACTCAAGTCTGCGACGATGACAGTCGGCATAAGAATTCTATCTGCACAGGGATGCTCTCATCCTGTCCTGAATCAGCTGGATCTTCTCCGTAGTCTCCTGAACTAGCTGGGGTCCTAAAACCCTACTCTCGCTGAGTTCGGTCCAACAGACTGGCGATCGACACTTCCTACCATACAAAGCCTCAAAAGGTGCCATCTGAATAGTCTCCTGAAAGCTGTTGTTGTAGGAGAACTCAATCAACGGCAAGTGACGATCCCAACTGCCACCAAAATCAAGCACACACGCACGAAGCATATCCTCCAGAGTCTGTATAGTCCGCTCTGACCAACCATCGGTTTGCGGATGGAAAGCGGTGTTAAAACTCAACCGGGTACCTAAAGCTTCCTGAAACTTCTGCCAAAGATGGCTAGTAAACTGGGTGCTTCTGTCAGATACGATGCATGTGGGAACGCCATGCAAACGCACAATCTCATCTATATACAACTGAGCATACCGAGCATAACCGAAAGTGGTCTTCACTGGAAGGAAGTGAGCCGCTTTCGTCAATCGGTCAACGATCACCCAAATGGAGTCATACCCCCGACTGGTCCTGGGTAGACCCACAACAAAGTCCATGGAAATCTGCTCCCATTTCCACTCAGGAATGGGTAAAGGCTGCAACTCTCCAGTCGGTCTGTGATGCTCAGCCTTGACTTGCTGACAAGTCAGGCACCTCGAAACGAAGTCTGAAACATCGCGCTTCATCCCTTCCCACCAGTAAATGTCTCTCAAGTCACGGTATATCTTGGTGGAACCTGGATGAACGCTAAAGACTGACTGATGTGCCTGCTCTAGGATCTCGCACCTCAACCCATCAGTATCTGGTACACACAAGCGAGTCCCGTAATGTAGCACACTCTGGTCATCAATCATGAACTCCGACTCTGTACCCTGCCGAACAAGCTCAAGAATCTCAGACAAACGGGCATCACTGGGCTGCGCCTCACCAATACGATCAGGTAGAAGTGGACGGGCGCGGACGTGAGCAAGCTGTCCCCCAGTAGAAGTGGACTCAAACTGTACTTTATCATCGCATAAGGTCTGCCAATCTGCAGAAGACTGTCTCTGAACTGTGCTCAACTGGGACAAGTTACTCCCGGGCCTACGAGTCAAAGCATCAGCTACCACATTCGCCTTCCCTGGGTGATAAAGGATCTCACAATCATAATCCTTCGCAAGCTCCATCCACCGGCGATGTCTTAGATTCAGATCTCGCTGCTGGAAGATGTACTTCAAGCTCTTGTGGTCCGTGAAAATCTGACACGACTCCCCTTACAAGTAATGTCTCCAAATCTTCAGCGCAAAGACCACCGCGGCCATCTCAAGATCATGGGTGGGATAATTCTGCTTGTGCTTCATCAGCTGCCTAGAAGCATAAGCAATCACTCTATCATGCTGCATTAGTACACAACCGAGCCCCACTCGAGAAGCATAACAGTAAACGACAAAGCCACCCGATCCAGAAGGCAAAGATAGGACTGGTGCAGTCGTCAATCGAGTCTTCAACTGCTGAAAACTCTGCTCGCATGCATCAGTCCAAAGAAAAGGAACCCCCTTCCGGGTCAGTCCGGTCAGCGGTGCAGCGATACTCGAGAAATCCTGCACGAAACGGCGGTAATAACCAGCTAAGCCCAAAAAGCTGCGGACCTCTGTCACAGATACAGGTCTGGGCCAAAACTGTACAGTCTCGATCTTCCTCGGGTCCACACGAATACCGTCTCCCTTCGCCACATGACCCATGAAGTCAACTTTATCAAGCCAAAATGCGCACTTTGAGAATTTAGCATACAGCTGGTGCTCTCTCAATGTCTGCAAAGCAATCCTCAAGTGCTGCTCATGCTCCTCACGACTCCTAGAGTAGACCAGAATGTCATCAATAAACACAATAATAAACTGGTTGAGGAACGGGCTGAAAATCTGGTTTATCAGATCCATGAACGCTACTGGGGCATTGGTGAGTCCGAACGACATCACCAAAAACTCATAATGCCCATAGCGTGTACGAAAAGTAGTCTTCGGAATGTCATTATTCCGAACCCGCAACTGATGATAACCTGAACACAAATCAATCTTAGAAAAATGTTTCGCACCCTAGAGCTGATCAAACAAATCGTCAATGCGAGGTAAAGGTTACTTATTCCGCACCGTAACTCGGTTCAATTGACGATAATCAATACACAACCTCAAACTGCCGTCCTTCTTCTTGATGAACAGAACAGGAGCTCCCCAAGGCGAAACACTCGGACGCACAAGTCCCCTATCAAGCAACTCTTGCAATTGATCATTAAGCTCTCTAAGCTCCACTGGGACCATCCGGTAAGGCGGTATAGAAATAGGCTCCGCGCCGAGAATCAGATCAATGCAAAGCTCAATATCGCGCTCTGGCGGAAAACCAGGTAACTCGTCGGGAAAAACGTTGGGAAACTCTCGCACGATAGGAACCCGGTCCAACGACTCTACCGTGGCTCCAGTATCTCGAATGAAAGCCAAGAATCCCCGACATCCTCTCCTCAAAAGCCGACTAGCGCAAAGGGTTGAAATCAAACTGTGAGGGGCGGCACCACGGTCCCCCTGCACAACCCGAACAGACTCGCCCGGAAAACTAAAACTGACTGTCTTCTCACGGCAGTCCACAGACGCATAGCAAGCAGCTAACCTGCCCATGCCAAGGAGAACGTCGAAGTCCAACATATATAGAAGGATCAAGTCGACGGACGAATCTCTATCTCCAATACAAACGGCACACGAACGAAACACATGTCGCGCAACAAAAGAATTGCCAACAGGAGTAATCACAACAAGCGGCTGATCTAGCAAACACGACTCTCGGCCCAACCTCGGCACGAAGTGTGTAGAAACATACGAGTGCATAGATCCCGGATCAAATAAAACATGTGTATCAAAAGAACATACAGAAAGAGTACCTGAAACCACTGCATTGGACGCCTGCACGTCCTGATGAATCAAGGCAAACACTCGAGCCTGCCCTCTACCGGCGACTGGCTGACCTCCGCCTCTACCACCCCGTCCTCTCGAAACAAAACCACCGTGACCACGACCTCTCTGAGCATGGGTCGACGCGTAACAACAACAGGCATAAAAGGCAACGCTCTCTGAGGTGGAGAAGGTGGTAAGGTAACATGTGGTACAGCTGCCTCATCCTCAAGTTCCTTAGTACAATCTCTGACTCGATGATGCAAACTCCCGCACCGGAAACATCCAGATGAAAACTGCTGACTGCTGACCCTCCTGAGGATAAGAGATAAATAACTGGCCTCGCCCCGAGCTTCCACTACCCCCAGTACCTGAACCGAATATGTCACGGCGTCTAAACGTCTGTCTCCGTGTTGATACACCAGTACGAACCCTCTTCGGTTCCCGAACAACCGACGTCTCAGAAAGATGCTCCTCAACCAATAGGGCTGCGTCCACCGCTACTGCATACGTGTCACAATGCTGAACGCTGATAGCAAGGAACAACTGGGTAAGTAGGCCTCGAACAAACCTCTCGACCTGCATCTCCTCAGTAGCTACCAAATACGGAGCATACACAGACAGCTCGGTAAACCGCACATCGTATTCAGCCACCGTCATACCCAGAGTCTGGTGTAACGACTCGAAACTGCACGCTCGAGCATCCCTGACGCTCTGCGGAAGAAAACGGGCAAGAAACACCGCCACGAATTCAGCCCAGGTCATAGGAGAAAGATCTGCGGCTCTGCCCTTCTCTAAAGACTCGCACCACTTCTGGGCCACACCCTCCAGACGAAAACTCGCGAACTCTACCTATCTCGCGTCGGAGCATCTCAGCGAATGACATATCCTGGCCATCCGATCGATAAACGACTGGGGATCCTCAGCTGCATCGGTGCCAGTGAAAACCGGAGGCTTCAGCCTCATTAACTCAGATAACGATACAGTGATCACCTCTGTAGCTGCAGGTACAACTACCTGAACAGTAGGCACTATCGCGGTCCCCGCAACAGGTGGAACAGCCTCCTGTCTCTGCGCTCGACTGGCCTCAACCAACGTCCCCATCATCTGGTGCACATCCTGCATACCGGCCTCAAGCCTAGCAATACGGTCCATCGAAGGTGGATCAATCTGCTCCTGCATAATGGGCATACCGCCCGGGTCAGTCCTCTTCTCG
The DNA here is from genome assembly GCA_030015575.1 of Agapanthus africanus. Lineage (NCBI taxonomy): Eukaryota > Viridiplantae > Streptophyta > Magnoliopsida > Asparagales > Amaryllidaceae > Agapanthus > Agapanthus africanus. Next base: position 504,644,420 of record JASDDO010000001.1, on the reverse strand, counting down.
GACGAGTCAACTCTGACTTCGGCCCTCACGGCCGCTCTCTGCGTCCTCGTAGTCTTCGGCGGCATAAAGGCTGGAAAAGGAAACAGGATTTGATAAGGACACAAAAATCGAATCACAAGGATGTATAAAATCATGGAAGAAATTTCAAGCAATAAGTCCTAAGGTCACTTAGGCGGAGTACCGTGTCGTATGTATACCGTGGAACATACACACGCTACGTCACTCTGCTTAAGCTACCTTTTCCATCATATCAAGGTCATTCTACACTCCGAAAGGTAAAACCCAGCGCTCTGATACCAACATTGTCACGACCCAAGTTAGGCACATGACCGGCACTTAGACAACGTAACGTCAACAAGCATAACGCAATTTAAGTAAGCCGAAAACCTAGCAATCTAAACCATTATAAGAAGGAAAAGATAGAAACATTTGGAAATATTAAGCAAAACTTAAAACTTAAGTTTGTTTTCATAAAAATTTCGGCAGCACCTCTTTTGTAAAAACTAGCCCCGAAATGGGTACAAACATAAGATATAAGTAAAGCATCCCCAAACGGGAGCAAATCTCGCCCAAATGCGGAAACAACCACCACAACAGATATACGACGCCGTGGCGAAGGAACAACATAAAATAGGTAATCAGCATAAAACAAAGGCAGGCTCACACGAGCACGACACCCAGAGTCACAAGAATATACAATATCGATCCTCACAACTCGTCTCTAAGTCAATAAATGAAGGTGGTAGATGGAGAGTACTAGATACAAAAGATATACAATGAACATCATCGGATAACCGCAAACCCACCTATAGCAAAAGGCCTCACAGCCAACCGTAGCGGTATCCGCAAAAGTAGAGATAATAAGACGCCCTGTCGCGACTACTCTGAGGGCCAGACCTGCAAAACACTGTGGCACAACGGGGGTGGGTTTCCAACTCATGAATAGTAAATAACATCATACTGTAATCGCAAGTATGCACGAACAGCGATAAATCTATCACATGCAATCTGATAGCATAAGTATGGCAATATGGATAAGCAATAATCATGATCAAGGTACACCACCTGGGCACTATATCTACATGAATCAAATGCATATCAAATAAATCCTGAGTGTGGGATAAATAATAAACCTCATGGTCAAATCATTAGACTGGAAAAACCCTGGTGTCCATCAATGTCACCCCAAATCCCAAAATCCTTAGGCGCCGTCATCAGGACCGGCCCTCATATCCGTACATCTCATAGAACCTGAGTGTCCAACATCGACACTCAAAACATCATGAAATACCCGTGTCCAGCATCGACACGTAAATCCACGTACCATGGGCTCCGTCTGCCCGGATCGGCCTGCGGGCTCCGGCAGTACGAATCGGTCCAAATCCATCTCACGACTTCGGTTGATATCCTCCGGATAACCGCTGAGTCCAAAACTATCACCGGTAGGTAGTAGTCCTCTTGCCAGGCTCATCGGCTAATCCATCGACATACCTTTCTTGCCCTGAGGTACCATACCGGGTCCACCATGAACCCGCAAACGACCACATCCACTCCTCGCATCGGGTTTCTAACACAAGTATCAGAACCGAGAAACTCATGGTGGATGCACTGAAATATCATATCAAGAGAAACCAGGTTTTCAAAACAATACACATTTCTTGAAATATCCCCGCGGTTCTCAAATCCAGAAAATCACATGAAATCCATATCTCAATGCGTAAATCCATATAATATGATGTATACAACATAGAACAGTAATATGAGCATATCAAGGGAAAATCCGCTATTTAAATGCATCAAGTTATTAAATATATCGCGCGGTTCCCGATTATCCAAAATCCAACGCAACATCATATAAAGGTGAACATGTAGCTATAGCAAGGTATATGTGTAAGCATGTAGGTATGCAAGCAACTATATTTCATATGCGCAATCGCACAAGAATCAATGTCTCAATATTACTAACCAATCCAACATCACATATGTATATGGGTTATGCGTGTCATGGCAATTACCGACGGAGTGTGTGTAGCATACAATTAGTGCTCGTACAACATGAACCGTCAATAATAGTGCAGTGTACAATGGTTACAAGTCCAGGCACAACAAGTAATAATATGCAATGATGTTCATGCACAATCTCTATAAGTGCATATAAACATGCAGCTAATATCATATCATATCTAGCCCTGACGCTTAACGCCATACGGGCGATTTCCCCGTAGATGTTAAATCTACTCACCGACGATCTCGAGCTAGGTAAATCCAGTTACCAGCTTCCCTTTCTTCGCGGTGCTCGAAGTCTCCGCCTGCGATCCTATTAACACAAAACATAACTAGTGCAATCTCAGTAACCGACCAATATCACATACAAACTACGTTTGACCGACGTACCAACTCCAATCCAACTCTCAAGTGTTCGTCTAGTGGCTAACGTGTGTAGTGATACCCCGAAACCAACCCAAGTGCAGCAGCTACACAAGATCACGAACCGTGTCGGATAACGCAACACTAGATTATAGCAAAGTGATCCCAGATTTTGATACACAAACAATTAATGAAAGTTGTAAGTTCCACGAGATCACATACAACCCCAGAGACCCTACGACCAAGACTCAAGACCCCAGTCCCTATTCTGGCCGTAATTTGTGGCCAGGAGCAATAAAATTGCGGCCATGAAAGAAAGGAATGGTCTCAGGTTTTTATGGTGGGTTCTATACCTCAAAACTAGGTCTCTGTGATGGCAACTTCTAAAACAAAAACCTGGTTCAACAGCAGATTCACTCGAGACACAACACTTTACTAAAATATGATATGTTCCCAATAACTCTACCTTTAGTGTTATAAACCACAACTACAAGGCAACACAATAATATAAACACCTAATTATCAGTTAGAGGTCATTACCTAGCCACTCTTGCTCAAAAATCCAATCTTTCCAAGCTCCAAGTCAACCTAGTGGCTAAATCAAGACTTGTGAAGTGTTTTCATGGTTTTTAATGAAGTTTTGCAAGGTTTTATGATGAAGTAGTGAGGGTTTCAGTTGAGAGTTGAGGAGATGAAGAAATAATTGAGAAAGAGATAAGAATGAGAGAGTGATGGGAGATAATGATGAGAGGGTGAGTGTAGGGTGGGTATACCCTTTACACTTACTCTCTCCTTCACTCCATTAATGCAAGCATTAATTCCCTCCATGACTCACCTAGCCACTTCTCCTCAATCCAAAGCAAGAAGATAACTCTCACACAAAATATCTAAGTGCAAGGTTAAATCAAGGCATGGATTAGTTTAAGGTGTCATGGCTACTTAACAAGATTAACACTAATTAACCCCCATATTAACATGCACAAGTGTGTGCAAGCCATAACAAATAATAATAAAATATTAATTAATTGTTATAAAATGTGAGGAAACCAATTTGGTAAACTTTTCCTTAAAAACCTGCATTATCGCTTAATTAACACTAATCGCATTTTAAGGTGTTACAATATATTGCGATAAGAGATTGCTCTCCATATAAAACATTGTAATGGAGGAAGATGGAAACTAAGTCCATCTTCTCGTGCTGCCTCTGGTATACACCATCAACTGAAGCTAACACGAGGCACTTGGCATTCACACTGTCATTTTCTCTTGTCTTACAGATATCCTTATCCGCGACGGTGGAAACTGGACCTGGGACGGCGGGTGCTTGAGTAGTCTTGAGGTGGTCCAGCTTGTCATAGGTAATGGACATCTGGACAAACCTTTTCCAGTCATTATAGTATAACTCAGTCATTTTATTATCTATCTGTAACCTAATCTGGTCACCTAGTCGCTGCAATTAGGAGAGAGAAGAATACATTCAGTATGATGCTCTTGCAAGTTTAGATTGGTTTTTAATTTATCTAAACATGATGGCTCCCATTGTTTCTCGAATCCTTTCTCAAACCATAAAAGAATAATTAGTTAGGATTGATCTCACCGTACAATACTTGCTTAACCGTTCGGCCAGGCTAGTTTAGGTACTTCGAGGGAGGTTTTACGACGCTTTCGCGAAGTTCCTTAATTAAAAAACATCTTTTCCCTGGAGGCGTAGCCCCGCTAACACTGTTCTAGACACCTACTTGGTTTATAGCATTGATCGTTAAGTGAAAAATATCTCGAGGAGTAGCTGATACTCACAGTAGGATCGGGATCCAAATATCATTGTGTGATAATGCTGAAGGAATCCTACCAACATTATCAAACTCTAAATGGTATGCAGCACTAGCAAGTTTCAGTTTCTTTAGAAACTCCCGATGTGGATTTTTTCCCCATGCTCTTATGACCTTGACGAAGGCCAACAAATCATAAGTCATATGTAAAATTCTACCCATCATTGTCCAGCTTAATTTGAAGCCACCCGTATATACCCTTGACGAAGGCCAACAAAGTAATACGACTGTCCCAAACTAATGCATCTATCTATGCTACATATGAACACCCGGCAGCTACCAATCATTATGCCTTGACGAAGGCCAACAAACATAGCTTGAATACTACTGACTATTTATATGAAATGACGGAGGGCTACGAATGGTTTTGGCGAAACCGTGAACGTAGTGAACTTGATATAATCGAAAGAAGCTGATAGATTTTAAAAGGAGTGGTTTAAGCTCCGCATTTAAAAGTTTGATGTTTTAAAATAACCGAGTGGTTTCAAAATTTGTTCTACCGATTCAGCTTTGGTTTGTTTGCTTTGCATTAATATAATGAGTCCCATCAATTAACCTACCATTGCAGAAAACAACAAAAAGTCAACGTACGCTTATGCCATCCACATTCGCCACAGGGCCCCGTCATTACCCGTTAGGTTACTTAACTAACGACATAGCGAGGGCTGGACTAGCGCAGATGCAAAACATAAGCAATGTCTATTATATAATACATATATAATAATATCCATTTGTCATACGCAATGATAGGCATTACAGATCACAGATGAACACATTGGATATACTTGGAATTCCGCGTTTCGTTTGAGCCTGTAACGATAGACAGATTCCACGGCCGTGATGATTAGCCAAACCCCACCCTAGACCCTTACGGGTGCGGCAAACTACCCGCCAAATACCCGAAGTGAAGCAACCTCCCTCAGCAAAGTGAGTAGGCCACTCGGCACTTCAAAGTACCCGATAGTTTGTGCATCCCACTTTGGGTCTATCCTAGAAGCAAAATCAGTTAAAGAAATAATACAACGGTGGCTACAACCTCAACCCGGATGTGCCCCGCAAAAATAATATTACATCTCTTTACAAATTTACATCGAATAAAAGAATGAAAACCCTCATATCATATCCCCGGCTATCCATCCACGACGACCATCCACGAAGATCCAACAAGTTCATATACACAAACCATCATAACATCATCACACATATGTGCAACCCCGACTAATCGACGTATAGCAATTAGTCAACGTTTTCAAACACATATATACATCACAAAGCTTGTAAAGTAACTACGACATTAGAATTCCGCGTGCAATTAGCAAACTTAACCAATTTTCCAAGACATGAAAATCTAGTGAGCTAAAGTTCCAAAACCGATCGTTTTGAACCAATCCGGGAGTCTAAACGAACTCGAAACCCACCCGAATCTTCGCGGAGAGTTAGAGAATGAAATTAAATTCGAGTTGGGGGGCCTAGAGGGGGTACCCCACCCCCGAGGACACCACGAGGTGGCCGGGGTGATGCAGACTCGAAACTGCCTATGGTGGGGCAGTTTCGGGTCCCCACCGCCAAGAACACCTTATGGTGGTCTTGACGAGTAGGCCTAGCCGTTCACCCCTCCCCTCGAGGTGTCCCCAGGGTGTGTACGCACTACCTCACGGCTTCTCGGTTCAAACCGTGTGCCCGCGGGGTGTGAAAACAACTCAAAACTTCACTTTTGAAAACTGTTTCTGTCGGCAGTTTTTGCACGACAAAAACGGCGAAATTCTAACATTGCTACAAGCTATCTAAGGTTTATGAGAGGCTTTGATACCACTATAAGTCGATGTCGTGCACCCCACGTGTTCGCGGGGAGGCGAAATTTGCAAAAAATGATTTTTACGGGCTTCGCAACACCGACTAGAACCAAGGATCGAACATAAACCCTAACTAGCAAACTACAAGAGGTTTAACTACTATGATACGAAGTTATACCTCACGATTCAAGTCCTTCGGGTCTTCTTCGCTTTCCTTCTCGTCATCGTAGGCTCCAAGAATTGATCCGCATCATAGCAACCTCGACGGCCTCCTCGAGTTAAAGACGATCAACCCGAGAGTCTATAGTCCGAGCTCCAACTCAAAACCGATGTAACTAGGGCAACAAGCTTGCTAAACTTGATGGCCTAGGTGATGTAGAGTATGAAGATGGGTTTATTTGTCTCTTAAAACCCTACAATTCTCAACACATGAGAGCTTTTAGGGTTTTTGATGTGAGGAAGAAGAAGAGAGATAACATGAGGAAAGAGAAATGATTTTTGATAATGATAATGATAAAATGAGATGGCTACCTTGACTTGACTACAAGAATGACATGAAAAATATCTCATCTAAAATATCTAGTGCCAAAAAATATCTCACAAGAAATATCTAGTCAAAGAGTCAAACCAAGTCAAGTGGTCAAACCAAGTCAAATGGTCAAACCAAGTCAAGTAGTCAAAACAAGTAGCCATGTCTCAATTATCATTTACAAAAATAACAAATACTTTCCTCCACCTCATAATTGTTTTAATCAAGTAAATGGTCAAAACCCTAATGAGGTGTCTCTTTCTATGCCCCTCTCATCCGTATATACATACCCGCATTCTTGTTCCGAGAAACACGAATACAGAGAGACGAAACTGATCCATCAATATAATACTAGGATCCGGCTTAAACCAAAGCCCACTAGTATTATCTGCCCGAACATCATATGCACACAAGTGCACATACATGATCGAAGCCCTGCCGTAAAACCATATGTCCTCTACACCTTTTGCCCGGTGCAGGGAAACTCTCTATATGGGACTCTAAAGACTCGACACTACAATGGCAGTGGGTTTAACCACAGGCCGCAAGCGGTACTAGCTACACGTAACGGTCCCCAGATAGATGTCGATAAGAAGGCCGATGAGGAAAGCCATCCAAACTCCTACTGATCTTGAATGTGACAATCTATGTACAGTCCGGTCTGTTCGTCTAAGAGTATCGCATATCGGGCCTAGGGGCGGTAATCGTCATACCCCTAATAGCGCAATAAGCCATATAGGAGAATAGCCCAATACACCCTGAGAAACTACTGGAATACCTACCAGTAATTCTCGCTTACCTTGGCCAAGGACTTTGTGTAATGGCCTTCAGAACACAGCGTGATATCAACCCCCAATACCGGAAGAGACGAATCCTATCTAACCGCCACTGCCTCCAAGTGCTTCGGGACTGCACCCAACTACTACCTGTTTGCACGACTCCTTTGAGCCGTGGTAGGGTAGTAATCAAAGTACAATGGGAACACACTTGAGGCGAAGCAGCGGTGTAAAGTTAACGGACTAAGCTGTACTCATGTCACCTGGGAACTGCTACCCGACGATAGGTATAATACCCACCAACAGTTCCCGACGAGTCATGTCTAGTGTATTCATAACCTAATGAGCACTTTTATACTATCTCCAGTACGACGTACTGATGGTTGTGGGACAGACCATCTCCCTTGCTGGGATGAGAAGCGTATACACTAGTCTACTGTGGAGTATTGATGCCCCGTCTCGATAATCCTATGACTAGGGACCTGTATAGGATGTGCTTATAGACTACCCAGCCCCCACTAGTGTGACTGCCATCACAACGCTGGTAATCAAGCAAAGATCCTAAGGGCTCTACCAATATGTATAAGCGATATGCTAAGAAAACAATGCACATATTGAATTAGAAATAAACCAGGTAACATACTACCATTTTGAGAAAGACTGCTACTATATCCGTGTATATCCCAAGCTCCCATTAAATAATATACAATTCAGTATGATACAACAATGGCCTCTAGGGCATATATCACTAACAAAACACACGTGGACGCCATATAAAAAGTTCTTAGCACTTCACATACAGACAAAAAGACTAAGTGCTTAGCACTGATTGGGTAGCGCCCTAGCGCCTCACATGCTCCTCACGCGGGCGCTACATAAAGTGCCTAACACTTCATAAACAGCCAAAGCGGTAGAGTGCTCAGCGCTCATTGGGTGGCGCCCATACTCAAATGTTTCACATGACACCCATGTGAGTGTCAGAGCGTCAAATAAGTGTTTAACACTTTTTCATAAAAAGAAAAAGGCTGAACAGACAGAGCCTAAATGAATGCTTAACACTTTTTGGATAAGAGTAGGCAGACTAAGCCCAAATTGGCTAAGTCTCTGAAGTTCTTTATAACTGAGCCCAAATACTATTTTGATGGATCTTAAGTAAAAATGATCCTTAAACTAAAATAATTGAGCCCAAATGTTCATTTGTTTTAAGTCAATCTTAATCTCAAACCAGATTAACGATTGTTTGCCGCCGAAAGACGCGACCGGAACGTTGGGACGTCCGGACTGAATTTTGGGGGCAGATGCTATTTGGTTTTATCCGTCCACCTCTCCGAAAATGCCAAGTTGATTTATGGCACCGTGTATCGGAGGTTTAGACGGATGTGGCCGATGTAGCAAACTTCATCAGATTCCCCCTCACTGTGAGGGGTTTTTGATTGTGAGGACGCTCTTCCCTGCAGGTGCAAGCCCCCGAAGTTAATTACGTTACCGCATCGCGGTAACCACTTTCTCCTGCTCCAGAAAGTCACTTCGTGTCGTGTGTGTTTGTTTTATTTTTTTGTTGCCTTTGGATTGTATATGGAGACTAATTTATGTTGTCGCCCGTAGGGCGTGGATTAGTCCAAATCCGTATTTTCTTAGATTTGGGTTTAGGTTTGTTTAAGGATCGTTAATCTCATTTGAGACTAAAATCAATTTAAACGTTTGTTAAGGATACGTTAGTCTAATTTTAGACTAAGATCTACTTAACAGGGTTTTGGGATCATTTAGATCCAACTAAAGAGCATCTGGGCTCTATTGTTTTAGTTTAGGGACATTGCGGTCCATTGGGTTTAAGGACATCATAGTCCGTGGCAGTTTAGAGACATCATAGTCTGTAAAGTTTAAAGACATCATAGTCTATGAGTTTAAGGACCTCATAGTCCATAAAGTTTAAGGACATCATAGTCCATGAGTTTAAGGACCTCATAGTTCATAAAGTTTAAAGACATCATAGTCTGTATGGTTTAAAGACATCATAGTCTGTGGGGTTCTGGTTTAGCCAGTTTGGGAATGCACCAAAAGTTATTGGTTATTGGGACCCTCCATCTCTCTGAAGACGTTGAAGGATTACAACGACATGTATCAGAGGTATGAAGAGATGTACCTTTGAACCAATGTCCCGATTTGGGGAAATGGGATGAACATCAGTTTAGATGCTATCTGTTGGGAGCTTATTAGCTGTCTTTGGAACTGAGATCGGTTTTGGAGACCTTGAGCATGAGGAGCTCAATTGATGGTCCTTGGAAAATTTGGTCTGAATCTGGCTAATGTTAGCCTTCCATAGTGTTCAACACTAACATATTTATTCAATGCTCACGTGCTCCCACGTGAGGTGTTTGAAATAGTGTTAAACTTAAAGAATTTGAAGCGCTGCTTCTTTGGGTTTATTCTTTTGTTCTTTTTTGAGCGGCAAGCGCTGTTGGATCACGTAAGATCACGTGAGGCGACCCAAAAGTGGGAACTGCCTCCGATTTATTCCCTTTTCCTTTGTAAGTGCCAAGCACTACTATGGAGTCACGTGTGATCACGTGAGCCAATCTCGATTATTCTTTATTGTTCATCACAGGCGCTCACGTGGGAGCACGTGATCGACTGTTATCATGTTGGGTTCCATTCCTTTTACGTGCATGGAGATCCTGAGTTTCGAGACTTTCAAGCCCATTATTTTATGAGAGTTGGATTCTTAAGACTTAGTTTTTCTCTTAGGTTTGGGATCTGTATGACAGAATCTCCCTGATGAGAATTAAATTCTCAACTTGTGAGAAGATCTGCTTCTGCAGATCTTTTACCATAAGGGAGAACTAAGTTCTCATTTGAAGGGTTAGACACTTGTTTCATCAGAGGAATTAAATTCCTACATATTTTTATGGGAGAATTAAATTCTATGAATTTATATCTCCCTCTAGGTTTTGGATCTGCATGGAAAAATCTCCCCAATGAGAATTAAATTCTCAACTTGAAGGGGGATTTGCTTCTGCATATCTTAACCAGAGGAAGAACTAAGTTCTTTTTAGAAGAGTTAAACTCTTATGGAGGTGAAAAAGAGATGAGATATTCTCTGTGTTTTTTCTCCTTCTCTTACCTCAGATTTTTCTTTTTGTTTTAACTTGAAGTTTTTGAGGGGGTTCCTTCTCTCTCTTTCTGTCTTCTGAGAACTTGAAAACTTCTCTTCTCTTTCTTCTTCTTTTTTTCTTTATATCTCTGCTCTTATTTATAGGGGAAAGAAAAGAATCAATTTGTTTTAGAAAATCTCTCATTGAGAGATTTTGATTGATTTTCTAATCAACCAACATGATTTTTTAGATTGCTTGGTGAATTTTATTCACCGTTGGATTTTTAATCCGAGGACTTCTGTTTTACAGAAGATATTTCTTTTGTTGTTCTTAGCAAGTTTAGGAAGATATTTCCTCGCACAGAATTTTTCTGTAAGTTGGTGATTTTTGATCGCCATTGGATCTTTAATCCAACGGCGCTCTGTTTTACAGAGCGTAATCTTTCTTGTTTAGAAAGATCCAAGGAAATACTTTTCAAATAAGGATTTTGGTCCCTTTAATTAGAATTTACTTCTATTGGTTCAGAAGGCACAGGAGTCTATCACGTGTAGCACGTGAACCCACCAAATTAATCCCACCAAAATGTGTCACGTGCTATCACGTGAGTGTTCTTTTGTCCAATTGTTTGCTTTATTCAGGCGCCTATATACTTTGTCTATAGAGGTCACGTGTCTGCACGTGAGACCCAGTTTTAGCTTAGTTTTGTCAAACACAGCGCTTATCACGTGTGGGCATGTGATGTTCTATTTGGGGACCTTTTCCCGTTGCTTTATTTATTTATTTATTCAGTTTCCGTGAGGGAACAAATGCCCCCACAGCGTTGTTCTCTCGTGCTTGCACGTGAGTGCAACGCTGTCACTTTTACAGCCGTTGGATTATCTAGGGGAACGGTGAGGTGAACCGCCCTTGTCACGTCTTATAATTGCAAAGGTTTAGTTCCATAGGCAGCCACTGTTTCTTTCATCTTCTTCCTTCTTTGTTTTCTTTGAGAATTTAATTCTCCTCCTCAGAGCTTAGTTCTCTGCCATTGCAATTCCAGAGTTAAAACTCTGTCAAAAAGAAACCCTTCTTGGTAAAGATCTTGCACATCAGAAAGAACTTTTCTTTTTGAACAAAACTTCTGGATTTTAAATCCATTATAAGAGCTTTTCTCTCCTTTGAAAACCTGTCTCTTAGAGATCCAAAGATGTGATCTTTGAACAGTAAACCTTCATATCTCAAGCATTCCCCTCTGATTTTTTTTGAGGATTCATGGGATTTTGTTTCTCATATTTTCTATGAGTTTTTAGAATTTAATTCCATCACATAAAAGAAATTTAATTCCTAAAGCGAAGAGCATAGCTCTGAAAGATCAGGAGGACCCTTTGGGAATTTTATTCCTTGGTTTTCTTGAAAATCTTTTCATAGGGATTTACCCTTATTCGCACAAATTTGAATTTATTGGGTGCTTAACAGAACTTGTTTTCCCAAGAATTTTTTTGAATCCCAATGTCTGTTTAATGAGTGTCTTCTTGATTCTCGTAATGACTCCCCTGTCTCATCATTGGTGAGCCGCCATATTGATTTTGTGGGGTTCGTGTGTCTTGTAGGCAGTGGTCCTGTAAAACAGACATTTTGTCGTTTTCTTTTGTTATTATATACATATACATATACATACATACATAAATACATACATATATATGTATGTATGTATGTATGTATGTATGTATATGGGGCTTCACTAATGGTTTTTTTTTCTTTTCTTTGTTTCAGGGCCAATGGCTTCTCTCCCTTACTTCCCTTTTACTCGCTCATATGCTGCTTTTCCACAATCGCCGTCGGACGAAGAAGCAATGGCGATGATTCGGGCCCATGACAAAGACTCTACTTATTTGCTCTTATGGGGTACCTGGTATGGGCATATCATTCGGGGTCACCGCAGCTTTCTTTGTGAAGTGCCAACATAGCCTCTTCGCCTAGTCTTGCCGATGGAGCGTCCGCAGAATGCTTTTGCAGTGGAGGCGGTTGATTGGACTCCTACAGGCCGGCTTGAGCCGTCGACTGCTGGGATACCAAATCAGCCTTTGCCAGCCATAGACATCTTGGGGCGTCGCATTTGCTAAGGTAAAGCCCAACCCTGGGGACAAGTCTATAAGATAGGGCTTACCCCTCGCCACCCCCACAGGCTATCTTCCCTAGGCTCGATATATTCTGTCCGCTCATCGTGCACAGTTGTAGAAGGTCGGGCTTTATCAGGCGGTGTACGCGTCCCTCTTTCATTATCAGTCTCCTCATGTTTGGTGGGTTAAAGCTTTTCTGAATCAATGAAATCTTCCCACCAACACTTTCTTGCTAGGGGATCGTGAGGTCTCGATTTCTCTGGAAGAATTCCGCAAGATTTCTGGATTGCCGATCAGGGGAGAGCACTATGAAGAGTTGCTGCCTCTCGATGAGTAGGTGTTTGAGACGGTGCCGGCTTCGCTTGACGGCTTGACGACCGAAAACGCTGTTCGTCATAAGTACCCCAGTCTAATCAAGACTCTGGGTATTTTCGAGAAGCTGTTCGCGGAGTCAAAGGGACAGGGCGTCACCTTTAAAAGCTTCATCGCCTGCTTCCTCAGTGAAGATGTTATCAAAGGAGGCTCCGAAATTTGCGAATATTAACGACCCCTTCGGGTTTGGGCTAAATAAGCTGTCGGCAAAAGAAGAAGATTTACCACAGTTTTACATCCCAATCTTGTCGGTCTTGTCTTTTGATTCGATTGCGGCTCCCGGCATGGACGAGGAGACCTTCTTTGTTGGTTTTATCAGCCTTTGGCTTAGCTGGTTTGCCATTCCAACGCATCGTCGCTTTATGAGAGCTTCGGTTATTTATCCTGCTCATCGCGTGGCTGAAGGGACACGACTGACTGTGGGTATTGCGGGGTTACCGCACTTATACCATGGGCTGAGCACTGCGGTCAATACCTCGACCTCGGGTGTAGATGTGGTGAGTTTCCCTCTCCACTATTTTATGTCGTGGATTGAGATGCACGTATTGGGGGCATTCACGGCGCATCAGAGGCCGGATTTCTATGATGCCTACACCTTCCCGCGGCTCATGAGGTTGGTGGATGCTTCTGCTCCTGATCTGACTCAGTTAGAGGCTCTTCGTGTGTTGCTTAACCCGTATGCTAATGAAGGCGAGATGGTATTCAATGACTGAGTCCTCTCTGCTCCTTCGGAACTTATTCAACAGCTGTTCGATTTATCGAAAGGGGGAGCACCGTCCAAAGCCTAAGGAAATTATGCACTTGTATTCGATTAGGCCAGGTTATTTGGTATTCCGTGGCCATGATACGGTTCTTTTCATGCGGTATAATCCACACCGCTTTGCTCGGCAGTTGGGTTATAACCAGGGTGTTCCCTTTGAGGCATTTTTGGTGGAGCCCAGCTCGTCTCTGGGAGTTGTTCGTGACATCACCCATCACTTCATGCGGCTGAACACCGGCTCTCGTTTTATGATTCCCGAGGCCGATTATATTCAAGGTGTGTGGGGGCTTTTACGGGTTGGTACCGCCATCGAGTTGGTCCCATCATTGCCGAGAAGAGGCGGATACTTTTCAGATATAGAGCTCCTACCCCAACTTAGGCCATGGGCATTCCGCCGCGACCGCGGATAGTGGTTCGCCCTCCCTTGAGGGGTGTTGGTGCTTTACTTATCCCTGAGGCGGTGGATGCGGACTCGATTCCTCCCACAGTTGGTATGTCGATGCGCACTTGAGCTCAGGCAAGGGCTTTTGATAAGGCGACAGTAGTAGTTTCATCAGTTGCGGCGTCATCAATGGCAGTGTCATCATCGGTAGCACCGCCAAAAGAGGATACTTGAGGCGAGGTTGGGAAGCTCCGTATCAAAGCACCAAAGGGGAAGAAGCGATCCTCCTCTAATGTCAGCTCCGGCTCGAAAAGAATGAAGAAGACGGTTACCGGTCTGCTCGACCTCTTCCTCGAACCTGAAGTTGTTGCTCAAGATGAACCCATATCCATGCAAGAGCCGGATAATGGTCTTCTCTTTCCGGGTTCGTCTGCCGAGGAAGCCGCACAATTGGCTGAGGCTATAAGGTGCTCACAGGACGAAACTGAGAATGTGGGTGTCCCGAAGAAACCTTATCCTCCCGTCATATTCTACGAAGATCCCTCATCAATATGGAGGATATTTATAGGTCCCCGGCAATAGGAAGATGAGATAGCCCTCAAGCAGCCTATCTCAGTCGCTTCCGAAGATGAGCTGTCATTAAAGACCGGTGGCTACGAATCTACATTTGAACCCCGGCGAGCACACCTCCTCAGGAAGGAACGTCGACTTGAAAAAGCCATACTAGAGGCATCCTGGCGTATCGGTATGCATGTTTTCTGTATTTTTCCTTTGGCAAGTAATTTGTATCGCTTTTTATGTCTTCTTATCTTTGTAAAACTTTGCAGGGACTTCAGCAATGGCAGAGAATCTGAGCTCAAGTCGTGTCCTGACCGTGGACTCTGTAAATATCCCCGATGAGACACTAGTAGGTGCGGAGGAGGTCGTTATAGCTGCTATTCCTGCTGCGGAGCTTCCTTTGGTGGCCTCTGTTCCCCCGGTGGCGGTGTCCGTTCTCCCGGAAGAGGTACCCTTACCGGCCGTAGATTTAATGGACCTTTCCGATGACGGCTTGGAGATTGTGGAATGGGTAATTGAGACCGGCGTCCCTTCATTGGAGGCTGAAGTGGCGGCCGTTGCCCCTCAACTGGAAGCGGTCACACCAGCAAATGTCTCCGGTGATGTTCCTGAGGGAATGGAAGAGCCTGCCGAAGCTGCTATCCCTCCGGCTCAAGGCGGGAAGAGTATCGAAGGTAGTCTTCTTATTTTGCTTAAATGATCTCTCTATTATCTGACTCTTTCTGTCTTTTCAGAATTGCGAGGATTGGCGGCGTCCATCGTGAATTTATCTCCCAGAAAGTCCTTTCAGCGTCTGCTCGAGATGGCCGCCCTACAGGCAATATCCCCGCAAAGCATCGTCCTCTCTTCTGGGCAAGGTTGGTGTTATTTGACCCCTTCATTGTATTATTATTATTATTTCATATAACGATACTGATATGTCTTCTGCGGTTCTGGAAGATGATGACGAAGTTGAGATCCTTGACGGGCCTGGGGATCTGTCCAGTCCTCCTTGCATGACTGTGGATAAGTAATATTTTGACGTTGCTTTATATATTCTTTGGGCGTAAATCTCATAGATTGTCCATGGATCTTGACAGCCTTGCCCGCTTTTATCCCACTGGAGTCTCGCATCATTATGCCACTAGGCCCTTATGCCCTACGCGCATCTGAACGGATGGCAAAGCAAAGCCTTCACTCCTTGTCGGCTTTCATCGAAGATCTTCATGTTGGTAGCTCGAACACAGCTGAAGAATTTGCTGCCGAAGCCAACATTTCTCTGCTTTTTCTTGCCGCTTACCATGATGAAACATTGGTGCATGTCTGGGTCAAGTTTTGTCGTCGAGTGGAGGCTTGTTTGCATGGTCTCGAGTGCACACGCCTTCCCTCAGTGGTCGTGGCCGCAAAGACGTGCTTGTGGGGGGCTGATTGAACGGTGCGCCGAAAATATACAATCATGTGAGAAGAGGCTTAGCCGAAAATTCTCGGAAAGGGAACTGGCCTCGAGTGCTTTGGGGGAACTTCAGGCTGATCTCACTACCAAGACCACTCATGCATATGAAATTTGGCGGGTGCTCCAAGAAGCCATCAGGGAGGTGGTGGCTGTTGATAAAGCCGTTATCTTTACCCGCGAGATGGTCGAAGCTCACAAAGTTGCTGAAAAGGAGCTTGAGATTCGGCTCGCCTCATATCAGGCTCAACAATCTCAAGCGGAGACTCGTCTCGTGGCGATAACCAAGCTTGAAGCCGAGGCCCAGCGGAAGAGCGATGAATTGAGGAGCTTATTGTGCCGTTTGCCGGATTAAAGAATTTTTGTAATTTTTTTTATATTTTTCCACTCCTGAATGAGTGGGTGTTTTGTATCCATTTTGATTCTTTTTATGACATGTATCTTGTATTCATTTTGAATTCATGAATAAAAGACATATTTTTTTTATCTCGTGCTTGCATATAGCTCTGATGGATGTGGTCCATATGTAGTTTATCTTGATCTTCTTGCAGGACAGCGGTGGCTTAGGCGACAAGGTTAGGATTTGCCACCTAAGCCTTTTCAACTATATAAGCCGTGAGAGTCTCTCAAAGATTTTTCTCCCTGCGAGTCGAGAGGATCTTGTAGGTGTAATTTCTACTTAGGGGTCGTGAGGACTCCTAAGTATATTCTCTTGTGAGAGTCGTAAGGATCTCACAAGAGAACTTACTTTTTATGGGTTGATAGGTTCGTGTGTTGACTTATTTCCGAGTCGAAGCATTGCTTTACGATAGGGAGATCACGGGTTGATGTATTTTCGAGATGGAGCATTGCATCGACAGGGGGTTAGGGGTTGACATGTTTCCGAGTCGAAGCGTTACTTTATGACAGGGATGTCAGGGGTTGACATGTATCCGAGTCGAAGCGTTTCTTGATGATAGGGAGGTCAGGGGTTGACATGTATCCGAGTCGAAGCGTTGCTTGACGACAGGGAGGTCAGGGGTTGACATGTATCCGAGTCGAAGCGTTGCTTGATGACAAGGAGGTCAGGGGTTGACATATATCTGAGTCGAAGCATTGCTTTACGACAGAGAGGTCGAGGGTTGACATGTATCCGAGTCGAAGCGTTGCTTGACGACAGGGAGGTCAGGGGTTTGACATGTATCCGAGTCGAAGCGTTGCTTGATGACAAGGAAGTCAGGGGTTGACATGTATCCGAGTCGAAGCGTTGCTTTACGACAGGGAGGTCAGGGGTTGAAATGTATCTGAGTCGAAGCATTGCTTGACGACAGGGAGGTCAGGGGTTGACATCGGGTTGACTCTAGGTTGTCTGTGAACCATAGAGTCTTAGAACTGGGGACTTTGTCGTGGCTCCAATTGGTGGTGTCGCGTCCGTGCCCTGCTGGGATGAGGAGGAACGTTTTTGTTGGTCTCTAGGCTGTAGATGTTCCTGTCGAGATTTGGAATTAGGGGCTTTGCCATGGCTCCACTTCGTTGCGACCTTGAGGTCGGTTGTTATCATTATATTTGCATCCTGCCGGAGTTGAGAAAGAATGCTGTGTTGCTCTTCTGGTATGCAGATGTTGCCATCGAGATTCGACCCTCCCTTTGACAGAGTCTGGTGGGGAAATGCGGTTCCCTTTTTCGTTTATGCCCATGGATTGTATACAGAGGGCAGTGTGGACTTACCTGTAGGGCAAAAAGTTTCATTCTTTCATTTTTTTATTTCTTTTCGCGATGCTCTATCATTTCAGCTTTTATATCGCGAAGTTCGCGATTGCCCAATCATTTCAGCTATTTTCGCGGTGCTTAATCATTTCGGTTGTTTTTTTTCTTTTTCACTCACTGCTTTTTATTGAGAGTTGCCCAATCATTTCGGCTATTTTTGTATGCATATACTTTACTTGCTGATTTTGTTGCAAGTTGCCCTATCATTTCGGTTATTTCATATGCATTTATGGCTCGCTAATTTTTTGCTATGAGTATGGAACTTGGGATCTGATACCAATATTAGCATCAGCATCGCTGCGACTGAAATATTGCCAGGAGCGAATCGTCAAATGCCGTGAAAGGACTTGGAATTTGATATCGATTTAGGCATCAGCATCGCTGCCACTCGGACATCGCTAGGAGCGAAACATCATTTGCCTCTATTGATTCGAATAAAGGTGGTTTAGCAAACAGGGTTAAGATCCTGTCGACTAAGGCTTTTGACTTCATGAGCCGTATGGGTTTCATAAAGATGTTTCTCCCTACGAGTCGTGAGGATCTCATAGGTGCGTTTTCTTTTAAGGAGTTGTGAGGATTTCTAAGCGTATGTTCTCTTATAAGTCATAAGGATCTTACAAGAGTGTTTTCTCCTCCTAAGTCGAGAGGACTTACAAGTGTTGTTCACCAAATAGGGGGATTTCACACCATTGGCGAAACTTGGTGGAGAAGACGTTTCTTTGTGCCCGTGGATTGTATACAAGGGTCAATACTGAACCGCTTGTAGGGTGGTCTAGGTAATGTGATGGCTCAAGAACAGGTTCAGATCCCCGTAGCTTAAGGCTTTTGAATCTTGTGAGCTGTGAGGGTCTCATAAGAGGGTTCTTCTTACAAGTCGTGAGGATCTCGTAAGTGTAATTTCTCCTTAGGAATCGTGAGGATCCCTAAGTGTGTTGCTCCCTTATGAGTCGTAAGGATCTCACGTAGGAATTTTTCTCCTTACAAGGTCGAGAGGACCTTGCAAGTGTGCATGAATTTCTTTTACGAGTCTGCGCCCTTTCGGGTTTTCACAGACTCGCCGGTAACCCTGCCGTTTTTACTCACGGAGCCCTTTCGGGTTTTCATCCGTGCCCATTTCGCTTATGGACATACCGCCCTTTTTTTATGCCGCGTTAGCCTAAGGATTCTGCGGTTCGTAGTAGTTTAGGGCCGTTTCGGTCTGTAATTAGTTTTAGGACATTTCGGTCCCTTGTTAGTTTTAGGACATCTCGGTCCGTTATTGGTTTAGGGACGTTTCGGTCGATCGCACGTTTTCGAGGCAAGGTTTCGCCGGATTCTACTTATAGAGTTTGGGCTTGGGAAGATAGCGAGCGGACACAGGCGTCATCATCTATCGTTGACCTAGGCTGTGACTAGTCAGGCGTAGTATTTTTTCAAAATCGGCCGTTTATTGGTCTGAAAGGTCTTTCGCCTTGCATATCCATAAGTAGATAGGCTCCACCTTGGTAGACATTGTCTATGATGTACGGGCCTTAATAGGTTGGCTCGAATTTCCCCCGTTTGGCAAGATTGGGGATCATAGGTCTCTTGACCACTAGCACGAGTTCGCCTTGGCGGAATGTTCTCGGCCTAGTCAATCTTTCGTATGAGTGTGTCATCCTTACTTTGTAAGCTTCTAGGTTTTGCTGCGCCATGAGACGAGTTTCATCAAGGGCATCGAGCTCCTCGAGCTGAAGATGAGCATTCTCTTCGTCCGTTAGCTTATAATGAACAGCCACTCGTAGAGAGGGTATCACTATCTCCAAGGGGAGCACCGCTTCTGTGCCGAATACCAATGCATACGGCGTTGTATTCGTAGCCGTTTTGAATGTGGTCCAGTAAGCTCAGAGAGCTTCATGCAGTCTCTCATGCCAGTCCTTCTTATTTTTGGACACCGTCTTCTTCATAATCTTCGTCAAGGTTTTGTTGAAAGCCTCAGCCAGCCAGACCGTTGGCTCGGGGATTATAGACCGAAGAGTATCTCCAGTTTATGTTATACTGTTGTGCGAAGCGGCTGATTTTATGACTTCTGTAGGCCGACCCGTTATCGGAGATAATCCATCACGGAGTGCCGAACCGATAGATGGCGTGTGTCTTGAAGAAATGGAGAATATTCTCCGTCTTCACTTCTCTCAGCGGTACTGCTGCTGCCCACTTAGAGAAGTAATCGGTTGTCTCCAATATGAACCGATGTCCTCTGGATGATGGTAGTTCGATGAGCCCGATTATGTCAGTTCCCTACATTTCGAACGGCCAGCTAGCCACCGTTGGGTGTAGAGGATTTGGATGCTGGTGGATGAAGTCCCCGTGAATCTGGCATGAGTGGCATTATTTCGCGTATTCGAGGCAGTCTTGAATCATCGTGGGCCAATAGTAGCCCATCTTTTTGATCTTCAACTTCATCTTCGGCCCGGCTTGGTGAGAACCACAGAGTCCGTCGTGAGTTTCTTGGACGACTCTCCTTGCTTCTTCCGGTCCTAGGCATCTTAGCCACAGAGAGTCGAATGATCTCTTATATAGAGTATCATTGACGAAGGCAAAAGACAGAGCTCGTTTCATGAGCTGATGTCTTGAGGATGCATCATCAGGTGTTCGACGGGACTTGAAGTAGTCTATAAAGACCTCTCTCCAATCCTTAACCTTTTCCTGGTCCTCCATTTGTAGGGTTGTCTCCTTGGTCGCTTCCTTTCTTTAGACGACTCCAGAGATATTTCGGCTGGTGCAAGAACTTAACGGCTTTGTACAATGATCCTTACGTCGTCGAGATTTTCGTCAGCCAGTTCTTTAGCGAACATGACTAACGCATCCTCTTTGCTATTCTCCGTACGCGAAATGCTCTCCAGAGTGTAGGAGGGAATCTGAGTCAGCAGTTGATGCACTCTCTCGCCGTACTTTACCAACTCTGGTTTGCACGTTTGATAGTCGCCGTTTACTTGACGAACGACCAGCTGGGAGTCTCCATATATGAGTAGATTTTCGATTCCCATGTCGACAGCGATATCAAGCCCTGCTATCAAAGCCTCATATTTGGCTTCATTGTTCGTCCTCGGCTCTGTTAAGGAGAAGACAAAGCGCATTATCCCTCCTTTCGGAGTCATGAAGATAAGGCTTACCCCCAATTTGATTATAGGGGTGTTGTGTTGTCGCTTCTTCATGGAAGATGCTCCGTTGAAATAGAGTTCCCATTGGGTATCACTTTCTCTTCTCTCCCCAACAATCGTGTCAAACGCGTGCTCGTCCGGCAACTCGCAATTTAGGGGTGAATCGGCAGGTATCGGATACTCAGCGAGGAAGTCGGCGATAGCCTGGCCTTTTACTGCCTCGAGGGGACGATAAGTTATTGAGTACTCCATCAAGAGTAGGGCCCATTTAGCGAGTCTTCCTGTTAGTATGGCTCTTGACATCAAATACTTGAGAGGATCCACTTTTGATATGAGATGGACCTCATGCGCCAAAGCATAGTGTCTGAGCTTCGTTATTGCGAAGATTAACGCCAGGCAGTGTTTTTCGATGGGGGAGTAGTTGTTTTCTGCCCCCAGGAGAACTCGACTTAAATAGTAAAGGGCTCTCTTTTTCCCTTGGTCATTCTCCTGTGCCCATAGCGCGCCTAAAGAACCTTCAAGGGTTGTTGTGTACAGAATGAGAGGCTTTCCCTTGACCGGAGCGGTCAGTACAGGCGGATTCTGCAAGTATTGCTTGATTTCGTCCAGTGCGCTTTGGCATTTGCGATCCCAGACGAAAGGGGTCCCCTTCTTCATTAAATGGCTGTAGGGGCGGCATTTGCTGGAGAGATTGGCTATGAACGGCCGGATATACGCGAGCTTCCCTTGGAGAGACCGCGGTTGCTTGAGAGTTCTTGGCGGAGGCATTTCTATGATCGCCTTGATCTTTGACAGGTCTATCTCGATGCCTCGATGTCGGACGATGAATCCTAGGAATTTGCCCGAGGAAACTCCGAACGCGCATTTGAGAGGATTCATCTTCAGGTTGTATTTCCGAAGATGTTGGAACACTATCTCCAGATGCTCCCAGTGCTCCTCATATGATTTTCTTTTCACCACGAGGTCGTCAATATAGCATTTGATGATTTTATGAATAAGGTCATCGAAAATCTTCGTCATAGCCTTCTGATAGGTAGCACTGGCGTTCTTCAGACCGAAGGGCATCAGTTTGTAGCAGAATATGCCCAGAGGAGTCTGGAAAGCGGTATACTTCTGGTCTTCGGGATGCATCTTTATCTGATTGTATCTCGATGAGCCGTCCATGAAGGAGAAGACTTCGTGAGTGGACGTGTTGTCTATCATTAGCTCGGTAACCAGTACGGGAAAGTCATCCTTCGGAAAGGCTTTGTTGAGGTCCCGAAAGTCCAAGCAGATGCACACCGTTCCATTTTGCTTCATCACTGGGACGATATTGGCGATCCAGTCGGGGTATTGAACTTCTTGGATGAAACCGGAGTCGATTAGTTTCTTAACTTCGGCGTTGATACTCATTTCAAGTTCGAGCCGCATTCTTCTTGGTGCTTGTTTGACTGGCTTGACGTCCGAAGATATCGCCAATTTATGCACGGCTATTTCTGGATCTAGTCCCGGCATCTTGGAGTAGTTCCATGTGAAGCAGTCATTATACTGCATGAGCACATCTTTTGTAGGGTTCCTAGGCACCCTAATGAGGTCTCACAAGGCATCAACCATGCCAATTTCAAAAATACGGTGCCGAGAAACCCTAGACTACGGATCGTTAGCTAGATGTCTAGGCGAAAATGCAAACTAGTTAACACTTAACTAAGGGAATACGGAAATACAACCTTTGTAGATCCGGTGCTCCACCTCCATAGCTCCGCAACGAAGTTCCTTTGCTGTCCAAAAAGAATCCGGGCTCTAGCGTCGGCTTCATCGGAGAAGAAGCGGGCTAGGTCATCGACGACGTGCCGAAGATGATCTACGTCGAAGCATCGCTAGATCAAGCTCCACCTTCACCAAGCCATGAAAACTTGTGAAGGAAACACACTCTACTACTTGGCAAGAGGTAGAGGATGAAGAAATAGGAAGTGGGTTCACTTTAGAATTGGATTTCTCACTCATTTTCACATTCCACCATTGTTGGTAGAAAGCTTTCTTCAAGGTTGAAGATGAAGAAGAAGAAGATAATGATATGATAAGTTATTTTGAAAATAGAAAATAAAAGAATACTTATCATAATCTAACCATGGTGAAGTGTAGAGAATCAACTAGGGTTGAGTGGAGTGGTTAGGGTTAAGCATGAGACAAAATGGTGACTAAGTCAAAGCTTCATGAAGCTTCAACATGCAAGTCCAAAATTAGCCACCATTTCATTTCTTTATGCTTAATATTTTTCCAAAATAAATAAATGAATAAATAATGGATAAAACAAAACCCTAATTTCCAACTTAACCATGGTTTAATTCTTTACACTTAACCAAAAAGAATGCATCATCAAACATGATACAATCATGTGTACAAAAGTATATCACATATACAATGTGCACAAACCAAGTGAGAAAATCCGTTCAAAGTGAACCAATACTAGTTAGTGCAAAGTAATATATCAAATATATAATTATGCATTAAATCATTAAATCAACACTTGATTCAATGATTCGGTCATGTCGCACACAACCGACTAGTATTCAATGTATCAGCTTATCGAATCAATCCTCGATTCGATAACTAGGTTATATCGCATACAACCATTCGACACATTCATCGCGAGAATAGAATACGGTATCACATACACGCATTATTCTCGGTCCCGCACATATCTCATATGCGCTCCTATTTCGTTTCGCTTGAGCCAGGAAACCTCTGTGTAGGACTCTAAAGACTCGTCAATACGCCGGCAGCAGGTGATGATCATATCAAACACCCACAAGCCGCAAGCGGTCTGCTAAACGTAACGGCCACCCGGGTATTGAGCGATCTGAAGATCGACGAGCAAGCCCGCTCACACTCCAGTGAATCCAACCAGTAACACTACCGTACAGTCCGGTCTGATCGTCTGATATGTCGCATATCTCGCCTAGGGGTGGTAAACGTCAGACCCCAATAGCTCGATAAGTCGTATCGATATGAGGTCTATAACAATTCGAGAAACTACTGGTAACACTTACCAGTAAATCTCAGCAACCCTGGCCAGGGATTTCCTGTTATAGCCAATCGAGCACAGCGCAACATCAACTCCCTATACCGGGAGAGACGAATCCCCTCCTATCGCTCATTGTCTCCATGTGACTCGGGACTGTACCCAAAAACCACCGTTTTGCACGCCCTCTTGGACGTGGTAAGATGGAAATCAAAGCACAGTGGGAACCACACAAGACTCTATGACGATCTCGGGTCAACAGACTACTCTGTACCAGTGTCACCAGAGAACTGCCATCTGACGTGAGGTATAATACCATCTGGGAGTTCTCGACGAGTCCGTCCAGTGTACCCAGTCTCTACTGAGCACCCGTATATCATCTCTGATGTCAAACACCAATGGATATGGGATCATCCATTGCCCATCTGTATGGGTCGAGAAGGTACACGCTAGTCTACTCTGGTATATCGATGCCCCGTCTCGATACACCCACGACTAGGGACTTTGAAGGATGTACTTATGGACTACCATGTCCCCACTAGTATGATCCGCATCATAGTCCAGGTAGTCAAGTACACATCCTAAGGGCTTTACCAACATGTAATAGAGAGACAATCAGTATATACGTTAAGGTAAAGAGCAACCAGATAGCATACTATCATGTCGAGCAAGAAAGTCCTCCCTATATATGTCCCAGCATCCACTACAATATACATCCTATGTAAAGTAATGGCCTCTAGGGCATACATATAACTAACAATCTCCCACTTGCACTAGGGCCATCTGATAGCAGTGGTTGTAGTATCTCATACTCAACCATCCCATAAAAATCTCTCTCTGGGAACAGGCCTTTGTGAGTGGATCCGCTGTGTTGTCCTCTGAGTCTACTCTCCTTACCTCGATCTCCCTGGAGATCAACCATCTCCATGATCAGGTGATACTGCCTTAGAATATGTCTGGATCACTGATGGGACCTTCGTTCCTTGGCACAAGCCACAACTCCATTGTCTCACAATGGTTGGAACGTAGTTCATCTCATGAACCATTATACACCCAGACTGCCTCTATGGTAGCATCTTAAGTAGTGATGTATCTTGCCTTTATCGTCTAGTATATCACGGTTTCTAGCTTGGAACTCTTCCAACATACCGTCCCTCTACTGAGGGTAAAGACAATGCCTGCGACTGACATTCAGTCGTCTTTATCACCCTGGAACACTTCCAGTGATTCTCCCCAGGATCGGTTGATACCGTCTCACTACAACTAGTGAGAGTCCTAACATCCAATTAGATCTATCTCATAGATCCAAAAACCCAGGATTTAGGAGGTATCACTTTGATCCTATATGGAGAATCATTGTGATAAGCGGAGATTGATCGAGCGTAGCATAGGAAACTCCTTCCCTATCAAGAGTATGTCATCCACGTACTCTACGAGGATCGTCACCATACTCCCTACTACCTTTTTGTTTATACAAGGTTCATCTACCATTTTGATGATGTCAAACTCTTTGACTAATCCATCAAAACAGATGTTCCAACTCCGCGATGCCTGCTTTAATCCTATAAAGCATCTTGCACACGTTTCCGCTGCTCCCACTGTCTACGTAGCCCTCTGGCTGTGTACTTATAGACACTCTCTTCTAAAACATCATTTAGAAAAGCAGTCATGACACCCAACCACCAGATATCGTAGTTATGGTATGTAGCCGTGACAAGTAGGATCTGGATGGACTTAAGCATAGCTACTTGAAAAGGTTTCATCATTATCCACACCTGGTCAATGATGCAAAGCTTTAACAAGTCTAGCTTTGAAAGTCTCAACTTTTCGATGTACACCAAGTAATCTTCTCAAGATATACTTGCTCCTGATGGGGATTTAACCCTTCAGATATAGCAACCAAAGTCCATACTTTGTTGGTGTACATGGATTCCATCTCAGATCACTAAGCATCCAGCCATTCTTACGGAGTCCCACTCCTGATGGCCAGCTCGAAGCTAGTTGGGTCATCATCTCATGATGCAATCCTCGCTCCCACTGTCATAGAGCAACCGAAGTATCTCTCAGGTGGGTGAGGAACCCTACTAGATCGGCGGAGAGGCTGAGGTTCATTGGAATCTACTGAATCCTTTGGCTCTATCAAATCATCTGCTGTAGTTTGTATAGCTGGAACCTTTCCAGTTCTACATTACAGACCTTGCCTCGAGCTTGTCCGGATTTTGCTTTTAAACATAGGCCGGACAACCCCAAATCTTAACTAACTTAAGAAATGGGCTCTTCCTTTTCCATATCACATATGAAGTGGTAGGCAACTGATTTGATTGGAACCCTATTCAATAGGTATGCAACTTCATAAGTGCATAACTCCCAAAAGGAAAAAGGTAACTCAGTATTACTCATCATAGAGCACACCATATCAAATAGGGTGTATCTGCTCCGCCCCGATATACCATCGTGCTATGGTGTATACGGAGGAGTAATGCTGAGAGAGAATCTCATTCTCCTTTAGAATAGTCCTGGAATTCCGTGCTCAAGTATTCTCCTCCTTGATCTCATCAAAGGACATAATACTTATACCCGTATTTTGGTTCTCTACTTCTCGCTTATATTCTGTGAATATCTCAAAAGGCTCGGACTCATGTTTCAACAGGAACATATGTCTGAATCTTGAGAGATTATCAGAGAATGTAATGAAGTACAAAGAACCAGTCCTGGCATGTGTAGACAGGGGACCTTTCATACATCAGCATGTATCAATCCCTAGAGTTTACTAACTCTTTCTCTGTTTCCAATAAACAGAGCTAGTGTCATTATATCTTTGTGACATGATTGGCAAGTTTCACAAGATGTAGATTCAAACTGATTTAAATATGCATCTACATGTAACTTCAGCTAGTCGGGTCACATTGATCTGACCTAGTCTACAATACCTTAAGAAGGATCCGTTCATTTCTGAACTCTTCCTCTTATGTGTGTTCCATATACTAAGAACTGTAGTTTGATTTAGAACATCAACGCTTTTAGATAACGTGCCTGAACCGATCAACTTTTGATATAGGAAATGTTCAAAACATTATCCAACAATACAAAATTATATCCTTTCTTTACTAATAAAGAGACTGATATGATTTTGTATATCAGGTTCGGTATCTAATAACATTCGTTCAGAATCAATGTATCGGTAATACAGGGTGACAGTGACCAACAGACTTGGCTGCAACACTTGCCCCGTTTTCTGTCTCATGAAACTTATCACCCGTTCTCAGTTTTCTACCTTTCTGTAGCCCTATGTAACAGATTACATATCTGGGATCCTGATTCGGTATCATATACCCAGGACGTAAAGGATACTGAGAAACAGTTCTTTGTAATGAACACACCCGAAGATGATGCATCATCATGCACTCTCCTCGTTTGGGCGGCACGGGAATTCTGGTAATCCCCAATTTCCTGCTCTGTCTTATAACAATTATAAGTTGGAGCGGGACCAACGTTCCCCAGCTCAGTATAACAAGCGGGTTCGGTCAATATTCCGTATTATTATCTTGATTAAGGCGTGATATGGTCGCTACCTGGAGAGAGAGAGAAGAAAACACTCAGCGTGCGCTCTTGCAAGAATAGATTGGTTATTATTTTATCTAATCAGGATGGCTCCCACTGCTTTTCATCAAATCTTCCTTCAAACCCTAAAAGGAAAGACTAGCCGGGATTAATTACACACTACAAGTTCGCCAATTTTTCAGCCAGGCCAGTGTCGGTACTTTGAGGGAGGTCCCCCGTGCTTTCGCACGAACCTAATTACTGTAAACCTCGTTTTCCCAGAGGCTTAACCTCGTTAACACCTTTCTAGACACCTACTTGATCGGCTAATTGTAATGTATAAAACTCTCCCAGGAGTAACTCTTACTCGCAGCGGGTATCGGGATCCAACTATCTCATAGAAGGTATGCAATCTCATTGCAAATTTCAACACTTGAAATTCCCGATAATATTTTGCCCCTAGCAGCTTATGACCTTGGCTAAGGTCAACAAATCATAAGTGCTAGCCAAGTTCAACCCGTCATTTCCCGATTGAATTAAACCCACCCGCACGACCCTTGGCTAAGGTCAATAAAGTCGCACGACTACCCTAACTCAATCGCATCATATGCTTATACAGATAAGCACTAATCAGCTACCGCACACTACGCCTTGGCTAAGGTCAACAAACGTAGCACGAATACTAACCAGTACTTATCTGAAATGATGGAGGGCTACGACGGGTTTTTCAGAAAACCCTTTGCGTAATGAACTTGATATCGTTGTAGAATCAAATGATTTTGAAATGGAGTGCTTTTGAGGCTTTTCTAGTTTTGCTAAAGGAGTCACTCCCGGTGAAGGGATCGTCGGTCCTTTCCTCGTCGAATGAGGTGCGGGATATATCATTTATATCACTGTGCAAAGCAAAAACACTTAAAAGCAATCAAAAGACAAACCGAGTGTGTAGCATCTGCCAGTTATTGCTAAAGGAGTCACTCCCGGTGAAGGGATCTCGGTCCTTTCCTCATCGAATAAGGTGCAGGATATATCACATATACCGCTGTGCAAAGCAAGAACTGTAGCTACCTGTTTTATTTTTGAAATTCGATTCTACAACATCTTAGGTTTCTTTTATTTCATTAATCACATTAATGAAGTCCCATCATTTAAGTACCTAAACATCACAGATAAATACGACGTACACTTATGCCATCCGCATTCGCCTCGATGTCCCCTCGTGCACCGTTAGGTTAGGTAACTAACGACAGAGCGGGGCAGGGCTAGCGCAGGTGTAAAACATAAGTAACGTCTATATAATATATCATATATACTATATACTGTATCTATCACAGAACATCACATGATCACATCACAGATATCGCAGCAGAAGAATCATATGAAATATTGGATATACTAGGACGTCCGTGTTTTCAATACGAGCCAGTATAAAACACGGATTCCACGGTCGCGATGAATAGCCAAACCCACACCCCTAGACCCCTACGAGAGCGGCAAGCAACCCTACCAATTCTAGAGTTAGGAGACCCGGACTCGACTCCTCGAGTTGGTCTCCCACTGGACTCCAGAACCCGGTTATTTGTGCCCTCCTCCTTGGGTCTATCCTAATGCGGAAAAGTAAATAATATACAAAAGGTGACATCATCCGCAACCTGGAAGTGCCCCAATAAAAGAATATTACATACAAGTTTTTACATGAATGAAAATGAAAAAAACACTCATCTCACATAAAAACCCCGGCTATTCAAACACGACGATCCAATATAACATATCCAGCAACACATAACATCACATGTCATCAACGTAAGTAAATATGCGCATCCCAATTGTCGTTGACATATAGCAACGAAACCGGCGATATCACATATTACACTTACGGTCACAGAAAAGAAAGTGTAAAACTACAACAGTTGGAATCCGCAACCTGCATAGACATCGCATGCCTAATCAAATGAATTCCTTAGACATCACATGCCTAACAATTATAAACCCCGCATTTTAGTCCCATTATTGAAAACTCTTTTCAATATCAAGTCGGGGAATTCAACAGGATTCCCGACATGCTGATCGAATGCTCGTTGCAAACTTCAGTAGACGGCCGCACCCCCGATACCGTCGACGAAGTGCACCAAGGCGGAACACCGCTGCCGCGAGCACCCGAACGGATGCTTTCGGCGACGGGGTTCTCCTACAGTCACTTGGTCGGGGCTATGGAGTGAGGCTGTCTATTAAGTTTATCCGGCGAGTATCCGCGTACGCTACGTGATTGCGACGGACTTTTGATCACATCAAAATTCCGTGGCAACCGATCAAGTGAGACTAAAGTGCTATGTTTATAACATTCATTCAGTTATCACATAACTTTTTTGAATTCCAATTATTGTATCCCATTCCAGATAAACAGAAAATGTTAAACTTTTCGATCGAACAGTCAAACACCCAAGTTTTCCCGATACAGCTCAACACATGAAATAAGTCTAACAACATTCAGTTCGTGCCTCAGTACCAACGGTCCAGCCGTAGAAGGGTCAAGCCAACGCCTCACATGTGGCACGCCGTACTGCCCCAAACCCGAAGGTTCAAAGGGCAGTTCAAGACGGTCACATAATCGAGTTAAGGTTTGTTGTCTTCTAGAGGGTCCATCGCGTTACTTGCACTACTTAGAACGTCGTTAAACTACGGAAAAATCCAACACTTGGAAATTTCCCGACAAGGGAAAAATTGGGTATTTATATCCTGTCGAACTTTTTAACATATTCTAAAATTTATCCGGAAAGCCACATAGACAAAATTTGATGCTCCGATCGAAACACCGAATCCCCAAAACAACCCCAGAAAATTCAACTCCTGAAAAAAATATTAAAAATTCCCAGAAAAATCACCACTGGAAACTAAGAATTACTGTGCAAAATAATTTAAATACTGTGGCCGTACGGCCGCGGATCCGCCGCATGAGCCTTGCTCATGCCGCGGAACCGCGGTGGAATAGTTGAATTAGGTCCACGAAATTTACAGTAATTCCTAGAAAACCCTGCTTGATTTTCTGCATATTTTTAATTTTGAAAAAACCCAGTTTTTGAAAAAAGGACAGAGAGCATGGAAATTTTTGGGGTTTCGGTTAGTTCGGACTTCAAATTCCGTCTAGACTTCGCCTAAGGCTCTAGCTAGGCTCTGATACCACTGTAGGGTTCCTAGGCACCCTAATGAGGTCTCACAAGTCATCAACCATGCCAATTTCAAAAATACGGTGCCGAGAAACCCTAGACTACGGATCGTTAGCTAGATGTCTAGGCGAAAATGCAAACTAGTTAACATTTAACTAAGGGAATACGGAAATACAACCTTTGTAGATCCGTTGCTCCACCTCCATAGCTCCGCAACGAAGTTCCTTTGCTGTCCAAAAAGAATCCGGGCTCTAGCGTCGGCTTCATCGGAGAAGAAGCGGGCTAGGTCATCGACGACGTGCCGAAGATGATCTACGTCGAAGCATCGCTAGATCAAGCTCCACCTTCACCAAGCAATGAAAACTTGTGAAGGAAACACACTCTACTACTTGGCAAGAGGTAGAGGATGAAGAAATAGGAAGTGGGTTCACTTTAGAATTGGATTTCTCACTCATTTTCACATTCCACCATTGTTGGTAGAAAGCTTTCTTCAAGGTTGAAGATGAAGAAGAAGAAGATAATGATATGATAAGTTATTTTGAAAATAGAAAATAAAAGAATACTTATCATAATCTAACCATGGTGAAGTGTAGAGAATTAACTAGGGTTGAGTGGAGTGGTTAGGGTTAAGCATGAGACAAAATGGTGACTAAGTCAAAGCTTCATGAAGCTTCAACATGCAAGTCCAAAATTAGCCACCATTTCATTTCTTTATGCTTAATATTTTTCCAAAATAAATAAATGAATAAATAATGGATAAAACAAAACCCTAATTTCCAACTTAACCATGGTTTAATTCTTTACACTTAACCAAAAAGAATGCATCATCAAACATGATACAATCATGTGTACAAAAGTATATCACATATACAATGTGCACAAACCAAGTGAGAAAATCCGTTTAAAGTGAACCAATACTAGTTAGTGCAAAGTAATATATCAAATATATAATTATGCATTAAATCATTAAATCAACACTTGATTCAATGATTCGGTCATGTCGCACACAACCGACTAGTATTCAATGTATCAGCTTATCGAATCAATCCTCGATTCGATAACTAGGTTATATCGCATACAACCATTCGACACATTCATCGCGAGAATAGAATACGGTATCACATACACGCATTATTCTCGGTCCCGCACATATCTCATATGCGCTCCTATTTCGTTTCGCTTGAGCCAGGAAACCTCTGTGTAGGACTCTAAAGACTCGTCAATACGCCGGCAGCAGGTGATGATCATATCAAACACCCACAAGCCGCAAGCGGTCTGCTAAACGTAACGGCCACCCGGGTATTGAGCGATCTGAAGATTGACGAGCAAGCCTGCTCACACTCCAGTGAATCCAACCAGTAACACTACCGTACAGTCCGGTCTGATCGTCTGATATGTCGCATATCTCGCCTAGGGGTGGTAAACGTCAGACCCCAATAGCTCGATAAGTCGTGTCGATATGAGGTCTATAACAATTCGAGAAACTACTGGTAACACTTACCAGTAAATCTCAGCAACCCTGGCCAGGGATTTCCTGTTATAGCCAATCGAGCACAGCGCAACATCAACTCCCTATACCGGGAGAGACGAATCCCCTCCTATCGCTCATTGTCTCCATGTGACTCGGGACTGTACCCAAAAACCACCGTTTTGCACGCCCTCTTGGACGTGGTAAGATGGAAATCAAAGCACAGTGGGAACCACACAAGACTCTATGACGATCTCGGGCCAACAGACTACTCTGTACCAGTGTCACCAGAGAACTGCCATCTGACGTGAGGTATAATACCATCTGGGAGTTCTCGGCGAGTCCGTCCAGTGTACCCAGTCTCTACTGAGCACCCGTATATCATCTCTGATGTCAAACACCAATGGATATGGGATCATCCATCGCCCATCTGTATGGGTCGAGAAGGTACACGCTAGTCTACTCTGGTATATCGATGCCCCGTCTCGATACACCCACGACTAGGGACTTTGAAGGATGTACTTATGGACTACCATGTCCCCACTAGTATGATCCGCATCATAGTCCAGGTAGTCAAGTACACATCCTAAGGGCTTTACCAACATGTAATAGAGAGACAATCAGTATATACGTTAAGGTAAAGAGCAACCAGATAGCATACTATCATGTCGAGCAAGAAAGTCCTCCCTATATATGTCCCAGCATCCACTACAATATACATCCTATGTATAGTAATGGCCTCTAGGGCATATATATAACTAACATCTTTTGACGTAGCCACTTGTTCTTTAGACAGCAGCTCACTGACGAACGTAGGTCGCGGATCGTTTGTCGTCCCCAAGTCAATTTTCCTTAGGTTATCCGCCGTGGTGTGTATCCCATCCTCAAATTCTTTTGGCGCTGGTGGAAACTCTGAAATCACCTGGTCATCATCGTTTTCGAAGCACCAGGATAGGTTATCCATGTTCTTGCGCACTCCTTCTTCTGACAGCGTTATCGCGTGGCAGGTACGAGATCGTTTCCAGGACCGATGTTGATCTAGTTCTACTCTCGCCGTGCACGTTGCTTTTGGCACATGCCTTTGCGGTGGGGCTACCTTCCAACTGTTGGATAGAACGAACCTGCCAAGTTGGTATTGGTCTTTGACCCAGTTCTTGAAGGTGAAGCAGTCCTCAAGAGGATGTCCTATCGCTCTGTGATAGGAGCAATAATCTGGGTGATGAACCTCGTTTGCTTGATCGGGGCGTCGAGACCCCGGGAGTGTCATCATTTGATATTTCATGATAAGGTCGAAGATTCTCCTTTTCTTGTATTGAAGGAAAGAGTATGCTTGACCCATCTTTTTCATAAAAGACGGACTTCGACTGACCTTTTCTTGATCGCGTGGCCTTCTGGATCCGTTTTGCCGCTGTCGAACGTTTTTTCCATTCTTCAACTTGTTTTCGCCTCTGCATCGGGCCTTTTTCCTGACTTGGGGATGCATGGCGGGCTGACGGTGAAGGGCATCATCATCCTTCATGGCCTGCTGAAGGAGGCGTTGCGTCTTGGCTTTCTTGTAAATGGTCATTTCACGACTGTGGTCGTTCCGAGCCTATCGACTCGCTTCCCTTATTAGCTTGTCCATCTGTTCTTCAAACGACGGACTCGGCATTTTATTGCAGGATCTCGTTTTGGTTCAATTGCGGTGTCTTCTAACAGAGCATCTCCTTCTTCATTGAAGTCACGTATAACGTAGCAGCCATGGAATCGCTCCCGTTTCTTAGATTGAACATATCCAAGCCCGATCGTTTCCATTCTCCCGTTGGGCAATTTTCGCTGAGTTCCGGGGATGTTCCAAATCCTGTTGTGGAACTGAGCTTGTCGAGAAGTTTGTTTGAAAGGCACGCCTTGGCGTCTTAGTAACCTTTTCAATCTCTCTGTATAGTATCTGGGCAGACGGATAGGTTGGAGTCTGTCGAATGCAGGATCGGCATCGTGCCAGACTTCTCTTTCGACTTTAGTCTCCATGGATCAATAGAATAGGATTGCCTTTTCACCTCTTTTCCTGGGAGGGACGTAGAATGTCTGCATATCTTGCACACTATATGTCTCTAGCGCATCAAGCTCTCTGTAGTGCTGCCACGGAACCGTGGCGATTTGCAAACTCTGATCATCTCAAGTGAAGGCCTGTATTGATGGACAGACCGAGAATACTGCGTTGTCCATGTCTTTAGAGTCGCTGCTAAAGACCAGAATAGGGGTAGACGGTCGCGACTTGTTGCATTGGGACGGTCCTTAATAGACTATCTCTTCTTCTTCCTCAGTATCGCTTCCGAAGACCGGAATAGTAGTGATAGCTTTTTGCTTGTTCTCCGGTTTATGGCATCTTTCCATGTCTTTGAAGTCTGGTAAGAAGTACTCGGCGTCTTCATATTTGCGGACTTCGTTTATGGAGAATGGGTTCATTTCCCCCGTCACTGTGTATTCAAGCCCGTCTTTGAAGTACTTCATACACTAATGTTGTGTAGAAGGGATGATGTTGTACTCGTGTAACCAAGGCCTGCCGAGCAAAGCGTTGTAGCAAGTCTTGGCGTCAATGACATGAAATTTGATGTCAGTGACGAGCAGCCCAAAGCGTAACGTCGGTATCACAGACCCGAGCATCCGTGATGACTGGGAGTCGAACCCGGAGATAGTGATCTTATCCCGAGCGAGATGCTGGACGCTCATACAGATTTCTTTTAACACCCTCACATTTAGGAGGTTGACGGAGGACCCATTGTCAACTAAGATCTTCCCTATCTTGATGTCATGGCAGTATTCGGTGACATACAAGGGAAGGTTGTGCTCGTATGTTCCGAGGAGGAGATCTTCATCGCCGAAAGTGATGTCAGCCGTGTGCACTTCTTCCAGCTCGTCCTTCATATTTTCTTCGGCAAGGCAAGCTTGGAACTGCTCGGGCTCTTGTAGTGCCTTGATTAGAGAATCTCTCACCTCTTTAGATAGCAGAAGGGTGTCGAGAATGCTTAGCTGCGAGGGTATTTTCCTCAGGTGTGCCAGAATGTTGTAATCCACCTTGTTTTTCTTGGGCGGGTCCTTGGCTGTCAACTCTTTGACGACTTGATCATCGAGGGCGATATCCTCAGGGACATTTTTCTTCCCTTTATCTTTTTTATTCGATCCACTGTTCGTAGGTCCGAGATTCTTTTCGGGCAACGTACGATTGCGCAGCTGAATATTCTCGCAGGTTTTCATCTCTTCTGCTTCGGAGGTGGGTTCTTTGAAAAGAGGGCCGAGGGCTATTTCCTCATCAGAATCGCTTCTGAAGGTGAAAACTTGCGATCTCCCAAAATCGACCATGTGGCGGTTAACGACAGTTCTTTTGTGCTCCTCTGTCGCATTTCTCTACTCCCGACGGGTTTTGCGCTTCATCTGCTTGAAGTGTTGTCGGTGGGCGACATATCCCTGCCACCAGTTTTTAAAAGGCGTTGCACTCTTCGGTAGGGTGCGCAATCCTCCGATGGTATAAGCAGTAGTTTGGATGTCCATCCGCTTCGTTAAGATGTATGCTGCCAGGAGTATTCTCTTCGAAAGGTGGCAACTTCATCCCCATGGAAAAGGCCTTGGCGAACCGTTTCCTCGTTTTAAGTTTGCTTTTGTCTGCGGCGGATTTGCTTTGTGTTGGATATGTATGCCCTAGAGGCCATTATTGTATAGTACTAGTTTGTATAATACATTTTGGAAGCTTGGGATATATACACGGGTTTACGACAGTCTTGCTCAACATAGTAGTATGCTACTTAGTTTGTTTCTATCTTAATATGTGTATATGTTTCTTTTAACATATCGCTAATACATATTGATGGAGCCCTTAGGATCTTTGCTTGACTACCGGCGTCATGATGGCGATCACACTAGTGGGGGCTGGGTAGTCTATAAGCACATCCTTATTTTGGTCCCTAATCGTAGGATTATCGAGATAAGGCATCGATACTCCAGAGTAGACTGGTGCATACGCTTCTTATCCCAGCAGAGGAGATGGTCTGTCCCACAGCCATCAGTACGTCGTACTGGAGATAGTATGTAGGTGCTCGTTAGGTTACGAGTACACTGGACAGGACTTGTCGGGAACTGTTGGTTGGTATTATACCTATCATCAGTTAACAGTTCCCAGGTGACATGAGTACAGCTTAGTCCGTTGACTTGACACTGTCACTTCGCCTCGAGTGTGTTCCCACTGTTCTTAGATTACTACCCTGCCACGGCTTTATTGAGTCGTGCAAACAGGTAGTAGTTGGGTGCAGTCCTGAAGCACTTGGAGGCAGTGACGGTTATACAGGATTCGTCTCTCCCGGTATTGGGAGTTGATATCGCGGTGTGTCTAAGAGAGCCATTACACATAGTCGTCCCTGGCCAGGGCAAGCGAGATTTACTGGTAGTGTTTCCAGTAGTTTCTTAGGGTGTTCTGGGCTATACTCCGACACGACTTGTACCGCTATTAGGGGTCTGACGTTTACTACCTCTCTAGGCCCGACATGCGATACTCTTAGACGAACGGACCGGACTGTACGGAGATTGTCACATTCAGGCTCAGTAGGAGTTCGGATGGGTTCACCTCATCGTCTTCTTATCGGCATCTACCTGGGGACCGTTACGTACAGCTAGTACCGCTTGCGGCCTGTGTTTTGTAGGGTTGCTGGGCACGCGCACAAGGATCTACGGGGCATCAACCATGCCCGATTTAAAAATTAGCCGTGCCGAACAACCCGAAGCCGGATCTTTAAACTAGAGTTTAGGCGAAAACAAGCATGTTAAACAGTTTAACACTAAGTGAGAGGGATTACAACCTTTGTAGATCCGGTCCTTCACTTCTAAAGCTCCGTGTTGAAGTCCCTTCGCTGCGATCATCGTGTTCCGGACTCTCGAGAGGTTCCATGAAGAGAAAGATGCAGTCTTGCTTCCGATCTTCGATACAAACATGATCTACCTTGAAGTTTCGTTAACACAAGCTAACACTCATAATATGAAGTGAACACCCTCATCTAAATGGCAAGGATAGATGAGGATGATGAAGTAGGATTTTTGCTCTCTTTTGTTTTCTTTTTCTCACACTCATTCATCACTTGGAAAAAGGTAGTAAGCTTTTTCATGGAAGAAAGAAGAAGGAAGAAGAAGATGAATAATGATAGAATTCCTTTTGTGATGAATAATGCAAAGATGATAATGATGAATAATGCAACCATGGTTGAATAAACCATTGTAGAGAATTAACCAAGGCTAGGGTTTGGGTTAGGTTAAGAATGAGTCACCACAAAATATCTTTCACAAAACAAAACTAAACCTTCTAGAATCATCTAGAAAGCTTAACCCTAATCCAAACCCTAATCATGTTTAAACTCCACTAAACATGTTGCATTAGTTATGATATCATGTTACAATATTATATATCACATATATAATATTTATCGTAACAAAATAAAATAATACATTTAACATATATCGCATATATATCAATGTATTACCCGAGTGAGAAAAAGAATGTTTTAGTGAGCAAATATTAGTTAATGTAATTTAATATATCATATATATTATTATACATTAAATTATCGAATCAACACTTGATCCGACAATCCGGCTATATCGCATATAACCGACTAATATTTATCCGTACCGATTCATCGAATCAACACTTGATCCGATGACGCGGCTGATATCAAATATCGCGAGAATAGAATAC
Source organism: Agapanthus africanus (assembly GCA_030015575.1). Taxonomy (NCBI): domain Eukaryota; kingdom Viridiplantae; phylum Streptophyta; class Magnoliopsida; order Asparagales; family Amaryllidaceae; genus Agapanthus; species Agapanthus africanus. The sequence continues at coordinate 504,606,683 of JASDDO010000001.1, read as the reverse complement.
GGTATCTCATATCGTATTATCCTCGGTCCCTCACATATCACATATGTGCTCCTACTCCTTTTTGCCTGAGCCAAGAAACCTCTGTGCAGGACTCTAAAGAATCGTCAATACGCCGGCAGTAGGTGATGATCATATCAAACACCCACAAGCTGCAAGCGGTCAGCTAAACGTAACAGCTACCCAGGTATTGAGCACTCAGAAGATCAACAAGCAAGCCTGTATTTTCTCCTGTGAATCTAAACAGTAACACTCCCGTACAGTCCGGTCTCGTCGTCTGATATGTTGCATATCTCGCCTAGGGGTGGTAAACGTCAGATCCCAGTAGCTCGATAAGTCGTGTCGATATGAGGTCTATAACAGTTTGAGAAACTACTGATAACACTTACCGGTAAATCTCAACAAGCCTGGCCAGGGATTTCCGGTTATAGCCAATCGAACACAGCACAACATGAACTCTCTATACCGGGAGAGACGAATCCCCTCCTATCGCCCATTGCCTCCATGTGATTCGGGACTGTACCCAAAAGCCACCTTTTTTCACGCCCTCTTGGACGTGGTATGATAGAAATCAAAGCACAGTGGGAATCACACAAGACTCTATGACGATCTCGGGTCAACAGACTACTCTGTACCAGTGTCACCGGAGAACTGCCATCTGACGTGAGGTATAATACCATCTGGGAGTTCTCGGCGAGTCCGTCCAGTGTACCCAGTCTCCACTGAGCACCCGTACACCATCCTTGATGTCAAACACCGATGGATATATGATCATCCATCGCCCATCATATGGGTCAAGATGCGTATACGCTAGTCTACTCTGGTTTATCGATGCCCTGTCTCGATACACCCTCGACTAGGAACAGTTATAGGATGTACTCGTCGACTACCGTGGCCCCACTAGTATGATCTCATCAGTAGTCGAGTACATATCCTAAGGGCTTTATCAACATGTAATATAGAGACAATCGGAGTACATATTAAGATAAAGAACAACCAGATAGCATACTATCATGTCGAGCAAGAAAGTCCTCCCTATATATGTCCTAGCATCCACTACAATATACATCGTATGTACAGTAATGGCCTTTAGGGCATACATATAACTAACAATCTCCTACTTGCACTAGGGCCATCTGTTGTGGTATCACATACCCAACAATTAGCTGCGGTTGAAGTATCTCATACTCAACCATCCCATAAATGTCTCTACTGGGAAAAGGCCTTCGTGAGTGGATCCGCACTGTTGTCCTCTGTGTCTACTCTCCTAACCTCGATCTCCCTGGAGATCAACCATCTCCATGATCAGGTGATACTGCCTAAGAATTATATCTGGATTACAGATGGGACGGTAGTTCCTAGGCAAAAGCTACAACTCCATTGTCACACAATGGTAGGAACGAAGTTCATCTCATGAACTTATATATATCCAGACCGCCTCTTTGGTAGCATCCTTGGTAACGATGTATCTTGCCTTTAATCGTCTAGTATGTCACGGTATCTAGCTTGGAACTCTTCCAACATACCGTCCCTCCACTGAGGGTAAAGACAATGCCTGTGACTGACATTCAGTCATTCTTATCACCCTGGAACCTTTCCAGTGATTCTCCCCAGGATCGATTGATACCATCTCACTACAACTAGTGAGAATCCTAAAATCCAATTAAATCTATCTCATAGATCCAAAATTCAGGATTTAGGAGGTATCACCTTGATCCTATATGGAGAATCCTTGTGATAAGCGGAGATTGACCGAGCGTAGCATAGGAAACTCCTTCCCTATCAAGAGTATGTCATCCACGTACTCTACGAGGATCACCACCATACTCTCTACTACCTTTTTGTATATACAAGGTTCATCTACCATTTTGATGAAGTCAAACTCTTTGACTACCACATCAAAACAGATGTTCCAACTCCGCGATGCCTGTTTTATCATATAAAACATCTTGCACACGTTTCCACTGCTCCCACTGTCTACGAAGCCCTCTGGCTGTGTACTTATAGACGCTCTTTTCTAAAACATCATTTAGAAAAGCAGTCATGACACCCAACCGCCAGATATCGTAGTCATGGTATGTAGCTGTGGCAAGTAGGATCTGGATGGACTTAAGCATAGCTTTGAAAGTCTCAACTTTTCCATGTACACCTAGTAATCTTCTCAAGATATACTTGCTCCTGATGGGGATTTAACCCTTCAGATAGAGCAACCAAAGTCCATACTTTGTCGGTGTATAAGGATTCCATCTCAGATCACTAAGCATCCAGCCATTCTTATAGAGTCCCACTCCTGATGGCCAGCTCGAAACTAGTTGGGTCATTATCTCATGATGCAATCATCGCTCCCACTGTCATAGAGAAACCGAAGTATCTCTCAGGTGGGTGAGGAACCCTACTAGATCGGCGGAGAGGCTGAGGTTCGTTGGAAACTATTGAATCCACATTCAATAGGTATGCAGCTTCACAAGTGCATAACTCCCAAAAGGAAATAGGAAACTCAGTAGTACTCATCATAGAGCACACCATATCACATAGGGTGCTTTTGCTCCGCCCCGATATACCATCGTGCTATGGTGTATACGGAGGAGTAATGCTGAGAGAGAATCTCATTCTCCTTTAGAATAGTCCAGGAATTCCATACTCAAGTATTCTCCTCCCTGATCACATCAAAGGACATAATACTTATACCCGTTTTTGATTCTCTACTTCTAACTCATTCTGTGAATATCTCAAAAGCTTCGGACTTGTGTTTCAACAGGAACATATGTCTGAATCTTGAGACATCATCAGAGAATGTAATGAAGTACAAAGAACCGGTCTTGGTATGTGTAGACATGGGACTTTCATACATCAGCATGTATCAATCCCAAGAGTTCACTAACTCTTTCTCTGTTTCCAATAAACAGAGCTATGGTCATCTTATCTTTGTGACATGACCGGCAAGTTTCACAAGATGTAAATTCAAACAGATTTAAATATGCATCTAAATGTAACTTAGCTAGTCGGGTCGCATTGATATGACCTAGTCTACAATGCCTCAAGAAGGATTTGTTCATTTCTGAACTCTTCCTCTCGTGTGTGTTCTGTATACTAAGAACTGTAGTTTGATTTAGAACGTCAATACTTTTAGATAACGTGCCTGAATCAATCAACTCTTGATATAGGAAATGTTCAAAACATTATCCAACAATACAAAATTATATCCTTTCTTTACTAATAAAGAGACTTATATGATTTTGTATATCAGGTTCGGTATCTAATAACATTTGTTCAGAATCAATGTATTCTGGTAATACAGGGTGATAGTGACCAACAGACTTGGCTGCAACACTTGCACCGTTTCTATCTCATGAAACTTATCACCCGTTCTCAGTTCTCTACATTTCTGTAGCCCATGTAACAGATTACATATGCGGGATCCTGATCCGGTATCTCAAACCCAGGACGTAAAGGATACTGAGAAACAGTTCTATATAGTGAACACACCCGAAGAAGATGCATCAGCATGCACTTTCTTCGTTTGGGCGGCACGGAAAATCTGGTATTCCCCAATTTCCTGCTCTGTCTTATAACAATTATAAGTTGGAGTGGGACCAACGTTCCCCAGCTCAGTATAACAAGCGGGTTCGGTCAATATATCCGTATTATTATCTTGATTAAGGCCTGATATGGTCGCTATCTGGAGAGAGAGAGAAGAAAACACTCAGCGTATGCTCTTGCAAGATTAGATTGGTTATCTAATATATCTAATCAGGATATCTCCCACAGTTTTAATCAAATCTTCCTTCAAACCCTAAAAGGAAAGACTAGCCGGGATTAATTACACGCTATAAGTTCGCCAATCTTTCAGCCAGGCCAGTGTCGGTACTTTGAGGGAGGTTCCCTGTGCTTTCGCACGAACCTAATTAAAGTAAACCTCGTTTTTCCAGAGGCATAACCCCGTTGACACCTTTCTAGACACCTACTTGATCAGCTAATTGTAATGTGTAAAACTCTCCCAGGAGTAACTCTTACTCGCAGCGGGTATCGGGATCCAACTATCTCATAGAAGGTATGCAATCTCATTGCAAATTTCAACACTTGAAATTCCCAATAATATTTTACCCCTAGCGTGCTATGACCTTGACGCATGCCAAACAACCCATAGTCCGCTAGTCAAGTTCAACCCGTACATTTCTTGATTGAATTAAACCGACCCGCACGACCTTTGACGCATGCCAAACAACGCCGTACGAATACCCTAATCCAATCGCATCGTATGCTAGCAGATAAGCACTAGTTAGCTACCGTACACTACGCCTTGACGCATGCCAAACTACCGCAGCACGAATACTAAGTAGTACTTATCTGAAATGACGGAGGGCTACGCAGGTTTTTAAGAAAACCATGAGCGTAATGAACTTGATATCGTTGTAGAATCGAGTGATTTTTAATGGAGTGTTTTTGAGGCTTTTCTAGTTTTGCTAAAGGGGTCACTCCCGGTGAAGGGATCGTCGGCCCTTTCCTCATCGAATAAGGTGCAGGATATTTCACAAATATCACTATGCAAAGCAAGAACTATAGAAGTAATCAAAAGACAAACCGAGTTTGTAGCATCTGCTAGTTTCACTAAAGAGGTCACTCCCGGTGAAGGGATCTCGGTTCTTTCCTTATCGAATAAGGTGCTGGATGTTCTACAAGGAACACCGCTATGCAAAGCAAGAACTAGAGCTACCAGTTTTTTTAAACAAGTTTCTACAACATCTTAGGTTTCTTTTATTTCATTAATCTCATTAATGAAGTCCTATTTTATTATGCTTCATAAGCATCACATTTGAAACGAAATCTGCAATATAACATATATCTCATATATATAATATAAACATTCATCTCAGGCAGTAATATGATCTCATCACAGAACATTGCAGCAGAAGAAACATATATGAAATATTGGACATATTAGGACGTCCGTGTTTTCAATACGAGCCTGTATAAAACATGGATTCTACGGCCGCGATGAATAGCCAAACCCACATCCCTAGACCCCTACGAGAGCGGCAAGTAACACTGCCAATTCTAGGGTTAGGAGACCCGGTCTCGACTCCTCGAGATGGTCTCCCACTGGACCCCAGAACCCGGTTACTTGTGCTCCCCGCCTTGGGTCTACCTAATGCGGAAAAGTAAATAATATACAATGGTGAAATCATCCGCAACCTGGAAGTGCCCCAATAAAAGAATATTACATACAAATGGATTTTACATGAATGAAAAAGAAAAAACTCTCATCTCACATAAAACCCCCGGCTATTCAGAACGCGACGATCCAATATAACATATCACAGCAACATATAATATCTCATATCATCAACGTAAGCAAGTATGCGTATCCCGATTGTCGTTGATGTATAGCAATGAAGCCGGCGATACACCACATACTACGCTTACGGTCACAGAAAAGAAAGTGTAAAACTACAACAGTTGGAATCCGCAACCTCCTTAGACATCGCATGCCTAACCAAATGAATTCCTTAGACATCGCATGCCTGACTATTAAAAACCCCGCATTTTAGTCTCATTATCGAAAACTCTTTTCAATATCAAGTCGGGCAATTCAATAAGATTCCCGACATTCGGATCGAATGCTCGTCGCAAACTTTAGTAGACGGCCGCACCTCTGGATGCCGTCGACAAAGTGCACTAAGGCGGAACACCGCTGCCGCAAGCACCCGAACGGATGCTTTTGGCGACGGGGTTCTCCTACAGTCACTTGGTCGGGGCTATGGAGCGTAGCTGTCTTTTAAGTTTACCCGGCGAGTATCCGCGTACGCTATGTGATTGCGACAGACTTTTGATCAGATCAAAATTCCGTGGCAACCGATCATTTGAGACTAAAGTGCTAGATTTATAACATTCAAATTAGTTATCTCATAACTACTTATGGATTCCAAATATTGTATCACATTCCAGATAAATAGACAATGTTAAACTTTCCGATCGAATAATCAAACACCCAAGATTTCCCCAATTTATCTCAACACTTGAAATCAGTTTAAAAACATCTATCACATGCCACAGTACCAATGGTCCAGCCGTAGAAGGGTCAAGCCAACGCCTCACATGTGGCACGCCGTACTGCCACAAACCCTAAGGTTCAGAGGCAGTTCAAGACGGTCACATAATCGAGTTAAGGTTTGTTGTCTTCTAGAGGGTCCACCGCGTTACTTGCACGACTTAGAACGTTCTTAAACTCGAGAAAAAATCCAACTTTTGAAAAAATTTCCGACAGGAGAAAAAGTGAGTTATTGATATCCGTTCGAACTTTTTAACAGTTTCGGAAAATTATCCGGACAAAACTAAACGAAGTTAAATTATCCGATCGAATCATCGAGTCCCCAATACAACCCTAGAAAACTCAACACTTGAGTGGAATTAAAATATTCCCAGAAAAAATTGCCAAGAAAGGACCTAAGAATAAATAAGTGAAATTCCAGAGACTAAGTCCAAATTTTGGCCGCGGAACCGCCGCCAAACCCATGGTTTGTCCGCGGTTCCGCGGTAAAATTTTCGAATTAGAGGTCCGTACTTCACAGTTATTCTTAGTTTTTCCTGCTTGTTTTTCTAAGAATTTTTAATTCAGAAAAAACCACATTTTTGAAAAATGTACAGAGAAGGGGTTTTATTGGGGTTCTCGGGTTCGATCGGACTTTAAACTTCGTCTAGACATCGCCTAAAGCTCTAGCTTGGCTCTGATACCACTGTAGGGTTGCTGGGCACGCGCACAAGGGTCTACGGGGTATCAACCATGCCCGATTTAAAAATTAGCCGTGCCGAACAACCCGAAGCCGGATCTTTAAACTAGAGTTTAGGCGAAAACAAGCATGTTAAACAGTTTAACACTAAGTGAGAGGGATTACAACCTTTGTAGATCCGGTCCTTCACTTCTAAAGCTCCGTGTTGAAGTCCCTTCGCTGCGATCATCGTGTTCCGGACTCTCGAGAGGTTCCACGAAGAGAAAGATGCAGTCTTGCTTCCGATCTTCGAAACAAACATGATCTACCTTGAAGTTTCGTTAACACAAGCTAACACTTATAATATGAAGTGAACACCCTCATCTAAATGGCAAGGATAGATGAGGATGATGAAGTAAGATTTTTGCTCTCTTTTGTTTTCTTTTTCTCACACTCATTCATCACTTGGAAAAAGCTAGTAAGCTTTTTCATGGAAGAAAGAAGAAGGAAGAAGAAGATGAATAATGATAGAATTCCTTTTGTGATGAATAATGCAAAGATGATAATGATGAATAATGCAACCATGGTTGAATAAACCATTGTAGAGAATTAACCAAGGCTAGGGTTTGGGTTAGGTTAAGAATGAGTCATCACAAAATATCTTTCACAAAACAAAACTAAACCTTCAAGAATCATCTAGAAAGCTTAACCCTAATCCAAACCCTAATCATGTTTAAACTCCACTAAACATGTTGCATTAGTTATCATATCATGTTACAATACTATATATCACATATATAATATTTATCGTAACAAAATAAAATAATACATTTAACATATATCGCATATATATCAATGTATTACCCGAGTGAGAAAAAGAATCTTTTAGTGAGCAAATATTAGTTAATGTAATTTAATATATCATATATATTATTATACATTAAATTATCGAATCGACACTTGATCCGACAATCCGGCTATATCGCATATAACCGACTAATATTTATCCGTACCGATTCGTCGATTCAACACTTGATCCGATGACGCGGCTGATATCAAATATCGCGAGAATAGAATACGGTATCTCATATTGTATTATCCTCGGTCCCGCGCATATCACATATGTGCTCCTACTCTTTTTTTCCTGAGCCAAGAAACCTCTGTGTAGGACTCTAAAGAATCGTCAATACGCCGGCAGTAGGTGATGATCATATCAAACACCTACAAGCTGCAAGCGGTCAGCTAAACGTAACAGCTACCCAGGTATTGAGCGCTCAGAAGATCAACAAGCAAGCCTGTATTTTCTCCTGTGAATCCAAACAGTAACACTCCCGTACAGTCCGGTCTCGTCGTCTGATATGTTGCATATCTCGCATAGGGGTGGTAAACGTCAGACCCCAGTAGCTCGATAAGTCGTGTCGATATGAGGTCTATAACAGTTCGAGAAACTACTGATAACACTTACCAGTAAATCTCAACAACCCTGGCAAGGGATTTCCGGTTATAGCCAATCGAACACAGCACAAAATCAACTCCCTATACCGGGAGAGATGAATCCCCTCCTATCGCTCATTGCTTCCATGTGATTCGGGACTGTACCCAAAAGCCACCTTTTTGCACGCCCTCTTGGACATGGTATGATGGAAATCAAAGAACAGTGGGAATCACACAAGACTCTATGACGATCTCGGGTCAACAGACTACTATGTACCAGTGTCAATGGAGAACTGCCATCTGACGTGAGGTATAATACCATCTGGGAGTTCTCGGCGAGTCCGTCCAGTGTACCCAGTCTCCACTGAGCACCCGTACACCATCCTTGATGTCAAACACCGATGGATATGGGATCATCCATCGCCCATCATATGGGTCAAGATGCGTATACGCTAGTCTACTCTGGTGTATCGATGCCCTGTCTCGATACACCCTCGACTAGGAACAGTTATCGGATGTACTCGTCGACTACCGTGGCCCCACTAGTATGATCTCATCACAGTCCCAGTAGTCGAGTACATATCCTAAGGGCTTTATCAACATGTAATATAGAGACAATCAGAGTACATGTTAAGATAAAGAACAACCAGATAGCATACTATCATGTCGAGCAAGAAAGTCCTCCCTATATATGTCCTAGCATCCACTACAATATACATCGTATGTACAGTAATGGCCTCTAGGGCATACATATAACTAACATGGTTAAACCCACTGCCAGCGTAATGTCGAGTCTTTAGAGTCCCACACAGAGGGTTGTTCGCCTTTGGGCAAAACAGAGTAGAGGTCGCATAGTTTTGCGACAGGGTTCGTTCACATACGCGCACTTGTGCACGTTTGGTGTCCGGGCAGTTTTTACTAGCGGGCTTTGGTTTATGCCAGATCCTAGTATTTGTTTTGGGGTTGGTTTTGTCTCATTGTATTCGTGTTTCTCGGAACACGGATACGGGTGTGTATGTACAGTTGACAGAGGCAGAGGAATCTCATTAGGGTTATTGACCGTTGACCTTTTCTTAACCCTAATGAGAATGAGAAATATGATTAATGATATTAATTATGGATAGTTGTGCCATGGTTAGGTTGACCATTTGACTTTTTTTGACCTTTTGACTTTGGTTGACAGGTTGACTTTTGTTGACCTTTTGACCATCATCATTTCATTTGCAAGATGCTTCTTGATTCTTGCAAATTGCTTTTAATGTGAAATGATAATGGTCATTCCAAACTAACCATCACTATTTTCTTTAATTATTATTATCATTATCATTTTTCTCTCATATGAGAGCATGGTTGTTTATTCTTGCTCATTCTCTTATGCTCATTCTCTCTCTTGAAAAAGCTTTCCCTCTTCCTCTCTCAAAACATAAGTGTTTCATGTGTTGAAAATCATAAGCTTTTGAGACCAAACCATCAAAAGCTCTCTCTACTCTTTCTAGGGTTCTTTGTCTAGCAAACCAAGCACTCTAGTTTCCTCTTGGTTGAGGTAGGAGCTCAAGGTAGAGGCCTTCGGGTGGATCTTTCTTCGGCAAAGAGAAGACGACGAGAAGGAGCCGTCTACACCACTCCAAGGAGCAAGCAAGAAGGAGGACCACAACAAGAAGAGAAGGAGTTCAAGATCTAGGTATAACCATCTAACCTAGTAGCTAAAACTTGTAGTTGTTTGTTAGTTTTTGTTTGGCAAAGATCCTTCATGGTTGGTCCATGTTACCTTGTGAGAAAAATTTGACTTTTACCTATTCCGCCTCCCCGAAAGAAGCGAGGTGGGTAACGTGGACCTAACAGTGGTATCAGAGCCTAGCTAAACATCAACTAACATGTTAGCAAAGTGTTTAGAACTTCGATCCGGAAAAAATCACAAAATCCATCTAAAATCTTGTGTTTTCTGTCGTTTTTAAAAACAGGCCTAAAAATATTTTAAGTGACATGAAAAATACAAGCAGGCTTTTTTTAGAAAACTACAGAAATTTGGGCTCCTGAGTCGCTCAGAAGACCGCGGATCCGCGGCCGATCCACGCGATCTGCCGCGGATCCGCGGCCGAGTCAACTCGGAAGCGCACTAAATTTCTTCTGGGGTTCTCTGTGTTGGTTTTGTGATTTTTATGATACTTTGTTTCTGCCCAGATTCTTCAGAGAACAGTATTGTGTTTGGGGTAGTTAGAAATTGGTATATTGATCGAAATTCTATAAACTTTAGCTAATTGGTTATATCTGTAATGTGATATATGCACTGAACGTCGACTAATCGCCATACGTCGATTAGTAGGGGCTGTGCATATCTGTGATCTGTAATGTTGGATTGTGTATATGAACTTGTTGGATTGTCGCGGATGAATAGCTGGGGTTGTGAGATGAGAGTTTCTTTATCTTTCATTTGATGTAATATGTAAATTGATTTAATATTTATTTTATGGCCGCACATCCGGGATGAGGTTGTAGCCGCCATTGTATATTATTTCTTTTACTGTTTTTGCTCCTAGGATAGACCCAAGGTGGGGTGCACAAACTACCGGGTACTTTAAAGTGCCGAGTGGCCTACTCACGTTGTTGAGGGAGGTTGCTTCGCTTCGGATACTTGGCAGGTAGTTTACCGCACCCGTAGGGGTCTAGGGTGGGATTTTGGCTATTCATCGCGACCGTGTAATCCGTCTTTCGTTGCAGGCTCGAACGAAATGTGGATTCCTAGCATATCCAATGTGTTCATCTGTGATCTGGAATGGCTATCATTGCATCTGACGAATGTATATATCTATATATGATATCTAGTAGGCGTTGCTTATGTTTTGCATCCGCGCTAGTCCAGCCCCCGCTCTGTCGTTAGTTAAGTAACCTAACGGGTGATGATGGGGCCCCGTGGCGAATGCGGATGGCATAAGCGTACGTCATATTTTCGTTGTTTTCTGCAATGGTAGGATTAACTGATGGGACGCATTATATTAATGCAAAGAAAAACAAACCTAAAAGACGTTGTTGGAACAATTTTCAAAAGGCTGTTATTGCAAGGACGTTCTCTTTTGTTTTGCACAGAGGTATTCGGTTATGAATACCCAGCACCTCATTCGACGAGGCAAGGGCCGAGATCCCTTCATCGGGAGTGACCCCTTGGATAGAAGTTTGCGTCAGGGTAATAACTTCACTATAGTCGATTATTCTTGCTTTGCATTGAGGTATTCAGTTTGGAATATCCTGCACCTCATTCGACGAGGAAAGAGTCGAGATCCCTTCACAGGGAGTGACCTCTTTTAGCAAAAGTTTTCGCCACTATATTTTAAAAAGGGTTATCAAGTTCCTTCAACGATATCAAGTTCATTACATTAACAGGTTTTTTGCCAAAAACCCAGCCGTAGCCCTCCGTCATTTCTTATAAGTTATACTTAGTATTCGTGCTGCGTTTGTTGACTGTGTCAAGGCGCAGTGAACGGTAGCTAAGTATTGCTTATCTGTAGCATACAATGTGATTGGTTAGGACAGTCGTGTAACCTTATTGACTGTGTCAAGGGTTATGCGGGTGGGTTTAATGCAATCAAGATAATGACGGGTTGAACTTGACTAGGACTCTTTGATTTGTTGACTGTGTCAAGGTCACTTGGGTCCTAGGGGCAAAAACCACATCGGGAGTTTCAAATATACAGGAAACTTGCAGATTCAGCATACTTTCTGGAGTGTGGTGACTAGAGTGGATTCCATCTAGGTCATCGCACAATGATAGTTGGATCCCGATCCCACTGATGAGTTGGATTACTCTCGAGAGATTATTTCACTTAACAATCAGTGCTATAAACCAAGTAGGTGTCTAGAACGGTGTTAGCGGGGCTACGCCTCCAGGAAAAAGAGGTTATGTAATTAAGGAACTTCGCGAAAGCGTTGGAAAACCTCCCTCAAAGTACCAACACTAGCCTGGCTGAAAGGTTAAGCAAGTATTGTAACGTGCGATTAATCCTGACTAATTCTTCTTTTAAAGGTTTGAAGAAGAATTTGAGGAAACAGTGGGAGCCATCCTAGTTAGATAAATTAATAACCAATCTAATCTTGCAAGAGCGCACGCTGAGTGTTTCTTTTCTCTTTCTCCAGGTAGCAACCATTTCACGCCCTAATCAAGATAATAAAATGTATCGCTTGACTGATCCGAATTCTTATTCGGGGCTGGGGAACGTCGGTTCAGCTCTAACTTATGACAACAGTCATAAGTATGAGCAAGGGAAAGAGGATTGTATGGATTCCAAGGATGCCCAGTTGAAGAAGAAGCATAGTACTGCATCTACATCAGGTGTTCTTGTAATTGAGAACTGCTTTTCGGTCAGCCCTACCTCCTGGGTACTTGATACCAGATCAGGGTCTCATACCTGTAATTTATTGCAGGGACTGAGAAAAAGTAGGAAAGTTGCACCTGGTGATATGTCCCTCAGGGTAGGGAATGGAGCATAAGTTAATGCTGCAGCCGTCGGTGAATATCACCTAGGTTACCAAATAGCAATACTACGATTTTGAACAATTGCTACTATGTACCTTCCATGGTTTGCAACATAATATCAGTATCTTTACTTGATAAAGATGGATATAACTTTGTTCTTGATAGAAATATCATGAACATTTACCTTGATAAGGTACTGGTTGCAGAAGGTACACTGTGTAATGGTATCTATGTTCTAAATCAGAATACAGTTCTCAATGTACAAAACACACGCAAGAGGAAGAATTTAGATACGAATGAGTCCTACTTGTGGCATTGTAGACTTGGTCATATCGGAGAGAAAAGTCTAAGTAAGTTGCATAAAGATGGACTCTTGAATACGTTCGAGTTTTCATCTTATGAAACTTGTCAGTCTTGTCTCAAAGGAAAGATGATCAAATCTCCATTCACCGGACCTGGAGAAAGAGCAACAGAGCTCTTGGGACTCATACACAGTGATGTATGTGGTCCAATGTCTATATATGCAAGGGGTGGGTTCTCATACTTCATCACATTCACTGACGATCTCTCTAGGTTCGGATATGTGTATCTGATGAAACACAAATCTGAAGCTTTTAAGAAATTCAGAGAATTCAGAAACGAAGTGGAGAACCAGATTGGCAAAAGTATCAAGATCCTCCGATCGGATAGATGAGGGGGGTACTTAAGCACGGAATTCCTAAATTACTTAAAAGAGATTGGAATTCTCTCTCAGCTTACTCCTCCTTATACACCACAACACAACGGTGTATCGGAGCGGAGGAATCGTAACCTATTGGATATGGTTCGCTCCATAATGAGTAGTGCTGAGTTACCTCTTTCAATCTGGGGATATGCACTTCAAACAGCAGCACATCTATTGAATCAAGTTCCATCCAAATCCGTGCCTAAGACTCCGTATAAAATATGGAGTAGTAAGAGTTTGTATCTTAAACGTATTAAGATTTGGGGTTGCCCAGCTTATGTCAAAAAGCAGAACCCAGACAAACTTGAGGCACGGTCAGTTTTGTGTAAGTTTGTGGGATACCCAAAAGATTCTAGTAGGTATCTATTCTACCATGCAGAGGAACAGAAGATTATTGTTTCCAGGAATGCCATATTTTTGGAAAAATAATTTCTTGTTAAAAATATTAGTGGCAGCACGGTAGAACTGGATGAAATTCCAGAGACACAAACTATAACTGAAGATTTGGTGGAACTGCTAGATTCAGTTATACCCAACGAACCTTAGCCACTCCGCAGGTCTGGTAGGATTTCTCATCCGCCCGAGAGATACTACGGTTTTCTCATAGACGGGGATCGAGAGGATTGCATCTTGGAAGAAGATGATCCTACCAGTTTCATGCAGGCCATTATCAGTAGGGACTCTGATAAGTGGCTGGATGCTATGTGATCCGAAATGGAGTCCATGTACACCAATAAAGTGTGGACCTTGGATATTGCTCCACCTGGGGTAAAACCCGTTGGATGTAAATGGATCTACAAAAGGAAACTTGGTATAGATGGGCAGGTGGAAACCTATAAGGCTAGACTCGTTGCAAAAGGTTTTCGTCAAAGACTTGGTGTGGACTATGACGAAACTTTTTCTCCAGTGGCTATGCTCAAATCCATTCGGGTCCTACTTGCCATTGCTGCCTTCCATGACTATGAAATCTGGAAGATGGATGTAAAAACGGCTTTTCTAAACGGCTGTTTGGAAGAGTGCGTTTACATGGATCAGCCAGAGGGTTTTGTAGACAGTGGGAGCAGCGGGAAGGTGTGCAAGTTGCTTAAATCCATTTATGGATTAAAGCAGGCATTGCGGAGCTGGAACATTTGTTTTGATGAGGCAATCAAGAAATTTGATTTCATCAAGAACGAAGACGAACCTTGTATCTATAAGAAGATTGTAGGACGAACTGTCGTGTTCCTAGTCTTATACATGGACGACATTCTTTTGATAGGAAATAACATTCCTATGCTACAATCGGTCAAGCTATTCTTATCACAAAGGTTCTCCATGAAAGACCTGGGTAATGCCTCATACATTCTGGGGATCAAGATCTACAGAGATAGATCCAAGAGATTACTGGGACTTTCGCAGTCCAGGTATATAGAGACCGTACTAAAGAGATTTAGTATGGAAGATTCCAAGCGCGGTAATATACCCGCATTGCACGGAATCACCCTCTCCAAGAAGATGTCTCCCAAGACTGACGAAGAGAGGGTTCGCATGAGCACTATACCCTACGCTTCGGCGGTAGGATCTATAATGTATGCGATGCTATGTACAAGACCAGATGTAGCTTACGCGCTGAGCGTGGTGAGCCGGTATCAGTCAGACCCAGGTGAGAACCACTGGACGGCAGTGAAGAACATTCTCAAGTACCTAAGAAGAACTAAGGAGATGTTCCTGGTTTACGGTAATGGAGACCTCAGGGTCGAGTCCTTTACCGATTCAAGCTTCTAGAGTGACAAGGATGACAGCAAGTCTGTATTGGCTTTTGTGTTTACCCTCAACGGAGGGGCGGTGTGTTGGAGGAGTTCCAAACAGGATACCGTCCCAGACTCGACGATGGAGGCTGAATACATTGCTGCAAACGATGCCGCAAAAGAGGCGGTCTGGATGAAGAAGTTCATTAGTGAATTTCAGGTGGTTCCGTCCATTGTTGACGCAATACCTTTGTATTGCGATAACAATGGGGCTATAGTTTTAGCAAAGGAACCAAGGTTCCATCAGAAGTCCAGACACATCTTAAGGCGGTATCACCTGATCAGGGAGATCATTGATCGCCAGGAGATCGAGGTACGGAGAGTGGACACAAAAGACAACACGGCAGATCCATTCACAAAGGCCCTCCCTCAAACACAGTTCGAGCGACTTTTTCAGCTATTGGGTATGCGGTACGCCAACAGCTGGCCTTAGTGCAGACGTTGGGTATGCGGTATACTAATTACTGGCCTTTAGTGCAAGTGGGAGATTGTTGGATATGTATGCCCTAGAGACTATTATTGTATAGT
The DNA here is from genome assembly GCA_030015575.1 of Agapanthus africanus. Lineage (NCBI taxonomy): Eukaryota > Viridiplantae > Streptophyta > Magnoliopsida > Asparagales > Amaryllidaceae > Agapanthus > Agapanthus africanus. The sequence continues at coordinate 504,591,038 of JASDDO010000001.1, read as the reverse complement.
ACTAGTTTATATAATACATTTTGGAAGCTTGGGAAATATACACGGGTTTACGACAGTCTTGCTCAACATAGTAGTATGCTACTTGGTTTGTTTCTATCTTAATATGTGTATATGTTTCTTTTAACATATCCCTAATATATATTGATGGAGCCCTTAGGATCTTTGCTTGACTACCGGCGTCGTGATGGCGATCACACTAGTGGGGGCTGGATAGTCTATAAGCACATCCTTATTTTGGTCCCTGGTCATAGGATTATCGAGACAGGGCATCGATACTCCAGAGTAGACTGGTGCATACGCTTCTTATCCCAGCAGGGGAGATGGTCTGTCCCACAGCCATCAGTACGTCGTACTGGAGATAGTATGCAGGTGCTCGTTAGGTTACGAGTACACTGGGCAGGACTTGTCGGGAACTGTTGGTTGGTATTATGCCTATCGTCAGTTAACAGTTCCCAAGTGACATGAGTACAGTTTAGTCCGTTGACTTGACACTGTCACTTCGCCTCGAGTGTGTTCCCACTGTTCTTAGATTACTACCCTACCACGGCTTTATTGAGTCGTGCAAACAGGTAGTAGTTGGGTGCAGTCCCGAAGCACTTGGAGGCAGTGACGGTTAGACAGGATTCGTCTCTCCCGGTATTGGGAGTTGATATCGCGTTGTGTCTAGGAGAGCCATTACACATAGTCGTCCCTGGCCAGGGCAAGCGAGATTTACTGGTAGTGTTTCCAGTAGTTTCTTAGGGTGTTCTGGGCTACACTCCGACATGACTTGTACCGCTATTAGGGGTCTGACGTTTACTACCCCTCTAGGCCCGACATGCGATACTCTTAGACGAACAGACCGGACTGTACGGAGATTTTCACATTCAGGCTCAGTAGGAGTTCGGATGGGTTCACCTCATCGTCTTCTTATCAGCATCTACCTGGGGACCGTTACGTATAGCTAGTACCGCTTGCGGCCTGTGGTTAAACCCACTGCCAGCGTAGTGTCGAGTCTTTAGAGTCCCACACAGAGGATTGTTCGCCTTTGGGCAAAACAGAGTAGAGGTCGCATAGTTTTGCGACAGGGTTCGTTTACATACGCGCACTTGTGCACGTTTGGTGTCCGGGCAGTTTTTACTAGCGGGCTTTGGTTTAAGCCAGATCCTAGTATTTGTTTTGGGGTTGGTTTTGTCTCATTGTATTCGTGTTCTTCGGAACACGGATACGGGTGTGTATGCACAGTTGACAGAGGCAAGGCAGAGGAATCTCATTAGGGTTATTGACCGTTGATTTTTTCTTAACCCTAATGAGAATGAGAAATATGATTAATGATATTAATTAAGGATAATTGTGTCATGGTTAGGTTGACCATTTGATTTTTGTTGACCTTTTGACTTTGGTTGACCGGTTGACTTTTGTGGACCTTTTGACCATCATCATTTCATTTGCAAGATGCTTCTTGATTCTTGCAAATTGCTTTTAATGTGAAATGATAATGGTCATTCTAAACTAACCATCACTATTTTCTTTAATTATTATTATCATTATCATTTTTCTCTCATATGAGAGCATGGTTATTTATTCTTGCTCATTCTCTTATGCTCTTTCTCTCTCTTGAAAAAGCTCCCCCTCTTCCTCTCTCAAAGCTTAAGTGTTTCATGTGTTGAAAATCATAAGTTTTTGAGACTAAACCATCAAAACCTCTCTCTACTCTTTCTAGGGTTCTTTGTCTAGCAAACCAAGCACTTTAGTTACCTCTTGGTTGAGGTAGGAGCTCAAGGTAGAGGCCTTCGGGTGGATCTTTCTTCGGCAAAGAGAAGACGACGAGAAGGAGCCGTCTACACCACTCCAAGGAGCAAGCAAGAAGGAGGACCACAACAAGAAGAGAAGGAGTTCAAGATCTAGGTATAACCATCTAACCTAGTAGCTAAAACTTGTAGTCGTTTGTTAGTTTTTGTTTGGCAAAGATCCTTCATGATTGTTCCATGTTGCCTTGTGAGAAAATTTTGATTTTTACCTATTCCGCCTCTCCGAAAGAACCGGGGTGGGTAACTTGGACCTAACACTTTGATCTGGTGGGAGTGTTTTGCGAACCATCCCTACCGCGACTTCTTCAAATTGACGCCGATTCCTGGACCTTTCGAATATGTCCATTTCGCGTTCTCGATCATCCTTGCTCTTTTGACGGGCTTCGTTCAGCAGCATGTCGATAATTTTTTCAGACGGTTCTAAGGGTTTTGGCTCCGATCCTGCCCCCAGCCCCTCTATGTTGTCTTCTAACGTCGAGTGAGCTTCTTCGTTAGTTAGCGACGAATGAGAGATCATGTGGCAACTTGCCACATCATCCTCAGATTCTTCTGACGAGTCATCTCCATCATCATTGTCATCATTTCTGCTTTCAAGGATATTGTTGAGAAATTCTCGGAGTGTGACTGGGGTTCGTGCCTTTTGGTTGTATTCCTCTAGCGTGTCAATATGTTTTTGCAGGTCCGTGCGCTTGTCATCAGGCTTCACGGGCTTTTTGGTCTTCTTCTTCTTCGAAGACTTTGACGGCTGGACCTATGCGTTTTGACCATCTCTACCAATTCTTGGCGTCGGGTGCGGTTTCAGCATTCCCTCAATTATCTCAGGTTCTAGCGGGCTTCTCCACCCAATCGCCGGGAAAGTTTGGAGATCCTTCTGCATTCATTTTGTTTTGGCTGAAAGAGCGACCTCCCATGGAGCTTCTTCTATAAAAGAGCATGATGCCCCTGGTGCGTCTATCTTTTTAAGAGCGTATGGCTGGGATAGGCTTACCTTCCAATTCTCAGACAGCGCGAATTTGCCCTGTTGGTATTGGTCTTCAATCCAGCCTTTGAAGACGAAGCAATCTTCGATTGGATGGCCTACTGCTCGGTGGTAGGGGCAGTAATTAGGATTTTTGGTGTCGCTCGGCTGCAGTGGACGTCTTGGATCTTGCAGATTGATGAGCCTGTTGCGCACCGCCAGTTCGAATAGTCTCCTCGTTTTATCCCAGGAAAACGAATAAGGGCGTTTTAGCTTCTCGTTGAAGAATCACTGTCTATCGTTTTGGCGATCAGCTGGTTTTAGACCACTAGGCTGCTGCTGAGCATTGGCAACGAAGGCCGCTTTCCCTTTCCCCTTTTTGTTTCGAGGCTCCATTTTCAAGGAAGACGGTCTATGGCCCATCTGATCCATTTGAGCCAGCTTGTCAATCAAGGCCTGGAAGGTAGTTGGCTTGAAAAACATCATGAACTGGGATATGGTTGCCTGCGGGTCGAGGGTACCCACGAACTTGCCTACTGCAGGAGCTTCTTCGATGCGTTGTTCACATCTCGACCATAGGTTCCGCCATCGGATTGCATACTGAACCCATGTTTCCCCCGGCTTTAACCTAGCATTGATCAATGCTGTGATTGGGGTGCGTTCGCTAGCGCTTGCGAAACGCTGGGTGAATAGCAATTCCATCTCCGTAAAAGTTTTGACGGAGTCATTAGGAAGCTCTGAATACCATTCAAACGCTATCTCTGCCAAGCTGCCGACGAATTGGCGAAGCAGTAGCTTATCGTCACCTCCAGTGTTACCGCACAGAGCCCTGAACTGAGCGACATGTTGATGGGGATTGCCTGTCCCATTGTATACGTGGAACTTAGGAATCGTGTATCCTGGCGGGTACTTAATCTGATCGTACCAGCTTGGATATGGTCGCCCAGTTCTGACTACTTGGCCAGCGGCTTCATTTGCTTGATGAGCTCGTATCTAGTGAGCTATATAATCATCGAGCGCCGCTTTCGAGATTGTTTCCTCCTTTGCAGCTGAAGAGGCCGGAAGTGGGTTTGATGTCTCCCTCTATCATCTTCAATTATTACTGGAAGCTCTTTGGCTGGAGGGTCCGGCTGGATCATCATGCCCACCATATCTTGGAACAATAGTGCCATTTGTTTTATGTTGGCCGCTTGTTCCGCGGCCTCTTTGTCTTTCCTCTTGAGCATTCTTCAGAGGAATTCGGCATCAGTTTCCTGTTCTTGGCACTGCTCCGACGATGTCTCCGGGCTTACTTTTGGCCCGGTGAGTGCGGTCATGGTTGTCAGCATCTCCTGGAGCTTTTGCTGTTGTTGCTCTTTAGCCTTTGTTATTGATCGGGTAAGTGGTCGATGGCCCGTGAAGATACGGCTATCCTCTTTCTCGGGAGCCATGTAAATGGTGTGCACCACCATGCCCCAAGACTTGAGGCGTTTAGCTTCAGTGCCTTTGAGATTCATCGCAGACACGGGGATTTTCTCCAGCCTTCTTCTTTTGTGTGCGGTCGAAGTTGAGGAGGCCGTTGCAGCGGGCACTCAAGTAGACGACACCTTCTGTAGTACGACAGGGTGGTCCTTCTCTTGCCGAACTTTCATCTTCTTCGGTCAACGGGAGTAGTCTTGGTTAACCACAGAGTCTTGGACCCTTCGCCATACCCTGTGGATTTTGGAGGATAGACGCTGAGGAAGCTGCTCTGGCTCCGCTTTTGTAACATTTCTAGCAGGTGGAGGAGATCTTTTTACCATGGCAGTTGGAGAGTTTTTGCGCACCCTCCTGAGTGGTTCAAAGTTGTTCCCAGTTGGAACAGCAACATCGAATTCCACCGTTGGAGCCGGCGGAGTCAGTCCAGAAGGGGAACTGCCCCCAGCTTTTCTCACTCGGCGCTAGTGGCGACGTCGAGCATGTCTTGTAGATGGTATTGGCTCAGTTATGGGGGTGGCTTTATCATGCCCCCTGTTCTGGTGAAGGGCTACCGTTGGTGCCAGCCTATTGAAAGCCGACGTCCGCCGAGAAGAAACGTCCAACCTATCAAAGGATGACTTTTGAGCAGGGGAAGCAACCTTGGTTATTTCGCCCGAAGTGGGAGTTGGGGCGGACAGCCTTGTGAAGGCCGATCCTTTAGCAGGAGAAGTCTCTCTGATGACTTCGTTTGCCAGAGCTGGAATGGCTATCCATTTCGGGATAACCCCTTCAGGTATTGCAGGCTTCTTCATGGGCCCATTGGAGATTTGGCCCAGTCTGTAAAAGACTGAGGCATTGGACTTGGACGACCCGTTGAGAGGGGCCGCGGTAGTTGTGAGCCGATCAAAGATCGACTTCTTTAGAGCTTCCTGTGGTGGCATTGGGGAGTTGAAGCTCATTGGTGGGAGCATGGTCCCAAAGAACAACCCAGTGGTGGCCTGCGTCACTTGTTCCACTAGCATGGAGAATATGGAGGCCGCTTAGGGCCCGTAGGTCACTCCTCCAGCAAGGACGGAGTGGGAGTTGTTGTTACAGCTGGTGCAGTGGGAAGCCATTTTCTCTGCACGGGAGCAAGACACCAAATCTTAGTACCTCGAATTCAGGGCAACCACATTAAACCGCGGTCCGTTCATGAACATGACACACGAAGTGTGGAGTGGAAAGAGAAAAAGGTCCCACTGGGCGTGCCAGTATCTGTTTACCACCGAAAGACGCGACTAGGACGTTGGGACGTCCGGCCTGAATTTTGGGGGCAGATGCTATATGGTTTTATCCGTCCACCTCTCTGAAGATGCCAACTTGATTTATGGCACCGTGTATCGGAGGTTTAGATGGATGCGGCTGATGTAGCAGACTTTGTCAGATTCCCACTCACTGTGAGGGTTTTTTGATTGTGGGGACGCTCTTCCCTGCAGGCGCAAGCCCCTGAAGTTAATTACGTTACCGCATCGCGGTGACCACTTTCCCCTGCTCCAGAAGGTCACTTCGTGTCGTGTGTGTTTGTTTTATTTTTTTGTTGCCCTTGGATTGTATACGGAGACTAATTTATATTGTCTCCCGTAGGGCGTCGATTAGTCCAAATCCGTATTTTCTTAGATTTGGGTTTAGGTTGGTTTAAGGATCGTTAATCTCATTTGAGACTAAGATCAACTTAAACGTTTGTTAAGGATACGTTAGTCTAATTTTAAACTAAGATCTACTTAACAGGGTTTTGGGATCATTTAGATCCAACTAAAGAGCATCTGGGCTCTATTGTTTTAGTTTAGGGACATTGCGGTCCATTGGGTTTAAGGACATCATAGTCCGTGGTAGTTTAGAGACATCACAGTCTGTAAAGTTTAAAGACATCATAGTCTATGAGTTTAAGGACCTCATAGTCCATAAAGTTTAAGGACATCATAGTCCATGAGTTTAAGGACCTCATAGTCCATAAAGTTTAAGGACATTATAGTCCTGGCGTTTAAGGACCTCATAGTCCATAAAATTTAAAGACAGCATAGTCTGTATGGTTTAAAGACGTTATAGTCTGTGGGGTTCTAGTTTAGCCAGTTTGGGGATGCGCCAAAAGTTATTGGTTATTGGGACCCTCTATCTCTCTGAAGACGTTGAAGGATTACAACGACATGTATCAGAGGTATGAAGAGATGTACCCTTGAACCAATGTCCCGATTTGGGTAAATGGGATGAACATCAGTTTAGATATCATCTGTTGGGAGCTTATTAGCTGTCTTTGGAACTGAGATCGGTTTTGGAGACCCTGAGCATGAGGAGATCAATTGATGGTCCTTGAAAAATTTGGTCCGAATCTGGCTAATGTTAGCCTTCCATAGTGTTCAACACTAACACATTTATTCAACGCTCACGTGCTCCCACGTGAGGTGTTTGAAATAGTGTTAAACTTCAACAATTTGAAGCGCTGCTTCTTTGGGTTTATTCTTTTGTTCTTTTCTGAGCGGCAAGCGTTGTTGGGTCACGTAAGATCACGTGAGGCGACCCAAAAGTGGGAACTGCCTCCGATTTATTCCCTTTTGCTTTGTAAGTGCCAAGCACTACTATGGGGTCACGTCTGATCACGTGAGCCAATCTCGATTATTCTTTATTGTTCATCACAGGAGCTCACGTGGGAGCACGTGATCGGCTGTTATCATGTTCGGTGCCAATCCTTTTACGTGCATGGAGATCCTGAGTTTCGAGACTTTCAAGCCCATTGTTTTATGAGAGTTGGATTCTTAAGAATTAGTTTTTCTCTTAGATTTGGGATCTGTATGACAGAATCTCCCCGATGAGAATTAAATTCTCAACTTGTGAGGAGATCTGCTTTTGCAGATCTTTTACCATAAGGGAGAACTAAGTTCTCATATGAAGGGTTAAACTCTTGTTTCATTAGAGGAATTAAATTCCTAGGAATTAAATTCCTACATATTTTTATGGGAGAATTAAATTCTCTGTACTTAGATCTCCCTCTAGGTTTTGGATCTGCATGGCAAAATCTCCCCGATGAGAATTAAATTCTCAACTTGTGGGGGGATTTGCTTCTACAGATCTTAACCAGAGGAAGAACTAAGTTCTTTTTAGAAGAGTTAAACTCTTATGGAGGTGAAAAGGAGATGAGATGTTCTCTGTTCTTTTTCTCCTTCTCTTACCTCGGATTTTTCTTTTTGTTTTAACTTGATGTTTTTGAGGGGGTTCCTTCTCTCTCTTTCTGTCTTCTGAGAACTTGAAAACTTCTCTCCTCTTTCTTCCTTTTTTTTCTTTATATCACTGCTCTTATTTATAGGGGAAAGAAAAGAATCAATTTGTTTTAGAAAATCTCTCATTGAGAGATTTTGATTGATTTTCTAATCAACCAACATGATCTTTTAGATCACTTGGTGAATTTTATTCACCGTTGGATTTTTAATCCGAGGACTTCTATTTTACAGAAGATATTTCTTTTGTTGTTCTTAGCATGTTTAGGAAGATATTTCCTCGCACAGAATTTTTCTGTAAGTTGGTGATTTTTTATCGCCATTGGATCTTTAATCCAACGGCGCTCTATTTTACAGAGCGTAATCTTTCTTGTTTAGAAAGATCTAAGGAAATACTTTCCAAATAAGGCTTTTGGTCCCTTTTAATTAGAATTTACTTCTATTGGTTCAGAAGGCATAGGAGTCTATCATGTGTAGTATGTGAGCCCACCAAATTAAGCCCACCAAAAGGTGTCACGTGCTATCACATGAGTGTTCTTTTGTCTAATTGTTTGCTTTATTCAGGCGCCTATATATTTTATCTATAGAGGTCACGTATCTGCACGTGAGGCCCAGTTTTAGCTTAGTTTTGTCAAATGTAGCGCCTATCACGTGTGGGCATGTGATGCTCTATTTGGGGACCTTTTCCCATTGCTTTATTTATTTATTTATTCAGTTTCCGTAAGGGAACAACGATCCTTAAATCAACTCAAGCCCAAATGTAAAATATACGGATTTAAACTAATCCGCGCCCGACGGGCGACGACAGAAACTAGTCTCCGTATACAATCCACGGGCAACCTAAACAAACAAAAACACACACGACACGAACTGAACTTCCGGAGCAGGAGAAAGTGGTTATCGCAATGCAGTAACGTAATTAACTGCAGAGGCTTGCGCCTGTAGGGAAGAGCGTCTGTTGTCACGCCCTGCTTCCCAGTATACGGAAACAGGTATATGACGAGGCCCGCGACGTTTTTATTTTGAGAATGTCATTTTCCGGAATAAATACGCTAAGCGTAAAATAAGCAATATAAAATGATAAGATAATAAACATGAGATTAAAACTTCCACAACTTTATTTACATTCAACTTTATTCATATACAATACATGATTTTTAACTGAAAGAAAGTACAAGGATTAAAATGCCTAAGCAGATGGCGTACATAAACAGAGAAAAAGGTAATTGGTCTAGGCCTGGGTCTTGGTCTGATGGAGCTCTTCCTCTAAGATGACTACCTCTTCATTCTCCACAGTATTTGATGAACATTCCAAGAAAATAGAGAAAAGTGTAATGCCCGTCAGCGAACTTTCGCTCGGTAAGTCCCAAGGAAATGCAGTGAAGTATAAAGTGAAGTGATAAGGTAAACGTATATTATGAATAACTGAGTATGTAGTCTGTTGTGTCAGCATGTCATTTAATATCAACTTGGCAAGTTTATGTAACATGCAGTTTTATTGTAATACATATGAACGAGTATGGTAATGTACGACGAGTAGATAAGCATGAAGGCAAACAAAAAGTAACATGGCCGTGTAGTGTAAGTATAATGAACATGCAATGAATGTAAGTGCCTTGTCAGGTCTCTACTTGGGTATATTAATTTAACGTAAGTTCAAGGGAGAATATCAACAATCTCAAGAGTGTTCTCAAACCCAACACGCTGTAATCCAGGGGTAAGGAACCACGGGCCCGAATTAAGTGTTAGTAACGAGACTTCAACTTAGTGTTGAAATATTCCAAACTTAACAGGCTGTAATCCAGGAGCAAGGAAACACGGGCCCTCATGATTGCTTTCTTGTGTTAGTAGACATGGATTCATGATCTAGTGGGACTCCTGAGATTTTGTTGGATTCGCGCATGAACTACCCCAGTACCCCGTATATGCTAAGTTACAAGTATTATTTACAGGCCTTGCTCGAATCCATGAATACATCAAGTGTCCAGATAGAGTTCATGTTGATATCAAGTATTCATGTCAAGTTTTCTTGTATTCGTATCAAGTTTTCTTGTATTCATGTCAAGTTGTATTCATAGTTCGAGTCAAGTCAAGTCATGTTGCATGTTTGTATTGTTCGGTATTCATGTTCAAGTCAAGTGTTCAAGCTTGGTATATTGGATTCGATGAAATGGAGTTATAGTTGGATTCATATTTGGATTGTATTCCGATTAGACTAAGACTCAGATTGAGTCAGACACTTAAACAGGTTTGAGTCCTGAATTAGGTTTAGGAGTTATCGGTAACTGCTGCACATGGACGGCGGGATTTGTCTCTTTTTCCAAGACAATTACTATTTGATAACCCCGTTTTAGTTTTCTATCTTAAATAGGCAAGCACCCACTTTCTCCGACTCCCTGAGGCTCAAGAGAATTGGTCCCGCTTAAATCTATATTTACTAGGGTCCTTATTGTAATTTAATATAATTTGAGGAGTTTTATAAAAAATATTTTTAGTATACTTTCAAAATAAACCTCAAGTATTTATTTATTATATTTAGGGTTTTCATGGATGTACCTTTTAAAGAATGAGGTATTCTAGTGAATAAATACATTCAAGGTATTAAAGTGTAAAGTTAGAATTGTATTGATTCACGATGGTATTTTCATGAAACTTGTAATTCTATTATTTTGTTTAGGAAATATGGAATTTAATAATATTTTACAAATATGTGTTTTGATAATATTTATATAATTATTAAAAGTAACTTTTTATTATTAAATAGAAATCCTCATTTTTCTTAAAAATTATATAAAAATTTCATCGAGATCGTATGCTCCGTGAGGAGGTCTGCATCTCGCTCTACTAGTTCCGAGGATGTGCGATAATCCGCACCATCCCGATCGGGTTCCCCAAAATGGGTTGTAGAGGCATAATCGCAAGGAATGAATTAACACATTTTAAAGAAATCCGGTTTTTAATAGTTTAAGGTATTTATTTGAAAAGTCGTATTTTGCCACAAGATATGGTTTCAAGTGAATCGTACTATGTCAAGATGTGTGTATGTGAGAGGTAGGTCATTACCTCGTGAGATTGTCACGACCTAAAATTTGGCACGTGACTGGCACTTAAACCACGTAACATCTACAGGCGTAACGCAATTTAAGTAAGCCGAAAACCCAGAAAACTAAACCATCAATAGTGATAAGTGATAAAATATTTGTTAAAAACATTTGGAAATCTCAAGTAAAATCTTTGAAGTTTAAATTATTTTCTTAAAAATTTCGTCAGCACCTCCTTTGTAAAAAAACTAGCCCCGAAACGGGTACAAACATAAGATAAAAGTAAAACAACATATGACACAAATAAAGCATCCCTAAACGGGAGCAATCACGCCCAACGGCGGAAACAACCACCATAAGAAATAAAATACGATGCTGTAGCGAAGAAATGGACAATATAGTGAACAACAGCATAAAAGAGATAAGGCTACATAAATAAAAGTCGGCTCACACGAGCTCGACATCCAGAGTCACAAAATAATATAAAATATCGTCCTCACAACTGGTCTCTATGACAATACATAAATGGTAGATGGAGAGTACTAGATACAATAAGGTGTACAATGAAATATAACCGGATAACCGCAAAACCCACCTATAAGCAAACGACTCATGGCCAACTGTAGCGGTATCCGCTGCAAAAAGATACAATAAATAGCCCCTGCCGTGACTACTCTGAGGGTCAACCTGCAAAACACTGTGGCACAATGGGGGTGAGTTGCCCACTCGTGAATAGTAAGTAACATATACAGGTAATCGCAGGTATGCACGTACCGCGATACCCTATCATATGCAGTCTGATAGCATAATAAGTCCAATGGATATGCAACAATCATGAAAGGTACTCTATCGGGTACTACAAATACATGAAGCAATGCATATCAATGAATACTGAGTATGGGATAAAACATGTCATCACTAATGAATCATCATCGTGGAAAAACCCGGTGTCCATCAACGACACCCCAAATCTCAATAACTCAGGCGCCATACTCTAATCGACCCTCATATCCTGTGAATCTCATGGAACCTGAGTGCCCAATATCGGCACTCGAAAACATCATGAATACTCATGTCCATCATCGACACGCAAATCCACATATATCGGGCTCCGTCAGTCCGGATCGGCCAACGGGCTCCGTCTGCGGGATCGGCCCTCGGGCTCTGGCAGTACGGATCGGCCCCCATCCATCTCTCTACTCCGGTCGGTATCCACCGGATAACCGCCAGGTCCAATCAATCACCGGTAGGTAGTAGTCCCTCTGCCAGTCTCATCGTCTATTGCACAACATCCCTTTCTTGCCCCTGGGTACCATATCGGGTCCACCATAAACCCACAAACGGATCATCCAGCTCCTCGAATCGGGCTTCTATCACACGTCTCAGAACCGAGAAAATGCATGGTGGACGCACTGAAATATCATATCAAGAGAACCGGGTTTTCAAAACAATGCACACTTTCTTGAAATACTACCACGGTTCTCAAATCCATAAAATCACATGAAATCCGTATCTCAATGCGTAAATCCATGCAATATGATATATGCAACATAAAACCGTGATATGAGCATATCAAGGGAAAACCGTTCTTTAAAATGAATCCAGTTTTAAAATATATCATGCGGTTCCCAATTTCTCCAAAATCAAATCCAACATCATTTACAGGTGTACAAGTAGCTATAGAAAGTATGGATGTGTACATGTAAGTGTGTATGCACGATATTTCTCATCTCATATGAGAAATAGAAAAATAATCCATGTGTAAATGTCAATAATAATAAACCACTGTATGTGTGTATAGGCGTGTCATGGCAATTACCGACGGTGTGGGTGTAGCATACAAATTAGTGCTCGTGCAACACGAACCGTCAGTAATACTGCAGTGTCCAGTAGGTACTAAATCAAGGCACATCAATATGATGGTATGTAATGATGCTCATGCACAATCAACATATACGAATATAAACATGCGGCTATACTAGTATATCAAGCCCTGACGCATAACGTCATACGAGCGATTTCCCCGTAGATGTTAAATCTAATCACCGGTGATCTCGAGCTAAGTGTATCCGACCACCTGCTTCCCCTTCTTCGCGGTGTCCAAAATCCCCGCCCGCGATCCTAAAATCATACAATAACAACATAACAAGTGCGCATTAGAAACCTTTCGATAACGCACGCAACAACGGCAACACAACCCGACTCCCATACACTCCCGAGTGTTCTCTTAGCGGGCCAAACGCGTGCAGCAACTTTCTAGACCAGCCCTACGGCTACACATTGAACAAAACACCTAAACAATTAATGGATAATCCGCAACCCATTGCCGAAACGCTCGAATTTTAGGTAAAAGGTCCCAGATTTTGCTACACAAGAAATTGGTGAAAGTTGCAAGTTCCACGAGCCTAAAAATAACCCCAGAGACCCCTCGACAAGGACACAACCCCCAATTCCCAAGTCTGGCCGCAAATTACGGTCAGAAGAATTAAATTTGCGGCCACTAAAGGAGGGGATGGTCTCAGGTTCTCGTGGTGGGTTCTAGGCCTCTAAACTAGGTCCTTGTAATGGAAACTTCTCCAACAACTTACTGGTTTAAAAGCAGATTCCCTCGAGGCACAATTCTTACCAAAATACGATATTTTCACAAAAACTGAAATTTTAGTGTTCTAATCAGCAACTAATTATCAACTCAACACCATAATATCCTAGTTAATAGTTAAGGGCCATTACCTAATCACACTTACTCCAAAATCCTATCTTTCCTTGCTCCAAGTGGTCCTAGTGGCTTGATCTTTGCTTGCGAAAGGATTTTATGGAGTTTAGTGGAGGTTTGGGTGGGTTTGTGAAGGTGAGGTTAGGGTTTCAGTTGAGGGAGTGTGAGGGTGTGAGGAAATGATATGAAGAGAATAAATGAGAATGAGAGAATGAGTGGGAGTGTGAGGGTGTATGTGAGTGAGTGAGGGTTTGGGAATGAGGGGTGAGTTTAGAGGAGTCATGCCTCCCCCCTTCTTTCTTCATTAAATGCTTGCCATGTTCATCATGCCCCCCCCCCCTCTCTCTCTCTTCCTCTTCCTCTCTCTCAAGTCAACCCAAAAGGAAAAAACCATTTATTTTTAAAATTAAATAATTAACTATATAATTGCATACACTTAATTAAAATGGGGTTAAGGTGCCATGGCTACTTAAGCATGTTTACCACTTATTTAACCCTAAGTTAACATGCACATGTATGTGCAAGCCCAAATTAAATATTAATAAAATGTTCATTAATTTTTATAAAATATTTGAAAACTATTTTTTTAAACTTTTTACTAAAAACCCGCATTATCGTTTAATTGACCACTAATCGCATTCTAAGGTGTAACAGAGATATTCTAAAGGTATCCTAAGCTAATTACTTAAAAGATGTCATATGTAAAGTTTATGGTATTTAAACGAAATACGCAAATTAAAGGTACATAACATGATATTTAAGATGAAAGTTGTTCCCAATATTTGTTTCATGATTACCAAACAAGATATAGTGATATGGATGAGTGATTCTTTAGATAAATTGTGATTTTAACGATTTTAGAATCGAATGTCGGGATAACTCCACTTCCGACAAGTTTTGAAAAGAGAACTTTTAAGGTGAGAGAATAGAATAAGAAGTGGGACTTACTTGTTAAAAAGATAGGGGAGATATAAGAAGAAGTTGGTAGCTTCGTGGAGTCGCGGGATCGTCGGAAACGTCTTGAGTTCTCGCCGGAAAGTGACCTTGGGCTAACTCCACTTGTACTCTTCTTTGAATTATGAAATTTTGAGAATTTTTGGCTAGAGATTTCAGAATGAAGAGGGCTAGGGTATGGGGTTGTATTTATAGGGTAAAATTAGGGTTTTGGAATTGAAGAGAGAATTAAAAATGCATTAAAATTTGGATTTAAAGCTTATTTTTAATTCTCTGGATAATTGCAGGGAAAATAAACAGTATGGGGGTAATGGAGGTAGGCCAAGAGACCGGTGTCAGAGAATGAGGAGCATTCCCTACGGGGGATCCGGCGATGCCGACCCAAACCACAATCCTACCGGCCACGTGTGAGGGGATGGGGGTGGGATTGGTGCTATGTGTCTTGGGCTGCTCATACAACATTTAGCATATGTTTGATTTCCTGTCTTTTCATTTCTTATGTGTATTGCACGTGTAAACAATTGGGTTTCCAAAAAGTTTAAAATAAAAATTCAGAAAAAATATATGTGGCTGATGGGATTCGAACACAGGGGCTACGTCACAGCAATGCAAGACTTTACCAATAAGCTACAAGTGCTTTCTTTCTGTTATTAAACAAATTAAATTTATAACTTATGCTCAGGTTAGCAAACTCCATTCTGTACATTAACTTTTAAAAAATTTCGTACAGTGAAATTAGAGTCATTACATTGTCCTCACAATCAAAAAACCCTCATAAAATGAGGGGGGATCTGATGAAGTCTGCTACAATGGCCGCATCCGTCCAAATCTCCGATATATGGTGCCATAAATCAACTTGGGTTCTTCGGAGAGGTGGACGGATAAATCCAAATAGCTTCTGCCCCCAGAATTCAGGCCAGACGTCCCAACGTCCCGGTCCGTCTTCCAGCGGAGAACGGTATTGAGCGTGCCTCGAGCTTGTCCGCATGCTGCCTTTTGACAAAAGCTGGACATCTCCATATCTTTAGATACTTAACATAGGGTTTCTTCCCACTCCACATTTCATATGGTGTGGTAGGCACAGTCTTGGTAATAACCTTGTTCAAAAGATATGCAGCAGATTCCGGTGGATAACCTCAGAAGGATCACGGTAACTCAGCGTTACTCATCATGAAACGTACCATATCCAATAAGGTGCGGTTCCACCTTTCCGATACACTGTTGTGTTGAGGTGTGTATGGAGGAGTAAGCTGAGAGAGAATTCCATTCTCTTTTAAGTAATCCAGGAACCCGGCACTTAAGTATTCACCACCTTGATCAGATCTATGTGTCTTAATACTTTTGCCTGTTTGTTTTTTCACTTCATTCTTGTATTCCTGGAATTTCTCAAAGGCCTCAGATTTACGTTTCATCAAGAATACATGTCCATACCTTGAGTAATCATCCGTAAAAGTAATTAAGTAGAAATAACCACTTCTTGCATGTGTAGACATTGGACCACACACGTCGCTGTGTATGAGTCCCAAGAGCTCGCTTGCTTTGAGTCATGATTGACAAGTTGCATAAGATAGATATTCAAACGGATCCAAATATCCCTCTTTATATAACTTCGTTAATCGTGTCTCATTGATGTGACCCAGTCTACATTGCCATAAGAAAGCTTGATTTAATTATGGAGACTTTCTTTTAAGTGTGTTCTGGACATTGAAAACTTGGTGTTGATTTAATACGTATATACCGTTATCTAGTGTATCGGACCCAATCAAACCATGATTAAGGTGGATGTTCACTACATCGCTTACAAATGTAAAATCATAATCTTCTTTAGATAGTAAAGATACAGAGATGATATTACATATCAAACTAAGTACACAAAAACAGCTACGCAAAATCAAAATGTGCCTACTTGTCAATCTTAGGTGATATTCCCCTACGGACACAGTATCCACGCTCTCTCCGTTAGCAACAATGAAGGTCATATCACCTGCCGTGATAACTCTACGGTTTTTCAGAGCCTGCAATGAATTACAGTTATGAGATCCGGATCCGGTATCCAGTACCCAGAAAGTAGAGTTAATTGACATACAGTTTTCAATCATAAACACACCTGAAACCGAAACAACAATATGCTTCGAATCCTGGTTTCTGGCTCTCCAAGCCCTGCAGTCCTTCTTCCAATGGCCTTTCTTGTGACAATAGAAACATTCCCCCTTCCCTACTGTCGGCCCTGAAACTTTTGCCTTGCCCTTTCCCTCTACCTTACTGACACCGCCTTTCGGTTTGGTGGGGGCCTTCTTCTTCTTCCCCTTGGCTTTTTCCTTGGATCTAGAGGAAGAAGGTTTCCCAATAAGCAGAGTGAGTGTCTCTCTTGTTTTCTGTAGGGTGCCCTCTGCACTCCTCAACATATTGAGGAGTTCTGAAAGTGTAACTTCTTTCCCTTGAATATTGAAATTCAAGATAAACTGGGCGTAGGTAGAGAGGAGGGACTGTAGAACCAAGTCTGTATATAACTCTTTCTCGAACGTGGTCCCAAGGTCTGCGAGATTTTCAATGTAGCTAATCATATTAAGGACACGGTCCCCTACAAATGGCCCGATAGCTAATCTCGCCTGAAACAATTTTTTCGAGGTCTCATATCTTGCGATACGAAATCGCTCTCCATATAATTCTTTGGTATGGAGGAAGATGGAAGCTAAGTCCATCTTCTCGTGCCGCCTCTGGTGTTCATTATCTATTGAGGCCAGCACGAGGTACTTGGCTTTCGCATTGTCAATTTCCCATGTCTTATGGATCTCAATATCCGAGACGCTAGAATCTGGACCTGGGACGGCGGGGGCTTTGGTAGTAAGGAGGTAGCCCAGATTGTCATAGAATATGGCCATATGGACATTTCTTAGCCAATCTTTATAATTTGGCCCCGTCAATATGTTTTTATCTAGCAGTAACATAAGCCCGGTCATTTTGGTCGCTGCAATTAGGAGAGAGAGAAGAAACACTCAGTATGATACTCTTGCAAGTTTAGATTGGTTATTAGTTTATTTAAACAGGATGGATCTTACTATTTCTCAAATCCTCCTTCAAAGCATAAAAGAAGAATTAGTCGGGATTAATCACACCCTACAATTCTTGCTTAACCTTTCGGCCAGGCTAATGTCGGTACTTCGAAAGAGGTTTTCTAACGCTTTTGCGATATTCCTTAATTATATAACCTCTTTTTCCTGAAGGCTTAGCCCCGCTAACATCGTTCTGGGCACCTACTTGGTTTACAGCATTGATTGTGAAGTGAAAATTCTTGAATAAAACTCACGGTGGGATCGGTATCCAACTATCATTGCATGACAAGTTTGAAGGAATCCTACCAAAATCATCACACTCCAGATGGTATGCAAAACTAGCAAGTTTCCTTTTCCTTTGAAACACCCGATGTGGATTTTTGCCCCAGACTCTTATGACCTTGATGAAGGCCAACATATCATAAGACGCAAGTCAATTTCTACCCGTCATTGTCCAAGTTAATTTGAACCTATCCGTATAAACCCTTGACGAAGGCCAAAATAGTTGTACGACTGTCCCAAATTAATGCATCTATCTATGCTACAGATGAATACCCAGCAGCTACTAATCACTATGTCTTGGCAAAGGTCAAAATATATAGCTTGAATACTACTGAATACCCATCTGAAATGATGGAGGGCTACGGCTGGTTTTGACGAAAACCGTGAACGTAATGAACTTGATATAGTCGAAGGAACTATGATAGCTTTTAAAAGGAGTGGTTTAGGCTCCGCATTTAAAAGTTGTTCTTCAAGAAAACCGAGTGGTCTTGAAATTGTTTCAACGATTTAGCTTTGGTTTGCTTTCTTTGCATTAATCAATATTAATCGGTCCCATCATTTAATCCTATCATTGCAGAAAGAAACGAAAATAGAACGTACGCTTATGCCATCCGTATTCGCCACGGGGCCCTGTCATGCACCCTTATGTTACTTAATTAATGGTAGAGCGGGGGGTGGACTAGCGCGGGTGCAAAACATAAACAACGTTTATTATATACAATATATATATATATATCCATTCATCTCACGCAATAATAGGAATTCCAGATCATAGATCACAGCAACACAGATGAATATATTGGATATACTAGTATTTCCGTGTTTCGTTTTAGCCTAGAACGAAAAACGGATTCCATGGTTGTGATGAATAGCCAAACCCCACCCTAGACCCCTACCGGCGCGGCAAACTACCCAACAAATTCCTGAAGTGAAGCAACCTCCCTCAATAAAATGAGTAGGCCACTCAGCACTTCAAGAATCCGGTAGTTTGTGCACCCCGCTTTAGATCTATCTTAGGTGCAAGAAAAGTAAATGAAATAATACAACGGTGGCTACAATCTCAATCCGGATGTGCCCCGCAAAAATAATATTACATCAATTTACAAATTTACATGAATGAAAGAAAAGAAAACTCTTCTCACATCCCTCCGGCTATTCATTCATGATGATCCAATACTTCATATACACAAACAATCATCAAGATACTTATATGTGCAACCCCTACTAATCGACATATAGCAATTAGTAGACGTTTAGCAACATATATACAAACTGAAACTTATAAACGATGTTAAAACTGTGACTTCGAAATACTCTGTATTGCCCCAACACAAAGATAACAGAATATGAAATCTGGGAAAAAACAAACAGCACCTAAAACCCTAAATCCAAGATTCCAGAACACCATCAAAATTCCAAGACCAAACTCCCTAGAAGGGCCGGCGAGGCCGGGAAAAATGGACATTTGGCCGCCCAAAATTTTGAATTTTTGTCTCGTTTTTCTGTGGTATTCTAGTTACATCTAAAGGAGCACTTTGCAATTGTTTTAAAAAAATTTAAGAGTCTCTTTAGAAATCGACAGAAACTTGGATTTGGTTTTAACCGTTTCGGAGTTATTTCGGTTTCGTAACTTTAAACTTCGTTTAATCTATTAGTTAAGGTTTGAGTAGGCTCTGATACCACTGTAAGTCAATGTCGCGCAACCCGCGGATTCGCGGGGAGGTGGAATTTACAAAAATGATTTTCTTACTTCGCAACACCGACCTAAACTCCAGGATTTTTAAGGAAACCTTAATTGGAAATTTCTACTAGGAGGTTCTAACTACTATGTTAGGGTTTATACCTCCTTGTTACAAGCCCTTCGGGTCTTTTTCTTCTCCTCCTCTTCTTGAGCTCCTCGAAGATCGGATCGCGCTTAAAATTTCGGCCTCCTCGTGTCGAAGATGATCCACCCGAGAGTCTATGGCTCAAGCTCCAACCTCTAAACCGAGGTAACTAAGGTACCTAGCTCGCTGAACTAGGTAGCTTAGAAGATGTAGAGTGTTTAATGGTGTGTTTTATCTCATAAAACCCTATGGCTCACAACACATGTGAAGGTTAGGGGTTGAGGAAGAAGGAGGAGAAAATGGAGAGAGAAAGAAAATGAGCAAATGATCAAGTGTCTTTCCAAGTGAAGAATGGCTCATAACCCATCACTCATGAAGCATGGATTATTTTCATGTAGAAAATAACAACCATGCTTCAATAGTGTATCCAAATTAATAAACAAATGCATAAGCCATACTTCACTCCTATGCCTCAAATATCTCTATTTTCTATCTCATTAATCTATTTCCAAAATAGATAAATCCAAATAATGAGGTGTCCCCTTCTAGAAGTATCTCTTATGAAATTACAAGAATTCCCTTACCGTATATACTATATACATACCCGTATCCGTATTTCAAAAAATACAAATACAATGAGATAATAACAATCCAATAATATAATACTAGGATCCGGCTTAAACCAAAGCCACTAGTATTATCCGTCCGAACAACATCCGTGCAACTAGTACACGTATATGATCGGAACACTGCACGTAAAACCATACGTCCTCTACATCGTTTCGTCTGAACCAGGGAAACCCTCTATGTGGGACTCTAAAGACTCGACAGTACGATGGTAGTGGGTTTAACCACAAGTCCGTCGGTGACACTAGCTGTACGTAACGGCTATCCAGGTATCTGTCGATAAGAAGGCCGACGAGCAAACTCATCCAAACTCCTACTGAACATATCTGTGACAATCTCCGTACAGTCCAGTCTGTTCGTCTAAGAGTATCGCATATCGGGCCTAGGGCGTGGTTAATGTCAGACCCCTAACAGCGCAATAAGTCGTGTCGGTGTAGAGCCCAATACATCTTGAGAAACTACTGGAATACCTACCAGTAAATCTCGCTTGCCTTGGCTAGCGACTTTATGTATTAGCTATCCGAACACAGCGCGATATCAACCCCCAACATCAGGAGAGACGAATCCTATCTAACCAATATTGCCTCCAAGTGCTTCATGACTGCACCCAACCACTACCTGTTTGCACGACTCATTTGAGCCGTGGTAGGGTAGTAATCTAAGTACAGTGGGAACACACTCAAGATGAATAGTGTTATCAAGTCAACGGACAAACCTGTACTCATGTCATCCGGGAACTGCTAACTGATGATAGGTATAATACCAACCAGCAGTTCCCATCGAGTCCATCCAGTTTAACTCATAACCCAATGAGCACCTACATACTATCTCCGGTATCGCATACCAATGGCTGCGGGACAGGCCATCTCCCAGACTGGGATGAGAAGCGTATACACTAGTCTAATCTGGAGTATCGATACCCTGTCTCGATAATCCTACGACTAGGGAGAAGTATAAGGATGTGCTTATAGATTACCTAGCCCCTACTAGTGTGACTGCCATCACAACACTGGTAGTCAAGCAAAGATCCTGAGAGCTCTATCAATATGTATTAGTAATATGCTAAAAGAAACATATACACATATTAGTATAGAATCAAACCAGATAGCATACTATCATATTGAGCAAGACTATTACTATATCCGTGTATATCCCAAGCTTCCAAAATGTAATATACAATCCAGTACTATACAATAATGGCTTCTAGGGCATATATCACTGACACCTAGATCATATACGCACCAATTCTAATTCGTCAAAGGTTTAATTTATACTAAACAATGGGGATGGGTAGTTTGATTAAGCAAGGATATGCGGAATTCGGATTTCCCTACTACTCAATCATGATTCCGAGAAGTGAAACTGTACATTTCACTTCCCCAGTTGTTGTTCCATGGCCACAACAGAATAATCGCGAGTATCCGGACCCTTATTTAACAAACCAATGCGAACATTTACCTAGTAGATATCTCATCCAACACATCCTTATTTACACATACCCCACACCCTCATACACACACATGTTCCCTTACAAAAAAAAACAAGAAAAAAGAAGAAATGAATTCTTTCATGTGCAAAGAACGTGAGTGTTCTGACTTTAAGGAAAATTAAAACCCACGATTAGGCCCCATATGTTAAACACGTGTGCGCTCATATTCTTTCTGAAAAGACCTCACGTGTTAGACACGTGAGTGCTCATATGCAAAGCATATGAGCACTTAATATAAGTAACAAAGGGCTAAAAAGACCCCATGTGTTAAACATGTGAGCACTAATATGCAAAGCATATGAACGCTGTAAGTAAATGACCAAAAGCCAAAAATACCCCACGTGTTAAACACGTGAGCACTCATATGCAAAGCATATGAGTGCTGAAAATAAGTAATCAAAAGACAAATAGGCCTCACGTGTTAAACACGTGAGCGCTTATATGAAATGTATGTGAGCACTGAATATAGACAGGCTAAAACCCACACCGGGGATCGCGTGTTAAACACGTGTGCATAAAATTTTGGAGCGCTAGTTTCAGATAGAATTAAATTTTATTTGGGGAAAATATCCCCTAGACCTTTCCAGAAAGAGAGATTTTTCTCTGTTAAAAAGAGAATTTTTGGATTCAAAATCCAACAGTGATTATAATATCACCGACCAAATCAAAAAATCAAATCAGTTTCTTTGTTAGGAAAATATTTTCTTAATCTTGTTAAAAATAAGAAAATATATTCTGTTAAATAGAAAATTACTGGATCAAAGATCCAACGGTGGATAAAATTCCCCGAATAATTTTTGAGGTCAATTAAATCAATTTGTATCTCTCAATGAGAGATTTTCTAAAAACTAATCAACAGTTTGCAATCCCTATATAAAAGACTTGAGACTTCGAGTCTCTGGAGAGACATATAGATATATAAAGAGAGACCCCCATAAGCTTTGGCAACTACAACCGAGAATTCAATTCTCTTACTGAAGAAAAGTCCTTGCTCTTCTCAAAACCCTAGGTAAAGAAAACAGAGATCAAAATATCTCATTTTCCTAATATGTAAAAATATACAAGGGTTTAACCCTAAAAAAGAACTTAGTTCTTTTTTGGATCTGAGATTCGCAAGGTAAATCTCTCATAAGTTGAGAATTTAATTCTCATCGGGATGATTTTGTTCTTCAGACTCAAGATTTAGGGGAAAAACTAGGTATGAGAAAAGAAATAGAAAAAAGAGAAAAAATATGGAAGTTATATTCTAAGAATTTAATTCCTCTGAAAACAGAGTTTAACTTTATATGAAGAATTTAGTTCTTACGAAAAAGAAGAACTTAGTTCTCAAAGAATATATGATCCCCAGATCCTTAAAAAAACGACCTCGGTGATCATTAATGATCAAAACGCCATTAATAGAAGTTTAAATTCTTCTTAAATCCCTAGAGATTAAATCTTTAAGAACTCAGCAGCTCACGTGAAAAGCACTTAAGCATTCAAAAGATACCATGAAGAAAGTGCCTCACGTGTTTCACACGTGAACGCCCAAAAAGAAAGCTTAGCGCCTCACATGAAACACACGTGAGCGCTAGAAAGAAAAACACATTAGTGCTTAGCACTATTACAACGTCGCACGTGATAGTACGTGAGCACCCATAAAAAGAAAACTCAGCATCTCACGTGAAACGCATGTGAGCGCTCAGAAAACTCAGTGCACCCATAAAATGAAAACTCGGCATCTCACGTGAAACGCATGTGAGCGCTCAGAAAACTCAGCGCTTCATATGGCAACATGTAAGCGTTGAAAAGAAAATTTGCTTAGCACTATATATATATATATATATATATATATATATATATATATATAGTCGAAAGACTAAGTGCTTAGCACTACTGAATGAGGGAAAAGCTCAAGATTAAGCACAAATTGGCTAAATCTATAAAACTTCTTTACAGCCGAGCCCATATGCTCTGCTGATGGATCTTAACAAAATTTAATGATCTCCGAATATATTTCTAAGTTGATTTTAGTCTCAAATAAGACTAACGTATCCTTAATTAAAATAAATTGAGCCCAAATACTCACATATTTAAGTTGATCTTAATTTAAAACCAGATTAACGGTCCTTAAATAAAACAAAATATTCTTTGAACTGACAGAACATACAACCTAAGTTCAAACCCAAATCTAAAATATACGGATTTGGACTAATCCACGCCCTACGGACGACGACATAAATTAGTCTCCTTATACAATCTACGGGCAACCAAAAATAAATAAAATATAACACGATACGAAATGACCTACCGGAGCAGGAGAAAGTTGTTATGGCAACGCGATAACATAATTAACTGTAGGGGCTTGTGTCTGCAGAGAAGAGCGTCCGCATAATCAAAAACCCCTCACAAATGAGGGGGAATCTGATAAAGTTTGCTATATCGGTCGTATCTATCCAAACCTCCGTTATACGGTGCCATAAATCAACTTGGTATCTTCGGAGAGGTAGATGGATATGTCGAAATAGTATCTGCCCCCAAATTTAGGCAAGACGATCTATTCCAGTTCATCTCTATTTTCGGTGGTAAACAGATTCTGGTACGTCCGGTGGGACCTCTTCCACTTTCCACTCCACATTTCGTGTGTTGTGTTTCACGAACAAAATCGCGGTTCACTATATTCATGGTTGCCCCTAGATTCGAGGTACTAAAACTTGGTGCTTCGCTTCTGTGCAGAATTAATGGCTCTCAATTGCACTGCTTGCAACAACAACTCGCTCTCCACCCCAGCTGGAGGAGTGACGTATAGGCCTAACACGGCCTCCATTTTCTTAATGCCGGTGGGGCAGGTCACACAGGTTACTACCGGACTATTCTTCGGGACTATGCTCCAACTCACGAGCTTTGGCGCTTCAACGCCATAAGAAGAAGCTCCCAGAAGGCCAGTCTTTGATCGACTAGCTACTGTCACAGCTCCTATCAGCAAGCCGTCCAACTCTAGAGTTTCGGTCTTCAACAGGCTGGAGAAGAACTCGAATGGGACCATAAAGAAGCCCATGATACCAGAGGGAGATGCCCTAAAACGGCTAGACCTAGCTGTGCATGTTACCTGTGAAGCAAACAAAAGTGCTTCCCGTCCCAGACGGTCGGTCTTCGACAGATTATCTAATCCCGCTCCAGCTCCAACAAGGACGTCGGTCTTCAACAGACTGATACCAAGCGAAGCTTCTCAACAACGCCGGGGGCACAATGAAGATGCCTCTAAAACTGAGGCAATTCCCACTGCAAGACATGCTCAACGTCGCCACTAGCGCCGAGTGAGACACGCTGGAGGCAACTCTCCCTCCGGGCTTACCCTACCAGTTCCTATGGTGGATATCGATGCTGATGTTCCAACTGGAAACAGTTTTGACCTGCTTAAAAGAGTGCGCAAGAACTCCTCGACGGTGGTACTAAAAAAATCACCTCCGCCGGCAGAATCCCCAGTACAGAAGCAGCCGGAGCAGCCTCACCAACGGCTCTCCTCACAGATACATAGAGTCTGGCGAATGTCCAAGACTCCATGCTTGATGAAAGTTACTCTCGTCGACCCAAAAAATCTAACGGTCGACATGCAAAAGACCACTCCTCCGCCATACAGCGGGGGAATTCTCCTAGAAAGACGCCTGTCATAACGGCTCCTTCAGCTCCAACCTATAATAAAAGAATGAAGACGGAGAAAATTCTACCGCCAGTGGCAAAATCCAAAGGCGAAGTATCTAAACGCCTCAGGTCTGGGGGCATAACAATTCAGAAGGTTTATATGGCCAATGGTAAAGAAGAAAGCCGTGTTTCGGTGAGTCATAGGCCGTATACTCGGTCACTCACAAAAGCTCAGAAGCAACAACAAAAGCTCCAGGAGATGCCGACCAAAATGGCAGCACTCATCGAGCCAAAAGAAAGTCCGGACAAAGAAGCCGAACAACGCCAGGAGAAAGAAATCGATACAGAGTTCTCGAGACGATTATTGGAGAAAAAAGACAAAGTAGCTGCAGAGTAGGCGGCCAACAACAAGCTGATGGCTCTTCTATTTCAGGATATGGTTGGAATGATGATCCAACCAGAACTACCGGTTGAAAATTCTCCGGTGATTATCGAAGATGACCGAGGAGAAACATCAAATCCTCCCTGATTGATGCGAAAAATGTGTGTATGTGTATGTTGTAGATAACCGCAATCAAGACGGTGTCGCAAATAGCTAGCCGCGATGAGTACGGGTTGTCCGCAGGGAAATGGTGAACTTCTTATCTTGTTTTAGACGAGTTGATAGAAGAAAGGTGAGATGTTTGTTGTTTTAAACTAGGATGATTAGAAAATTTTATAATAGAAAGGCTTGTAGGGTTTATAAGGCTTAGTAGTTAATGGATGAAGTAAAAAAAATAATTCTTTTCATCTTTTAATTATTTAATACTAGAGAGATAGCGATGAATGTGGATTAGACTTTTTGGAGGGAATTAGGGTTTCCTACTACTGCCCTTTGTCCTTCCATTGATCTCTATTTATCTCAAACCCTTAACAAAACAATTATTAACGAATCTCAAATCGTGGTCTTGACTATCATGAATTGATAGCGCGCCCGATAAGATGGTTAACATTCATTTTGCTAAAGTTTATAAAAACTAAAACTTTAAAAAGAATTTAAAAGATATTTCTCATCCATTATTCTATCCTATCCTACAAATCCTAACAAGCAAGAATTTACTCGCTCATGGATATTAGCGATTTAATAGAGAGGTGGAAGATGAATGAAACCATAATTAAAAGTGCAGAAAGTAATTGCGGAATGTAATGCGGAAAGTAATTGTGGAATGTAAAGGTGGAAAGTAATTGCGGAATGTAAAGGTGGAAAGTAAATGCGAAAAGAATTAAAACAAAGAACCACCTTTATTGATCAACTATTTCATTACAAAATTTCTCTCTGAAAAAGTAAATTACAAAAACCCTAGTTTTGCTCGCTTGATCTCTCTCGATCGATGGGTAGATGAATAGATATTTTAGTAGACAGCTTTCGGTCCTTTATATAGTCTCTGAAATTAGAAACCCTAGATGCCATATTGAAGTGTGTGACCTTACGATCATTGTTCACCGCCGAAAACAGAAACGAACTGGGATAGATCGTCTTGCCTGAATTTGGGGGCAGATACTATTTGGATTTATCCATTCACCTCTCCAAAGATACCAAGTTGATTTATGGAACCATATATCGGAGGTTTGGACAGATGCGACCGTTGTAGCACATTTTATCAGATTCCCCCTCATTTATGAGGGGTTTTTTATTGTGGGGACGCTCTTCCCTGCAGGCGTAAGCCTCTGCAGTTAATTACGTTATAGCATTGCGATAACCACTTTCTCCTGCTCTTGCAGTTCACTTCGTGTCGTGTGTTATTTTGTTTATTTTGGGTTGCCTATGGATTGTATATGGAGAATAATTCATGTCGTTATCCGTAGGGCGCGGATTAGTCTAAATCCGTATATTTGAGATTTGGGTTTGGGTCAAAGATTTGCTTGACGGGGTCCACGTTGGTAGCTTGGTTTTCCAACGGGGATGAACTTAGGATGCATTTCTCACATTTGTGAGGTCCATCGTTTCATAGGATATTTGAGTTTGATCTAAGGATCATTAGTCATATTTGAGACTAAGATCAACTTAGAAACAAATGAGCATATGGGCTCAATTATTTTAGTTTAAGGACATCACGGTCCATTATCGCTATGTTTGGAGCGAATATTAGTTTAAGGACGTTTCGGTCCATTATCGCCTTATTTAGGGCGACACGCCGTATTTGAGGTGACACACTAGTTTAGGGACGTTTCGGTCCAACATTCTCATTTTGGGGACGCAATTTAGTTTAAGTACATTTCGGTCCATTATTCATCTTGTATGCACGTGTATTTTTTACGTGACGGAGTGAACAATGGTGATATGGAATGCATCCAATTTGGGGTGCGGTCTGATTTGAAATGTGCACGTCAATTTGGAAGTGTATTAATGTGGGATGGAAGGAGTTGTTGGTTGTCGAGACCTGCCACCTTTCTGAAGACGTTGATGAATTACAACGACGTATATCAGAAGCATGGAGAGATGTACCCTTAAACCAAATCCCGTATTTGAGGGAAAAGATCATGGTGGATCATTTAAGAATCATTAGCCTTATTTGAAACTAAGATTACCTTATAAGATATGGGATGAATATCATTTTGGATATCATTAATGAGAGATCATTAGTCATGTTTGAGACTAGGATTGGTTTGGAAATCATGAGCATATGGGTTCGCTTGAAGAATCAAAGAGGTTTAACCTCAGGAAACTTAGCCAATTTGGGCTAAAACTGGGTTTCTGTACTGCCCAATAGTGCTAAGCACTCAGTTGTACAG
The DNA here is from genome assembly GCA_030015575.1 of Agapanthus africanus. NCBI lineage: Eukaryota > Viridiplantae > Streptophyta > Magnoliopsida > Asparagales > Amaryllidaceae > Agapanthus > Agapanthus africanus. The sequence continues at coordinate 504,563,227 of JASDDO010000001.1, read as the reverse complement.
CACTCACGTGTGTTTCACGGGAGGTGCTGAAATAGTGCTAAGCACTAGTTTTTTGTGGCGCTCACGTGTGTTTCACGTGAGGCGCTGCACTAGTGCTAAGCACTAGTTTTTTGTGGCGCCCACGTATGTTTCACGTGAGGCGCTGCATTAGTGCTAAGCACTAGCTTTTTATGGCGCCCACGTGTGTTTCACGTAGTGCCCACGTGTGTTTCACGTGAGGCGCTGCATTAGTGCTAAGCACTAGCTTTTTATGGCGCCCATATGTGTTTCACGTGAGGCACTACACTAGTGCTAAGCACCAACTTTTTCGGGCGCTCACGTGCATTTCACGTGAGGCGCTATACAACTTGGCCTTGAGCGCTCACGTGCTTTTCATGTGAGGCACTGAGTTTTTTTGGAGATTTAATTTCTGTTGATATTTTTTAGAGAACTTAAATCTCTGTTAATAGTATTTTAACCATTAACGATCACCAAGATCATTATTTTGAGGAGCTGGGATCATGTTCTTTAAGAACCGAGTTCTTGATTTGAAGGAACTAAGTTCCTGGAGTATTATGAACTCCATGTTTTCCATGTTCATGTTTTCAGAGAGGTTAAACCTCTTTTAATGGTGTTTTGACCATTAAAGATCACCAAGATCACTATTTTGAGGATCTTTGATCGGGTTCTTTAAAGAACTAAGTTCTTGATTTGAAAAAACTAAGTTCCTGGAGTATTATGAACTCCATCTTCTTTCTTTTCAATTTTATTCTTCTCTAAATCTTTGATTCTCAAGAACAAGATCTTCCCGATGAGATTTGAATTCTCAAATTGTGGGAGATTTGTCTTGCGGATCTCAGATCCATAGAAAGAACTGATTTCTTTGAGAAGGTTTAAGCCCTTATATATGATATGATAGGTAAAGGAGATATTTTGATCTCGATATTTTCTTTACCTAGGGTTTTGAGAAAGAAGATCTTGTTTGAGAATTAAATTCTCTGTTGTTTTGTGGGAGCTTTTGGGAGGCTTCTGTATATATATTTTTTTTACAGAAGCTTGTGGGGTAGTCTCCTCCTTTTTATATTTAATCTCCTCGCTCCTATTTATAGGAGAAGAGAAAATATTAATTTGTTGAGAAAATCTCTCATTGAAAGATCAGATTGACTTCATAATTAATCAAAATGATCTTTTAGATCAATCGGTGAATTTTATTCACCGTTGGATTTTTAATCCAAAAGCTCTCCGTTTAACAGAAAATATTTCTTGTTTGTTTAACAAAATTAGGAAATATTTTCCTAAGATTCAATCATATGAATATCTTGTTTGTTTAACAAAATTAGAATTTTATTCTATCTTATGAATATCTTGTTAGTTTAACAAGGCGAGGGAGATATTTTCCTGACATAGAATTTTATTCTATTACAAGATTAGGAAGATATTTTCCTAATATAGAATTTTATGCTGTTTAATTGAGAAGATCATTCTTGATTGTTTATCAAGATTAGAAAATATTTTCCTAAGATAGAATTTTATTCTATCATATGAATATCTTGTTAGTTTAACAAGATTAGGAAATATTTTCCTAACTATAGAATTTAATTCTGTTTAACGGAGAAGATCTCTCTTATTTTAGAAAGATCAAGAAAATATTTCCCACATATAATTTAATTCTATCATTGGATTTTTGATCCAACAGAGAATATCTTCTTTATTTATAAAGATCAGAGGAATATTTTCCCCTAATAGAATTTAATTCTATCATTTGATGATTTATTGTCACCATTGGATATTTGATCCAACGGCTCTGTTTAAGAAAGAAAATCCCAGATTTTCGGGAAATGTCCTTCATGTAGAATTTAATTCTATCTTCTTTAATTTGGGCGCCGACGCTCACGTGCTATGCACGTGGGCGCCGCCTAAGAATTTAATTCTTTTATAAATAGTCACTCTCGTGTTTTGCACGCCGGCGTTCACGTGTGTTCCATGTGAGGCGCCACTATAGGATTTAATCCTAACAGAAGCTGGCGCTGGCGCTCACGTGGGAAACACGTGAGGCGCTTAAGGATTTAATCCTATCTAAGGCGGTACCTACATGCTTTGCATGTGGGTGCATGTGTTTAACATGTGGAGGTTTTCCTTTATTTTTATGAGGGAACAGTTTTGAGCCAAAAATTTTGGCGGGAACAATCATGCCTCTGCAATTTCAGATCCTACGGCCCATAACAGACCGCGGTTCCATGCCTATACCCCATATTGATCGCAGATCCGCCGCCCCTATGTGGGTTTGTGCATCCAATTTTCTCGTGGTTTCTTCTCTTGATATTTGGAGATCCTTATGATAAAAATATTCTAAAAATATTACTCTTAGTTTCCGCCGTTGCTAGATCTTTAATTTGCTTCTAATATTTGGCAGATTTGGTTTGATACTTCGATTTGTTGTGGATCTCCTGCTTAGATTTCAGACCTGAGCTAATCTTATTATAATACCTGCACAATATCTCAAATCAAATTGTTAGTAACATTTGTTATTTTTGAGATATTATTCCAATCATTTATATGATATGATATCTTAAGAATATTGGGTAGGAATATTTGATATGATATGCATATTTTAAAATGCATATTTTATTTTAATATGATATGCATATATTTTTCCTAATTATATTAATTATAAATGAAGAAACATATGATAATAATCATTTTACAAATAAACCCACATATATTCTTTATTTACAATTAACACCTTTTAGCAGTAAACAATAATAGGGAAAATGTCCATATAAATGTGCAATAAATTTGACTGATCACTCCTCCGGCCATATCAACGGTCAACGAGGAAACAATCTCCAAGGTGGCTCTGGATGACTACATTTTTCAGCAAATTAGAGCTCATCGGGTCAATGAAGCCTCCAACCAACTCGTCAAAACCGGACGACCATATCCGATCTAGTATGACCAAATAGAATACCCACCGGGATATATGATCCCGAAGTTCCACGTTTACAAAGGAACGGGTAATCCCCAATACCACGTTGCACAATTCAGAGCTCTGTGAGGCAATACTGGAGGCGACGACAAATTTTTGCGTCGCCAATTTGTCGGAAGGTTATCAGAAACATCTTTTGAATGGTACTCGGAGCCCCCAAATGACTCCGTGAAAACCTTCTCTAAAATGGAGCTGTTATTCACGCAACGGTTCGCCAACGCAAGTGAACGCACTCCGATCACGGCGCTAATCAATGCCAGGGGCAGGCTAGGAGAAACATGGGTCCAATATTCGATCCGGTGGCGGAACCTATGGTCCAAATGTGAATAGCGCATTGAAGAGTCTCTGGCTGTGGGAATATTTATTGGGACGATAGATCCTCAATCGAACGTGTCCCAATTCATGACCTTCTTCAAGCCCACCACATTCTAGTTGCTGATTGACAAGTTAGCATAGATAGACCAGATAGGTCATGGCCTTTCCTCCTCAAATAAGGACCCTCGAAATAACAAGGGAAAAGGAAAAACGACCTTTATTGCCAACACACAACAACAACCGAGCGGCCCAAAACCACCTGCCCGTCAAAACAGCACTCGTGCATTCCCGTCCTTGGAAGAAAGGCTGGGACGTGCATACTCGTTCCCTCGCAATAAAACTAGGAGGTTGTTTGAGCTAGAAATGCGAAATAATCTCATCACATTGCCAAACCCATGGCGTCTAGCACAAGCCGGCGACGTCAATAACCCCAACTACTGCTCCTATCACAGGATAGTTAGCCATCCAATTAAGAATTGCTACATCCCCAAAAATTAGGTTGAGGACCAGTACCAGCAGGGGAAGTTCGCATTGTCCGATAGCTGGAGGGTAGACCTTCCGCAAAAGCACGCTCTCAAAAAGGTGGACGCGCAGGGGGCATCATGCTCACTTGTGGAAGAATCTCCATGGGAAGTAGTTCTTTTAGGGAAAACTAAATAAATGTTGAAGGGTCTGCAAGCAAGTCCGGCGATCATGTGAAAGAACCCTCTTGAACCTGAAATCATAGAAGGGATGCTGAAATCACGTCCCACACAAAAAGTCGCCGACAAGGGGAAAAGCTCCCAAGTCAAGCCTACAAAATCTTCCAAGAAACCTGTGTAGCCTGCGGAAAATCTCGACAAGCGCACATACCTCCAAAAATACATAAACGCGCTGGAAGAATATAATCAGGAGGCGCGAACACCGTTCACACTCGAAAAATTCCTCAAGCATATTCTTGAGGACGGAGACAGTGACAATGATGACGGAAATGACTAATCATAAGGAACAAAAGACCGTGTAGCAAGTTGCCAAACGATCTCTCATTCATCGTTATATGATGAAGAAGCTTCGCCAGCGTTAGAAAATGACATGGAAGAACTGGGGAAAGAATCGGTGCCAAATTTCCCGAAAATGCCGGATGAAGACCCGGTTGAAAAGCTGTTAAATGAAGTCTTTCAAAAGAGCAAAGATGACCGATAACGCGAAACGACCATATACGAAAAGGCCAAGTGGCAGCGTCTAAATGAAGAAGCTACGACTATGACAGGTCATGAAGTTCTCCGGACAAATCGAAGCACGTCTGCGACAAATAAGAGCAGGACTAAAGCTGAGAAGCGGTTCGCCATAGCCTTGTCCATGAGGATGAAACTACTGCCGTGCCTGATGTACACTCTCGGGGTCCTATACTTCGATGAAGGAGAATCACATCCAAAATATTGCATATATCATTGAAGGGTCGCCCACCCTATCGAAGAGTGCAATGTCTTCAAGAAGTGGTGGTAAGGATATGATGCACATCGAAAACACTTCAAGAAGGAGAAGCGCGAAGCCCGCCAACGTAAGGGTGACGAGACGAACACGCATAAAGAAAAAACTGGAAACTGTCATATGGTTAGTACCAGTTCGGAAGGGGAAAAACCTTAAGTTCTCATCTTCGGGAGCGATTCTGAGGACGAAACGCCCCTCAACCCTCTCTTTGAAGACTCCACCTTGGAAAAAGAAGAGGAGGAGATGAATTGTGAAAACATTCAGCTGCATAACCGTACGCTACTTAAGAAGAACCTCGGACCTGTAAACAAAGGTTCGAACAAAAAAGACAAAGGGAAAAGGAAGATGCCCGAGGAAATCGCCCTTGATGATGAGGCAGTCAAAGAACTCGCCGCAAAAGACCCGTCTAAGAAAAATAAGGTAGAATACAATGTCCTTGCACATTTGAGATAAATACCCTCACAACTGGGCATACTGGATGCTCTCCTCCTATCCAAAGAGGCATGAGATTCCCTGATCAAGTCCTTACAAGAGCCAGATCAGTTCCAAGATTTTCTTGTAGAAGAGAAGATGAAAGATGAACTCGCGGAGGTCCACATGGCTGATATTACATTCAACGATGAAGATCTACACCTCGGTACGTGTGAATATAATCGACCGTTATACGTTACCGGGTATTGCCACGACATCAAGATATGGAAAATCCTTGTCGACAACGGATCCTCCGTCAATCTTCTTAACGTGAAAGTGCTGAAGGAAATATGCTGACGCTACGCTTGCTCGAGATAAAATCACCATCTTCAGGTTTGACTCACAGTCATCACAGACACTGGGGTCCATAATACTGACGTTACGCTTTGGACTGCTCGTCACTGACATCAAATTCCATGTCATTGACGCCAAAACTTGCTACAATGCCCTACTCGGCAGGCCCTGGTTACACGAGTACAACATCATCCCTTCTATACAACATCAGTGTATAAAGTATTTCAAGGATAGCTCGGAGTACACCGTCATGGGAGAACTCAATCCGTTCTCGGTGAATGAAGTGCGAAAATATGAAGATGTGAAGTACTTTCTGCCGGACTTCGAGGAAACTGAAAGGTACCACAAGCCGGAGAATAACCAAAAATCCGCGGCCACCACCCCGATCTTTGGAAGCGATACCAAGAAAGACGAACAAATAGTCTACTCGGGGTAGCTTCACCAAGGATGAGACCAATGCAGAGTTCTCTATCCGCCCGTCGACGCAGACTCTTGTCGAAGTGGATCAGAGTCTATAAATTATGATGGCTCCGCCTCAATATTATAAAGAACTTGATGCATTCGATACATATAGCGTACAAGAACTGCAAACTTTCTAGAAGTGAAAAAGCGATCCTCTTTCACAAAACTACGGAGACTAAGATGAAAAAAGAAGTCTGGCATAGTGCCAACCACACCCTTAACAGGTTCCAGCCCATCCGTATGCTAAGATATTATGCGAAAGGATTAAAGAAATTGTTAAAGCGCCAAGGCGTACCTCTTGAACACACGGTTCGGTAGGCCCAATTCTACAAAAGGATTTGGGATATTCCCGGAACTCAACGAAAGAAGCCCAACGGGAAGATGGAAACAACTGAGCTTGGATATATCCGGTCCAAGAAACGGGTGCAAATCTACAGCTGCCACGTTATAGACAGTTTGAGTAAATAAGAAAACGCTCTTCCAGATAGCCGTGACATCAAATCGGAGTAAGATCCCGCCCTGAGAATGTTAAGTTTGTCGCTTGAAGTGCAAATCGAAAAGCTAATAAAAGAAGCTTGCCAAGAGAGCCGGGACAACCACGACCGCGAAATGGCCATCTATGAAAAGACCAAGACGCAGTGTCTCTGTCAGCAATCAATGGAAGAAATGGACTGTGATGCTCTTCATCCACAACCCGCTGAGCACTTTCGTGAAAAAAGAAAATCCTTAAGTAGAGGTAAAAATAAGACGAAGAATGCAAACAACATTCAAGGACAACAAATCAAGTTTAAGATATCGTTTAATCGAGAAAAGCTCGGTTGGAGCCCGTAATTTATAAAGAAAATGGGTCGAAAATATTCGTTCCCTCAAGACAAGACAGGAAATTTTTTTGGCCTTGTTATGAAGCACCAAATGTTGACCCTTATAGAATCTCAGTACCCCGAACAGATAAATGAGGTCCACCATCCAGACTATTGCTCCTATCACAGAGTAACAGGTCATCCCCTTGAAGACTGCTTCACATTCAAAATTTGAGTCGAAGACCAATATCATCAAGGCAGGTTCATATGATCTGACAGTTGGAGGATAAACCCACCATAAAAGCACGAGCCAAAGAAGACCTATACCGTCAGGATAAGACCAGCTCGACCGCGAAAATGGAAGCAGACTCGTACCTATCATATGGTAACTCTCTTAAAAAAGGGAGAGGACGAGAACGTAATTAACCTCTTTCGACGCTTCATAAACGAAGACAATGATGAGGAGATCTCAGAATTTTCACCAGCGCCAAAAGAGATGGAGGACTGGATACATATCACGGCGAGGAACCTATGGAAAATCGACTTAGGAACGGAGGATGATCCGAGGCCGACGTTTGTCAGTGAGCTGCTATCTGAAAAACAAGTATCCATACTGAAAGACGTGCTTATGCAGTACAAAGACTGCTTCGCTTGGAACTACTCTGAAATGCCGGGTTTAGATCATTAGTAGCGGTACACAAACTGGCCATATCGCCAGATATAAAGCCAATCAAACATGCACTAAGGATGCGACTCGAACTTGAGATGAGTATCAACGCTGAAGTCAAGAAATTAATCGACTCTGTCTTCATCCAAGAAGTTCAATATCCCGACTGGATCGCCAACATCATTCCGGTGATGAAGAAAAATGGGACAGTTCGCATCTGTGTGGACTTTCGGGACCTCAACAAAGCATGCCCAAAAGATGACTTCCCAATACCTATTACCTTCATAGATGGATCTTCAGGATACAACCAGATAAAGACGGATCCTGAAGACCAGAAGCATACCGCCTTTCGGATCCCGTTAGGCGTATTTTGCTATAAGGAGAAACCCTTCGGTTTGAAAAAAGCTGGAGCTACATACCAAAGAGACATGGCAAAGATTTTCGATGATCTCATACATAAAATTGTCGAATGCTATATCAATGTCCTTATGGTCAAGAGCAAATCTTATGAGGAACATTGGGAACATTTCAAAATTGTGTTCCAACGTCTTCGGAAGTATAATCTAAAAATGAACCCAATAAAGTGCGCATTTGGAGTCTCCTCAGGAAAATTCCTAGACGCCACCGAGATATCAAAATCAATCCCTAAAAAATCAAGGCGATTATAGAAATGCCCTCGCCAAGAACTCTCAAACAACTGCGGTCTCTCCAAGAAAAGCTCGTGTATATCCGACGGTTCATAGCCAATCTCTCCGGAAAATTTTGCCCTTATAGCCATCTGATGAAGAAGGGGACCCAGTTCGTCTGGGATCAGAAGTGCTAAAACGCACTAGACAAAATCAAACAATACCTGCAAAATCCGCCGGTATTAGCTTCCCTAGTTAAGGAAAAAACCCTTATCTTATACACGACGGCCCTCGAAGGTTCTCTAGGCGTGCTATGGACACAAGAGAATGATCAAGAAAAGGTAAGAGCTTTCTACTATCTAAGCAGAGTTCTCCTCGGGGCAGAAAGAAACTACTCCCCCATCGAAAAGCACTGCCTGGCGTTGATCTTCGCAATAACGAAGCTCAGACACTATTGTCCGACTCAGCTTCCAGAGGGCTCTCTTTCCCAACAAATTGTTTTGGGTGCAATGCCTGGAATTGCTTCACTCCAGGCGCTTCCCTTATAGACGGTTCATCAAGATAGCAGTCTGCTGCTGCCGTCCTTCCAGGAGGCTACGGATTGCTTCAAGAAGTACCGTTTGCTCATTGATCGGAGCAGCAATGGTAGGCGTAAGCGGTAGAGGTGGTGGTGTGTTGTTGAAGTTGGTGTTAGTGCTGTTTGGGAAATCCATAACCTTGAAAGAAAAATTTTGGGTTAGGATAGATTCAAAATATATGAAATGGTAAGATTCAAGGAATATGAAATATAAAGAATGTTTTAGTTGTTGATTCTTGTGTTATATTGCTTAGGACTTCATGTAGAATTGACCCGCATGTCCATGTAGAACTGAGCTGCATGTCCATACAGAGCTGACCTGCTAGGCCGCCAACAAAAACCTGTCACACCCCGCTTCCCGGTGTACGGGAAGGAGACGCGGTTGATAACGCGACGTATTTACTCAGAAGTAAACACGCTAAGCGTATCTAAGCAATATAAAGTAAATATACACAAGAAAATGACAATAGCTGTAATTGAACATCAACTTTTATTTATTAAATATTCTTTTACAGGTACAACTGGAAATGTAAATACATGGATGAAAAACAATGCCTAAACAATGGCATAACTGAAATGAAAATGTGTACAAGTGACTATAGCTCAGGGTCTTCAGTGTACTGCTCTAATTGCACCTGCCTGGTCTCGATCTCTAGTGCGTCCGATCCACCTGATAACATTCCAAAGAAGAAGAGAAATAGGAATGTCGTCAGCGAACAATCGCTTGGTAAGTCCCAAAGAATGAGAGAAGTAGAATAGACAAAAAAAAGAGTATATCTAGTATAATATTTGATTGTTATGTTAACGTAGTGTTTGTAGCTTGGTACATAATATGCCAGTGTATACGAGAGGAGTCCAATTTACACCGTGGACTTTGGTAACCCGTAATACAAAACTCCGTCGAAAATACCACGGAACAACGGCATGGATGTAATTACGTCTTAAGTGACCATCTCGTGCCACCTTTAACATGTTCTGTACCAGTCTACCCCTTTATAAACCCCGTAATGTCTTATTGTATTGATTGTATTGATTGGTTATATAAATGGATGACTGATTGCATTGTATTGTCTTGTAGTAAATGGAAGACTTGCCGAAACCATGATATCAGTAAATGGAATGGATGTAAATGGATAGTCATGTAAACAGAGTATATCCGTGGTTTGGTTCAGTCAATATAGATTGATATAGATTGAATAATCGGATTCATGGATTCATGTTGTATTGTAGTTTATACTTGAATCATATTCAAGTCAGATTGATTAGATTAAGACTCAGTCTGAGTCGGACACTTTGAAAAGAAATTGAAGTCCTGAATTAGTTTTGATGTTATCGGTAACTGCTGCACATGGACGGCAGGATTTGTATCTTTTTCAAAGACAATTACCGTGTTGACAACACCGTTATTAGATTGTCTACCTTAGATAGGCAAGCACCCACATTCTCTGGCTCCTTGAGGCTCAAGAGAATTGGTCCCGCTTAAACCTATATTTACTTGGGTCCTTATTGTAAATTAGTATAACTTGAAGGGTTTTATGTAAAAATAGTTTTGATATGATTTCAAAATAGTTCTCAAGTATTTATTTATCGTCTTTAGAGTATTCATAGATGTAGATTTTAAAATATGAAGTAATTTCTAGTTGATATAAACCTAGTAATATTTGTATATGGTATTTTAATGTAATAATGGAATTGTCTTGATCCTGATGGTGGTTTCATGAAATTGGTGATTCTGTTCTTGGATTTTGGAAACATGGAATATTTGTATAATATATTTAAAATAGATCTTTTAATAATATTCATATATATATTTAATAAAAATAAATTTTATTTATTTTCTAGAAATCTCATTTTCTGAAAAATAGCATTAGAAATTCCATCGAGATCGAATGCTCCTTGTGGAGGACTGCATCTCGCTCTACTAGGCCCGAGGATATGCGATAACCCGCACCATCCCGATCGTGGTTCCCCAAAATGGGTTGTAGAGGCGTAATTGCAAGGAATTAGAAAATACTCTTTTTAAAGAAAACGGTTTTGTAATAGTTTAGGGTATTTTATTGTAACTCGTGATATTCCCACAAATATTGTCAAAAAGTAAATCGTGCTATGTCCAATATGTGTGTTGTGATGAGGTAGGTCATTACCTCGTGAGTTTTCTAGGTAATGCAAGGAAATATGAGAATTATGGCGAAATGTAAAGTATATGGTATTATACCGTAAAAAATACGATAAAAGTTGCATAAAAGATTCTTTTGAGATAAAACTTGTTTTGATGTGTTTGTTAATGTTTGTTAAACATTATATGAGAGTATGGTATTTATTGTTTAAGAAATATAGACTTTTTAAAGAAAAACCGAATCGGAAGTCGGATTATCTCCGTTTCCGTCGGGTTTTGAAGAATGAAAGTTTTAGAATAGAAAAAGAGAGGGGAAGAATGGACTTACTGGCTACAAGGTTAGAGGGGAGAAGAGGAAAGCTAGGGAAGGTGTTGGGGCGTCGTTTCGTCACCGGAATCTCCTCGGAACTTCGCTGGAACTTCACCCTTTGCTAACTCTACTTGCACACTATAAGGACTTGAGAATTTTTGAGAGTTTTGGCACTTGATTTCAGAATGAGGAATGCTAAAGGATAGGGTTGTATTTATAGGTTAGGATTAGGGTTTAGAGCGTTAAAGAATGCATTAAAATTTGCATTAAAATTGGATTAAATAGTGCTTTATTGTTCTCTGGAAAATGTACAGAGAAAATAAACAATATGAGAGAAGTGGAGTAGGCCAAGGGGTGCTCGGTTGAAGAGATGGGGAGCATCCTCTACGGGGGGCCCTGCGGTGCCGGTTTTCCTTTTGATCTCGCCGATCGTTTCCGCCACGTGTCCCTCTCGATTCATATACCCTCGTGCACATGTTTGATTATTCTATAACTTATCATTCTACATGTAGTGCATGTGTAAACCCTTGAGTTTCTAAAATATTAAAAGAAAATACAATAAAAATAATATGTGGCGGGAGGGATTCGATCACAGGGCTACATCAAAGCAGTACAAAGCTTTACCAATGAGCTACAAGTGCCTTCTTGTTGTTCAAAAGCAAAACAAATTTATAACTTGTGCTTAGGCTGAGGTATCCCTTTCTGTATTTTGGAAAAATTTGTACAGAAAATTTAGGGTTGTTACACTTACCGGGTCCACCATGTACCTGCAGACGGTGTCTCCTCTCTCCTCGAATCGGGTATGCTCATAACTTCGAACCGAGAAAACTCATGGTGGACACGAAATATCATATCAAGAGAAATTGCGTTTTTAAAACAATACACAATTTCCTTTTAAATATAACCACGGTTCTTAAATCCAGAGATCTCATAAAAACAGCACCTCAATGCATGTAACCATAAGGTACGATGTATGCAAACATAGAACAGTAATATGAGCATGTCAAGTATATCATGCAAGCATGTCCTATGATAGTGCTGAGCAATGAATGTACTTTTACGGTTAAGATTAATATCATGATATGGAAGTCCTACTGTGCAAGTGGTATGGTAATTAGCAATGATGAAGGTGCGTGAGCCAGCAAATCGGTGTAACTGTAACATGCGCATCATCGGTAATTGTGCAGGTGTACTAGCAGCTGATATCTTAACAATAAATACCGGGATTCTGGTACGTAAGTAACGAGGGATAATCCCATACAAACATGAATAATCAATAGGTATATATATATCTACACATGAACTATACGGTCAGTTTTAAAAGATACGAATCGTAGTTTTGAAAGTGGGGGCTACGGTGTTTTTAAGGAAAGACGCCATTTGAAAATCCGTAGCGTCCCTTGAGGTTTCCGTTTAAAAGATATATATGATTCATCAGTTTTGGAAATACGTATGGTTCAGGTGGTAACTTTACGTTGGCGATCCTGCCTCATAGCATCTGATATGGCAATTTCCTCGATCATCATCCTCAAATCACGAGCGCGGATCAATCATCCGGTATATCTCATCACGTACGGTAATCTATCGTACGGTGACATCAAACAAAATAGGGATTCTATCGTCCTATTCATCAATAGGGGTATGGATCTAGGGTCTCGTACATCATATCTTATTAATCTCACAACACATCTATCTAATTCTCATGTCATATTTATACCGATCTCCAGTGGTATCGATATCGATCTCATCTCATACCACTATCAACTCATACTTATTCTCTTTCAATTCTATATATCATGTTTCACATTCTCATATCATATCTTTTAATCATACCCGTAGGTTCATATCATAGGCTCTCTCTCTCCACTTATATTCTATATATATCACGGCTTTCCATTCAAAGTTTACGGGGGTGCCATACGCCATCCACCCGACTTCTCCCGTAGATATAAATCTACTCACCTACAATACTCCTTGCCTATCTGAAGTCGATATGCTTCGTCGTTTCGGAAATCCACGTGAAGGTACCCACAATCAATACACAATCATAACGTTATTAAAACCAAGTCTGAAAACCGATACGGCACACGAATTGCTTATAGGTTAGAACATATAGCTTACGCATGCAAGAACAACCAAATAACCCTCGTCGTTGACGTACAAACGTCCAACGACCAAATCCAAAATCAAATATCAAAACCAAGTCTCAAATATCGGAAAATATTGCCAAAACTAACTCAAACAGCTCCCAAATTTTGGCACAGGGGGTCTAGGACAAAACTAACAATACAGCAGCTAGGTTATAAGGAGTGTGAGCTACATGCAAAACCCCCAAAAATTACCTACGAGATATGCAACAGGACCCGGCGTCGCCGGCCAAACCAAAGAACTAGTGTCTCTTTCTTCTGTGGTGGTCTTCTAGTGGTCTAACTAGGTCAATGTAGCTGTTTGTTTTTCTTATAAACATCCCAAGTTGCTCCAGATTCCATTTGAATATCACAATTCAAGAAAACCGACATCGGAAAAATTTCAGTTTTCGTATTAGGGGTTCTAACTCAAGTCTAGACCAGAATTCTAGCACTAACAGGGTTTGTGGCCACTACTAAACCTCAATTACACTTTCACAAACAAAATATCCCTAAACCTCTTCTTAGAAATATCAAGATCACTAATCTATATCGGTTTAACTCTAAACTACTATAGGGTGTAAAGAAAGCTAAAAACTTAATTAAAGGAATAGAATTATATCTCAGTTGGCAACTCAAGAAAATTCTTGGGTTGCCCAAAATGATCAAAATCTCCACTTGATGCATCCATGTGATTTGTAAAAAGGTTGTGATCATTTTTAGTGAAGAGAGTGTAGGGTTTTGATGGGAATTTGAGGTGGTTTTATGGAGGTGGAGGAGGTGGAGGAAGGAGGTGATGAAGATGAAGATGGAGTTGAAGTGAAGAAGAATGAAGTGATGAAGGAAAATAAGGGATGAGGGAATGGTCAAGGGTAGGAGCCATCCTCTCTCTCTCTCTCTCTCTCTCTCTCGAGCCCATGCCTCAAGTCATCATGTTGTTCCCCCTCTCTCTCATCAATTATCTTCTCCTTTTCTTTTCTTTTCCTTCTTCCTCACTCATTTAAGACCAAACGTATAACACAAATAAAAGAAACAAATATGCAACAAAATGCAATATGTCATGGTGCACTAACCATGGATATTTAAAAAATACGGATTTGGCTTAATCGTGATTAGTATTGCACTAATCAAGTTTAGTATAAACTTGCATATAATAAATTATAAAAATGCCCAAATCTAATAAATACCTTTTTAATAAATAAATCATTTTAATCTCCAATTATTTTCCAAATATTGGTATATAATTATACCATTTTACGAAAACCCCAATTCGCAAATTCGAATAGTTTTCGTGAAATATATTATTTTATTATTTAAATTCTAAAAATAATATTTTATTTTTCTGAAATGTTACAATTTTCCCCCCTTAAATAAATTTGGTCCCCGAATTTAAATTTAAACTCCCAAATACTAAAACGCTTCAATAATCAGTCCAAACCAACGGGGCTCCGAAATCACGGAATATACAGAAATACCATAGTGCATCGTGTGCGCATGAAAACGAATGCGAAACTCAAAAATCAAACTCCGTCAGGCGTAACGCAATCACTGGAGTTATAAAGGAAACGCAAATTCTCGAAATCCACTGCTGAAATCCAATATACTATAGTCAAAATCATAATACGTATATACTACGCATCCTTGTAAAATCCTCTAAACACTGAATAAAAAACATGCAAAATCTTTTCCGAATCGTCGTGCGATACTTAACTCACGGCATAAGTGGCGGACGCTCATTTGTAATGTGGTAAATATACGTTCATATATGTTTTGCTCAAAATATACATTCCGTTTTTTTGAAATATCATAAAAGGTTTTCCTTCGTAAAAGTTCGTGTCATTCACGGACACGTAGGAAATAGCGAGACTATAGCTCATTTTTGAAAACCTTTTGGTAAACTTTTATGCATTCAAAAGTACTCAGGTATTGTCCTCATATCAGTCCTGCTCGGCTACTATATAATATAGTACCCCTCATCAAATATAATGCTCAAGAGCAAAAATCATTCTCAAAAGGCGTATCCAATATCACGTGCATCTGGTGCGCATGGAAATTAAAGCCAAATACAATTACCACGAATGTGCACAAAAGCCAAACTAAGTGCAACAGGTGTGCATGAGAGCATCTGTCAAGTGCAATTGGTGTGCACGATAACAACATCAAGTGCATCTAAAGTGCACGAAAATCTCAACCAAGTGCAACTAACATGCACGGATAAAAATCTCAATTAAGTGCATCCGGTGTGCACAAAATCTCATGCCATGCGCCCAATATGCACGAAAATCCAAATCAAGTGCGTCAGGTCTGCACAAAAATATCTAGTGCAGTAAAGCGCATGAAAAATGAACGTCAAGTGCAACGGTGCACAAAAACATACTCTACTGCAACAAACGCACGAAAACATAAATCAGGGGCACTAGATGCCCGAAAACTTATCAATAACTCAAATACGCACAAAAACAACACCGAGCGTGCCAAGGTGTATAAAATCATAAATGTGTGCAACTGCGTGCACAAAATTCATATCAATGCACTGCAAGCACATGTAAGCTATACCGAGTGCATAAGTCATGTCGAGTGCATACAACATGCACGAAATCAAATCGACTGTATCGAAATACATAGAGTCACAAATACGTGCAGCCAAGGTACAAAATCGATATCAAATGCAATAGATATGCACAAATCATAAATCAACGTTACGGTGTATAATACATAAATCAAGTGCAATAGTTGTGCACAAATGGAAATATCCAATAGATGCAGCCATGGTGCACGAAAATAATATCATGAATCTCGGTCATCGAAACCCAAATCCAAGTGATAAAAGTGTGATACTTAGATCACAAAATGCAAATCGCAATAAATGACATTGAGGTACACCTCCTTCAATGTAGGAAAAAGCCGGTGCGCCCAAAGCTGGTAAAGCAAGAACATCCACTTGCCCCCTGCTCACGGTTTGGCGTCCTCTGTCTCTGGTTCCTGTTTTTCCTTGTGGATCACAATCCCATAATCTTCCTGCTCGTAGGCCCGGTTAAGTATAATAATGGAACGATTCCGCTCTGGCGTTCCTCTGATCATCTCTTGGCCAATTAACATGGCCACTCGCAAATGGCACATTACTGATGGCGGCATCTGGCCCTCTGAATACGCATGATACAACTGATCCTGGATGCAAGTCTTTATCGCTATGGTATCCTGGAAGAACCTGCTTAGGTCTCTTTCGATCTCACTTAAGCCGAACTATACGGAAGTTGGCACTCTTTACTTAATCCTTTTCTCATAACCGGACAGCTGCGTCCTCAGCATGGCTTTTCCTCTGGAAATTGGCCGTATCCAATGCCTCTGCATACATATCACTCCTCTAGTATCATCGGGGAGTAACAATAGCTCGTTAACATCTCGCACGAACCTCTTGTTCCATCCATCTTCATTATCGTCCACTTCGACGTTATATCTTGCTAGCTAAGTACGGCAATTCGTTCTCGGCCACAGTTAATCCGGAGTCTCTCACATAGACTCGAAATTACGAACTTGGGTATCTTCACCACTCTATGGAAGATATCTAGCCGAACACATCCTCGGGAACTCATCCCAATCATCAGAGGTATACGCTTCATTCGTCCTTTCTCGATCAACTCACTACGCATCTGGGTGAGGTCCTTCTATCTGAAGCTGGTCAACTTACTGATTTCGCATTGGAGCATCCAGCGAACAATATTCTCTCTTGATCGATTTACTCTAGATCTGAGTAAAATCCTCCAAACTGGAATTATTCAATTCAACTGAGCCTGCGTCGGTGCATCAGATCAGGCAAATCATCTCCGTCACTCTATCCAAGATGGACTAGCGGTCTTCTGTCACATCTCTTTCTGAAAGCTCTAGTGGTTTTAGCTCATAAACTCTGGAGTCGACATCCCGTCAATCTCAGCAACAGCTGGGTCGTCGGTCTGCACGGTAGACAACATCGCGACCTCTGGGGTAGGATGTACATCAACAGTCCTCTCAATTTGGCAACCTCTATCAATGGCCCGATCATCCGGCGCAAATCCGAACACTCGCCTCAAACGAGAGATCTCAACACAAACACTATACCGATACGTTCCTATGTCACCAGAAAACATCATGGCCGGCCCTCGTCCGTGACGAGCTCGCTCTGACCGCATCTCTTGCAGCAGCTCTCTCTGCGCTCAACACCCTGGTGACAGGAACCTCAAGCAGGTATCGATTAAGATAGATCAAAGAAACGAAAGGAATCAACAGGTCCAAAATGGATATATGATCATAAGAAGGAATGAAATCAATAGGAGTATGATCATAGGGACAAATAGAATCAATGATATCAAGAATGTACATCCTTAGGTCACTTAAGCAGAGCAGCATGTTGTCACGCCCCGCTTCCCAGAGTACGCAAGATTGGGAACGTGACATAGCCAACCATGCTACCTGTGGGGAGGAAGTATCCATCCACAGTCACATTACGGCTGTAGAGATATCAAGAACAAGATAAAAACTATCTAACACATGTCCAAATCCAGAATAACAAGAGTCAATGATAAATAAGTGCGGAAGCAAATGATCCAATACAATAATAGAAAAGTATGTCCCATAATACGGGCCCACATCTGGAAATAAAGTGCGGGAAATAAAACTAACCACTACAGAACTCACAACTCAGCCTGCTGGCTGAAGTACTCCTGCTCGGACAGCGACAGTGGTAAAGAATCTGGGCCATGCAAAACCCAGACGTCAGCGCGTCATGTCAACCAATAATATAATATGAACAGTGTAATAGGCAATGCAGAAATAAACATGAATAAAGCAATAGTATGAAACAAGCAGTGCAGGGTAGTGTGCAGTGGGTAACTAAACTGTTCTATCGGGTTTTCTTTTCTAAAGTCTTTGAAATCAATTCGAGTAATCCTCCATGTAACTCAAAGGATATGTCCCGTTACCCCCCGGGACCACGGATCAGGAAGATGGGAACCAATAATGGTTCTATCCCGTTGCCCCCCGGGACCACGGATCAGGAAATGTAAGAGTCACGAATGGCTCTGTCCCGTTACCCCCCGGGACCACGGATCAAGTAATACCCTTTTAAGTTACACTTTAGATTACCCTTTTGATTTCCCCATACCCCCAGGTTATATGTGTCAGGTCAGGTATTCAGTAGTCAAGGACTAATGCCAACACAGGATCAGGTAACAGGTCAGGCTTGTCTGGATAGACAACAGGAATGGTCCATGAGGACTCCAAGTCAGGTTTGTTGGCATTAGGCATGAGATCAGGTAACAGGTCAGGTCATGGTACATCAGGTCAAGTCGATAGTAAAGGGTACCATGTCCGGTGCATCGGTATATATATATAATGTATAGCAAGGTCAGGTCAAGATGTAACACAATCGAGGGTGTGCTCACAACAGGTATATAATCGAACTAGGATTAACAGCAGGAAGTAAGCAATAAAGTAAACAACAATAAGCAGTTCATTTAATCACAATGGTGCATTAACATAGTGCAGTCGTATTATCATATTAACAGGTTTGAGCACCCCTTGCGGTGCAATAGATCAGATGGTGGTGCAATACCGTTATATCAATATCAGAATGTAATAGAGCTACATGTGTACGGATATCGTCCTTTAGACGGTAAAAATGTGATTAACGGGTAACTTCGTTATTAGGGTTAAAGTGGCAAAATGTGATTTTAGGTTAACTGTATCATGATATATATCATATTGCTTCCAAATGATAAAATAGCTATACCTAGTTAAGTTTGCAAGTTTAATGAGTCAAAACACATTTAATTGTATAGTATAGCATGTAGCAAGTGATACTTGCCTCGACGGTTCGCGAACCAGGAAAAACGGACGTAACGTCGGCGGAAAAACACGCGACGGACGCACGGTTCACGGATCGAATCCAAACAACGAACAGTGGGACCACGCGGACCGGGGTACCTTACTGGAATGTCGGGTCAAGTCGTCGGCACGGCCGGATTCCGGCGAGATGCCAAAACAGCGACAAAAGTTTAGAAATGCTGCGTACGGACAAAGATCAACTAGAGGGGAAAAAGGAAGGGAGAAGGTAAAGGGAAGCTTACTGGGATTGCAAGGGTTGCGACAGCGACGGGGTCGACGGCGATGGGGCGCCGGCGAGGAAGCTGCGGCGGCAGACTCAGCTGTGGGTGCTGGAGGAGGAGAGACGGTGAGGAGGGAGAGGAAGTGGCCGGGTCTGGGTTGCAGGTGAAGAGGAGGTGGTCGG
This sequence comes from Agapanthus africanus, assembly GCA_030015575.1. Lineage (NCBI taxonomy): Eukaryota > Viridiplantae > Streptophyta > Magnoliopsida > Asparagales > Amaryllidaceae > Agapanthus > Agapanthus africanus. Next base: position 504,543,766 of record JASDDO010000001.1, on the reverse strand, counting down.
CGGTGGCGCAGGTGACGACGACGAGGGTCGACGGCGGCGTTTCCGGCCAACCGGAGAAGGTGCTAGGGTTGCTGTTGGGTCCTTGTTGCGGCACCGGCACTCGGGAGAAGGAGGAGGGTGTCGAGGTCGGGAAGAGGGGCGAAAGGAAAGGTGCTGGCGTCGTCGGCGACGAGTTACGGCGGCGACGGCGAGCAGCGATGGGTGCAGGTGGCTACGGCGTGGGTGCACGGGGACGTGGGGAGAGGAGGAAGGAAGGATGCGGTTGAGACGAGGATGATGGTGGTGGTGGCGTCGGCGTCGGGCTGCGGCGACGGGCATGGTGGCTGGGCTAGGGTTCGCGATGGGGTTTCTCGTGAGGGTTCTGCGAAAAAGAAGAAGGAGACGAGGATAAATATATAAAGGGGATAGAGAGAGAGAGAGATAGACGGGGGCCCACGGGGGTTAAGAACCCCGTGATTGGCTGAGATTTCCCTTTTGGTTACCAGATTTGATTTTAAAATATTTAATATATTTAGTTTAACAGTAGGATTGTATATATATATTATAGTTTTGATTATTATATTAAATTGGGATTTTGGCGCTAAATGAAACATTTCCAAATCGCGCCCGGATTGGGTCCAAAAATTCGAAATTCAAATAATAGGATTTTAAGCGGTCTCCAAATTTTAAAATGAAATGTTTTATGATTAAAAAGCATGCCCCCAAGTCGGACACTTGCACGCGCGCGTAGCCGTCCAAACTCGCCCGTTTCACCGAACGGAAAGAGAACTCGACGCACGGACGCTACCACGCGGCTAGGGGTGACGAGTAGGCCGAGATAGATATTTTTAATTTCACTTTAGGTGCTAAAATTTGTTATATGCAAAAATGACTTAGCCAGTTAAAATTTTACAGTAAGACCCAAACAAGCAAGATAAATAAAATGAGTGATACTTAATGCTCAACCGATAACAGGAAAAGTAGTATTGGGCTCGGGTGTTACATCATACCCAACTACAAAAAGAATTTCGTCCTCGAAATTCCAAGAATACAAGATAGGAAACTCCAGGAAAAGGTGAGGAAACTTCTGTCGGATCTCGTCTTCTCGCTCCCACGTGGACTCTCCATGCGATCGATTACCCCAAGAAACTAGCACAAGGGGGATAACTTTGTTCTTAAGAACCTTTTCCCTACGATCCATGATTTCAACCGGTCGCTCCTCAAAAGTTAGGTCCTCCCGTACAGTTAACTCCGAATGATCCAAGACGTGTGTTTCATCTCGAAAATACCTTCGTAGTTGAGATACATGAAACACATCGTGCACACCTGCCCAGGACTGCGGTAACGCCTAACGGTACGCTACTTCCAACACGCTCCAATATCTCGAAGGGTCCAACGAATCGAGGACTAAGCTTCCCTCGACTCCCAAAACGAATCACCCCTCTAATCGGTGATATTTTCAAAAATACCAAATCACCCACGGCCAACTCTAGAGGTCTTCTTGACGTGTCAGCCCAACCTTTCTGTCTGTCTTGAGCTGCCTTCATACGCTTTCTGATGGCGTTAACCTTCTCAACCATCTGCACTACCAAATCTGGTCCCAACAATCCTCATTCACCGACATCATCCCAACAAACAGGTGAACGGCACTTACGACCATACCAGCTTCAAACGGAGCCATCTGGATAGTTGCTTGGAAACTATTGTTGTAGGAAAACTCCACCAAGTGTAGGTGATCCTCCTAAGAACCCTTGAAGTCCAACATGCATGCTCTCAACATATCTTCAAGAGTTTGGATCGTTCTCTCCGACTGACCATCAGTTTGAGGATGATAAGCTGTGCTAAACTTCAATCGAGTCCCCAAACTTTCCTGTAAACTCCTCCAGAAGTGTGATAAGAACCGAGTGTCCCGATCGGACACGATACTCACCGGTACGCCATGCAATCTTACAATCTCCTGCATGTACCATTCTGCCAAAGTCTCCGTTGACTGACCAACCCGAAAAGGAATAAAGTGAGCTGCCTTGGTCAACCGATCGATAATCACCCATACTGCATTATTGCCCCTTGGACTCCGCGGTAAAGCCGTCACGAAATCCATGGTTATATGTTCCCACTTCCACTGAGGAATCGGAAGTGGTTGCAACAAACCAGCAACCCTTTGGTGTTCAGCCTTGACTTGTTGACATACCAAGCACTTAGCCACGAAGCGAGCAATCTCCCGTTTCATACCTTCCCACCAGAAATGCTGTCGAATATCTCGGTACATCTTTGTACCTCCTGGATGTACAGAGTAAGCTGAACTGTGTGCCTCCTTCATAAGCTCTTCACGCACATCCCCCTTTGGCACACACACACGGCTACCATACCTCAACGAACCATCTTCGTGGACCAGTAAATCTGTTCGTAGTCCAGCTTCAACCTGCTCTCGAAACCTTTGCAGTCTAGGATCCTGCGATTGTGCCGCTTTAATCTTCTCAACCAAGGACGACTGTACTTGCAACTGCATCAATTGTCCCGTAGAATGTGGTAGCACAACCTCCAAGTCAAATCTTCGAAAATCCGCAATGATCTCCCTCTGCGTAGTCAATACCTGAATCACTGGTAACCGACTAAGGGCATCCGGCACGACGTTAACTTTTCCCGGATGGTACTTAAGATCAAAGTCGTAGTCGGCCATCAGCTCCAACCATCTGCGTTGCCTCATGTTCAACTCCTTCTGAGTGAACACATACTTCAAACTCTTATGATCTGTAAAAACTTCGACTCTCTCACCCAAAAGGTAGTGTCTCCAAATCTTCAAGGCGAAGATCACAGCCGCAAGCTCCAAGTCATGAGTCGGATAATTCTTCTCATGGGTCCTTAATTGTCTCGATGCATACGTTACAACCTTCCCATTCTGCATCAAAACACATCACAATCCCTTTCCAGATGCGTCGCTGTGAATCACCAGTCCTCCGGAATTGTCTGGTACGGTCAGGATAGGGGCGGTTATCAACTTCTGCTTCAACGTCTCGAAAGCCAATGCACATTTATCCGTCTAAACAAAAGGTACTTCCTTGCGCGTAAGCTTGGTCAACGGTTCTGCCAAACGAGCGAAGTTGTCCACAAATCTCCTATAGTATCCGGCTAAACCAAGGAAACTTCTTACCTCAGCCACATTTCTTGGAATAGGCCAATCTCGAACTGCTGCAATCTTTCAGGATCGACGGCGATTCCATCGCCCGACACAACATGCCCCAGAAACTTCACTTCTTCCAGCCAAAATTCGCACTTACTCATCTTCGCATACAATTTCTCCTGTCTCAGTGTCTGCAGTGCGATCTTCAAATGCTCAGCATGCTCTTCCGAACTCCTCGAGTAAACCAGAATGTCGTCAATGAATACCACAATAAACTGGTCCAAGAATGGTGAAAAGATTCGGTTCATCAAATCCATGAATATTGCCGGCGCATTCGTTACTCCGAAGGGCATCACTAGATACTCAAAATGCCCATACCGAGTTCGAAACGCCGTCTTGCAAATGTCTTCTGCTTTCACTCGGACCTGATGATATCCGGATCGCAAATCCAGTTTCGAGAATACTCTCGCGCCACTAAGCTGCTCAAAAAGTTCTCCAATGCGAGGGATCGGGTACTTGTTCTTGATAGTCACCCGGTTTAATTCTCGATAGTCGATGCACATCCTTCTCGTGCCATCCTTCTTCTTTACTAAAATAACTGGAGCTCCCCAAGGCGAGTTGCTGCTTCGAATCCAACCCTTCTCAAGCAATTCACCAACTTGCTTCTTAACTTCTTCCAATTCCACTGGTGCCATTGGATAATAAGGTTTAGATACTGGCGCTGCACCAGGAATAAGGTCAATCGCGAACTCCACGTCTTGCTTCGGCGGTAAGCCCGATATATCTTCAAATACGTCCATAAAGTCGCGAACAACTGCCGGCTCTTCACTACTATCAACTTCCATAGCTGCAAGAACACTGTTTGTCGGCCTAGCCCTAAACTCGACTGGCCCGACAGAACTGCTTCCTTACCGCAACTGCTGTCTGCATCGTTGGCAGTGAAAGGTCCAGCGAAACTACTGAGTCTCGTCCATTCTGCTGCATGCACGTCCACGGGTGCTCCATTCTGCCTTAGTCCGATGAACTTCTCTTCCATTTCCTCCCGTGCAGTCCGCGGAAAGAATTTCTCCAGGAAACTCTTAGAGAAATCCGCCCAACTGATCGGCTTGGGCAAGCGGGACTCCTCCATAAGCCACCACTCTCAGGCGTAATCCACTAGCTGAGTGCGCACCACCTCAACTCTTTTATCCTCTGGGATCTGTGCCGCAATCAGCAAATTCTCCGGGTCAACTAGCCACTGCTCGGCTGGCACGGCTCCTCCAAACCAGTAAATATATACGGACCCAACGCCTGAAGTCTGCCACGGTCCCTACTCGGTCAACTGGTCAGCTCCAACGTTGTTTACAGACTGCTGAACGATCTGCAAACCTTCCTGGAACGAGTCTGTTTGCTGCTGGATCAGCTCGGTCTGTTTCTTTGATTCTCCAGTATTCCTCTTATTACTCCAAGTATGGCGGCTTCGTCCACACGCCTCTGGTACATCTTCAAATTCTTACCTGCCATAATCCTGAACTCAAAACACCCAATATTAGCATGATGATAGATTCTGAATGTGGATCAAGGCTAGAACTCCAAGATACTTAAATAGAGTACCGCATTGTAACTATGCCGCGGTATCATAGCCACAATTACTTAACTCCACCCAAGTCGCCTAAGTCCTAGAGATAACAAGAAATCAGGTTTTCGAGTTGACATGCAAAGTAAGTTTGCACGTCGATATAATCCGGAAGAATGTGATTCAAGAATGGTAAAGCGGTCAAGGTGGTAGGACATGTTTCCTAAGCACGGGCATTCTGATTCGTGTATCGGGTACAATACCCAACTACAAAAGAATCAACCCAATTAACCTATGTCTCTGATACCAAAAAAACCATGTCACGCCCCGCTTCCCAGAGTACGCAAGATTGGGAACGTGACATAGCCAACCATGCTACCTGTGGGGAGGAAGTATCCATCCACAGTCACATTACGGCTGTAGAGATATCAAGAACAAGATAAAAACTATCTAACACATGTCCAAATCCAGAATAACAAGAGTCAATGATAAATAAGTGCGGAAGCAAATGATCCAATACAATAATAGAAAAGTATGTCCCATAATACGGGCCCACATCTGGAAATAAAGTGCGGGAAATAAAACTAACCACTACAGAACTCACAACTCAGCCTGCTGGCTGAAGTACTCCTGCTCGGACAGCGACAGTGGTAAAGAATCTGGGCCATGCAAAACCCAGACGTCAGCGCGTCATGTCAACCAATAATATAATATGAACAGTGTAATAGGCAATGCAGAAATAAACATGAATAAAGCAATAGTATGAAACAAGCAGTGCAGGGTAGTGTGCAGTGGGTAACTAAACTGTTCTATCGGGTTTTCTATTCTAAAGTCTTTGAAATCAATTCGAGTAATCCTCCATGTAACTCAAAGGATATGTCCCGTTACCCCCCGGGACCACGGATCAGGAAGATGGGAACCAATAATGGTTCTGTCCCGTTGCCCCCCGGGACCACGGATCAGGAAATGTAAGAGTCACGAATGGCTCTGTCCCGTTACCCCCTGGGACCACGGATCAAGTAATACCCTTTTAAGTTACACTTTAGATTACCCTTTTGATTTCCCCATACCCCCAGGTTATATGTGTCAGGTCAGGTATTCAGTAGTCAAGGACTAATGCCAACACAGGATCAGGTAACAGGTCAGGTTTGTTTGGATAGACAACAGGAATGGTCCATGAGGACTCCAAGTCAGGTTTGTTGGCATTAGGCATGAGATCAGGTAACAGGTCAGGTCATGGTACATCAGGTCAAATCGATAGTAAAGGGTACCATGTCCGGTGCATCGGTATATATATATAATGTATAGCAAGGTCAGGTCAAGATGTAACACAATCGAGGGTGTGCTCACAACAGGTATATAATCGAACTAGGATTAACAGCAGGAAGTAAGCAATAAAGTAAACAACAATAAGCAGTTCATTTAATCACAATGGTGCATTAACATAGTGCAGTCGTATTATCATATTAACAGGTTTGAGCACCCCTTGAGGTGCAATAGATCACATGGTGGTGCAATACCGTTATATCAATATCAGAATGTAATAGAGCTACATGTGTACGGATATCGTCCTTTAGACGGTAAAAATGTGATTAACGGGTAACTTCGTTATTAGGGTTAAAGTGGCAAAATGTGATTTTAGGTTAACTGTATCATGATATATATCATATTGCGTCCAAATGATAAAATAGCTATACCTAGTTAAGTTTGCAAGTTTAATGAGTCAAAACACATTTAATTGTATAGTATAGCATGTAGCAAGTGATACTTGCCTCGACGGTTCGCGAACCGGGAAAAACGGACGTAACGTCGGCGGAAAAACACGCGACGGACGCACGGTTCACGGATCGAATCCAAACAACGAACAGTGGGACTACGCGGACCGGGGTACCTTACTGGAATGTCGGGTCAAGTCGTCGGCACGGCCGAATTCCGGCGAGATGCCAAAACAGCGACAAAAGTTTAGAAATGCTGCGTACGGACAAAGATCAACTAGAGGGGAAAAAGGAAGGGAGAAGGTAAAGGGAAGCTTACTGGGATTGCAAGGGTTGCGACAGCGACGGGGTCGACGGCGATGGGGCGCCGGCGAGGAAGCTGCGGCGGCAGACTCAGCTGCGGGTGCTGGAGGAGGAGAGACGGTGAGGAGGGAGAGGAAGTGGCCGGGTCTGGGTTGCAGGTGAAGAGGAGGTGGTCGGCGGTGGCGCAGGTGACGACGACGAGGGTCGACGGCGGCGTTTCCGGCCAACCGGAGAAGGTGCTAGGGTTGCTGTTGGGTCCTTGTTGCGGCGCCGGCACTCGGGAGAAGGAGGAGGGTGTCGAGGTCGGGAAGAGGGGCGAAGGGGAAGGTGCTGTCGTCGTCGGCGACGAGTTGCGGCGGCGACGGCGAGCAGCGATGGGTGCAGGTGGCTACGGCGTGGGTGTACGGGGACGTGGGGAGAGGAGGAAGGAGGGATGCGGTTGAGACGAGGATGATGGTGGTGGTGGCGTCGGCGTCGGGCTGCGGCGACGGGCACGGTGGCTGGGCTAGGGTTCGCGATGGGGTTTCTCGTGAGGGTTCTGCGAAAAAGAAGAAGGAGACGAGGATAAATATATAAAGGGGATAGAGAGAGAGATAGATAGACGGGGGCCCACGGGGGTTAAGAACCCCGTGATTGGCTGAGATTTCCCTTTTGGTTACCAGATTTGATTTTAAAATATTTAATATATTTAGTTTAACAGTAGGATTGTATATATATATTATAGTTTTGATTATTATATTAAATTGGGATTTTGGCGCTAAATGAAACATTTCCAAATCGCGCCCGGATTGGGTCCAAAAATTCGAAATTCAAATAATAGGATTTTAAGCGGTCTCCAAATTTTAAAATGAAATGTTTTATGATTAAAAAGCATGCCCCCAAGTCGGACACTTGCACGCGCGCGTAGCCGTCCAAACTCGTTCGTTTCACCGAACGGAAAGAGAACTCGACGCACGGACGCTACCACGCGGCTAGGGGTGACGAGTAGGCCGAGATAGATATTTTTAATTTCACTTTAGGTGCTAAAATTTGTTATATGCAAAAATGACTTAGCCAGTTAAAATTTTACAGTAAGACCCAAACAAGCAAGATAAATAAAATGAGTGATACTTAATGCTCAACCGATAACAGGAAAAGTAGTATTGGGCTCGGGTGTTACACATGTCGTAAGTAAGCCACGGAATATACACACGGTACGTCACTCTACTCAAGCTACCTACTCCATCAACCAAGGTCAACCTACACAATGAAAGTTCGGGTCTAATACCCCCTCAGTCAAGTCTAAGTTCCGTAAGGTCAAGCCTAAACTTGAATCAAGGTTAAACATAACGCTCTGATACCAACTTTGTCATGACCCAGAAATTTGGCATGTGACCGGCACAAGAATCACGCAACGTCTAAAGGCGTAACGTAATTCAAGTAAGCCGAAACCCATAAATCTAAACCTTTTGTGGAAAATAGTGGAGGTGCAGTTTTGAAATAAAGGTATAATGAAATCAAGTTTTCTTAAATGCATAAATAATGATATATGAAAATGCAAGTGGATTAAATACTATAGTTGAAAACATTTTTCGTTCTTTAAAATTTGGGCAGCACCTCCGTTGTAATTTTTTATCCAAAACCCTATACAAGCAATATATAGACATCCCCAAACGGGAGCTAGCTCTTCGCCAATTGGCAGAAACACAACCACGCAATAAACATTTATACGATGCCCAACGGCGAAGATCAACACAGAAAGAATAAATGAATAAAGCAAGACATCAACAACACAAAAGAAGCGGACATACACCCATCGCTCTAAGTCTCGCAATCATACAAGTCATTCTAGCTCTACCAATATACAAAGTCTAGTTTCTGATTGATGGACTAGATACAATAGAAATAAGTACAAGAGTAGGCATGATCCAATATGTCCCACCTACCATAGCAAAACACCCTGAAGTAAGCTGTGTGCCAGTGTTACTGTTACTGATCCAGACGGCCGAACCTGCAAGAAACTGTGGCACACTGGTGTGAGTTGCCAACTCATGAGTAGAAAACATCAACAGGTAGAAATCGAATAAAACAACGATTCCTAGGTCATACTATATCATGAAGGTAATAATATGATATCTAGGGTGACCATGTATGCATATATATCAACAGTAGAGTCAATTCCAATAACATGTAAAAACAATCATCTGAATCAAATGCCTGTATGTATGAGGAAATCAACCAATATGTGTCCATCAACGACACATCAACATCATGGAACCTGAGTGTCCAACACCGACACTCGAAACATCATGAAATCCGTGTCCAGCATCGACACGTAAACTCTCATATCTCATGTGCCGCATCCTCTGATCGGCCCTCAGGCGCCGCATCCTCTGATCGGCCCTCATATCTATCTCACGACTCCGGCCGGTATCCTCCGGATAACCGCTGGGTCCAAACTATCACCGGTAGGTAGTGTTCCTTCCTGCCAGGCCCATCGTCTACATCTCGAGCTTCTTGCCCCGGGGTACCTTACCGGGTCCACTATGTACCCGCGGACGGTGCCTCCTCTATTCTCGAATCGAGTATGCTCATAACTCAGAACCGAGAAAACTCATGGTGGACACGAAATATCATATGAGAAACCGCGTTTTTAAAACAATACACAATTTTCTTTGAAATATAACCATGGTTCTCAAATCCAGAGATCTCATAAAAGCAGCACATCAATGAATGTAACCATAAGGTAAAATGTATGCAAACATAGAACAGTAATATGAGCATGTCAAGTATATCATACAAGCATGTCCTATGATAGTGCTGAGTAATGAATGTACTTTTACGGTTAAGATTAATATCATGATATGGCAGTCCTACTGTGCAAGTGGCATGGCAATTACCGATGATGAAGGTGTGTGAGCCGGCAAATCGGTGTAACTGTAACATGCGCATCATCGGTAATTGTGCAGGTGTACTAGTAGCTGATATCATAAAAATAAATACGGCGGATTGTGGTATGTAAGTCACGAGGGATAATCCCACACAAACATGAATAATCAACAGGTATATATATCTACACATAAACCATACGGTCGGTTTTAAAAGATACGAATCATAGTTTTGAAAGTGGGGGCTACGGTGTTTTTAAGGAAAGACGCCATTTGAAAATCCGTAGCGTCCCTTGAGGTTTCCGTTTAAAAGATACATACGATTCGTAAGTTTTGGAAATAAGTATGGTTCAGGTGGAATTTTTACATCAGCGATCCCGCCTCATAGCATCCGATATGGCAATATCCTCGATCATCATCCTCAAATCACGAGCGCGGATCAATCATCCGGTATATCTCATCACGTATGGTAATCCATCGTACGGTGATATCAAACAGAATAGGAATTCTATCGTCCTATTCATCAATAGGGGTACAGATCTAGGGTCCCGTACATCATATCTTATTAATCTCACAACACATCTATCTAATTCTCATGTCGTATTTATACCGATCTCCAGTCGTATCGATATCGATCTCATCTCATACCACTATCAACTCATACTTGTCCTCTTTCAATTCTATATATCATGCTTCATATCCTCATATCATATCTAATAACCATACCCGTAGGTTCATATCATAGGATTTCTCTCTCCACCTATATTCTATATATGTCATGACTTTCCATTCAAAGTTTATGGGGGTGCTATACACCATCCACCCGACTTTCCCTGTAGATATAAATCTACTCACCTATAATACTCCTTGCCTATCCGAAGTCGATGTGCTTCGTCGTCTCGGAAATCCACGCGAAGGTACCTACAATCAATACACAATCATAACGTTATTAAAACCAAGTCCGAAAACCGATACGGCACACGAATTGCTTATAGGTTAGAACTTATAGCTTACGCATGCAAGAACAACCAAATAACCCTCGTCGTTGACGTACAAACGTCCAACGATCAAATCCAAAATCAAATATCAAAACCAAGTCTCAAATATCGGAAAACATTGCCAAAACCAACTCAAACGGATCCTAGATTTTGGCACAGGGGGTCTAGGACAAAACTAACAATACAGTATCTAGGTTATAAGGAGTGTGAGCTATAGTCAAAACCCCAACACCAGACCCCAAAAAGTGACCGACGAGATATGCAACAGGACCCGACGTCGCCGGCCTAACCAAGGAATTAGTGTTTCGTTCTTCTGTGGTGGTCTTCTAGTGGTCTAACTAGGTCAATATAGCTGTTTGTTTTTCATATAAACATCTCATGTTACTCTAGATTCCATCTGAATATCACAATTCAAGAAAACCGACATCGGAAAAATTTCAGTTTTCGTATTAGGGGTTCTAGCTCAAGTCTAGACCAGAATTCTAGCACTAACAGGGTTTGTGGTCACTACTAAAGCTCAATTACAGTTTCACAAAAAAAATATCCCTAAACCTCTTCTTAGAAATATCAAGATCACTAATCTATATCGGTTTAATTCTAAACTACTATAGGGTGTAAAGAAAGCTAAAAACATAACTAAAGGAATATAAATATATCTCATTTGGCAACTCAAGAAAATTCTTGGATTTCCCAAAGTGATCAAAATCTCCACCTTATGCATCCATGTGGTTTATAGAGAGGTTGTGATTATTTTTAGTGAAGGGAGTGTGGGGTTTTGTTGGGGATTTGAAGTGGTTTTATGAAGGTAAAGGAGGTGGAGGAAGGAGGTGATGAAGATGAAGAAGGAGTTGAAGTGATGAAGGAAAATAAGGGATGAGGGAATGGTCAAGGGTAGGAGCCATCCTCTCTCTCTCTCTCTCTCTCTCTCTCTCTTTCTCTTGAGCCCATGCCTCAAGTCATCATGTTGTCCCCCCTCTCTCTCATCAATTATCCTCTCCTTTTCTTTTCTTATCCTTCTTCGCTCACACATTTAAAACTAAACATATAACACAAATAAAAGAAACAAACATGCAACAAAATGCAACATGTCATGGTGCACTAACCATGGATATTTAAAATATACGAATTTGGCTTAATCGTGATTAGTAGTGCACTAATCAAGTTTAGTATAAACTTGCATATAATAAATTATAAAAATGCCCAAATCCAATAAATACCTTTTTAATAAATAAATCATTTTAATCTCCAATTATTTTCCAAATATTGGTATATAATTATACCATTTTACGAAAACCCCAATTCGCAAATTCGAGTAGTTTTCGCGAAATATATTATTTTATTATTTAAATTCTAAAAATAATATTTTATTTTTCTGAAATGTTACAACACCTCTCTCTCCCCTCCTCGTTCTCCTTCTTTTTTTACCCCGCTGCGAACCCAGAAACTATAACCCACGCTCACCACCCCTCGCCGCCGTTCACCCTCTCGACCTCACGTCCTCCTCCTCGCATCCTTCGCCCCGAGACCTCTTCCTTCTCCCGACCATCCGGCATCCCCGACGCCAACCCAAGAAGCCCACACCCCATCGCCGGAACCCCTTGTCGCCGGGAAAACTCATCACCACTGACCATCCTCTTCACCTCCTCGCCTCCCCAGCACCCAAGAACACCCCAGACCACCATCACCAACCTTTGCACCAAGTCTCCGATCATCTTCAAACCTCACAACACCTCGCCGACGGCAGCCCCTCATCCCCGTCACCTCTTCTTCGCTACCATCCCCTCTGTACATCCCCAGAACTCCGCAAACCCTAACAACCTCCACTTCTTTCTTTTCTTCTTTTTCTTTGTTTTTTCTTTCTTTTCTTTTCTTTCTTTCCGGCCGTCTCTCCGGAGTTGCGCACGTCGCCGACGATCCAGACGACCCAGCCACCGTTGTCATCTAACCCAGTCACCACGTCACGTCACTGCTCAACCAGGTCCAGTCCTGCGCACGCAAGTTTTGCATCGCAACGTTATTTCGACGTCGGAACATGACATCCATATCTCGACATGAGATCCAACCAGGCAAGTTATAAACTTGCAACATGCTATGTTACTATATCAATATTTATTTAATAAATAATAATGCATGTGTTTTATTATTCGGTAGAAATTACCGATTTACCGTTTTTCAGTATCCGTCTTTATCCGTACTGATAATAGTTTATCTAGTTGCTTGCCGGAACGCCACAACGTTATCGTACTACTATATTAGTTCAATGCGTTATCTAAATTGCATCATACATGGTAATTGACGTGTAATGGCTATTACAGATAGATACATATATATCCTGGTATTAATAGTATTTCGATATTGATTACGGTTTTACATTTGGTATCTATTGGGTAATATATATTACATGACATGTTCACGACCCACTACCAGACTTGTTACTTGGATCTTATTGCTAATACTGACAATCCTGATTGTTGTCCTGATGGACGTGATTTGGTGTCTACATAGACAAGACCTGTACCTACTTGATCCTGTGTTGGAATTAGATTCATATTATAAATACCTGACTTGAACACAAAACCTTGGTGTAAGGGGAAATCAATAATGAAATCTGACTTGTAACTCAACAGTTCAATGCTTATTCTGATCAGTCTTTACGGGCTCGGCCAGCCCCGGAATGATGCGGCTGACATCATTCGTCTATATATGTTACATGTTTACTGCTTAGCGGCACATCTCGGATTCAGCCCAAGAGTCTTGACCGTGGTCCCGGGCACGCACGGGATACTATTGAGTTATATCGACGATTTCATTATATTGATTTCAAAGACTTCTAGAATAGATAATCTAGAGGCACAAATTTTAGGATACACATCACTTACATACAGTTCATTGTTTTATATTTGTATTTATTATTTACATGCATGTTTAATCATATTATCATATCCTGGTTATTACTATTGTTTTGATACTATGACGCACTACCGTCTGGGTTTTGCATGGCCCAGTTCCTCTACCTTTATCACATGCAGATCAAGAGTAATTTAGCAATCAAGCCGAGCAATGAGGAGCTAGCTATTTAGTTTAGAGACTCTTAGTTTATTTATTTGAGCAGTTTTTTTTCTATTGACGTGAGCTCATATTGGGACGTGATTCAGATGCTATTGTTTATTGGATCTTGATTCATTTCCGCTATATGCATTTCTTGATTTTATTTACTGTGGTAGATGGATATGTGTTAACTAGATTTTATATTTTACTGTTCTTGATATCCGCTTGACAGCCGTAATATGACTATGGAGTGATAGTTCCGAGCCACATGTAGCATGGTTGGCTCTATCACGTGCCGTGTTTACATATCTCGGGAAGCGGAGCGTGACAGCAGCTTAGTCCGCAACTGCCGGAGATTCGGATCTCCACAATCAATAAACCCCAGCCTATCCTAGGCAGGGGGATCTGTATACGCCTGACAAGCGCGTAAATTCCTATCTCAATAGGGTGACGAAAAACACTCTACAAAAGGATTCTCTGACGGATCCTTCAAAAGATTCTCAGTAGAAGGACTCGAAAAAGAATGAGGCAGAGTAAACGACAGAATCCGTTAAGGATCCGATGTCAGTCTATAGGAGAAAGGGGCTTTTCCTTAACATAAAATTTCTTTGATGAAGGTGACCCTCTCAACAATGGGGGTGCTCCTTATTGACATGGTTCTCTGTGACATGGTTAATGTAAGTGTAGGTTTTGCGAGAAAACGGGGAAATTTAATTTGAAAGAAGAAATTCATTTGAATTTATAAAGATAATTGTGTGATGTGATAGGGAGCGGGGGAATTTTCGAAATTTCAAATACCCGGTAATGATTTAGAGGAGTCTGATTGGTTTGTTTATGGATATGTTATGGAATTTTTAGAAATATTTTATACTGCAACTAAAATTTTATCTGGTGTTTACTACCCAACTACACGTTTATCAGTAGAACAATTGTTTTATGTTAGTAAAATTATTAATAAAAATTTATTTTATACTGCAACTACATGTTTATCAGTAGAAAAAACCCACAAAAAACCAAGTTTTTAAAAAAAATAATATTTAAATTGTTTTTGGGCCAGCTCGACCTGGCCCGTCTCAAGCTGAGGCTAGGGCCGAACGGGGCTCAGATATGGGACACCCGGGCCGGGCAGAGGTCCGGCTCGAAGCCCGGTCCAGCCCGTTTCCCACCTTGAATACTATTTTCACATATCGATATAAATTAAAGAGGTTTTTAAAGAAGTTATAGTCTCACTATTTTCCATGTGTCTATGATCGACACGGACTTTTACTAAAGGAAACTCATTTTTAAATAAATAATCTTCAAAAGACGAGATGTATATTTTAAACAAAATGCATACTTTTCTTCACAAAACAACGTCCGCTACATGTGCTGCGATATATATATCATACGGTTATTTTGAAAGGATTTCATATACATATATTTTCCGGCTACTTTTACATGATTGCGTATGGATGTGTGTTATACATGTATTATAGTCTTGATTGTGTTATGTTTAGTCGTTTGCTATAAATATTGCACTATGGATACGGTGGTCGTGATTTAACTCCGTTGTATATGTATCCAGTGAGTTATTGACAAATGTTGATTGATTATCGTTATATTGCATAGTATTGCTGATGATACTCGATACCGAGGTTTCCCCAGATCATGACACGTGGCAAGTGACGTGTCCCAAAGCCTACGAGAAAGGATCAAGAACGATACATTGGAAACATGCCCCGGGCCCTCGACCCGAGGATGTTCCCGACCTTCGGTGGCCTTCCAGACCACTCCCATGCCCGCCTTATAAACAACCGTCGGCTCGCCTCTGAGCCTTCCCACATGCTGAGTTCCCTCAGCCCCCTAGCTCGCTTCCGAGCTATCACAGAACCAAGCCCGCTCGGCCTCCCGCTCGTTCCCGAGCCTCCCGCCGAGCTTAGCTTCCTCGGTCTCATCGACCGACCCACAGCACTGATCGCAGGCGTCTTCGCTACGGCTCCATGAATCGCGCCAGATGCGAGATACCCGCCGCCCACGATCCCGCATTCCACGCTATCGCGTTCCCCCATTAACGAGCGTATCTCGTCATCAGCGGGGAATACCGCCTTTCACGCGGTCTTAACACCAGGGGCATAACGTCCGGCGTGAATCTCACGCCCGCCAGCCCATGGCTGCCACTATATAAACCCCTCTCCCAGACGACTCATGTAAGGCAATTTTACCCTAATAGGCCGTTACTCTGCCCATTTAGCCCGTCTAACTTGATCGTCGGAGGGTCCTCGGTGGCACAACCACCCTGGGACTTCTTTGCAGGTAGCTCGACTTCAACCACTTCAAGCCCATTGAGATCCACACGCTTCAGGAGGCAACCTCCTTGTTTCCCCAATCAGAGCATAGCTCTGTTTAAAATTTGAAATTTAAACTAAGGCAGCGCCTCACGTGAAAAGCATGAGAGCGCTAGCGCCGAGAGCGTCAGCGCTAAGAGTCAAAGACTCTGAGGCAGCGCCTTACGTGCAAAGCACGAGAGCGCTAGCACCGAGTACGCCAGCGCTAAGAGTCAAAGACTCTGAGGCAGCGCCTCACGTGCAAAGCACTAGAGCGCTAGCGCCGAGAGTCAAAGACTCTGAGGCAGCACCTCACGTGCAAAGCACGAGAGCGCTAGCGCCAAGTGCGCCGGCGTTAAGAGTCAAAGACTCTGAGGCAACGCCTCACGTGCAAAGCACGGGAGCGCCAAACGGTAGAACTAAATGTTCTCCACCATTGGATCAAAGATCCAACTGAGATGAATGAATCATCGAATTACAGAATCAAATTCTGTTGAGAAAATACTCCTTAAATCTCTCCAAACAAGAAAGATTGTGCTTTGTAAATCATAGTACCGTTGGATCAAAAATCCAATGGTGATTAAAAATCACCAAGATACAGAACAATCTCTGTATGGGAAAATATTTTCCAATCTTGTTAATAACAAGAAAGATGTCTTCTGTAAAACAGAAGCCCTTGGATCAAGACCAATGGTGGGAAACACCCCAAAATCAATTAGAAATCTCTCGATGAGAGATTTCCTTAACTGATTCAACAAATCAGCCTCCCCTATATAAAGGCCTCAAGACTTCAAGTCTTGTACAGAGGAAACCCCCCCCCCCCATAAACTTCAAGTTCTCAGAAAAGAAAAGGAGAAGAGCAAGCTCTAAGAAGAAGAAATTTTCTTCAAGGTAAATGATAATAAGTGAAATCATAATATCTCCTCAATTCTTGAGAGTTTAACTCTCACATCATAAGAACTTGGTTCTTTTTCTAGATCACAGATCCATAAGATAAGGTTTTTCATAAAAAAACAAAAGAGATCATAATATCTCATAAAAAAGAGAAGAACTTAGTTCTTAGATCCATGAGACAAAGTCTCTTATAAACCGAGAATTTAATTCTCAGAGCACAGAATTGATCAGAGCTACCAGAGAAGAGCCTTAGGCTCCAATTTAAAAAGAAGTGCCTTAGCGCTCCAAGTCTGGCGCTCAGTGCCCAGCGCTATTTTAAAAGAAGCGCTTTAGCGCTCCAAGTCTGGCGCTCAACGCTAAGCACGCCACGTGCTCCTCACGTGGGCACTATTTTATAAGAAGAGCCTTAGCGCTCTAAGTCTGGCGCTCAGCACCAAGCGCGCAATGTGCTCCTCACGTAGGCACTATTCTAAAAGAAGTGCTTTAGCACTCCAGCGCTCCAAATCTGGCGCTCAGCGCCAAGCGCTCCACGTGCTCCCCATATGGTCGCTATCTCGGAAGAAGTACCTTAGCATTCCAAGTCTGGCGCTCATCGCCAAGCGCTCTGTACATAAAGCTCTCTGTACATAAAGGCTCTATACATAAAGTGCTCTGCGCTACAAAGAGTGTTCAACGCTCAATAAAAAACAAAAAGAAAAAGGGGTGTCAGAACCCAAATTAATGCTCAGCATTATTGAACAAAAAGGGACCGAGCCCAAACAAGTGTTTAACACTTTAATCAAAACTGAGTGGGTTGAGCCCAAGTGGACCGCAACGTCTCTAAACTAAACCCTACAGACTATGATGTCTTTAACTCCATGGACTATGATGTCCTTAAACTTATGGACCGCAATGTCCCTAAACTAAAATGATAGAGTCCAAATACTCTTTCGTTGGATCTAAATGATCCCAAAATCTTGTTGAGTAGATCTTAGTCTAAAATTAGACTAATGTATCATCAACAAACATTTGAGTTGACCTTTGTCTAAAACAAGACTAACGGTCCTTAAACCAACCCAAACCCAAATCTAAGAAAATACGGATTTGGACTAATCTACGCCCTACGGGCGACAACATAAATTAGTCTCCGCATACAATCCACGGACAACCACAAATAAAACAAACACACACGACACGAAGAGACCTTCTGGAGCATGAGAAAGTGGTTACCGCGATGCGGTAACGTAATTAACTGCAGGGGCTTGCGCCTGCAGGGAAGAGCGTCCCCATAATCAAAAACCCCTCACAACGAGGGGGAATCTGACGAAGTCTGCTACAACGGCCGCATCTGTCCAAACCTCCGATGCACGGTGCCATAAATCAACTTGGCATCTTCGGAGAGGTGGACGGATAAAACCAAATAGCATCTGCCCCCAGATTCAGGAAAGACGTTTGTCTTCCCCGTTTTCGTCGGTAAACACTGCTAACTCAATCTCAGCCGCTCATCTCCACTCGCTGCAGATCAACGGAAGGTAACATCTGAAGGAGATCCTGACCTCCATCAGTTGGCGCCGTCTGTGGGAAATGATAGTTCCACTCAACGAAAGTTCACCTTCCGATCTCAACTTCATGGCGTGCGATCACCGCGATGATCCAAGCACCAGCCGTCGCTCTCCTCACAATGGAGACATGGGAGGATCCCCTCCTCCCCCGAACGCCATTCATGCCCTATCTGCTCGGATAGATCGGCTCACGTCCATCATGGATGTGCTCGTCCGTGTCCAAACGGCCGGGCAAACTCCCCAGGTCGCTGCTCCCCCACCTCGGTACCAGGACCCCTATAGAGGGAGAGAAGACGTTGCCCACGTCGACATGACCGAACACCGCCTCGCTGTCTCCGGCGGACGGAGATCTCCTGTGGCGACCAATTAAATAACCCGCTGGTCGCCACACAGCTCAACGCCGAGGTCTCTCGCCAGAGCACCCCGCCCTGAGGCCTATCGCGCTCCTGTCCCTCCTGAGGAGGTGTCGGTCAGCTCGCCTGCACCCAGGCATGACCGGCACCCCCTCCCTCGATGGGGTCGTGTGGACGTGACTCACTACGGTAGCTCAAAGACGACCTCGCCAGCGGACCTAAGGAACCTCATCGAACGGAACCACAGCCGTGGCCAGGCACAGGGCACCAGCAGTAGAGGCCATAAATCAGAGTATGCCGAATCATCGGGATACCACGACCGACTCGACGCCCTCGATAGGAAGATCGAGGGCATACATCCGTCCTTCAAGCGATGGGGCTAGATATGTCGCCGACTGGCTCACGAAGCATTTCACTAGAGAGCTACTCGATGTCCACGTCTCCTCCCGGAACACGCCCCCAAAGGTCTTCCTCTTCTATGAGAAGTCCGACCCGAAGGACCATTTGGACGCGTTCACAGCCGGGATGAGTTTCCAGGACAACTCCGACGCCGCGCAATGCCGTGCTTTCCCCGCCACTCATCCGTTCTGGACGAGACTGGTTCTGAGGACTCATGCCACGCTCAATCTCTACCTTCGATGAGCTGGCCACCAATTCCTCGGCCATTTCGTGGGGAACAGACGGCAGAAGCGGGCCATTGATCATCTCTTCACCATAAAGAGCAAGGACAAAGAATCCTTCAAAGGATACGTCACCCGCTTCTACAACGCCCTCCTTGAAGTCCCAGAGCACCGGGACGAGACGGTCATTACAGCCCTTAGGTCGGGTCTTAGGCCCAAGGAGTGGCTACGCTCCTTTGCATTAGCGCAACCTAAGACCATGGCCGAGGTAAAGGTCTGGACTGAACGTGAGATCTAGCTTGAGTCCGAGGTGAACGCTAACCTACCCCGGACAGACCAAGTCGATCAGAAGAAAAGGGCCAGGGAGGAGAAAAAGAAGATTGAGCGGCCAAAGCCCTACACCCCGAAGTTCCAGGAGTATACACCGCTCAACGTCTTCCAGACGGAGCTGCTGGAGGAGGCAAAGGGTGAGAGATTCTTCAAACTCCTCCCGGTCAATTATAAGGTAGCCAAGCGCACCCAGGGCCCCTACTACACTTTCCACAGGTTGCAGGGCCACCCCACCGAGAACTGCAAGCAGCTCTGAGACTACATCGAGGAGTTAATCCGCTCGGGGCACCTAGCAAGGTACTTGCGAGACAAGCGGCAAGCCGACAGTGAGCAAGAGCACCATCCCCCTCTCGGCGAGTTGACAATCGGCCAAATCATGGTCGTGTCAGCGGGGGGTACGATGGGGACCGATGAGACGCGGCACCCCTTACCGATCGAGGGGACTGGCAGCCACCTAAGAAAGAAGGCTAAAGCGGTTGAGCCGATCATCTTTACCAACGAGGACCTCCATGGGATATCCTTGCCTCACAACGACCCATTGGTGATCACAACTCGGGTCTACTGCTGCGAAGTGCAGAGGACATTGGTCGACTCGGGAAGCTCGGCGGACATTCTCTTTTATGACTGCTTTCTGCGTATGGGACTCACCCTGTTGGACCTAAGGCCAACCACCCACATCCTGTCGGGGTTCACTAACCACTCCATCCCGGCGGAAGGGGTAATCACCCTCCAATTTAACATCAGGGAAGCGGGAAGTACACGTACCGTGGCTGTGGAGTTTATCGTCGCAAGAATTCCATCGGCCTACAACGTCCTCCTAGGTCGCCCGACATTGAACTCCCTCCATACCCAGATATCGACCTACCACCTAGCGATAAAGTTCCTGCTCAACCAAGGCGGGATAGGTCGGGCCTACGGGGATGAACGAACCGTGAAGGTTTGCTTCACCGCAACATCTACGTCTGAGGGGCCAAATAATGACATTGAGGGTGAGGATGATATCAAGGGTTCCCTGGATACTCGAGACGGGAAAAAAGAGGTCCGAGGAACCCTAGTGGTACCACTGACTGAGGTCCCCCTTGCGGAGGGGGACAAGGAGTGAACCATCCAGATCGGGTCACTCTTGACGGGGAATCGCCGAGATGACCAGATCCACTTCCTCAGAAATAACTCGGACGTATTCGCCTGGGAGCCTGCCGACATGCCTGGAATTGACCCCAAAATCATATCACATAAGCTCGGGGTGGACCCCACGGTCCGGCCCGTCAGGCAGAAAAAGCGAAGTTTCGTCCCGATCAAACAAAAAGAGATCGAGGATGAAATAGACAGGCTCCTCGCCGCTAACTTTATTCGGAACGTGCCTTACTCGTAATGGTTGGCGAATGTAGTCATGGTTAAAAAGTCTAGCGGGAAATGGCGCATGTGCGTCGACTTCACTGACCTCAATAAGGCTTGCCCGAAATACAACTATCCCCTCCCTCAGATAGATCAGCTCGTCGACAGTTCGGCAGGCCGCGAGCTACTTAGCTTCATGGATGCTTTCTCCGGCTACAACCAGATCCGTATGAATCCGGCGGACGAGGATATCACCGCATTCACAACGGACCGGGGGTATACTGCTATAAGGTGATGCCCTTCAGCCTAAAAAACGCCGGGGCTACGTACCAACGCTTGGTTAATCGGATGTTCAAGCCACAGATCGGCAGAAATATAGAGGTTTACGTCGACGACATGCTCGTCAAATAAATCTCGTTGGATGAACACGCCAAGGATATGGGCAAGGCCTTAAATGTCCTCCGCAAATACAAGATGAAACTGAACCCCGCAAAGTGCGCATTCGGGGTCACCAGTGGAAAGTTCCTCGGCTTCATGGTCACCCACCGTGGAATCGAGGCTAACCCAGAGAAAATCAGCGCCATCCTCTACATGGTCGCGCCCAAGACTAACGTCGAAATCATACGGCTAACAGGGCGGGTAGCCGCTCTGAATCGTTTCATGTCAAGGTCTGGGGAGAAGTGCCTCCCGTTTTTGAAAGCTCTAAGGAAGATACCAAGGTTCGAATGGTCAGAGGAGTGCCAGACCGTCTTTGAGCAATTAAAGAGGCACCTTGTGACTCCCCCGCTGCTCACCCGGCCAGTTGAAAGGGACAAGCTATCGCTATATCTAGCGGTGTCCGACCAAGATGCAGGTTTGGTGCTCGTCCGAAAGGTTGAGAGAGTCCAGAAGCCGCTATACTATGTGAGCCACATCTTCAAGGACGCGGAAACGAGGTACCCAGCCATTGAGAAGATCGTCTTGGCACTCATCATGGCCTCAAGGAAACTACATCACTATTTCAAGGCACACACCATCCTCGTTCTTACCGAGCGGCCTTTAGGGGCTATCCTTGCCTCCCCCGGGTCCTGTGGTCGTTTGGAGAAATGGAGGTGGGAGTTGTCCCAGTTCGACATAAAATACCGCCCGAGGCAGGCTATCAAGGCACAAGCCCTGGTCGATTTTATCGTCGAGTGCACCATCCCTAGTAAAGAGCTGGAATCCACGCTAGCCCCCGGAGCTCAACCCTTAGTCGATGAAAAGCCTGACTCCATCCCTGATTGGATCCTTTACATCGACGGGTCCTCAACCGAGGAAGGCTGTGGTGCTGGCCTCATCATTCGGGGCCCCAACAAGGCGGAGATGGAGTATTCTCTGAAGCTTGGGTTCAAAGCCTCAAACAATGCAGCGGAATACGAGTCATTGCTGGCCGGACCACGGATAGCCTCCGGAGTGGGGCTGAAAATGATCCGGATCAGCAACGACTCCGCTCTAGTCGTTGGCCAAGTGACCGGCCGATTCGAGGCATGGGAGCCTCTGTTGGTGAAGTATCTGGCCGAGGTGAGAAGTTTGCGAAAAGACTTTGACGAAGTCCAAGTGGAGCAGATCCCCAGACAGCTAAACGCCCAGGCCGACGCCTTGAGTAAGCTGGCTTCATCTTATACGGCCAACAAGAGGTCTTACCACGGCCCAGCATGAAAGACGGGGCGACGCCACTTCAAGCGTACACAGCCCGGGAAGAAGACCGAGATTGGAGGAATCCCCTCGTGGAATTCCTGAAGGAAGGTACACTCCCAAAGATCGAGGGGAAGCCCGCCGTCTCTGAGCCAAAGCTCGCCATTTCGTCTGGAGCAAGAGGAACCTCTATAAGAAATCCTTCACTCAGCCCCTGCTCCGGTGCGTCGACCCCCATGAGGCCGACTACGTACTCCGCGAGATTCACGAAGGGGTCAGCGGTGTGCACCGAGGGGCCCGCACCTTAATCCAGAAGGCACTGCTCTAAGGGTACTATTGGCCGACGATTCATCAGGGCGCCCAGAGCTCGTCAGGAGGTGAAAAAGCTGCCAACTCCATGGCAGCATACCTCGCCTTCCGGCTACCAAACTAACAGCCCTAACCTCCCCCTGGCCGTTTGCCCAGTGGGGAATGGACAAGATAGGCCAGTTCCCTACCAGTACGGGCGGGCGCAAGTACGTCCTCATCGCAGTGGACTACTTCACGAAGTGGATCGAGGCCGTCCCTATCAGGAAACCGGACGCCACCACGACTATCAAGTTCCTGCAGAACAACGTGATACTCCAGTTCGGTATCCCGAGGTGTGTCATCACCGACCACGGGAAAAATTTAGAGAACGAAAAAGTTAAGGAATTCTACAACGAATACCATATCCTTATGAAGTTTTCCGCGGTCGCGCATCCCCAGTGCAATGGGCAGGTCAAGGTCGCTAACCAAGACGTCATCCGAGGTCTTCGGACACGCCTGGAAGGATCACAGGGCAGTTGGGTTGAAGAACTACCCCGGGTCTTATGGGCCTTGCGCACGTCGAAGAATACCCCTAAAGAATGAGAAGAAGCCCAAAAAAATCAAAAAGGAACATAACCACCGAGACTATAAACAGAATAGAACCATATCGAGGCCGAAGAGACCCCTTTCAGCCTCTGCTACGGTACCGAGGCAATGGTCCGGGCGGAGAACGAGATGCCCAGCTACAGGGTCAAGCACTTCAACGATGAACTAAACACCTCGGCCCTCCGAACTAATCTGGACATCTTGTTAGAGAAACGGGACCGGGCTCAGATCAGAGCTGCCGCTTATCAACAGCAAACCGCCCGGTACCACAACGCGCGAGTCAAGCGTCGCTTCTTCAAAACCGGAGATTTAGTCCTAAGGCAGAACGAGTTCGTCGATCAAGGCAAGCTGCATAAGTTTTCCCCGAAATGGGACGGTCCATTCCTCGTCTCCGAGGTCCGTCCCGGCGGAGCCTATCACTTACAAGATGCGAATGGTCGCAAATTTCCACGGCCTTACAACGCCGAGAAGCTCAAGCTGTACCTCTGAAAAGAATATCTATGAATATATATTTCTTCTTTCACAAAAGCGATTTAAATTCTTCTAAGTTCTTTTTATTTAAATAATAAGAAGGAAACAATAGGGCATCACAAAAAGGAGAATTTTATTTATTCAAAAGGTATTGTGGGCTCCTCAGCCTTACATAAAAAGAAAAAGGAAAAATTTACAACAGAGGGGGAACGGGATCGAGGAAGTACTTCTGGTGATACTCAGAGTAGATTTCCACCAACTGGGCCCAAGCCCCTGCAGCCCGCTCCCGCCGATGCTGCACGTGAACCCGGGATGCCACGGAAGCACCCGGCGCTCCGCCCTCCGCGCCCTGGCTTACGATGTACCTCTTTTGGAAGCACTCCAAAATGAGGGCCAAGGATCGGTCATGCCTGACCTTCGAGATGAGGCCGAGCATATAGATCGAGCATACCTTATCGAACGCCTCGTCCAGCAGCTCCTCGGAGAGAGGGTTGTACAACCCCGGAGACCTCCTCCAAATTGCGTACATCAGCAACTGTAGGAGGGGCGACCGCCGAGGGAGAAGCCGGCCGACGTGACCTCGAGGCGCTAAACCACACCCCGGTACCTATCCTCAGCCAGGGACCGGTCATACATGAAGACGTCATCGAAAGCGATGATCTCTTCGATCGAATACATGCACCCAGCCATCTCAAAAAGCGACGCCAAAGAGTTGTAGTCTCCTTCTCTATTTATAACCTCAAACAGAATCCTTAAGGACCCAAATTTGCGCTCGCATGGGCGTGAATCCCGGGATCCACCGAAGTTATTCTAACACCGCACCGCCACGTGGCGAAAATCCCTTATTTCTCGATGAACTGAAGTCGGATCGACGCGGCTCTTCGAAATGTTTCGCCTCCCTAATACGTTTCTGTCGAGTGCCGCCCATGATGGTGAGTCTTCCCGATGTTCACATAAAACCTCGCAAAACTAAGCAGCTACCCTGCTCGGTCTATCTATGGCTGGTAGTTCACTACCCACCGACGCCAAGGATTAAAGCCCTCGCCAAGAGGCAACCGGGTGGCAACCCTGCTCGGTCCATCCTTAGCAGGCAACTCCTTGCCCTCCCGCTTTAAGGATCGAAGCCCTCGTCAAGAGGCACCCGAGCAGCTACCCTGCTCGGTCCATCCTTAGCAGGCAACTCCTTGCCCTCCCGTGCTAAGGATCAAATCCCTCATCAAGATGCAACCAAGCAGCAACCCTGCTCGGTCCATCCTTAGCAGGCAACTACTTGCCCTCCCGTGCTAAGGATCAAAGCCCTCGCCAAGAGGCAACCGAGCAGCTACCCTGCTTGGTCTATCCATGGCTGGTAGTTCACTACCCACCGACGCCAAGGATTAAAGCCCTCGCCAAGAGGCAACCAAGCAGTACCCTGCTCGGTCTATCCATGGTTGGTAGTTCACTACCTACCGACGCCAAGGATGAAAGCCCTCGCCAAGAGGCAACCGAGCAGCTGCCCTGCTCGGTCTATCCATGGCTGGCAGTTCACTACCCGCTGACGCCAAGGATCAAAGCCTCGCCAAGAGGCAACCGAGCAGCTACCCTGCTCGGTCTATCCTTTGTGGATAACTTCTTGCCTATCTATACTAAGGATTAAAAGCCCACAATCTCGGCATAACCGACTAGCCTCGAGAGATGTAGTCATTGGTCCTACTCGAGGGGACGGTCAAACCTATACCTTTCTGCATGGAAGAGAACGCCGACGTACCTTCAGCAAATGATCCCCACCTCGATTTCGGGGCTATAGAGATGCACACTTGGCAAATAGTTGAGTTTAACTCGACGTGCGATCACCAGATGAAGGACCGGTCGCCGACCTAACACATCTTGAAAGCAGTACCGCGCAAATGGAGATTTTACCACAAACAAAGTGAAGATACGTACACAAAGATTCCTACAAAATGATTTCAATCACAAAGGTCGGAAGTCTTTACAGAGGTATTATGGCCCCCCCAGCCTTACAAAAACGCCCGGAGGCTTACAAAATTTCAGCGCAAAAGAAAATAAGGAGGCGAGGAGATTCGGGCCTCGGGGCCGGGGAGAACCTCGATAAGCTCCGCTTCCACCACGACAACCGGGGTGGAATCTCGAAGGTCGGCGCCCACCACAGGAGCCTCGGCGTTAGGATCCGGTGCGACCGACTTCTCCCAAATGCTCCAACCAGGGGCCTTCCCCCCGGCAGCGCTTCCGGGGGCATTCCCCTGAGCCTCACCCTCGAGGGGGTACTCACCCCGGAGCTGGCCGTCAGAAAACTCCGGCATCAGGGCCTTAACGGCGTCGAGGGCCTCATGCCAAATGAGGGCAGCGACTTTAGCGAGGATGACGTAGTACCGATCCGACTTCTTGTAGCTCTCTACCGCCTTCGACACTCGGAGGTCGGCAAGCCTCACTCCTTCCTTTTCGCTTTCCCTCCGAAGGGTGTTCGCCGTCTTCTTCAGGGTGGCGACAAGCACCCTGGAATCTTCTAACTTAGCCTTGGTGGCTCGGACGGCCTCTCGGCAGTTGGCGATCTCCCGATCCCCGGCCGCCACCCGGTCATCGAAGGCGGCGATCCTTTCCATCGCCGCTTGCAGCTCCAGCCTCAAGCTCTACTCCCGCGAGGAGGACTCGCCCACGATTTGCATCGCCGGGGCAATTTCCTCGTCCTCCATGTTGACAACGAGGGCGCAGTGCCGGAGGACCTGAAGAAATCAAAGGAAGGGTTAAAAAGAGAACGGGGCACCCAATCTTGCAAACAAAAAGTACTGAATAAAAACCCGAGTGAGGTGCGAACAGTGACCTGAACGGCCTCCTAGGCTATGGCCGCCATTTGGGCCCTGAGGGTCCCCCGGGGGATTCTTCCCCCGGCCGACCTTTCCATCTCCGAGAGCAGGCTGTCGGCGACGGAAAGCCCCGAGGGCACCTCAAAGCGAAGCTCACCTTCATCCACGATGATTGGGGAAGCCGGGGTACGGGGCACCGTCCTGTGGTACCTTTTGAGGAGAGACGCAGGAGAACCAGTCTCGCCTCCCACCTCCAAAACCCGGGGCTCCTGCTCCCGAGCACGTTTTTGGATCGGCGCATGGCTGGACTCCGGGGCCCGGGGCATGCTCGAGCGCCTGGCCGGAGCGGCCTCCAGTGGAGCCGGACTCGACGACGGGCGGGAGGGGCCGGCACCTCCGGCCTTCCTCCCCTTCTTCTGTTCGACCAGGGCTGCCTGAAATTTAGCTAGGTCCATGGGTTCTGCACAAGACAAAAATATAAAGAAGGAGTTAGCAATGCCAGAAAAAGTGGAAGAATACACAAGTCTAAACAGGTCGCCTAAAAACTCCTAACTTACCTACAAGCTGAGCAGGGCTGAGCCCGGCCCAACTAAGAGCCTGTTCAGACAGCAACACATCGGTCCGGGGAGGGGATCCCACTCCGACACCGACACCGCGTTGGGATCATTCAACTTCCTCACCCGCGGGCAGTTGTCCCTGTGCCACTCGATGGGCACAGGCTAATCCTCATCCTCGGGTGGCCCGACAAACAAAAACTTCTTCTTCCATTCATGGATGAAAGAAGGTACTACGACGACCTCCGACCCGGCAGCACCTCCCCGGTGCTTTCTAAAAGAAATGTATACTCAGCTCGGCTCGTCCTTGCGAGTGCCGGGGTGGTTTTTGTAGCAGAGAGAGGAAACGAGAAGGCTCAGACTGAAAGGGATCGCCCGCAATTTCAACCGGACCAGGAACCCGAGGAGAATCCTCCAGGAGTTCGGCACTAACTGGCCCAGGGCTAACTGAAAAAAATTCAACACCGCACTCACCTCGGAGGAGAAGGGCAGGCGCATTCCGGCCCAAAAGGCTTCCAGGTACAAGGCAATCTCCTTGCCCCGTACCTGGTCAACCCTCTCCCCCTCCCCGGCCAGACGAAGCGAGTAGCCGGGAGGAATGTGGAAGCGAGCCCGGATAGTGGCAAGCTCGTCCGCATGCCTCAATATGGATGGCGCGTCACGGACGCCCCTGACCTGCGCTTTGGGGACCGTCACCGCCGCACGACCCCGGAAAGCGTGACTAACCCTAACCTCCCGGGAAGATTTCGACCCGGACGAAGAGGAAGAAGCAGCAGAAGACTCCCTAGACTCTACCCGAACTACCTCGACAAACTCCTCAGAGGAAGACATCTAACCTGAGCAGAGAAAGGGAACGTCTGAGAGAAGAACGCAGGAAATCTGACTAGAGGGAAGCGCGCTGAGCTAACACACGGAGGGAAGAGGAAATTATAGCGAAGTGTGGACCCTCGGGGGAATCCCACCTCTATTTATAGTAATCGGCAAACACATCCAGCGGCGCCGATCGTCTCCCGCAAAAATGACACTTCGCATTCAACGGCCATCGACGCTCCACCACGAGCATTGGGCGCGTCCCATCGAGCGCGAGAACACCAGCGGCCCATCACGTCAGCCAACCAGCGTCGGACACGTGACCTGGCACTCCAATGAACGTACACCCGAATCGGCGCATCCTCTTTAATGCGAGATCTCTTCCCCGATCCGCTGACGTCACCAACAAAATGCAATTAATTTTTTGGGAATACGCACCGATGATATCTTCAAATAGGGGCTTGCCTCGGGTGATCGGTCAGACCACTCTCGACCCGACCCATTAATGGGTCGAGACGAAAGTGGGGGGCTAATGATGATACTCGATATCAAGGTTTCCACAGATCATGACACGTGGCAAGTGACGTGTCCCAAAGCCTACGAGAAAGGATCAAGAACGGTACATTGGATGCATGCCCCGGGCCCTCGACTCGAGGATGTTCTCGACCTTCGGTGGCCTTCCAGACCACTTCCATGCTCGCCTTACAAACAATCATCGGCTCGCCTCCGAGCCTTCCCACACGCTGAGGTCCCTCAGCCCCCTAGCTCGCCTCCGAGCTATCATAGAACCAAGCTTGCTCGGCCTCCCGCTCGTTCCTGAGCCTCCCGCTGAGCTTAGCTTCCTCTGCTCATCGACCGATCCATAGCATTGATCGCAGGCATCTCCGCCACAGCTCCGCGAATCGCGCCAGACGCGAGATACTCGCCTCCTACGATCCTGCGTTCCACGCCATCGCGTTCCCCCATTAACGAGCGTATCTCATCATCAGCGGGGATTTCCGCCTTTCGCGCGGGCGTAACGCCAGGGGCGTAACGGCCGGCGTGAATCTCGCGCCCACCAGCCCATGACTGCCACTATATAAACTCCTCTCTCAGACGACTCAGGTAAGGAAATTTTACCCCAATAGGCCGCTACTCTGCCCATTTAGCCCGTCTCATTTGATCTTTGGAGGGTCTTCGGTGTCACAACCACCCCGGGCCTTCCTTGCAGGTAGCTCGGCTTCAACCACTTCAAGCCTATTGAGATCCATATGCTTCAGGAGGCAACCTCCCAACTCAATCTCAGCCGCTCGTCTCCACTCGTTGCAGATCAACGGAAGGTAACATCTGAAGGAGATCCTGACCTCCATCAACTGCATTTACTTCCATGATAAAGTTGGTATCAGAGCAGAACGGCCGGACCGAATGGGGGTGGGGTTTCCATGTTATTCATAAAAAAATGTTTTGCATGGCATGAAAAAATATGTTTGAACACTAGCATACTTAGTGCAGGGATATATGTATCTTCTTATAAGGTGGGGCTCATTTTCCAAAATTGAGCTGCCACCTCATAGCCTCTCTATTTCTTTCTGTAGACACACACACCTACTGGGAGCACAATTAAGCCTTTTTTCGCCTTATCCCCGGAAAATTATCCTAAGCCTCCTAGATTTTAGGCAATTTGCATTTAGACCATCACTTGTTAAGGAATCAAGCCTCTTTTTTGTCTCTTTCATTGGAAAAATTCCATCCAGCCTTCACAGCCCATCTTCCGGGCTGCTTGAATTATCTATACACAACTAAGGACTAAAAATTCCTTTCGCGTTCTCGTATTTTCTTTTCTATTCTTGAAGTTACCTAAATTTTATATATCTTAGAGTTATACGAAGTTGAATTCAACAGTACTGCTCGATCTGGTCGTCCACATCTCATTACGACTTTGTTTTACATAAAAGTAACCTATATACACACACATGCATGCATATTATTGCTTTAGAATAGGGATGTAAAAGGGGCACTGGATCCCCTGGAAATTTTGGGCCCCCTATGGATTTTATGTAAATTTGCATTTGGCCTTTTTTTTGACCGGTAAATTGAGCAAATTTTTTTTTACCCCGTATGCATTATAGAAAAAAATTCATTTGCCCCACACGCATGTGTTGCGAGTAATAATCAAAGATTGCATTTTAATTTAAAAGAAAAATAGTTCTGATGGATGTTGTGATCTCCCTAAGATATTGTCCTCCGTCGATCTGGCGAGAGCGATCTTGTGCGGTTGAGATTTGATTTGAGAGTTAAGCGTGTGGATCTTAATGGGTTGGTATTGATGCCGAGCTATCTGCAAAGAAAGTCCCGGGATGGGTGACCACCGTAGGACCCTCCGACGATCAAATTAGTACCGTGGAATAAGAGCATAGTAACGGCGTATTAGAATAAATTCGAGTTACCTGAGTCGTCTGAAAGAGGGGTTTATATAGTGGTCGCGTGGAGCAAGCCGGCGCGAGATTCCCTCCGTCAGTTACGCCCCCTCGTTATGCCCGTATTGATGGCGGGATCCGCTCATTAATAGGGGAATCCGCCTGCGT
This sequence comes from Agapanthus africanus, assembly GCA_030015575.1. Classification (NCBI taxonomy): domain Eukaryota; kingdom Viridiplantae; phylum Streptophyta; class Magnoliopsida; order Asparagales; family Amaryllidaceae; genus Agapanthus; species Agapanthus africanus. The sequence continues at coordinate 504,513,057 of JASDDO010000001.1, read as the reverse complement.
GGGACGCGGGACGTGGGGTGACGGATATCTCGCTTTACCGAGATACGCGGAGCCGTTGCGGGGGTGTTTTGGCTCCTCGCTCCCGGTTGATCGGGGGAGCCGAGGAAGCTCGGCCTGTCAGATGGCTTGGAGACGAGCCGGGAGGCCGAGAAAACTCGACCTGTCAGAAGGTCGGAGATGAGCCGGGAAGCCAAGGAATGTCTCCAATGCGTCAGGTTTATTCCAACTTCATAGCACCCGGGACACGTCATCAGCTACGTGTCGTGATCTGGGTATTCTCACTTGTGAGCATCATCATTAGCCCCCCACTCTCGTTCCGACCTATTTATGGGTCGGGTCGAGAGTGGTCTGCATGGCTTTCTCTAATCAGCTTGGTGCCGAAATTTCTTCGTGGTGGATTGTCCGGGAACGATAGGGCATTTGGTAGCTGCGTCTTTCGACTTTCGAGTCCACGTGGCGTATCACTGTGCGCCTAAATTTTCACGCGTATCCCCGATGACGTCAGTGGATCGGTGAAATGATTGCGCTTTAAAGAGGAGGCGTCGTTTCGCTCGATCGTCAGTTGGGCTACTGGCCACGTGTCCGACGTTAGTTTGCGGGGCGCAACAGGCTGTCTCTGACTCCTGTCATGAAGAGACGTCCCCAATAGTCAACTGCCATGTGGAGCCTCGATGGCCGTGAGGTGCAATGCTTCATTTTGGCGGGAATCGATCTGGGCCGTAGGATGTTCTCTTTGGAACCTATAAATAAGAGGGGACCATCCTATGGCCGACACTTTGCTTTAGTTGTCTTTCATCGTTTGAAGATTTCCCGGCGCACTTTCGTTTATGTCGGATCTGAATTTTTCTCGGCAATACCTTTCCTTGAATCAGGTTAGATGTCTTCCTCCGATGTATCTGTAGACGTAGTAGGGGTAGAGTCGGACGATGAGGCCCCCTTTTCTGGGGCCGAGTCCAGTGGGTCTTCCTCCTTCTCGGCTTCAGATAGCCGAGAGGGTTCTTCTTCTACAGCGTCTTCTATGTCGGGCTTGCCCCCAAGAGTCAGGGCCGCCCTTGTCACTCACCGTCGGGTAGCGACAAGGGTTTCTAAGGCGCGCATCGGGAATACCCGCGATGCGCCCTTTGTCTTGAATCGTTTGGACGAGCTTTCCGACATCCGGACTCGATTCCATATCCCCTCTGGCTACTCACTTCGTCTGGCTAGAGAGGGTGAGCGGGCAGACCGGGTGCAAGGCAAGGAGATTTTCCTGTATCTGGAAGCATTCCGGACAGGGATGCGTCTGCACTTCTCATCCGAGGTTTGTGCGGTGCTCCATTGTTTCCGTCTTGCCCCGGGCCAGCTAGTGCCGAACTCATGGAGGATCCTCCTCGGGTTTATGGTCCGGTTACAAATTGATCGGATCCCCTTCGACTTAAGCCTTCTTCTATCTTTTCTATGTTATAAAAATCACCCCGGTACCAGTAAGGAAGAACCGAGCTAGGTGTACCTATCGTTAAAAAAACGCAAGGGTAGGGGGGCCAGGTCGGGTAGTGGTCGTCCCTTCGTCCATCTATGAATGGAAGGAGAAGTTCGTTTTCGTCGGTCCTCCGGAGAGTGAGGATTGGCCTATGCCCACCCAGTGGCATAGGGCCGACCGCCCGAGGGTGAGGCAGTCGAACGCCCCTGAGGCGAAGGTGGTTTCCCAGTGGGAACCGATTCAGCGGACTGATGTCCTGCTCTCCGAGCAGGAACTGAGCTGGGCCGGGCTTAGTCCTGCGCGTTTTTTTGGGTAAGTTAGGGCTCTTGACGACCTGTTTAGACTTCTTCAAAATTCTTTCACCGTTTCAGTGTTGCTGACCTTTTTCTCATTTTTGTAGAGCCCATGGATCGATTAAAAATCATGGCTTCCAAGGCCCAGGGTAGAAAGACCGGTGACGCCAGCTCGTACCAACCAAGTTCGAGCGCTGCTCTTAGGCAGGCTCCTCCGGCCAAGACATCCACAGCACCATCTGTCCCGAAGGAACGCCGCGGGGGGGGGGGGCAGAAACAAGCGTGGGACCCGGCGCCTCGGGTCAGGACGGAGGTGACTCCCCCCGCCGAATCCCCCCTTAATAGACAGAAGTGGGTGGTTTCTCGGCCGCCACCCACCGAGATTCAAGTGCAGGAGGGTGACTTCTGCATCAAGGTGCCCTCGGGGCTATCCGTGGCCGACAGCCTGCTAGCGGACATGGAGAAGACGGCTGGGCCCAGATTCCCCGAGGCACCATGAAGGCCCAAGTAGCCGCCATAGCTCAGGAGGCAGTTTAGGTTGGTAGCTTTCTTTGAAAAAATTCTTTAAGTCCTATTTTCTCAGTTTCAGTTCTTTTTAACATGTTTGCCGTTTTCCTCAGATCCTCTAGCACTGCGCTCTCCTCATCGCCATGGAGTCTGAAGAGATAGCCCAGGCAATGAAGAAGGCGGCTGAATCCTCCTCGCTAGAGGAAGAACTTCGATTGCAGCAAGCAGAAGAGATGGCGGCCCTCCTCGACTCGAGATTGGTCGCCGAGGGGCTGATGGTCTCCAAGTTGAAGGAGTCCCATCGACTCTTGATAGGATTCAATCGGGCTATCCAGACCCAAATGGAGGAGTCGAACGACCTTTTTAACGCCATGAAATGGTCGAGGGACGCCATCAAGAAGGTTTCCCGGGCGGCTTATAAGGTGGCGAAGCTTGCTGAGAGCAGGGCAAAGTGGGACGTGGAGGAGTACAAGGCGTCCGATCAGTTTTACCTTGATCTCGCCGACTCTGCGGCCGTCGGGTGGCACAATGCCCTCAACGCCGTAAAAGAGGCTATCACTGAGTTCGTTAACCGCGAGCTCCGGGCAAGGTTTTCCCTAGCCGAAGAAGCACCACTGGGCGGCACCGAGCAGGTCGCGGAAACCGTTGTGCCCGGCGGAAGCGCCGAGCAGAAAGTTCAACTCCGAGGTCCGGACAAGAGATGTTTTCCTAACTTTTGTCCTTAGGTCGCCGTTGTGGTCCCCGGTGGCGGTGCAGAGCCAGGAGAGGTGGATGCCGAGCGGGCGGCCTGAGCTATTCTCCCTTCTTCTTTTTCTCTTTTTAGAATTTTTGTACGCCTCCGGGCAGTTTTGTAAGGTTGAGGAGCCCACAATACCTTGTATATAATTTTGATTTTTGTAAGCTTCCGAGCAGTTTTGTAAGGCTGAGGAGCCCACAATACCTTGTATATAATTTTGATTTTAAATAAAGCACATATATTTTTCTTTGCACAAGTGTTTTCATTCAGCAAGTGCTTTTAGTTCGCGAGTCCTTTCTTTTTCTTTTTCTTTTTCTTGCTAGTGTTAGGCCGGTGTCCACCCTTTCTAGGAGACGATCGTGCATTGAGTATGAGTCGAACGATAGCCAAGTGTAGCAAGGTCGGTATCCTCCCCTTCCTCGGAGTCGGGGTGACGGTTGCGCGTCGAGTAGGAGTACAATGATAGCCAAGTGTGGCAAGGTCGGTATCCTCCTTTTCCCCGGAGTCGGGGTGACGGTCGTGCATCGAGTATGAGTAGAATGATAGCCAAGTGTGGATAGGTTGGTGTCCTACCTTTCCATGGAATCGAGTATGGATCGCGCGTTAGCCAAGTTTGGATAGGCCGGCGTCCCTCGACTCTTTCTTGGTGCGGGTCTTGGACCCATGCTTTGTTGGACAGGAAGCTACCCGCTGTGGATAAGCTAAGCAGGAATCTGCTCGGTGGCCTCGTGATGAGGGCTTTGGATCCACCTCTTTATAGGGCAGGAAGCTACCCATTGTGGATGAGCCAAGCACGAAGCTACCCGGCCGCCTCGTGATGAGGGCTTTGGATCTGCAACGTTGTTGGCCAGGAATCTACCCGCTGTAGATAAACCAAGCAGGAAGCTACCCGACCATCTTGTGATGAGAGCTTTGGATCCACAACGTTGTTGGGAAGGAATCTACCCGTTGTGGATAAGCCGAGCAGGAAGCTACCCGGCCGCCTCATGATGAGGGCTTTGGATCCACAGCGTTGTTGGGAAGGAATCTACCCGCTGTAGATAAGCCGAGCAGGCAGCTACCCGGCCGCCTCGTTATGGGGCTTTGGATCCACAACGTTGTTGGGTAGGAATCTACCCGCTGTGGATAAGCCGAGCAGGAAGCTACTCGTCCGCCTCGTTATGAAGGCTTTGGATCCACAGCGTTGTTGGGCAGGAATCTACCCGCTATGGATAAGTCGAGCAGGAAGCTATCCGACCGCCTCATGATGAGGGCTTTGGATCTACAGCATTATTAGGCAGGAATCTACCCACTCTGGATAAGCCGAGCAGGAATCTGCTCGGCCGTCCCATGATGAGGGCTTTGGACTTCTTTGTAGAGCAGGAAGCTACCTATAATGGATGAGCTGAGCAGGAAACTACCCGGCTGCCTCATGATGAGGGCTTTGGATTCACTTTTTTGTAGGGCAGGAAGCTACCCATAGTGGGTGAGCCGAGTAGGAAACTACCCGGCCGCTTCGTGATGAGGGCTTTGGATCTACAGTATTGTTGGGCAGGAATCTACCCGCTGTGGATAAGCCGAGCAGGAAGCTATCCAGCCGCCTCATGATGAAGGCTTTGGATCCACAGCGTTGTTGGGCAGGAATCTACCTGCTGTGGATAATCCGAGCAGGAATCTACTCGTCCGTCTCGTGATGAGGGCTTACTGAACTACCTATTGCCTCCGTGGGGCGTCGTTCAACCTTCCATGGCCCGTATAGGTGGGAATGATGACCGGCATGGCCGACACGTGGCAGTACTATATTGAGAAATTGAGATATTCCGTGATTTGCGTCGCTGCACGAGTAAATCCTGGCCGTTGGAAGATATTTGTTGAGGCTATAAATATTGAAGGTGTATCCCTAAGGGGGTGTTGGTTTCTTCCGAGTCTTGCGTTCCTCGAAGATGACCGGGCGCATTTATACCATCAGGGAGATCGTTTCTCATGACGACGTATATTTTTATAGCCTTGATCGCTCCGTGGAGACGTACGAGGCGGTGATAGGCCGCTTGGAGGGCTACTTTAGACGCTTACTTCCCCGGCGATCTCCTCTCCTCCAAGTGCTGATTTACGCGATATGGAGGACTTCCCCGGATCTGTACAACACTCTATCTCCGCAGTTGATGGATGAGGCGTTTGACAAGATGCGTACGACCTACAATCTTGGTTTGATCTCGAAGAGCAGGCGAGATCGATCGGTGGACCTTCTTCTTGAGTGTTTTCAGCAAAGGTTGGTCGTTGCATCTTGCTCGGCGGATGGGGTCCCCGGCGAGTCCGTGGCTTCTAGGGTACATGGGCACCGTCAGAGGGAGTGGGCTGAGGCTTCTTGGGCTAGGCTGGAGAAGGTTTCCTCTGAGTATCACCGACAATGTTTTCTTAATCCTCGCCCTCCTCTATCGTAATCGTTGTAAGGCTGGGGAGCCCCTAATACCTCTGAAATAAATAACTTTGTCTTTGGTTGTAGTGCATTGTCTCTTTTTCTCCCCTCTGTACATTTTACATTAAAGCTTAAAAAATACAAAAAACCTTGGAGTCTCGAAACCAAGAAAAGAAACAAAAGGATGGATCCCCGCGGTGGTGCAAAGAGCCTCTTCTGCGAGAGGACCCAGCTCGGAAGACTTAGTTAGTGCCGAACTTCTCTTCTTTCAGCTAATGACAAAGCCGAAAAGGTATTACATTATTTAAAAGAAGGTACATGCTTATTTATACAACTTGAGCTTTTATGCGTTATAAGGTCGAGGAAAATTACGGCCCCGGGTGTCCTGCAGGCGGTATGCTCCTCCGGGCAACGTTTCTGTTACGAGAAACGGTTCGTCCTACTTCGGGGAGAACTTGTGCAGTCTCCCTTGGTCTACGAACTCGTTTCTTCGTAAGACTAAATCTCCCATCTTGAAGACCCGATGCTTAACTCGGGCGTTGTAATAGCGAGCGGTCTGTTGCTGATAGGCGGCTGTTCTGATTTGCGCTCGATCTCGCTTTTCCAACAAAATGTCCAAGTTGCTTCGGAGTGCTGAGGTGTTAGCTTCGTCGTCAAAGTGTTCGACCCTATAACTGGGTAACCCGATCTTGTCGGGGACCATTGCCTCGGTTTCGTAGTAGAGGCTAAATGGGGTTTCTCCTGTTGGTGTCTTTTTCGACGTCCGTAATGCCCATAACACCCGTGGTAGTTCCTCAACCCAGCTGCCTTGCCTTCCTTCCAAACGGGCTCTGAGACCGCGGATGACGCCTCGGTTCGCTACCTCGGCCTGCTCATTACATTGCGGATGTGCGACCGCGACAAACTTCATCAATATGTGGTAGTCGTTGCAAAACTCTTTGATTTTATCGTTTTCGAAGTTGGTCCCATGGTCAGTAACCAAGCATCTCGGGATTCCAAATCGAAAAATTATGTTGTTCTGTAGGAACTTTATCGTAGAGGTGGCGTCCAGTTTCTTGATGGGCACGACCTCTATCCATTTCGTGAAGTAGTCCACGGCGACAAGGATGTATCTGTGTCCGTCCGTGCTGGTGGGGAGTTGGCCCACCATATCCATCCCCCATTATGCAAACGGCCAAGGGGAGCTGAGTGGATTTAGTTCGGTGGCAGGGAGACGAGGTACGCTGCCAAAGAGTTGGCAGTTCTTGCATCTTCTGACCAGCTTCTCGGTATCCTGGTGTATTCTCGGCCAGTAATACCCTTGGAGTAGTGTCTTCTGGACCAGGGTGAGGGGCCCCTGATGCGCTCTCCCGACCCCTTCATGTATCTCTCGCAGAACGTAGTCTGCCTCGTGGGGCTCGATGCACCGGAGAAAAGGTTGAGTGTATGACTTCTTGAATAGGTTTCAGTTGCTCCAGACGAAATGGCACGCTTTAGCCCGAAGCCGGCGAGCTTCTCCTCGATCTTCAGGGAGTGCACCGTCTTTTAGGAATTCCACGAGGGGTTTTCTCCTATCTCGGCCTTCTTCCTGCGTTGTGTAGATCTGGAGCGTTACCTTTCCGTCTTCCACGTTGGGCCGTGGAAAGACTTCGAAGAGGATATTTCTTTTATGGTTGGCCGAATAAGAAGAAGCGAGCTTGCTCAATGCGTCGGCCTGGGTGTTCAAATTCCTGGGAATCTGCTCCACTTGGACTTCATAGAAATTTTTCCGAAGTCTTTTTACCTTGGCCAAGTATTTTATCATGAGTGGCTCCTGGGCCTCGAAACGCTCGGTTACTTGGCCGACGACTAGTGCGGAGTTGCTACGAACCCTAATGGTTTTCAGCCCTACCCTGGAGGCGATTCGCAGTCCTGCCAACAAAGCCTCATATGCCACAGCGTTGTTTGACGCTCTGAACTCAAGCTTTAAAGAATAATCCATTTCCACTTCATCCGACCCGCGGATGATCAGGCCAGCCCCGATCCCTTCCTCGGTGGAGGATCCGTCCACGTAGAGCACCTAATCCGGGATGGGGTCAGGCACCTCCTCGACCAAGGGACCTGGTTCGGGGGTCGTGCCGCCGTTTCTTCTTTGGTAGGGATGGTGCATTCGACAACAAAATCCGCTAAGACCTGTGTTTTGATGGCTTGTCAGGGACGGTATTTGATATCGAATTGGGAAAATTCTCACCTCCATTTCTCCAGACGACCTGATGATTCGAGGGAGGCGAGAATAGACCCTAAAGGTCGCTCGGTGAGGATGAGGATTGTGTGCGCTTGGAAGAAGTGTCGAAGTTTTCTGGGGGCGACGACAAGTGCCAGGACTATTTTCTCTATGGCTGGGTATCTTGTTTCCGCGTCCTTGAAAACATGGCTCATGCAGTAGACCGATCTCTGTGTGCCTTCGAATTCTCTAACGAGCACTGAGCCTGCAGCTTGGTCGGAGATGGCTAAATATAGCAATAGCTCGTCACCCTCGACCGGTCGGGTGAGTAGCGGTGGGGTTGCCAGGTGTGCCTTGAGTTGCTCGAAAGCATTCTGGCACTCTTCAGACCATTCGAACTTAGGAATTTTCCTTATGGCCCTGAAAAACGGGAGGCACTTTTCTCCGGATCTAGACATAAAGCGGCTTAGGGCAGCCACCCTCCCCGTGAGTTTCATGATGTCGACGTTGTTCTTGGGTGTTGCCATATCGAGGATGGCACTGATCTTTTCAGGGTTTGCTTCGATTTCTCGATGGGTAACCATGAACCCAAGGAACTTCCCACTGGTGACTCCGAAAGCACTTTTAGCTGGATTCAGCTTCATTCTGTACTTGCGCAGGACGTCGAACGTCTCGCCGAGGTCTTTAGTGTGCCCAGCCGACGAGGTGGATTTCACGAGCATGTCGTCGACGTAGACTTCTATGTTTCTACCAATCTGCGGTTTGAACAACTTGTTGACAAGCCGCTGGTATGTGGCCCCACCGTTCTTGAGTCCGAAAGGCATCGCTTTGTAGCAGTAGACCCCCCGATCCGTGGTGAAGGCGGCAAGTTCTTCATCGGTCGGGTTCATCCGGATCTGATTTCAACCGGAGAAAGCGTCCATAAAGCTCAGTAGTTCTGGCCGGCCGAACTGTCCACTAGCTGGTTTATCCGAGGAAGCGGATAGTTGTCTTTAGGGCAAGTCTTGTTCAAGTCCGTGAAATCGACGCACATGCGCCATTTCCCGTTTGCCTTCTTGACCATGACCACGTTTGCCAGCCAATCTGAGCAGTCCAGGTTTCTGATGACCTTGGCTACGATCAATCGATCCACCCCGTCTTCTATCGCCTTTTGTTTAATTGGCGTGAAACTTCTCTTCTTCTGTCTGATGCGCCGGGCCTTCGGGTCGACCCCGAGCTTGTGGGAGATTACTTCAGGGTCGATTCCGGGCATATCCGCCGGTGCCCAAGCAAATACGTATGAGTTTTCTCAGAGGATCCGGATCAGGTCTTCGCGGTGGTCCCTTGTCAAGAGCGAGCCGATCTAGACTGTCTAGCTATCGGTCCCCTCTACGAGGGGGTCTTCTGTTCGCCATGAACTTCCCTTTTGTCGTCACGTGTATCTAAAGATTCTTGGAAGTCGGGCGTGTCTCCAAAATCGCTGTCCTGCTCTTCGGCGAGGTCCGTCGAGGCGAGGCAAATCTTGGCGATTTGCTGGTTCCCATAGACCCGGGCTATCCCTTCTTGATCCAAAGGGAAATTGAGCATGAGGTGATAGGTCGAGATCTGAGCCCGGATGGCGTTCAGGATAGGACGTCCCAGGAGAATGTTATAGGACGACGAGACCTTAGCAACGAAGAAGTTCACCGGTATAGTCCGCGTCTTGCCCGCTTCCCCAATGTTGAGGAGGAGTGTGACCGATCCTTCTGCCGGGATAGAATAGTTGGTGAACCCGAGAGGACATGGGAGGTCGATTGAAGGTCGGATGAATCCAACCCCATACGCCGGAAACAGTCGTAGAACATGATATCCGCCGAGCTCCCGGAATCGATCAATATTCTCTGGACCTCGTAACGGTGGACTCGGGCCGCTATCATAAGGGGGTCATTATGAGAAAGTGATACACCGCGAAGGTCTTCATCGGTGAATATGATCAGATCATCATTCCTGCATTTCTTATAGGGCCGATCGTTTACTTCTTCGATCGGTAGGAGGCGGTGGCTCCCCCCACATTCCCGAATTGGATCCTCGGTAACGACCATGATTTGCCCAATCGTTAATTCCCCGGGAGGGGTTTGGTCCTTTTGCTCCCGCTCCGCCTGCCGCTTGTCGCATAGTTACTTTGCCAAGTGGCCGGAGCGGATCAACTCCTCTATGCAGTCGCGGAGCTGTTTGTAGCTCTCAGTCGGATGACCCAGCGTCCTGTGATAGGTGCTACGGGCTGCGGAGACGCTTGCCCGTTCTTTGGGTAGCCGGCGGGAGCTTAAAGAACCTATCGCCATTAGCTTTCTCTAATAGCTCGGTCTGGGAGATGTTCAGAGGGGTGTACTCCTGGAACCTCGGGGAATAAGGTTTCGGGCGATCAACTTTCTTTTTGTCCCTTTTCTTTCGGTCCTCTTGGTCGCCTCGGGGCAAGTTGGAGTTCACCTCTGACTCGAGTTGGATCTTTCTCTCTCTCGGTCTATGCCTTCACTTCGGCCATGGTCTTAGGTTGCGCCAATGCAAAAGAGCGGAGCCACTCTTTGTGCCTAAGACCTGACCTCAGCGCGGTGATAACCGTTTCATCGCGGTGCTCGGGAACCTCCAAGAGGGTATTATAGAAGCGAGTGACATACCCTTTGAAGGATTCATTGTCTCCGCTCTTGACGGTGAACAGGTAATCGCCCGTCTTCTTCTGTCACTGGTTTCCGACGAAATGACAAAGGAATTGTGTAGCCAGCTTGTCGAAAGTCGAGATGGAGCGCGGCGCAAGCCCTCGGAACCAGTCCCGGCCAGCCTGAATCAGGGTAGTGGGAAAAGCTCGGCATTGAGCCGCGTCCGAGTTATCTTGGAAGTTCATGCCCGCCGTAAATGCGTCTAAGTGGTCCTTCGGGTCGGACTTGCCGTCGAAGAGGGCCACTTTAGGCGGCTTGTTCCTGACGAGATGCGCTCGGCCAGTAACCTTTCTGCAAAGGGCTTTGTAAGCGAATCAGCGGAGTACTTAGCCCCTTCGCCTGACATATGGCCATCTCGTCGCATGCCTTCAATTTCCTTTTCGAGAGTTTTGATCCGGTGGTGGTACCCCGAGGATTCCGCACATTCGGAGTGGCGGCTATCCCCGCTCAGGGACTGCGTGAGAGTGCGGCTTCGATTCCGTTCTATCACGTTTCTTAAATCCTCGGACGAGGCCCTTCTTGAGTAGTCCCGCCGTTCGCCGTTCGCGCGGTCTTGGCGGTTGTGGGGGTGTCGGTCGCACCTGGAAGCAGGCGATATGACCGACACCTCCTCTGGGGGAGTGAGAGTGCGGCAGGCGTCGGAGCGATGGCCCGGTCTTCCATGAGATCGGGGTGTGGAGTTGTCCGGCGCCCAGTGGGTCATAGAATCATTCACCGCATGCGGGGTGTGGTTGCCGGATTCGGCAAGCCGACATTTAGCGACGCTGGGATGAGCTTGCGTGAGATCAAGGACCTGGGTGTGTCCCTCTGTCCTTTTGCGGGCATCATTATCCCGGGAATTGGGAACCGTGGCTTGATGGGTAGGGCCCGCTGCTTGAACGCGGACGAGCGCATCCACCATAGCCGTGAGTCTGTCGATCCGAGCGGATAAGACGCCGATGACATTAAGAGGGGGAGTAGAACCGCTCCCGCCTCCGTTATGGAAGGTGGGGCGGTTCGTATTGGGATCATCGCGGTTGTCGCTCACCATCGGGTCGAGAGCGGAAGATCAACTTTATGGGTTAAGAAGCTTCTGAAAGTTCCCACAGACGGTGCCAACTGATGGAGGTTGTGATCTCCCTCAGATGTTGTCCTCCGTCGATGTCACGCCCCGCTTCCCAAAATACGGAAAACGAGGGATGACTAGGCCAGCCATGCTCCTACGGTCAAGGAATCATCCCGCCGTAGTCACACTTCGGCTTCTAGCGCTACATGGTAATCAGTAAATAAGCACAGTATTAAAGGAATCACATCACTAATTTATTACATTGAAATTTCATTGTTCACAGATTACAGATAATAAGAACGATAACTAACCAAGTTCAATCTCACAATCTCTCTTATGGAAAGCAGTAAATGAAGAAGGTACACCAAACTATATCTTCGTGAACTCAAAGGATAGATCCGTCTCCTGTGCTGGTCTTCCCGCGGAATCTGAGCATGCATACTCAGGTCGTCAGAGCGACACAAATAATAATATTATTATAATCAGATGAAACAGGTAAATGAGGTATTACTGGTATGAGAATAATGCAAGTAAACACTGTCATAATATGATGCAGAATATGTTATGTGTCCCTATCGGTCTCTAGGTCATGTTTGAAATCACAGAGTGGAAGGAGGATCATGTTTAACAGGAGTCTCGTACATACCCGAGACAACGGCCCACATGCCCGGGACATAACCCTGTCAGCCGGATCGCTAGATCCTGTCCTACACGTATAAGTATCACAGTTCGAATGATCAACCTCTAAACACGGTCCCGCTAAATACGATACTCTTTCCACTTTGATTTCCCCTTTTTCCCCAGGTTACACTATTTAAGATATTGATCTAGTTGTGTACGAGTATACCAATGGCACGGTTTCATCACTGTCCACTGTATCAATCACTGTCACGAATATTCACTTTCCATTGGTGTACTCGTCACTCCTAAACCAACATCTATCATGCACGATAATGCAATGTCCACACGCACTAACACTGTGTATATGACAAGGGTATGATATATGTATTGTATGCTACCAATAAGCTCTGTAAGTTATGAATTAACATGCATGTCATGAACTAAAATAAATTGCACAAATTAATATGTTACGAATTCAGCAAAAATGATGTAAGTAAGATATATAGAACAATCAGTCAGTAATTCAACAAAATTTGTTTCAGTTCAATCGAAGTTTCGGTATTCAAGATATAACTGTTTCAGTTTAAGTGCTCGCGGCTGAAATTTCAATTTCAGAACTGAACGTCTGTTTCGCGACACGAATTGCGCCCAGTTGGGCTCAGAATTTAGCGATGTCACAGTTAAATGAAATTTAGTGTTTTCGATAAAGTATTCAACGCAATAGACAGATCCTCAATCTCATCTGTACGTTGAAAGTTATACACAGTTCAATCTCAAATGTCATTTCAGAAAGTGTTCTGGACAGCTTTACGTTCTGCCCTTTTGAAATAAGTTTAAAATAACAAACTGCGATGAATCAGAATGAAACCACTTGTTTTCTTTCACTAACAGGTATATATTATAACTACTGAAAGTTCCGTATCATGCGATTTCAGGAAACACGGGGACGCAGGACTTTAGACAGAACACACTAATCAGAAACGCTCTGGACTGCAGTCCAGAGTCGTGTTCCAATCCACTTATCTTCATGGTTTCAGAACAGAAAACATTAAAATTCTACATAGGGTTAAAGTTCGTCGAGTCGGCTTCGATTTAAGCCCTCGAACGTATCTTTCCAATATGTGTATGATTTATGGTGTTTTTATTCGTTTTCAGTTACGAGAGAATTCTAGTTTTGACGACATGTTTGGGGGTATCGATTTTTGTTACAAACAATCGTGTTTTCCAGCGAATTTCACACAAGATATTCATCATTATAATGGCCAACATAAAATATCGATTTCCGTCAAATTAGACAATTATTTCTATTGGTAACTAACATCGAGCACTTAGGTCATGATACGTATAGGAAATCGGTAAGTTGTAAACTACATGATCTAGGTGGGTAACACTATTATTATAGCATGAAGCAAGTAAATACTTGCCTGGAGAACGTTTCGGGATCGTACGGCAGCAGTGTCGTCACTAACGCGCGATATACGCCACGTACCGGATTCTCGCGAGCCTAGATCGAAACACGGGTTTTACGTCGGGGTTTCCCGGAGTCGTCTTGCGTGCGCTGGAATCTTAGGGGTGCTCTGTGATTCGCCTGAGATGTGTTGGGGTTGCCGACGGTCGACGACGTCGCTCCGGTGATGGGCACCGTGGAGTTAACAGTGAGGGAAAACTGTTTTTTTTTTTTTAAAGGAAATTGGATTTTGGAATTGTGGAGAGGGGGTAGGTTGAGCAGTGACTAGGAATTGTTGTGATGACGATGATGTTGAGGAGGTCTTAGGGAGATCGGCGACGTGGTGGGGGTTCACCGGCGTCGAGGGGTGTCGAGCTTGGTGCAGTAGGTCGGGTCTCGAGTTGGTGGGTGCTCGGGTGATGAAGGGAGGAGTCGTGGAGGGAGAAGGAGGGGGATTGAGTGGCTGTCGTCGACGTGGGTCGAGCGACGAGGTGGGGTGATCGCCGGCGTGGAGGTGGCAATGGGTTTGAGAGAAATTTTGGGGTGCTCGGTGGATTTTTTTTTTCCAAAAGAAAAAGAAGAGGGAGATGAGTTGGTGAGTGAGAGAGAGGTGAGGGCGACGGTTAAGAGAGAGGAGTGCTAGGGGGTAACGTCGCACGACGGGTGCACGGGCGTGGGCGTGAGCGACGGCGGAGGAGGCGGGTCGCGCGCGTATGTTTGGGGTGTAGCCGTTGGGGAAATTTTTGAAGGGGAAGAAGAATAGTGAGGGGTCGGCGAGCGGGCTTTGGACACGGGCTTGGGTTGATGGGAGTGGGCCGGGCTATGAAAGAAATTTCCTCAAAATAAAAAAATATAAATAGGATGCAGGTGAGGAAACGGGCCAGTTCACACTTGGGTTAGGGATTTATTTAAAATGTGATTGGGCTGAGGCCAGTGGGCTGAGAAATTTTTTGATTTATATAAAAAAAAAACGTGGGCTGAGTAAGGAGTTTGGGCCGGGGACTTTTAATTGTTAAAGAAAAATTTTGGGCTGAGGGTTAAAATGAATTTAGGGATTTTGATTAAGGAATTGAGTGTGCTGGGTTGGTTTACGAATTTAATTTGTTAGTTTTAATTTTATTTTTAGGTTATAGGAAAATATGAATACTGGGATTCATCTACCACCTTCCACAGAATAATAGCGAGGGAAAGTAAACCTCTGGAATTCGGAAAATACAAGGAAAATTCTTATAGATGGAGGACGGGGATTTACATCATACTCCCCCTTAACAAAATTTCGTCCTCGAAATTTAACAAGGATATAAGAATACAATGAGCTAAACAAAAAGATGTGGATAACGATCACGGATATCTTCCTCCCGCTCCCAGGTGGATTCTCCTGGGGAACGACCGCCCCAAGACACTCGGACTAACGGAATGACCTTATTCTTCAGCACTTTCTCTCTGCGGTCGAGAATGGTAGTAGGTTGCTCCTCGTATGACAGATCGGTTCCCAAAACTAGCTCCGAATGGTCCAGGACATGGTTCTCATCTCGAACGTAACGCCGTAACTGTGACACGTGGAAGGTATTGTGCACACCAGCTAGCGATGGAGGTAAGGCCAGTCGATAGGCCACCTCTCCTACTCGCTCTAGCACCTCAAAAGGTCCGATAAAATGGGGACTAAGCTTTCTCCGACTTCCGAATCTGATAACTCCACGAGTAGGTGAAATCTTCAAGAACACATGATCTCCGACTTCAAACTCAAGTGCCCTTCTGCTGGTATCTGCCCAACTCTTCTGTCGATCTTGAGCCGTCTTGATACGCTGTCTGATCATTTGAACCTTGTCGACTGTCTGAACGATGAGTTCGGGGCCCAGTAATCTTCGTTCTCCCACATCATCCCAACATACTGGGGATCGACACTTCCGCCCGTATAATGCTTCAAAAGGAGCCATCTGAATACTAGCCTGATAACTGTTGTTATAAGAGAACTCGACTAGGTGCAGATGGTCCTCCCAGGAGCCCTGAAAGTCCAACATACAGGCTCTCAACATATCCTCGAGCGTCTGAATTGTACGCTCGGATTGTCCATCCGTCTGTGGGTGATAAGCTGTGCTGAATTTAAGGTGGGTTCCCAAACTCTCCTGTAAGCTCTTCCAAAAGTGCGACAAGAATCTGGTGTCCCGGTCTGACACAATACTGACTGGAACACCGTGAAGTCGCACAATCTCCTGCATATATCTTTCTGCCAGTGATTCTGTCGACTGTCCTACTCGGAAAGGTAGGAAGTGCGCAGATTTTGTGAGACGATCGACGATAACCCAAATAGCGTTATTGCCTCTAGGGCTCCGTGGTAAGGCCGTCACAAAATCCATAGTAATGTGCTCCCACTTCCATTCAGGTACCGGCAATGGTTGTAACAATCCTGCTGTCCTCTGATGTTCCGCCTTCACCTGTTGACATACCAAACACCTGGATACGAACCTCGCAATTTCCCGCTTCATTCCGTTCCACCAAAAGTGATGTTTTAGGTCCTGATACATTTTTGTACCTCCTGGATGCACAGAATAAGCTGAACTGTGTGCTTCAGCCAAAACTTCTTCTCGTACGTCTCCTTTAGGTACGCAGAGTCTGCTACCGAATCTCAAAGAGCCATCTTCATGTATAATCAAATCCGTTCTCAGTCCAGCTTCCACTTGCTCTCTGAACTTTTGCAATCGAGGATCACCCGCTTGTGCAATCTTGATACGATCCACTAGGGAAGATTGCACCTGTAGTTGCCAAAATTGACTTAGTGCATTCGGCGTAACGACCTCAAGTTCAAGTCTCTGGAAATCCTCAATAATGCTCCTCTGATCGGTCAACATCATGACCGTTGGTTTGCGACTGAGCGCATCTGGTACAACATTGACCTTTCCCGGGTGATACTGAAGGTCCAAGTCGTAATCTGCCATCAGCTCTAGCCATCGGCGCTGCCTCATATTCAGTTCCTTCTGAGTGAAAACATACTTCAGACTTTTGTGATCCGTGTAAACCTCCACTTTCTCACCCAATAGATAGTGCCTCCAAATCTTCAACGCAAAGACTACCGCGGCTAACTGCAGGTCATGCGTGGGGTAGTTCTTCTCGTGGTTTCTCAGTTGTCGAGAGGCGTAAGCAACCACTCGGCCATGCTGCATCAAAACACAGCCTAAACCCTTTCCTGAGGCATCACTGTGTATCACCAACCCACCGGAATCATCTGGAACAGTAAGAATAGGCGCCGTGGTTAGTTTCTGCTTTAGTGTGTCGAATGCCTGAGTGCATTCCTCTGTCCATGTAAACGGCACGTCCTTCCGTGTCAGCCTCGTCAACGGTTCCGCGATCCTTGAGAAATCTTGGACGAATCTCCGATAATAACCTGCTAATCCCAGAAAGCTCCTGATCTCTGCTACTGATTTCGGCGTCGGCCAATCTCTGACAGATTCTATCTTTGCCGGGTCCACTGAGATGCCTTCGCCTGAAACAATATGTCCTAAAAACTGTACCTTGTCGAGCCAGAATTCACACTTGCTTAGCTTTGCATACAGCTTTTCTTCCCGAAGAATTTGTAGTACCGTGCGCAAATGTTCAGCGTGCTCTTCCCGGGTCTTCGAGTAGACAAGTATGTCGTCGATAAACACAACGACAAACGTGTCCAAGTACTTTGCGAATACTCTGTTCATCAAGTCCATGAATATTGCTGGGGCATTGGTAACACCGAAAGGCATCACAAGAAACTCGTAATGTCCGTATCGGGTCCTGAAAGCCGTCTTGCATACATCCTCGGCTGCAACTTTGATTTGATGATACCCAGAACGGAGGTCCAACTTCGAGAAAACCTTGGCTCCACTTAGCTGATCAAATAGGTCGTCAATACGCGGGATTGGGTACCTGTTCTTTATTGTGACCTTGTTCAGCTCCCGATAATCTATACACATTCGCAACGATCCATCCTTCTTCTTTACTAATAGAACTGGTGCACCCCACGGTGAAGCGCTTGGCCGAATAAATCCCTTCTCCAATAATTCTTCAACCTGTTTCTTCAATTCCGCCAACTCCACTGGTGCCATCCTGTAGGGGGCTCTGGATATTGTGGCTGTACCTGGAATCAAATCGATTGAGAATTCCAAAATTCGAGGAGGTGGTAGACCTGGTAGATCTTCAGGAAATACGTCAGGAAAGTCTCGAACAATTTCTGGGGCTGGGCTCTTATCAATCTCCATATCTGTCAGTTCCTTAGGCTTTGCTCTGTACTTAGCTGGTTCCAAAGATTCGCTTCCGCCCTCAAAAATAAACTCCGGGTGATTGGGAATGCGGAAGATCACCTTCCTTGCACGACAGTCGATAACTGCATGGAAAGTGCTCATCCAATCCATCCCGAGAATTGCGTCGTAACTGCCTGTCCCGATCAGAAGGAAATTCGCATAGAATTCCCTGCCACACACTACAACTGGGCATAATCTACATTCTCGACTAGATATAATAATGCCATTACCCGTATGAATTTCCCATCCTTTGGTTAGTGGATCATGTGGTATTGAGTGTGTGTTAGTGAAATGCTCAGACAAGAAACAATGCGATGCTCCCGAATCAAATAGTACTCTAGCTGGCAAGGAATGTACAAGTAGAGTACCTGTGACCACGTCTCTTGATGCCTCTGCCTGCTCAGCGGTCAAGGTGAAAGCCCGTCCCTGACCGCGACCTGTAAATGGCTGTCTCTGTTCCTGCTGCCTCTGCTGTGGCGGTCCAGAACTTCCTTGTATCTCTGCTCGCTCAGGACAACTGTTAATCCTGTGCTGACTGGAGCCGCAAATCAAACACTGTCCCTTAGCACGGCGACAGTCCTTCTGGGTATGCCCTCCTCTACCGCAATAGCCGCAAGTTACGCCCTGCCTCTGGGGGCGATGCTGTGGTACGAATGGGCGCTTCATTTGAGTCGTTCCTGCTCTGTGAACCGGTATGGCCCCTCGAGAAGGCACGTGGGTACGTGCTGGAACGACCGGGGGTCTCCTGAACTTGCTAATCAATTGCTCTTGAACTCTCGCCGCGTTGAGTACCTGTGCGAAAGTCTGTAGATCTAACGATGCAATCAGCTGCTGCAACTCAAAATCTAACCCCTGAAGGAAACGCCTGGCCCTGGTGACTTCTGATTTGACCATGTATGGAGCAAAGCGGCTCAGACGGTTGAACTCTGCCGCATAAACGTCCACTGGGCGTCCATTCTGCTTCAAAAGAATAAACCTTTCCTCAATTTCTGCCTTGGCTGTGGAAGGAAAATAGTGATCTAAGAAGCACTCCTTAAACTTGTTCCATTCAATCGGCTCTTCAAGTCTGCTTTCTTCTACCGACCACCATGTACGGGCCTCGTCTTCTAATTGTATCTTTATCACATTCACTCTGTCTTCCACTGGAACCCTGGCGGCTGCCAATAAATTCTCCATGTTTACCAGCCATTGCTCAGCCTCAAGGGGTTCAGCTAGCCCTGTGAATACAGCTGGGTGTAACCGTCGGAAGTCTGATACGGTACCAGCCCTAGCCTGAAATGCTGGGGGAACAACACCTTCGGGGGCAGTAATAAGTGCGGAGGGTCCTCCTGCGGCGGTAATCGCCCTGAGTCCCTTAGTAAGCAAATCAGTCTTCCTCTCCTGAGCTTCCGCGAGAGTGGTCAGTGCACTGAGTATTCTTTCCGTACGGTCCTGAGAGCTGGAGTCCGAGGAGGGGTCGTTCGGGGACGTCATATCACTAGAAGATTCAAAAGAATAGGATCAGATTCAAGGATAGGAATCAAGAGTGGTGAAACAAGAATAACGTAATACAGTATAGTTAATGTTATTCCTTGATACTAAACACAGGCTCTGATACCAACTAAACCATGTCACGCCCCGCTTCCCAAAATACGGAAAACGAGGGATGACTAGGCCAGCCATGCTCCTACGGTCAAGGAATCATCCCGCCGTAGTCACACTTCGGCTTCTAGCGCTACATGGTAATCAGTAAATAAGCACAGTATTAAAGGAATCACATCACTAATTTATTACATTGAAATTTCATTGTTCACAGATTACAGATAATAAGAACGATAACTAACCAAGTTCAATCTCACAATCTCTCTTATGGAAAGCAGTAAATGAAGAAGGTACACCAAACTATATCTTCGTGAACTCAAAGGATAGATCCGTCTCCTGTGCTGGTCTTCCCGCGGAATCTGAGCATGCATACTCAGGTCGTCAGAGCGACACAAATAATAATATTATTATAATCAGATGAAACAGGTAAATGAGGTATTACTGGTATGAGAATAATGCAAGTAAACACTGTCATAATATGATGCAGAATATGTTATGTGTCCCTATCGGTCTCTAGGTCATGTTTGAAATCACAGAGTGGAAGGAGGATCATGTTTAACAGGAGTCTCGTACATACCCGAGACAACGGCCCACATGCCCGGGACATAACCCTGTCAGCCGGATCGCTAGATCCTGTCCTACACGTATAAGTATCACAGTTCGAATGATCATCCTCTAAACACGGTCCCGCTAAATACGATACTCTTTCCACTTTGATTTCCCCTTTTTCCCCAGGTTACACTATTTAAGATATTGATCTAGTTGTGTACGAGTATACCAATGGCACGGTTTCATCACTGTCTACTGTATCAATCACTGTCACGAATATTCACTTTCCATTGGTGTACTCGTCACTCCTAAACCAACATCTATCACGCACGATAATGCAATGTCCACACGCACTAACACTGTGTATATGACAAGGGTATGATATATGTATTGTATGCTACCAATAAGCTCTGTAAGTTATGAATTAACATGCATGTCATGAACTAAAATAAATCGCACAAATTAATATGTTACGAATTCAGCAAAAATGATGTAAGTAAGATATATAGAACAATCAGTCAGTAATTCAACAAAATTTGTTTCAGTTCAATCGAAGTTTCGGTATTCAAGATATAACTGTTTCAGTTTAAGTGCTCGCGGCTGAAATTTCAATTTCAGAACTGAACGTCTGTTTCGCGACACGAATTGCGCCCAGTTGGGCTCAGAATTTAGCGATGTCACAGTTAAATGAAATTTAGTGTTTTCGATAAAGTATTCAACGCAATAGACAGATCCTCAATCGCATCTGTACGTTGAAAGTTATACACAGTTCAATCTCAAATGTCATTTCAGAAAGTGTTCTGGACAGCTTTACGTTCTGCCCTTTTGAAATAAGTTTAAAATAACAAACTGCGATGAATCGGAATGAAACCACTTGTTTTCTTTCACTAACAGGTATATATTATAACTACTGAAAGTTCCGTATCATGCGATTTCAGGAAACACGGGGACGCAGGACTTTAGACAGAACACACTAATCAGAAACGCTCTGGACTGCAGTCCAGAGTCGTGTTCCAATCCACTTATCTTCATGGTTTCAGAACAGAAAACATTAAAATTCTACATAGGGTTAAAGTTCGTCGAGTCGGCTTCGATTTAAGCCCTCGAACGCATCTTTTCAATATGTGTATGATTTATGGTGTTTTTATTCGTTTTCAGTTACGAGAGAATTCTAGTTTTGACGACATGTTTGGGGGTATCGATTTTTGTTACAAACAATCGTGTTTGTTAGTGTTTATGCCCTAGAAGGCCATTACTGTATCATACTAGTTTGTATATTACTTAATGGAAGCTTGGGATATTCACATGTATATAACCGTCTTGCTAAACATGGTAGTATGCTACTTGGTTTTTCTATCTTAATATGTGAGTGTACGTATTGATAGAGCTCTTAGGATCTTGCTTGTCTACCAGCGTTGTGATGGCAGTCACACTAGTGGGGGCTGGGTAGTCTACAAGCACATCCTTATTCAGGTCCCTGGTCGTTGGATTATCGAGACAGAGTATCGATACTCCGGAGTAGACTGGTGTGTACGCTTCTCATCCCAGTTGGGGAGATGGTCTGTCCCACAGCCGTCAGTACGTCGTACTGGAGATAGTATGCAGGTGCTCGTTAGGTTACGAGTACACCGGACAGGACTCACAGGGAACTGTTGGTTGGTTTGATACCAGTCGTCAGTGAGCAGTTCCCAGGTGACATGAGTACAGCATAGTCCGCAGACTTGACACTGCTACTTCGCCTCGAGTGTGTCCCACTGTTCTTAGATTGCTACCCTACCACGGCTCAAAGGAGTCGTGCAAACAGGTAGCAGTTGGGTGCAGTCCCGAGCACTTGGAGGCAGTGGCGGTTAGACAGGATTCGTCCCTCCCGGTATTGGGAGTAGATATCGCGCTGTGTCAGAGAGCCATTACGCAAAGTCCCTGGCCAGGGCAAGCGAGATTTGCTGGTAGGTTCCAGTAGTTTCTCAGGGTGTAATGGGCTTCACTCCGACACGACTTATACCGCTATTAGGGGACTGACGCTTGCCGCCCCCCTAGGCCCGATATGCGATAGTCTTGGACGAACGGACCGGACTGTATGGAGATTGTCACATCAGACTCAGTAGGAGTTCGGATGGGTTTACTCATCGGCCTTCTTATCGACAACTACCTGGGGACCGTTACGTACAGCTAGTGCCGCTTGCGGTCTGTGGTTAAACCCACTGCCAGCGTAGTAGTCGAGTCTCTAAAGTCCCACACAGAGAGTTTCCTACTCCAGGATAAACGATATAGAGGTTGCATGGTTTTGCGACAACGGGTTCGGACGCATACGTGCGTTTACGCGCGTACGACTTTCGGACAGTTTTTACCAGTCGGCTTTGGTTTAAGCCAGTTACTGGTATCCGGTTATTGGATTTTTTCAGTCTAAAGTTTTTCCGTATTTTTGCGGATCGGAGGGGCGTTCTCGTAATTGTACGAGAAGCTTCTAGAAGATGGTGACTAAGGAGGGTTATGTGTCATATTCATTGAATGAGTTATATGAGTCATGGTGGTGATTCATTCATCTCATTAATGCACATTTATTGCTTAATGACTCATGCTAATGAATCACCACTAGATATTTTATGAAGCATGATTATTCATCACTCTTTATTCTTTTCTTCTTATTAGATAATGCTTCATATATATTATGATACTCATAACTTATTCATCATAATATTATTCACATTCTCTCTCCTCAAGCTCTCATCTTCAAACCCTAATCCTTACACCTCATGTGTTGAGATCAAAGGATTAGAAAGACTAATCAATCCATAACCATCACTCTATTTCATTCTATCTTCTTTGATTAGCAATCCAAGAAGGTTAGTTGCCTCAAGTTTAGAGGTTTAGCTTGGAGTTTTGCTCTCGGGTGGATCGTCTACTACCTAGAGAAGGCCGAGGAGAACAAGGAGATCGTAAAGACGAAGGACTAGTTTCATTAGGTATAATCCCTAAACACAGTAGTTAAGAAACTCTTTGTGTTTGGTTATTTATAGTTTAGCTTCGATTCAAGCGGTTAGTCGATGTTCGTTCACTAAACAAGTTCGTTTTTGAAATTTCCGCCTCCCCACAAGTTCTGGGGTGTAGTACATCGACTTACAGTGGTATCAGAGCCTCGCTAAACAATAAATAACTTAATTGCAAATTTGTACGAATTTCGAACGGAAAAACGAAGCCGGAAAACCCTAAAACTGTCAAGTTTCTGTCGAGTTTAAAATGAAGTCCTAAAATTTTTCAGGGTTGCTCAGAAAGCTTGAAAAGGGTCCAGAAGAACACCCATGAAATTTGAGCCCATGAATCGGCTAAAGAGCCGCGGATCCGCGGCGGATTCCTACTGAGCCGCCGCTGTTCCGCGGCCGAGTTGCCGAGTCATGGACTCATTTTTCATGTGTGGGTCCTCTCTGGTATTTAGTGTTTTCTGGAATGTTTTAATTTTGCTCAGGTTTCCAGTTTACAGAGCAGTTTTTGGAGCAATATTAAAGATGTTTAATCGATCGAAATTGTACAGTATTTGCATGTTGGATTATATCTGTGATTGATAAATGTGTTCGTAAACCTCCCCTAACTGCTAGTATGTCGGTTGGCAGGGGGTTGCACATTTCTGTAATGGTTATATCTGTTTGTGCATATAAACTGTATTGGACTGTTGTGGTGTATAGCCGGGGTTTGCAATGGGTTATTGTTTAATTCATTTGTTGTAAATGTAATTTGTTGTAATATTATTTTTGCGGGGCACATCCAGGTTGCGGTTGTAGCCACCGTTGTATTATTTCATTTTCCTGTTTTTGCTCCTAGGACTGACCCAAGGTGGGGTACACAAACTGCCGGGCGGGGAGTTTGCCGTACCCGTAGGGGTCGAGGGTGGGGTAACGGCTATTCATCACAACTGTGTAATCTGTCTTTTCTTGCAGGCTCAAAAGAAATACAGATTGCTTGCAAATCCAATATTGTTTATCTGTGTTCTGGAATGTATATCATTGCGTCAGACGAATGTAAAATATCTATATTTATGATAGCTATTTAGACGTCACTTATGTTTTACACCCGCGCTAGCCCAGCCCCCGCTCTGTCGTTAGTTAAGTAACCTAACGGGTGATGACGGGACCCCGTGGCGAATGCGGATGGCATAAGAGGACGTTGTATTTTCGTTGTTTTCTGCAATGATAGGTTAATGATGGGACGCATTATCTATAATGCAAAGAAAATAAACCAAGTTTAAATCGTTGGAACAATTTAAAAGAAACCACTCGGTTATTTTTTAAACAGATATTTTTAAATGCGGAGACTTAACCACTCCTTTTAAAAGCTATCAGGTTCCTTCGGTTATATCAAGTTCACTACGTTCACGGTTTCGCCAAAACCATTCGTAGCCCTCCGTCATTTCATTTGGGTATTCAGTAGTATTCAAGCTATGCATTTTGGCCAAAGTCAAGGCATAGTGTTTGGTAGCTGCTGGGTTTTCATTTGTTGCATAAGATAGATGAGTTGGTTTGGGACAGTCGTATTACCATTTGACCAAAGTCAGGGGTATATACGGATGGGTTCAAATTGACAAGATAATGACGGGTAGAACTTGACATGTGACTTATGACATTTTGACCAAAGCCAAGGTCATAAGAGCATGGGGAAAAAACTTATATCGGGAATTTCTAAAGAAACTGAAATTTGCAAAGAGATGCATACCATTTGGAGTTTGATGAATGTTGGTAGGATTCCTTCAACATTATCATACGATGATATTTGGATCCCGATCCTACTGTGAGTATATGCTACTTATCAGGATATTCGTCACTTAACGATCAATGCTATAAACCTAGTAGGTGTCCAGAAAGGTGTCAGCGGGGTTACGCCCCCAGAGAAAAGAGGTTATTTAATTAAGGAACTTCGCGAAAGCGTTGGAAAACCTCCCTCGAAGTATCGACACTGGCCTGGCTGAACGGTTAAGCAAGTATTGTACGGTGAGAATAGTCCTGGCTAATTCTTCTTTTATAGTTTGAGGAAGGATTCGAGAAACAGTGGGAGCCATCCAGTTTAAATAAACTAAAAACCACTCTAAACTTGCAAGAGCATCATGCTAAAGAGTTTTCTTCTCTCTCTCCTAATTGCAGCGACCCTGAAAATGACTGGACTTAAGTTACTTTTAGAGAAAAATATACTGACAGGGCCAAACTATAAAGATTGGCTGCGGAATGTCAAAATGGCTTTGACCTATGACAAATTGGGGTACATCCTCACCGCTACGGCACCTGCTGTCCCTGGTCCCAAATCCAGCAATGCGGATAAGGAAATCCGCAAAACCTGGGATTTAGATTGCGCGAAAGCCAAGTGCATCGTGCTTGCCTCAATGAACAATGAACATCAGAGGAGGCACGAGGATATGTCCCTAGATGGCATATTTCTCTATACAAAGGAACTTTATGGAGAGCAATCTCGTATAGCAAGATACGAGACCTCTAAGAACTTGTTTCGAGCGAGGTTGGCTGTCGGGTCATCGGTAGGTGAACATGTCCTAAAGATGATCGGCTATATTGAAGAGCTCGCAGACCTTGGGACGACTTTGGATAATGAGCTCTATACAGACCTCATTCTCCAGTCCCTTCCTCCCACCTACGCCCAGTTTATCCTCAACTTCAACCTTCAAGGAAAAGAAGTTGAACTTGCGGAACTCCTGAACATGTTAAGGAGTGCAGAGGGCACCTTGCAGAAAGTAAGGGAAACACCCGCTATGTTTGTTGGCGGTGCATCTTCTTCCGGGTCCAAGGCTAGGGCCAAAGGAAGGAAGAAGAAGGTCGCACCCAAACCTAGAGGAGGTGTTAGTAAGGTGGGAGGGAAGGGAAAGAAAAAGTTTGCAGTACCGGTAGTTGGCCAGGATGAGTGCTTCCATTGTCACAGGAAAGGGCACTGGAAGAAGGATTGCAAGGCGTGGAACGCCAAGAACCAGGAACCGAAGCAAGCTGTGGCTTCGACTTCAGGTGTGTTTGTAATTGAGAATTGTCTGTCGATCAACTCTACTTCCTGGGTATTGGATACCGGATCAGGATCTCATATTTGCAATTCATTGCAGGCACTGAGAAACCGTAGAGTGCTGAAGGAAGGTGATATGATCCTCAGGGTTGCTAACGGAGCTAGCGTGGGAGCTGCGTCCGTCGGGGATTATCACCTAGGATTGACGAGTGGACATATTTTGGTTTTACATAACTGTTATTTTGTACCAAGCTTAACGTGTAATATCATATCAGTTTCCTTGTTATCAAATAAAGGTTATGATTTCACGTTTGTAAGAGATGTTGTCAACATCCACCTTAATCATGGTTTGATTGGGTCAGGTACTCTAAATAACGGCATATATGTTTTAAACCAACTCCAAATTTTCAATGTCCAGAACACACTAAAAAGAAAGTCTCCAGATTTAAATAAAGCTTTCTTATGGCATTGTAGACTGGGTCACATCAATGAGAGAAGGTTGACTAAGTTGCATAGAGAAGGATATTTAGACTTGTTCGAATATCAATCTTATGACACTTGTCAATCTTGTCTCAAAGGAAAGATGACAAAGACTCCATTTACTGGACAAGGAGTAAGAGCGAGCGAGCTCTTAGGACTCATACACAGCGATGTATGTGGTCCAATGTCTACACATGCGAGAGGTGGTTTTTCCTATTTCATTACTTTCACGGATGATTACTCAAGATACGGATTCATTTATCTGATGAAACATAAATCCGAGGCTTTTGAGAAATTCCAAGAGTATAAGAATGAAGTAGAAAACCAAACCGGCAAAAGTATTAAGACACTAAGATCTGATCGAGGTGGAGAATACTTAAGTGCCGAGTTCCCAGGTTACCTAAAAGAGAAAGGAATTCTCTCTCAGCTTACTCCTCCATACACTCCACAGCATAACGGTGTATCGGAGAGACGGAATCGAACCCTATTGGATATGGTACGATCCATGATGAGTAATGCTGAGTTACCGCGATCTTTCTGGGGTTATGCGCTAGAATCAGCGGCATATCTTTTGAACAGGGCTCCTACCAAGACTGTGTCTACCACTCCATATCAGATGTGGACTGGGAAGAAACCCCATCTTCAACATATAAAGATTTGGGGATGTCCAGCTTTTGTTAAAAAGCAGCATGTGGACAAGCTCGAGGCACGATCAGTAAAATGTATGTTTGTGGGATATCCAAAGAACTCCAAGGGATATTATTTCTATTACGCAGAGGAACAAAAGGTATTTGTTTCTCATAATGCCCATTTTCTGGAAAATCAGTTTTTAGAAAAGGAAATAAGTGGGAGCGAAATAGAACTGGAAGAAATTCCAGAACCACAAACTGCTACTGAAAGTTTGGTAGAACCAGGAGTTCAAGAAGAACAGAACATTCCCGCACCCCTCCGCAGGAGTAGTAGGCCGTCTCATCCGCCTGAGAGATACTACGGTTTTCTCATAGACGGGGATAGAGAGGATTGCATCATAGATGATGATGAACCTACTGACTTCCAGCAGGCTATCCAGAGCGGCGACTCGGTACGATGGCTAGATGCAATGCGGACCGAAATGGAGTCCATGTACACCAACAAAGTATGGACTTTGGACTTTGCTCCAGATGGGGTAAAACCCATAGGATGCAAATGGATCTTCAAGAAAAAGATTGGTGTAGATGGACAGGTAGAAACCTATAAAGCTAGACTTGTTGCAAAGGGTTTTCGTCAAAGACCTGGTTTGGACTATGACGAAACTTTTTCTCCAGTGGCTATGCTCAAATCCATTCGGGTCCTTCTTGCTATTGCTGCCTTCCATGATTATGAAATCTGGCAGATGGACGTAAAGACGGCTTTTCTGAATGGAAATTTAGAAGAGTGCGTCTATATGGATCAGCCAGAGGGTTTCAATCAGAGTGGGAGCAGCGGGAAAGTATGCAAGCTGCTTAAGTCCATTTATGGACTGAAGCAGGCATCGCGGAGTTGGAACATCTGTTTTGATGAGACAGTCAAAGAATATGACTTTATCAAAAATCCAGATGAACCGTGCATATATAGTAAAGTTGTAGCCAGAAGTGTCGTATTCCTCGTCTTGTACGTGGATGACATTCTATTGATAGGAAATGACATTCCTATGCTATAATCTGTCAAAGGATTCTTGTCACACAGGTTCTCCATGAAAGACCTGGGTGATGCCTCTTACATTCTGGGGATCCGGATCTATCGTGATAGATCCAAGAGGATGTTGGGACTTTCGCAGTCCAGGTATATCGACACTGTACTGAAAAGATTCAGTATGGAAGATTCTAAGCGCGGTAATCTACCGGCTTGTCACGGAATCACCCTCTCCAAAGAGATGTCTCCCAAGACTGATTTGGAAAGGGAACGCATGTCTATTATACCCTACGCTTCTGCGGTAGGCTCTATAATGTATGCGATGTTGTGCACCAGACCAGATGTAGCTTACGCACTAAGCGTGGTAAGCCGGTATCAGTCAGACCCAGGGGAGAAACACTGGATAGCAGTAAAGAACATTCTCAAGTACCTGAGGAGGACTAAGGAGATGTTTTTGGTTTACGGCGGAAAAGACCTCAGGTTGGAGGCCTTTGCTGATTCCGGCTTCCAGAGTGATAAGGACGATTCCAAGTCCATGTCGGGATATGTCTTTACCCTCAATGGAGGGGCGGTGTGCTGGAAGAGCTCCAAGCAGGACACCGTTGCTGACTCGACGATGGAAGCAGAGTATATAGCTGCTTGCGATGCCGCAAAAGAAGCAGTCTGGATGAAGAAGTTCCTAACAGAACTTCAGGTGGTTCCTACCATAGTTGATCCAATACCTCTGTATTGCGACAACAACGGAGCTATAGCTTTAGCGAAGGAACCAAGGTCCCATCAGAAGTCCAGACACATCTTAAGGCGGTATCACCTGATCAGGGAGATCATTGATCGTCAGGAGATCGAGGTTCGGAGAGTTGCTTCTGAAGAGAACATTGCTGATCCATTCACGAAGGCCCTACCTCAGATTCAGTTCGAGAGGCTACTCGAGATCATCGGTCTACGATATGCCAGTACATGGCCCTAGTGCAAGTGGGAGATTGTTAGTGTTTATGCCCTAGAAGGCCATTACTGTATCATACTAGTTTGTATATTACTTAATGGAAGCTTGGGATATTCACATGTATATAACAGTCTTGCTAAACATGGTAGTATGCTACTTGGTTTTTCTATCTTAATATGTGAGTGTACGTATTGATAGAGCTCTTAGGATCTTGCTTGTCTACCAGCGTTGTGATGGCAGTCACACTAGTGGGGGCTGGGTAGTCTACAAGCACATCCTTATTCAGGTCCCTGGTCGTTGGATTATCGAGACAGAGCATCGATACTCCGAAGTAGACTGGTGTGTACGCTTCTCATCCCAGTTGGGGAGATGGTCTGTCCCACAGCCGTCAGTACGTCGTACTGGAGATAGTATGCAGGTGCTCGTTAGGTTACGAGTACACCGGACAGGACTCACAGGGAACTGTTGGTTGGTTTGATACCAGTCGTCAGTGAGCAGTTCCCAGGTGACATGAGTACAGCATAGTCCGCAGACTTGACACTGCTACTTCGCCTCGAGTGTGTCCCACTGTTCTTAGATTGCTACCCTACCACGGCTCAAAGGAGTCGTGCAAACAGGTAGCAGTTGGGTGCAGTCCCGAGCACTTGGAGGCAGTGGCGGTTAGACAGGATTCGTCCCTCCCGGTATTGGGAGTAGATATCGCGCTGTGTCAGAGAGCCATTACGCAAAGTCCCTGGCCAGGGCAAGCGAGATTTGCTGGTAGGTTCCAGTAGTTTCTCAGGGTGTAATGGGCTTCACTCCGACACGACTTATACCGCTATTAGGGGACTGACGCTTGCCGCCCCCCTAGGCCCGATATGCGATAGTCTTGGACGAACGGACCGGACTGTATGGAGATTGTCACATCAGACTCAGTAGGAGTTCGGATGGGTTTACTCATCGGCCTTCTTATCGACAACTACCTGGGGACCGTTACGTACAGCTAGTGCCGCTTGCGGTCTGTGGTTAAACCCACTGCCAGCATAGTAGTCGAGTCTCTAGAGTCCCACACAGAGAGTTTCCTACTCCAGGATAAACGATATAGAGGTTGCATGGTTTTGCGACAAAGGGTTCGGACGCATACGTGCGTTTACGCGCGTACGACTTTCGGACAGTTTTTACCAGTCGGCTTTGGTTTAAGCCAGTTACTGGTATCCGGTTATTGGATTTTTTCAGTCTAAAGTTTTTCCGTATTTTTGCGGATCGGAGGGGCGTTCTCGTAATTGTACGAGAAGCTTCTAGAAGATGGTGACTAAGGAGGGTTATGTGTCATATTCATTGAATGAGTTATATGAGTCATGGTGGTGATTCATTCATCTCATTAATGCACATTTATTGCTTAATGACTCATGCTAATGAATCACCACTAGATATTTTATGAAGCATGATTATTCATCACTCTTTATTCTTTTCTTCTTATTAGATAATGCTTCATATATATTATGATACTCATAACTTATTCATCATAATATTATTCACATTCTCTCTCCTCAAGCTCTCATCTTCAAACCCTAATCCTTACACCTCATGTGTTGAGATCAAAGGATTAGAAAGACTAATCAATCCATAACCATCACTCTATTTCATTCTATCTTCTTTGATTAGCAATCCAAGAAGGTTAGTTGCCTCAAGTTTAGAGGTTTAGCTTGGAGTTTTGCTCTCGGGTGGATCGTCTACTACCTAGAGAAGGCCGAGGAGAACAAGGAGATCGTAAAGACGAAGGACTAGTTTCATTAGGTATAATCCCTAAACACAGTAGTTAAGAAACTCTTTGTGTTTGGTTATTTATAGTTTAGCTTCGATTCAAGCGGTTAGTCGATGTTCGTTCACTAAACAAGTTCGTTTTTGAAATTTCCGCCTCCCCACAAGTTCTGGGGTGTAGTACATCGACTTACAGTGTTTTCCAGCGAATTTCACACAAGATATTCATCATTATAATGGCCAACATAAAATATCGATTTCCGTCAAATTAGACAATTATTTCTATTGGTAACTAACATCGAGCACTTAGGTCATGATACGTATAGGAAATCGGTAAGTTGTAAACTACATGATCTAGGTGGGTAACACTATTATTATAGCATGAAGCAAGTAAATACTTGCCTGGAGAACGTTTCGGGATCGTACGGCAGCAGTGTCGTCACTAACGCGCGATATACGCCACGTACCGGATTCTCGCGAGCCTAGATCGAAACACGGGTTTTACGTCGGGGTTTCCCGGAGTCGTCTTGCGTGCGCTGGAATCTTAGGGGTGCTCTGTGATTCGCCTGAGATGTGTTGGGGTTG
This sequence comes from Agapanthus africanus, assembly GCA_030015575.1. NCBI lineage: Eukaryota > Viridiplantae > Streptophyta > Magnoliopsida > Asparagales > Amaryllidaceae > Agapanthus > Agapanthus africanus. Next base: position 504,481,922 of record JASDDO010000001.1, on the reverse strand, counting down.
CCGACGGTCGACGGCGTCGCTCCGGTGATGGGCACCGTGGAGTTAACAGTGAGGGAAAACTTTTTTTTTTTTTTTAAAGGAAATTGGATTTTGGAATTGTGGAGAGGGGGTAGGTTGAGCAGTGACTAGGAATTGTTGTGATGACGATGATGTTGAGGAGGTCTTAGGGAGATCGGCGACGTGGTGGGGGTTCACCGGCGTCGAGGGGTGTCGAGCTTGGTGCAGTGGGTCGGGTCTCGAGTTGGTGGGTGCTCGGGTGATGAAGGGAGGAGTCGTGGAGGGAGAAGGAGGGGGATTGAGTGGCTGTCGTCGACGTGGGTCGAGCGACGAGGTGGGGTGATCGCCGGCGTGGAGGTGGCAATGGGTTTGAGAGAAATTTTGGGGTGCTCGGTGGATTTTTTTTTTCCGAAAGAAAAAGAAGAGGGAGATGAGTTGGTGAGTGAGAGAGAGGTGAGGGCGACGGTTAAGAGAGAGGAGTGCTAGGGGGTAACGTCGCACGACGGGTGCGCGGGCGTGGGCGTGAGCGACGGCGGAGGAGGCGGGTCGCGCGCGTATGTTTGGGGTGTAGCCGTTGGGGAAATTTTTGAAGGGGAAGAAGAACAGTGAGGGGTCGGCTAGCGGGCTTTGGACACGGGCTTGGGTTGATGGGAGTGGGCCGGGCTATGAAAGAAATTTCCTCAAAATAAAAAAATATAAATAGGATGCAGGTGAGGAAACGGGCCAGTTCACACTTGGGTTAGGGATTTATTTAAAATGTGATTGGGCTGAGGCCAGTGGGCTGAGAATTTTTTTGATTTATATAAAAAAAAACGTGGGCTGAGTAAGGAGTTTGGGCCGGGGACTTTTAATTGTTAAAGAAAAATTTTGGGCTGAGGGTTAAAATGAATTTAGGGATTTTGATTAAGGAATTGAGTGTGCTGGGTTGGTTTACGAATTTAATTTGTTAGTTTTAATTTGATTTTTAGGTTATAGGAAAATATGAATACTGGGATTCATCTACCACCTTTCACAGAATAATAGCGAGGGAAAGTAAACCTCTGGAATTCGGAAAATACAAGAAAAATTCTTATAGATGGAGGACGGGGATTTACAGTCGATCTGGCGAGAGCGATCTTGTGCGGTTGAGATTTGATTTGAGGATTAAGCGTGTGGATCTTAATGGGTTGGTATTGACGCCGAGTTATCTGCAAAGAAAGTCCCGGGATGGGTGACCACCGTAGGACCCTCCGACGATCAAATTAGTACCGTGGAATAAGAGTAGAGTAGCGGCGTATTGGAATGAATTCGAGTTATCTGAGTCGTCTGGAAGAGGGGTTTATATAGTGGTCGCGTGGAGCGAGCCGGCACGAGGTTCCTGTCATCAGTTACGCCCCCTCGTTACGCCCGCATTGATGGCGGGATCCGCTTATTAATGGAAGAACGCGTCCGCGTGGGACGCGGAACGTGGGGCGGCGGATATCTCGCTTTACCGAGATACGCGGAGCTGTTGCAGGGGTGTTTGGGCTCCGTGCTCCCGATTGATCGGGGGAGCCGAGGAAGCTCGGCCTGTCGGATAGCTCGGAGACGAGCCGGGAGGCCGAGGAAGCTCGGCCTGTCAGAAGCTCAGAGACGAGCTGGGAAGCCGATGAATATCTCCAACGCGTCAGGCTTATTCCAGTACCGTAGCATCCGGGACACGTTATCAGCTACGTGTCGTGATCTGGAGAATTCCCACTTGTGAGCTTCATCAAGTTCTGTTACAGAAATTAGATGTATAAACAGGTCTATTATTAAACATTTAGATTGGTTATAGATTAACCAGTGATTAAATAGTATAATTTTAGCTGTTATCTCTTGTTAGATATTCCGTTTGGTTTTTCTCTCCGAGTTTTTTTATTTTTTATTTTATTTTATTTATTTTCAGCGAAAGAGTTTGTCTGTTTAGTTTAAACTAATAGGTTACTGTATATTGAGAACAATTAAATGAAAGGAGAAAACACCCCACCAAACCTTCCAATTTTGAAAGATACAAAATTAATAGGTGATGGATATAACCAAGTAGTATAACATTATGTTAACATAATTTTCACATTTAGCATGTGGTAAAATTCTTACTTATTGCAGCGCAATAATAAATAAATCTATACATAATTATAATATACCGTAAAGAGGCCATACATAATAATAATATGATATACAATAAGGCATTGATAAACACAACAACACTGATTATTGCCAATGAGTTATGGCTCGGCTGGTATGACACTTTCCTCCGGGAAGAGTGTGTGTGTTGTGTGCTTGGATATGTAGGTGCGGTGCATGCCTAATGACTCTTACCGTTTAGTTCTTCCAGAAAAAAATTATTAGCCTAATAAAGCTAGACCATGGGCTGGTTGGGCTCACGGTTCGGCCCGCCTCCTTGCCTCTGCCTATGGTCTAGCTGGTCTAAACCAATGAATGTTGTTCCACTCATCTTTTAATATAAAAGAAACATGTGTTCAAAACCACCAATGAGCTATAGCTCGGTTGGTATGCCCACTTCTCCTTTTAAGAAGAGTGCAGGATTCAAACCCGAGAATCCTCATGAAGGGAAGTGGTAACAAATTAATGCTTTTGGGGCAAATTCGTAAGTCTCCCGAGTGCGGTGCGCACGTGTGTGTTAGGGCTTAAGGGTATCAATATATCAATATAAACCAATTACAACAGTTAATCCGATCTTACTTTAAACGGATTTGAATATAATTCTTCCAGTATATAGCCGTTGGATAATAGATGGATGAGGTTCATCCGAAATCATCAAAGAACAATAAATGCGAATACAGAAAGACCTCTTCTATCTGCCGAACATACATGCCCGGGCATGTGAAATAAACACCTAACACAATGATGAACGATCTCATGAGAAGGTGCTCGACAGCCTCAAAAAATTTACGTCCTTACTCCATTTACGGAACAGTGTTTGGTACATGGGCCCATTCTTGGCGAAGCCTTTTTCTTATAGAACCTTTAGGCCTTTGTTCATATGAGATCGGGCTGTTAACGCTAGTTGGGCCCACGACTAAAATCCCCGACTTTCCGTTGCCACGAGAATCTCGTCGGAGCCGGGGAATCTCCTCGTCCATGGCATCGTGACTCTGAGTCCATCCCCGTCTCCATCTCCATCTCTTACTCAAATTACGATTCCTCATTTAAGCAAGCGCACGCTGTTAATGTAATCTCTCTCTCTCTCTCTCTCTCTCCTCCCTCTCTCTCTCTCTCTATATTTGATTCCCAAAAAATCCCCAAATATGAAACCCTCGAAATCGAAAAAGAGGGCAAAGAAGGAGAAGACGATGAAGCCCTCGTCTCCCTCTCCCCCTCAAATTCAACCCATGACGACGAAGCTCTCCATGGCGTCTGATCAATCCGTTGCCGCTGGATCTCAGCCTCCCGCGCAAGCGGTAATCATTGTTCAATCAAAGATGATATCTTAGTCGATCTACGCAGTCGTCGTCTTCTCAAAATCATTGTTTAATATTCTTTTTCCCTAGGTAGGAAATGCTTTTGTTCAGCAATTCTATCTCATCCTTCTCGAGTCCCCCCAGCTTGTCTATCGATTCTACCAGGAAAGCAGCAAGCTTGGCCGTGCCGATGCCAATGGAGCCATGGATTCTGTCACCACCATGCAGGTGAGTGATTCAATAGAGCCTCGGCAAACAATGATGGGTTTTATTTAAAGGTTTGATCTTGTTGTTTAATTCTCTCTTCATCATGCAATCATGCAACAGGCGAAAACTTTAGATAAATTGATCAATTTCTTTAGTTAAAATTTTGATCTTGATGGTTAAGTAGGTCATCTGTCATGCAGTTATACAAAATTCTCGATAACAACTCAAAACAACGACGGGTGTTGAGCTAAAAATGTAATCTTGATGCAATTTTTCTCGATTGTCAGGCACATTAGAAGTATTTCCTTAACCGTCAACATGACTTTGGACTCTTAGTATAGTGAGCGGGACTATAAGATGGCTTTACCAAACATGCATTTTAAAAGCTGATTTTTTTATTTTTACCTTTGCCAGATAGCCCAGGTCTCAGCCCACTAGAAGGGCACTCTACCTTTGCGGGCTTGTTAAATTATAAAATTTACATCCGTCAACCATCACAATGACTTTAGAGCTTGATGCATGTCCAGGGGATTGTCAACTACTTATAGGTGATTTTCTTTTAGGCAAAGATGATTGGGTTTTAGATTAACATGGCCGTGAATTTTTACAACTGCAAATAAGCATATTTTCAATACAATTTTAATGTAGTTTTTTTAAAGCTGAAGTTTTGATTTTGGTGTTGATATCTATTCATCATCATGTGATCAATTTTTAGTGAAATCTTAATAATAAGTTACTAGTTTTAGAACTTTCTTTTTTCCCATGAGAACTTAGGAAAAGAATGTGAATAGCTAATTTTGTATCATTACGTTATAGGTGATTAACGAGAAGATACTAGAAATAAATTACAGCGAGCTTAAGGCAGAGATTAAGACCGTGGATACACAAGAATCATTTTATGGTGGCGTGACTGTTTTGGTGACTGGGTATCTCACTGGGAAGGATTTGGTTAAGAAGAAGTTCACTCAGTCTTTCTTCCTTGCACCGCAGGACAAGGGCTTCTTTGTTCTGAATGATATCTTTAGGTATGTGGATGAGGACGACAACCAGCTGGAGACGGTAAATTTGGCAAATGGAACTGCTGCACCCTTGTCTGCTGAGCAAGGTATAGTTTGAAAATTCCGGTTGATTTGTTCAACTTGATAGTCTCAATCATAATCTGCATTTGGTTGTGTTATGGTTTTTCTATCAGTGCGAATTCCTATGGCAGTATAGCTGAACAACTTCTATGATTTTATTATCTTAAAAGCCTGCAATTCATAATAAAATTCTTTACTTCTAATGCTTAAGTGCTTTCTTAATCATATTTTTCATATTGTTAGCCTTTGGTTGATGTTCAGATCATGGGTTGTTCGGAGTCTGCAGTCAAGATATGTGACTAGCAAAATCAAACTAAAACTTCCCTGTTTCTTGCACTGAATTACGTAACCTAAAATTAATCAAGCATTATCACTAAGGTTCTTACAGCCTACTAGAAATACGAGGAAAAGTTGTATGAGGATCATATCTCTCAGAAGGCTTTTTTCAAAATTCAAATTACGCGATGATGTTTTGCTTTTATAATGTTTATTTAAGATTCTATTAACCTAGACATCCTATTTTATTCACTGTGAACCATGCGTTGAATTAATCTGTGTCTGAAACAATCACTGTAAATGTAAACTCTCAATGGAGAGAGAGATCATATTGGGGGATCACACTGAAACATCTATAAAGAGGTTATCAAATATGGCGATGGATAGTTGAGCATAATATCCTTAGTATATCTTGATATTGTTGACTATTTTTTCATGATTTATATGAATATTAAATATAGTTATAATTATCAATGCTATTTCTCTTACTGATACAAATATTAACGTGATGCATCCATTCCATGGTTAATGTATACCGTAATTTATTTTTCATCTGCTATTCTTTTTCTTTTTCTAATTACCAGATTCTCCTCCTTCCCACGAGGAAGCACCTCCTCACGAGGAAGCATTTGAAGAGCAAACATCACCTTCAGCGATTGAAAAATTCACACTGGTAAATATCTTAATACTTGTGTTCTCTTGGCAATTGAAAAATTCACACTGGTAAAGAGTATAATTATTGCACCGCATTCTTAGTTTGAACATGTCAGTACTTCATTAAATTGAATCTGACCAAGTAAATAATGCTTTTCAGGTTAAAGTCATGAAGGAGAATCCTGCTCCTTTTTCAGTCGCACCGGTCCATGTGAGGCCAGCACCACCTCCAACCAAGCGAGCACCGCCTCCTGCCAGGTCAGCACCAGCTCCTTCCATTAATCCTGGACCACCTCAGGTGCCTGGACTTCCTGCTCACGTCTCTAATGTCTCTGATAACAGCAATGCTCAAGAGGCTGAAGGTTCATTGTCTGTGGCTTGCGGTCCTCTGTTTGGAAATTTTGCATGCCGGTAATTTATGTGTTGTCGCTTATGTTTTTTTCCAGCTGATGGTTACTCCATATATGTAAGAAACTTGCCATTGAGTGCTACACCTGAACAACTCGAAGAAGAATTCAAGAAATTTGGCCCAATCAAACCTGGTGGAATACAAGTCAGGATCCATAAAGTTAGTCTTCCATGTTGATCTCTCTTAGTTCAGTTCTGTATGGTGATGCTTTCCCTTTAGTAGAAGAGTTGATGATTTGTTATTATTTTTCAAATGAATGCAGATGCAAGGCTTTTGCTTTGGTTTTGTTGAATTTGAGGTGGCTAGTGCTGTGCAAAGTGCAGTAGAGGTAATCTGGCAAATACATTGATTTTGCTTTTCTTGTTATCCTATTTTAAATCTATAGCTTAAGCAGATTGAAGTTAGCACTTCTCATCATCATAAATTTCTATCGATTACTTGAGAAACTATCCTTATATGTTTTATAATTAATTTACTTTCATTCCTTAAGTGCGGTAGAGGTAATCTTGACCCTCATCATCTGAGCTTCTCACATTGAAAAGTAGTTAGGTGTATTTCTTCATCAGTATACCTTATCACCTATCAATCTACCTTGTTACTTTTTACTTTTGATCCAATTTTATTTTGTCTTCAGAAACTTTAGGGTCCATTTCCTTACTAATCTACTATATTTCTAAATTTTCATTAATATGGGTTGTTTAATAAAACTTATCTTAGTTGAGTGTTTTTTTGTTTCCTTAGTCTGTGACATAGTATGCGCTGGCTAGATTGTTTCCTTCACTGTCAGTGTCATAGGCAACAACTTTTCTTTGTGCTCAGATCTGTAGGGATGGTCATTTCATAAATGCTTCTTAAAATCCTCATAATTTTCAGGAGTTTCTGTCTGCTTGATACACTGATAACCTAAAAAATTATTTTTTTGAAACTTTGATAGTTTTGCAAACTTCCAAAGTACTCCGAACACTGACGATTTCAGTATTGCCAGAATCCTTGTTAAATGTATATGCTATATACAACAGAATGCTTGCGATAAATAAATTAGTTGTGTTATCCTTAATTGAATGTTCCACTATATTGAACAAATAAGAATTTGACAACACTTTAGACATCTGAAGTATTCACCTGGCTATTTATTCCACTAGTCTGCTGCCACTACTTCAAAAGGTGCCAGTTGGAGTAAGCCAGAATATACTCTTTTTGCCAAATTTGCAACCTAGGGAAGTAATTTAGTTAATTTTAAGACCTGAGAATCTTAAAATCATAGAAGTATTCAAATATTCTGGGGATAGTTTTGGTAAATTGTATTTTTGATCCTCATCCTATAGTTTCCAGGCGAAATATGTTATACCTAAAAGGAATTCCATGAGGTCTTAGTGAATATTGAAGCCAGAACAAATCCAAGTCAAATTAAATGTCAACCATACTCTTAAACGTTCAACCTTTTCTTCGCATACGATGAGCTATTATTACTTTACAATTTTAGTACTCAAATCAATCGTGTAATCAAGTTCTGCCCAACATTCTTTCAGGTTTGCAATTTTTATTCATAAACTAAAACGGAGACATACACATCAAAAGATCATACTTTGCGTGATAAATTATGTTTTTCTTTATGATATGGACGGGACCTAAACACCAATATCATCATTTACTGCTTGCGTACCTTGCTTTGAAGTTATACAACAACAACTGAGCCTTTTATCCCAAGCATATGGGGTAGGCTACATGAACCAACATGAGAATCACGCCGGGCCCAGCACATGAATCCGCCAACTCCACTCACTCCTATCGAACAATATACTTTCATTGAGTCCTTTGGCAACCATATCGTTTCGTATCACCTCCATCCATGTTTTCTTCGGTCTTCCTTTTTCCCTTTTGCCATTGCCCATATCGAGAGTATCTATTCGTCGAACCGGTGCTTCCATAGGTCTGCGTCGCACATGACCAAACCATCTTAGCCGGTTTTCCCGCATCTTCTCCTCCACGGGTGCTACACCAACTTTTGCACGAATATCGTCATTTCGCATCTTATCTTTTCTAGTGTTACCGCACATCCAACGAAGCATGCGCATATCCGCTACGTGCATCCAACGAAGCTTGCTTTGAAGTTATGTCAGATTTATTTAAGAATATTAAGGACGTTGGGAATTAGAAGAACATAAGTTTTATACCTTCAATTTGTATTTATTTACTGGCAAATGACAATCCCATTATCCTTAGCAAGATATAGGCATATTGCACTCGGTTAAGTAGCCGAGTATAGGATTTCACTGGTAATCTTCCTTAGATGGTACATAATTTAAGTAGTTTGACATAAACTTAGGAAGTCCTTATGTTACATGCCCAACACCTACACACTTTACAACAAAAAGCCCAAAAATATCCTCTGTATATATGTGTATATATGTATGTACACATACATATACATACATAGATGTAGGCCTGTCAATGGGTCAGGTCTAGATCCATACCCGACCCAGTCCCTTTGTTAAAATCCGGGTCGGTCCATTGAGACCCAGATCCGTTTAAACCCTGACCCGTTTACTGGTTTAATAAATGGGTCGGGTTTGGGCTTCTTTGGTTCGGACCTGGTAGACCCAAACCCGTTTATATGCTTGATATAAGCAATGAATTTGTAATCTCTTTTATACAGTTTTTAAGTAAACCGAGAGATATTTTATTATTTGTAGATTTTAGTTATATAAATTTTCTATTTCTCAAATTATCTTAATAGTTATGAACTTTATATTTATGTTATTTTAGATATTATGAATTATAGCTTTCAAGTTACAAAAATTGCAAATTTAAAAAATAAGGCTTTTTACTAAAATGTCTCCCTATACTTGGCTAATTACTAAAAAGCCCCCCATATTTCGTATTTACTTAAATGACCCCCTATACATTTAAATTGCACTAAAAAGCTCACATCGCTAGCTTTCCATTCAAATTTAACATCCGGTTAGGGAGCTTGAGCTTGAGCTGCTCTATTATCTTCTAGGTATTTAAGTAGGGTTTTCTTCCACAAAAAGAATCAATATCCTTGCTTATCTGAAGATTGGGATTTAAAACAACTAAAGAATATTCTCTTTCATTTCGAAAGAGGTTGCCTATCAACTTGAAACTTACAATTGAAAGGACAACGACACTCGAAAAGCTCTCGTTGTCGGAGAATGTTGAGGAAGACAAGTTTGTTTCCATGATCAATTTGAGAGATCTTTGATTGAGAATATAACTCTAAAGCCAATTTAGGAAAATTTTTTGGGAATTTTGAGAGAAGAAAAGGAGCCCGGGGTTTTGAGACCCTATCCCGATACTCACCGTTAGCCCTCTAACGAAATAATGGAAAATACCAAAAAGATTTTCTTTTTGGTACGTTTAGGGGCTTTTTAGTGCAATTTAAATGTATGGGGATCGTTTAAGTATATACAAGTAAGAGAGGGCTTTTTAGTAATTAGCGAATTATGAGGTGTCTTTTTAGTAAAAAGCCCTAAAAAATAATATCATTAGTTCTAGCTAATTCTTATTATGCAATTTAGCTTTTAAAAATAAGTGAGATTTTGAGTTTTGATGATGCACTTATATCAACAATATAGAACTTGATGAAATAAACAATTGATTAGGTTTTTTGAAAAAATCAAAAGATAAATAAACGGGTCCATTAAACGGGTCTAACCCAATTATTAATGGGTCTGGATCTGGATCTATTCCATAGAGACCCTTGTGTAAATGGGTGGGTCTGGACCCGCAAGAAATAAACGGGTACATGTCTGGGACATGCTAGATCCGATCCGACCCGACCATTTACAGGCCTACATAGATGCGCATACATGACGCGCGTGCGCGCACACAACACACACACATGGGTGTATGTATATATGTGTGGGTATACACGCATGGGTGTATGCCCATGTGCGCGCGCGTGTGGAAAGCATTGAAATCTGTGGAGAGGGGAAGGGAGGGAAGGACCCGATGACTTTGAATCCAAATCCTAATACACTGACAAAAAGTCATTTTAACATTTAATGTGCATAGGTCTGTGCTGGTTAATCAAACTGGTATGGAGCCTTCTATTATTACCAATTGCTCATGAATACTGGAGTAGTTGCTGCTATACCATTATAAAATCAGCAATAAGAACTTGTGTACACTTTTCTGATTGAGTAACCTATTAGAAGCACTTCTGCCTGCTCCCTTCTTTTCAGTGATGTTCTGAGCTGATCATCAAGCACTTGAATAACGTTTTGAATTGATCGGTGTCAGTTATAGCAGCTTGGTTCCAACAACTATTGTTGTGTTTTAGTAACCTTCACTTTGGCAGTGAAAAGATCTCTTTTTCCACATATGTTTAGCTATTCAGTACCTGTAGCTTCGTCGAACTTTTTGCATACATATAGTTGCACTTCTTGGGTGCTTTCTGCTTTGTTTTTTCAAGTTCATCCAAGAAATCGTGTTGTGCAACTAAGTTGGCTCATACTCATTTAGTCAATTATGATCTTTGAGTGGCCCTTGTAATAAATCTGTTGGTTACATTCGTCAATCAACAGTATTAAATATGTAATTTATCATAACTCATGCTTCTAGGTCTGGCTTTAGGGTTTTTCACAGGCTAGCATATCAACGAAATTTGAATTATGAAGTACAAAAGCAATGCTATATATCTATTAGTTTGTCTAACAAAATGCTGCTATACTTATCCAAACTAAGCATTGTGAAGACTTTAAACTCGGGATGCAATACCTGAATTGAAAGCAATCTTATACCAGCAAAAGTTCATTGGATGTATGCTACTTGTTTTGACTCGGTATTTTTATGTTATTGTAAGTGCACCAAAGTTATTTGAAGTATGCTTTTATCAGCGATCTCACTGATAAGCTGTCTCCTTTGTACAAATGTATATAGGTACCATAACGCGACATGATATGTATAGAAAATTTGTGGGGTTTTGGAATCACTCCTGTGGACCCCCTTGGCGCCACCATATTGTTGGATTTATACGTATTATATGGCAGTATTATACACACGCATGCATGTGATAACAAGTTGATGTTTGTTATACTTGGTCGACCAGTCGATGATGCATGCGTATGAACACACTAGAAAATTGTGTAGGTTGAATTTAACTATGTATGTGCATGATTTTATGTTTGTGCAGGTGTGTTACTTCAGACAGCACATCCCTTTTCATCCCTGTTTATTCTTTTTGATTTTTTTTTGCGAATTTGCTTGATTTTCAGGCTTCACCAGTCATGATAGGTGGTCGTAAAGCTTTCGTTGAGAAAAGAAAACCATCACTTCACGAGGCAAGTATACAGAAACCATAGATGCGGTTTTTCTTTCAGTTTTAAAAATACAATTGTTGTTTCCTACACTTGTGATGGGTACAGTGTCATCGGTGTTGTAAGAATGTCATTCTTGTATAATTACTTCACCATGATTTTGTAGTAAAGGACAGATTTCATATGAGTTAGATCGGAGAGTTTTGATTCACAAATTTTTTGACAGAATATAAGCGTTAATGCATATACTTCACGTGACTACAGTCTAAAATTATGTTATTTTAAAGTTTAAACTGTTAGCTTGTGAACTGATATGTCATAACACATCACCTCTCATAGGCTCTGTGTCATGTGGAAACAGCTCCAGCTGAAACTCTCACATGCGAACCCAGAATAATGGTTAAATAAATACATAAATGAACATGATAAGGGTTGAACCTAGGACAGATAATATCTGATGCTGTGATGCAATGTCAAAATCACTTGACTTAAAAGCTTAAATCTTTGGGTCATGAACTAATACTGTATATCAAGCTATAGCATCAAGCTACAACTACAATCAAGAATAACCTAGCTTTGGATTCCCTACCACGGGATTGTTTGTATTTGATCTTCAGGCAGTATTGATCGAGGGAGGTTTGGTCCTGGTAGGGGAGGGTCTGGGTTTCGCTATGATGAAAATAGAGGAGGGCGTGGGAGCTATGGACTGCCAGAGGAGGAGCATCTTACGGAGGAAGAGGTGGCAATTAGAACAATAGAGGAGGGGTGGTGGTGGGAGAGGGGGGTATCAGAGGGTTGATCATGTGGGCCCCACTGGTGGTAGAAGGATGTGTTAGGTGAGTTGATGGCTTTCTAGCAAGTTATGAGCAGAGAATAATTTTGCAAGACTACTTGAATGTGGTTGTCATGCCCGGACATCAGATGATTTATAACATGCATGAGTGTAATTAAGATTTAATTTTGTGCATTGTTCCTCACATGGTCAAGTGGGTTTAACCGATTAAATTCTAGTTGGAACTAGAATTTGTATCATTTGAATTTGTTTGTTGAACCAAGCATAAAAACAAAAACAAAATATGTTATCCGCATTAGGGTAAGTGTGAACAGCTTTGTTGAACTCTTAATGACATAAACTCTTATCTACCGGTATTGTCAGCGTGAGACGACCACTTAGGGAAAGAATATCTTGAACAATAGCTTCGTTGCAAATATTTTGTAGATTTAGAAATATAGAAGCGGAAGTCGATGCATGCGTTCTGTTATAGTATGTTGTGTAGTTATCTTCTTTAAGCCACCCTTTATATAGGTCAATCAAGGAACCGTTCGAGACAATAATAATAGGCTTGATATCAATGGTTATCGGACACGTAACCCTTTCACTATAGTCGACTGAGAGATAAAGAAAAAATGCATAATAAAGAAATAGGCCATTAGAATAACAGCGCCGCTACAAGTACGTCTGATGTACTCGAGCCATGCTCATGTGAGCAACATGAAAATAGTTTCATGCGACCTGTTGAGTCATAATGTCATATGGTGAAAAAGCAATAGAAAAAAGGTCATAATATTTCTTGTACACAGCAAATGATTGCAAAAGTAAGTTATGTTTTTTCAATATTGACTTTCATCTAGAAAGTGGTAGGAGTTGACTTATGACTTTCATATGAGAAAATTTTCACTTATCGCCCCAACTATCCATAAGTTTATGGTCTCCTTCAAGAAAATGTGTGGCAATTGAAGATAACTTCTTTTAGAAGTGGTTGGATTATCCTCGATTGAAACCATAATGAAGTTCTCTCTAATATTTCTCACAGTTCTTTCTTTGTCTTTTATCTCTTCATAGAGTAAACTCTTACTTCTAACTTCTAGTCCCGGATCATGATAGGCAGGAGATCTCTCTCTAGTTCCTGTTCGGTCAAATGAAAAAGGCCTTAAAACAGAAAAAGATAGTGTCAAAAGTTCTTCTAGGCCCTCTAAACTCTTGGCTGCTCTTAATCCAAAAAATCCAACCTTTAAAATTGAATTGAGAGCAGCAAGCATCAAATGGGGGAGAGTTGATGTCTTGCCGTGGCGCACATATTCTTTATAAGCGTCGCTGAAATTTGCTTCCTGTACAACAATCTTGATAAGAAAGGGGCATGGTTGACGAATTAGATTAAAAAAAAGCTTATCATAAATAATTTTTTGTCTTTTCTAAATTGAGAATAGCAATTCCATTTCGGAACCACAGATACGGACTTTGAAATGGTGAGCAGATACTCGGCGACCAAGATGTGTGTCTTTATGTTCTTCACTTATAGGTTGATCAAATATATATAAATGATCTAGGGTTATTTGGAGAGTGATTTTCGAAATAGTTAGCATCTCTAGCTACAATTACAGTGTTTTTTAAATATCCCATTAAATTCTTGTCCAAGTTAATTACCTGGAACCTATTTGCATTGTTGTCTATAGCAAATCCAACAAAGATGGCACTTGTGGTCTTAGGTAGTTAGGTTTTATTTACCTTTCTTTTCAGCTCATGCACACTTGCATTAGCTAAGCAGCTCAAGGTTAAGTCCATGGCTCTCCTTTTCCATAGCTCATAAGGATTTTTGTCTAATTGCTTGTAGGGTTCTTGTTTAGGATATACCATGCAATTAGGATAGCATTCTTGAAAGGTTCGTAGGTGCTGTAGAGTTAACGAGAGTTTATCCATGCTCACCAGGGTGTGTTTGTTCCTTTAACAACTCCATTAGACTGATTTGTGTGAGGTGGTTGTTACACATAATTCATATTATTCCCGGTTCTTCACAAAATTGGCTCATTTAATTGGAATATGCTGTTTTCCTACCTCAGTTAGATATCAAGATTTCAGTATGTCTCGGTTGTTTTGTACTTCACCCCTGCATATCTTTAATATGTTTAAGAAATTGTCCTTAATTATTTAAGGGTACGAAGATATATATAATAATATCTAGAATGAATGGCCATCTATAAAGTAATATTTTTCCCCTTACCATCTTGAGTTCTGACGATCCATCATGTCAATCTACCTGGAAGATCAAATTCTAGGTAGATCAAATTCTCACTTGTTGTACGCTTGAACGCCTTTTAAATTTTGCTTAAATTGCACACAAATTCTATATTCGGTGCTAATGATTATGATAGTGTTTGGGAGACATTACTCATCCTACTAATGGAATCTAGGAGGTTTACATGGCCTAGCCTATTATGGCAACATTACTTAGATTTAATATGGAAGACAATAATTGAAGAAGAAAACTTTTCCAGTATATGTTGCACAACAAATCAAATATGAACAAGTCTCCATTAACCAAATCTTTCCCTATAAATATATTGTTTTCTTGCAAGTACAACTTTATTTGATTCTATACAACGTTATTGTAGCACTTTATAATCAACATTATCACTCCAGAGGAATTGGGATGACAGAGTAGATTAGGAAAGGTGAGAGAACAGGAAGAACATAAATCTTTTAATTTTGCTTTTAAGGATTATAATTTTAGGAGGGATGATCAAGTAACATAGACAATCTTTAATCCCTACTTCGCGTTTTTGTTATCTCTCTGTCATTGATATTGTGGACATTAACAATTGAGAAAAAAGGAATATGGCGTTCCTAAATTTGTTATGCACATCATCGCGAAACGTCAGTGAAACCCCCTGAACAAACTTTTCTTTCGTACCAAGTTACCTCATGACCACTGTAGCATTTGGATTCTGTGTGTGCAGTCTTCATAGCGATTCTTTGTTAGCATACTATTTATTTACTTTTGATAGCTTGTGCATGCATGGGTATATATGTATCCTTAATACCTGTCTAAGAAACATATAATATGGTTTATTGATAACCATATCTGAAAATAGGTGAATGCCCTGCATACAAAACGAATGACCAGAAATTTTCTTTGTGCAGGTCAATGTGGAAACGATGTTGAAAAGGTAAATTAAGACCATATTTTTAATCACTTGATTCTGTAAAGACTAACATAGATTATTATCATATACATCTTAGAGTAGTTTGATATATTTATGTGTGTGTAATAAATAATACCAACTTGTTCAAGATTAATTTTAGTTAGATGTGGCTCAATATATGCCCATTTTAATTTATTGCGGAGTCCAAGACACCACGGCAAACCAAGAAAATTATCTTTTTCTCCTTTTACCTTGTAAGCAAACTCTGAAGTTCTCGCTCTTGGACCAATACTGCACATATCTCTCAAAAGGACCCACATAGATAATTACTTTGTATTACTTATATATCTTTTAGAGCGTAAACCAGTGTATGAAAATTGCACATAGTATTTACTCAATAAATGAACTAATGTGGCTCATCGCTATTTGCTAGTTAATTTATTCATAGGAAAGCATTTTTCGCAATTTTGGTCTTTGCTCGCTGATTTATGACAGGCTGCTAGGAAACACAGCTATTTTCTTGCCGTGTCAGTATTCGGCACGTATCGAACATTTGGACACATAAACACTCCGCTCAATGAAGTGGCCAACATACTTCGGTCATACCCGCCTAAATTGGACATGTCTGGACACTTCTACATAACATATTTGGTTGAGAAATAAGAATGTGGGATGTATGTTTGGACAGCCATAATACCTTCGAGAATACAAGAATATCAAATATTTCAAATCTCTCTCATGACGGACTACAGCTAGAGTAAATGTCCAAATTGATGCAAATAATGAAGTGTTCTACTAATATTGGTTAATGTTTTATATGTTTTGACTCTTATGGATTGTATTCTTATGTTATAGGTTTATATTTATATCTGTTTCTGCGTAAAAAACTTATAGTTATGGATGAAAACTACAGCCTTGATTTTATTTTTAGTGTGCTTTATAATGTTATACAGCCACATGTTTTTTTTGTAGCTTAAATTTAGTTCAATATATAGTTTTCATATAACCGACCCCGAAAATTTAGGATAAAGGTTTGTGTTGTTGATTATAGTATTAAATTATACGTAAAGCTGCATCCCCGCGTCCTATATACAAATTTGCCGTATTTGCTCTCGTGCTTCATAAACTAGTTGCATCAACCAAGCTGATCTTTCCCGGTCTCTGTATCTATTGTCTGACATCAATTCAAGTATAATCCATGTATAGCGGCTCATTGCCTTACCTGGATGCCCCTGTTATTCAGTGACCATGTACCTTTGCATGACCAACACTAGTTGGTATGTGAAAGTTGGAATGACTTCAGAAGTTGTTCCAGGTAAGCTAGATGTTGACCTAGTAAGAAGGGGCATCAAGTTAAGTCTAAGATTTTGATGGAGGATTGAGGCGAAACAAGATATGGATGGACATATTGAGGACCATGAGTTACTTCTTACAAAACCAATCCATATATTATATACTAAAGCCATATCATGGAATATTCCAAGAATATTCGAGCTCCTTGAAAAACAAGGACCACAAGATAGTTTGCTAGGAAAATTGCATTGGCCCCTCCCCTTTTTTTAGCCCGATTATGCTGTGCATGTTTAGCTGTTCTAAAAAGCCCAGGCCTTAGACTTAGCTTTGGTGGGCCCCATGTCATTAACATCTCCTTAACATGTGCTCAGGAGAAGTGGTTCCCATCGTAAATTATATGTAGGCGTCCAGGAATTTGTTGAAAACAATTTTGATCCCGCTTTAATGCAAACATGTGATCAACCATGCAAAATGAACTGATGCTTCTTATTTGCATAATACTAGACTACAAGTTTACTAGGATTTTTTAATCAAATAATAAATAAATATAAATATAACTATGTTACTAAAGAACTTAAAATTCTTTTTCTTCTCAGATTTATATATTTTAATCAACAATAAAAAAATATTGCTTCAAATGTTTTGCAAAGACATAAAAAGGTGTGGAATGCTTCCTATTTACAATGCCGATGTAATACCGTACTTAGTAATGCTCTTCTTTGCCATGCTATATGAAACAGATTAGGATTAAAACATTACATTCTTTGCAGGGCGGATGTAGGAATTTCGGTTAGTGGGGGCAAAATAAAGATAATGTTTTATTAAAAAACATTATACAATTTTAAAAGGGAACAAACTTTCGGATACATTACATTTTTTATATTATAAACACACTTTGAAACCTACACTAGAACAAAAATAAAGCATATTTTAGTAAGGAATGCAAGTTTTTTGTACTACATTATAAAGACAATTTGAAACCCATGCCATAAAAATAAAGCATAAAATTAAATTTAGCAAGGAATGGAATTTTTTTCTTTATAAAGGCACTTTAAAACCCACATCACAAAAATAAAAACATACAATTAAATTTAGTAAGCAATGAGGTTCGAACCCAACATCTTCTCCATGGAAGTAAACTAACCTACCATTTAGGCTGAACTCTACAATTGAATTTTAGCATATATATGTTTAAGATATATTATAAAATATGATTTTGTTTGCAACCAATATTAATCTTCTATGGTTTTGTAATAGTTCAGTGGGGGCAGTTTCTTTGCTGGACCCTATATCTATCTGCCCCTGATTGTTGGTACGAAGACGAGAATAAAAGATAAATTAAGTTTCTTTTGTAGTTGCATGGAGAGGACTCATGCATAGAGGTAATTAAGTTTTCTTTAAAAAAGATGCTACCAAAATGTGCAGCTAAGATATTGTTTCAGAATATATATCATTGTTTCATTACTATGGATGTTCTTAAAAAAATATTTCATTGATTAAAACGTCAATTTTAAAATTATCTTTCTATGTGTGTAATTCTAAGCGGTATACAACAATATTGATCTATATATCGGCATGTTTCGTTACTGATATGGATGGGTATGTATGCAAAACATATTTACAATATAAGCTTCAAAATTGTATTTCAATGATTATAACGTTATTTCTAAAATTATTTTTTTACGTGTATAATTCTATAGACAACTATATTGATATGTATATCGATGTGGACGGGTATGAATGCAAAATATGTCATATATAAACTTCAAAATTAAGTTATTTTTAGAACTTTAATAAAGTTAAGATCTTTCTGAGACAAGTTCAACCTATACTGAGACAAAAACATAGTATCATACTTAGCCGCATAACAATTTCTTTTAGGGAAACTTTAATATGCGAAACATGATATTATTTCGAAAAACTAATTTCGTGGATTAACCCTGGTCGCCCTACGCATAATCTGCTCACCCTGTGCTTATGCGCAGGGGGACCTTGCTAGTATATTTTGATAAGGAGAAACATTAATACGACATTGCGATACAAAGAAATACAGGACCTTTTTTCTGATCTTTTGCTATATAATTTCCCTTGAATAACAAGTCACATCTGTAACATCTACCACACATTTTATTTAAACGCACACATACACAGTCCTGTAGAGCATTGCAATTACACTTATGCCTTGAGCATCTATTTTATCATCGAATAATAAGTATGGAAAGAAACGGGCTTAGAACTGATTCTTGAAGTGTTCAGAAAATTTCAATGGCTTTTTCCTTTGCGCAAGCCCATTTCCTTGCGGTTGATGTTCATCTGTTGATACATTAGGATATCTCTAAGATTACATACATGTGGTTTTTGAAAACATATCTGGAATGTCAGCTCACTTGGTCTACAAATATCTCTGTATACCAGTTGCTACTGTGTAGAAAACAATTTTTAATGCTGGTTTACCGGTCATATATGTTTTTTAAAAATGATATTGCTAGTATCTTCCCTAATATTAGTCTTACCTACCCTCTATATTTAGTTTGAACAGACTGCATGCATTTTATATGTCATCTTTCTTATTGTGTTGCTGCTGTGGGTGAAAGCTAAAAGTTATATTTTTCAAAAATTACATTTATACGTCATCTATTATGAACTGATTTTCTTTCAGTTCTGGTGATCCTTCATTAAAGAAATGCGTGGGCAAATTGTGTGGTGAATTATTTTTTTTAAAATATTTTACTTGCTTCAAAGTATCTGTATCGCAGAGTGAATGTGCCTTATGCTCCTTTTTCATGAATGTGCCTTGCTCTCCTTTTTCTTTCCATGACTTCTTCAGACCTTGGATGCGTTGCTTGATTTATCGGCTTCATTTTATAATCCATTTATGGAGATGGGTAGTGTTGATCAATCATGCACATATCCTGAGTTATCAAGCAGGGTCTGTCTAGAGACTACAGCAAGTTCTTTTCAGGTCTTTGCTTAGCCGTTTTATCTAAATGCGAGCTCTATTTTTTCATGTTTCCTATTGCTCTCGCTGTCCTCATATCAGATATATGTTTAGTCCTTTTGATTCATTTGCACTTTAATATCTTCTGTGCCCTAACTCAAATAATAAGTTTGCACACTTGTGAGAGTCTATCTATACGGAAAATAAGTTACACTTGCGAACTGCTAAGGACCAACTCTGTACAATTATAGCTTTCAGTCGGTCACAAAAGTTTGAAATTAATTACTTTGATTGCTTCTACAACTGAGCCTTTTATCCCAAGCATATAGGGTAGGCTACATGAACCAATATGAGAATCACGCCAGGTCAAACAAATGAATCCTCCGTCTCTACTCACTCCTATTGAACAATATACTTCCATTGAGGCCTTTGGCAGCCATATCTTTTCGTATCACCTTCATCCATGTTTTATTCGGTCTCCATTTCGTCTTTTTGAGATTGCCTACATCAAGAGCATTCATTCGTCGAACCGGTGCTTCCATAGGTTCGTGTCGCACATGACCGAACCATCTTAGCCGGTTTTCCCCATCTTCTCCTCCATAGGTGCTACAACTTTTGCACGAATATCCTCATTTCGCATCTTATCTTTTCTAGTGTTAGCACACATCCAACGAAGTATGCGCATCTCCGCTACGTGTATTTTCTGTGTATGATACTTCTTAGGAGCCCAATATTCTGTACCATATAATTAGGCATGCCGAATAGCGTTTCGATAAAACTTCTCTTTCAATCTTAACGTAAAGTTACGATCGCACAAAATCCTTGTTGCACTCTTCCATTTCAACCAGCCAGCTTGGATCCTTTAGTTGACATCGTTATTGATCTCCCCATCCTTTTGGATGATGGAACCTAGATATCTAAACTGATCGCTCAGTGATATCTCTTGCCTATCCAGTGTTATACCACTGTGGTCTCCACTTCTCTGTTTGCTAAATTTGCATTGCATATATGTTGTCTTGGACTTGCTCAATCTGAACCCGAGATTCCAATGTTTGCCTTCATAACTCCAATTTGGCAATAACCCTTGCTTTCGTCTCATTTACCATAACAATATCATCAGCGAATAACATACACCTAGGTACCTCATCCTGAATAGTTCTAGTAAGCTCATCCATCATGATGTTAACAAGAATGGACCTAATGCAGATTCTTGATGTAAGCCGATTATAATCGGAAAGTTAATCGTTAGGCCGCCGCAAATTCTGACATTTGTCACTACTCCATCGTACAGGTCCTTGATTATGTCAATGTACTTGATTGAGACTCCCTTCATCATTGCCCCCTATGATACCTCTATAGGTACCTTGTCGTACACTTTCTCTAAGTCAATAAATATCATATGCAAATCTTTTCTCCTCTCTTGAAACGCTCGACAAGTTGACAGAGCAAATGAATAGCTTCTGTCATCGATCGTCCAGACATGAACTCAAACTGGTTCTATGTTATTTTGACATCCTTAGCCTGTGTTCAATCACTCTCTCCCAAAGCTTCATGATGTGACACAAGTTTTATTTCACGGTGGCTTGAGTAATTTTGAATGTCACTCTTGTTCTTGTTGATAGGTATAAAGGTACTTTTCCTCCACTCATTTGATATTTTTTTGGTCTGCCAAATCTTTTTAAACAGATCCGTCGGCCATTTAACGCCTATCTCTCCTAAGTATCTTCAAATCTCGATAGGAATCCTGTTTGGATCAGCCGCTTTTCTTGATTTCATTCTCTTCAAAGCCTCTTTAATCTCAAGTATTCTTATCTTTTGCATGAAATTACGGTTTATAGCTTGAGATTGAATAACAAGTCCATCCAAATCCTTAGGAAAGTTTTCATTGAACAATTTGTCAGAATAACCTCTTCACTTTTTTTGATATTCTCATCTCGAACTAAAATCTCCTGATCTTTATATTTGATACACTTCACCGCACATAATTCTCTGGTCTTCCTTTTCTGCAGCCGAACAATCATATATATATATATATATATATATACATATATATCATTTTTAGCCTCCTTAGTGTCAAACTTCTCGTACACCTCCTTATAGATCTTAGTTTTAGCTTTCCGAACAGCTTTCTTAACTTCCTTTTTAGCCATTTTATAATTCTCAAATCTCTCCACATTTCTGCTTTTTTTCAAATCGTTATAAGAATCACTCTTAATTTTAATAGCTGTCTTTACTTATTCGTTCCACTATGATGTGTTTTTAGATGGCGGAACATCACCCCTTGACCACCAATTAGCTCTCTAGCAACCTTCTTGATATAACTAGCTATCTTGTTCCAAGTTGTGTATGAATCATCTTCAAACTGGCAGTCCGTCTCTTGAACCATACGATCTATAAAGGCTTTTTGGTTACCTTCTTTTATTTGCCACTAATTAATTTTAGGCTCTATCTTACGTCTAATCTTTCTATGTCTTCTTCTAAATTGATGTTCTAGAACTAAAAGTCTATGTTGAGTGGTTACACTTACCTGGCACTACCTTACAATCGATGCAACAGCCTCTATCTATTCTTCTAGTCAGAAAAAAATCTATTTGACTTGTCTTCGATCCGCTCCTAAAGGTGATAAGACGACTCTCTTTTCTTAAACCAAGTGTTTGTTAAGATCAAGTTATAAGACAAGGCAAAATATAGAATCGAGTCACCTGCTTCATTCCTTTGTCTAAAACTAAAACCTCTATGGATAGTATCAAACCCACTACGACTAGTACCTACATCTCCATTGAGACCACCACCAATAAATAACTTCTTTCCATTAGATATTTTTTGCACCATCTCGTCTAAATCCTCCCAAAATTGACGCTTACTAGCGTCATTAAGATCTATCTGTGGTGCATAAGCACTAATAAAATCAAGGATCTCCCCATCTAGAATAAGCTTAACCAATAAAATCCTTACATTATCTTTTAATCTCAACTACATTCTCAAGTAATCGTTTATCTATGATTACGCCTACCCCAATATGATTTTTATCTCAACCAGTATACCAAATCTTATAACCCAAGGCTTTATGACTCTATCCTTTTCACCTACCCATTTAGTTTTTTGCAAACACATAATATTAACTCTCCTCCTAATTATCATCTCTACTAATTCTGTTAGTCTACCCTTAAGGGAATTTATGTTCCAAAAAGTTAGACGGATCCTATAAAACCCTTACTTATTTATCACTACACCCGGGGTTCGATGCAGCGTTCCGCTTTCGGACGACGACCTAGAAACCCTTACATATTTAACACTACACCCGTGATCCGATGTAGCGCGTCGCTGAGCAGGGGATGCCCCAACGATATTCTTGTTATGGTTCATGGCATAGAATGTGACAGTTTTACGTTGGTCGTCACAAGTCTACCACAATCCTCATCATTTCTCATCCGGGCTTGGGACCGGCAAAGACGGGTTTACTTTGATTGCCTCTATAAATAGGTAAAACTTGATGACCGTTGTTATAGTTCCAGGTTAATTAGCTAATATCCTCGCTTCCTTGATTCTTTTTCTCCGTCTTTCTTAAGATTTTAGGATAACATGGTGATTAAGCCGTACTCTTTTCTCTTTATATTTATTTATAGCTCAAGGGTGTAGTTAAGCAACTTGATGGTTTTGTTAATTGAACTTATATGCCTTAATGTATATTTTCACAGTTAGCAGACAACATATCAGAGTCCACATATTGTCCATCTAAAATGGAAAATGATATCCTACAGTTTATAGGATTTGATGGCAGGTGAGCTACCTCTATTTCCCACTTTATTCAGCTTTTTTTCTTTTCCCCTTCTGTAAGTTGTTTTGTATGTGCAAACATTTTTTGGGAAGGGGTCCCAGATAATTTGCCTATTTAACTCTGATGTATCATGTGATCTCCTGAACTCACCTTTTCACTTTTCCCCTTATGTTTTCCGTATCTGGGGTTTGGAGTTGCATTGCGTTGTTGATTTCACGGGGATTTTTTCATACGCCTTTACAATCCCCAATGTAACTATGTGAAGGAAAGAAATTCTAAATCATATGGGGAAAATGTCCAATGAGTTGGTCCTTAAGCAATTGTCCTTCAGTTTGTTCCATACTCATTTTCCTTCCCTGGGGGATTTTTCCATCAGACCAATCTGCATGTGGAGGGGAGGACTCCACGTGCCTAAGGATTAGGCAAAGTGTTGTCAGGATCTGTGTACTATTGTTATCAACCAAACATTAAATAGAATGCAACTGTATTAATGCTCCTAAAGCTTCCATGTGTATACTGTTTTAACTTTGACCGCTGCTGTGTATATTTATTATATGACCAAGTAGATAAACTTGATAGGTGTGTCCCACCCTTTATTAAGCCTCCCAAACTACAGATGGGATCTGAATTGAAAATCAATGTTGTTCATCTCGTTCTGCATGGTATATACTTTTATTAAAGGAAAATAGCGGCTAGGATCCATTTGGTTGCTTGCAGTTTGGAAATTAAGATTTTTTTTATTGTAGAATCAAGGAATTGCTATCTGAAACCATATTGTCTGGTTCCTTGAAATTGCTGCGGCATCTATTAAATCTCAGTTCCATTTGTGTAGTGTATGTGTCTACATCTCATTATGTTTTCTTCGAGGAAATTTCAGTCTGCCTTTTGGTTGTAAAGCAAATGCCATGCCATGTGACATCAGGTGATGTCTTTTGAAAATAATTGATTGGGAATTCAGGGTTTATTTCCAATTCAATTGAAAAGATGTAAAACGAAAATAATTAGATGTGTAAGGATTAGCGGAGCTCTTCTCTTAACATAGAAATGAATCTCGTAAAGTCTTAATGGTGTTGCTAGCTTATTACTTAATACCATTCCATGCTCTTAAAGGGTGCTGTACAAATTCATTGTTCAGAGTACTTATCCTAAAGACTTGGATTGTCTTTTTGCCTAACAATTGAATGCATTGTCATTGCATCTCTCTTAACAGTCTGCATCTGCATGCATATATATTAACATCTTTCCTTTTCTGTAGGGAATCTAGGGATGACACGTTATGTCTTACTAATTCTGAGCCACAATTCCCTTCCAAGTCAGCAGTTGTAAATCCACAACTTCAACAAAAGGTTCTTGAATCTTTGTTTAATATCCCTGATAACCCCACACATGATCCAAATGGTATGAACTGGAAGAAAGTAGTAAAGCAAGTGGAGTCTTTTGGGCAAGGGCTTGAGTACTGTAATACCGATATTACGAAGCCTATGTTAAATGTGATAAATGGTATTGATTTTAATTAATTTTTCAATTTCAGTTCACTGCTTCTATTTCTTAAATATCATTTTCGTATAAGCTTTAGTTGAGTTATAAACATGGAGTCTTTATAGATGCTTGCAACTGGAGTTGCAATGCAATAAAGCTACATACAATTTTTTTGTTGTAGTAGTTTTGCAGCTTGGTGTTTAGATAAATGCAAGTGAAGTTGCTATAACTACAGCCCCATGCTTTGTTACTGTAAAGGAAGCCACAACTTAACTTTTAATCGTTCCAGTTGCTAATGTGGCACCAACCTCATGCAGCTCGTAAAACTGTAACTGGTGCTTGAGTTCCACTTCCTTTAATTGGAGCAACATATACAACTTCACTTGCATATGAGGCTGCAGTACAACACAGGCTGTCTTTTGCCTCGCTTCCTGCAGAGTTGGAGTCTCTCTATTTGCATAGAACGAGGTCCTTAATTGTTGGCGCTTGCAATTTTTTATAATGCTTTGTTCTGTCATTTTAAGATTACACCATTGTCATTTCAATTGTTCATATGTGGTTAAATACTCTTCATTATGTTTTCACAAAGTCTTTGCCAATTGTATGATTGCTCCATTCTTGACAGGCATTAGGGGTGTTCTAGAACCTTCGTGGTCCATATTACTCACCGCCATAAGCTCTATAAACGCTAACACAACACATGTTCAGATATGTATTGGTTAATCATTTATCTGGACCTTTATGGAAAGTATTTTAAAAGAAATTTGAACGTGAAATCGAAACATCAGTAAGATCATGAGTGTGATTGCAGTCTTTCTGATACCACAGTTTATATGGTGCACATGTGCATCTGTGGCGTAATGCGCTAAGATTAATATTGTTATTATAAATATAAAATATGCTAAATTGCTAATACCTCAAAGATAGGATGAGTGAATGTACACTTTTTCTCTACTCCGCAGCATGTTCATGGTAATGAGGAATTGGTATTAATTTTATCCTCTCAGCATAAGATATATACTTACAATGTATGAGCATGTGATCAATATATGAAGCATAATTACTGATCTATTGTACCTTATTACACTACAAAATAACTTGTACATTTTGTATGTAATTCGGACCATTCGGTACCATTTTTGGTTTTGCTAAATTTACATCCTGACAAATCTGAATCTAACTTCTGTACCTGTGTCCAGGGTACATCAATTTCTATAGAAACAAACCAAAACCTCCTTTTGGAACTATAACAGTCTTGCTTGGGGGAAACACGGTCCTCTTTCTTTCTTTCTTTTTTAAATTAATTTTTTTTTATTTGGTAGTGTGAAGCAGAAGAAGAAAGAGAGATATGATTAGGGAAAAGTAAATGGATGGATTGGCGCCTAAAACTCCTTTTTATATAGACTAGGCTATTTTGCAATTACATCCTTATTAAGCATCTAATTATATAAATTCGTGTATACTACGGGTATTCTAACACTCCCCCTAAGCTGGAGCATGCATATCAAACTTGCCCAGCTTGTTATAAATAAACTGCACTCTATTCTTTCCTAAGGGTTTTGTGAATAAATCTGCCAACTGATGAGCAATTTGAACACAGTAAGTATCAATAATTCCATCTTCAACTTTCTCCCTCACGAAGTGGCAATCCACATCAATATGCTTTGTTCGCTCAAGAACACAGGATTAGAGGCAATATAGATTGCAACCTTATTATCACAGTATAGCCGCATAGAGGAAGTGAGCTCAAAGCCAAGCTCTCCTAGCAGAAAACGAATTCATACAAGCTCACAAGTGGTATTAGATATAGCCCGATACTCTGACTCGACGCTGGAGCGGGGCACTAAGCTTTGCTTCTTACTCTTCCAAGAGACCAAGTTGCTCACGCAATATCCTGTAGTAGATCTGCGATCAGATGGAGACCCGACCCAATCTGCATCAGTGAATCCTGCAACTCTCGAATGTTCATGATCCGAGTACAGTAGACTCTTTCCTGGAGCATTCTTCAAATAGCGAAGTATTCAAATCACAGCATCCCAATGAGCCACTCGAGGATCAGCCATGAATTGACTTACAACGCTAACTGGGTATGAGATATCAAGTCGAGTGACTGTGAGGTAATTCAACTTACCGACCAACCGTCGGTATCTTCCGGAATCTGAGTCATCTTGTCCCGGAAGCAGCTTAGAATTAGGATCCATTGGAGTTTCTATGGGTTTGCATTCTAACATCCCCGCTTCAGTCAGCATATCAAGTACATACTTCCGCTGTGAGATATAGATGCCATCCTTCGACCGAGCAATTTCAATACCCAAAAAGTATCCAAGACTTCTAAGGTCCTTAGTCTGAAAATTTATTTGAAAGTGGTGCTTAACCTGTGCAATACCAGCCGTATCATCGCCAGTAATCACTGTCATCGACATATACCACCAAAAGAATACGAAGGCCATTGGTGTTATTACGGTAAAATATTGAATGGTCATGTGCACACCGTCTAGGGCCAAACGAAATAACCACCTCAGTAAATTTCTCAAATTAGGCTTGAGGAGCTTGTTTCAAACCATCTAATGGCCTTTTCAATCAACAAACTAGATCAAACTCCCCATGAGCAACAAACCGAGGTAATTGCTCCATATAGACCCTCTCGACCAAAAAACCAAGAAGAAATGCATTTTTCACATCAAGTTGATGCAATGGCCGATGATGGGTAGCCACAAGAGACATAAGTTGTCACGCCCCGCTTCCCAAAATACGGAATACGAGGGGTAGACAAGGCCAGCCATGCTCCTATGGTCAAGAAAAAGTCCTGCCGTAGTCACACTTCGGCTTCTAGTTTATCATGGTAAACAGTAAACGATGCGCAGGTAAAGAGAAATGCAGTAACTGAAAGATACAATAATATAAACTGACCTGAAGTGGAAATAAACGAAAGTAACTCGGAGTAGCGAGTCAGAAAGTCTGTGATGCACGTCTAGTACTGATCCAAGCTAGATCTTCTCCTCACACTGAGCATGCATACTCAGGTCGTCAGAGCGACACAATAGCAATATAATATGTATAAAATCAAGTGACAGTTCTAACAGTGATAATAGGTATGTGAAGCAGTAAATAAATAACATCATGAATATGCATGTGCAGTAATCAACGCAGCGGAACAGTAAAGCAGTATAACGATATGTCACGTATGTCAACACGGTATAAAAGTAATATAAATGCCAGCATCCCTATCAGTCTCTAAGTCTCACTGTACAGGTCACTAAGCCTATCGTCAGTCCAAGTGTGAGAGTCAACCACTCGCGAGTGTCCTCCACCCAAGGGTAGAACCCAAGGGCAATGGACCACGGGCCCAACATGTAACGAATGTATCACGGTGTATATATCACGTACCCTGTAAATCTCCATATAACTCCCTAAATATATAAGCCGGCATGGGACTCCCGAGATTCTGTTGAACTCACACTTAAACTGCCCCACACCCCGAGGTCTACATCAAACGCTAACCATCACCCTAAATACTAATCGGTCCGTGTCAAGTCTGCGCGAGAACTGGAGGCAGGACCCCCATCAAGCACGTCCCGACTAATACCTAAGATAAATGGCAGTGTCGGATGCCTTATCTGTGATACCCGTGCAAGCGCTTCCATAAGTGTCCCATACCACTTATAGTCACACGTACACGTATCCCACAGACGTCGACAATGCAATAGAATAATAGGGTCACTGATTGTGCACAAGTACGTATCACTTTCACTGAATCACGTATACACGAACACTGACGTACTTGCCACAATCATCACTAAAATCTAACACTGGGTGAATGCGCGATATCACTAGGTTATCACTACAATGATATAGGTATGATATGATGCATGAACAGTATATAAGCACAATTAAGGTGTCATAAAAACAGTAGTCTATCACTTGCACGATTTATCATGAAACGTACGTATATAATTTAGCGAAACGATAAACAGGTAGTAATTAGTATGTTCAGTTATCCATCCACAGAATTTTGTTTCAAGCCAATCGGGTTCCAGGATCATTAGTTATAACCATTTCATTTTAAGCGCACGTGGCTGGAAATCCGGTTTCAGAATCAGAAATCCATTTCGCAACGCATTTTAATCCCAGTTGGGATTGGATTTTAGCGCCGCTACAGTTGGATGAATTCTAGGGTTTTCAGTAAAGTTTTCAACGCAACAAACGGATCTTCAATCGCGTCTGTATGTTAGGAGTTATAATCTGTTTAATATTAACATGTCAATTCTGAATCTGCTGGGACTGTTATGTGTCCCGATCTTTTAAATTACAGAATAAATAACAAATGGTAACGAAACAGTGTGAAATCAATTATGTTGTCTAGCTAACGGGTGTATCTACAATAAACAGTGGAGTTCCGCAACCTAAGAGTTAAGTAAATTCTATGGTATCCATTACGGAACAGCAAGCACGACTGGAGTCGCTCTGGACTGCAGTCCAGAGTCGCACTCCGATACGATTATCATCACGATTTAAGTACAGGAATGTCTGGAAACTAGCACAGGGTTAAAGTTCGTCAAGTTAGCTTCGATTTGAACCCTCGAACGCACCATTCTCATATGTATATGATTTATGGTGAATTAACGATTTTCAGGTGCAATGAAATTACAGTTTTACGATTAAACTTGGGGGTAGTTGTTTTAGTCATTATCGATTACATCATCCAACAAAATTCACACACTATGTTCACAACCCTACGGGCCAACCTACACCATTGAGTTCCGTCAAATTTGATAATATTTTCCTAAGGGAACAAGCATCGAACAGTAGTGTTGCAATATTTAACATAGGGCAAACATGAGATATATATAAAATGTTGATTTGTAACATATATAGAATAGCATGAAAGCAAGTAAAAACTTGCCTGGAGACAGTGAACTGATGGCACGGCAGCGAAGTAGCAATAATACGACGAGTCTCGGCTAGGTTTGGCTCGAGCTTGGTTCTTGGACTCGATGTCTTGGTGGGTGCGACGGACACTGTGGCTCCAGCAGGGAGGAGAGGCGCTGTTCAGGAGTTTCGATCTTGTCCCTTCCACTGCATATTATATCAAATCCACCCTGATTCCTATAAGGATAGATGAGTTCGTGAGTGAGCTCCACATATTTGCTTTTCATGATCCCTGCAGGCCCTCCCTTGAATCCATACATCGTGCTCCCCTTTGCCCTTTCCTGCAAGTAATCAAAAGATCCCAGAGATGACATGGTGGCCGCCAGGCACTTGGCCGTTGGAGAGCACGACTCCGATCTGGAGAGCGCCGGTCATCTCCGACGGCACGGCTCCGGTCGGCACCAGCATTGCCGACGGCTGTCCGTACAGTTTGGGGAACAACTTCGCGATCTCATCAGGGTTTCCAGCGGCAGTGCTGGCAGGGCCGTCGACGATCTTGAAGGGGGACTTGAGGACGGAGGGAAAGGAGAGGGGGTGATTGAGGCGGCTGGTCTGGACCTCACTGTATACGGCGGCGAGACGGCCGGGGGTGGGGCCCAGGGTTTGAGAGGGGAGCAGAAAAGAAAATGGAAGAGAGAGGGAGAGAGAGAGGGAGAGAGAGGAAGAGAGGGGAAAGAGAGAGAGAGAGGCAGAGAAAGAAGCGTGAAAGAGAGAGAGAGGGAGACAGAGGAAGAGAGAGTGAGGGGATGACGACGACGACGATATTGATGATGATGATGCTGCGGAGGGGGAAAATCGACGTGACGTGGAGAGGGAACGGTTGGGAGGCTCGGTGAGGTGTGCTGACGGTGAGGGGACAGTGGTGAGCTCGACGCACGGTGGGTGTGTGGGTTCGAGCAAGGAACGGGAAGAGAAAATGGAAAAGAGAAAGAGGACGCGGAGATGTATTAAGGAGGGAGAGAAAGAGATTGAGGTGCCCGTCGTGGCGTTGGTGGAGGCAAGGAGCGCGGCGACGTGGTCGCTGGCGTTAGCGGAGTAGGCGGCGCGAGAAGCGCGCACGCGAGCGGGAAAAGGGAAAGTACCGTTGGAGTTTGAAGAAGATGAACAGGGTGGGGACAAAGGTGGAGGTGACGGTGTGGAGGCGGTGGTGATGATCGGGGATGATCGACGGTAGGGGTGCGAAAAGCTTGGATGGGTGTAGGGACTCGACAGGGGGTGCTCGGGTCGGGAGTGTAGCGAGAAGGGGGAACATGAGAACGAGGGAGAGAGCGAGCGAGGAAGAGGGAGTAGTGGTGGATGGGGTCGCGCGTCGTGGGCGTAACGGCCGGGCGACGTGGGCGCAGGCGGAGGAGGCGGCTCGAGAAGCGCGCGCGAAAGAAGGAATTAGCCGTTGGAGAATTGAAGAAGAGGAACAGTAATGGGGTTTGAGGGTGAAACGGTGAGGGAAGGTGACGAGTGGGCCGGGCCAGAGAGTTGGCTGAAAAAAAAGAAGAATAAAAATAAAAGAATTAAGGGAAAAGAATAAGAAGGCCGGGCTTGATTGGGCCAGCGAAATAAAGAGAAAGGATTTATAATTAAATGGAAGTGGGTCGGGCTGGAATTTAGTTTAGTAATTTCTTTATGGTTTTTCCCAGTGGGCTTAGAAATGGGCTGCGGGAAAAATGAGATGATATAGGGTTAGAATGGTGTTGGGTCTTAGGGTTAAAATCAAATGGAAAAAGGGTTTAGTTTTGGGTTTTAAAAAATAATGGGATTTAGAAGGGATAAAATTATAGATAAAATAAATACAATTTTTAGGTAAAATAAATAGAATCATAAAATAATAAAATACGGATTTAGACGTATAAGAAAACTGGGTATTACATAAGCTGATGAACATAAGTCATTTTAGCCATTGGAGAAAAGGTATCCTCATAATCAATGCCGTAAGTTTGCGAATACCTTTAGCAACCAAACGTGCTTTTAAGCGGGAAAGTGTCCCATCAGGATGAAGCTATACCCAACGGCAACCTATTGCCTTCTTCCCAGGTAAAAGAGGAACCGAATCCTAAGTCTGATTCTGTTCAAGGGCACGCATCTCTTCAATCATCGCATCGGTCCACCCTTTATGAGACAAAACATCGGAGAGGGACTTAGGTAAAGCATGTGAGTCGAGAGACGAGAGAAACGTTCGATAGTACGGAGATAAATGAGAAGTCGTCACATGATGAGCGACAGGGTGAGGCGTGCAGCTTCCGGTGCCTTTTTGTAAGATAATAGGGAGATCAATATTAGCCTCCGGCGGAGCTTGAGACGATGAGAGATCAGTAACCAGAAGCTGAGGTTCAAGAGCTCTACGGGCTCGACGATCATATACCCTTGTAACCGGTGGTGTGGGATCCAATAGTAGAGAATTAGGGGTAGTAGATGGGTCAATAGGAACGGTACGGATGATTTCCAATTCAGGAGGTGGAGAATCAACCGACTCGGACGGAATGCCATGTGACGAATAATATGAGAAATTTAAAAGAAAGTCACTGTCCATGTCTACAAGAGTGGATTGTAGAAAAGAATGAGACGAACTCATGAAAAGTCACATCAGCTGATATAAATCGACGGCGTAATTCATGGCTATAGCAATGATATCCCTTTTGAGTCTGAGAATACCTAAAAAAATGCACTTAATAGCCTTGAGATCTAGCTTAGAACTCCTGGTTGTAGATCATGGAAAAAACAAACACATCCAAATACCCGCGGAGGGACAGAAAAAGGGACCATCGACGCGAACAATATGGAAGGAAGAATCTGTTCATCTATAGGACCGAGGAGGATATACGATTGATCAATTGATTAGCAATAAGGACTGCATCCTTCCAAAAAGATTTAGGCACCCGCATATGAAACAAAAGAGTTCGAGTGACCTCTAATAAGTACTTATTATTTCTTTCTGTCACCTCATTCTGTTGAGAGGTATAGGGACGAGCATTCATGGATAATTCCAAGTTGCTCCATATATGCCCGAAAGAATGTACTAAAATACTCCTTGGTATTATCACTCCTCAAGGTACGCACAATGACTCCAAATTGAGTCTTAACTTCAGAACAAAAGGCTTGGAAATGAGAAGTCGCTTCAATCCTGGATTTCATCAAATATAACCATGAGACTCAAGAAAAATCATTGATGAAGGTCACAAAGTAGCGAAATCCTCCTTAGGAAACAACAGGGCATGGCCCCAAACATCATAATGGACTAAATCAAAAGGTTTTTTAGCTCTCATATTAATACGAGGTGGGTAGCTGGAGCGACGATGCTTACCCAACTCACATGATTCATACTCTAGAGTTGACAAAGAACCAAGAGATGGAACTATCCTCTTCAACGTTTGTAAGGAAGGGGGACCAAAACGGCAATGAGTATCAAAGGCTGATGTAGGGTTCGATGTTGGACAGGCTATAGGGCATGGGTGCTCATCAAGGTGGTATAATCCATTAATCTCTGTCCCGGTGCCAATCATTCGTTTCGTCTCAAACTTCTAAAACACACCCTCTAGGGAAAAAAGTGGCACTACAGTTCAATTGTCGAGTCAGTTGGCTAACGGATATCAAGTTGAAAGAGAATTGAGGCAAATATAGAACAGAAGTCAAGGGTAATTGTGATGTAACCAGAACTGAACCCGCTCCTTCTATATCAGCTATAACACCATTTCTAAAGTTACCAAGGTGGCTCCATGTCTCGTCTTATAGGAAGCCAATATATTTTGCTCCACTGTCATATGATCAGTAGCTCCAGAATCGATAACCCAAGGACGTGGAGCATGTGTCGGCAAGAGACAAGATATATGATAGTCTGTTGGCTTGATCAAATCTGAAGTGAACGAGGATAAAAGAAGTCGAAGTCTCCGTATTTCGTCATTTATCGATAACCCTTCTGAAATAGGAGAAGATGCAGTTGATGTCATCATTATAGTTATTCGTAAACACCACAAGTGAAAGATACTTCTCAATCAATCTATCGAAAACCTGATGGGGGTTGCTTAAGCTCACCAGTTCTAACAACCAAAAGAAAGAGATCTTCTAAGATCTCACCCAAATACAACCAAGGATGCAACAAACACTTCAAGAAAGGAACCTACAAAGATTCCGACCAAAAATCATGATCGATCTCCTAAGATCAAATTCACGATCAATACAATCACAAATCGACACTTCAGGCCGATCTGATTACGGGCTCCAATAACCCTATCACCTCAACAATACAATCCATACACCAAGTCATAGAAAAAATAACATCTAAACACATCTTTCTCCAATCAAAGAACTAATCACCAAGAGTTTGAGGTAAAAGATGTAACAAAAGTCAAAAAACTGGGCTCGGGTCTACCGTAGCAGGTATTAAAAAATTGCAGTCAATAGCTCAAGAATTGGTTCTGACCTCTTTATCGAGATATCGAAGCATCTGAGACCCTAAAAACAGCTTCTGTGATTAAAAAAATAAAAGGAACTCAAAATCAATTTCCGCTGCTTCAAAAAAATCAAGGATCTCCTTCAAATCGACGGCTTCCTCTTTCAAATCGATGGCTTCCTTTTCCAAATCGAAATCGACGGCTCCTGCTTCAAGAACCGCTCAAGACTTCAATGAATAGGGCTTGAGCTGATGTCAACATGGGTTTTTTGAACGAGATTGATTCTCAACGAAGAAGATCGAGGCTCGATGAGGCTCATCGAAGGAGATCGAGACCCGACAAGACTCGATTAAGGAGATCTGAGTTGAATTTGATGGTTAAGAAGGGGATCTAGGTCAAAATCGAGGTCGAGCAAGCGCTCCATGTCATTGTCGATGCTGCCATGAGGAGATCTAGTAACTTAAGATCTAGATCTCGTCGAAGGAAGCCATCGATGGTCTTCTGGATGCCGTGGCGAGGTCGATCAACTGCATGAAGCTTTGGTGAGGCGCCTGAGTGAAGGTGAGGCAGTGGTAAGGCAGCAGTGACAACGGCGTGAAAGCAGTGAACGGTGAGGATTATGGCTAGATTGTGTGATGATGGGGTGAACCGTGAGGATTAGATCTTAGGATTTGAATGGTTCATATGGCTCTGATACTATGTGAAGAAAAGAGAGATGATTAGGGAAAAGTAAATGGATGGATTGGTCTAAGCCTAATCCTCTTTATATAGACTAAGCTATTTTGCAAAGCATCTAATTTCATAAATCCGTGTATACTATGGGTATTCTAACAGATAGCCAATTGAATAAAAAAAACTCTACGTTCATCTTTACTTCCACCCACACTTTCCAGGAAATTATTTAGAAGATCTCAACTGGTTCAACAACCACACACAGCCTCGAACCCTATCTTTTTAATATGTTAGAATACCCATAGTGTACATGAGTTTATTATATGTAAGTAGATGCTTAATAAGGGTGTAATAGCAAAATGGCTTTTGCCTATATAAAAAGGAAGATTAAGCTTAGACCAATCAATCCATTACATTCCCTAAAACATTTCTTTCTTGATCTTCTCTCTCCCCCTTTTAATTCTTCATATGGTTTCAGAGCCATCCATTTTCCACCTTCTAATCTGAACCCTTTATCTCATAAAATAACAAATCCTCACCATCCTTCATCAACCTCAACAAGCAAACCCTAAACCCTAACCCAAGTCATCGCTTCCACCCTAACCGACCTCACCGGAGCTCACCACCACTCCAGCAGCCCCGCTGGACTGAGGTCGACTCAGACTGAAGCCTCATCGAAGGTTTCTACCGATCGATGGCCTTCACTTGAAGCCTCAACGACGACCATCGATCTCGATATCGAGATGGAGACCATTGATCTTGCTGTGGAGGTGTCGATCTGCCTGCAATAGTTGATTTGGACCTTGAATGCTTCAATCAACCTTCATTCTTGCTTCGATTCTCCATCTCAACCTCACCGATCTCGTTTTAGTTCGATTTCTCACTGTTTTGAGTTGATTTCTTGCTGTTTTTGGGCCATTTCTTGCTGATTTGGATTGATTCTTTGCTGATTGAGGGCTTAGTTTTCGCTGATTTGTCCATCTCTTGTTGTTTGGAGGTGATTTGAGGAGATATAGGACTGTTCTTTGTCGATCTGGGGCTGATTGCTACAGTAAACCGAGAGTTGGGATTTTGGAGGTTTCTCATGTTTATTTGTACGATGCTTTGGTGTATTGATTGTGCTGTTATAGGGTTTGCGCTCTAGGAGATTATGATTCGATTGAGTTTGGTGTTTGCTTGATTTGTGGTTGGTTGGTTGCTTTTGGAGTTTGGGAGATCGATTGTTGTGATTCCCTTCTTTCTTGGAGGTGGTTCTCAGTTGAGGAGTGTTAGAGATGGATAGCAAAGTAGAAGAGAAGTCGATCTCTTCGACGGATATTTTAACCACCAAGATAGTGTATTTCAAGCTTGATGATCATAACTTTTATAGTTGGAAGCTTATGGTGGAGCGTTATATCAAGAGAAAGAAGAAGGGCGATCATTTGACAAAGCCTCCTCCAGATCCGATGACTGTCAATTAGGAGGCGGATGATACCCAGCTTAGCAGCTCATGCTTAGTTTTATGGAGAGGCGTATTATGGATGAGCTTGTTCATTTGGGATCCGTGAAAGCGATTTGGGATCAGCTCCATGAGCTCTATTCTTCACAGCAGAGCCTCTCAAAGTCCTATGATTTGGTATATCAGCTGTACAAGATTCAGTAAGGAACTCGCTCGCTACATCAGTATTACTCGGAGTTTCGGCGTCTTGCATAGCTTGTCTTGGAGTTGTTCCCGATTACTGGTGATATGGAGATGAAGAAGCGACACGAGGCCCTTCTTGTGATCATTTTTCTTGGTGGGCTACGATCCGAGTATTAGTTAGTACGTTCGGCTTTGCTTGGGAAAGCGAATATTACCCTTGTGACTACTTTTCATACACTTCACCAGATATTTTAGTCGGAGATCACCGATGAGCAAATTCCATCTGGTGAACATAGTGCTCTTATCAGGCCAGAGAGCTCTCCTATATATTACTCTCCACGAAGGAGAGGGGGAGGGGGAGCAGGTCATGGAGGAGGTAATACCAGCAGCAGAGGCCGAGAAAGAGCCATGTTTCTGCGACTATTGCTATCAAGAGGGGCATATTTGTAGTACTTGCTGGAAACTGAATGGGCGGCCTCTTCGCCCTGCTGGCTTGTGCTCATGTTAGGACTTCATCTTCTGCATCCTCCACTATTTCGACGGACTCAGCGTCGTTCGATAGTTCCGTCAAGTTCATGAAGGAGGAGATTGCTTGATTGGGGATTCCTGTGACCTCGTCTGCTTCTAGTAGCCCGACTGGATCACTACATTTCGGGCTACCGCTGTGATCACTTTGGATCTCTCACAGGAGGTAACCATATAACTTTTATTACTTCAACTCTTGTATGTCGTCATTGGGTGATTGATCTCAGGCGCGACGGATTATATGACAGGAGAGGTATATTGTCATCATATTGGCTAAGGACTGGGTGTACCCAAGTGACCTTAGCAAATGGCACCAGCTCTGTTATAGAGGAAGTAGGGTTTGTTCGTGCCCCATCACAATTGCGTCTCTATTGTATTATACTTGCTTGGCTTTCCCTAAAATTTACTATCTATTAGCTATCTGATTCGAGATTTGAGCTGTATCGCAAATTTTTTTTGCTGGTGGCTGTGATTTTCAGGAGCTTGGGAAATGGCAGACGATTGGCACAGGGACCGAGGTTGATGGGTTGTACCATCTCGATGAGCATCCATGCCCTATATAGCTTGCCTAACAGCTTCCGCATCCGCATTTGATGCTCATTATCGGTTTGGTCACCCTTACCTACAGACCTTGAAGAGGATTGTTCCCTTTCTAGGTACTTTATCTAGCTAAGAGTGAGTCTTGTGAGTTGGGTAAGCATCATCGCTCTAGCTTCCTATCTCGTGTCAATAAAAGAGCTGATAAACCTTTCGCTTTAGTACATTCTCATGTTTGGGGGCTGTGCCCTGTTGCCAAAGAGGCTTTCGCTATTTTGTGACTTTTATCGATAATTTTTTTAAGCCATGGTTATATTTGATGAAATTTAGAAATGAAGTGTTTTCTCATTTCTAGATATTTTGTTCTGAAGTTCAGACTCAGTTTGGAGTCACTGTTGGTACCTTGGGGAGTGATAATGTTAAAGAGTATTTTAGTTAGGGAGTATATGAAGAAACTTGGTATTGTTCATGAATGTTCATATCCTTGTACCCTCAACAAAATGGGGCGGCAGAAAAAAAGAATAGGCATTTGCTAGAGGTTACTCGCACTCTTTTGTTCTATATGCGAGTGTCTAAATCCTTTTGAGGATGCGGTCCTTACTGCCAATTATGTGATTGTATGCCTTCCTCTGTCTTAAATGGACAGCTTCCTCATTCTACATTATTCCCTTTGGTGGTATATTTCTTTGTTCTTTCACGGGTCTTTGTGTGTGTCTGCTTTGTCCATGATCTACAAGCTGGGGTTCTAAACTGGACCCCAAGGCTATTAAGTACGTTTTTTTGGGTACTCTCGGACTCAAAAGGGATACCAGTGTTATAGTCCCGATTTACGTTGTCGATTTATATCGGCTAACGTAACTTTTCATAAGTCCACCCCATACTTTTTCTACATCTCATACACCTGTAAACATAAACAATGACTTGATATCTCATATCTTTTGTCACACGACAACACCCTTTCTGAGTCGGTTGAATCTCCACCCCGTATTGGAGGTCATCCGTATTGTTTCTCTTGACCCACCTCCCACCCTGATTCTGTACTGTTGGGCCCCACACCACCGGTTACAAGGGTGTATGCTTGTTGGGCCCGTACAACTCCTGAACCTCGGTCTCCTACCGCTGATGTCCCGGTCTCTAGTTCTGCAGGAGACTGACATTGATCTTTCTATTGGCTTATAAAAAAGGCACCCGCACCTGCACTTCTCATCCTATAGCTCATCATGTAGCGACTTCTCTCGTCCCTCCACTCACATGCTTTACTCAAGTTCCTCTCTGATGCTTTGTCTTATAAAGGATGGACCAATGCGATTGATGAGATGCTCGCCCTTGAACATAATTAGACTTGGGATTTGGTTCTTCCGATTGGGAAGAAACAAGTAGGTTATCGCTGGGTATACACTGTGAAGCTTCATCCGAATAGTATCTTTTCCCGCTTGAAAGCGCGTTTGGTCGCTAAAGGGTTTTCGCATACTTACATACTTACGACATTATTATGAGGAGGCCTTTTTTCTGTGGCCAAGATGACTTCTGTTCGTCTGCTTATATCTCTTGCGGCTACCCATCATTGGCCACTGCATCAGTTTGATGTGAAGAATGCGTTTCTTCATGGTTCTTTGGTCGAGAAGTTTTATATGGTGCAACCACCTGGGTTTGTTGTTCAGGAGGAGTCCGGTCTAGTTTGTCGATTCAATAAGTCATTATATGGCTTGAAACAGTCTCCTCAAGCGTGGTTTGGGAAATTTACTGAGGTAGTTATTTCGTTTGGCCTCGGACGGTGTGCACATGACCATTCAGTGTTCTACCGTAATAACACCAATGGCCTACGCATTCTTTGGTGGTATATATCGATGACATAGTGATTATTGATAACGATGTGGCTGGTATTACACAGCTTAAGCACCACCTTCAAACGAAGTTTCAATTTAAGGACATTGAAAGCTTTAAATATTTTTTGGGTATCGAAGTCGCTCGATCGAAAGATGGCATCTACATCTCACAACAGAAGTATATGCTTGATTTGCTGACTAAAGAGGGGATGTTAGGTTGCAAACCTATAAAGGCTTCAATGGATCTCAATACTAAGCTGCTTTCGGGACAAAATGACTCAGTTGAAGATCCTGGAAGATACGACGGTTGATCGGTAAGCTGAATTACCGCACAGATACTCGACCTGACATCTCATACCCAGTTAGCATTGTGAGCCAATTCATAGCTGATCCCCGAGTGGTTCATTGGGATGCAATGATTCAGATATTTTGCTATTTGAAGAATGCTCCAGGGAAGGGTTTACTATACTCGAATCATGGACATTACCGAGTTGCAGGTTTCACTGATGCAGATTGGGCCGGGTCTTCATCTGATTGCAGGTCTACTACAAGATATTGCGTGTTTGTAGGAGGTAACTTGGTTTCTTGGAAGAGTAAAAAGTAGAGTGTAGTGTCCCGCTCAAGCGCCGAGTCTGAGTACCGGGCCATGGCGAATACTACTTGTGAGCTTGTATAGATTTGCTTCATGCTGGGCGAGCTTGACTTTGAGCCTATTTCCTCTATGCGTCTGTATTGTGATAATAATGTTGCAATCTATATTGCCTCTAATCCTGTGTTTCATGAGCGAACAGAGCACATTGAGGTGGATTCCCACTTCGTGAGGGAGAATGTTGAAAATGGGATCATCGATACTTACTATGTTCAATCTGCTGATCAGTTAGCAGATTTATTCACAAAGCCCTTAGGAAGGCATAGAATGTGGTTTATTTGTAACAAGCTGAATTTGTTTGATATGTATGCTCCAGTTTGAGGGGAGTGTTAGAATACCTGTAATGTACACGGGTTTATTATATGTAAGTAGATATTTAATAGAGGTGTAATAGTAAAATGGTTTTTGCATATATAATGAAGAGGATTAGACTTAGGTCAATCAATCCATTACATTCCCCAAAACATCTTTTAAATCTTCTCTCTAAAACCATCGTTGTCGGTCCAAGTCCGGATGAGAAAGGTAAGGGTTGTAGGCGTGTGGCAGCCAACGTAAAAGTTTGTCACGTTCTATGACATGAACCATAATAAGAATATCGCTGGGGCGTCTTCTACTCAGCGATGCGCTACATCGGATTCCGAGTGCAGCGTTAAGTATGCAGGGGCTTTTAGGCCGTCGTCCGGAAGTGTCGCGCTACATTGGACCCTGAGTGTAGTGACAATTAAGTAAGGGTTTCATAATATCCGTCTAGCTTCTTAGAACATGGGTTCCCTTACGAGTAGATTAATAGAATTAGTGGAGGTGATGATTAGGAGGAGGGTTAGTATTATGTGTTTGAAATAAACCAAGTGAGTATGTGAAAAGGGTAAAGTCATATAGCCATGGGGTTATAAGTTTTGGTATATGGGTAAAGATAAAGATCGTAATGAGGTAGACGTAATCATAGATAGACGGTTGCTTGGGGATGTAGTTAAGATTATGATAAAATATGATAAGATTTTACTGGTCAACCTTATTCTAGGTAGGGAGATCCTTAATTTTATTAGTGTTTATGCACCACAGATAGGTCTTGATAACGCTAGTAAGAGTCTATTTTGGGAGGATTAGACGAGATGGGGCGAAGGATGCCTAGTGGAGAGAAGTTATTTATTGGTCGTGATCTCAATGGACATGTGGGTACTAGTCATAGTCGGTTTGATACTATCCATGGAGATTTTGGTTTTAGATAGGAATGAAGCAGGTAGCTCGATTCTAGATTTTGCCCTGTTTTTTGACTTGATCTTAGCAAATACCCGGTTTAGGAAAAAAGAGTCACCTTATCATCTTTACAAGTGAACCAAGCGCAAGTCAAATAGATTTTTTTCTAACTAGAAGGATAGATCAAGGTTGTTGCATCGATTGTAAGGTAGTTCCAGGTGAGTGTAACCACTCGACATAGATTTTTAGTTCTAGATGTTCGATTTAAAAGATCACCTAGGAAGATTAAACATAAGGTAGAGTCTAGAATTAAGTGGTGGCGACTGAAGAAAAATAACCAAAAAACCTTTATAGATCGTGTAGTTCAAGAGGCAAATTGGCAGTCTGAAAATGATTCAGACACAACACGAAACAAGATGGCTAGTTGTATCAAAAAGGTAGTTTGAGATCTACTTAGTGAGTCGTGGGGTAGTGTTCCACCATCTAAGGACACATCATGGTGGAACGAAGAAGTAAATGCTGCTATTAAAAGCAAGATGGATTCTTATAAAGACCGGAAGAAAGAAGAGATGCGGAGAGATTTGAGAAGTATAAAATAGCTAAAATGGAAGTTAAGAAAGCTGTTCGGGAAGCTAAAACTAAAGTCTATAAGGAGGTGTATGAGAAGTTAGACACTAAGGAGGCTGAAAATGATATATATATATATATATATATATATATATATATATAAAGGATTGTTCAGATGCGGGAAAGGAAGACCAGAGAGTTATGTATGGTGAAGTGTGTCAAAGATGAAGATCAGAAGTTTTTAGTTCGAGATGAGAATATCAAGAAAATGTGGATAGATTATTTTGACAAATTGTTCAATGAGAGCTTTACTAAGGATTTGGATTTACTTTCATTCAATCTCAAGATATAAACCGTGATTCGTAAAATAAGAATACTTGAGATTAAAGAAGTTTTGAAGAGAATGAAATCAAGAAAAGCGGTTGGTCTAGATGAGATTCCTATCGAGATTTGGAGATGCTTAGGAGAGATAGATATTTGATGGCTGAAAAATCTGTTTAATAAGATTTGGCAGACCAAAAAGATGCCAAATGAGTGGAGAAAAATAACCCTTGTATCTATCTACAAGAACAAAGGTGACATTCAAAGTTGCTCAAACTACCGTGGAATAAAACTTATGTGTCACGCCATGAAGTTTTGGGAGTCATTGAACACAGGTAAGAAAGGATATTAAGATAACAAAAAACTAGTTTGGGTTCATGTCTGAACGATCGATGACAAAGACTTTATTTGTTTCGTCAACTTGTCGAGCGTTTTCGAGAGAGAAGATTTGCATATGATATTTATTGACTTAGAGAAAGGTACGTAAGGTACCCAGAGAAGTATTATGGAGGACAATGATGGAGTCCCAATCAAGTGCAATGATATAATCAAGTATATGTACGATGGAATAGTGGCAAATGTCAGAACTTGCGGCGGCCTAACGAGTGATTTTCCGATTACAATTGACTTATATTAAGGACCCGCATTAAGTCCATTCCTGTTTACTATTATGATGGATGGGCTTATTAGAACTTCCAGAATGAGATACCATGGTGTATGTTATTCGCTGATGATAGTGTTCTGGAAAATGAGACGAAAGTAATGGTTAATACCAAATTGGAGTTATGGAGGCAAACGTTGGAATCTTAGGGGTTCAGATTGAGCAAATTTAGCAAACAGAGAAGTCAAAACTATAGTGGTATAACACTGGATGAGAAAGAGATCACCGAGCGATCAGTTTAGATTTCTAGGTTCCATCATCTAAAAGGACGAGAAGATCGATAGTGATGTTAACCAAAGTATCCTAGCTGGATGGTTGAAATGGAGGGGTGCAACATGGATTTTATGAGATCGTAACTTCTCGTAAAGCTTGAAAGGAAAGTTTTATCGGAGCGCTATTCGGCTTGCCTTATTATATGGTATTGAATGCTAGGCTCCTAAAAAGCATCATATACAGAAGATGCACTTAGCGGAGACGCGCATATTTCGTTGGATGTGTGGTAACATTAGAAAAGATAAGGTGCGAAATAAGAATATTCATGCAAAAGTTGGTGTAGCACTTGTGGAGGAGATGCGGGAAAACCGACTAAGATGGTTTGGTCATGTGCGACGCAGACGTATGGAAGCACCGGTTCGATGAATGAATACTCTTGATATAGGCAATGTCAAAAAGGCGATAAGGAGACCAACGTAAATATGGATGGAGGTGATACGAAATGATATAGTTGCCAAAGTCCTTAATGAAAGTATATTGTTCTATAAGAGTGAGTGGAGGCGGAGGATTCATGTGCTGGAATCGGCATGATTCTCTAGTTGGTTCATGTAGCCTACCTCATATGCTTAGGATAAAAGACTCAGCTGATGTAATCTTCTCACAAATTCTTCATATAGTCTGTCTGGATTAATGTTTCTTTTCATTTAGCCATGCCATGGGGCATTCTATTGATTAAATTAACAGGTAATTATCTTTAATAACTACCTCTATCCATGTTCGCTTGGGTCTACCTACATGATACTTCATTGATTGCAAGTTTGTCCGTTGTGGCACATACATCGC
Organism: Agapanthus africanus; assembly: GCA_030015575.1. Lineage (NCBI taxonomy): Eukaryota > Viridiplantae > Streptophyta > Magnoliopsida > Asparagales > Amaryllidaceae > Agapanthus > Agapanthus africanus. The sequence goes on along the minus strand of JASDDO010000001.1, from coordinate 504,438,247 downwards.
CCTTTTTGCACGTATGCTCAAACCATCTTAATTAATTCTCTTTCATTTATTATCGGGGTTACTTCTGACTTCTTGCACACAGTCTCATTTCATGCCTCAGAATTAACTTTCCTACAACACTATGCACTACTAGTCTTGTGCATGCTTTCTCCATTTTTAGCGGAGGAAAATTTGCTAATTGTAGAAGGTACATGGACGTAGTTATGACCATGTGTTTCAATTGTCCATTCGTCGTATCTGTCAAGAAGGAACTAACATAGAGTCCTCCATAATGTTGATATGGGACAAAATAATATTCATAGGTGTGCATAATAATATGTTTTTTTTTTGTATTTAGGCTTATTTACAAAATGTTACCATCACTTTTGGGCCATGACAGAAAACTGCCATTATCTTTCAAATCTAGAGAAAACTACCATAGATAACGGGATCACTACTAATGGTGCCACGTCGGCATAAAATTCAAAAAACCCAAAAGTACTACTCATTTCTGCCCTAAGCTTAACCTTTCTTCGTTCTTCATAGGGACAGAGGCAAAGATGGGCGGGTTGGGACCTTGGCCCTTATTAGCCGGGTCGATGAGGACAAGAGGAGCCATGCTGATGACTTGTGCAACAGTCGTGTTGTCCGGCCCACCTTAGCAGCAGCGCACACAAATCGATGGCACGAGTTAAGGGAGAAAATTGGGTGCCACATGGATTTGGAAAAGAAATGTTAAGGATTTGAATGTTAACTGGATATTGGATTATCGATTTAAAACCCATAAACACAATACCCATTTCACTTAAAAAACCAAAACTCTATATTCTTTCATTGTAGCAACTTTGTCCTTTTCATCCACCAAACTGCAATTCTTTTTGTTTCCTTTTTATTTGTTTTTTATTTTATTTTGATAAAACCCACTAAATTACAATTCAAAATTGCTCTCTATCTCGCTCATTACCTAAATCGTTGAAACTCCTAGAAGATGGATGATTGAATCTCTCTTTGGTCTATTATCGCATTAGAAGGCAACAAGCTCCTCTTTGTTCTTTCATCCTAAATATCTGGAATCTGAAACAATAAATCTTACATTTTGTTTAATTTTTTTTATTCTCGGTATTATTTAGTCTAAGATTTTTGTGGTAAATTACGCGAAGATATCCCAAACTATTATGGGTTTTCACTTAACTACCTTGAAGGTTTTGTTTATAACAGTAAAATCCATTAACCTTTGGTTTTAAATGGATTTTCCCACCAACATACCTCAAAAATAGCACTTTAAGACAACCTTTCGTATTTAATAGAATTTTAAGGTAGTTGCCGTAAAAACATGATAGTTAAGGGTATTTAAATGTAGCTTGTTTTGTCGGGTCCCCGCGTTTCAATTCGTGGCTCCATCCTTGATCCTCCGCCTACCGCCGGCGCCGGCCTCCCCTCTTCGGCCGCCTTCCTCCCTAGCATCTTCTTCCTACTCATCCGACCTCTAAATACCCAACCTAACCTCATCTTTATCTTCTTCCTCCACCTCTACCTCCATATCCCTCCCCCCCTCTTCAAATCCGCCTCCCCCCTAGTCGCCCCGGCCCCTAACTCCCCCTCCTCCTGAACTCCAGCCCTACCTCTCTTCTGTGTTCCTAACCCTAGCCTCTCCATCTTCATCATTAATTCCATCAACTTCATCACCATCTTCTCCTTCATCACCTTCGTTGTCATCCTCTCTCACTGCGGTCGAGCTCCACCCGCCGCCATGGCTGGCCATGGCTGTTGACCTTTTCCACCCGCCACGATTATTAATTGTCTAATCAATAATTATTTAAGATATTAATAAAATAATTAATAATTGATTAATTGTATTTATGAAAAAGAAAAAATGTCGTTTGGTATGTACGGTTAACACCGTTAAAATTGACCAACGTTGACTGATTCGTCATAGTGGCTGCCTATAGATACCGAAGGTATTTGTTTTTTGGTAAATAAGCCTTGTATTTAAGTATAAATTTCCAATCATTTTTAGTTTTAGAGTATTAATTTAGATCTATGACATGAGGTTACCATGTGAAGTATTAACATGAAGCAGAAGGGAATACCATCTTTGGCATGATATCGTGATATGTTATCGGAGTGTCTTTAAGTACTTATATAGTCATTTTCGACACTGCCAGAAATTGTTCATTTGTTCTCTTATGTATATCGATTCGTTTTCTTTCAAAATTATTTTCTATTGAGCATTGCTTTTTCTGAAACAGCATGACTGACAGGTCTAAATGTAATGAAAACAACATCTGTTGCCGACTATGGTGGCTCAAAAGAGCACTATGTCGATGCTCAAGTCTTTCGCTCTTTCCTTTCTTTTTATCTCATTAAATCTCCAATTTCCATTCAATAAATTGTTAGCTTCACTTGGCTGGGTGTATATCTTTGAGTTACAAGCCTCCAACCGATTTTTGCTGTAGGTAAAAAGGATGAGTACCAGGTGTCTCGCAATGATGCAAGGAAGCTTTGGGACACAGTGCGAACCTATCATCAGAAAGTAAGCTATTGTTATGGTATAATTTCTGTCAATCTTTCTTTTCTGTCTACAACTAAATTGGTTTCAAGCAATCTTCTATACGGTGAAAATAATTTGAATTTTACTTATTGCAGGCTGCAGTGGCATATTCAAAAGGGGAACGAGCTAATGCTGCTCAACTTTCAGAAACGGTTTGGCTTCTCTATAGCAAACATGCTTATCCTTCTTTAACCAGTATTTACATTTTGTTGCGTAAGATTTCTTCTTCGTTCTTTGTTTTGCGCACCCATGCTACTTTTCTTTTTGTTCCTTCCTCTTATTCATAGAACCTCATTAATGGAACCTACCATTATCGAAGAAATTGTTTCAAACTCCGACTCTGTAGAACCTCACTTATTGGAACCTATCATTGCCAAAGATAAAATTGCAAATGCTGACTTATTGGAATCTCAATAATGGAGCCTATCGTTGCCAAAGAAATTGTTGTAATGCCAAGAACAAGCTTTTTGTGTTTTAATATTTTTGTGAATCCCTTTTAGGGTTTAGTAGCTTACGCCACTTGGGAGATCTGTCAATGTCATTTAAGTAGTACACCTGGAAGAGGTACTAGCAATTGCTCGTGTGGGTTTGATGAATACAAGAAAAAGGAAACCTCCATGTTTATTTTGTAATGATAATATGTCAACCATGAAGAATGCATGAATTTTAGGCATAGTTTATGAACTCAATAATTAAGATGGGGAAAGAGAGAAGAATTTGAAACAAAAAGAAAGAAGACCATTGGAACATATAGTATGGTGTGTTTACCTGTTGTATAAACCACATGTGGATTTATTTATCTTATAAGTATTTTTAAACACGTGACTTGCACATGCTTATGTTTGTTTCTTTTTTATCCTATGAAGATAGGAGCTCTTTTACAGCTGGGACTTCAAAGGTCCAAAACTAGCCCGTCATATTTTATCAGTCAAATAAATTAAGATGTTACCACGCCACAGAACAAAACCTATGTGATTACTCAAACATCAACAGAAGGGTAATACTCAATATAGCATAGATCATATAAAAAAGAAACAAATTCAGATGATGATATTAAAAAAAAAATTGTCTTGGAAAGCATTTGGGTTTTCTTGGTCTTAAGTGTGGCTAATGTTGGTTATGTGAAAGAGTATTCCCTGATGAGCAAAAACCTGCCTGACATAAGTAACAGACAGGTGATCAGAGGTAATAGATATGGTATTTAGAGAGCCTCCAAATCAACAACTTGAAATTATCCATACCGCATATGTGGGTCATAAGTAACGGAAATGGTATTTAGAAGTGAACATTTCCTTTACTTAAGATCAATCATTCATCATGAAGGGGACATCAAGGAAGTGGTTCACAGAACCAAAATGGAATGGTCAAAGTGGAGAATCCTTCCCGAGTATTTTGTGATCGCGGAATATCTATGACATTCAAAGTTATATAGGATTAATATAAGACCAAACTGTTTTATGGATTATACTTTTGGTCAACTAAGAAACATGTTAAATTAACAAATGAGAATGTTAAGATGATGGATGAAGGACGATACCTATAAAATATAAAATAAGAAATGAGTGTATTAGTAAGAAGTTGAAGGTAGCTCTTAGAAAGGATTAAATTGATCGAGATGGTTTGAGCATGTGCAACACAATGTTTGGAAAAGCGGCGGCAGCCACTTAAAGCGGCCTCTTAAGCGGCAGAGCTCTCTTTGTGGCTCTAGTTTTTACTGCTGAAGCGGTATGATATTCTCATCCTAGTAATCAAGTAAACATACTCTATTTCTTATTGATCGGGGTGCGTTTAAAGGTTTTTGGGTGTGGGTCTTGTTAGGATAAATATGTATTGCATTTGGTATGTTAATAACTTCTAAATAAACTCCAGCTCCCCGTTGCATATTGTTTTCTTTTTCTCTGGCCAAGACTTCGAACTAGGGTCTTGGAAACTTCGACTTCCACTAAGAGGCTATGACTAGGAGGCTTCGACTTCAACTTGAAAGCTCTGAGGTTCGACTTCGAGCTGCTAGGGTTTTCAACTTAGAGGATTCGGCCTTCAACGGTTAAGGTTTTCGACTTGGAAACATTGACTTTGAGCTTGAAGGAGATTCGATTTTGGTTTTGAAGCAAGAGATCGATTGGCTAATGTTATTGAGTTTTGATTTTGATTTTAAATCTAAGGTCAATAAGTAGATTCGACTATAAGTTTTCGACTTTGGCTTTGAGCAGTACCGATTTTGACTTCGAAACTCGACTCGAGAGGGGCTCAAGTATTAAATGATAGTTAAAACCCCTATTAGCATCAATTTTTAACAAAAAACCCTACAAGAAATAGAAAATTAAACCGAAATAAGATATTTCTAATTTTTGAGTGGCCAAACTGGCTACTTAAGTGCTTAAGCAGCTAGGTACCCATGCCACTCTGTTTTTTTCCCACTTTTAAGATATTGGTGCATCAAAGTCTGATAAGTGCACCAGTTTGGAGTAACACCATTGTTAATGGAGAAGGTTAGATGTATGCACAAATGAACATGGATTAAGGTGGTTGTAAATGGTACTTTAGTTACATATTTATCCAGGAAATAGCCTTTAACAGAGTTGTGCGGAAGAATTGAATACATGTTACCAATTCCAAGAATCTGGGATAAAAGATTTGTTGTTATTGTTGTACCGTATATTGGCATGTATCGTGTTTGTAACAATAAATCTCGTGAATACTCATCATATTCAATTTAAAATAGGCTTGAAATGACCGTTTAATTATGTGTCCCTTAAGGCTTGTTACTAATAGGTGGATCAATTTGACCTCCTTCATGATCTCTTCTTCAGAAAAGGTTAAGTTAACTAAGGTTGTAGTTCCAACAACCTAAGCAATTCTCATAAGTTGAAATTAGGCTCCTAAATAGATGGCCTTGACACACACACACACACACACACACACACACACACACACACGTAAGTATATGTGTATGTATGGGAGTGATCCGTTGCAACCTGGGTTGCACAATAAGAAAAAAACGTGAACTCCTAAACGACGCAAGATTTGAATGATCCAAACCATTCACCATCTAATCTATACCTTAAAATGTTTATCTATGAAATATCAGAAGGTTTGGATGCCTCTAACTCATGCATCAAATGGGTAAAAAAATGTATGCACTTACATATACACATACATATACGCGTATGCACATACATGCATACATATACATGTACACATACATATACGTGCATACATACATATACACATACATATACGTGCATACATACATATACATATATATGTATGCACATACATGCATATACATCTACACATACATGTGTGTGTGTGTGTGCAACCATCTCATCTTCCATATAATATAATTTTGCAGTTTGTTAGGAAGGGTTCTTAACTTTTCAGATCTAGACATACCTGCCTGAATGCTGGAAGTAACCTGAGAGTTGCTAAATATTTTCTATCTTTCTTACATTATAAAGCACTGTCAAACCTCAATGCCATAGAGGTTTTATCACAAAGCTCCCTCTTGGATAAGCTTACTTACAGCTGGACCAACTGGCTTAACAATATATTTCAACACCATCCTAAATGAAATTTGAAAATATATATAGTCTCATTAAAAAGCATATAAGCTGAAAGGAACCTTGACATAGAAGAAAACTGTAGTAGAATTATATGACCTCTTAATTGTCAGAGTTTTGTGAAATGTCCTACTCTGTTCCTCATCTTGCAAATAATTGCGCCCTTTTATTAATGTACAAAGGGCACCATGCTTAGAGATGATCCTTCAGAAATGACAGTGCAAATTTTGATATTAGACTACAGATAGATGCTGTTTTTGTTTTAGCATATTCTCTGACAGAAAGTTGTCCATATTCATGCAGATAATTGAACTGGATGACCGTATTATTCTTTTTATCATTTCCTCATATTGAGGTGTAATCAACAAGTAGCAAATAGGGTGTTTGAAATTGTATACTCCTGCAAGATAAAGTTACATCCGATCTTGGTTTAGAGTTGGCTTAATCATATATTAATCATTATGTGTATTTGAAAGTAATTTGTGTTACTAATACAATTATAATTAGTGTAGTGGCTTCATGTAATTATTGGTACTCTTTGAGCAGCCTAAGAAGCAGTTTAGGCTGTTTTGGCATCCATGCTTTCACATCAATGTCTTACAGTGAACGTCTCAAATTAACTTTAATGCTTCTGTAATAAGTACTCCCTTCTGAAGATTATCAGAACTGATTCCTGCTGCTTATTTTGGTTTAACATCCAATTATCACATTAGGATTTTTCCATTCCTTTTATATGTTATTTTAAAAATTAATACTTGAAATGTACCCTGAAGGATTAGAGGCCATTGATTGTGGATGTTTTGGGTGCTTAAAGAACTACAAAGGCGAGCAACAAGAACAACTACCACAAAACCCTTTTTCCTCCATTTCTTTTGGGCCTTTGGGGTCGGGTGTATGGTCTCTTTTATTCCATTAAACTCCAGTGCAGGGCATTTACTTGCAGTGTATTCCGTTTACGCACTCAAGCCTTCTTCATTTTTGTCCACCTCTTATCCTATTTGATCGTGCACGTATAATCCTATTGCTCATCGTAACCAACATGCTCGCTGGAGGTTTGCATACTTCCATACCATATAAGACAATTCAACTTCATGCTGTTCTCATTTAATTCTAGCTGGCCTCTTATCAACAAGTATTTTTATCCGAATCTTATCCCATTGCAGCTAGTCCTCAATTTTTGTGTATCTATTACACATTTTTTTGGGGACATGTTTCTTGATTGTATGGGAATGTATTGTGTTCTGCTCTTGGCTTTATATGTGAAATCTATCATCTTTATCCTTCTAAGCTGTCTTCTCCTAGTCTAGGAATTTGGAGGATGCCAACTCATTTTTTTGGCGGATGACTTATACATGGTTTCCTTGGCTAGACTTTGGCACTAATTAACAGGGGTTTTACCCAATCAACACCTATCGTAAACGTAATCAAAGTTTTTATCACATCTTGCATCATAACAGATCCCATTTTGATGGAAAAAGGGTTATGTGCTGATGGTTGTTTCTTAATTGCACCTCAGGCTGACAACTATCATAAAATTTGGCCTTCTGTTTTTTTGGGTTCTCATGGCTTTGAGTCTTGTTCCACAGCGGAATCCTATTTTGATAGGGAAAGGTGCAGATGAAGAATAAGCGATGATGATTACAATAACGCATCTACAAGCCTGATTAGCTTATTTTGTATTGGCACCTTATTATTATTATTTTTGGTTTAGGGGAGAAATTATCGTAAACTGGCCCGTAAGGCAGATGAGGAAGCAAGCAAGGAGATTTTTGAAGCCAGGTGATTGTGCAACTCTATTTTCTGATTTCCCTTCTCTAGAAAAGGGTTTAACATTTTTCAGCATATATCGTTTGCAGAAATAAAGATATAAAAAATACTGTTACTATCGATTTGCACGGCCAGCATGTCAAACAAGGAATGGGTCTTTTGAAGCTTCACCTCCTGTTATTTACATATATCCCATGTAAGCATCACTATTGGAATATGGCCTCTTTTTATTACAATTAAGTTGGTTGTTATATAATTATCAAACAAAACACGATATAGTTTACTGAAGATAATTGAACTTTGTTGGCCTAGCTATCCAATTTCTTAAGGTTATCACTGGGTGTGGCGATGGTAAAGGAAAATTGAAGCACTCGGTAAGCAACGACTACTTCATGATATCTGTTATAGTTTTTAATTATGACTTTTTTTTTTAACTCTCTGGAATATTATGAGAATTAAACCACGACCATTCTGCTTCCTGACCATTAAAGTCTATCCAGAAAAGAGAGAAAGAATCAATATTTTAATAGCTGCATAATAATTGATATGGCTGTAAAATTTCTGGTGACTGGTGCAATTCATGTGCGTCTGACCCAAAATTTTCTGATCCTTCCATAGAACAGCTTACTGGATATTAGTTTTGTGGAGAAGATATATTAAGGTTTATTTGAAAATGAAGAAAGGTTAGCAAAGGACATGTGGATGCTTGTTAAAACTTTTCAATCTCACAGATGTCACTAGTATTTTAGTCATTGCTTTGCATAATTAACGGCTATACTTTATATTGTATTGATAAAAAGGGAAAAATGATACTTTCTGCTGTTCATGAAACCAGCTCTCCTCAAATTTTAATTCATTAATCTAATCATCAATCATATGGTGGTTTTCTCTTTCTCTATTTCTCATTTGATCATCTTGCTTAGAATAATTAGAAACCAAGACAAAAGCATGATAGTTTATCATCATGTAGACTGTAGAGCGATCCAGTGACACATATTCATCTCTACTTATGTAGTCCAAAAACTGCTTGACATGAGAAGATTGTTCGCAATCACATTCAATATGGCTTTTTGAGAATTGGCCATTTCACAATTTGAATAAGCACCCCGCACCCAACTTACTCGTGTTTTGGTGCTTGTTATGCTCTTGCATAAAGGACAGTTTGTTATGTAGCAGGGATTTGTAAAATCTCAATTCCATGAGTTAATATAAAAAAAATCTTTTAAAAAGTATTTAGGTAATGGAATTAATTGTCATGTTTTGTAGACACGGCTTTTGAATGTTTGCTTGAAGTATTTGAGATTATTACTTTCATAGTACGGGACGAATAATTAATCTCTACTACTTTATCCCAAAAGGCGAAAGGCGTTATTTGAGATTTAATTTGACTCCAGTCATGACACGTGGCAAGAAAGAATGTCAGATTGAGAGATATTAGCTGTTAAAAAAACTATATTCTAAATGTTCAATATTTTTTCCCCTTCAAATTATTAACTTTCATTACTACAAATTTCTATTATTGTAACTAAAAAGTCTGAAAATTTTCTCAAATCTTCACTAAAGATATAAATATAAAACATATGTACAAGCACATTGCATGTGCAAAATATTATACATTTTAATCTCAAGCTGTGGTTTATTGTGACTACTGCAGGTAATTAATTTGGTATAGAAAGAGGGTATCGAATGGTGTTTGGAAAATTCAGGAACTTTACGGCTCAGGCTTGATGGCCGCAAGAAGTACAGTTTCATGGAAGATGACGACAATGAGTCCGACGAAAGTTAGCTCATTGGGACCTCACTATGTATATTATCAGTTCCTTATTTTAGGAGCTGAGGTATTAGCTTGAGGGGGAAAGTAAATACCCTTCTAATTTGTTTTATGATTAAAATATGTAGTGGTTATTGGAGCTAATGAATTATGTTTATTTAGACTTTGCTTTGTAATATTGAAGCTGAGAATGTTGCATCGTACCTTGTAATTTGGACAACTGGATAGTTGAAAAAGCATTAGATGCAAGAATGATCACCTTGACTGAAGTTGCAGACACAAACATGACACAATGTGACATGACCGATTCACAAAATATAGAATATAGGGAGAAGTATGTGTGAGCTTAATTTTATAAAAGAAATAAAATATTAAAATACTATTACAACATTAAACCAAAAAAAATTAACAAGTCTAAGATTTAAATAGATACATAATAATAATAATAATATAGAGCCATTTATCATTTTTCAAATTTGACACTAATAGTATCCAAAAGGTGAGATAAGTGATTAACAAGTCCTTTTTAAGAAGTATAAGGGTTAAACATTCAAGACACGTTATAACTATATGTCGATATATATGACACATCGGGCACATGTATAATATGTACATGGCTTGTCCAGTTGTCATGCAAGTATCGGTACTGATACATGTTGGACATGGGTAATCTGTCAGAAGTGTCCATACAATCTATCCCCTGACAATTCTGAACAATTAATATTCTATAAAGATTAAAGATTTCAATTGAATCAATTACTCGCCGCTTTCTATTCCTAAAATTCTTATGTATAATAACCGTTCCATTTCTAAAAATATTAGGCCTACGGCCAATTCCTTACTAAAACTGGTTAGTAATGTATCCATTATTAATTATTTCTCATACATGAACATGCACATGCTTAATAACCGCCCTATATATTCTTACCCTATCTTGCTAAGTATAATCACTCTTTAAAAGATTATTATATTGTTAAACATAAAATATATTTATTTTTTAGCGTTTTATTATTTTCATATACTTTTAGATGGTCAGTAAGATGAGCATATTTCGATTAGATTTTAACATTTAACTCTCCATAAGAGTAAATATTTTGTCTATGGTATTAGGAAAGAAACAGAAAATAATAAATAAAGTAAACTTTAGTTGGAATATTTAGCTTTTTTATAGATGAAAACAATCGAGAAAACTCGAGTACAAGATGCATTTGCATGTTTTTTAAAAAATATTGTAGAAAATACGAATGCTTTCCATTGAAAGAGGATTTGATATTTGCTAAATCTTATTAGACATAAATAGGAATTAATAGGAAAAGTTAAAAATGAAAGATGTTTTAAAGAAATAACATAGGTAGAATATCTAACATGGTGTAATTTATCATGGAAAGCTATTTAGTTACAACTAAAAGGTCAATGGATATTAAAAATATTAATTCCTAATTTATTTTGTTATAGACTATAGTAGATAAGAATGGTTAATGTTAAATTTTCTATATGTTTTGGGGAGCTACCGCGTTGTTTTCATGCATGTACACAGAGAAAGAAAAATTAGTGATGATCATGATAAACTGATAATTATTTGAGCTCTAAAAGGCTATGTCCTTTTTGGCTCTTTGTAGATCTACTCTAACCACACTACTATAAAAAGTTTTCAATCTATATTTGAGGGGCATAAACTAATTAATATATATAAATATATACACAATCACAAAAGGTAACCGACATATCATATATCATTAATATGCAATTACTATTATTTAAGAAGAGATTTGTTATAAATCATATTTACAACATGCACTAAATCATAAAAGATAAAATGATGCAAGGTCTCATCTTTCTTTTGGTTTGCAATTGGCATTTCATAATATGACCCAACGATAAAATTTTTAAGATGATGTTAGACGTCTCTTGTTAAGGGTTATATTTTATCTTGATAATATTGTTAGAGCATCTTAAGCGTTTCAATAAATCGTTACATGGTACTAGAGAACTAGGTTCGAAGATATATCGTTGGGTTCAAACTTCAAATTCATTTAAAATATTTAGGCTTAATTACAAAAAGTTATCAAATTCTTTACCTTGGTTACGAGAAACTACCAAATTCTCTCAAAATTATGAGAAATTACCATGTTTTGAAAGTTTTATGGTAGTTTCTTGCAATTATTGCTGCATGGTTTCTTATTTATAGTATTTTTTCGTAGTTTTAAAAGTTTTATGGTAGTTTCACATAATTTTTGAAAGTTTTGCCTATATCATTCTATCTTTACAATCGAGCGTTTGCCTGAAGGCTTTCTATATGGCGCAAGGGCCTCCGTTAGGGTGAGTATTAGATGTCATATTTTTATGTGCATTGTTAGGCCGCCATCAAATTGCTTATACGGAACTGACAAACAAATTCAAATTAGTATTATCCTTCTTTTTCTTTTTAAAAAAGGAAATAACATTTGTCCAAATTCTTAAATGATTGATGGAAATTTAATTAAAAATGGGGCTATAACCAATATGGACATTATAGTTTTATTGTAGAAAAAATTACTGTGCTGGGATCTTAGGATAGATGGGGTCAGTTATAAAGTAACATACATTTAAGATACAAAACTTCTTAATTAGACATGCTAAAAATAATTCATAATATCTTATGTCAATAGCTTTTTAAAATAATTTTCAAGTACTCCAAAGAAATCTCCTTATAGATGGTAAACAAATCATGGATGGTAGAAGTGACACACTCGCATAACACATGCCTTGTAATTTTTAGACTCTTGAATTCTAACACTCGTGAAAATTAATTTTTTACTTGAATACAGGTTTTTAAAATCCCGAAAATATGTAGGCTCGAGGCTATGTTGTTTATTATAAGTCTATAGCCAAAGTAGCAGGACCTTTCATCTTTCTTCATTCCTAATTATCAAGTCTTTAAATTTTAACCACAAACATGTAATTTAATTTTTATAATACTATTTTTCTTCTTTTCTCATTTCATTTGTTTAGTATTATTTTTTGTTTTTTCTTAGTTTCTGTCAATTAGTTATTATCTAAATTTATAAAGATGATCAAAGAAGGCAAAATTGAGTGTGGAGAACATATTTGGAAGGGTTTTTCTCATATATTTCATAACTGACCCTATTTGGATGGGAAAAGACTTAAATGATGATGATAAAAATAGATTTGATGAAGCTTCAATTTTTTGTTATATTCCATATTTATGGATTCTTAGTTTTTAGCAATTATTTGCGTTGGAGTTTAAGTTCACTGGTTTAAATCCATTCTCTACTACTCTACTTCCCAGTTCCTTCAAACCGAGATTTCATCTCGGTTTCGACATCCGTATTGGGCGGTCATTTTTGGGATCGGAATCGACCATCCCAGATGTATTGGCCAGATAGGAAATATTGGGTTTTATATCGTTTGAAACAAAAATTTAAAAATATGAAATTCTATAAATAAATAAATAGCAATATGAAATTCTATGAATAAATAGCAATATCAAGTTAGCAATAATAAATAATTTAACAATTTCTTCAGCAATTAATGATGGGTAAATGGTTGTCATAATGCTTGATAAAAATAAATATTTTTTTAAGAATAATAGAGGATAAAGGCCCTGTGAGGAAAATCCTCCTATGAAAGCGGTAAATCAACCCTTTACCATTTTTTTGGATGATCGACACCAACCGTCCTCATTTTTATTGTCTAAGATGCATATACAACAATTTTCATGTATATCTTTATACCATTGATTAGTGGAATCAAAATATTCTATTTTTGGAGAAATTATAATTTTGTATCCACAAAATCAATGGTTAAAGAGTATTATAGTCATATAAAAAATATTGTATTTATCCAGAAAATGGTCAGGACTAATTAGCCACAAAATGGTATAGGGTTAACTTTTGACTACCTCCGCAGGGGTATTTCTCTCACAGGGTCTTGTCATCCATTATTCAGTAATTAATTATATCAAATAAACCGTAAACCAATAAAGATTGAATCGTCTTAGATGATTTTTGATAAATTTTTAAGCAATTAATAATATCAAATAAACCATAAACCAATAACCTATAACAAACCAACGAACCCATTAATACACGTAACATCAATCAAATGGTAGACCAGATATAACTTTGTATGGGAAGGTATCGCTGTCGCATCGTCTCGATATTGCATCTCATCTCAGACAGTAGTATTTTTGATTGAAATCGGCCATCTCGAATCAGGAGGGGTCGATGTTTTAAATCATGTTTCTATGTTTTTAACTAAATTTTTGTTGTTCAAACTCCTTTCATGTGATTGCCCGTTTAGACTGTCTTTTTTCCGTTACATGCGACCCCCTGCTGTTAAAATTTAAACTTTTTAAGTTAAAATTTTACTTTTTTCTTCCGAAAATGCCCGTTCATCCCCCTTTTAAAAGTCCACTATATGGCAGGGTATTTTGGTCATTTCATAAAGAAATTAACGGCAGGAGGATCTTAAAGGGGGGGGGGTCATGTTTAACAGAAGAAAGCTTGGGGGTTTCTATATACAAAAAAATCTCAATGGTGGTTTTGGGAATATATGCTACATTAAAGGATGGTTTTAGTGAAATTTCCTTAAAACAATTCATGACATTTATCTATAAAAATATTGAGAATTCATGGTGTTTTAAAGAAAATTGATATTTTGGGTTGGTGGCAATACTGTAATTCTTAAGAGATGATAAAAGTGTAATTAAATTAAAATTTTGCCATTTTAATTATTTTCTATTATTGCCTTCATAACTTCATCAAAAACTCAAAATTTCCTATAAAATCCAAATTTTATGCTAAAGATAATAAGTGAGAGTGAGGGCAAAAGTAGAAAATATCAAAGTTTTGCCATTTTTATGATTTTCCATTATTGCCCTCACGACTTCATAAAAATTTCAAATTTATCTATATAATCCAAATTTTATAATAAGGATGTTGAGTTAAAAGTAAGGGCTAAAGTGAAATTATTAAAATTTCCACTTTGTATACCAAATTAGTTTATTATAAAGATTGAATCAGATTGGATATAAGAAATGAGTCTGGTAGTTGGTAGGGCTGGGATTAAGTTCGGACAAATGGGTTTTGTACTAAACCCATATTTGGCCCAAAAATTATATATTTAATTTTTTACCTCTCTAATAGAGATTAGACATGTATAAGATGTATTAAAAAATAAAAAAATAAAAAATAAAAAATAAAAGAAAAAACCTTAAAAGTGAAATAGCCATGTTGGTATAGATTTAGGTTCGGATCAAACGACCCGACCTGCATCTTTATCATCACAAACTTGCTGGTTTATCAAAAAAATAAAAATAAAATAATATTAATGGTCATGAACACGAAACAAATTAAACAGAAAAAATATATAGAAATATATAATAAAATAGATAAGATAATAATCTAGATAAAAAATTTACTTTATATTGATTCAACAGGCTATACGGTATAAGGACAAAGCCTCAACAACAACAGCAAAGACCTAATATAAAAACATTATATCCATTAAAAAAGCACATCATTCACTGCAACCAACAAATATGAGCAAGTAAATATAGCAAAATTTACTCATACATATCGGAACAGAACTCCGGAGTTTTGAAGCCAAGATTATTAACAATACATGATCAAAAAATAAGCAAAAGAAACATTAAGCCCACACTCTATTTCTCTAAAAAAGGATATAAGCGGCGACTTCTCGATATGGTTAATGGCTTGGAAAACTTTTCCATACCCATCATCATCCCCATTATTCTCCCCAAGTGTTCCATATCAGCCAATATTTACATCCAGTCTCTAGATCTGTACTATGCCCAACAGTTAAAACAGCATGATACATAACTATGTCAGACGAAACCAGGGATGGACAGCTTCAGCCTTTTCTTCACACGTTCGGACAAGGTTAGTTTCATACTCTTTCCCATGTAAATGTCATCCTATAAGAAAAATAAATTAGATTTGTTATGATAACGGATCGTCGTTGTGATAATTTCTAATAATAACAACTGTTTTACTATATATTGTAACTAACTAGTTATAGAATTATTAGATATTTTACTTTGTGTGTTCCTTTAAGTTCATCGGTAATCTGAAGAGATACTCCAACATGATATTTATTGAATATTGTAGCGAGTATCTCTTCGCTTTCCGAATTCACAATTTTGAGTCGATTGTAGCCAGCGCTGGCATAGATTCCTTAGCATAGAAAAAATACATGGTTAAAGAAAATTAATAGAATGACAAAAAAGATAAAATGAAAAATGAAAATGAAAAAAACTAGTAATTCAATAAAAAAAAGTTAAAATGTATAAACTATTGAACCGACAACTTACCGGAACACGAGGCATAAATCCCCCCTCTTTGCTTGAAAGGGGTAGTCTATCTCTAATCTAATCTCGTTGTCCCTAATATACTTAAATGTTGTAATGAGATGATTCGGGTAACACCCAGCATCGTCGGGTACTATTTTCGGTTTATTTTCACACTTTTCGGGTTTTAAGTCAACAAGTTCTTGAGGTGTGAGTTACAACTTGGATGCAGTTAAAGACTTCATCTTACGTGCCATATGAATCCTGTGAAGAGCCGAAATGGTTTCAGACGCAATGATAGCGCAACATCATGCCATGAATAAAAAAATCTTTAGGTTTATGTTATATTCATATCCTATTAACATTGTTTTGCATAAAATTTATTTTAAAATTATATACCAATAAACATGAAAAACCTGAAATATAAGCTGAAATGAAAAACATAAATATCAGAAAGAACGATATTTCTAAAATTTTGTTTTCGAAGTTGTAAAAATGTTTTCGTAAGACTTCTCACCTTGTAACCTGCCTGAATGTCGTCGGGTACTGTTCACTTCCCCTCTATAATGAATTCATGAAGTTTACCTCGGAATATTCCTGTTTCATGCTCTGTGCCATTCCGTTTTTTTTTATCCTAAGACCCATGAACAAAGACTAGTTGAATCCCCCGATCCCCACCCAAAAAAACCCCAACAAAAATAGAAACCAAAACGATTGTTATGCAACTTCAGTACGGTGAGAATCTGCAACCGAATATAGTTTAAGGCATGAGATTATTAGTGTTAAGATATGTGGATAACATAGTCCCATATTGGAGTAGAAGAAGAAAAAAGGAGAAGATGATATCACCAATAAAATAGAAGAAACTGAAGAACAAAGTGAAGCAATTGCTCACTTTGTAGTTGCAGAAGAGAAAGACTAAGAAAAAGGAAGATGACACGGTCTATAGAGAAATAAAAGAAGAAAAAGAACCATCAAAAAGAGGAGTTGATTGTAACTATAAAGAAGTAGAGACAGATGAAGAAGTAGAAAAGGAAGAATGTAACTTCGACGGTGGGGAGACATGTTATTAAGAGGATCTAGAAATCGCCGAAGGAGGTTTCGGAAGACGAGGACGACGATGATGGATGTGGAACATCATATTGTTGTGGATAAACGAGAAAAAAAGAGCAAGAAGATGAGAATGAATAGATCTTTTGATGCTTATGATGATGATTTTATTGAGAAGTATTTTGTTATTGGCAATCGTGGAAAAATAAAAAGAATGTGAATAAGACGGGAAAATCAAAGGGAAGAAAGAGAAGAATAGAAAAGGATATGGATTCATCGGATTCTAATTTTGTGATTTCAGATGATGATGGCGATGACGATAATGATTTTGATATGAAGTATCAAATAGTGGTAAATAAGCAAGAAACGAAGAGCAAGAAGGAGAAATTTAGGTTCGAATAAGAGGAGAAGAAGAAATAGATCGACGGTGACGTCGGAGTCATCAAATGGAGAGGGATTCGACGATGGAGAGATGTGGCGATCGAGGAGACGAGAAGATGATGAGACGAGGTGGTGGAGAGGATCAATCAAAGATGATGGCAACAATCAATGGTAGGATAAGCTCTGATACCATATTAGAAGCCATTGAATTTGAGAGAGGAAAAATATTATTAATGATTGATCAAAATACAATATGCAATATGTCTTTCTCTGTAGCCTACAAGATGAAACGCTAATACGTAATATACGTATAATACATGTAAACCACAATACAAAATGATAAATATAAAATGATATAAAAGATATATTAAAAGATATGCATGTTTTAACTGCCCCTCAAACTCACGGTGGATCATAAACTGAGATTTTGGACAAGAAATGCAAAAGTTGGGTACATGTTTAAGGTTTCGTAAAGAGATCGACCACTTGATCTGTGGAATGGATGTAGGTAGAGTCGCTCCATTTGCTTGATGAAGGTTCAGATGAATCTCCATTGGTGTATGTCACGACCCGAAAGTGGCACGTGACCGGCACTTAAATCACGTGATATCTAAAAATGTCGACACGGTCCAACTAAGCCAAAAACCCGGAATCTAAACCTTTTTACAAAAATATTGGAGGTGAAATTTAAAAATAGTCATTAATTCTAAATAAGTTTGTTTGAAAAGCATTTATGACGTTTAAAAATCGGGCAGCACCTTTTTTGTAAATTTTGAATAAAACCTGATATAAGCATAATATATAAAGCATCCCAACGGGAGCTAGCTTCCATGCCCAAACGGCGGAGTAGCCACGCAGATAAAATACGACGCCCAATGGTGAAGAAAAGAAAAGCGAAACTAAACCAAAAAGTATAAAAAGTTGAATCCAACGAGTGCGACGCCCACAAACATATAAACTATAAGTCTCGCTTCTAAGTCCATAATATACAGGTTCTAGGTCGATAGAGTTTTAACTAGATACAAAAGAATATATATATATATATTTATACAAGTGTGGGTACGATACAACAGTAACCCACCTACCAAAGTAATCACAGAAGAAAAGAGTGTGCCGCAAGCCGCTGATGATCCGAGCGGTATATCCCGCAAGAAACTGGGGCACAACGGGGGTGAGTTGCCAACTCAGTGAATAAAAGTATATCGCAAGGTAGAAATCGAAATGCATAATACTATACCTAGGTTATAAAGTATAATACTATAAATGCATCACTATCGATCGCGTAAACCCGAAAATATATCATCTCGTATGTATATAACATGCATTCAGGTATAAACCTATAAGGTAGCCGAAATATGTATGTAAAACCCCTTTTAAAATAGCCGCGGGATACGTATGTCACGGCATAAGAAGCAGACGTAATAGTATGAAGTATTATATGTATTTTATTTAAGATATACGTCTTGCTATTTAGTAAAGAGTTTTAAGAGGTTTACAGTTTAAAACATCCTTGTATCATCCTAGACATGTTAAAATAATGAGACTATAGCTCGTTTAGAAACCATTTTATATGTATCAACAAGTAAAATAGTATTCAGGTACTGTCCCCCGAATCAGTCCTGATCGGCCACTATATCGCATAAACTATAATGGCATATCTTGAATGATCGCAGAACATAAATATAGGAGTGTCCAGTATCGACACCCTAAATCATCATATCTCTCGTGTCCATCACCGACACGCAAAATCATCAAATCTCTCGTGTCCACCATTGACACGCAAATCCAGATATCGTCGACACCTGTAACACCCTAACATTGTTATACTATATTTTATTTGAGGTTGTTCCCTTATAAAAAGGGATGAGGGAAAGTTCTCCACTAAAAGAGCCCCACGTGTTTAACACGTGAGTGCCTATATGCAATGTATATAGGCACTGCAATTAAAACAATTGCTAGGCTAAAACAGCCCTACGTGTTTAACATGTGAGTGCTTATATGCAACGCATACATGCACTGCAATTAAAATAATTGCTAGGCTAAAACAGCCCCACATGTTTAACACGTGAGTGGCTATATGCAACGCATACAGGCACTGCAATTAAAACAATTGCTAGGCTAAAAGAGCCCCACGTGTTTAACACCTGAGTTCCTATATGTAACGCATATGGGCACTGCAATTAAAACAATTGCTAGGCCAAAAGAGCCCTACGTGTTTAACACGTGAGTGCCTATATGCAACGCATATAGGCACTGCAATTAAAACAATTGCTAGGCTAGAAGAGCCCCACGTGTTTAACACGTGAGGGCACTTCCCTATGTAGAATTAAAATTATACTTAACAAGGAACCGTTGGATCAAAGATCCAATGATGATTAAACATAAAATTAAATTCTATTAAACTTTTAAATGGGAAATGATATTTTCTGTTAAACAGAAAGTTGACGGATTAAAGATCCCGTAAGTTGGAAAATAATTTTCATATCTTTCTAAACAAAGAAAGATTGTGCTCCGTTAAACCAAACACCCTTGGATTTAAAATCCAACGGTGATTAAAAAATCACTAATCTACAGAATAAATTCTGTATAGGAAAATATTTTCCTAATCTTGTTTAAAAAACAAGAAAATATGTTATGTGAGACAGAAACCATTGGATCAAAGATCCAACAGTGGGTAAAACCCCCAAAATCAACTAGGATCTCTCAATGAGAGATTTCCTAAAACTAATCAACAAACTTCTCTCCGCTATATAAAGAACCCATGACATTCTAAAAAAAAAGAGAAAAAGAGTGGAGAAGAGAGAGGACAGAGAAAAACATACAGAGAAAAAGAGGAAGAAGAGAATTTAAGTCTCGAAAAAGACTTGCTTCATCAGAACATTCTAGGTAAAAAAAAAAGAAATACACAGAGATTGTTCTATCTTGACCTTTCTAAGGGTTTAACCCTTCGCAGAAGAACTTAGTTCTTCCTCTGGTTGAGATCTGTAGAAGCAGATCTCCCAATAAGTTGAGAATTTAATTCTCATCGGGAAGATTCTATCATGCGGATTCAAAACCTGGGGGAAAGAACTGAGTTCAAAGAATTTAATTCTTACAGAAATGTATGGGAATTTAATTCCTCTGAAAATAAAGGCTTAACCCTACAATAAGAATTTAATTCTTACAAAAAAAAGAGGCATGAGATCCTCCAAAATCCCAGCATGAGATCAAAATCTCCAAACACTCAATAGGATCTCACGTGCTCCATGAAAAGGGGAAATACAGAAAATCGCCTCGCGTGCTCGCATGTGAGTCAAGTGTTTAACACTTCTATATAAAAAAAGGAAAGGGGGAATAGAACCCAGAGAACAATTCTCACTTTGGGGCGTCTCACGTGCCCACATGTGAGCGCTTCTAAAAGTCAAGTGTTTAACACTTCTATATAAAAAAGGAAAGGGGGGAATAGAATCCAGAAAACAAATCCCACTTTGGGACGCCTTACGTGCCCACACGTGAGCGCTTCCAAAGTGCAGTGTTTAACACTGATTCAGAGCCTCACGTTGGAACACGTGAGTGCTGAACATATATCAGTGCTTAGCATTTTTGGGAAATCAGACTTCAGCCACAAATTGGCTAAGCCTTCATGAGGTCAAAACCTTTTTGAACTCCAAGTCAATTGAACCTTTGTGCTCATTTTTTCCCAAACTAATCTCAGTCTCATACATGACTGATGACCACTCAACCGATGATATCCAAAACGATATTCATTCCACATTCCCCCGAGAAAATCTTAGTCTCAAAATACGACTAATGATTTCGGGGTTGACCACCAACTTCATTTTCCCTCGGATAGGGAAATTGGTTCAAGGGTACATCTCTCCACACCTCTGATACATGTCGTTGTAATTTCTCAACGTCTTTAGAGAGGTGGCAGGTCCCGACAACCAACTGCTCTTCGGTGAACTTCCCAAACTGACGTGTACACCGCAGATCAAACCACACCCTAAGCTGGGTGTCTCCCATATCATTGTTGATCATCTCGACACGTAATAAATACACGTGCGCGCAAGATGATCTACAGACAGAAATGTTCTCAAACTACAAGTTCACCTCCAAAATGGTGATCCATGGACCATAACGTCCTCAAACTCTACGGACCGTAACGTCCTTAAACTAAACTCTATGGACCGTAACGTCCTCAAACTGCTACGGACCGAAATGTCCTTAAACTAAACCTTCATCCCAAAAATGGTGATATACGGACCGTAACGTCCTCAAACTAATACGGATCGAAACGTCCTTAAACTAAACCCTCACCTAAAAAATGGTGATTTACGGACCGAAACGTCCTTAAACTAACAACGGACCGTAACGTTTTTAAACTAAAACAATAGAGCCCAAATTCTCTTTTGTTGGATCTGAATGATCCTTAAACCCTGTTAAGTAGATCTTAGTCTCAAATTGGACTAATGTATCCTTAACAAAAATTTAAGCTGATCTTAATCTTAAACTAGATTAATGATCCTTAAATCAACCCAAACCCAAATCTAAGATATACGGATTTGGACTAATCCATGTCCTACATGCGACAACATAAATTAGTCTCCGTATACAATCCACGGGCAACCAAAAATAAAACAAACACACACAACACGAAGTGAACTTCTGGAGCAGGAGAAAGTGGTTATCATGATGCGGTAACGTAATTAACTGCAGGGGCTTACGCCTGCAGGAAAGAGCGTCCCCACAATAAAAAACCCCTCACAAACGAGGGGGAATCTGACGAAGTCTGCTACAACGGCCGCATGCGTCCAAACCTCCGATACACGGTGCCATAAATCAACTTGGCATCCTCAGAGAGGTGGAAGGATAAACCCAAATAGCATCTGCCCCTAAATTCAGGCAAGACGACCTATCCCGGTTCGTCTTTGTTTTCGGCGGTAAAAAGATTCTGGCATATCTGGTGGGGCCTTTTCCTCTTTCAACTCCACGCTTCGTGTGTCGTATTCGCAAACGAAATCGCGGTTTGCTATGGTTGCCCTTGGATTCGAGGTACTAAGATTTGGTGTCTTGTTCCTGTCTAGAAAGAAGAAGTGAATATCAATGGCTTCCAGCTGCACCAACTGCAATAGCAACTCCCGCTCCGTCCCCGCTGGAGGAGTGACATACGGGCCAAATGCGGTCTGCATCTTTTCAATGCCAGTGGAGCAGGTGACTCAGGCTACCACTGGATTGTTCTTCGGGACCATGCTCCCGCCAGCAAGTTTTAGCACCTCAGTGCCATCACAGGAAGCTCCAAAGAAGTCGGTTTTTGATCGACTTGCAACCACCACGGTCCCTCTCAACGGGTCGTCCAAGTCTGCAACCTCAGTCTTCAACAGGTTGAGCCAAAGCTCAAGCGAGCCCGCAAAGAAGCTCGCAATACTTGAAGAGGTTATCCCGAAACGGATAGCCGTTCCAGCTCCGGCAGGTGAAGTCATGAAGACTGCTTCCCCTACCAGAAGGTCGGCCTTCGAAAGATTGACCGTCCTCTCTCAACGGACGTCGGTCTTTGACAGGCTAGCACCAGCAGTAGCCCTTCACCAAAGCAGGGGGCATGACGAAGCCACTCCCACAACTGAGGCAATCCCATCTGTAAGGCATGCTCTACGTCGCCACTGGCACTGAGTGAGGAAAGTTGGGGGCAACTCTCCCTCTGGAATTACTCCACCAGCTCCAATGGTGGAGGTTGACGCTGCTGTTCTAAGTGGGAACAGCTTTGAACCGCTAAGGAGGGTGCGAAAGAACTCTCCGACCGCGGTGCTGAAGAAATCTCCCCCACCTATTGAAAACATGATACAGGCGAAGCTGGAGCAGCCCCTTCAGCGGCTGTCCTCCCGAATCCACAGAGTCTGGTGGAAAGTCTAAGATTATGTAATCAACAAGAACTACTCTCGTCGATCGGAGAAAATGAAGGTTCGACAAGAGGAAAATCATCCCTCTAGCATGCAGCGAGGGAATTCTCAGGCGCATGTTACAATAGCTCCTTCGACTTCGACTTCTCACAAAAAGAGAAGGCCGGAGAATCTCCCACCGCCGACGAAAAATCCCAAGGGTGATGGATCTAAACTCTCCAAGTCTGGGGGCATGATCGTGCACACCGTTTATCGCCGAAAGCCGGGAAAGACGAACGGCTTGCCTGAATTTGGGGGCAGATGCTATTTGGATTTATCCGTCTACCTCTCCGAAGATGCC
The DNA here is from genome assembly GCA_030015575.1 of Agapanthus africanus. Taxonomy (NCBI): domain Eukaryota; kingdom Viridiplantae; phylum Streptophyta; class Magnoliopsida; order Asparagales; family Amaryllidaceae; genus Agapanthus; species Agapanthus africanus. The sequence goes on along the minus strand of JASDDO010000001.1, from coordinate 504,414,665 downwards.
AAGTTGATTTATGGTACCGTGTATTGGAGGTTTAGACGGATGCGGCCGTTGTAGCGGACTTCGTCAGATTCCCCTTCATTGTGAGAGGTTTTTGATTGTGGGGACGCTCTTCCCTACAGGCACAAACTCCTGCAGTTAATTACGTTACCACATAGCGATAACCATTTTCTTCTGCTCCAGAAGGTCACTTCTTGTCGTGTATGTTTGTTTATTTTTGGTTTCCCATAGATTGTATACGGAAACTAATTTGTGTTGTCGCCCGTAGGGCGTGGATTAGTCCAAATCCATATTTTCTTAGATTCGGGTTTGGTTTGATTTAAGGATCGTTAATCTCGTTTGGGATTAAGATCAACTTAAATATTTGTTGAGAATATGTTAGTCTAATTTTAGACTAAGATCTACTCAGCAAGATTTTTGGGATCATTCTGACCCAACAAAAGAGCATTTGGGCTCTATTGCTTTAGTTTAAGGACGTTACGGTCCATAGATCACCATTTTTGGTATGAGGGTTTAGTTTAAGGACATTGCGGTCCACAGCTAGTTTAAGGACATTGCGGTCCACAGCTAGTTTAAGGACATTACGGTCCATTGGGGTATGCTCATAGGTTTGGGAATGCATCCAAGAGCTGTTGGTTATCGGGAACCTCTACCTTTCTGACATCGTTGAAAAATTACGACATGTATCAGAGGTGTGGAGAGATGTACCCTTGAATTGAACTCCAGATTGAAGGGAAAGACCATGGTGGAACACACATCATTTTAGATGCCATGTGTCAGGAGATCATTGGTCATCTTTGGAACTAAGATCGATTTGGGGAGACCTGAGTATAGGAGGACTCGGTTGATTGATGGTCAAAAGGTTTTGGCCTCGGGAGACTTGTCTAATTTGGGCTAAGGTTGGCCTCTCACAGTGTTAAACACTGATATTTGCTTGGCGCTCACGTGCTCCCACGTGAGGCTTTAAAGCAGTGTTAAACACTGCAATTTGGAGCACTCACGTGTGGCACGTGAGACACCCGAAAATTGGGCATTGCTTCTTTGGGTTTATTACTTTTTCTTTTATCAGTGCTAAGCACTATTGGGGGTCACGTGGGATCACATGAGGCGCTCCAAAAATGGGAACTGTCTGAATTTATTCCCCTTTTCCTTTTACAAGTGCTAAGCACTATTAGGGGGTCACGTGGAATCATGTGACTCGATCTCTGTCGTTCCTTTTTGTTCCTCAGAGATGCTCACGTGGGAACACATGATCTGTTGTTATAGCGTTATACGCTAATCGTTTCTTTTATGTGCATAGAGATCTTGATCTGAGTTTGGAGAATTTCAGGTCCTTTATTTTATAAGAATTAAATTTTTATGCAGGGTTAAACCCTAGTTTTATCAGAGGAATTAAATTTCTATATCTTTTGGAAGAATTAAATTCTTCAAACTTAGTTCTTTCCTCTAAGTTTTGGGACTGCATAACAGAATCTCCCCGATGAGAATTAAATTCTTAACTTTTGGGGAGATCTGCTTCTGCAGAGCTCAACCAGAGAAAGAACTAAGTTATTTTTTGGAAGATTTAAACTCTTGTAAGAGGAGATAAAATGATCTCTAGGTCTTTTTTCTTACCTAGGGTTTCTTTTCTTCGAAGAGAACTCTTCTTCTTCTTCTTTTTGAATCTTATGGGGGGGGGGGGTTTCCTCTGTGCCAGACTTGAAGTCTTGGGTCCTTTATATAGTAGAGGCTTTCAGGCGCTATTCCGGATTTTCTTGTTTTGAAAAAAAAGTGTAATTAATTAGCACAGATTGGTTTGATTTAGTTAAGGAAATCTCTCATTGAGAGATTTTTTAATTGATTCGGGGATTTTATCCGCCGTTGGATTTTTGATCTAAGAACTTCTGTTTTACAGAAGATATTTTCTTGTTTTTAACAAGATTGGGAAAATATTTTCCATACAGAGCTTATTCTGTAGTTTGGTGATTTTTAATCACCATTGGATTTTTAATCCAACGGTGCTTTGTTTTACAGAGCGTAATCTTTCTTGTTTAGAAAGATTAGGGAAATATTTTCCCATACAGAGCTTATTCTATAACTTAGTGATTTTTAATCACCATTGGATCTTTAATACAACGGTGCTATATTTTACAGAGCGTAATTTTTCTTATTTAGAAAGATTGGGAAAATATTTTCCCATACAGAGCTTATTATGTAGTTTGGTGATTTTTTAATCACCATTGGATCTTTAATCCAACGGTGCTCTATTTTACAGAGCGTAATCTTTCTTGTTTAGAAAGATCGGGGAAATATTTTCCCATACAGAGTTTATTCTGTAGTTTGGTGATTTTTAATCACCATTGGATCTTTAATCCAACGGTGCTATGTTTTACAGAGCATAATCTTTCTTATTTAGAAAGATCTAAGGAAATATTTTCCAAATAGGGTTTTGATCCCTCTTATTTAGAATTTAATTCTATCAGCTCAGAAGGCATTAGGAACCCTCACATATAGCACATGACCCCCATGGCATTAAACTGGTTTGCTTATATGCAGCAGTCCTAGAGAAAGGTATCACGTGTTGGCATGTGAGCTCATGTTTAGGAATGTCACGTGTGGCACGTGAACCCCATGATGTTAAGCTCAACAAAGAGCTGTAGGGTTCCTATGAACGACAACAAGGTTTCGGGAGGCATCGTCCATGCCATTTTAAAAAAAATTGCCGTTTTAAAGAACCCTAAACTAGAATCGTTAACTAGAGAATCATACGAAACTGAATGTAAACTACTTTACATGTAAGTGAACTAGAAATACAACCTTTGTAGATCGGTCCTTCACTTCATTTGCTCCTTGTAGTAGTCCCTTCGCTGCGATGAAATGATCTTGCGGACTATTGAATGGCTCCATGAGAAGAAAGCAACGAACTTGTTTGAAGTCTTCGAGGCCGAAGATGATCTACGTCGAGGAGACACTAACCCAAGCTACCCTCTTCACTAATGTGGGATTAGTGAAGCAAACACCCTATACTCTACGTCGAGGAGACACTAACCCAAGCTACCCTCTTCACTAATGTGGGATTAGTGAAGCAAACACCCTATACTAAAGTGCTAATCTAGTAGAGGATGATGAAGTAGGATTTTTGCTCACTTTGGATTTCTTTTCTCACTAAAGTTTCTCACTTTTTACAAAACCTAGAGAGCTCTTGAGCTTTGAGGAAGAAGATCAAGAGAGATAATGTTATGAGAGAGAATGGTAACCATATGTGGGAAAATATCTAATATTACCCTTGTAGAGACCTAACCATGAGTTTAGATAATGGTTGGGTTAACAAATATCTAGTGTGAGACAAAACTAGTGGACTAAGTCAAAGGACCTCAAAGCTTCATGAAGCTTCATGCCATGAAACAAATTTCCAACTAATAAATGAATTACAATAAATAAATAAACCCTACATTATCTTTATCATGGTGTAACTGTCATACACCCATGTTGCATGTATCATCAACCATGACACAAAAATAAAACACAATTAATATATATTACATATATATTAAGTGTGCACATATGAGAAAAATAAATGTTTAAGTGAGCTAATATTAGTTAATGTAAATTAATATATCAAATATATATAATTATACATTAAATCATTAAATCAACACTTGATTTAATAATCCGGTTATATCTCATATGACCGACTAATATTATTTGTATCATTATATCGAATCAACACTTGATTCGACAACCCGGCTATATCACATACAACCGACCGATACAGTATCGACTTATCGAATCAACATTTGATTCGATAACCCGGCTATATCACATATAACCGATCGATACTTTATATCGCGAGAATAGAATACGGTATCACATACTCGTATTAATCTCGGTCCCGCACATATCACATATGTGCTCCTACTTTGTTTTGCCTGAGCCAGTGAAAGCTCTGTGTAGGACTCTAAGGACTCGTCAATACGCCGACAGTAAGTGATGATCACATCAAGCACCAACAAGCCGTCAGCGGTACTAGATGGACGTAACGGCTATCCGGGTATTGAACGATCAGAAGATCAGCAAGCTAGCCCGCTCCAACTCCTACAAAAGCCGGACAGTAACACTACCGTGCAGTCCGGTCTCTTCGTCTGATATGTCGCATATCCAGTATAGGGGTGGTAAACGTCAGACCCCAATAACCGATAAGTCATGCCGATGTAAGACTCATAACGGGTCGAGAAACTACTGATAACATTTATCAGTAAATCTCTGTATCAGCCCTGGCCAGGGACTTTCCTGTTATGGCCAATCGAGCACAGCGCAACATCAACCCCCAATACCGGGAGAGACAAATCCCCTCCTATCGCTCATTGCCTCCATGTGATTCGGGACTGTACCCAAAAGCCACCGTTTTGCACGTTCTCATGAACGTGGTAAGGTGGAAATCAAAGCACAGTGGGAATCACACAAGACTCTATGACGATCTCACGTCTACAGACTAACCTGTACCAGTATCACCAGAGAACTGCTATCTAACGATAGGTATAATACCAACTAGGAGTTCTCGGCGAGTCCGTTCAGTGTACCCAGTCTCTACTGAGCACCCGTATACCATCTTTGATGTCAAACACCAATGGATGTGGGATCATTCATCGCCCATCATATGGGTCAAGATCTAGTCTACTCCGGAATATCGATGCCCTGTCTCGATACACCCTCGACTAGGAACAGTTTTAGGGTGTACTTGTCGACTACCTTTGGCTCCCACTAGTATGATCTCCATCATAGTCCTGGTAGTCAAGTACATAACCTAAGGGCTCTATCAACATATGAGAGCAAGACAACATCACATATACAAGTCAATATGTTAAGATAAAGAGCAACCAGATAGCATACTATCAGGTCGAGCAAGAAAGTCCTCTCTATATATATCCAAGTATCCAGTATAATATGCATCACATGTACAATAATGGCCTCTAGGGCATACATATAACTAACAATCTTCCACTTGCACTAAGGCCAGTTGTTGTAGTATCTCATACCCAACATCCTAAAGAGTCTCTCAAATTATATCTGGGGAATGGCCTTGGTGAGTGAATCCGCCATGTTGTCCTTCATGCCAACTCTCCTGACCTCGATCTCCTGGCGATCTACTATCTCCCGGATCAGGTGATACCGTCTCAGAATATACCTGGATCGCTAATGGGACCTGGGTTCTTTGGCCAAGGTCACTGCTTTATTGTTATCGCTATACAAAGGTATTGGATGCTCAATGGATGGAACCACTCCAAGTTCAGTTTTGAACTTCTTCATCCAGACATTCTCTTTGGCAGTATCGTCGGCATCGATGTATTCAGCCTCCATCGTCGAGTCTGCCACGGTTTCCTGTTTGGAACTCTTCCAACAAACTGCCCCTCCATTGAGGGTAAAAACAAATCCCGAGTGCGAGTTAGAGTCGTCCTTATCACTTTGGAAGCTCGAATCGGTAAACGACTCCACTTGGACTTCTCCGTTACCATAGACCAAGAACATCTCTTTTGTCCTTCTCAAGTACTTGAGAATGTTCTTCACAGCTGTCCAGTGACTCTCTCCTGGATCTTCTTGATACCTACTCACTACACTCAGTGTGTATGCTACATCGGGTCTGGTACATAGCATTGCGTACATGATAGAGCCTACTGCCGAAGCATAGGGTATCGCTTGCATGCGAGCACTCTCCAAATCAGTCTTGGGAGACATCTCTTTGGAGAGAGTGAGTCCTGAGATCGTGGGTAAGAACCCACGCTTGGATTCTTCCATACTAAACCTCTTTAGTATGGTGTCAATGTACCTGGATTGGGACAATCCCAGTATCCGTTTAGATCTATCTCTATAGATCTTAATTCCCAAGATATAGGAGGCATCACCTAGATCTTTCATTGAGAATCTTTGTGATAAGAAGAGCTTGACCGAGTGCAGTATAGGAACATCATTTCCTATCAAGAGTATGTCATTCACGTACAATACGAGAAAGACAACCTTACTCTCTGCTACCTTCTTATATATGCAAGGTTCATCTACATTTTTGATGAAGTCAAACTCTTTGACTACAACATCAAAACAGATGTTCCAACTCCGCGATGCTTGCTTTAATTCGTAAATGGATTTAAGCAGCTTGCACACTTTGCCGCTACTCCCACTGTCCATGAAGCCCTCTGGCTGAGTCATGTACACGCACTCTTCTAAATCACCATTTAGAAAGGCAGTCTTAACATCCATTTGCCAGATTTCGTAGTCATGGTATGCAGCGATGACAAGCAGGATCCGGATAGACTTAAGTATAGCCACTGAAGAAAAGGTTTCATCATAGTCCACACCTGGTCGTTGACGAAAATCTTTTACAACAAGTCTAGCTTTGAAAGTCTCAACTTTTCCATTTACACCAAGTTTCTTCTTAAATATCCATTTGCTCCCAATGGGTTTTACCACTTCAGGAGCAACTTCCAAAGTCTATACTTTGTTGGTGTACATGGATTCCATCTCAGATCGCATTGTATCTAGCCATTTCACAGAGTCCCCACTCATGATGGCCTGCTCGAAGCTAGTCGGGTCATCATCTACCATGATGCAATCCTTGCTCCCACCGTCTACGAGAAAACCGTAGTATCTCTCAGGTGGATGAGGAACCCTACTAGATCAGCGGAGAGGCTGAGGTTCATTGGAAACTATCGAATCCTGCGGTTCCACTAAATCTTCAGTTGCAGTTTGTGCTGGAACTTCTTCCAGCTCTACCCCTTTGCCACTAATTTCTTTTGCAAGAAATTCCTTTTCTAAAAAGGTAGTATATTGAGAAACAAACAACTTTTGCTCCTCAGCGTGGTAGAAAAAATATCCTTATGAATTCTTTAGATATCCCACAAACTTGCAAAGAACTGATCGTGCCTCGAGCTTGTCTGGATTTTGCTTTTTGATATAGGCCGGACAACCCCATATCTTAACTCGTTTAAAATATGGTCTCATTCCTCTCCATATCTCATATAGGGTGGTAGGCACTGATTTAGATGGAATTTGATTCAATAGGTATGCTGCTGTCTCAAGCGCATAACCCCAAAAGGAAGTAGGCAACTCAATAGTACTCATCATAGAGCGCACCATATCTAATAGGGTGCGATTCCTCCGCTCTGACACACCGTTGTGCTGTGGTGTATATGGAGGAGTAAGCTGAGAGAGAATCCCATTTTCTTTTAGATAGTTCAGGAACTCCGTGCTTAAGTATTCTCCTCCCCGATCGGATCGCAGGATTTTAATACTTTTGCCCATTTGGTTCTCTACTTCGGATTTGTATTCCTTGAATTTCTCAAAAGCTTCAGACTTGTGTTTCATCAGGAACACATGTCCGTATCTTGAGAGATCGTCAGTGAATATAATGAAGTACGAAGAACCATTCCTGGCATGTGTAGACATGGGACCGCATACATCACTATGTATCAGTCCCAAGAGTTCCGTAACTCTTTCTCCATATCCACTAAACGGAGTTTTGGTCATTTTGCCTTTGAGACATGACTGGAAAGTGTCATAAGATGAAAATTCGAATGGATTCAAATATCCATCCTTATGTAATTTAGCTAGTCGTGTCGCATTGATATGACCTAGTCTACAATTCCACAAGAAGGATTCGTTCATTTCTGAACTCTTCCTCTTGTGTGTGTTTTGTACATTAAAAACTGTGGTTTGATCTAGAACGTATATGCCATTATTTAACGAGTCCGATCCAATCAACTTTTGATTCAGGAAGATATTCATAACATTATTCTGTACTACAAAATTATATCCTTCTTTACTTAATAAAGAAACCGATATAAGATTGTATATCAGGGTCGGAATGTAATAGCATTCGTTCAGAATCAATGTATTAACATTTGGTAATATAAGGTGATATTCGCCAACTGGTTTGGCTGCAACATTTGCCTCATTCCCTACTCTTACGGAATGATCATCCATTCCCAGTTCTCTACCTTTTCGTAGCCCATATAACATATTACATATGTGGGATCCTGACCCGTTACCAAATACCCAGGACGTATAATGTATTGAGAAACAGTTCTCGGTTACTAACACACCCGAAGAAGATGCATCAACATGCTCTTTCTTCGTTTGGGTGGCGTGGAAATCTGGATATTTTCCTATTTCATGTTCAGTCTTATAACAATTATAAGAATGAACGGAACCAACGTTCCCCTGCTCAGCATAAAAAGCGGGTTCGGTCAATATATCCATATTATTATCTTGATTAAGGCCTGACATGGTCGCTACCTGGAGAGAGAGAGAAGAAAACTCAGTGTATGCTCTTGCAAAGATCAGATTGGTTATTTATCTTATCTAATCGACGTCTCCCACTGCTATTCAAAAATTTTCCTTCAAACCTTCAAAAAGAAAATTTAGCCAGGATTAATTGCATTCTACAACTTCGCTAACCGTTCAACCAGGCCAGTGCCGGTACTTCTGAGGGAGGTTCTCCGTGCTTTCGCACGGACCTAATTAAAATAAACCTTATTTTCCGAGAGGCGTAGCCCCGTTGACACCTTTCTAGACACCTAATGAGTTAGCTAATTGTAAAGTACAAAATTCTCTTGGGAGCAACTTTTGCTTACAGTGGGATCGGGATCCAACTATCACATAGAAGGTATGCAATCTCATTGCAAATTTCAACACTTGAAATTCCCGAATATTTTGCCCCTAGCAACTTATGACCTTAACATGGTCAACAAATCATAAGCGCTGGCCAAGTTCAACCCGTCATTTCCTGATTGAATTAAACCCATCCGCACGACCCTTAACATGGTCAACAAAGTCATACGACTACCTTAATCCAATCGCATCACATGCTTTAGCAGATAAGCACTAATTAGCTACCGCACACTATGCCTTAACATGGTCAACAAACGTAGCACGAATACTAAGTAGTACTTATCTGAAATGACGGAGGGCTACGTCAGGTTTTTAAGAAAACCTTTTGCGTAATGAACTTAATATAGTTGTAGAAACAAGTGATTTTTTGAAAAAGGAATGTTTTTGAGGATTTTTACTAGTTTTGCTAAAGAGGTCACTCCCGGTGAAGGGATCTCGGCTCTTTCCTTATCGAATAAGGTGCAGGATATTTCACAAATACCACTATGCAAAGCAAGAACTAAAAGAAGCAATCAAAAACAAAACCGAGTTGGTTGTAGCATCTGCTAGCTTTCGCTAAAGAGGTCACTCCCGATGAAGGGATTTCGGCTCTTTCCTCATCGAATGAGGTGCTGGATATTCTACAAGGAATACCGCTATGCAAAGCAAAAACTATAGCTATCCTTTTTGAAAATATGATTCTACAACATGTTTTAGGTTTCTTTTCTTTTCATTAATCTCATTAATGAAATCCCATCATTTATTCTTTCTAAGAATCACAGAAGAAACGAAAATACAACGTACGCTTATACCATCCGCATTCGCCATAGTATCCCGTTATGCACCGTTAGGTTACTTAACTAACGGCATACCGGCACGGGACTAGCACGGGTGCAAAACATAAGCAACGTCTACTATATATCTTATATATAATGTATATCCATTCGTCTCAGAATCCATAATGATCACATCACAAAGCAGCAGAAGAAACATATGAAATATTGGATATACTAGGAGGTCCGTGTTTTATTTTGAGCCTGCATAAAACACGGATTTCACGGTTGCGATGAATTGCCAAACCCACATCCCGAGACCCCTATGAGAGCAGCAAGCAACCCTACCAATTCTAGAGTTAGGAGACCCAGACTCGACTCCTCGAGTTGGTCTCCTACTGGACTCTAGAACCCGGTTAGTTGTGCTCCCCTCCTTGGGTCTATCCTAATGCGGAAAAGTAAATAATATACAACAATGGTGACATCATCCTCAACCCGGAAGTGCCCCAATAAAAGAATATTACATACATTGAATTTTACATGAATGAAAATAAAAACTCTCATCTCACATAAAACCCCCCGGCTATTCAAAACGCGACGATCCAATATAACATATCACAGCAACACATAACATCACATGTCATCAACATAAGTAAATATGCGTATCCCAATTGTCGTTGACATATAGCAACGAAACCGGCGATACACCACATGTTACACTTACAGTCGCAGAAAAGAAAATATCAAACTACAACATTTGGAATCTATAATAACCTTAGACATCATAAACCCAAAATATCACATACTTTGGATTTCATGCCTAACTATATGAATTCCACATATTGTATCATATTCCACAAATAGCTAGACGATGTTAAACATTCCGACCAAATCAACAAACACCTAAAATTACCAAGAAAGCTCAACACTTGAGCGTAATTTAAAATTATTCAGCACATGCCACAGTACCAATGAACCAGCCGTAGAACGGTCAACCAAGGCCTCACATGTGGCACCGCTGAACCACCACAAACCCTAGGGTTTAGTGGTGGTTCTGACGGTCATATAATCAAGTTAGGGTTTAGTTCTTCTAAAGGGTCCATCGCATAACTTGCATGATATTTGAATGCTCTTTAACTACGGAAAAAATCCAACAATTGGAAAATTTTCCGGCAAGGGTTAAAATGGGTATTTGATATCTGTTCGAACTTTTTAACGCCTTCTAAAGTAACCCGAATAACTTTTAGAATTACGACTACGAAACACTCCGAGTTGCTTTTATAGTAAACTAACATCTCATGCAAATTTAGCAAAAACAAACAACACCTGAATCACCAAAACCCAGTCAGTGGAACACTGAAAAAATTTTGATGGGGGGGCTCGGATTTTGGCCGAGATTGGGGTATGTGTGTCCAGCCACTTTCTCACAGAAAAGCCTCAAATTTCTCCAGTGTTCTTGTTATATCACATACAACATTCTGTACTTGTTTGAAATTTTTTTTGACAACTTTAAAAAACGACAGAAACTGCAGTTTTGGATTTTCAAGTTTCGGAGTATTTCGGTTTCATAATCCTACACAATCCGTCTAATTCTTTAGCCAGGATGTGATACCACTGTAGGGTTCCTATGAACGGCAACAAGGTTTCGGGAGGCATCGTCCATGCCATTTTTTAAAAAATTGTCGTTTTAAAGAATCCTAAACTAGAATCATTAACTAGAGAATCATACGAAACTGAATGTAAACTACTTTACATCTAAGTGAACTAGAAATACAACATTTGTAGATCGGTCTTTCACTTCATTTTCTCCTTGTAATATTCCTTTCGCTGCGATGAAATGATCTTGCGGACTCTTGAACGGCTCCATAACAAGAAAGCAACGAACTTGCTTGAAGTCTTCGAGGCCGAAGACGATCTACGTCGAGGAGACACTAACCCAAGCTACCCTCTTCACTAATGCAGGATTAGTGAAGCAAACACCCTATACTAAAGTGCTAATCTAGTAGTGGATGATAAAGTAGGATTTTTGCTCACTTTGGATTTCTTTTCTCACTAAAGTTTCTCACTTTTTACAAAACCTAAAGAGCTCTTGAGCTTTGAGGAAGAAGATCAAGAGAGATAATGTTGTGAGAGAGAATGGCAACCATGGATGGGAAAATATCTAATATTACCCTTGTAGAGACTTAACCATGAGTTTAGATAATGGTTGGATTAATAAATATCTAGTGTGGGACAAAACTAGTGGACTAAGTCAAAGGACCTCAAAGCTTCATGCCATGTGATAAATTTCCAACTAATAAATGAATTACAATAAATAAATAAACCCTACATTATCTTTATCATGGTGCAAGTCTCATACACCCATATTGCATGTATCATCAACCATGACACAAAAATAAAACACAATTAATATATATCACATATATATTAAGTGTGCACATGTGAGAAAAATAAATGTTTAAGTGAGCTAATATTAGTTAATGTAAATTAATATATCAAATATATATAATTATACATTAAATCATTAAATCAGCACTTGATTTAATAATCCGGTTATATCTCATATGACCGACTAATATTATTTGTATCATTATATCGAATCAACACTTGATTCGACAACCCGGCTATATCACCTACAACCGACCGATACAGTATCGACTTATCGAATCAACATTTGATTCGATAACCCGGCTATATCACATATAACCGATCGATACTTTATATCGCGAGAATAGAATACGGTATCACATACTCGTATTAATCTCGGTCCCGCACATATCACATATGTGCTCCTACTTCGTTTTGCCTGAGCCAGTGAAACCTCTGTGTAGGACTCTAAAGACTCGTCAATACACCGGCAGTAGGTGATGATCACATCAAGTACCCACAGTCCGTCAGCGGTATCAGAAGATCAGCAAGCTAGCCCGCTCTAACTCCTGCAAAAGCCTGACAGTAACACTACCGTACAGTCCGGTCTCTTCGTCTGATATGTAGCATTCCAGTATAGGGGTGGTAAACGTCAGACCCCAATAACCGATAAGTCGTGCCGATATGAGACTCATAATGGGTCGAGAAACTACTGATAACACTTATCAGTAAATCTCTGTATCAGCCCTGGCCAGGGACTTTCCTGTTATGGCCAATTGAGTACAGCGCAACATCAACCCCCAATACCGGGAGAGACAAATCCCCTCCTATCGCTCATTGCCTCCATGTGATTCGGGACTGTACCCAAAAGCCACCATTTTGCACGTTCTCATGAACGTGGTAAGGTGGAAATCAAAGCACAGTAGGAATCACACAAGACTCTATGACGATCTCGGGTCTACAGACAAACCTGTACCAGTGTCACCAGAGAAATGCTATCTGACGATAGGTATAATACCAACTAGGAGTTCTCGGCGAGTCCGTTCAGTGTACCCAGTCTCCACTGAGCACCCGTATACCATTTTTGATGTCAAACACCAATGGATGTGGGATCATGCATCGCCCATCATATGGGTCAAGATGCGTACACGTTAGTCTACTCCGGAATATCGATGCCCTGTCTCGATACACTCTCGACTAGGAACAGTTTTAGGGTGTACTTGTCGACTACTTTTGGCTCCTACTAGTATGATCTCCATCATAGTCCTAGTAGTCAAGTACACAACCTAAGGGCTCTATCAACATGTGAGAGTAAGACAACACATATACAAGTCAACATGTTAAGATAAAGAGCAACCAGATAGCATACTATCATGTCGAGCAAGAAAGTCCTCTCTATATATATCCAAGCATCCACTATAATATACATCACATGTACAATAATGGCCTCTATAATTACCCAGAAAGCTCAACACTTGAGCGTAGTTTAAAATTATTCAGCACATGCCACAATACCAATGAACCAGCCGTAGAAGGGTCAACCAAGGCCTCACATGTGGCACCGCTGAACCACCACAAACCCTAGGGTTTAGTGGCGGTTCTGACGGTCACATAATCAAGTTAGGGTTTAGTTCTTCTAGAGGGTCCATCGCATAACTTGCGTGATGTTTGAATGCTCTTTAACTACGGAAAAATCCAACACTTGGAAAATTTTCCGACAAGGGTTAAAATGGGTATTTGATATCCGTTCGAAATTTTTAACACCGTCTAAAGTAACCCGAATAACTTTTAGGATTGAGACTATGAAACACTCCGAGTTGCTTTTATAGCAAACTAATATCTCATGCAAATTTAGCAAAAACAAAGAATACCTGAAACACCAAAACCCAGTCAGTGGAACACTGGAAAAATTTGGATGGGGGGGGGCTCGGATTTTGGCCGAGATTGGGGTATGTGTGGCCAGCCACTTTCTCACAGAAAAGCCTCAAATTTCTCCAGTGTTCTTGTTATATCACATACAACATTCTGTACTTGTTTGAAATTTTTTTGACAACTTTAAAAAACGGCAGAAACTGCAGTTTTGGATTTTCAAGTTTTGGAGTATTTCGGTTTCGTAATCCTACATAATACGTCTAATTCTCTAGCCAGGCTCTGATACCACTGTAGGGTTCCTATGAACGACAACAAGGTTTCGGGAGGTATCGTCCCTTCCATTTTTTAAAAAATTGCCGTTTTAAAGAACCCTAAACTAGAATCGTTAATTAAAGAATCATACGAAACTGAATGTAAACTACTTTACATCTAAGTGAACTAGAAATACAACCTTTGTAGATCGGCCCTTCACTTCATTTGCTCCTTGTATTATTCCCTTCGCTGCGATGAAATGATCTTACGGACTCTTGAATGGCTCCATGAGAAAAGAGCAACGAACTTGGTTGAAGCCTTCGAGGCCGAAAATGATCTACGTCGAGGAGACACTAACCCAAGCTACCCTCTTCACTAATGTGGGATTAGTGAAGCAAACACCCTATACTAAAGTGTTGATTTAGTAGAGGATGATGAAGTAGGATTTTTGCTCATTTTGGATTTCTTTTCTCACTAAAGTTTCTCACTTTTTACAAAACCTAGAGAGCTCTTGAGCTTTGAGGAAGAAGATCAAGAGAGATAATGTTGTGAGAGAGAATGGCAATCATGAGTGGGAAAATATCTAATATTACCCTTGTAGAGACTTAACCATGAGTTTAGATAATAGTTGGGTTAACAAATATCTAGTGTGAGACAAAACTAGTGGACTAAGTCAAAGGACCTCAAAGCTTCATGAAGCTTCATGCCATATGATAAATTTCCAACTAATAAATGAATTACAATAAATAAATAAACCCTACATTATCTTTATCATGGTGTAAGTCTCATACACCCATGTTGCATGTATCATCAACCATGACACAAAAATAAAACACAATTAATATATATCACATATGTTTTAAGTGTGCATATGTGAGAAAAATAAATGTTTAAGTGAGCTAATATTAGTTAATGTAAATTAATATATCAAATATATATAATTATACATTAAATCATTAAATCAACACTTGATTTAATAATCCGGTTATATCTCATATGACCGACTAATATTATTTGTATCATTATATCGAATCAACACTTGATTCGACAACCCGGCTATATCACATACAACCGACCGATACAGTATCGACTTATCGAATCAACATTTGATTCGATAACCCGGCTATATCACATATAACCGATCGATACTTTATATCGCGAGAATAGAATACGGTATCACATACTCGTATTAATCTCGGTCCCGCACATATCACATATGTGCTCCTACTTTGTTTTGCCTGAGCCAGTGAAAGCTCTGTGTAGGACTCTAAGGACTCGTCAATACGCCGGCAGTAAGTGATGATCACATCAAGCACCAACAAGCCGTCAGCGGTACTAGATGGACGTAACGGCTACCCGGGTATTGAACGATCAGAAGATCAGCAAGCTAGCCCGCTCCAACTCCTACAAAAGCCGGACAGTAACACTACCGTGCAGTCCGGTCTCTTCGTCTGATATGTCGCATATCCAGTATAGGGGTGGTAAACGTCAGACCCCAATAACCGATAAGTCGTGCCGATGTGAGACTTATAACGGGTCGAGAAACTACTGATAACACTTATCAGTAAATCTCTGTATCAGCCCTGGCCAGGGACTTTCCTGTTATGGCCAATCGAGCACAACGCAACATCAATCCCCAATACCGGGAGAGACGAATCCCCTCCTATCGCTCATTGCCTCCATGTAATTCGGGACTGTACCCAAAAGCCACCGTTTTGCACGTTCTCATGAACGTGGTAAGGTGGAAATCAAAGCACAGTGGGAATCACATAAGACTCTATGACGATCTCGGATCTACAGACTCACCTGTACCAGTGTCACCAGAGAACTGCTATCTAACGATAGGTATAATACCAACTAGGAGTTCTCGGCGAGTCCGTTCAGTGTACCCAGTCTCCACTGAGCACCCGTATACCATCTTTGATGTCAAACACCAATGGATGTGGGATCATCCATCGCCCATTATATGGGTCAAGATGCGTACATGCTAGTCTACTCCGGAATATCGATGCCCTATCTCGATACACCCTTGACTAGGAACAATTTTAGGGTGTACTTGTGGACTATCTTTGTCTCCCACTAGTATGATCTCCATCATAGTCCTGGGAGTCAAGTACACAACCTAAGGGCTCTATCAACATGTGAGAGTAAGACATCATCACATATACAAGTCAACATGTTAAGATAAAGAGCAACCAGATAGTATACTATCATGTCGAGCAAGAAAGTCCTCTCTATATATATCCAAGCATCCACTATAATAACATTCACGTTCAAGGCCGATGTCAAAACCAGGAGTTTACGAATGCCCAATGCGCTGAGGTTATATGTCGCTTCGATGAATACAACGGTCGACTACTCCCCTGTCGTTCCGCTCTTTTGAAGATCATCGTGGGGGTGATTTGGGAAGCACTTCCTGAATTTAACGATGCCATGCCGCTTGAAGCACTTGATGATGCCGAAGACAAGACGCACTCAGTATATCTGATGGGCTTGATCTCGAAGAGGCGGCGAGATGATCTTGTTGATATCTTGGATCAAGTCTGCCAACAGACGACGATAATCTATGCCTACCAGAGGACGGGCGATATCAGCGAGAATCCCGACGCTTGCATTCGTGAGAAAATGCACACGAAAATGGTCAGAGAACCCAGAAGCATTTTACTTGGCCTTTCTTCTGAATTCCTCAATCCATGTCCGGGATTTAGTGTTTTACCATTATAAACATTTTTTCTTTTTTCCTTTTTTTACCATGTATAAGTTCCTGGAGCATGAATAACAAAACTATCTCTTTCCCCCCTTTTTACCAATGCTCAGATGACTCCGGCGATTCTCAATGCGGCGGAGGACAAGATTGAATGTCTTCACGAGGCCCACTTGATTACTCAGCCTCTGAAGGATCGTTCGGTTCATTTACTGAGTCAGATACGAGCTCGGCGGGTCATCATGTCTACCTTCACTGATGAGCATGGCGCTAATCGATGGGGAACAACTCCTCGCGAAGACCGCTGCTTCGACATGGTAGAGAGGGCAGAGAGAGAATTGGAAAACTTTATTTATTGTTTTGTTAACCCTTGTATCTCTGATCCCACATTTGGTGATCTCTTCCCTGTAGAGTAGTATATTTTTTTCAATGAATTTTTCTTTTTATTACCTGTTGAATGTTTTCTGTTGAATGTTTCCTGTTCATCATATATTTGTACGTGTATCTCGCCCCTGTAGATAATCTATCTTGATCTCCTTGCAGGGCAGCTATGCCTTAAGAAACAGGTTCAGGTCTGCCGCCTTAGACTTTTCAACTTTATGAGCCGTGAGGGTCTCATAAAAGGTTTTCTCCCTATGAGTCGAGAGGATCCCGTAAGTGTATTTTCTCCTAAGGATTCATGATGACTCCTAAGTGCATTTTCTCTTGAGAGTCGTAAGGATCTCACAAGAGAATTTTCCCCCTTACAAGTCGAGAGGACTTGTAAGTGGTTGTTTCCCTCATTGTCGATATTCGGTTTTGGAGAGCGTGGCTCGTGAATCATATGCAATAGTCCATCTTGGACCGACTTTCAGGGCCCCACTGCTTAGGAAACATGTCCTTATCCCCATTTCCTAAGGTTTTTCCCTACGAGTCGAGAAGTTCTCCCAGGAACATTATTTTCCTTATGAGTCGAGATGAATCGAGAAGTTCTCGCAAGGGTGTCCTAACGTCATAGTTAACTCATGCGAATAGAAGTCCGTTAGGGTTTGTGGTACTAGGGTTTTTTACCCGTCTTACCGTCGCGTTGGCCGGTGTATTCCTCGATATGCAATCTTGCTGTTCGAGTAGCCCCACAACTGTCGTGTCTCAGGTCCCTTCGGGGGGTGGATAAGACATCTTCAAGTAATTTTCCAGGTGATATTACCGTCGAAAGAGCAAGCGTTAGGGATATTTCATGTCGCTTTTTACTTGAGGTTAGGCTCAGTTTGGGAGCCTCGATGAGTCATGACCACTCTGCGCTGGAGTGGGATGATCTCCGATAGTCTTTCAGATCTCATTTGAGTTGCCGTCAAGACCCTGAAGGTAGGGATCTTCCTTTGCTTCGTTTGTTGACATTGTGTCTGCAATATTGCGATGAACGTCGAGGTTGTCTCTGGATTGTCTGTGAACCGTCGAGATTTGTTACTGGGGGACTTTGCCATGGCTCCGTTTGTTGATGTTGCGTTTGCATCCTGCTGGGGGGGGATGAAGAATGCTGTTGTTGATTTTTAGGCTGTAGATGTAGCCATCGAGACTTGGAGCTAGGGACTCTGCCATGGCTCCAAGGTAGTCTCTAGGCTGTCTGTGAACCGTCGAGATTTGGAACTATGGGACTTTGCCATGGTTCCGAGGTAGTCTCTAGGCTGTCTGTGAACCATCGAGATTTGGAACTAAGGGATTTTGCCATGGCTCTGAGGTAGTCTCTAGGCTGTCTGTGAACCGTCGAGATTTTGAACTAGGGGACTTTGCCGTGGCTCCATTTTGCTGACGTCGTATCTGCTTCAGGTTGGAACGAGAAAGAACGTCATTGTTGATTTCTAGGCTGTAGATGTAGCTATTAAGATCCGGATTCCCTTTGACGAAGCTTGGTGGGACAATATGGTTCTCTTTTCGTTTGTGCCCATGGATTGTATACAAGGGTCGATGTGATCTCACTTGCAGGGCAAAAGTTTTATTTCATTTTTTATTTCTTTCCACGATGCTCTATCATTTCAGCTTTTTATATCGCGAAAATCGCGATTGCCCAATCATTTCGGCTATTTTTCGCGGTGCCCAATCATTTCGGCTTTTTTTCTTTTCTTTACTTGTTGCTTTTTATTGCGAGTTGCCCAATCATTTCGGCTATTTTTATATGCATATATTTTACTCGCTGATTTTTTTGCGAGTTGCCCTATCATTTCGGCTATTTCATATTCATTTTTGGCTCGCTGATTTTTTGCTGCGAGTATGGAACTTGAGATCTGACACCAATTTTGGCATCAGCATCGCTGCGACTGGAATATTTCTAGGAGCGAATCATCATTTTCCGTGAAAGGGCTTGGAATTTGATACCAATCTTAGGCATCAGCATCGCTACCACTAGGATATTGCCAAGAGCGAATCATCATTTGCCTTTGTCGATTCGAACAAAGGTGGCTTAGCAAACAGGGTTAGGATCCTGTCGACTAAAGCTTTTGACTTCATGAGCCGTAAGGGTCTCATAAAGGTGTTTCTCCCTACGAGTCGTGAGGATCTCGTAGGTGTGTTTTCTCGTTAGGAGACGTGAGGATTCCTAAGTGTGTGTTCTCTTATAAGTCGTAAGGATCTTATAAGAGTGTTTTCTCCTTGTAAGTCAAGAGGACTTACAAGTGTCATTCACCATATGAGGACATTCCTCGTAGTTGATGGGACTTGGTTGAGGAAACATTTATTTGTACCCGTGGATTGTATACAAGGGTCAATATTGAACCGCTTGTAGGGTAATCTGGGGAATGTGATGGCTTAAGAACAGGTTCAGATCCCTGTAACTTAAGGCTTTCGAATCCTATGAGCTGTGAGGGTCTCATAAGGGGGATTCTCCTTACGAGTCGTGAGGATCTTGTAAGTGTAATTTCTCCTTAGGAATCATGGGGATCCCTAAGTGTGTTGCTCCCTTGTGAGTCGTAAAGATCTCACGTAGATATTTTCTCCTTACAAGGTCGAGAGGACCTTGCAAGTGTGCAGGAATTTTTTTTTACGAGTCTGCGTCCTTTCGGATTTTCATGAACTTGCCGGTAGTTCTGCTGTTTTTACTCACGGAGCCCTTTCGGGTTTTCATCCGCGCCCATTTCACTTGTGGATGTACCATTTTTTTTACACGATGAAACTCTTGAGAATAGTTTCGCCGCATGCGACCCATCTGTTTGCCGGTGGGATTTGAGTTGCAGTCTTCACCGCTGGGACTTGTGGACTTGTATTCCACTATCGCCGTGTTAGAGGCGACGTTGTTAGTTTAGGAAAATTTCGGTCCGTTGTTAGTTTAAGGACATCTTGGTCCATAGCTAGTTTAAGGACGTTGCGGTCCGCTGGGATTTCGAGGTGAGGTTTCGCCGGATATTACTTATAGAGTTTGGACTCATGAAGACAGCGATCGGACACTAGTATCGTCATCCATTAACCTGAGCCGTGACTTGTTAAGCGTAGTATTTCTTAAGGAACCGGCCGTTTATTGGCCGGAAGGGTCTTTCACCATGCATATCCATGAGCAAGTAGGGCCCGCCTTGGCAGACCTTGTCTATGATGTACGGGCACTCATAGTTCGGCTCGAACTGTTTAGCACGATTGTGGATCATAGGTCTTTTTACGACTAGCACGAGTTCGCCTTGGCGGAATGTTCTCGGCCTGGCCAATCTTTGGTATGAGCGTGTCATCCTTGCTTTGTAAGCTTCTAGATTTTGCTGCGCCATGAGACGAGTTTCATCGAGGGCATCGAGCTCCTCAAGTAGAAGATGGGCATTTTCTTCATCCGTCAGCTCGTATCGAACCGCTACTCGTAGAGAGGGTAGCTCTATCTCCAAGGAAAGTACTGCTTCCGTGCCAAATACCAACGCGAATGGCATTGTATTCGTGGCCGTCTTGAACGTGGTCCGATAATCCCAGAGAGCTTCATGCAATCTCTCGTGCCAGACCTTTTTATTTCTGGACACCGTTTTCTTTATGATCTTTGTTAAGTTCTTGTTGAAAGCCTCAGCTAGACCGTTAGCTCAGAGATTATAGACCGAAGAGTATCTCCAATCTATTTTATGCTGTTGTGCGAAGCGACTGATCTTATGGCTTCTGTAGGCCGGCCCATTATCCGAGATGATCCGTCGCGGAGTGCCGAACCGGTAGATGACATGTGTCTTGAAGAAATGGAGGATGTTATCTGTCTTCACCTCTCTTAACGGTATTGTTTCTGCCCACTTAGAGAAGTAATCGGTTGTTGTTGAGCGCTGGCAACAAATGTCGCTTTCCCTTTGCCCTTGTCATTCCAAAGATCTGCCTTTGAAGAGAACGGCCTATGGCCCATCTGGTCCATTTAGGTCAATTTATCAATTAAGACCTGGAAGGTGGTCGGCTTGAAGAACATCATAAACTAGGATATAGTTGCTTGAGGATCAAGGGTCCCCACGAACATGCCCACAGCAGGAGCTTCTTCTATGCGCTGTTCACACTTTAACCATTGGTTATGCCACCGAATTGCGTATTGAACCCAGGTCTCTCCCGGCTTCACTCTGGCGTTGATTAATTCCGTGATTGGGATGCACTCTCTTGCGCTTGCGAACCGCTGTGTGAACAGTAGTTCTATCTCCGTAAATGTCTTGACAGAGTCATTTGGTAGCTCGGAGTACCATTCAAATACCATCTCCGACAAGCTGTCAACAAACTAGCGAAGCAACAGTTTGTCATCGCCCCCGGTATTACCGCACAAAGCTCTGAATTGAGAAACATGTCGGTGTGGATTGCCCGTCCCCTTATACACATGGAATTTGGGGATCGTATATTCTGGCGGGTACTTAATTTGGTCGTACCAGCCTGGATAAGGTCGTCCAGTTCTGACGACTTGGCCTGCCGCTTCGTTCGCTTGATGAGCTCGTATTTGTTGAGCTATGTAGTCATCAAGGGTAGTATTAGAGATCCTCTCCTCCCTGGCTACTGATAAAGCTGGAGGAGGGTTTGATGTCTCCCTTCTGTCGTCTTCAATGATTATTGGAGGGTCTTCGGCTGGAGGATCCGGCTGGATCATCATTCCCACCATGTCTTGGAACAGAAGCGCCATTTGTTTTATATTAGCCGTTTGTTCCGCGGCCTCTTTGTCTTTCTTTTTAAGAACCTTCCGTAGGAATTCGGTGTCGATCTTCTGCTCCTGGCGTTGTTCCGACGATGCTTCCGAGCTTTCTTCCTACCCAGTGAGTGCGACCATCCTTGTCAACATCTCCTAAAGCTTTTGTTGTTGCTCTTGAGCTTTTGTCACAGACCGTGTGAGTGGTAGATGAACCGTGGAAGTACGGCTTTCCTCTTTCCTGGAAGCCATGTACACCGTGTGTACCACCATGCCCTCAGACTTAGGGCGTTTGGGTCCACTGCCTTTGATATTTGCCGCCGGTGGTGGGAGATTCTCAGGCCTTCTCTTTTTGTGGGAGGCCGAGGTTGAGGGGGCCGTTGCAGTAGGCACCCACGCAGATGATACCTTCTGTGGTACAATGGAGGGATGGCCCTCATCTTGCCGAGCCTTCGTCTTCTTCAGCCGGCGAGAATAATCTTTATCAATCACAGAGTCTTGGACTCTCTGCCAGACTCTGTGGATCTTGGAGGACAACCGCTGAGGAGGCTGTTCCGGCTTCACCTGTGTCGTGCTTTCAGCAGGCGGAGGAGACTTCTTCAATATAGCAGTTGGAGAGTTCTTGCGCACCATCCTGAGCAGCTCGAAACTGTTCCCAGTTGGAACAGCAGCGTCAGTCTCCACCATTGGAGCTGGTGTGGTAAGTCCAGAGGGTGAACTGCCCCCAGCTTTCCTAACTCCGCTCCAATGGCGACGTCAAGCATTTTTTGTGGATAGGATTACCTTAGTTATAGAAGCGACCTTGTTATGCCCCCTGCTTTAGTGAGAGGCTGCTGTCGGTGTCAGCCTGTCGAAGACAGACATCTGCCGAGAGGGAACGGTCAATCTGTCAAAGGCAGACTTTCTGGCGGGGGAAGCATTTTTAACGACCTCGCCTGCAGCAGGAGTTGGAACGGCCTGTTTTGCGAGGACTGATCCCTTCGCAGGAGAATCTCCTTTGACGACTTCATCTACCGGAACTGGAATGGCTATCCGCTTCGGGATAACCCCTTCAGGTATCGCGGGCCACTTTGCGGGCCCACTGGAGCTTTGGCCCAGCCTATCGAAGACTGAGGCGGCAGACTTGGATGACCCGTTGAGAGGGGCCCTGGTGGTTGCGAGCCGATCAAAGACCGACTTCTTTGGAGCCTCTTGTGATGGCATTGAGGCATTGAAGCTTATTGGCGGGAGCATGGACCCAAAAATCAGTCCAGTGGTGGCCTGAGTCACCTGTTCCACCGGCATTGCAAAGATGGAGGCCACTTGGGGCCTATAAGTCACTCCTCTAGCAGGGACGGAGTGGGAGTTGCTGTTGCAATTGGTGCAGTTGGAAGCCATTGATGTTATCTTCTCTTCTGCATGGAGCAAGACACCAAATCTTAGTATCTCGAATCCAGGGGCAACCATATTAAACTGTGATTCGTTCGTGAACACGACGCACGAAGTGTGGAGTGGAAAGAGAAAAAGGCCCCATCGAGCGTGCCAGAATCTGTTTACCGCCGAAAGCCGGGAAAGATGAACGTCTTGCCTGAATTTGGGGGTAGATGCTATTTGGATTTATCCATCCACCTCTCCGAAGATGCCAAGTTGATTTATGGCACCGTGTATCGGAGGTTTAGATGGATGCGGCCGCTGTAGCGGACTTCGTCAGATTCCCCCTCATTGTGAGGGGTTTTTGATTGTGGGGGCGCTCTTCCCTGCAGGTGCAAGCCCCTGCAGTTAATTACGTTACCGTGTAGCGATAACCACTTTCTCTTGCTCCAGAAGGTCACTTCGAGTCGTGTTTGTTTGTTTTATTTTTGGTTGCCCTTGGATTGTATACGGAGATTAATTTGTGTTGTCGCCCATAGAGCGTGGATTAGTCCAAATCCGTATTTTCTTAGATTCGGGTTTAGTTTGATTTAAGGATCGCTAATCTTATTTGGGATTAAGATCAACTTAAATGTTTGTTGAGAATATGTTAGTCTAATTTTAGACTAAGATCTACTCAGCAGGATTTTTGGGATCATTCTGACCCAACAAAAGAGCATCTGGGCTCTATTGCTTTAGTTTAAGAACGTTACGGTTCATAGATCACCATTTTTGGTATGAGGGTTTAGTATAAGGATGTTGCGGTTCACAGCTAGTTTAAGGACATTACGGTCCATTGGGGTATACTTATGGGTTTGCGAGTGCATCCAAGAGTTGTTGGTTGTCAGGACCCTCCACCTCTCTGACATCGTTGAAGAATTACAACGACATGTATCCAAGGTGTGGAGAGATGTACCCTTGAACCGAACTCCAGATTGAATGGAGAGACCATGGTGGAACGAACATCATTTTAGATGCCATGTGTCAGGAGATCATTGGTCATCTTTGGAACTAAGATCGATTTGGGGAGACCTGAGTATAGGAGGACTTGGTTGATTGATGGTCAAAAGGTTTTGGCCTCAGAAGACTTGGCTAATTTGGGTTAAGGTTGGCCTCTTACAGTGTTAAACACTGATATTTTCTTGGTGCTCACGTGCTCCCACGTGAGGCTCTAAAGCAGTGTTAAACACTGCAATTTGGAGCGCTCACGTGTGGCACGTGAGGCACCCAAAAATTGGGCATTGCTTCTTTGGGTTTATTCCCTTTTCTTTCATCAGTGCTAAGCACTATTGGGGGTCACGTGGGATCACGTGAGGCGCCCCAAAAATGGGAAATATCTGAATTTATTTCCCTTTTCCTTTTACAAGTGCTAAGCACTATTAGGGGGTCACGTGGAATCACGTGATTCGATCTCTGTCATTCCTTTTTGTTCCTCAGAGGTACTCACGTGGGAACACGTGATCTATTGTTATAGCGTTATACGCTAATCGTTTCTTTTATATGCATGGAGATCTTGATCTGAGCTTGGATTGTTTTATAAGAATTAAATTTTTATGCAGGGTTAAACCCTAGTTTTATCAGAGGAATTAAATTCCTATATCTTTTAGAAGAATTAAATTCTTCAAACTTAGTTCTTTCCTATATGTTTTGGGACTGCATAACAGAATCTCCCCGATGAGAATTAAATTCTCAACTTGTGGGGAGATCTGCTTCTGCAGACCTCAACCAGAGAAAGAACTAAGTTATTTTTTGGAAGAGTTAAACTCTTGTAATAGGAGATAAAATGATCTCTAGGTCTTTTTTCTTACCTAGGGTTTCTTTTCTTCGAAGAGAACTCTTCTTCTTCTTTTTTTGTTTTTTTGAATCTTATGGGGGGAGGGGTTCCTCTGTGCCAGACTTGAAGTCTTGGGTCCTTTATATAATAGAGGCAAGTTTGTTGATTTAGTTAAGAAAATCTCTCATTGAGAGATTTTTTAATTGATTTGGGGATTTTATCCGTCGTTGGATTTTTGATCCAAGGACTTTTGTTTTACAGAAGATATTTTCTTGTTTTTAACAAGATTGAGAAAATATTTTCCATACAGAGTTTATTCTGTAGCTTGGTAATTTTTAATCACCATTGGATTTTTAATTCAATGGTGCTCTGTTTTACAGAGCGTAATTTTTCTTGTTTAGAAAGATTGGGGAAATATTTTCCCATACAGAGCTTATTCTGTAGCTTGGTAATTTTTAATCACCATTGGATTTTTAATTCAACGGTGCTCTGTTTTACAGAGCGTAATCTTTCTTGTTTAGAAAGATTGGGAAATATTTTCCCATACAGAGCTTATTCTGTTGTTTGGTGATTTTTTAATCACCGTTGGATCTTTAATCCAACGGTGCTCTATTTCACAGAGCGTAATCTTTCTTGTTTAGAAAAATTAGGAAAATATTTTTCCATACAGAGCTTATTCTGTAGTTTGGTGATTTTTAATCACCATTAGATCTTTAATCCAACGGTGCTCTGTTTTACAGAGCATAATCTTTCTTGTTTAGAAAGATCTAAGGAAATATTTTCCAAAAAGTGTTTTGATCTCTCTTATTTAGAATTTAATTCTATCGGCTCAGATGGTATTAAGAACCCTCATGTGTAGCACGTGACCCCTATGGTATTAAACTGGTTTGCTTATATGCAGCAGTCCCAGAGAAAGGCATCACGTGTTGGCACGTGAGCTAATGTTTAGGAATGTCATGTGTAGCACGTGACCCCCACGAAGTTAAGCTCAACAAAGAGCATCACGTGCTGACACATGAGCTTCTTTGGCTTGTTATTTGTTTTAAGAAGGCGCCTATATACTTTGTATATAGATGCTCACGTACCTGCTCGTGAGGCTTAATTTCAGCCTTATTTGTTAAGCGCAATGCCTATAATCTTTGCTCCAAGGAGCATCACGTGTGGGCATGTGATACTCCATTTGGGGAATTTTTCCCATTGCTTTTTATTCATTATTTATTTTTTATAAGGGAACACACACAGTTTACATGGCTTCCGGAAAAGAGGAGAGCCGTGCTTCTGTGAGTCATAGGCCGCAAACTCGGCCGTTAACAAAAGCTCAGGAGCAGCAACAAAACTCCAGGAGATGCTGACGAAAATGGCAGCACTCACAGGGCAGAAAGAAAGCTCGGAAGCAGCGTCTGAACAGCTCCAGGAGCAGGAGACTGATACAGAGTTCTTGCGAAGGGTGCTGGAAAGGAAGGATAAGGAGGCTACGGAACAAGCGGCTAATATAAAACAGATGGCGCTCCTTTTCCAAGACATGGTTGGAATGATGATCCAATCAGAACCTCCAGCCGAAGATCCACCGATAATCATCGATGACGATCGAGGAGAAACATCAAACCCTCTTCCGGCCTTATCAGCAGCCAAGGAGGAAACGATCTCCAAAGCTGCCCTTGATGATTACATAGTTCAGCAAATACGAGCTCATCAGGTAAACGAAGCGGCTGGCCAAGTCTTCAGAACCAGGCGACCTTACCCAGGCTGGTACGATCAAATCAAGTACCCGCCGGGATATACGATCCCCAAGTTCCATGTATACAAGGGGACGACAACCGTATCAACACGTCGCTCAGTTTAGAGCTTTGTGCGGCAATATTGGAGGCGATGACAAATTCCTATTTCGCCAGTTCGTTGGCAGCTTGTCGGAGACGACATTTGAATGGTACTCGGAGCTCCCAAATGACTCCGTCAAAACATTCACAGAAATGGATCTACAGTTCACACAGTGGTTCGCAAGCGCAAGCGAACACACTCTGATCACGGCATTAATCAATGGCATGGTGAAGCCAGGAGAGACCTGGGTTCAATACGCAATTCGGTGGCGGAACCTATGGTCAAAATGTAAACAACGCATCGAAGAGGCTCCTGCCGTAGGCATGTTCATAGGGACTGTTTACCGCCGAAAGACACGACCGAGACGTTGGGACGTCTGGCCTGAATTTTGGGGGCAGATGCTATTTAGGTTTATCCTTCCACCTCTTTGAAGATGCCAAGTTGATTTATGGCACCGCGTATCAGAGGTTTAGACAGATGCGACTGTTGTAGCAGACTTCATCAGATTCCCCCTCGTATACGAAGGGTTTTGATTGTGGGGACTCTCTTCGTTGCAGGCGCAAGCCCCTGCAGTTAATTACGCTACCGCGTCGCGGTAACCACTTTCTCCTTCTCTAGGAGGTCACTTCATGTCGTGTGTGTTTGTTTTGTTCTTGGTTGCCTGTGGATTGTATATGGAGACTAATTTATGTTGTCGCCCGTAGGGCGTGCATTAGTCCAAATCCGTATTTTCTTAGATTTGGGTTTGGGTTGGTTTAAGGATCGTTAATCTTGTTTTAGATTAAAATCAACTCAAACGTTTGTTAAGGATACGTTAGTCTAATTTTAGACTAAGATCTGCTTAACAGGAGTTTAGGATCATTTAGATCCAACAAAAGAGCATGTGGGCTCTATTGTTTTAGTTTAGGGACATTGCGGTCCATTGGATTTAAGGACATCATAGTCCATGTGAGTTTAAGGACATCATAGTCCATAGTTTAAAGACGTCATAGTCTAGTTTAAAGACATCACAGTCTGTAAGGTTTAAGGACATCATAGTCCATGAGTTTAAAGACCTCATAGTCCATAGAGTTTAGTTTAGGGACATTGCGGTCCACAGATCACCATTTTTTGAGGTGAGGGTTTAGTTTAAGGACGTTGCGGTCCATAGTTAGTTTAAAGACATTACGGTCTGTAGTGCTTTAGTTTGACAGTTTGGGGGGTGCGCCAAAAGTTATTGGTTATTGGGACCCTCCATCTCTCTGAAGACGTTGGGGAATTACAACGACATGTATCAGAGGTGTGGAGAGATGTACCCTCGAACCAATGTCCCAATTGGGGGGAAATGGGAGGAACATCAGTTTAGATGCCATCAGTTAGGAGCTCATTAGCTGTCTTTGGAACTTAGATCGATTTTGGAGACCCTGAGAATGAGGAGCTCAATGATGGTCCTCGGGAAATTTGATCTGTGTTTGGTCAATATTAGCCTTTCATAGTGTTATGCTTAGCGCTCATGTGCTCCCACGTGAGGTGCTTGAAGTAGTGTTCGCCACTAACAATGTGAGGCGCTCTTATGGGGTCACGTGAGGCGCTTGAAATAGTGTTAAACACTAAAAATTTGAGGCGCTGTTTCTTTGGGTCTATTATCTTGTTCTTTCCTGAGCGCTAAGCGCTATCGGGTCACGTGGGATCACGTGGGGCGCCAAAAATGGAAACTGCCTTTGATTTATTCCCTATTTGCTTTGTAAGTGCTAAGCACTACTTTGGGGTCACGTGAGCCAATCTCGGTTATCCTCTTTTGCTCATCAAAAGTACTCACGTGGGAACACGTGATCGGCTGTTATTATGTTGGATGCCAATCCTTTTACGTGCATGGAGATCCTTAGTTTCGGGACTTTCAAACTCAGTGTTTTGTAAGAATTAAATTCTTAGGACTTAGCTTTTCTCTTAGGTTCTCAACTTATGAGGAAATCTTCTTCTGTAGATCTTTCACCATAAGGAAGAACTGAGTTCTTATATGAAGGGTTAAATCCTTATTTTATCAGAGAAATTAAATTCCTATATACTTTTTAGGAGAATTAAATTCTCTGAACTTAGATCTTCCCCTAGATTTTGGATTTGCATGGCAGAATCTTCCTGATGAGAATTAAATTCTCAACTTGTGGGAAGATCTACTTCTGCAGATCTCAACCAGAGGAAGAACTATGTTCTTTTTAGAAGAGTTAAACTCTTATGGAGGTGAAAAGAGGATGAGATATTCTCTTTGTATTTTGTTCCTTCTCTTACCTAGAGTTTCTTTTTCTCTTTTTCTCCCTTTCTTTCTGCTCTTTTTCTCCTTCTCTTTCTATATCTTCCTTCCCCCTTTTTCTTTGTGTCTCCTGGCTCCTATTTATAGGAGAAAGAAAAAATCAATTTGTTTTGAAAATATTTTATTGAGAGACTTTGATTGATTTTGTAACCAACTAAAATGATCTTTTAGATCAATCGGTGAATTTTATTTACCGTTGGATTTTTCAATCCAAGGACTTCTGTTTTACAGAAGATATTTTCTCACAAGATTAGGAAAAATATTTCCCTATACAGAATCTTCTTCTGTAAATTGGTGATTTTTTATCACCATTGGATTTTTAATCCAACGGTGCTCTGCTTTACAGAACGCAATTTTTCTTGTTTAGAAAGATCTAAGGAAGTATTTTCCAAATAGGGCTTTGATCCCTTTTATTTTAGAATTTAATTCTATTGGTTCAGACGGCATATGAGCCCATCACTTGTAGCACGTGACCCCTCAAAGTTAAGCACATCAAAGAGCGTCACGTGCTATCACGTGACTTTTTCCTGGCCAATTGTTTGTTTTAAGAAGGCGCCTATATACTTTGTATTTAGAAGGTCACGTGTCTGCACGTGAGGCTTAGTTTTAGCCTCAATTTCAGCCTTGCTTTATCCAGCGTAGTGCCTATCACGTGTGGGCACGTAATGCTCCGTCTGGGGACTTTTCCCGTTGCTTTTATATATTTTTTATTCAGTTTCCATGAGGGAACAAATGCCCCCTGATTGATTCTAAGATTTCGGATCGTGTTTTGAAATGTATAATCACAACCAAAGAATTTATAACCGCAATCAATTAACGGTGTCGATGTAGCTCGTTAATGAATACGGATCGTCTACTGAGATGCGTGTACTTATTCGATCTTGCTTTAGATGAGTCGAAATGAAAATATAAAAGAAAATTCAAGAAAATAATTCGAGATTTAATCGAGTTGTCATTTCAAGAAAATCAAGAATATATTCAAGAATTAGAAATCAAGAAAGTGTCCAATATCAATTTGAATTATCAAGAATATAAAGAATAGCTTATAGGAATCGATTGAATTAGTAGCAATGATGAATCTAACAATGACCTATCTTATCTATTGATGAATTGTAGTTAGGACGATAGTGATGAGTGAAGATTAGGGATCTATTGAAGTAACTAGGATTTCTCCTTCTCTATCTTTTGTCTTTTCATTGATCATCATTCGGATTTAGCCTTTAGCAAAGAGAATTATCAATCATTTGATCCCTAATTTGCAACGAAATTAGCAAGAATGTGATCTCGATCCAAATTAGATCATTGATAATTCTTTTTCCTAAAATTCATAAATCTCATAAGACTTAAGATTAGTATTAGGATTTTATCATCACTAGATCTACCGATTCTCTCGATTCCTTTACAAGCGGAGATTTCACTCACACATTATGAAAATAATAGAATCAAGAATTAGAAATTT
This sequence comes from Agapanthus africanus, assembly GCA_030015575.1. Classification (NCBI taxonomy): domain Eukaryota; kingdom Viridiplantae; phylum Streptophyta; class Magnoliopsida; order Asparagales; family Amaryllidaceae; genus Agapanthus; species Agapanthus africanus. The sequence continues at coordinate 504,384,274 of JASDDO010000001.1, read as the reverse complement.
CATAATGCAAGGATTTAAAGAAAGCAAGACTAATAGTAATGATCACCTTTATTAAATCTTCTTCAAATTTACACAATTCCTCAATTCTTCAAATTTACATAATTCCTCAATTCGAGATACAAGACTAAGCTCTCGATCGCTCCGTTGAAGAGGTGAATTTGTCGTAGATCTTTGCGTGGCTCAATCGCCGTGAGACGTGGATCGTCGCGGATCTCTTACTCTTGATGACGATCGGCGTTGCGATAAAGGATCTTTGAAGTAGTTGCTTGATGAATTCTCAATGGATCTTGATTTGGAATTAGATCTTGAATTGATTTAGATTTGTAACTAGAATTTTACCACCATCAACCAACAACCTTTTTCCATTAGATCTAGATCCCCTTTTATAGATCTCAAATTAAGCTTCCCTCATAAGCTAGGTTGTTAGAGAGAGCCTTCCAGAATAAGCTAGGTTGTTAAAGAGAGACTTCTAGAATGAGGTTGTTACAACGAGCCTTCTAGAAGAAGGTTGTTATGCAGAGCTTTTCAGAAGAAGCCACATGGTAATTAAGCGTCTCAAGTAAGCAAAGTTGTTGAGATGAAGCTTCTGGAGAGACGACGTCACTTGATGCCCTAACTCGGCCGCGGAACCGCGGCAACTCGGCCAACTCGGCCGCGGTTCCACGGCCATTTGATGAGATCGCTGCTTCATATTTCTGGGATAGTCTGATGTTGGTCTTTGGATGTTCTTTTGATATTTGGAATCATTTAATCTCTTCTGAATCTCTTCCAGATTTTAAGTTTTTGACTTGCTGCGTTTTATCGGTAATTTTGCGATTCCAGTTCTTTGACCTGAATAATTTTCTGCACAACATCTCGATGAAATATTTTGAGATATACAATGTCATGCGTGAAGTAATAAACACACAATTTCCTTTAAAGAATGTTGAATATATATATAACACGGGTATTTGGAATTTTGCAGATGAATTTGTAATCCGTGTTATATTTAAAGTAAACACCTTTAGATGATTAGAATAATGAGGAAATTGATGTGTTATAGAATGCAATATTTTTGACTGAACAAATTCCCCCAAACTTAATTTTGATCATCTCGAGCAAACATCTTATATTCAAGAGAAGGAGAATATTTTATTAAGAAAAAGAAAAACTAACTAGCACACTTTTGTAGGCAAACACGATTGCACTGAGCATGTGCAACAAACCTTTAAACCTATAGGTGTCCCTAGTAGGAGGAGTGTTGTTTCCTGAGGGTTTTCAGCGGATTGCACCCACAAAATCCTATAATAAAAGGAAGACTGTGAAATCTACATATAAGGATAAGAATTGTAAAAGAAAGACTTTGAAAATCAGAGATTCCAACTATACTAGCTTTTCGGTTGTCAAGAGCCTTATCTTAATAGTCATGAAAAGATATTAGAAATCACATCATCTCTCAATAAAACATCGTCTTTATTCTGTTAGTTATATGTATGCCCTAGAGGCCATTACTGTACATAGGATGTATATTGTAGTGGATGCTGGGACATATATAGGGAGGACTTTCTTGCTCGACATGATAGTATGCTATCTGGTTACTCTTTACCTTAACGTGTACACTGATTGTCTCTCTGTTGCATGTTGGTAAAGCCCTTAGGATGTGTACTTGACTACCTGGACTATGATACGGATCATACTAGTGGGGACATGGCAGTCCATAAGTACATCCTTCAAGGTCCCTAGTCGTGGGTGTATCGAGACGGGGCATCGATATACCAGAGTAGACTGGCGTATACCTTCTCGACCCATACAGATGGGCGATGGATGATCCCATATCCATTGGTGTTTGACATCAGAGATGATATACGGGTGCTCAGTGGAGACTGGGTACACTGGACGGACTCGCCGAGAACTCCCAGATGGTATTATACCTTACGTCAGATGGCAGTTCTCTGGTGACACTGGTACAGAGTAGTCTGTTGACCCGAGATCTTCATAGAGTCTTGTGTGGTTCCCACTGTGCTTTGATTTCCACCTTACCACGTCCAAGAGGGCGTGCAAAACGGTGGTTTTTGGGTACAGTCCCGAATCACATGGAGGCAATGAGCGATAGGAGGGGATTCGTCTCTCCCGGTATAGAGAGTTGATGTTGCGCCGTGTTCGATTGGCTATAACCGGAAATCTCTGGCCAGGGTTGCTGAGATTTACTGGTAAGTGTTACCAGTAGTTTCTCGAACTGTTATAGACCTCATATCGACACGACCTATCGAGCTGTTGGGGTCTGACGTTTACCACCCCTAGGCGAGATATGCGACATATCAGACGACGAGACCGGACTGTACGGTAAGTGTTACTGGTTGGATTCACAGGAGTATGAGCGGGCTTGCTCGTCGATCTTCTGATCGCTCAATACCCGGGTGGCCGTTACGTTTAGCAGACCGCTTGCGGCTTGTGGGTGTTTGATATGATCATCACCTGCTGCCGGCGTATTGACGAGTCTTTAGAGTCCTACACAGAGGTTTCCTGGCTCAAGCGAAACGAAATAGGAGCGCATATGAGATATGTGCGGGATCGAGAATAATGCGTGTATGTGATACCGTATTCCGTTCTCGCGATGAATGTATCGAATGGTTGTATGTGATATAACCTAGTTATCGAATCAACGATTGATTCGATAAGCCGATACATTGGATATTAGTCGGTTATATGCGATATGACCGGATCGTTAAATCAAGCGTTGATTTAATGATTTAATGCATAATTATATATTTGATATATTACTTTGCATTAACTAGTAATGGTTCATTTAAATGGATTTTCTCACTTGTTGTGCACATTGTATATGTGATATATTTTTTGTGCATTTGATTGTATCATGTTTGATGATACATGTTAGTTTGGGTGTATGTTTGGTTTAAACCATGGTTGGTTAATGGTTAGGGTTTCACTTGATTTATTTGCTTATTTATTTATTTATTCATTCATTTTGGCAAAGGGAAAAATGGTGGCTTTCTTTGTTTGCTTGTTGAAGCTTCTTGAAGCTTTGAACAAGTCCACCATCTTTGTCTCATGCTTAACCCTAACCATTCAACCTAACCATGATTTATTCTCTACACCTAACTATGGTTACCATTATGATAAGTATCATATTATTTCTTATTTGAGAAAAACTTATCATAATATTATCCTCTTCTTCTTCTTCTTCTTCAAGAAGAAAAACAAGCTTCCATCAATGGTGATTTGATGAAAAGAGTGAGAAATCCAATTCTAAAGTGAACCCACTTCCTATTTCTTCATCCTCTACCACTTGCCAAGTAGTATAGGGTATTTTCTTCATAAGTTTCATGACTTGGTGAAGTGGGAGCTTGATCTTGTGATGCTTCGACGTAGATCATCTTCGGCATCGTAGTCGATGACCTAGCCCGCCTATTTCTCCGATGAAGCCGACACTAGAGTCCAAGATCCGATTTGTACAGCGGAGGGACGTCTACACGGAGCTATGGAGGTGGAGGACCGGATCTACAAAGGTTGTATTTCCGTTCACTTAGTTAAGTTGTTAACTAGTTGCTTGTTTCGCCTAAAATTCTAGTTAACGATCCGTATTAGGGTTTCTCGGCACTTGTAAAATTTGAAATTGGTATGGTTGATGCCTTGTGAGACCTCATTAGTGTGCCTAGGAACCCTACATATTCTTCATTCCTATCTTTCTTCCAAACACCGATCATATACCCCTACGTGTTTAAAGGACATCCCTACACTCGGAGAATTCAATTCAATCTATCATACTCTTGTCCATCTACCTCACTACTTTTTAATCGGTGAAAATTTAGATGGATTTGCTCACACATTTTTCATGCGACCGTTAATACTTCTTGACGTACTAACCGACCGATTACTAAATGTGCTCACAGGTTAGGGGTAAATCATATTTTCCTCGTCTTGCAACACCCAAGTCTTAGCAGTGACTCCCAAACCAGTTGGTCTAAGGCACTAGGTGATGAAGCACCTTCGCTATATTTTTTTATTGCTGCCTTGGTGATTACAAAACCGGTGTTCATTTTTCTACACCATTTTATATATTTTCTTCATTTATAATTTCCTTCATACTTTGGCTTTTTAGATAAGAGCATTTCAAGGTATCCTCTACTATCCCAAGTTTCAAGACGTGTGTAAGTGCGTATAATAGGGTATCAACATTCAAATGTTTGGCTTTCAGAATAGGAACTTTTTTTCAGACTTATTTTTATCCTTAGATTAGTGACTTCTTTCATCTTACTAACTCTTGGGACAACGGCTCATAACTATTTATTACTAGTTTCGTTTAAGAAAACTTCTAATTTTCTTGGTTTTCTTAAATTTTTCCAATCTTTTAGATGTAATTTTTTACTTTCTAACCTTTTATTATTTTATTTATGTACACATTTTTTTTATTATATGTTTTGTTCTTATGCAAAGTATGATGCAAAGTGATGCGTAAATAAGCACAAACCTCTCCCAAACTTGTTTACAACTGTGTCATCACTGTTGCCATCTGTTAAATCTCAGAAACCTGTAAGCTTGGGAGAAAAATTTATTAGCGGGGACAAGAATAAGTGAACGTGAAAATCCTCCTCCAAACTTATTTTTGGCTCACAATTTTGAGGACAACTTTTATTTTCAAGAGCCAAAAATACACCCCCCCCCAAACTTGAGTTAAACAATATTAAGCATTTTAAGAGGGGGTAAAGTTATTTGGTCAATATAAGGCTTTACAAAGACCAAAATTAATACCAACCATTCGAAGATTTGATCAATGTAACGTATAGGTCGATGAAAGAACGTGTTGTATAGAGTCAAGAAGAAGTGGGGAGGAAATAAGTGGGGTGATGGAAAGGGTTTGAGTTTTAAATTATAGAAATGAAAGAATGAGAATGAATGACAGTGAGAATGTGAATGATTAGGAATGAGTTGAGCATTTGCATTCTCGTATCTTAGAAGAAGGAGTGGTGACGATTCAAGTTCTATAGGTGGAGGTTGATTAATTACAAAATCCGTATTGTTTAGGAGTGCAAGTTCGTCAGCAAAAAGTTCTTCAAAACATTCATCGATGGTGTGATTGAACATTTTGCTGTCAATAAATTTTGTACCAGAATTTACCATACTTGATTTTTTAAAATTTATGGAGGTAGAAGACTCGAAAAACTCATCTATCTCATTTTCTAAAGTATCTAAATCAAACTGGCTTTCTGGAATTATCGAACTTGAATTACCGGATTGTGATTTATCAACACTCACTGAAACTATAGGAAGAATAGAAGAACCTGAGAAAGTAAAAGGTGAAATGGGTAAACGAATTGGTGTATCGAGGATCGCTAAGCCAGATGTGGGAGATGTAGGCTAAATTTCGGTCTGCTGTTCGGTTATGCAATTATCATCAATATCAAGGCACGTATGAGGCTCGGGAAGAATAGGTAAAGGCTCGAGATGATGACCACATAGGAGTGAAAGGTCCTGATGAATTGGTGGGACAAACTCATCCAAAATTTTGGATACATCAATCAATATATCCCTAACGTCAATTTCCTCATTCAAGTGAAGGTTAGAATTCTCAAACACCTCATCAAAAGTATAGTTCCAGACGGATTCCAAATCAACCTATTGAAGAGTGGGACCTCCCCATCTACGTGGAAAAAGTCTGGAAGAGGGCCTGGAACATCACTTATGTAATACGCAATTCCCGACGTTTCTCTCCTCCTTCCGTGCTTGCGGCTGGTAAGAACTTTCGCGCTTTCAATCAATTTTGGTTCAAGAGTGGAAGTGTAGAAATCATAAGGATTTGGCATGGTTTCACTTGAAATGGACCCTTCACAATCGGGTAAATCAAACACTGCAAAATCACATAACTTCTCATACATTCCATCTTCAATTGATGAATCATTTGGGGTACTCGATGAATCTGTGAAACTGGAGTTGTGGATTTCAGTTTGGAATGGGAAGGTTTGATTAGGAAGGGTGTGCAGTTCTCTTTCACTACCCAAATTCTCACTTTGTTTTATGGCCGTATTAGATATTGAAAAGTTTTTAGCTGGTTCGGAACTAGTTGCTCTTTCATATTTAGCCATGCTTCCCTTCCATTCCTCTCTGATGCGGTTCAACATCACTATATCTTCTTCTAATTTCCGCTCAAGACTAGACTTGGGTTGACAAGGGGTTTCAGGACAAGATTGAAATTCTTGTAGATAGGTAAAACTCCCAAATGATTGGTTAGAATGAGTGTCTAGGGAAGGTGTAAAAGTCGGATAGGATTGATAGGAATTGAATGGTTGTGAAAATTGGGTAGGAGTAGGATCAACATTATGATAAGAAATATATTGATATTGGTTGGTTGGTTGTCTATTTTCAATAGACATCATATATGCCACAAATCGATTATGAAATTCTTCTTTGGAAAGTGGTGGTGATGGTTGATATTGGTCCGGATTGAAACTTTGGCCTTTAGCCCTAGCTATATGCTCAGCAATGGACATGCGTCTAGGGGCATCCTCACTCGGAGTATCAATTGAAACAGATGCAGAATTAGGATACGGTTGGTAAGACCTGAACTGAGGTGGCCAACTATTTCTACCCGCTTGTTCTATCCGATCTCTTAAAGACATGGGAGAGTCGGATGGTATACCGAAGCTATTACGAAAACAAGAAATATCTGGTTGTGGATAGCAAATCTCGGCAAGAGTTCTTCTGTTTGGGTCACCCATTATAAGAAGAGAAGAGAAAAGGGTAAAAAGAAGAGAAAATAATTGGGTTGTTTTGGAAAAAGTCGGATTTATGAAAATTCACACAAAAATGCACAAGCAACCCTATATCTAATGGTCACCTAGGTCAAGTCACTAGACCGCTCCTAGACTTCCAGAAGACAAATTGCAGGATAAATCCTCTACTGCCTTTTTATCCCTTCTATGGCTAGGTAAGTGCCAGGTATGTGGGATGTTCTCCACTACGTAAGTAGTGGGCCTAATTAAGTAACCACTTGCCTTAGACATACTTGCCTTAGACACCACAAAAGAAATGCGGATAAGCAATAGATTACCCACGACCTTCTTCTGTTCTAATTGAGCGCGACGGTCCTTAGAGTCTTGTCAAGATATTTTTTAGTTAATGAGGGTGATGCAGATGCTAGTTTTGTGATTTCCGGGGCTTAGGAAGGGTAATGAAATCCCTACCTAATATGAATTTGGTCTTTGCCCCTTAATTTCCGTATTAAAATATGCACAAACAACCAATTTCAAGAAACGCAACAAGATTTTTTTAAGCGTTGCGAATTTTTGCAAAGAATCCTGCAGAAAAGTTGTTAGTGGACAAGATCAGAGCAGAGAGGAGAGAGCATAGAATATACCACAGAAGTTTGGAACACTGAAACGCCTAAACGGCGGCGAAACCTCCGCAAAAACCTGCCATTATCCGCGGATCCACGATTCTATGGGGGAATTAGGGTTTCAAAATTTTTCTGTAGCTTCTTGTACTCCTCTGGAATTTGTAGATCTTCTCTGAATATTGATCTCACTGCTATAATGATTCAAGATTCCCTCGCAAAAATTCAAACACTAATCGTTAAGCACTTGAAGCGATTCTTGAATTAAAATTTAATGGAATAATAATTTTTCAACTCAAATTGCAAAAACGAACAAATTACACACGCATCCCTGGCAACGGCGCCATTTGATTGATCTTATTTCTTGTGATTGATTCGAATGAAAAGAAAAGTGTTATCACAACCAAAGAATTTATAACCGCAATCAATAACGGTGTCGATATAGTTTCGTTAATGAGAACGGATCGTCCACTGAGATGCAAGTATTTATTCGATCTTGCTTTAGGTGAGTCGAAAGAAAATAGTAAAGAAAAGAAAATTCAAGAAAATGAGATTTCAAGATTTAATTGAGTTGTCATTTCAAGAAAATCAAGAAAGAGTTTAAGATTTCATAATCAAGAAATTGTCCAAATTCAAGTTTAGTTATCAAGAAAATGAACAGAAGCTTGTATGAATCAATAGGAATTCGTAGCAATGATGAATACTAAAAATTACTAATCTTATCTATTGATGAATTATAGTTAGAACGATGGCGATGAATGAAGATTAGGGATCTATTGAAGAAACTAGGGTTTCTCCTTCACTATCCCTAATCTTCATTCATCACCATTATCTTAGCTACAATTCATCAATAGATAAGATAAGTTATTGTTAGATTCATTATTGCTACTAATTTGATCGAATCCTACAAGCTATTCTTCATATTCTTGATAATTCAAATTGATATTGGACACTTTCTTGATTTCTAATTCTTGAATATATTCTTGATTTTTTTGAAATGACAACTCAATTAAATCTCGAATTACTTTCTTGAATTTTCTTTTATATTTTCATTTCGACTCATCTAAAGCAAGATCAAATAAGTACACGTATCTCAATGGACGATCCGTATTCATTAACGAGCTACATCGACACTGTTAATTGATTGCGGTTATAAATTCTTTGGTTGTGATTACATTTCAAAACACGATCCGAAATTTCAGAATCAATCAAATGGCTCTCGATCGCTCTGTTGAAGAGGTGAATTTGTCGTCGATCTTTGCGTGGCTCGATCGCTGTGAGACGTGGATCGTCGCGGATCTCTTGCTCTTGATGACGATCGGCGTTGCGATAAAGGATCTTTGAAGTAGTTGCTTGATGAATTCTCAATGGATCTTGATTTGGAATTAGATCTTGAATTGATTTGGATTTGTAACTAGAATTTTACCACCATCAACCAACAACCTTTTTCCATTAGATCTAGATCCCGTTTTATAGATCTCAAATTAAGCTTCAATCATAAGCTAAGTTGTTAGAGAGAGACTTCTAGAATAAGCTAGGTTACTAGAGAGAGCCTTCTAGAATGAGGTTGTAACAAGGAGCCTTCTAGAAGAAGGTTGTTATGCAGAGCCTTCCAGAAGAAGCCATATGGTAATTAAGCGTCTCAAGTAAACATGGTTGTTAAGATGAAGCTTCTGGAAAGACGACGTCACTTGATGTCCTAACTCGGCCGCGGAACCGCGGCAACTCGGCCAACTCGGCCGCGGTTCCGTAGCCATTTGATGAGATCGCTGCTTCATGTTTCTGGGATAGTCTGATGTTGGTCTTTGGATGTTCTTTTGATGTCTGGAATCATTTAATCTCTTCTGAATCTCTGCCAGATTTTAAGTCTTTGACTTGCTGCGTTTTATCGGCAGTTTTACGATTCCGGTTCTTTGACCTGAATAATTTTCTGCACAACATCTCGATGAAATATTTTAAGATATACAATATCATGCGTGAAGTAATAAACACACAATTTCCTTTAAAGAATGTTGAATATATATATATATATATATATATATATATATATATATATATATAACACGGGGTATCTGGAATTTTGCAGATGAATTTGTAATCCGTGTTATATTTACAGTAAACACCCTTAGATGGTTAGAATAATGAGGAAATTGATGTGTTACAGAATGCAATATTTTTGACTGAACACCCCCACAGCGTTGTTCTCATGTGGCTTGTACGTGAGTGCAACGCTGTCGCTTCTACAGCCGTTGGATTGTCTAAGGGAATTGGGGGTGAACCGCCCTTGTCACGTCTTATAAATGCAAGGGTTTGGTTCCATAGGCAACCACTGTTTCTTTCATCTTCTTCCTTTTTTGTTTTCTTTGAGAATTTAATTCTCCTCCTCAGAGCTTTGTTCTCTGCCATTGCAATTCCAGAGTTAAACTCTGTCAAAAGAAACCCTTTTTGGTAAAGATCTTGCATATCGGAAAGAACTTTCTTCTTGAACAAAAATTCTGGATTTTAAATCCATTATGAGAGCTTTGCTCTCCTCTGAAACCCGTCTCTTAGAGATCCAAAGATGTGATCTTTGAGCAATAAACCTTCATATCTCGGGCACTCCCCTCCGATTCTTTTTGAGGCTTCATGGGATTTTGTTTCTCATATGTTTTTATGAGTTTTTGGAATTTAATTCCATAAAAGGAATTTAATTCCTCTGGTAAAGAGCTTAGCTCTGAAAGATCAATGGGACCCTTCGAGAATTTTATCCCCTGGTGTTCTTATAGGGTTTTACTCTTATTCGCATAAATTTGAATTTGTTGCGTGACTTAACAGAACTTGTTTTCCCAAGAATTGTTTAAATTCCAATGTCTGTTTAATGTGGATCAGTTTGACCACTAAACTCTCACTGATTTTTCTTTTCAGACACTATGGCCACTCATCTGCACGATCTTGACGAAATTATTTCTTATGAAGTCATTCGTGCACAAGGCCGCTGCCAAAACCAGGAGTTTACAAACGCACAGTGCGCTGAAATTATGAGTCGCTTTAATGAATTCAACGGTCGGTTGCTTCCTCGTCGCTCCCCTCTTTTGAAGCTCGTTGTGAGAGCGATTTGGGAAGCACTTCCTGGATTTTATGAAGCCATACCGCTTAAGGCATTGGATGATACCGAAGACAAGGTACACTCAGTATATCTAATGGGCCTGATCTTGAATAAGCAGCGAGATAATCTCATTGATATCTTGCATCAAATTTTCCAACAGACAATGATAATCTCTGCTTATCGGAGGACGGATGACATAAGTGAGGACCCTGACGCTTGTGATCGTGAGAGGATGCATACGAGAATGGTCCGAGAGGCCAGAAGCATTTTAGACGGCATTACTTCTGAATTTCTCAATTCATGTCCTGGATTTAATGTTTTACCATTGTAAAAATTTTCTTTTATTTTTGTATGAATTTTTGGAGTATGAATGACAACTTTTCTTTCCCCATTTTTTTTATGTTTACATGTATTCTGTATGAAGTTTTGTCATACTGTTGTTGGTGTTCACGTGTTTTGCGTATGAGGTACTGTTGGGGAATTTCAATCCTGTATTAGTGCCTGCTCACGTATTATGCATGTGCGATGCCGGTTTAACTTCCAATAAGGATCAAGGCTGGTGCTCACGTGATATGCACGCGAGGCTCTGTTGATGAGGTCGTTTCATCTCCCTACTATGATTCCAATGAGCCACCTCTTTCATTTTCGATGTTCTTCCCTTTTTCTAGGCCTTGGGAATAGTTCCACCATGCACAACATTTTCTGTGCATAGCATTGAATGCATCTCTTTATAACTTGAAGCCAAGGCCTTTCTTCTTCTCTAAAGAGAAAACCATTTAGACCTTAGGGTGATCATCTTGAGAAACAAATCACAATTTATGGCTTGCAATCGCCCCCACGTTCGTCGGCAACCATGGGAGGTGCCCATCGAAGAGATGGTTCCTCACCTTGCTGCGCGGCTAGCAGATCCCCTACTCACCGACGCTCAATATGACGCGGTGATATACGAGCTTCTGACTCGTAGGGGCTCTCCTCTTCCTATGGGCTCCATTTGGCTCCGGACGATTTTTCTAGCCGTGCTCGCCGATATCCCTCCTCATCCGGCGGAGATGACACTGGCGATTCTTGATAAGGTGGAGGATAATATTGAGTGTTTCTATGAAGCATGCTTGATTACCCCAGCCCTGAAGGATCGCTCGGTTCATCTGCTAGGTCAGATAAGAGCCCGGTGGGCTGTCATGTCTGCTTTTGCTGATGAGCATGGCACTAATCGGTGGGGATCAACCCCTCGCGAAGACCGCCGCTTCAACATGGTGGAGAGGGCGGGGAGGGAACTGGAGAATTTTGTATTTTGTTTTGTTAACCCTTGTATCTCTGATCCCATATTTGGTGATCTTTTCCCTGTAGAGTAGTATATTTAGATCAATGTATTTCTCTTATTATTAACTGTTGAATGCTTTCTGTTGAATTTTTCTGTTTGTCATGTATTCGTACGTGCATCCCACCTGCGTACATGAGTTTTATACTTTTTCCCTTGGGAATTTTCTTTAAGTGCGAACACTATCGTCATGTTGCCCGCAAATCAGCGCGTTTTGGATACCCTTCCCCTTTAAACAGGCATATAGCCGTGAATGCACGCTTAATGAGGTGTATACTAAAAGACTTTCCTTATTGCCTTACATAGCATATGGCTTGTGCATGTCTTGAATTGAGCACTGTTGTCGAGAAGAGACTTGCTTACATAGTCCTTGAGTGCATCCGCTTTCCTTCCGACATCTTAATCATGTAATCAAGTCTGCGAGGATGGATCGAATGGTGCACGGCCAATCTGCAATCGTGCGAGAAGAGGCTTGATCGGAAGTTTTCGGAGAGGGAGTTAGCTTCGAATGCTTTGGGGGAACTTCAAGCTCAACTCACTGCTAAGACTATCAGTGCATATGAAATCTGGTGAGTAATACAAGAAGCTGTCGGGGAGGTGGTATCTATTGATAAAGCCGTTATCTTTACCCGCGAGATGGTTGAAGCTCACAAAGTTGCTGAAAAGGAGCTTGAGATTCGGCTCGCCTTGTATCAGGCTCAACAGTCTTAGGCGGAGACCCGTCTCGTAGCCATAACAAAACTTGAAGCCGAGGCCCAGCGGAAGAAGGATAAACTGACGAATTTATTATACCGTCTGCCGGCTTAAAGATTTTTTTGTATATTCTCCTTTTCTTGTATCCACTTCTGAATGAGAGAATATTTTGTATCCATTTTGATTTTTTTATGACATGTATCTTGTATTCATTTTGAATTCATGAATAAAAAACATATATATTTTTTATCTCATGTTTGCATGTAGTTCTGGTGGATGTGGTCCATATGCAGTTTATCTTGGTTTTCTTGCAGGGCAGCGATGGCTTCGGAAACAGGTTCAGATCTGTCGCCTAAGACTTTTCAACTTTATGAGTCGTGGGGGTCCCATAAAGACTTTTCTCCCTACAAGTCGAGAGGATCTCATAGGTGCAATTTTCTACTTAGGGGTCGTGAGGACTCCTAAGTGCATTTTCTTATGAAAGTCGTAAGGATCTCACAGGAGAACTTTCTTTTTATGGGTTGATAGGTTCATGTGTTGACTTATTTCCGAGTCGAAGCATTGCTTTACGACAGGGAGATCATGGATTGATGTATTTCCGAGACGGAGCATTGCTCCGGTAGGGGGTTAGGGGTTGACACGTTTCCGAGTCGAAGCATTGCTTTATGACAGGGAGGTCAGGGGTTGACATTTTTCCAAGTCGAAGCGTAGCTTGACGACAGGGAGGTCAGGGGTTGACATGTATCCGAGTATTTCCGAGTCGAAGCGTTGCTTGACGACAGGGAGGTCAGGGGTTGACATTTTTCCGAGTCGAAGCGTTGCTTGACGACAGGGAGGTCAGGGGTTGATATGTATCCGAGTCGAAGTGTTGCTTGATGACAGGGAGGTCAAGGGTTGACATGTATCCGAATCGAAGCGTTCGTCAAGGGAGGTCAGGGGTTGACATGTATCCGAGTCGAAGCGTTGCTTGACGACAGGGAGGTCAGGGGTTGACATGTATCCGAGTCGAAGCGTTGCTTAATGAAAGGGAGGTCAGGGGTTGACATGTACCCGAGTCAAAATGTTGCTTTACAACAGGGAGGTCATTATTTGGATTCGACTTCAACATTGTTGTACTGGGATATGGTGCCGGGTGCGAATCATCTTTTGCCATTTATAGACTTGGGATTTGTCACCGATTTAGGCATCAGTATCGCTACTATTGGAACGTTTCCTGGAGCGAATCATCACTTGCCTTCATCGGTTCGAACAAAGATGGATTAGCAAACAAAGTTAAGATCCTGTCGACTAATGCTTTTGACTTCATGAGCCGTATGGGTCTCATAAATATGTTTCTCCTTACGAGTCGTGAGGATCTCGTAAGTGCGTTTTCTCCTTAAGAATCATGAGGATTCTTAAGTGTATGGTCTCTTATAAGTCATAAGGATCTCATAAGAGCATTTTTTTCCTTGCAAGTCGAGAGGACATACAAGTGTTTGTTCACCAAATGAGGACTTTCACGCTATTGGTAGGACTTGGTGGGGGAGACGTTTATTTGTGCCCATGGATTGCATACAAGAATCGACATTACATTGGCCGCCTGTAGAGCAGTCTGGGAAATGTGATGGCTTAAGAACAGGTTCAGATCCCTATAGCTTATGGCTTTTGAATCTTATGAGCTGTGAGGGTCTCATAAGAGGGTTCTCCTCACGAGTCGTGAGGATCTCATAAGTGTAATTTCTCCTCAGGAATCGTGGGGATTCCTAAGTGTGTTGTTCTCTTGTGAGTCGTAAGGATCTCACGCAGGTATTTTCTCCCTAGTAGGTCAAGAGGACCTTACAAGTGTGTTTTAACTAGATTGTGTCCTTTCGGGTTTTCACAAACTCGCCGGTAGCCCTGCTGTTTTTACTCACGGAACCCTTTCGGGTTTTCATCCGTACCCATTTTGCTTATGGACGTACCCCTTTTTTGCGTCAGCCCAAAGATGCTGCGGTTTGTAATAGTTTTAGAGACGTTTCGGTCCGTCGCTAGTTTTAGGACATTGCGGTCCATTGTTAGTTTAAGGACATTTCGGTCCATTGTTAGTTTAAGGACGTTTCGGTCTATTGTTAGTTTTAGCACATTGCGGTCCATTGTTAGTTTAAGGACGTTTTGGTCCATTGTTAGTTTAAAGACGTTTCGGTCCATCGCTAGTTTTAGGACATTGCGGTCCATTATTAGTTTAAGGACGTTTCGGTCCATTGTTAGTTTAAGGACGTTTCAGTCCATCTCTAGTTTTAGGACATTGTGGTACATTGTTAGTTTAAGGACGTTTCGGTCCATTGTTAGTTTAAAGACGTTTCGGTCCATCGCTAGTTTTAGGACATTGCGGTCCATTGTTAGTTTAAAGACGTTTCGGTCCATCGCACATTTTTGAGACGAGGTTTCGCCGGATACTACTTATAGAGTTTGGGCTTGAGCGGACATAGGCATCGTCATCTATCGTTGACCTAGGCCGTGACTCATCAGGCGTAGTATTTCTTTAGGAATCGACCGTTTATTGGCCGGAAGGGTCTTTCGCCATGCATATCCATGAGCAAGTAAGCCCCACCTTGGTAGACCTTGTCTATGATATACGGACCCTCATAGTTTGTCTTGAATTTCCCGCATTTAGCATGATTGGGGATTATAGGTCTTTTTACGACTAGGACAAGTTCTCCTTGGTGGAATGTTCTCGGCCTGGTTAACCTTTCATATGAGCGCGTCATCCTTGCTTTATAAGCTTCTAGGTTTTGCTGCGCCATGAGACGAGTTTCATCAAGGGTGTCGAGTTTCTCAAGCCAAAGATGAGCATTCTCTTCGTTTGTTAGCTCGTAATGAACCGCCACTCGTAAAGAGGGTAGCTCTATTTCCAAAGGGAGTACTGCTTCTGTACCGAATACCAATGCATATGGTGTTGTATTCGTAGCCGTCTTGAACGTGGTTCGATACGCCCAGAGAGCTTCATGCAGTCCTCGTGCCAGTCCTTTTTATTTTTGGACACCGTCCTCTTTATGATCTTCGTCAAGGTCTTGTTGAAAACCTCAACTAGACCGTTAGCTCGAGGATTATAGACCGAAGAGTATCTCCAGTCTATATTATGCTGCTGTGCGAAGTGGCTGATCTTATGACTTCTATAGGCCGGTCCGTTATCAGAGATAACCCGTCATGGAGTGCCGAACTGGTAGATGACGTGTGTCTTGAAGAAATGGAGGATGTTCTCCGTCTTCACTTCTCTCAGCGGTATGGCTTATGCCCACTTGAAGAAGTAATCAGTTGTCTCCAATATGAACCGATGTCCTCTGGATGACGCTGGTTCGATGGGCCCGATTATGTCTGTTCCCTACTTTTCGAATGGCCAGCTAGCCACTGTTGGGTGTAGCGGGTTTGGATGCTGGTGGATGAAGTCCCCGTGAATTTTGCATGAGTGGCACTGCTTCGTGTATTCGAGACAGTCCTGAATCATCGTGGGACAATATTAGCCTATTCTTTTGATCTTCAGCTTCATCTTTGGCCCAGCTTGATGAGAACCACAGAATCTGTCGTGAGTTTCTTGAACGACTCCCCTTGCTTCTCCCGGTCCCAGGCATCTTAGCCACAGAGAGTCGAATGATCTCTTATATAGAGTATCATTGACGAAGGCAAAAGACAGAGCTCGTTTCATGAGCTGATGTCTTGAGGATGCATTTTTAGGTGTTTGATGGGATTTGAAGTAGTCTATAAAGACTTCTCTCTAATCCTTAGCCTTTTCCTGGTCTTCTATTTGGAAGGCTGTTTGCTGAGTCGCTTCCTTTTCTTCAGGCGACTTCGGAGATATTTTCGTTGGTGCCAGGACCCGACGGCTTTGTACAACGATCCTTACGTCATCGAGGTTTTCGTCAGCCAGTTCGTTAGCGAGTTTGGCTAATGCATCTGCCTTGCTATTTTCTCACGGTATTCCTTCTAAGGCGTAGGAAGGGATTTGAGTTAGCAATTGTTGCACTCTCTCACCATACTTCACCAACTCTGGTTTGCACGTTTGATAGTCGCCGTTTACTTGACTAACGACCAGCTGGGAGTCTCCATATATGAAGAGGTTTTCGATTCCCATGTCGACAGCGATCTCAAGACCTACTATCAAAGCCTCATATTCTGCTTCATTGTTTGTCCTCGGCTCTGTTAAGGAAAATGCAAAGTGCATTATCCCTCCTTGCGGAGTCACGAAGATGAGTCCTACCCCAGATTTGATTATGGGGGAGCTGTGCTTTTGCTTCTTCATGGAAGATGCCCCATGGAAGTAGAGTTCCCATCGGGTATCACTCCCTCCTCTCTCCCTGTCGATCGTGTCAAACGCGTGCTCGTCTGGCAATTCACAATTTAGGGGTGAATCAGCAGGTATCGGATATTCAACGAGGAAGTCGGCGATGGCGTGGCCTTTTATTGCCCTGAGGGGTCGATATGTTATCGAGAATTCCATCAAGAGGAGGGCCCATTTGGCAAACCTTCCTGTTAGTATGGCTTTTGACATCAAATATTTTAGAGAATCCACTTTTGATATGAGATAGACCTCATGCGCCAAAGCATAGTGTTGAAGTTTCGTTATCACGAAGATTAACGCCAGGCAGTATTTTTCGATGGGGTAGTAGTTGTTTTCTGCCCCCAGGAGAACTCGACTTAAATAGTAGAGGGCTCTCTCTTTCCCTGATCATTTTCCTATGCCCATAACGAGCCTAAAGAACCTTCAAGGGCTGTTGTATACAGGATGAGGGGCTTTCCCTTGACTGGAGCGGTCAGTACCGGCGGATTCTGTAGGTATTGCTTGATTTCGTCCAGTGCGCTTTGGCATTTGCGATCCCAAACGAACGAGGTCCCCTTCTTCATCAGATGACCATAGGGGTGGCATTTTCCGAAGAGGTTAGCTATGAACCGTCGGATATACGTGAGCTTTCCTTGGAGAGACCGCAGTTGTTTCAGAGTCTTTGGTGAAGGCATTTCCATAATCGCCTTGATCTTTGATGGGTCTATTTCGAAGCCCCGATGTCGTACGATGAATCCCAGGAATTTTCTCGAGGAAACTTCGAACGCGCATTTGAGAGGATTCATCTTCAGGTTGTATATCCGAAGACGTTGGAACACTATCTTCAGATGCTTCCGATGCTCCCCGTGCGATTTGCTTTTGACCACGAGGTCATCAATATAGCATTCAATGATTTCGTGTATGAGGTCATCAAAAATATTCGTCATGGCCCTCTGATAAGTAGCGCCGGCGTTCTTCAGACCGAAAGGCATCACTTTATAGCAAAATATGCCCAGAGGAGTCTGGAAAGCGGTATGCTTCTGGTCTTCGGGATGCATCTTTATTTGATTGTACCCTGATGAGCCGTCCATGAAGGAGAAGACTTCGTGATTGGACGTGTTATCTATCATCAACTCGGTAATCGGTACGGGAAAGTCATCCTTCGGACATGCTTTGTTGAGGTCCCGAAAGTCTACACAGATACGCACCGTCCTATTTTTCTTCATCACTGGGACGATATTGGCAATCCAATCGGGGTATTGAACTTCTTGGATGAAGCTGGAGTCGATTAGCTTCTTGACTTCGGAGTTGATGCTCATTTCAAATTCGAGTCGCATTCTTCTTGGCGCTTATTTGACTAGCTTGACGTCCGGAGATATCACCAATTTGTGCACAGCAATCTCTGGATCTAATCCCGGCATCTCGGAGTAGTTCCATGAGAAGCATCTTTATACTGTATGAGGACATCTTTTAGCGTAGCCACCTTTTCTTCAGATAGCAGCTCACTGACGAACGTTGGTCGCGGATCGTTTGCCATACCCAAGACGATCTTTCTTAGGTTGTCTGCAGTGGTGTGTATCCCATCCTCTAACTCTTTTGGCGCTGGAGGAAATTCTGAGATCAATTCCTCTTCATCCTCGTTTTCGAAGCACCAGGATAGGCTATCCATATTCTCGCGCTCTCTTTCTTATGACAGCGTTATCACATGGCAGGTACGAGATCGTTTCCAAGACCGATGTTGATCTGGTTTTACTCTCGCCATATACGTTGCTTTTGGCACATGCTTTTGCGGTGGGGCTACCCTCCAATTATTGGACAGAGCGAATCTGCCGAGTCGATATTGGTCTTCGACCCGGCTTTTGAAGGTGAAGAAGTCTTCAAGAGGGTGTCCTATCGCTCGGTGATAGGAGCAATAATCCGGGTGAGAGACCTCGTCTGCTTGTTCGGGGTGTTTGGACTCCGGGAGCGTAATTATTTGATGTTTCATAACAAGATCGAATATCTTCCTTGTCTTTTCTTGGCGAAAAGAATATGCTTGACCCATCTTCTTTATAAGAGACGGATCCCGGCTGCCCAATTCTCGATCGTGTGGCTTCTTGGACCCGCTTTGCCGCTGTTGAACGTTTTTTTCCGTTCTTTAGTTTGTTTTTGCCTCCGCGTCGAGCCTTTTTCTTATCTTGGGAATGCATGGAGGGCTGACAGCGAAGGGTATTGTCGTCCTTCGTAGCCTGCCGAAGGAGACGTTGCGTCTTGGCCTTCTCGTAAATGGTCATTTCGCGGCTGTAGTCATTCTGAACCTTTTGACTCGCTTCCCTTACTATCTTGTCCATCTGTTCTTCAAACGATGGACTTGCAATTTTTATGGCAGGATCTCGTTCTGGTTCAGTGTCAGCGTCTTTTAAAAAGGCATCATTTTCTTCATCAAGGTCTTTTATGACATGGCAGTCGTGGAATTGCTCCCATTTTTTGGACTGGACATATCCAAGCCCAATCGTTTCCATTTTTCCATTGGGTAATTTTCGCTGAGTTCCAGGGACGTTCCAGATCCTGTTGTAGAGCTTAGCTTGCCGAGCAGTTTTTCTGAAGGGTACGTCTTGGTGCTTCAACAGCCTTTTTAATCCTTCTGTGCAGTATCTGGGTAGACGGATGGGCTAGAGCCTGTCAAGTGTAGAATCAACACCACGCCAGATTTCTTTCTCCACTTTGGTTTCCGCGGATCGATAAAAGAGGATCGCCATTTCATCTTTTCGCCTGGGAGGGATGTAGAACGTCTGCAGTTCTTGCACACTATAGGTATCAAGTGCGTCGAGCTCTTTGTAATGCTTTTGCGGAACCATGATGATTTGCAAACTCCGTTCATCGCCAGTGAAGGCTTGTATTGATGGTCGAACAGAAAATACTGCATTGACCTCATCTTCAAAGTCGCTGCCGAAGATCAACATAGGGGTAGACGGTCCGGGCTAGTTGTATTGGAGCAGCCCTGAATAGACTATCTCTTCTTCTTTCTCGGTATCGCTTCCGAAGATGGGAGTGACGGGCTTTTGTTTAAGTTCCGGCTTATGGGACTTCTCCATGTCTTTGAAGTCTGGCAGGAAGTACTTGGCGTCTTCATATTTTCGGACTTCGTTCATAGAGAATGGGTTTAACTCCCCCATAACGGTGTACTCGAGACCATCTTTGAAATACTTCATACACTGATGTTGTGTAGAAGGGATGATGTTGTACTCGTGTAACCAATGCCTGCTGAGCAAAGCGTTGTAGCAAGTCTTGGCGTTAATGACATGAAATTTGATGTCAGTGATGAGCAACCCGAAGCGTAATGTGAGAATTACAGACCCGAGCATCCGTGATGACTGGGAGTCAAAACCGGAGATGGTGATTTTATCTCGAGCTAGGTGCTGCACGCTCATGCAAATTTCCTTTATCACCCTCACGTTGAGAAGGTTGACAGAGGACCCGTTGTCAATTAGGATCTTCCCTATTTTGATGTCATGGCAATACCCAGAGACATAGAGGGGATGGTTGTGCTCGCACGTCCCGATGAGGAGGTCTGCATCATTGAAGGTGATATCGGCTGTATGGACTTTTTCCAGTCTGTCCTTCATCTTTTCTTCCGCCAGGAAGGCTTGAAACTGGTCGGGCTCTTGTAACGCCTTGATCAAGGAATCTCGCTGTAAGTGCACGGCGGCGCCCCGGCCGTCAATCCGACGCCGGAATGCGGAAGCGGTGAAAAACTAAAAATTTGCGGACTTTGCAAACCGGCACCACCGCGCACTAAACACCCGGATCGTTACCATTAACTAGTCCTAGCTAACTACAAGAAAGGGAATAGAGATATACCGACGATCCAAGTCCTCCGGTCTTCTCGTCATGGTCCCGATCTCCTGCGGAAAAGTCCCGTCTCCTCCTCGTCGCCGGAAGTGCACCACATCGCCTACTTTGTTTACGGGCTCCCACCTCAATGCCGAGGCAACTCGGGCACGAAGCCGGCTACTCGACGTGCCCAAGGTTTGCTGTAGAATGTGTAGTAGAGGATTGTGTCTCATTTGGGGTTCATGGAGGTGCCTTTTGGTGGAGGGATGATACAAGAACAATGTGGAGGAACTTGGGGATTTTTCTAACATCAAGAGAGCAAAAATCCCCACTACAAAAATGGGCAACCCACCCTCATGGTGGCCGGCCATCACTAGAGGAGAAGGAGAGTGAGAAATGGAGAGAGGAGTCTCAAAAAAATGGGAGCCATTCTCATCTCCAAAAAACAAGAGAGAGAGAGGAATGGTTATCATATGAACCAAATGATAACAAAGCAAAACCAACACTCAACTAACAATCATCTCTCATCATCAACAACCATCATCAAAACCATGATGATAAAGAAAGTCAAGCAATCATGAGTTTATGAAGTCAAATGATGGGACAAGTATCATGACATGATAATATGCAAAGACCCCCTCCACAAATGCTTATTTGCAACAATGCAAATAAGCCCTCCTCCACCAATCTTCGGCCAATGAACGGAACAATGGAAATTGGCCGAAACGGAAAGCAAACTGGCAACTCCATAAAACTGGTCCCGTAACAAATTACAGGAAAACCCCGATACTGTGCATACACACCCGCATTTGTATTCCGACCGAAATACAAATGCAATGAGACAAAATCTACACTGTACTATACTAGAATCCGGCTTATACCAAAACCGGATAGTAATATCTGTTCGATCCTGATCCGTGCAATACCGCACGTATCTGATCGAACCCTGCCATATAACCATACGGCCTATAGTACAGACTGTCCGATCCTGATCCGTGCAATACCGCACGTATCTGATCAGACCTTGCCATATCTCCATACGGCCTCTACAACCTTTCGCCCGAAAGCTGAGTAACTGAAATGTGGGGGACTCTAAAGACTCGTCAATACCTTGGTTGTGGATTTAACCACTAGCACGTCAGAGGTATAAGCCAATACGTGACGGGCTACCAGGTACTGACCAAATGGGACGCCGATGAGGAAGCTCACCCCGACACCCAACTGAGCCTGTCCGTGACAATATCCGTGCAGTCCGGTCCGTTCGTCTATGAGTATCGCATGGCGGGCCTAGGGGGTTGGTAAAAGTCAGACCCCCAAAAGCGGTACAAGTCGTGTCGGAGTGTAGCCCAGAACACCCTGAGATACTACTGGAATACCTACCAGTAAATCTCCTTGCCTTGGCCAAGGACTTTGTGTAATGGCTCTCCTAGACACAGCACGACCTCACCCCCAATACCGGGAGAGACGAACCCCTGAAGATACGCTCACTGCCTCCATGTGGCTCGGGACTGTACCCAACTAAAACCTGTTTGCACGACTCCTTTGAGCCGTGGTAGGGTAGTAATCAAAGTATAGTGGGAACTCACACGAGACAAATGACGATCCCCAGGTCGATGAACTAACCTGCACACATGTCACCAGGGAACTGCCATCTGACGTCTGGTATATGACCAACTAGCATGTTCCCGGCGAGTCCTGTCCGGTGTACTCATAACCCAATGAGCACCTGTATACATCTTAGGTGATCCTACTGACACCAGTGGCTTGTGAGACCGGCCACCGCCCCTCGTCGGGGTCTCGACTGTATACACTAGTCTACTAATGGAGTATCGATGCCCGGTCTCGAAACTCCAACGACTAGGGACCTTTTAAGGATATGCTTGTAGACCCCCAGCTCCCACTTATATGATCGCCCTCATACTGCTGGTGGTCAAGCAAGAATCCTAGGGGCTCTATCAATGTGTAATAGCGACGTGTCAGGTCACCTAAAGCAGTACATGATGATAAAGGTAAACCAGATAGCATACTATCATCTCGAGTAAGACTGTCCTACCGGGATAGGTCCTCCCTCAATCATTACAATCACGTACCTGTGACCTAATAATTGACTCTGAGGGCACTATCTCCAACAATCTCCCACTTGCACTCAAGGCTAATTATTGCGATGCCGCATACTCACAGCCCGTGTGATACCGAACATCCAACTCCTCTACTAGTCAGTCTCACAAAGCTCGTTTGCGGAACTATTGCGTTCGAGGAATAGCCTTAGTGAGTGGATCCGCTTAGTTGTTTCTTTCTATGTCTCTCTATATCTCAAGTTCGCGGAGAAACCCATCTCCCGAAATGAGCAATACCTGTCTCAGAATATGTCTGGATGTCTGATGGGACCTAGCTCATAAATGAACCCCAAATCCAAACTTCTTAGACTGTATCGTCAACTGAACTTAATCAGTACCCAGCGCGCCATGCCTCCCTCAGTATTGCCTTGGACCACCTGTCCAAAATACTGCCCCTCATCAGAAGGAAAACTATAACTCTGACAACCTCCTTGTCGTCCATGTCACCTTGGAAGCCTGGAATGATAACTGTCTCCTGAATGAGGCTGTCGTTATCATCTTCCTAGAACATCCACTTATGTTCTAAAACTGCTTCCGACTGTTTCTCCAGGATTGGATTAATGTCAACTTATTGCATCTAGTGCAAGAACAACATCTGGTGTGGTACTTGACATCTCACGATTGACTCAATTGCCTGAGCAAGTGATCTGCCAATCATGCCCGTCCCTCTCCCCTTTAGTCTGTAAGACACCTTTGGAGAGGGTGACTCCATTACCTGCAGGTACACTACCGTGCCAGGAGTCGTCCATCCTAAATACTCTTAGAATGCTGTCAAGTACCCTGATTGGGAAACCACCCAAATCTAGATCTAAAACCATAGATCTAGTAACCAGTATGTCTGCATAAAATCCATTTCTTTTGTGGAGAAACAACTGTGTGACGACCAAAGTATAACCGATCGTAGTGTAGGAGTTTCTTTTCCTACTCTGTGTATATCATCCAAATACCAGGATATCACACCCTACTACCTTCTTAACAGATCCATCCCCTATTCTGACGAAGTCAAACCCATGACTGTCACGTCAGAAATAGATGATCTATCTCCGCTACATCTGCTCTAGTCTATAAATAGACATAAGCAACCTGTCCACCAATGCTTCCGCTGCTCCCACTGACTACGACAACCCTCTGGCAGAGTCATATAGACGTACACTTCTAAAACTGGTTTAGAACGACGCTATACTCATCCTCCCGCCGGGTCTCGTAACCTGGAACAACAGCAATGGCAATTGTGGGTAAACAAGAACTTCCCTGTCACCGTCCTTGAGGCTACCGGAGTACCTCTCGGGTGCCTGAAGTTACCCACCTTATCTGCGGAGTGGCCAATGGAATGTCAATCCAGATTGAATCTTTAGGTTCCTTATCAAATCTTCAGTAATCGTGTGTGGTTCTGGAATCACTTCCAGTTCTACCATACTCCCACTATTGTTTTCTGAAAAAATCCATTTTTAATAAAACTGTGGCGAGTCTAGAACAATATTGCTATTGTTCATCCAGATGGTAGAAAATCAACCCGCGTCATAGCCTGGGTCAACCCACAAACAGCCATTACAGAAACGTGCCTTGAGTTGTCCAGTGTCTGGTTTTAAGCATAAACCGGACGACTCCCCGTACCTTAACATCGTTAAGATATGAACTGTTCTATATCCAATATAGAAACAGAGGCACTGATTTAATTGAACCAGATTCAAATCATGCAGCTGTCCCCAGCGCATGTTAACTAAATGGAAGGAGGCCGATCAGCGTTACTCAACTTAGGAATACTTCCAATTATGAGTAACCTGAAAGAGAAGCAAGATCTCTTTATCATTACTATCAACTGAATACCATACACAAGTATCTACATCTTCGATCTCTTTGAAGAATCCCGATACTTGCTATACCTGGTTCTCTACTCTATTCAAATACCTATAACTTCTCAAAATTCGGACCCTGTGTTTCCAAGAAACACCTGTCTAAAAACTAGAGAAGTCATAAGTAAACTGAATGTAGTACGAGGACCAACCCCTCTGTCCTGATGGACCCTGGACAACATACAATACTCTGTATAAGTCCCTTGAGTCTGATAACTCATTCACTGTGTGTCGTAGGTTGAAAACTGTACTTATGGTTAAGAAGAATTACACCGCTGTTTAATGCTCCTTACCTAACTATCCACTGATATAGGTAAATGTCATAGACATGATTTCAAAAAGGTACATCTCACTCTATGAAAATATACGTACAGATATATCAATTTGAAATTGGTGCATAACTGCGGATATTCAAAACCAAATATTTGCCGACCGGCAAACAGCCCAGGTGATTTCCCAAAATATCACCGATTACAACGAATCCCGATATAATGAGGATGATCACCCAATTCCCAATAACCTACTCCCACTCATCATCTGTAAAACCATACAGATGTGAGAATCATTCCTGGTAAATACATACCCTGGAGCAAGTGTCTAATCGGGAAATCAGTTTTCCTTTAACTGTACACAGTGAACCTGAAACATTGAAATGTTCCGATGGGGTATCCTGGTATTCTTAGTAATGCCTCTTCCAGATTCACGACTGTAACCGTATAGTTCTTTGCCACCTCTCCAAATCCCTTCATATGTCTTTAGTCATTACCTTCTGCACACCCCTTTAGGCCAAATGGTTTTCTTCCTTCCCTACCGTTCGGCACCAGCCTATGGTTTGGAAGAAGACTATCCAATAAGCATAATGGGTGTACTGTCCCAATCCTAGGAACACTCGCAATGAGAGAGGGTGAAGATAAAAGACAACCGAATAAACCTTATTCCTATTTCTCCTGAACCAGAATCCATCCCCGAACTGGAACAAGTTCCATTCGAGTTCGTATATAACCATACGATGGAGTATCCAAATAAACTGTGGATCTTCGTAGTGATACGGAGTGTCCTGGAGAAATACAAAGGTGATGTGGGAGTGGTAACGAAATATTTGGTTTGGTCGTGAATATCTGTTGCAATTTACTTTGCCCTCCTACTAATCCCTTGCTTTGTCTGAACTTAATACCTTCTGCACACCATCGTTATGCTAATTGGTTTTCTTCATTCCCTACCGGTCGGCACCAGCCTAAGGTTTGGAAGAAGACAATCCAATTTGCGTAATAGGTGTACTACCCCTAAACCAAGGAGTACTCATAACCTGAGAGAGGGTAAAAGGAAAAGACAACTGAATAATCCTATCCGTTTTCTCCAGAACCGGAAACCATCCTCGAATAATTCTTTCGAGTTCGTATCTAACCATACGATGGTTTTGTCCAATGGAAGTGGACGTTCGTAGTAATACGGGGTGTCCTGGAGAAAAGGGTAAAAGTAGGAGTGGCAATGAGGTCTGCAACTCTGACAATCCAAAAGCCAGTGTTTAAGAAGGTTCGGTCAACTTGGTCACTGAGTCAAAGTCTTAGGGTCGGGTCAAATGGTCGCTGCCAGAGAGAGAGAGAAAAGAAACACTCAGCGTGCACTCTAACCTAGATCAGAATGGTCACCAATTTATCTAATCTGGAATCCTCCCACTGTACCTCAAATTCTCCTCCAAACCTGAAAGAAGAATTAGTCGGGGTTACCCGAGGAGTAAACTAACTCATCAGTGGGAATCAGGATCCAACTCTCATTGCATGACAACGTGACGGAATCCGCTCACGGTATCACACTCCAGAAGGTATGCGCATATCTGGCAAGTTTCAGTACTTTTGAAACTCCCGATGTGATTTTTGCCCCATGCTCTTATGACCTTGACTTTGGCCAACAAATCATAAGTCACATGTCAAGTTCCACCCGTCATTCTCCAGGTTGTTTTGAATCCACCCGTACATACCCTTGACTTTGGCCAACAAGGCAGTACGACTGTTCCAAACCAACGCATCTATCTATGCTGCATATGAATAACCAACAGCTACCAAACACTGTGCCTTGACTTTGGCCAACAAACACAGCTTGAATACTATTGACTACCCATATGAAACGACGGAGGGCTACGAATGGTTTCTGGCGAAAACCTTTAACGTAATGAACTTGATATCGTTGAAGGAACGGATAGCTTTTTGAAAATATAGTGACGAAAACCTTCGCTAAAGAGGTCACTCCCGGTGAAGGGATCTCGGCTCTTTCCCCGTAGAATGGGGTGCAGGATATTCCAACTGAATACCACGGTGCAAAGCAAAAGTACTCGGCTATAGTGAAGTTAATGCCCTGACGCAAACTTTTGTCCAAGGGGTCACTCCCGGTGAAGGGATCTCGGCCCTTGCCTCGTCGACTGAGGAGCAGGATATTCTAAATGAATACCGCGATGCAAAACAAAAGTGAACGTCCTTGCAATCACAGCTTTTTGAAAAGTGTTCCAACAACATCAGATTAGGTTTGTTTTTAACTTGCATTGATCCGAATCAACGCAGTCCCATCAATTGATCACACCAAAAAGAACGAAAATATACCGATGTACGTATATGCCATCCGCATTCGCCACTGGGTCCCGTCATTACCCGTTAGGTTAGCTTACTAACGACAGAGCGGGGACTGGACTAGCGCGGATGCAAAACATATACAACATCTACTAATATATATACCAATATTTTATATTTCGCTCAAGGCGTGAAAGAAATGCAACATCACAGAGAATGAACAGCATCACAGAAACAATACAGATATCTGGGATCCCCGGGTTTCACAGAGCCGTTGAAACCCGACGTTCCCCTGGTCGTGTGGATAGCCTGTGCAATGAAATCCTAGACCCCTACGGGCGCGGCAAGTCACCCGCCAAAACCTGAAGCGAGGCAGCCCCCTTCAGCGCCGTGAATGGACCACCCAGCACTTCACGGAATCCGGTAACTTGGGCACCCCTCCTGGGTCAACCTGTACCCCCTACGAGTGCGGCGAATAGCCCGCCAATCCCAGAGTGAAGCCCCCTCTGTCTCAATGCCATGAGATGCGGGCTTGTTGCCCTCCAGAACCCGGCTATCCGTGCACCCCTCCGCGGGGTATCCTAGTACAGAAAGTAAAATATACATACAACGGGTACATCGACCGCAACCAGGTCGTGCCCCAAAAGAATAATACAAACAGGCAGTGACGGCAGTCCACATGTCGGACGCTCGCCCCGCAATATCAAATGTACATAATACAACATCACAGTACTAGCATTGCATCCAGGCTATCCCCACCGACCGATCCGCAACATCACAGCATAAACATAGAACATCAACGTGAAAGTCACGTTCGCAAATCCGTCTAACCGGGCTATAGCAGTTAGACGGGATTTACCGATCGAGTGACATTCACGGTCGCAGATATAATGTAAATACTGTGAAAAATGTGTTTAAAATTTTCCGATTGATCAAACATTAACAAGTGGGCCCTCAACCAATACTGTAGCAGTCACAGAAAACCTGGGCCCAAATTTAATATCCCAGAACCCCTGAAATAAGCCCACAAGCCCACTGAAAAAATTTGACACTGTGAAGACTCCAGAGTGCGGCGGAAGCGGGGCCCAAGGGGGGGTTTGGCCGCGCTTCCGCGCTCAGGTAGTCGACTGAAGTTGTCGAATTTTCTCAGATGTCTTAGAATTTCTAGCACAGTACTTTTATGCAACCTGAAAAATTTTTGGAGACAGAAAAATTTGAACAGAAAACTGATGTGGGCGTATTGGGGTTTTCGGACATTTCGATCGATCGGAACAGAAAAACACATTACACAAAGATAGACTAAGTTAATGGGGAGGCTCTGATACCACTGTAAGTGCACGGCGGCGCCCCGGCCGTCAATCCGACGCCGGAATGCGGAAGCGGTGAAAAACTAAAAATTTGCGGACTTTGCAAACCGGCACCACCGCGCACTAAACACCCGGATCGTTACCATTAACTAGTCCTAGCTAACTACAAGAAAGGGAATAGAGATATACCGACGATCCAAGTCCTCCGGTCTTCTCGTCATGGTCCCGATCTCCTGCGGAAAAGTCCCGTCTCCTCCTCGTCGCCGGAAGTGCACCACATCGCCTACTTTGTTTACGGGCTCCCACCTCAATGCCGAGGCAACTCGGGCACGAAGCCGGCTACTCGACGTGCCCAAGGTTTGCTGTAGAATGTGTAGTAGAGGATTGTGTCTCATTTGGGGTTCATGGAGGTGCCTTTTGGTGGAGGGATGATACAAGAACAATGTGGAGGAACTTGGGGATTTTTCTAACATCAAGAGAGCAAAAATCCCCACTACAAAAATGGGCAACCCACCCTCATGGTGGCCGGCCATCACTAGAGGAGAAGGAGAGTGAGAAATGGAGAGAGGAGTCTCAAAAAAATGGGAGCCATTCTCATCTCCAAAAAACAAGAGAGAGAGAGGAATGGTTATCATATGAACCAAATGATAACAAAGCAAAACCAACACTCAACTAACAATCATCTCTCATCATCAACAACCATCATCAAAACCATGATGATAAAGAAAGTCAAGCAATCATGAGTTTATGAAGTCAAATGATGGGACAAGTATCATGACATGATAATATGCAAAGACCCCCTCCACAAATGCTTATTTGCAACAATGCAAATAAGCCCTCCTCCACCAATCTTCGGCCAATGAACGGAACAATGGAAATTGGCCGAAACGGAAAGCAAACTGGCAACTCCATAAAACTGGTCCCGTAACAAATTACAGGAAAACCCCGATACTGTGCATACACACCCGCATTTGTATTCCGACCGAAATACAAATGCAATGAGACAAAATCTACACTGTACTATACTAGAATCCGGCTTATACCAAAACCGGATAGTAATATCTGTTCGATCCTGATCCGTGCAATACCGCACGTATCTGATCGAACCCTGCCATATAACCATACGGCCTATAGTACAGACTGTCCGATCCTGATCCGTGCAATACCGCACGTATCTGATCAGACCTTGCCATATCTCCATACGGCCTCTACAACCTTTTGCCCGAAAGCTGAGTAACTGAAATGTGGGGGACTCTAAAGACTCGTCAATACCTTGGTTGTGGATTTAACCACTAGCACGTCAGAGGTATAAGCCAA
The DNA here is from genome assembly GCA_030015575.1 of Agapanthus africanus. Classification (NCBI taxonomy): domain Eukaryota; kingdom Viridiplantae; phylum Streptophyta; class Magnoliopsida; order Asparagales; family Amaryllidaceae; genus Agapanthus; species Agapanthus africanus. Next base: position 504,354,610 of record JASDDO010000001.1, on the reverse strand, counting down.
TACGTGACGGGCTACCAGGTACTGACCAAATGGGACGCCGATGAGGAAGCTCACCCCGACACCCAACTGAGCCTGTCCGTGACAATATCCGTGCAGTCCGGTCCGTTCGTCTATGAGTATCGCATGGCGGGCCTAGGGGGTTGGTAAAAGTCAGACCCCCAAAAGCGGTACAAGTCGTGTCGGAGTGTAGCCCAGAACACCCTGAGATACTACTGGAATACCTACCAGTAAATCTCCTTGCCTTGGCCAAGGACTTTGTGTAATGGCTCTCCTAGACACAGCACGACCTCACCCCCAATACCGGGAGAGACGAACCCCTGAAGATACGCTCACTGCCTCCATGTGGCTCGGGACTGTACCCAACTAAAACCTGTTTGCACGACTCCTTTGAGCCGTGGTAGGGTAGTAATCAAAGTATAGTGGGAACTCACACGAGACAAATGACGATCCCCAGGTCGATGAACTAACCTGCACACATGTCACCAGGGAACTGCCATCTGACGTCTGGTATATGACCAACTAGCATGTTCCCGGCGAGTCCTGTCCGGTGTACTCATAACCCAATGAGCACCTGTATACATCTTAGGTGATCCTACTGACACCAGTGGCTTGTGAGACCGGCCATCGCCCCTCGTCGGGGTCTCGACTGTATACACTAGTCTACTAATGGAGTATCGATGCCCGGTCTCGAAACTCCAACGACTAGGGACCTTTTAAGGATATGCTTGTAGACCCCCAGCTCCCACTTATATGATCGCCCTCATACTGCTGGTGGTCAAGCAAGAATCCTAGGGGCTCTATCAATGTGTAATAGCGACGTGTCAGGTCACCTAAAGCAGTACACGATGATAAAGGTAAACCAGATAGCATACTATCATCTCGAGTAAGACTGTCCTACCGGGATAGGTCCTCCCTCAATCATTACAATCACGTACCTGTGACCTAATAATTGACTCTGAGGGCACTATCTCCAACACTCGCGCCTCTTTGGATAGGAGGAGGGTATCCAAGATACTCAATTGTGAGGGTATTTTTCTCAAATGCGCTAGGACATTGTAATCCACCTTGCTTTTCTTAAGCAGGTCCTTGGCTGCAAGCTCTTCGATGACTCGATCATCGAGGGCGATATCTTTAGGGACCTTTTTCTTCCCCTTATCTTTTTTGTTCGATCCTTTATTCGTAGGTCCAAGATTCTTTTCGGGAAACGTGCGACTACGCAGCTAAATATTCTCACAGCTCTTCGTTTCTTCCTCTTTTCCTAAGGTGGATTCTTTGAAGAGAGGGCCGAGAGCCATTTCTTCTTCAGAATCGCTCCCGAAGGTGAGAACTTGCGATCCCCTGCTATCAACCATGTGATAGTTGCAGCAGCTCTTCCACGTTCATCTGTCGCACTTTTTCGCTGTCGACGAGCTTCACGCTTCATCCTCTTGAAGTGTTGCTTGTGAGCGACATACCCTTGTCACCATTTTTTAAAGGCCATGCATTCTTCGATAGGATGTGCAATTTTCTGATGGTATAAGCAATAGGTGGGATGTACATCCACTTCATCAGGGTGCATACTGTCGGGAGTATTCCCTTTGAAAAGTGGAAGCTTCATTCCCATGGACAAGGCTTTGGCGAACCGTTTCCTCGTCTTAAGTTTGCTTTTGTCTGCTGCGGATGTGCTTTGATCTGGTTGGAGTGTTTCATGACCCATGACTTCTTCAAATTGATGCCGACTCCTGGCCTTTTCGAATATGGCCATTTTGCGTTCTTGATCCTCCTTGCTCTTCTGACGGGCTTCGTTCAGCAGCAGGCCGATCATCTCGTCAGACGGTTCCAAGGATTTTGGCTTTGATCCTGCCCCCAGCTCATTTATGCTGTCTTCTAACGCCGAGTGAGCTTCTTCATTAGTTAGCGACCAATGAGAGATCATGTGGCAACTTGCCACATCATCCTCAGATTCTTCCAACTAGTCATCTCCGTCGTCATTGTCGTCATTTCCGCTCTCAAGGATATTGTTGAGAAATTCTTAGAGTGTGACCGGGGTTCGCGCCTTTTGGTTGTATTCCTCCAGCACGTCAATATGTTTTTACAGGTCCGTGCGCTTGTCATCAGGCTTCACGGGCTTTTCGGTCTTTTTCTTCTTTTTCGAAGACTTTGACGGCTGGGCCTGAGCGTTTTGACCATTGCTACCAATTCTTGGCGTCGGGCGCGGTTTCAGCATTCCCTCAATGATCTCAGGTTCCAGCGGGCTTTTCCACCTAATCTCCGTGCATGTTTGGAGATCCTTCAGCATTCGTTTTGTTTTGGCTGAAAGAGCGACCTCCCATGGAGCTTCTTCTATAAAATAACACGATGCCCCTGGCGTGTCTATCTTTTTAGGAGCGTGTGGCTGGGGCGGGCTTACCTTCCAATTCTCAGACAGCGCGAATTTACCCTGTTGGTATTGGTCCTCAATCCAGCCTTTGAAGATGAAGCAATCTTCGATTGGATGGCCTACTGCTCGGTGGTAGGGGCAGTAATTAGGATTGTTGGCGTCGTCCGGCTGCAGTGGACGTCTTGGATCTGGCAGATTGATGAGCCTGTTGCGCACCGCCAGCTCGAACAGTCTCCTCGTTTTATCCCGGGGAAACGAATAAGGGCGTTTTATCTTCTCGTTAAAGAATCGTTGTCTATCATTTTGGCGATCAACTGGTTTTAGAACACTGGGATGCTGCTGAGCATTGACGACGAAGATCGTTTTCCCTTTTCCTTTTTCGTTTCGAGGCTCCATTTTCGAAGAAAACAGTCTATGGCCCATCTGATCCATTTAAACTAGCTTGTCAATCAAGGCCTGGAAGGTAGTCAGCCTGAAAAACATCATGAACTGGGATATGGTCGCCTACGGATCGAGGGTACCCATGAACATGCCTACTACAGGAGCTTCTTCGATGCGTTGTTCGCATTTCGACCATAGGTTCCGCCACCGGATTGCATACTGAACCCATGTTTCTCCCGGCTTCACCCTGGCATTGATCAATGCCATGATTGGGGTGTGTTCGCTAGCGCTTGCGAAACGCTGGGTGAATAGGAATTCCATCTCCATAAAAGTTTTGACGGAGTCGTTGAGAAGCTCTGAATACCACTCGAACGCCATCTCCGCCAAGCTGCTGACGAATTGGCGAAGCAGTAGCTTATCGTCTCCACCAGTGTTGCCGCACAGAGCCCTGAACTGAGCGACATGTTGATGGGGATTGCTTGTCCCCTTGTATACATGGAACTTAGGAATCGTATATTCTGGAGGGTACTTAATCTGATCGTACCCGGTTGGATATGGTCGCCCAGTTCTGACGACTTGGCCAGCGGCTTCGTTCGCTTGATGAGCTCGTATTTGTTGAGCTATATAATCATCAAGCGCAGCTTTCGAGATTGTTTCCTCTTTTGCAGCTGAAAAGGCCGGAGGAGGGTTTGATATCTCCCCTCTATCGTATTCAATTATTACTGAAGGATCTTCAGCTGGTGGGTCCGGCTGGATCATCATGCCCACCATATCTTGGAACAAGAATGCCATTTATTTTATGTTGGTCGCCTGTTCTACTGCCTCTTTGTCTTTCTTCTCAAGCATTCTTCGGAGGAACTCGGCATCGGTTTCCTGTTCCTGGCGCTGTTCCGATGACGTCTCCGGGCTTTCTTTCGGTCCAGTGAGCGCGGCCATCTTCATTAGCATCTCCTGGAGCTTTTGTTGTTGCTGCTCCTGAGCCTTTGTCACAGACCGTGTAAGTGGTCGATGACCCATGGAAATATGGCTATCCTCTTTCTGGAAGCCATGTAGATAGTGTGTGCTACCATGCCCCCAGACTTGGGGCGTTTGGATTCAGTGCCCTTATGATTCGTTGCAGACGCAGGGATCTTCTCCGGCCTTCTCCTTTCATGAGCGGTTGAATTTGAGGGGGCCATTGCAGCGGGCACCCATATAGATGATACCTTCTGTGGTATGGTGGGGTGGTCCTTCTCTTGCCGAACCTTCATTTTCTTCGATCGGCGGGGGTAGTCTTGATCAATTACGGAGTCTTGGACCTTTTTCCATACCGTATGAATTTTGGAGGATAGCGCCGAGGAGGCTGCTCTGGCTTCGCTTTAGCGACGTTCTCCACAGGCGGAGGAGATCTTTTTAGTACGGCGGTCGGAGAGTTCTTGCGCACCCTCCTGAGCGGTTCAAAGCTGTTCCCAGTTGGAATAGCAGTGTCAATTTCCACCATTGGAGCTGGTGGAGTCAGTCCAGAGGGAGAGCTTCCCCCAATTTTCCTCACTCGGCACCAGTAGCGACGTCGAGCATGTCTTGCAGATGGTATTGGCTCAGTTGAGGGGGTGGCTTTATCATGCCCCCTGTTCTGGTGAAGGGCTGTCGTTGGTGCCAGCCTATTGAAAACCGACGTCCGCCGAGAAGAAACATCCAACCTATCGAAGACTAACTTTTGAGCAGGGGAAGCAGCATTGGTGATTTCGCCCGGAGCAGGAGTTGGAGCGGACAGTCTTGTGAAGGCCGGTCCTTTAGCAGGAGAAGTCTCTCTGATGACTTCGTTTGCCGGAGCTGGAATGGCTATCCTTTTCGGGATAACCCCTTCAGGTATTGCGGGCTTCTTCATGGGCCCATTGGAGATTTGGCCCAGTCTGTCAAAGACTGAGGCGTTGGACTTGGACGACCCGTTGAGAGGGGCTGTGGTAGTTGTGAGCCGATCAAAGACCGACTTCTTTGGAGCTTCCTGTGGTGGTATTGGGGAGTTGAAGCTTATTGGTGGGAGCATGGTCCCAAATAACAACCCAGTGGTGGCCTGCGTCACTTGTTCCACTGGCATGGCAAAGATGGAGGCCGCTTGGGGCCCATAGGTCACTCCTCCGGGGAGGACGGAGTGGGAGTTATTGTTGCAGCTGGTGCAATTGGAAGCCATTTTCTCTGCATGGGAGAAAGACACCAAAGCTTAGTACCTCAAATCCAGGGACAACCACATTAAACCGCGATTCGTTCGCGAACACGACACATGAAGTGTGGAGTGGAAAGAGGAAAAGGTCCCACTGGACGTGCCAGAATCTGTTTACCGCCGAAAGACGCGACCGGGACGTTGGGACGACTGGCCTGAATTCTGGGGGTAGATGCTATTTTGGTTTATCCGTCCATCTCACCGAAGATGCCAAGTTGATTTATGGCACCGCGTATCGGAGGTTTAGACAGATGCGGCCGTTGTAGCAGACTTCGTCAGATTCCCCCTCATATACGAGGGGTTTTTTGATTGTGGGGATGCTCTTCCCTGCAGGCGCAAGCCCTTGCAGTTATCACATTACCGCGTCGCGGTAACCACTTTCTCCTTCTCCAGGAGGTCACTTCATGTCATTTTTTTGTTTTGTTCTTAGTTGCTCGTGGATTGTATACGGAGACTAATTTATGTTGTCGCCCGTAGGGCGTGGATTAGTCCAAATCCATATTTTCTTAGATTTGGGTTTGGGTTGGTTTAAGGATCGTTAATCTTGTTTTAGATTAAGATCAACTCAAACGTTTGTTAATAATACGTTAGTCTAATTTTAGACTAAGATCTACTTAACAGGGGTTTAGGATCATTTAGATCCAACAAAAGAGCATATGGGCTCTATTGTTTTAGTTTAGGGACATTGCGGTCCATTGGGTTTAAGGACATCATATCCCATGTGAGTTTAAGGACATCATAGTCCATAGTTTAAAGACGTCATAGTCTAGCTTAAAGACGTCATAGTCTGTAAGGTTTAAGGACATCATAGTCCATGAGTTTAAGGACCTCATAGTCCATAGAGTTTAGTTTAGGGACATTGCGGTCCACAGATCACCATTTTTTGAGGTGAGGGTTTAGTTTAAGGACGTTGCGGTCCATAGTTAGTTTAAAAACATTACGGTCGATGGTGCTTTAGTTTGACAGTTTGGGGGGTGCGCCAAAAGTTATTGGTTATTGGGACCCTCCATCTTTCTGAAGACGTTGAGGAATTACAACGACATGTATCAGACGTGTGGATAGATGTACCCTCGAACCAATGTCCCGACTGGGGGAATGGGATGAACATCAGTTTAGATGCCATTAGTTAGGAGCTCATTAGCTGTCTTTGGAACCGAGATCGATTTTAGAGACCCTGAGCATGAGGAGCTCAATTGATGGTCCTCGGGAAATTTGATCTGTGTTTGGTCAATATTGGCCTTTCATGGTGTTATGCTTAGCGCTCACGTGCTCCCACGTGAGGTGCTTGAAGTAGTGTTCGCCACTAACAATGTGAGGCACTCTCGTGGGGTCACGTGAAGCGCTTGAAGTAGTGTTAAACACTAAAAATTTGAGGCGCTGTTTCTTTGGGTATATTCCCTTGTTCTTTCCTGAGCGCTAAGTGCTATCGGGTCACGTGGGATCACGTAGGGCGCCAAAAATGGAAACTGCCTTTGATTTATTCCCTATTTGCTTTGTAAGTGCTAAGCACTACTTTGGGGTCACGTGTGATCACGTGAGTCCATCTCGGTTATCCTCTTTTGTTCATCAAAGGTACTCACGTGGGAGCACGTGATCGGCTGTTATTATGTTGGGTACCAATCCTCTTATGCGCATGGAGATCCTTAGTTTCGGGGCTTTCAAACCCAGTGTTTTGTAAGAATTAAATTCTTAGGACTTAGCTTTTCTCTTAGGTTCTCAACTTGTGAGGAGATCTGCTTCTGCAGATCTTTCGCCATAAGGAAGAACTGAATTCTTATATGAAGGGTTAAATCTTTATTTTATCATAGGAATTAAATTTCTATATAATTTTTGGGAGAATTAAATTTTCTGAACTTACATTTTCCCCTAGGTTTTGGATCTGTATGGCAGAATCTCCCCGATGAGAATTAAATTCTCAACTTGTGGGGAGATCTTCTTTTGCAGATCTCAACCAGAGGAAGAACTAAGTGTTTTTTAGAAAAGTTAAACTCTTATGGAGGTGAAAAGGGAAAGAGATATTCTCTCTGTATTTTGTTCCTTCTCTTACCTAGAGTTTCTTTTTCTCCTTTTCTCTCTTTCTTTCTGCTCTTTTTCTCCTTCTCTTTCTATATCTTCCTTCCCCTCTTTTCTTTTTGTAACATTTCAGAAAAATAAGATATTGTTTTTGGGAATTTTTATAATTAAATAATAAATATTATGAATATTTTAATGATACGGTATAATTAAATACCGATAAATTGGAAAATATTGGGAAATTAAATTAAATGGTGATTTTGGAGGGATTTAGATGATTTAAGCAAATTATAAATTTTGATGATTAATTATATTCTATTTTAATGCTAATCGCGATTAAATATCGCTAATCGTGCATTAAACTTGATTTGTGCACGTGACATACACCATGTCATATTTCACTTTTTACATTTTCCTATCATGGTCTTTTCTTCATTTTTCTTGCATGGCTTTGTTTTTATTTGAGAAGAGAAAAGATAAAGAGAAGAAAAGAAAAGAAAAAGGAAAAGAAAAGAAAAGGGAAAATGATAAAGAAAGAGGTATGGGCAAGATAGAGAGAGAGAGAGACAAAGAGAGAGAGGGCGGGGGATCTTGGGTTGACTTGGACCATTCTCTTCATTTCATTTCTTCACCATTCCCTCCTCTTTCTTCAGCCTTGGCTGCCCTCCACCTCCTCCATCCTCTACCTCCTCACAACACCACTAAAAACTCATCAAAACTTCATCTCCACTTCATTAAAAACTTGCACAAGCTCCCTACAAGCACTTTGGACCAAGAAAAATCGGATTTTGAGCACTTGGGGACACTCAAGAAATTTCTTGAAGTTCCCAAATGAGGTACTTTCTTCACCATTAGCATAGTATTTCATTCACTTTAGTATCCATGCATGTTTAGAAGTGATTAAGTGATGTTTAGTGAGATTTGAAATTTCCAAGTTAGGGTTTTGAGGAATTATTGAATCTAAAAGTGTAATTGAGATGAGTAGAGACCACATAACCCCTCTAGCGTTAGTTTCATGGACTGAAACCAGAGACTTAACCCCTTAACCCGAACTTAGAAACCCCGACATCAGCAGATTTTAGGGATTTGTGATGATATTTAGATATCTGCTACGACCCAGGGCACCTGAAAATTTAATAGCGATTACAGAGAGTCATGCAGGCAACCTGGATATACCCTAAAGACCTGAGACCCCAATTCATTTTCCTGGCTGCAAATTTAATAGTTCTGGCCACAATTTGCGGCCAGAGTAGGGAAATATGGCATAGTTTTTGGTTCATAGCTCCAGTATCTTTAAATTAGACCTCCTCTATGTGCAAAATGTCCCAATTGTCACCTGAGGCAAATCTGGAGCAAGTTTTCAAAGTTTCTGATTTTTTTGCGGTTTTTAATGAATTGGACTTTGTATTTGTGTTTTATCTCGGTCGATTCACGTTTATACGTCGATCGTCGAGAGTTGTTTGGTTATTCGTGCATGCATAGATCATAGGTTTTAACCTATGTGTGATACGCGTGCCGATTTGGTTTACGTACGCGATTTCTATTTACGATGTCATGTGATATATATGTAGGTACCCCCCTCACGTGGACTTCGGATGATGAAGACAAGGATAGCGACATCGACTTCGGCTAGCGAGGATCAAGGTGAGTAGATATATATCTACGGGGGAAGTCGGTTGGATGGCGTATAGCACCCCCGAAGTTCGAAGTGTAGTATACGATATATACGATATATATATATGATTATGTGTTATATGAAACATGGATAGTTAGCAAGTAAGATTTAGGAGATCATGGGTTAAATTTTAGTGTAATTGATTGATAGTGTCGTTAGTTAGTTGTAGTTGCGAACCCTAGAATAAGGTTTACACTCACACACACATACACACTCGCATGCATTTTACTTTCTTGTGCGCATATGGGGATATGTATATATAGACAGACACACACACACACACATAGGTATGGGACTATATATATATATATGCACGTATACATATACATGGATAATGAGAAATAGTATATGGTATTTGGAGACGAGTCGATGAGATTGGGCATGTTGCCACGAGATCGGTGATATGATTTGGTTCGTATTATGGGATACGACATGATGTTATAGCGGGTCTTTAGGCAACGTGTTTTCATACACATGCACATATTTATATGTCGATGGTATCAGCATGTACTAGACTTAGATCAGTACCTCCAGTTTATGATATATGATGATAAGGATACCAGATGAATAATGAGATGAATGTGATATTTGACCCGTACACAGATTTGGGATGTCGTACGGTGGATTTACCGTACTTGATATGATTTTGATGATAAATCCGCACTCTTGACTCGAGGATATCGTATTATATATTGTATCGTATGTGATACTATTGAGGCGGGATCACCGACTATTATATTTATATATATCGACTCAGATTTAGGTGGTTTCCTTACCTTTTCGATTAGTCTGTTAGTTTAGTCCTGTAGTTTATTTGTAGATGTTAGACTAGACTCGAGTTATACCTATTTCAAAACTAACGAATCGTGAGTATTTTTAAAGACAGGCCAAGGAATTCTACGGATATTTCAAAGGACGTACATTTTCTTAAAAACACCGTAGCCCTTATTTTCTAAACACCATGATTCGTGTTATTTCAAATGGCAAAATTGTATGACTTATATATATTAATGTAAATTCTTCATTGTTGCGTTTATTATTCATTTTTCGCATATTCTTGCTATTCGCATCGCATTGCATGCTTAAATGTCTTTTATTGTTATATTGAAACTCATGCTGTCAGGATACCAGCACCATTACCGATGATGCGTATGCTCCACGTACACCTGCTTGCCGACTCACACACATCATCATCGGTAATTGCCATGTCACGTACACATTAGAAAATACTACTTTATTAGTATAAAATGTTAGCTGATAGTTTCAACATGGTACTAGTGAGCTTGCTTTTATATGATAGCTTAGACATTGCATTTATTACTGTGATTTTCATGCATATTTATGTATTCATTTGCCATGACATTATGGGCCAGTCCGGATTGCCAGAGACCAATATTATGAAGTTCATTGTTTATTTACCCTTGAGATTTGGATTTTGGATTTCCATGAGATTTCTGGATTTGGAGAAACCGCAAGAATTTTATAAACTGATTATCATTTTAAAATAAAAGTTGCGGTTTTCTCATGATATGATTTGAGATATATCCACCATGAGTTTTCTCGGGTCTTGAGCGATATCATTGTTCATATCAGAATTTTGCATTATTATATTCCCCATTATTAATCATATTGCAAATAAACAGGTGCTTTTGATCCATGTCTGCTAAATAATTGTAGGTTACAGGTTCTCAGAACAATACAGTGAAATTCAGGAAAAGACGCTACAAATGTGAGACTACGACCAACAAGTAGATGAATCTGTATGATGCCTACCAGTTTAAGGAATGAACAACGATCAATGAACAGTCCAATTGGACAAAGTACGAAGGCAGCACAAGATTCAAGACTTCTACGCGAAACTTACGGTAAAAGTCCACAAATTCTGCACTGTTGGAAATATGGAAGAAAGTAGAAAAGATTCTGAAGAACCAAGTGAAGAAAACGGAAGAAAAAGGCAACATGAAGCAACCCTGAAGAAATGATGTAGAGATCCCACAAGATGGCCGCGGATCCGCGGCCAAACATGGCATTCCGCCGCGGATCCGCGGCCGTGCAGTGCACGTGTCGGTGCACGTGTCGGTGGGCGTCGGTGCTTTGACCCGGTTTTCTTAGGGTAGTCTTGTAATTTCAAATGTGGATCAGATGTAAACCCTAGGGTTTCTCCTATCTATAAATAGGAAAGCATACAGCCTCTTTTGGGGCATGCCTCTTTTAATTTCTAGATTAAATTTTAGTTTCATTGTAATCGTCAAGAGGTGTCAATAAAAGTAAGTTTTTTTATCTTGCATTTTTTAATCGAATTTAATTTCTGCAATTTTCGTATCTGTCTTTTATTATCTGCACGTTAATTAGTTAATTAAAAAGAAAATTATAAAACTGATTCTCATTGTAATTTCCCTAATGAGTGAGTAATTCCTCACTTGTTAGGGTTAGATTGGATAGGTTTGAGAGATGAACATCTCTCACTCCTTTCTTGCCCATATAATATTTTAAATTAGGACTCTATGTGAATCAAACACACACCGCTCACTACGGCACCCTATCCTACGAGACAGCGGTGATTCCCTAGTTAGACCGGTTGTGGTTGATTTATATAGAGGTTAGGGCTAAGAGTTGAGAAAGGGCGGACGAAGACCAAAAGGAAGAAACTAAGTTTCTTCCTAGTCGTGCTAATCCCCTTTGTTGACTATTACCCTAACACCTATGTTCTTAATTAGGGCAAAGGAAGCAGTGAGAAGAATTCTCTTTCCAAACTAACATAATCCTAACCCTAGTAAGGTTTCAAATCAAATTAAATTCAATCTTAGTTTTTATAAAAATCAAAACCTACCAAAAATAGGACTTAACTCGTTAGACCAATAAGAAAAGAACACGTTTTCTCTGTGGACCGACCCGTACTCAATCGGCTAGCTACCAAGCGACACCGTTATTGATTGCGGTATATTCTTAACTTTGATTTTAAAACACACGTACGCAAAAGACAAACAATCAAATGGCGCCGTTGCCGGGGATCGCGGAAGTTATTTTCTTTTTGTAATTTCGGGTTAATTGACATTGAATTATAAAAACTAAAAAATTTAAAAATATAAAAAATATCATCTTGTTATTTTTTGAAGGGTTTTGTGCGAATTGCGCAGGAAAGGAAGAAGGACAGATTCAGATCTGGAGAAAACTCGGTGAACAAATCCAGAAACAGAAGATCTGAACAGACAGAGGAAAATAAAAACAGCACATTTTTTTTGCGATCCAAACCAACCATTACACTGCGGAACCGCGGTGGGAAGGGGCGTTTGACCGCGGATCCGCGATCAATTGCTGATATCAGCGAACCAAATTCCTCTGTAAGTATTTCTTGTCTTCTTTGTAACCCCCTGAGCTCCACTGAAAAATTTTCCTGCAGGGTTCTTTGCACAAAATTTCTTCTCCCTCTCCAATAAATCAATTTTGTGCAGGATTCTTTGCGCCGCAAATAAAAAAAAAATTTGGCAAGTGTTTTAGATTTTTTTGTGTTTACTGCTTTGCATTTTTAAAACGGACTTTTAAAGGGCTATAACACCAATCCAGATTGGGTGGGGATTTCATTACCCTTCCTAAGACCCCAAAAATCACAAAAAGCATATGCATCAACACTCGAGTTAATTAAAAAATATTTAGACTCAGCCAATTAAGGACTGTTGTGCTCATTAGGACAGAGGAAGGTTGTGGGCAATCGGTCGTTTATCTAAACTTGAATTTGTGGTGTCTAGGCTAGACAAGTAGGAAAGGTAATTTTAAAAGGCCCGTCTTACAGTGATTCGTGAGCGGATCCCTCCTTTCTTTACTTGTGCTTACCTGGACACAATTGGCGGTGAAGAGGCGATTTGAGAGATATCTCACAACTTTCCCTTTGGACCAGTTAGGAGCAGTCTAGTTGACTTAGGAGACCCTAGCTCTAGGCTTGATTGTGCATGTTCAAATTGTGATTGCTTGAAAGTGTGTCATAGTTCCGTATAAAATCTTTTGCAAAACTCTTTATATAAAAAAAAACCCACAAAACAAAACTTTTTTACAAAAACTTGCCATTTGTCGCTAGAAATCCATCGCACCCAATTTTCACCCACATTTTCTCCATTGACGTTTTCTTACCCCCCCCCCCACATTCTACTTTTTGACTATACTACACCTCATTTAGTGTATGTCCGGTTGGACTAGGGATACTAGCGCCCGTTTAGTCCATGTCTCGTTAGTGCCTACTGACGATGCGTTCGACTCCGAAGTCGAAATTCCCTCCACTTCTTCATCTTCAAATTCATCATCTTCTAAGGAGATGTCAGGATTCAATCCTAACAACCCCTTACCTACTTCGGGACTGATTCCACCTCAACTGGGTGCGAATAACCCACAACACCCTCCTGTTGAAGCGCCCCAACGAATCGCCCTCCAGGATCTTTTCTATCCAACCCGCACCGCACTTCCTACTTATTTTTCACTTCCGCCGGCTAATGGGGATAATTTCGAAATTAAGCCCCACTTCATCAATATGTTACCCAAATTTCACGGGCTGGAATTCGAAGATGCCTACATCTTCATTAACAAATTCCAGAATGTTTGTGCAATGATGAAGACCACCCAACTTTCCGATGATGCTATAAGGCTACATGCCATTCCCTTCATTTTATGTGACCTTGCTGAAAAGTGGCTATATAGTACAGTATCGCATTCCATAAAAAGTTGGGAAGAGTTTGTTAAGGCTTTTCTTAAAAAGTTTTAACCACACCACAAGACCGCGAGAATTCGAAATGAAATTAATCAATTTTCCTAGCTTCCTTCCGAACCTTTTTGGAAGTGTTTCGAACGATTTAAGGATCTTCTTGTTCAGTACCCTCACCATAGTATCGAGAGATGGCAACTTTGCCAAACTTTATACGAAGGACTGAACCTAGCAACTAAGCAGTTGCTAGAAACCATCTGTTAAGGTCACTTCCTTACAAAATCTGACGAGGAAGCTTGGCAATTTCTCGACGATCTTGCTGAACAAACGCTTCAGTGGGAAAGCACTAGACAGACCGCTTCTTCCACTTCATCTACTTCATCCGGTTCGTCTTAGGGCAGGTGTTCATCAACTTGACATGTCAATTGCAATGAAAGCCGAAATGGCCGCAATTACACATAAACTAGAAGCAATCGAGAGCAAATTTTCATCGCCTTCTCCTGTCCCCGCTTTACCCCCTCACACTATATGCGCTTGTTGTTCGGAAACGTCCCATTTGACCGAAGAGTGTCCTTACAACCCACCTGCTCAAGGACATGATCAAGTCAATGCTGCCTTTCAGCAGAGACAAAGAAATGATCCGTACTCTTCAACTTATAATCCTGGTTAGAGGAACCACCCCAATTTTGCTTGGAATCAAAATCAACAACAATTTCAAGGCAATAACAATTTTCAAAGGCCTCCTCCACAACAACAAGTCCCTCAACAAACTCAATATCAGCAACCTTTCCAACCCCAACCTTACCAAAATCAAATGAACAATTTTGCACCAAACAACTCTTTTCCACAAAATAATTTTGTTCAACCAAATAACGATAAGGTTTTCTCGCTAGAACGAAGTCTGGATGCATTTTTAAAACAATCTACGCAATCCTCAGCCAACACCCAGTCTTCCATTCAGTCTTTGGTGCAACACACTGCATCACATGGGCAAAGCATAAAAACCATTGATGCCCAAATTGCACAACTGAATGCTGCTCTGAGCGAGCGAAAGAAGGGGAAACTTCCATCTCAACCACTGCCAAATCCTGGTCACACATAAAATGCACATGTTGCTCATGTACAACAAAATTATAATGTGAGTGCCGTGACTACATTGAGATCTGGAAAGGTATTGCACAACAACGTTGGCAATAATAATGACACCCTGACCGCCGCTTCTTCTTCTTCTTCTTCATCTTCTTCAGAGCTTGTTCTTCATTCTTCACAAGGCTCTACTTCTTCTACTAATTCGAACGGACCCACATCTCACTCCATAAAAACACCAACACTGGGATCCGTTCCAACTCCGCAATCTACTCCACAAACATTGGACTCAACAAATTTTCAAAATGTTCCATTTCCAAACAGGTTGAGACCCAATAAACAAACTCCACAAATGGAGAAGATTGTGGAGTTATTTAAACAGGTTAGTATTAACATCCCTCTCTTGGATGCAATCCAATAAGTCCCTTCTTACGCTAAAATCTTGAAGGACTTATGCACCAAGAAGAGGAAATCACAGGTACCTAAGAAAATTTTCTTGGCTAGTGCAGTAAGTAATGCTCTTACCCAACCTTTACCTCAAAAACGAAAGGACCCTGGCTGTCCTACAATTTCAATAACAATTGGGGATAAGAACATCAACCGCCCACTTTTAGATCTTGGTGCCAGTATTAATTTGCTTCCTTATACAGTATATGAACAATTAGGCATTGGAGAGCTGAAACCCACACATTGTACTCTCCAAATGGCCGACCGATCCATCACCCATCCTAGGGGTGAGTTAGAGGGTGTGTTGATCAAAGTAGGGGACTTCATATTCCCCGTTGATTTCATTGTTATGGACATACAGCTTGTAGCTAACCCCCAGAGTCAAATTTCGGTAATACTCGGTCGACCATTCCTTGCAATTTCTAATGCAGTGATCAATTGTCGAAATGGTTCGATAAACCTATCTTTCAGAAACATGACAATTGAACTCAACATTTTTAAGTTGGGGAATCAGCCTTCCGAACCTAATGCGAATATACTTGATATTTGCTCGATCCAAGAGATCACTCAGGAGGACTGTGAGCTCGAAAAATTTCTGTTCGATCACAGCAATTTTGACCCCACTAGTGCGTTCCTCCTCGAATCTGACACAGCTTTCACACCCAATAATGATTACGAGTGTTTCACTTTTTTGAACGATTTTGAAGAATCACTACCCGAGTTTGAATCCTTTGAATTTTCGGATGAGTTAGCTGATCCATCCGACTCGGTTGCTTTCACTCGCTTTGAACCTTTGTTGGAATCCTTCGAGTTTGAGACAGTTTCACCAATTTTACCTTCAATTGTTTCGCCTCCAAAACTCGAACTCAAGCTATTGCCATCTCACCTTAAATACGCTTACTTAGGTGAGAATGGGACCCTTCTTGTTATCATCTCGGCCTTTCTAGCGCTCGAGCAAGAGAAAGCCCTTTTAACGGTCTTACAAAACAATCGGTAAGCTTTTGGCTAGACTATGGCGGACATCAAGGGGATTAGTCCCCTAATAGTTAAACATCATATTCATATGATGGATGATGCCAAGCCAGCAAGGGATCCACAGAGACGACTAAACCCTATAATGAAGGAGGCTGTTAAAAAGGAGATTTTAAAATGTCTTGATAATGGTATCATTTACCCTATCTCTGATAGCCAGTGGGTTAGCCCCATCCACGTTGTCCCAAAGAAATCAGGTATAACGGTCATAACTAATGAGGCGAATGAGTTAATACCTACTCGCATCCAAACTGGGTGGCGAGTTTGCATCGATTATAGAAAACTCAATGCCGTGACACGGAAAGACCACTTTCCATTACTTTTTATTGACCAAATGCTAGAACGATTGGCTGGGCACGAATTTTACTGCTTTTTGGATGGCTACTCCGGCTATAATCAAGTTCCCATTGCCGAATAGGACCAAGACAAGACCACATTTACTTGTCCTTTCGGTATGTTCGCTTACCGTCGCATGCCCTTTGGGTTATGTAATGCACCCGCTACTTTCTAGCGGTGTATGATGGGCATTTTTTCAGACATGGTGGAAAAATTCTTGAAGATTTTTATGGATGATTTCTCCTTTTTCGGCGACTCCTTTGATGAGTGTTTGCTACATTTAGACACAGTTCTTACCCGGTGTAGGGATAAGAACCTTACTTTAAATTGGGAGAAATACCACTTTATGGTACGAGAAGGTATTGTCTTAGGACATATTATCTTGCAAAATGGCATTGAGCTAGATAAAGCTAAGATTGAAGTCATTTCTAATCTACCCCCTCCCAAATGCGTCCGAGACATTCGAGCCTTTCTTGGCCATGCCAGTTTCTATAGACGGTTCATCAAGGATTTTAGCATGATAGCTAGACCCTTGACTCTTTTGTTGGTCAAGGACACCATATTTGATTTCGACTCAAACTGTATGAAAGCGTTCGAGTCATTGACAAACTCACTTACTTCCGCTCCCATTCTTTCATCTTCTGACTGGACGCATCCATTTGAAATTATGTGCGATGCATCTGATTTCGCCATTGGTGCTGTCCTTAGACAGCACATTAATAAGATGCTATATGTGATGTATTACGCTAGCCGAACCTTGAACGAGGCCCAATTAAATTACACAACAACTGAGAAGGAATTCTTAGCTGTTGTGTTTGCATTAGAAAAGTTCAGGCCCTATTTAATCGGCTCTCCAGTCATCGTTTACACTGACCACTCAGCTCTTCGCCATCTTTTCGCGAAGAAGGACGCTAAATCTCGGCTGATACGTTGGATCCTCTTACTACAAGAATTTGATCTTGTCATCAGAGACAAGAGAGGATGCAAAAACGTAGTCGCCGACCATCTTTCACGATTTCCTTCTTCGCCTACACTTCAAATTCCTATTAAAGACGTTTTTCCAGATGAGCAGCTCTTGACTGTGTCATGCGAACCTTGGTTCGCAGATATTGTAAATTATTTGGCCACCGGACTTATACCAAATGAATGGTCGAATCAGGACAGACTCAGATTTCTTTCTCAGGTAAAACATTTTTACTGGGTGAACCATATCTATTCAAATACTGTCCCGACCAAATTATTCGTCGGTGTATCCCCGACAATGAGTTCAAGAGCGTGCTGTCATTCTGCCACGATCAAGCGTGTGGCGGGCATTTTGGCCCTAAAAAGACAGCAAAAAAGATCTTGCAGTGTGGTTTCTACTGGCCACAACTTTTAAAGACGCACATGAGTACTGCAAGACATGCTCCCGGTGCCAACACTTGGGCCGGATATCTAGGAGAAATGAAATGCCGCTTCAACCAATATTGGTTGTTGAAATTTTTGATGTTTGGCGGATAGATTTTATGGGACCGTTTCACAATTCTTTTGGGAACGTGTATATTCTCCTCGCTGTTGACTATGTTTCAAAGTGTGTCGAGGCTGTGCCCAGCCGAACTAATGACAACAAGGTTGTTGTTAGATTTCTCAAAGAAAACATTTTTTCTCGGTTTGGGCATCCTCGCTCAATTATCAGCGATAATGGATCTCATTTTTGTAATAGGACTTTCGAGTCCTTAATGCGGAAATATTCTATTACTCACAAGCTATCAACGCCCTATCATCCCCAAACTTGTAGGCAAGCCGAGATTTCAAGTCGGCAAATTAAACAGATATTGGAAAAAACGGTTTCCAAAAACCGTAAAGATTGGTCGTCAAAACTTATTGATGCCCTTTGGGCATTCCGAACTGCCTATAAGACCGATCTTGGCATATCTCCATATAGGCTTGTTTATGGAAAGGTTTGCCACCTTCCAGTTGAAATAGAGTATAAAGCATTTTGGGCAATAAAAGAGTTGAATCTATCTCTGGGTGATGCAGGCAGCAATAGAAAGCTGCAGTTGAACGAATTGAACGAGCTTCGGGATGAAACTTACGAGAACGCAATGATCATCAAAAACCGAACGAAGGTGTTCCACGATAAACACCTTATGCGCAAGACTTTCAAACCTGGTCAACAGGTTTTACTTTACGACACTTGGTTATATTTCCATCCCGGCAAGCTTAGATCTCGATGGAAAGGTCCATTTTTGGTACGCACCGTATATCCGCACGGTGCGGTCGATTTAGAAAATCCAGAGGACGGTTCACTATTTAAAGTGAACGGACATAAACTTAAACTGTTCTTCACTGCAGACCCTTCGGAGGAGCTCCTGTTTTTGCAGGAGCCGATTTACATTGACTGATCTTCCTCCATTTATCCCTAAATTTCGATTATCTAGCCAAAACACTGTTTCAAACAAATTTGGGGGTATGTATCACTTGTAATTATATAAAAACAAAATAAAAATAAAAAAAATGAATTTTTTTTGGGTATTTTTGTAAATTTCCAGTTTTAATAAAAATTAATAATAATAATTGTTATTTACAAATAATTTCCTCATTTTAAGAGAAGTTTTTTGCAAATAACCAACACATTCCTCCTATAAATAAAACCCGACCCCTCTCTGATTTTATCAAACCCTAAATTTTCATTTCCTTAAACTCTAGCCGCCGCTCCAAAGTTTTGCAGTGAGATCGCTCCATCGCGCCGCGCAACCGCCGCCGAAGCCCGCTTTCCACCGTGCAACCGCCACGCCTCTGCCTCTTTTCCCTCTGAATTTTTTTAGAGAAGGTTTGCATGATCTCTTGATTGATTGATATTCTTGATGTGTAGTATTTGAAAATTGTAAAGAAACCACAACCAAAAATATTTTGACCGCAATCAATAACGGTGTCGGATGTAGCGCGTTAGTAAGTGCGGATCGTCCACAGGGAAAGTGAGATCCGTTCAATTTCCGAATTAGATGAGTTGAAAATTTAAGGAAAAGAAAAGAAATCAATTCATGATTTGTAATTGAAGATCAAGAATTAGAAAAATCTAGATCTAAAAGAAACATTAAAAACAAGAATTGCGATGTGTGATAATTTCCAACCAACAATCAAGATTAGAAGTATGGCTCGTAGGAGTAGATCGGATCTATAGATGTGATGAGATCTAATGATTACTCATTCTTATCCATTAACGAATTGATACTAGATCGATGCAAATTCATCGAGGTTTAAGGATCTTGCGAGGAAATTAGGGATTCCGCAACTCATCCTTTGTCCTTTCGATGGATCGCATTCAAATTCTAGCTTCTATTTAATCAAATGATCAATAGTTGTTCCCTAGTTTCGAGTGAACACGATCAAGAAAGCTTCATCTCGAAAATAGGTCATTAATCATTTGATTCACTAGAATTTCCAAACATTATAGGATTTAAGAATTGTAAAAATATCTAAACATCATCATCTAAAGATCGTTACAACTCCTACTCGAGCGGAGATTACTCAAATATCATGATCACAAACACAATCACAAATTGAGATCTAATCATTATGCTTGAATTAAAAGATAAGCAAGAATATAGAAAATTCACCTTTATTTATCGACAAATTTCGTTACAACTCTCTTGAATTTACAAAAGAAAGGAACTAGATCGTCGATTTCGGCTTCGCTCGGCTCCTTGAGTCGCGGATCGGCGTGGATCTCTTCTCCGTTGAAATCCGGCGTCGCTTCTAAAGGTTGAAGGCTTTCTTGCTTGAATTGCTATCGGGATCTTGATCTTGAGGTTGAATTGGAATTGGGGTTAGGATTTGAGGCACAAGTTGTGTCACTCAACTTGTGGGTTGAAGATGGATGATTCTTGAACAATCTTCATCCTAGATCTAGGCTCTCTTTTATAGACCTCAAAACCCTAGATCTAGGATTTCAAATTTGAATTTTCCGTCCACAAGTTTGTTAGCAAAAGATTTGAATTTCCCTCCAAAAGTTTGTTAAGAGAGCCTTCTAGAAATAGTTTGTTAAGCCAAGCCTTCTAGATGCGCCACGTGGAGCTTCTGGGGTCTTCTGGAAGCTTTGGCCGTTAGAGGGGACACGTGTACAAAATCTGAAGCCATGATCTCATCATCAAGCCGCGGATCCGCGGCGCCAAGGGGGTTTGGGCCGCGGATCCGCGGTCCATTAAGGGCCTTGATGCTTTCTTTTTATATGGTAATTCTTGGGCTTCCATATGGGACTTTATACAATATGTGAAATCTCATTTGGCCTTCTGTATCACTGCCAGATCTTACATTTTTGAGTTAGCGTAATTTTTATCAGCTCTTTTCCCAATTTGGGCTCTGCTTCTGGAATTTCCTGCATTAGACCCCAAGACAAGAGTTGCGCAATACAAGGATGATGCAATGCCATGAAAAACACCCAATTTCCCTAAAAGTGCCGGTTTAAAGGTCTAACACATGCAATCTGGTATTTCAGAGATGATTTGGTAATATGTGCAATTATGAATACCGAACACTTCTATATGAGTGCAAATGTTAGGGAAATTGCCGTGTTAATAATGCAGTATTTTCGACTGATCAAATTCCCCCAAACTTATTTTCAATCGTCTCGATCGAACTGTTTTATTAAAAAGAGAAGGAGAAAATAAAGAAAGAGAAAAGCATACTTTCGTAGGCAACACGATTGCACTGAGCACGTGCAACAAGCCTTTAAACCTCTAGGTGTCCCTAGTAGGAGGAGTGTTGTCTCCTGAGGGTTTTCAGCGGATTGCACCCAAAAAATCCAATAATAAAAGGAAAATCATGAATATTACATTTAAAGACAAGAATTGTAAAAGAAAAGCCTTGAAAATTAGGGTTTCCAACTAAGCTAGCTTTTCAGTTGTCATGAGCCCTATCTTAATGGTCATGAAAAGATGTCAGAAATCACGTCCTCCCTCAATAAAACATCATCTTATTCTTCATTCCTATCTTTCTTCCAAACATCGATCATATCACCCTGCGTGTGTGTAAAGGACATCCCTACACCCGGAGAATTCAATTCAAGCTATCATACTCTTGTCCATCAGCCTCGGTACTTTTTAATTAATGAATATTTAGACGAATTTGCTCACACACTTTCATGCGACCGTTAATACTTCTTGAGGTACTAACCGGCCGATTACTCATATGCTTGCTTATTTGGTGTATTTTTCTCGTCTTGCACCACCTCAGGTATAGCAGTGACTCCCAGACCAGTTGGCCTTAGGGCACTAGGTGAAAAGGCACCCTCGCTATAAATTTTTTATTGCCCTTGGTGATAACAAAACCAGTGTCCATTTTTCTCACCATTTTATAATTTTTTTTATTCACTTTTTTTTTATTTCCTTCATACATCGGCTTTAAGACAAGAGCATTTCAAGGTATCCTCTACTATCCCGGGCTTCAAGACGTGTGTAAGTGCGAATAGCAGGGTATCAACGTTCAAAATGTTTGGCTTCCAGAATAGAAACTATTTTTCAGACTTATTTTTATCCTCAGATTAGTGACTTCTTTCATCTTACTAACCCTTGGGACAACGGCTCATAACCACTTATTACTAGTTCGTATAAGAAAACTTCTAATTTTCTTGGTTTTCTTAAATTTTTCTAATCGCATGGATGTAATTTTTCACTATCTAATCTTTTATTATCATAAATATTAAATATTTTTATATTTTGAAAATTTTTAAAATTTTTATAGGTTTTAAAGAATTTTTAAATTTTTGTGGATTTTGAAAAATTGATTACAAAATGATGAGCCAGAACTTTTTACACAAATTTTTTATGGGTTTCAAATTTTTTTTTAAAGTTTTTATGGTTTTTTTTTAAAGAAATGTTTTGTGCTTATGCAAATGATATGCACATGATGCAAAACTAAGCACAAAGCTCCCCCAAACTTGTTTTCAACAGTGTCCTCACTGTTGCCCACCGCTATATCTACAAAACATGTAAGCCTGGGAGGAATTTATTAGTGGGGGCAAAATATATAAGTGAAGAACCTTCCCCAAACTTTTTTTTTTTGTGAAATTTTTGTAAAAATTTTCTTTTCAAGAGTCAGAAAAATTGCCCCCCCAAACTTGAGTTAAGCAATATTAATCTTTTGAAAATCACATGAGGGGGTCAAAAATCAGTGGTCGATGCCAAGCTTTGCAAAGACCGAACGTTAACACCAACCATTCAAAAATTTTATCAATACAGTGCTCGGGTTGGTGGAAGAAGAAGTGGGGAAAGGGTAAGTGGTGGAATAGAATGTGTGTGCGTCTCATTTTGGAGAGACGATGCAGTGAATGTGATGGATTGCTCGCATTCTTTTTACAGTTCAGAAGAAGGGGTGGAGGTTCAATTTCATTGATTGGGAGATGATTCATCTCAACACCCGTGTCATTCAAAAATGCGAGTTCATCAGCGAAGATCTCCTCAATAGTTCCGTCAATACCCCGAAGAATAATGTCATCACAAAGTGCGGGATCATCTTCAGACTCTAAAAGCAGTTCATAATCGGTGTTAGTTGTTGACCCGGACATCTCGGTGGAAGAGTCCGTATGTGTATGATATATAGTAGGGTCAAACAACATCGTATGAAAAGAGTCAAGATCAGTATCATGAGGATCATCAAATTCGCTGCTGTCGACATCCATTAAGTCGACAGAACAGACCTGAGCAGTAGGTTCGGAGGGTACACTTCCCAACTTGTAAATGTTCAGCTCAATTGACCTATTCCCGAAGGATAAGGTCATAGAACCATTACGACAGTTGATGATAGCGTTGGAAGTGGCTAAAAAGGGGCGATCTAAAATCACCGGAATTTGATTTCGTGGGTTCGCTACAGGCTGTGTATCAATTACAATAAAGTCCACAGGGAATATAAATTCCCCGATTTTTATTAACATATCCTCCAGTTCACCCCTAGGTTTGGTGATTGATCGGTCAGCCATCTGGAGAGTGCAAGGAGATGGTTTCAACTCTCCGATACCTAGTTGCTCATAGACTGAGTAAGGAAGCAAGTTAACACTTGCCCCAAGGTCTAGTAGAGCACGGTTAATGTTTTTTTCCCCAATAGAAATGGAAATAGTAGGATATCCAGGATCCTTATGTTTCTTCGGTAATTGTTGGGGGAAAGCCGTGTCTACAGTCTTTGTCATGAATATCTTCTTAGGCACTTGAGTCTTCCTCTTTCTAGTGCACAAGTTCTTAAGAGTTTTCGCATCGGACGGAACTTGTTGGATGGCATCTAGGAGAGAGATGTTGATGTTAGCTTGCTTAAACATGTCCATAATCTTCTCCAAATGTGGACTCGATGTGTTAGCCCTTAACCGATTAGGATAAGGTGCTTTAGCAATAAGCGCTGGGTCTATCATAGGAGAAGGAAGTGTGTGTGGACCTGATCCCAAAATAGAAGTGGGGATCGTCGGTGGTAGACTAGAAGAGGTAGGCTGAGGTGTCGAGCCTAGAGAGAAATGGAGAATAGGCTCGCGAGAAGGCGGTGGGGTAGAAGAACAAGAATCAGAAGTAGAAGCGTGTGTGTGAGGAAATGTCTCAGCCGGGGTGTTGATAGGATTTTCAATATCATCAACTTCTTCCCCAACATGGTTATCCAGCACTCTTCCTGATCTCAACGTTGTGACGACATTTACATTGTAATGCCCAGGATTCGGTAGGGGTTGAGACGGAAGTTTCCCTTTTTCTCTCGCACTCATTTCGGCCTTAAGTCGTGCAATTTCAGCTTCCATCGTTCTGATACTCTCAGCTTGGGACGCTGAGTTTTTCTTTATCTCACCGACAGAAGACCTAACCTCGGCCGACACTTCCATGAAATTTGACAGGAGTGATTTCATGGTTTGAGCGAATTGAGAGAACTCGTCAGAACAGGTCGACTGCATAGGATTAGACGGTGCAGGAGGGTTGACCTGGTTTTGGAAATTTTGTGACTGGTAGGGGTGCTGGGTGAGTTGAAATGGTTGCTGTTGTGGAGGAAGGACCCTTTAGAATTGATTCGGGTTTGGAACCGTGTTTTGGGATTGGTTCCAAGCAAAATTCGGGTGATTCCTCCAACCCTGATTGTATATGGAAGAAAAATGGTCGTTTCTAGGTCTTTGAAATGCGGCATTGGTATGCTCGAGACCTTGAAACTGAGAGTTTAAAGGACATTCTTCCGTTAAGTGAGAAGGATCAGAACAGCACCCACATACAGTTTTGGGGAGCGACATCGGGTTTAGGGAGGCTGCTGAGAATTTGTGTTCCATAGCGTCGAGCTTCTTTTGCATTGCTGCCATCTCTGCTCGAACACCTATGGACACGTCTATTTGGTGTACGCCACCCCTACTCGATGGCTGGGTTCCAGTCTCCTACTGTAAGGACTTTTCAGCGAACTCTTCTAAAAATTTCCATGCTTCCCCATCATCCTTGGTCATAAAGGTGCCTTGACACATGTTTTCAAGGTTTTGTTTAGTGGTAGGGTTAATGCCCTCATATATGATTCGGCAAAGGTCCCATCTCGGGATGCCGTGATGTGGGCATTGAACCAAAAGATCCTTGAATCGTTTAAAGCATTTCGAGAATGGTTCAGCCGGAAGCTGGGTGAATTGATATAGTTCGCTACGGATTCGAGCTGTCTTTTGCATAGGGTAGAATTTCTTAAGGAATGCCGCAATGAATTCTTCCCAATTTATGATGGAATGTGCGGTGGTGTTATACAGCCACTTCTCGGCTATATCGCACAAGGTAAATGGAAGAAGTCGTAGACGCATGGCATCCATAGAAAGTTGTGATGTACCCATCATTACGCATACGTTTTCAAATTTGGTGATAAAAACGTATGTGTCTTCAGTCTCGAGACCGTGGAATTTGGGTAGAAGGTTGATATACTGGGGTTTAATCTCAAAGTTATCCCTGTTGGCTGGTGGAATGGATAAGCAGGTCGAGAGAGGACCTCGCAAAGGATAGCACTTCTCTTGGAGAGAGATGCGGGGTGGATTCTGCGCACCAACGGACGGCGGCAGAGCAGCGGTAAAGAGGTTCGATGGAGACGGATCCATCGATGTGGGTGTGGTGGTGGGTAAAAGATAGGTAAATGGAGAAATACTGACTTCGGAGTCGATCGAGGGGACGCGGACAAGTCGGACACTAGAATCCCGTGTCCAATCTATCTTGCACTAAAAGGGGTTAGTACAAGTGGCATCGTGAATTATAATTAGGGGAATGAATGAATGCGGTGTTTGTTTTGAAAAATGATACGGATTTTGAAAATATGATGCGATCACAACAAATGCAACAAGCAACCCTAAAATCTATGGTCACCTAGGTCAAAGCTCTAGACCGCTTCTAACTTCCAAAAGACAAGTTGCAGGATCAATCCTCCACTGTCTCTTTGTCTCTCCTGTGGCCAGGTAAGTGCCAGGTAAGTGGGAGGTTCTCCACTACGTAAGTAGTGGGCCTAATTAAGTAACCACTAGCCTTCAACACACTTGCCTTAGACACCACAAAAAGAAACGCGGATAAGCAATGAATTACCCACGGCCTTCTTCTGTCCTAAGTGAGCGCGACGGTCCTTAGAGTCATCTCTAGATATTTTTTAGTTAATGAGGGTAATGCGGATGCAAGTTTGTGATTTTTTGGGCTTAGGAAGGGTAATGAACTCCCCACCTAATCTGGATTTGGCCGTGCCCCTTAATGTCCGTATTAATTATGCAAACAACCACAAAATCAAAAACAACCACAATTTATTTTGCTTTTTGCGGCGCTGTAATTTTTGCAAAGAAGCCTGCAACAAATTGTTAATTGGAGCAGATTTAGGAAGGAGATAAGAAAGATAGAGGTTACCTGAGAAAATTTTTACAGAGAAGCCCTCAAGAAGCCGCGGAACCACCGCATTAGGGAGCTAGGGCTGCGGAAACGCGGTGGCTTAGTGGGATCTCTGCACAGAAAAATTTGGTACTGTTCCTGTTCAACTCCTGAGCCCTCTGGAATTCTCCAAATAATTTTCCAATTGCACAGCAAGCTCCAGATTTCCTTGCAATTAACCACAATAACACGTTTAGTGTTTTGCGCGAGTTTTGATCTAAAAAAATTATTGATGGAATAAACTTTTCAACTCAAATTTCAAAAAATGAACAAATAACACACGATCCCCGGCAACGGCGCCATTTTGATTGATTGATATTCTTGATGTGTAGTATTTGAAAATTGTAAAGAAATCACAACCAAAAATATTTTGACCGCAATCAATAACGGTGTCGGATGTAGCGCGTTAGTAAGTGCGGATCGTCCACAGGGAAAGTGAGATCCGCTTAATTTCCGAATTAGATGAGTTGAAAATTTAAGGAAAAGAAAAGAAAACAATTCATGATTTGTAATTGAAGATCAAGAATTAGAAAAATCTAGATCTAAAAGAAACATTAAAAACAAGAATTGCGATGTGTGATAATTTCCAACCAACAATCAAGATTAGAAGTATGGCTCGTAGGAGTAGATCGGATCTATAGATGTGATGAGATCTAATAATTACTCATTCTTATCCATTAACGAATTGATACTAGATCGATGCAAATTCATCGAGGTTTAAGGATCTTGCGAGGAAATTAGGGATTCCGCAACTCATCTTTTATCCTTTCGATGGATCGCTTTCAAATTCTAGCTTCTAGTTAATCAAATGATCAATAGTTGTTCCCTAGTTTCGAGTGAACACGATCAAGAAAGCTTCATCTCGAAACTAGGTCATTAATCATTTGATTCACTAGAATTTCCAAATATTATAGGTGTTAGTGTATATGCCCTAGAGGCCATTACTGTATCATACTAGTTTGTATATTACTTAATGGAAGCTTGGGATATTCACCTTGTATAAACAATCTTGCTCAATATAGTAGTATGCTACTTGGTTTGTTTCTACTTCAATGTGTACATGTGTTTATTTTGCGATATCACCTATACTCATTAGTGGAGCCCTTAGGATCTTTGCTTGATTACGAGCGTTGTGATGGCAGTCACACTAGTGGGGGCTGGGTAATCTGTAAGCACATCCTTATACAGGTCCCTAGTCGCAGGACTATCGAGACAGGACATCGATACTCCGGAGTAGACTAGCGTATGCGCTTCTCATCCCAGTGTGGGAGATGGTCTGTCCCACAGCCATCAGTACGTCGTACTGGAGATAGTATACGGGTGCTCGTTAGGTTACGAGTACACTGGACAGGACTCGTCGGGAACTGACAGGTTGGTATTATACCTATCGTCAGTTATCAGTTCCCAGGTGACATGAGTACAGCTTAGTCCGCTGACTTGACACTGGCACTTCGCCTCAAGTATGTTCCCACTGCACTTTGATCACTACCCTACCACGGCTCAAAGGAGTCGTGCAAACAGGTAATGGTTGGGTGCAGTCCTGAAGCACTTGGAGGCAGTGACGGTTAGACAGGATTCGTCTCTCCCGGTATTGGGGGTTAACATCGCGCTGTGTCTAGGAGAGCCATTACACAAGTAGTCCCTGGCCAGGGCAAGCGAGATATACTGGTAGGCTTCCAGTGTTATCTCAGGGTGTTTTGGGCTTCACTCCGACACGACTTGTACCGCTATTGGGGGACTGACGTTTTACCGCCCCCTAGGCCCGACATGCGATGTATCAGACGAACAGACCGGACTGTACGGAGAATGTCACATTCAGACTCAGTAGGAGTTCAGATGGGGTTCACCTCGTCAGCCTTCTTGTCGGCATCTACCTGGGGACCGTTACGCACAGCTAGTGCCGCTTGCGGTCTGTGGTTAAACCCACTGCCAGCGTAGTGTCGAGTCTTTAGAGTCCCACACAGAGGGTATTCGCCTCTGGGCAAAACAGAGTAGAGGTCGCATGGTTTTGCGACAGGGTTCGTTCTCATCCGCGCACTTGTGCACGTTTTAGAGTCCGGACGGATTATACTGGCAGGCTCTGGTTTGAGCCAGATACTGGTATATGTTTTGGGGTTGCTTTTATTTCTCGGTATTCTTGTTCCTCGGAACGAGAATACAGGTGTGTATGCACAGTTGCTTGAGGCGGAGGATGAGGTTTTTCATTAGGGTTTCGGAACGGGTGCGTATGCACAGTTGACAGTCGTCATTTTCCAAACCCTAATAGATTTATGAAATATCAATTAATAATAGTAATTAAATGAAATATTGTTATGGTTGATTTTGTTGACTTGTTGACCATGGTTGACTTGTTGACCATGGTTGAATATTGACCACCATCATGCTTTGAAAAGATACTCCTTGATTCATGCTTATACTCATTTATTGAAAGTATGATAGTAGTCATTCCAAAATAACCATCAACTATTCTCATTTTCAATTATTATTATTAATTAGATATTTCCTTTTCTTTTAGTTATGGTTGCAAAAGAAAAGAAAGCTCATTCTATCATAATCATTCTCTCTCCTCACTTCATCTTCTTCTTCCTCAAGCTCAAGGTGATTCCTTCTCATGTGTTGAGAATCCCTCACCTTGAAAAGAAAACAACCCTTAGACACTCTCTACTCACTCTAGGATCAAGGGTTTAGCAAGCCGGAGATTCTAGTTCACTCAAAGTTCGAGAAAGAGCCCGAAGGTTGAACCCTCAGGTGGATCCATCTTCGACGGAAGAAGGCGACGAGAAGAGAACCATCAACCTCTACAAGGTTTCAAGAAGAAGGAGTTCAAGTTTAGGTATAACCATCTTTCCGAGTAGCTAACTCTCTTTAGCAAGTTTGCTAGTTTAGTTTAGAAAAGATCCCGACTTTGTTTAGTCCATGTTGCCCCATGCGCCAAAATTTGATTTTTATACCGTTTCTGCCTCCCCGTAAGAACCGGGGGTCGCAACGTGGATTTACAGTGGTATCAGAGCCTAACTAAACTTAAACTAGCTTGGTAGTGAAGTGTAATGAAGTTCGGAACCGAAAAATCCAAAAACCAAACTTTGCAAAAACCCTAGTTTCTGTTAAAATTTTTTCTGGTCAAAACAAGATTTGTTATACACCTAAATTCGGCTCAGGGTTTTGTGTGAACACCCAAGAAAAACGATCCCCTAATTCGTTCAAACCGCCGCGGATCCGCGGCCTCACCTATTCTTAGAGCCGCGGATCCGCCGCCGTTTAATGTCTTCTGGTGATCGGCTTTCGTGCAGTGTGTCTCTGTGTTGGTTTTGGGATTTTTAAAATATATTATATGTGCCCAGATTTTCCAGAGCAGAAATTTACTTTTGGGGTCCTATAATTCCGTATTTTTTCCGAACTTCACTGCACTTTGACTATGATGGTTATATCTGTGATGTTTGCATGTATTGAACGTCGGCTAATCGCTATAAGTCGATTAGTCGGGGTTATACATCTCTGTGATCTGTGTTTGATATTGGAATGTGTATATGAATCTGTTGGACTGTCGCGGGTGAATAGCCGGGGTGGATGTGAGATGAGCTTTTGTTTTTCTTTCATTCATTTGTAAATGTAAATTGATGTAATAATATTATTTGTATGGCCGCACAACCGGGTCGGGGTTGTAGCCGTCATTGTATAATTCTTTTTACTGTTTTTGCTCCTAGGATAGACCCATGGAGGGGTGCACAAACTACCGGGTTCTTGGCGGGTAGTTTGCCGCACCCGTAGGGGTCTTGGGTGGGGTATTTGCTATTCACCGCGACCGTGTAATCCGCTTTTCGTTGCAGGCTCGAACGGATTGCGAATTGCTAGTATATCCAATGTATTCATCTGTGATCTGTAATGTCTATCATTGCTTTATATTTAGGCGTTGCTTATGTTTTACAGCCGCGCTAGCCCAGCCCCCGCTCTGTCGTTAGTTAAGTAACCTAACGAGTGATGACGGGACCCCGTGGCGAATGCGAATGGCATAAGCGTACGT
The DNA here is from genome assembly GCA_030015575.1 of Agapanthus africanus. Taxonomy (NCBI): domain Eukaryota; kingdom Viridiplantae; phylum Streptophyta; class Magnoliopsida; order Asparagales; family Amaryllidaceae; genus Agapanthus; species Agapanthus africanus. The sequence goes on along the minus strand of JASDDO010000001.1, from coordinate 504,324,510 downwards.
TATATTTTGGTTGTTTTCTGCAATGGTAGGATTAAATGATGGGATGCATTAAAAGAACTAATGCAAGAATATCACGCATTAAAAGAACTAATGCAAGATAATAAACCAAGTTAAAATCGTTGGAACACTTTCGAAAAACCACTCGGTTCTTTTCAAAACTAAGTTTTAAATGCGGAGCTTGAGCCACTCCTTCTAAAAGCTATCTCGTTCCATCGATTATATCAAGTTCACTACGTTCACGGTTTCGCCAAAACCATTCGTAGCCCTCCGTCGTTTCGTATGAATATTCAATAGTATTCAAGCTATGTTTGTTGACCTTCGTCAAGACATAGAGATTGGTAGCTGTTGGGTGTTCATATGTAGCATAGATAGATGCGTTGGTTTGGGACAGTCGTATTGCCTTGTTGACCTTCGTCAAGGGTATATACGGGTGGGTTCAAATTAACCTGGATAATGACGGGCAGAACTTGACATGTGACTTATGATTTGTTGACCTTCGTCAAGGTCATAAGAGCATGGGGCAAAAATCCACATCGGGAGTTTCATAAGTACTGAAACTTGCTAGATTTGCATACCATTTGGAGTGTGATGATTATGGTAGGATTCCTTCATTTTCGTCACGCGATGATATTTGGATCCCGATCCTACTGTGAGTATATGCTACTCCTCGGGAAATTTCTCACTAAACGATCAATGCTATAAACCTAGTAGGTGCCTAGAAAGGTGTTAGCGGGGCTACGCCCCCAGGGAAAAGAGGTTCTTAAATTAAGGAACTTCGCGAAAGCGTTGGAAAACCTCCCTCGAAGTACCGACACTGGCCTGGCTGAACGGTTAAGCAAGTATTGTACGGTGGGATTGATCCCGACTAATTCTTCCTTTGTGGTTTGAGGAGGGATTCGAGAGACAGTGGGAGCCATCCTGTTTAGACAAATTAAAAACCATTCTAAACTTGCAAGAGCATCGTGCTAAGTGTTTCTTCTCTCCCCCTGCAGCGACCAATTCGAAATGACTGGACTTAAGTTACTTCTAGATAAAAACATACTGACAGGGCCAAACTACAAAGATTGGCTCAGGAATGTCAAATTGGCAATCGCTTACGACAAGCTGGGGTATCTTCTTACCACCAAAGCTCCCCCCGTCCCAGGTCCCACCTCCAGCGTCGCGGATAAGGAAATCCGTAAGACTTGGGAGATTGATTGCGCGAAGGCCAGGTGCCTCGTGCTTGCCTCTATGGACAACGAACATCAGAGGAGGCATGAGAATATGGACCTCGAGTCCATATTTCTCCATACAAAAGAACTGTATGGAGAGCAGTCTCGTATCGCAAGATACGAAGTGTCGAAGAAGTTATTTTCGACTAAGTTGGCCGTCGGATCATCGGTAGCGGACCACGTGCTTAAGATGATTGGCTACACTGAGGAGCTCGCAGAACTTGGGACCACGTTGGACAGTGAACTCTATACGGATTTAATTCTCCAGTCCCTTCCATCCACTTACGCCCAGTTCATACTGAATTTCAACTTGCAAGAAAAGGAAGTTGAACTTTCAGAACTCCTCAACCTGCTGAGGAGCGCAGAGGGCACCCTACAGAAGGGTAGGGAAACACCCGCTTTGTTTATAGGAGGATCTTCTTCCTCTAGGTCCAAGGCGAAAGCCAAGGGAAAGAGGAAGAAAGCCCCCGCCAAACCAAGAGGCGGTGTTAGTAAAATGGGTACGAAGGGAAAGGAAAAGGCAACAAAAATTGCGGGGAAGCTTGTTGGAAAGGAAGAATGCTTCTATTGTCATAAGAGTGGACACTGGAAGAAAGATTGCAGGGCTTGGAAGGCCAGGACACAGGAACTGAAGCAGGTTGCGGCTTCAGCTTCAGGTGTGTATGTTATTGAAAACTGTCTTTCTATAAACTCTACTTCCTGGGTATTGGATACCGGATCAGGATCTCATATCTGTAATTCTTTGCAGGCGTTGAGAAACCGTAGGTTTTTGAAGGCAGGTGACATGACCCTCAGAGTTGCGAACGGAGCTAGCATGGATGCTAAAGCCGTGGGGGACTATCACCTGGGAATGTCAGATGGGCATGTTTTGGTTTTTCGTAATTGCTTTTTTGTACCCAACGCAACTTGTAATATCATTTCTGTATCTTTGGTTTCTAAAGAAGGTTATGAATTTGCGTTTGTAAGTAATGTTGTAAACATTCACCTTAATCAAGTTCTGATTGGGTCAGGTACATTGAGCAATGGTATATACGTATTAAACCAACCACAGATTTTCAATGTCCAGAATACACACAAAAGAAAGTCTCCAGATATCAATCAGGCTTTCTTATGGCATTGTAGACTGGGTCACATCAATGAGACACGGTTGACTAAGTTACATAAAGAAGGATACTTGGATCCGTTCGAGTATCAGTCTTATGCCACTTGTGAATCTTGTCTCATGGGAAAGATGACAAAGACTCCGTTCACTGGACACAGAGAAAGAGCGAGCGAGCTCTTGGGACTTATACACAGTGACGTGTGTGGTCCAATGTCTACACATGCGCGAAGCGGTTATTCATACTTCATTACTTTCACAGACGATTTCTCTAGGTATGGACATGTCTTCTTAATGAAGCACAAATCCGAGGCCTTTGAGAAATTTCGGGATTACAAGAATGAAGTTGAAAAACAAACAGGCAAAAGTATTAAGATTCTAAGATCGGATCGAGGTGGTGAATACTTGAGTGCCGAGTTCCTGGACTATTTAAAAGAGAATGGAATTCTCTCTCAGCGTACTCCTCCATACACTCCGCAACATAACGGTGTATCGGAAAGGAGGAATCGAACCCTATTGGATATGGTTCGTTCCATGATGAGTAAGGCTGAGTTACCGCGATCTTTCTGGGGCTATGCACTAGAAGCAGCTGCATATCTCTTGAACAAGGCTCCTACCAAGACTGTGCCTACCACTCCATATCAGATGTGGAGTGGGAAGAAACCCTGTCTTAAGTACCTTAAGATATGGGGATGTCCAGCTTTTGTAAAAAAGCAGCATGCGGACAAGCTCGAGGCACGTTCAGTACAATGTAAGTTTGTGGGATACCCAAAGAACTCCAGGGGGTATCTGTTCTATTCCGCTGAGGAACAAAAAGTTTTTGTTTCTCAACATGCCCGCTTCTTGGAAACTGAGTTTTTGGAAACCCAGATAAGTGGGAACGCAATAGAACTGGAAGAGATTCCAGAACCACAAGCTATTACTGAAGACTTGGAAGAGCCAGTAAGTTTAAAAGAACAGGACATTCCTATGCCGCTCCGCAGGAGTAGTAGGCAGTCTCATCCGCCCGAGAGATACTGCGGTTTTCTCATAGACGGGGATAGAGAGGATTGCATCATAGACTATGATGAGCCTACTAGCTTCCAGCAGGCCGTTCAGAGCGTTGACTCGGTAAAATGGCTGGATGCAATGCGAACCGAAATGGAGTCCATGTACACCAACAAAGTATGGACGTTGGACATTGCTCCAGACGGGGTAAAACCCGTAGGATGCAAGTGGATCTTCAAAAGGAAGATTGGTGTAGATGGACAGGTTGAGACCTATAAAGCTAGACTTGTAGCAAAGGGTTTCCGTCAAAGACCTGGCTTGGACTATGACGAAACCTTTTCTCCAGTGGCTATGCTGAAATCCATTCGGATCCTTCTTGCCATTGCTGCCTTCCACGATTATGAGATTTGGCAGATGGACGTAAAAACCGCTTTTCTAAATGGAAATTTAGAGGAGTGTGTCTATATGGATCAGCCAGAGGGTTTCATTCAGAGTGGGAGCAGCGGAAAGGTGTGCAAGTTGCTTAAGTCCATCTATGGACTAAAGCAGGCATCGCGGAGTTGGAACATCTGTTTTGATGAGACGGTCAAGGAATTTGGCTTTATCAAAAATCCAGATGAACCATGCATCTATAGTAGATTTGTAGCGAGAACTGTAGTATTCCTCGTTTTATACGTGGATGACATTCTCTTAATAGGAAATGACATTCCTATGCTACAATCTGTCAAGGGTTTCTTGTCACACAGGTTCTCCATGAAAGACCTGGGTGATGCCTCATACATCCTGGGGATCCGGATCCATCGTGATAGATCCAAGAGGATATTAGGACTTTCACAGTCCAGGTACATCGACACCGTACTGAAAAGATTCAGTATGGAAGATTCCAAGCGCGGTAACCTACCGGCTTGTCACGGGATCACCCTCTCTAAAGAGATGTCTCCCAAGACTGATTTGGAGAGGGATCGCATGTCTATTATACCCTACGCTTCTGCGGTAGGCTCTATAATGTATGCGATGTTGTGTACCAGACCGGATGTAGCTTATGCACTGAGTGTAGTAAGCCGGTATCAGTCAAACCCTAGGGAGAAACATTGGATAGCAGTAAAGAACATTCTCAAGTACCTGAGAAGGACTAAGGAGATGTTCTTGGTGTATGGCGGAAAAGACCTCCAGATCGAGGCATTTGCTGACTCCAGCTTCCAGAGTGACAAGGATGATTCCAAGTCCATGTCGGGTTTTGTCTTTACCCTCAATGGAGGGGCGGTGTGTTGGAAGAGTTCCAAACAAGAAACCGTTGCAGACTCGACTATGGAAGCGGAATACATCGCTGCATCTGATGCCGCAAAAGAAGCTGTCTGGATAAGGAAGTTCTTGAAAGAACTTCAGGTGGTTCCGTCCATTGTTGACCCAATACCTCTGTATTGCGACAACAACGGGGCTATAGCTTTAGCGAAGGAACCCAGGTCCCATCAGAGATCCACGCACATCTTGAGGCGGTATCACCTGATCAGGGAGATCGTGGATCGCAAGGAGATCGAGGTTCGGAGGGTTGCTTCAGAAGAAAACACTGCAGATCCATTCACCAAGGCCCTACCCCAGACTCAGTTCGAGCGGCTGATCGAGATGATAGGTCTTCGATACGCCAGTACATGGCCTTAGTGCAAGTGGGAGATTGTTAGTGTATATGCCCTAGAGGCCATTACTGTATCATACTAGTTTGTATATTACTTAATGGAAGCTTGGGATATTCACCTTGTATAAACAATCTTGCTCAATATAGTAGTATGCTACTTGGTTTGTTTCTACTTCAATGTGTACATGTGTTTATTTTGCGATATCACCTATACGCATTAGTGGAGCCCTTAGGATCTTTGCTTGATTACCAGCGTTGTGATGGCAGTCACACTAGTGGGGGCTGGGTAATCTGTAAGCACATCCTTATACAGGTCCCTAGTCGCAGGACTATCGAGACAGGGCATCGATACTCCGGAGTAGACTAGCGTATGCGCTTCTCATCCCAGTGTGGGAGATGGTCTGTCCCATAACCATCAGTACGTCGTACTGGAGATAGTATACGGGTGCTCGTTAGGTTACGAGTACACTGGACATGACTCGTCGGGAACTGACAGGTTGGTATTATACCTATCGTTAGTTATCAGTTCCCAGGTGACATGAGTACAGCTTAGTCCGCTGACTTGACACTGGCACTTCGCCTCAAGTATGTTCCCACTGCACTTTGATCATTACCCTACCACGGCTCAAAGGAGTCGTGCAAACAGGTAATGGTTGGGTGGAGTCCCGAAGCACTTGGAGGCAGTGACGGTTAGACAGGATTCGTCTCTCCCGGTATTGGGGGTTGACATCGCGCTGTGTCTAGGAGAGCCATTACACAAGTAGTCCCTGGCCAGGGCAAGCGAGATATACTGGTAGGCTTCCAGTGTTATCTCAGGGTGTTTTGGGCTTCACTCCGACACGACTTGTACCGCTATTGGGGGACTGACGTTTTACCGCCCCCTAGGCCTGACATGCGATGTATCAGACGAACAGACCGGACTGTACGGAGAATGTCACATTCAGACTCAGTAGGAGTTCAGATGGGGTTCACCTCGTCAGCCTTCTTGTCGGCATCTACCTGGGGACCGTTACGCACAGCTAGTGCCGCTTGCGGTCTGTGGTTAAACCCACTGCCAGCGTAGTGTCGAGTCTTTAGAGTCCCACACAGAGGGTATTCGCCTCTGGGCAAAACAGAGTAGAGGTCGCATGGTTTTGCGACAGGGTTCGTTCTCATCCGCGCACTTGTGCACGTTTTAGAGTCCGGACGGATTATACTGGCAGGCTCTGGTTTGAGCCAGATACTGGTCTATGTTTTGGGGTTGCTTTTATTTCTCGGTATTCTTGTTCCTCGGAACGAGAATACAGGTGTGTATGCACAGTTGCTTGAGGCGGAGGATGAGGTTTTTCATTAGGGTTTCGGAACGGGTGCGTATGCACAGTTGACAGTCGTCATTTTCCAAACCCTAATAGATTTATGAAATATCAATTAATAATAGTAATTAAATGAAATATTGTTATGGTTGATTTTGTTGACTTGTTGACCATGGTTGACTTGTTGACCATGGTTGAATATTGACCACCATCATGCTTTGAAAAGATACTCCTTGATTCATGCTTACACTCATTTATTGAAAGTATGATAGTAGTCATTCCAAAATAACCATCAACTATTCTCATTTTCAATTATTATTATTAATTAGATATTTCCTTTTCTTTTAGTTATGGTTGCAAAAGAAAAGAAAGCTCATTCTATCATAATCATTCTCTCTCCTCACTTCATCTTCTTCTTCCTCAAGCTCAAGGTGATTCCTTCTCATGTGTTGAGAATCCCTCACCTTGAAAAGAAAACAACCCTTAGACACTCTCTACTCACTCTAGGATCAAGGGTTTAGCAAGCCGGAGATTCTAGTTCACTCAAAGTTCGAGAAAGAGCCCGAAGGTTGAACCCTCAGGTGGATCCATCTTCGACGGAAGAAGGCGACGAGAAGAGAACCATCAACCTCTACAAGGTTTCAAGAAGAAGGAGTTCAAGTTTAGGTATAACCATCTTTCCGAGTAGCTAACTCTCTTTAGCAAGTTTGCTAGTTTAGTTTAGAAAAGATCCCGACTTTGTTTAGTCCATGTTGCCCCATGCGCCAAAATTTGATTTTTATACCGTTTCCGCCTCCCCGTAAGAACCGGGGGTCGCAACGTGGACTTACAATAGGATTTAAGAATTGTAAAAATATCTAAATCATCATCATCTAAAGATCGTCACAACTCCTACACGAGCGGAGATTACTCAAAAATCATGATCACAAACACAATCAAAAATTGAGATCTAATCATTATGCTTGAATTAAAAGATAAGCAAGAATATAGAAAATTCACCTTTATTTATCGACAAATTTCGTTACAACTTTCTTGAATTTACAAAAGGAAGGAACTAGATCGTCGATTTCGGTTTCGCTCGGCTCCTTGAGTCGCGGAACGGCGTGGATCTCTTGCTCCGTTGAAATCCGGCGCCGCTTCTAAAGGTTGAAGGCTTTCTTGCTTGAATTGCTATCGGGATCTTGATCTTGAGGTTGAATTGGAATTGGGGTTAGGATTTGAGGCACAAGTTGTGTCACTCAACTTGTGGGTTGAAGATGGATGATTCTTGAACAACCTTCACCCTAGATCTAGGCTCTCTTTTATAGACCTCAAAACCCTAGATCTAGGATTTCAAATTTGAATTTTCCATCCACAAGTTTGTTAGCAAAAGATTTGAATTTCCCTCCAAAAGTTTGTTAAGAGAGCCTTCTAGAAATAGTTTGTTAAGCCGAGCCTTCTAGATGCGCCACGTGGAGCTTCTGGGGTCTTCCGGAAGTTTTGGCCGTTAGAGGGGACACGTATACAAAATCTGAAGCCATGATCTCATCATCAAGCCGTGGATCCGCGGCGCCAAGGGGATTTGGGCCGCGGATCCGCGGTCCATTAAGGGCCTTGATGCTTTCTTTTTACATGGTAATTCTTGGGCTTCCATATGGGACTTTATACAATATGTGAAATCTCATTTGGCCTTCTGTATCACTGCCAGATCTTACATCTTTGAGTTGGCGTAACTTTTATCAGCTCTTTTCCCAATTTGGGCTCTGCTTCTGGAATTTCCTGCATTAGACCCCAAGACAAGAGTTGCGCAATACAAGGATGATGCAATGCCATGATAAACACCCAACTTCCCTAAAAGTGCCGGTTTAAAGGTCTAACACATGCAATCTGGTATTTCAGAGATGATTTGGTAATATGTGCAATTATGAATACCGAACACTTCTATATGAGTGCAAATGTTAGGGAAATTGCCGTGTTAAAAATGCAGTATTTTCGACTGATCATCTCTCCTTCTCTGTTAATTCTTTTTATAAATCTGTGAACTTTCTGAATGGCACCAACCATGCAATTAGAACGTGATTTTTCACAAATCTTTGCACACACAATTTACGGGAGTTATGTTGGTGATGAGATCACATGGCGAGGGTGGAACTTTTTAATTTTCAATCATCCCAATGCCTACGCTCTTCCAGATCTAGTCATTCGTTTTTACGAGTGCATGGAGGAAGGTTGCCTATTACAATACGGTTTTATTAAATTACTTTGGGGCGATAAGGAAATAATCATTGATAGGGACTTTATCCACGAAATCACCTTAATTCCTAGATTACCCCTTCACGACCAACCCCTTCAATTTGAAGACTATTTACCCTTAATGGGTAATGACTGTTCGAGAGAACTTAGGAAGGGCATACAGGTAGAACCCTCTTCGCCAATGTATTAACTGTGTGCCGTTGGGCACAAAACAACATTTTTGGCAGTTCACATAATACAACATTTTTCATCCCATCTCTTCATATCGTGCACACCTTAATGACTAGGAACCCTAGATTTGACATGTGCATGGTTTTACTTAATTCAATTGGTGCTGGCAAAAGGGCTGCAAATTACCCATGCGCTATGTTAGTGACACAACTGTGTCGCTATTTCCTCCTTGTAGAGGAATTTGAGTTTAACATGTATGGAGGTATACCCATTAGGCCTCTTATTGAGGGCGTATCTACGTCCTATACTCGCCTGAATGATGTATGGTCGCGAACAGAACCGGCCGAGTATGTACCCGCCAGGACACCCAGCTCCAGCTCGACTGCGAGCGAGAAAGAGCTTACCCCCGCAGAACATACACGTCTTCTTAGAAGAGCCAGTAGGGGGATTGATAGGTTGGTAGGGATGGTGACCAACTTGGATCACCGGGTGACAGAGATTGAACATGGCGTATCTACGCTGCTGGCGAGAGAGGAACATTCCCGTTCACGTTCGAGGGGACGGTGAGGACATGAGCAGTGAGGGCACTGCTTTTGGTAAGTTTGGGGGAGGAGGTGGTTTGTAAATAGTTATCATTGCATTGCATATTTTAATTTTTGTACATATTTTTTCTTTTTCTTTCTTTGCATGTTTAATTCTGCATTGTATCTTTATAAAAAAATTATAAAAATTAAAAAAGAAAAATAAAAATTTTAAAAGAAAAATCAAATAAAAAATTGAAAAACTAAAATGATAAAAAAATTTCAACTTGGTCATCTTTGACTTAAGTTTGACAAACAGTTAACTAGCTAGGAAAAACTGGATCCTAAACTTAGTAAATTAAAAACCCTAAAAATAACCTTTCTTAAAATTTAACGGTAGAAAATATATGTCCTTATAGTTTATTTAGAAATAGGCAAATTTTGAGTTCAGTTCTAGGGCTAAGTCAAAATATAGGAAGAGTATTGAATTTTTATTTGATGTGTAAGTCTGAAAAATAATTCTGAACCTTAAGTCTAAATTCTAAAAATATATACACTACAATTAGCACATACACGCACCTTGAAACTTGGAATAGTAGAGGATACCTTGAAATGCTCTTGTCTAAAAATCCTTAGTATGAAGGAAAATAAAATAAAAGTACAAGAGTGAATAAAGAGATTTTAAAAAATGAACACTGGTTTTGTAATTACTTAGGGCTGCGTAAAATGAAAAAAATATATAGTGAGGGTGCTTTATCACCTAGTGCGTTAGACCAATTGGTCTGGGAGTCACTGCTAAAGCCTTAGGTATTACAAGACGAGGAAATACGTTTTAATGCGCGAACACATTTTGTAATCGGTCTTTAGTACCTCAAGAAGTATTAACGGTCGCATAAAGGATGTGTGAGCAATTTCATCTAAAATTCACCAACTAAAAATACTTTGGACGATAGACAAGAGTATGATAGTTTGAATTGAATTTCCAAGTATAGGGGTGATACATACACACACGTAGGGGTATATGATTGGGATTTTGATGAGAGATAGGAATGAAAGATAAGGCTTATATCTTCAGTAGAGATGATAAAAATTCCTAAGTTGAGATGGAACCTTAGAAGGAAAATTCAAAAGATGCTGAATGCTAAGTAAATTTACAGAATATATACGATCTTAAGTTAAATGATAAGTGAGTGTGAAAAATACGGGTTGATGATTTCTAAGTTGAAGCTAATAGAATTTCTTGCTAGAATACCGAATTAAAGAATGAAAGTCAATAGGCCAAATTGATCAGATTTTGTGGGTAGTATCTGTTGAAAACCCTCAGGAGACAACACTCCTCCTACTAAGGATACCTAGAGGTTTAATGGCTTGTTGCACGAGCTCAGTGCAATCGCGATTCCCTGCGAAAGTGAGGTTAGGATTTTTTCGAGAATAAAAATAGTTTTGCTCGGGACGAGCAAAAGATAAGTTTGGGGGTATTTGTTCATATCAGAATTTTGCATTATTATATTTCCCATTCTTAATCATATTGCAAATAAATGGTGCTTTTGATCCATGTCTGCTAAATAATTGCAGGTTACAGGTTCTCAGAACAATACAGTGAAATTCAGGAAAAGACGCTACAAATGTGAGACTACGACCAATAAATAGATAAATCTGTATGATGCCGACCAGTTTAAGGAACGAACAACGATCAATGAACAGTCCAATTGCACAAAGTACGAAGGCAACACAAGATTCAAGACTTCAACGTGAAACTTACGGTAAAAGTCCACAAATTCTGCACTGTTAGAAATATGGAAGAAAGTAGAAAAGATTCTGAAGAACCAAGTGAAGAAAACGGAAGAAAAAGGCAACATGAAGCAACCCTGAAGAAATGATCCAGAGATCCCACAAGATGGCCGCGGATCCGCGACCAAACATGGCATTCCGCCGCGGATCCGCGGCCGTGCAGTGCACGTGTCGGTGCACGTGTCGGTGGACGTCGGTGCTTTGGCCCGTTTTTCTTAGGGTAGTCTTGTAATTTCAAATGTGGATCGATGTAAACCCTAGGGTTTCTCCTATCTATAAATAGGAAAGCCTATAGCCTCTTTTGGGGCATGCCTCTTTTAATTTCTAGATTAAATTTTAGTTTCATTGTAATCGTCAAGAGGTGTCAATAAAAGTAAGTTTTTTTTATCTTGTATTTTTCATTCGAATTTAATTTCTGTAATTTTCATATCTGTCTTTTATTATCTGCACGTTAATTAGTTAATTAAAAAGAAAATTATAAAAATGATTCTCATTGTAATTTCCCTAATGAGTGAGTAATTCCTTACTTGTTAGGGTTAGATTGGGTAGGTTTGAGAGATGAACATCTCTCACTCCTTTCTTGCCCGTATAATATTTTAAATTAGGACTCTATGTGAATCAAACACACATCGCTCACTACGGCACCCTATCCTACGAGATAGCGGTGATTCCCTAATTAGATCGGTTGCGGTTGATTTACATGGAGGTTAGGGCTAAGAGTTGAGAAAGGACGGACAAGGACCAAAGGGAAGAAACTACGTTTCTTCCTAGTCGTGCTAATCCCCTTTGTTGACTATTACCCTAACACCTATGTTCTTAATTAGGGCAAAGGAAGCAGTGAGAAGAATTCTCTTTCCAAACTAACCTAATCCTAACCCTAGCAAGGTTTTAAATCAAATTAAATTCAATCTTAGTTTTTATAAAAATCAAAACCTACCAAAAATAGGACTTAACTCGTTAGAACAATAAGAAAAGAACACGTTTTCCCTGTGGACCGACCCGTACTCAACCGGCTAGCTACCAAGCGACACCGTTATTGATTGCGGTATATTCTTAACGTTGATTTTAAAACGCACGTACGCAAAAGACGAACAATCAATCATACACCCGATTCGAGGAGGAGGAGGAACCGTCTGTGGGTGCATGATGGACCCGGTGCGGTACCCCGAGGCAAGATGGTCGCAGATGATGGCGTTGAGCCTGGCAGGGGAGCACTACCGACTGGTGATTTTATTGTGATTCGACGGATATCCGGAGGATACCGATCGGAGTATGGGCCAGTCCGGATAGCCGGAGCCCTAGATATTGAGATTTGATAATTTGGGCCAGTCCGGATAGCCGGAGCCTGAGATATTGAGATATTGGGATTTATATATATTTTGTGTCGATATTAGACACTGATTTCCTGTTGATTTTATTGATGATACCTCGATTTATTTATACAGAAATCTCACTACATAAAGAAAACAATTTTCTCATTATGATGTATTCTGTTTTCATTTATTGCATTCATACCTCATATTTATGATTTGTTGCTATTTGAGGCACTGACACGAGTACATGGTATTACACTTATGTATAGATGTTTACCCTTGCCACCTTATCATGCTTCAGACTTTATCATTTTAATTATATATATATATATATATATTATGATTGTATTAATCTAGGATTGAGTCATACATACGATTTCCACTCTGCAATGTTTTCTACTCACGAATTGGCAACTCACCCCCGTTGTGCCACAATTTCTTACAGGTTTTGCCGTACAGGTTCGTTGCGGCTTTGCTGGCACACTGCTCCTTTTCGGGTGATTGCTTTGATAGGTGGGTTCACTTGCATCGTGACCACCATTGTATTTTATTTATATTCAGTTGTATCTAGAAGCTCCATCAACCAGACTTGTATATTTTATTAGACTTAGAAGACCAGTATATATTCTTTCGACCTTAGAGTCGCGCGTTATATTATTATGGTTTTCTTGATGATTTGAGTTTCCTTTTGAGTTTTTGATCCTTGCCCTTCGGCGTTGTATATTATATTGCTTGCATGGTTGTGACCGCCAATTGGCGAAGAGCTATCTCCCGCTTGGGGATGCCTTTATTCATATTATACATATTGTACCCTTTTGGGGTCAGTATTTACAAAGGAAACTCTACCAAAATTTTCATAAAAGACTTGAGATTTTAAAAACGCAATACTTCGGCTTATGTTATTAAAACCACTTGCTTTAAAAATAAGTTTTCTTCACTTCTTCTTTAAAGTGGTTTAGATTTCTGGGATTTTTGGCTTACTTGAATTAGATGGGGTCCTATAGACTTCATATGATTCAAGTGCCAGTCACGTGCCATTTCGGGTCGTGACACTTTGTGTCTCCTGGCTCCTATTTATAGGAGAAAGAAAAAAATCAATTTGTTTTGAAAATCTTTTATTGAGAGACTTTGATTGATTTTGTAACCAACCAAAATGATGTTTTAGATCAATCGGTGAATTTTATTCACCGTTGGATTTTTCAATCCAAGGATTTTTGTTTTACAGAAATTTTCTCACAAGATTAGGAAAATATTTCCCTATACAGAATCTTCTTCTATAAATTGGTGATTTTTTTATCACCGTTGGATTTTTAATCCAATGGCGCTCTGCTTTACAGAACGCAATCTTTCTTGTTTAGAAAGATCTAAGGAAGTATTTTCCAAATAGGGGTTTGATCCCTTTTATTTTAGAATTTAATTCTATTGGTTCAGAAGGCATAGGAGCCCATCACGTGTAGCACGTGACCCCTCAAAGTTAAGCACATCAAAGAGCGTCACGTGCTATCACGTGACTTTTTCCTGGCCAATTGTTTGTTTTAAGAAGGCGCCTATATACTTTGTATATAGAAAGTCACGTGTCTGCACGTGAGGCTTAGTTTTATCCTCAATTTCAGCCTTGCTTTATCCAGCGCAGTGCTTATCACATGTGGGCACGTAATGCTCCGTCTGGGGACTTTTCCCATTGCTTTTATATATTTTTTATTCAGTTTCTATGAAGGAACAGGGACTCTCGATCCTCAGGCGACTGTGTCCCAGTTCATGACGTTCTTCAAGCCGACCACCTTCCAGGCTTTGATCGACAAGCTGGCCCAAATGGACCAAATAGGCCATGGGCCCCCCTCTTCAAAAATGGACCCTCGGAATGCAAAGAGTAAAGAGAAAGCGGCTTTCGTTATCAACACTCAACAATAGCCGAGCAACTTGAAACCGGTTGCTCGCCAAAGCAACGTGCGCCGGCGCCAATCCCTCGAGGAGAAGCTAGGACGTCCTTACTCGTTTCCCCGTGATGAAACGAGGAGACTGTTCGAACTGGTAATGCGCAACAAACTCATCACACTGCCGGGCCCGAGACGTCCACTGCATCTTAGTGACGCCAATAGTCCCAACTATTGCTCTTACCACAGAATAGTGAGCCACCCAATTGAGGATTGCTGCGTCTTCAAAAACTGGGTTGAGAACCAATACCAACAAGGAAAGTTTGCACTGTCCGAAAACTGGAGGGTGGACCCACCATAGAAGCATGCTCCTAAAAAGGTGGGCACGCCGGGGGCATTATGCTCGTTTATAGAAGAAGCTCCGTAGGAAGTTGTCCTTTCAGCTAAAACTAAAAGAATGCTGAAGGATCTTCAAGTATGTCCGGCGATCAAATGAACAAGCCCGCTGGAGCCCGAGATCATTGAGGGGATGCTTAAGCCGTGCCCGACACCGACAACTAATGGTGATGGGCAAGACCTCCAGGCCAAGCTTTCGAAGTCTTTGAAGAAAAAGAAGAAGACCAAGGAGCCTGCGTAGCCTGACGATAAGCGCACGGACCTGCAAAAATACATCGATGCGCTGGAGGAGTACAACCAGAAGGCGCGGACCCCAGTCACACTCAAAGAGTTTCTTAACCATATCCTTGAGAACGGAGATTGCGACGATGATAAGGGAAATGACTCGTCGGGAGAAACCGAAGATTATGTGGCAAGTTGCCGCATGGTTTCTCATTCATCGTTAAATGACGGAGAAACTCCCTCGGTATCGGAAAGAAACATAGAGGAACTGGTGGCAGGATCAGTGTCAAAATCCCCGGAGCTGCCAGAAGACCCAATTGACAGGCTGCTAAATGAAGCCCTTCAAAAGAGCAAAGCTGACCGAGAATGTGAAACGGTTATATACGAAAAAGGCCAAGCATCGGCATCAGGATGAAGAAGCTACAGTAAGAATGAGTCGTAAAGTACTCCACTCAAGCCAAAGCACACCTGCTACAAACAAGAGCAAGACCAAAGCAGAGAAGCGGTTCGCTAAAGTATTATTTAAGTGTGGGCAAAGCCCTAGCACGGGTCTAATGGACTAAAAATAAATAAAATGTTGAACATTTTCAACTGGACTTAGCCCAATTCTGGCCGTAAGTCCTTAAATTAAATTGAACTGAGCACAAATGCTCTCTCAAATCAATTTATATCCGGTTCGAGGGTACATCTCCGTACTCCTTTGACATCCATCGTTGTAATTCCTCAACGACGTCAAAGAGGTGACGGGTCCCAACGACCACACATCAATACGGACTACGGGGTCTTTAAACTCGTGGACCGAAACGTCCCTAAACTAATGTTGGACCGAAACGTCCCTAAACTAATGTCGGACCGAGATGGACCACCACGTCCCTAAACTGGCAATAGACCACCACGTCCCTAAACTGGAACATGGACCACTACGTCTCTAAACTGGAAGAATAGAGCCCCCAAATGCTCTTTTGCTGGATCTAAACGGTCCCGTTTAAGTTGATCTTAGCACCAAATACGGCTAACGTATCCTTAAACATCTAAATGGACTATAAAACTCCAAATCGACTTTGGTTCAAGGGTACATCTCTGAACTCCTCTGACATCTGCCGTTGTAATCCTTCAACGACGTTAGAGAGGTGACGAGTCCCGATGGCCGGATATTAAATGGATTATCACGTTAAGTTGATCTTAGTCTCAAACAGGACTATTGTATCCTTAACGAACGTTTAAGTTGATCTTAGCCGCAACGCGACTAATGCATCCTTAAACTAAAAACACCAAACCCAAATCTAAGTAAATACGGATTTGGATTAGTCCACGTCCTACGGGCGACGGCATTACTCAGCCTCCGTATACAATCCACGGGCAACCACAAACAAAACAAACACACACGACACGAAGTGAAATTCTGGAGAAGGAGAAAGTTGTTACCGCGACGCGGTAGCGTAATTAACTGCAGGGGCTTGCGCCTGCAGGGAAGAGCGTCTCCACAATCATAAACCCCTCCAGCAATGGGGAATCTGACGAAGTCTGCTATATCGGCTGCATCCGTCTAAACCTCCGATACACGGCGCCATAAATCAACTTGGCATCTTCGGAGAGGTAGACGGATAAAACCAATTAGCATCTGCCCCGAATCTCAGGCATAGACGTCCTAATGTCTCGGCCGCCTTTCGGAGGGGAACAGATTCTGGCACGCCCGGTGGGACCTTTTCCACTTTCCACTCCATACTTCGTGTGTCGTGTTCGCGAACGAATCGCGGTTTACTATGGTTGCCTGTGGATTCGAGGTACTAAGATTTGGTGTCTTGCTCCGTGCAGAAAACAGAAGATCAATGGCTTCAAACTGCACTGCCTACAACTGCAATTCTCGCTCGATCCTTACTGGAGGAGTGACTTATGGGCCCCAAGCGGCCTCCCTTTTCAAAATGCCGGTGGAGCAGGTGGCTCAAACCACCACTGGACTATTTTTTGGGACCATGCTCCCACCAATGAGCTTCAACGCCCCAATGACATTGCAAGAAGCTCCAAAGAAGTCGGTCTTCGATCGACTTACCACTGCCGCGACCCCTCTCAACAGGTCGCCCAACTCCACTGCTTCAGGTTTTAATGGATTAGGCCAGAACTCCATCGGGCCCATGAAGAAGCCTGCCATACCAGAAGACGTTATCCCGAAGCGGATAGCCATCCCAGCTCCCGTTCCTAGCGAAGTCACCAAGGTTGCTTCCCATGCTCGGAAGTCCGCTTCCGACAGGTTGGCCGTCCCCGTTCAACGGACGTCGGTCTTTAAAAGGCTGGTACCAGCATATTCTGACCAACACGGGGGGCATGAGGAGGTCACCCCTATAGCTGAAACAACTCCATTAGAACGACATGCTCGACGTCGCCACTGGCGCCTAGTAAAGAAGGCTGGGGGCAACTCCCCCTCTGGTATAACTCCGCCAGCTCCAACGGTGGGGACCGATGCTGCTGTTCCAACCGGGAACAGCTTTGAATTGCTAAACACGGTGCGCAGAAACTCTCCTACTGCGGTGCTGAAGTGAACTCCTTCACCTATGGAGAATACTCCAGAGAAGAAGCTAGAACAGCCCCCTCAACGGTTTTCCTCTAAAATTTACAGAGTCTGGCGACAGGTCCAGGAGTCAGTGATTGATGAAAACTATCTCCGCCAACGGAAAAAAATGAAGGTTCGGCAAGAGAAGGATTACTCCGTCAAGCCCCAAAAACCAATAGTTACCCGGGTGCCCATTACAACGGCCCCCTTAACTCCAATCACTCAGAAGAAAAGGAGGCCGCAAAAAGCCCCTGTGAACATGGCGAAGCATAAAAGCGCTGAACACAAACGCCCCAAATCTGGGGGTATGGTGGTGCACACTGTTTATATGGCTTGTGGAAAGGAGGAAAGCCGCACTTCTACGGGCCACCGACCGCTCACCCGATCCGTGACGAAAGCCCAGGAGCAACAACAAAAGCTTCAGGAAATGATGACTACAATGGGTGCACTCACTGAGCCAAAAGAAAGCTCTGAAACGTCTTCGGATGAGCGTCAAGAACAAGAAACCGACGCTGACTTTTTACGCAGAGTCCTCGAAAAGAGGGACAAAGAAGCTACAGAGCAAGCGGCTAACATAAAACAGATGGCGCTCCTCTTCCAAGATATGGTAGGGATGATGTTACAGCCGGACCCTCCTGCTGAAGATCCTCCGATCGTCCTTGAAGACGACAGGGGAGAAACGTCAAATCCTCCACCGGCTCTGTCAACAGCCAAGGAGGAGACAATATCCAAAGCTGACTTGGACGAATATATAGCTCAGTAGATCCGGGTTCATCAGGTGAATGAAGCGGCTGGGCAAATTGCTAGAACCGGACGACCGTATCCGAGCTGGTACGACCAAATCAGTTACCCGCCGGGATATACGATTCCTAAATTCCACGTATATAAAGGGACAAGGAATCCACATCAGCATGTCGCTCAATTCAGGGCCTTATGCGGCAATACTGGAGGCGATGACAAATTGTTGCTACGTCAATTCGTCGGTAGCTTAGCAGAAACAGCCTTTGAATGGTATTCGGAGCTACCTAACGACTCTGTCAAAACATTTGCAGAGATGGAGCTGCTATTTACACAAAGATTCGCGAGTGCTAGTGAACGCACCCCGATAACAGCACTAATAAATGCCAGAATAAGGCCAAGCGAAACGTGGGTCCAATACGCAACACGATGGCGAAACCTATGGTCGAAATGCGAACAACGCATAGAAGAGGCATCTGCGGTAGGCATGTTTGTAGGCACTCTCGATCCGCAGGCGACCATCTCGCAATTCATGATGTTCTTTAGGCCGACCACCTTCCAGGCATTGATTGACAAATTAGCCCAAATGGACCAGATGGGCCATAGACCGTCTCCTCCAAAATCAGATTCCCGAGATGAGAAAGGAAAAGGGAAAGCGATCGTCGTCGCCAATGCTCAACAATAGTCGAGCAACTCAAAGCCGGTCGTTCGCCAAAACAATGTGCGTCCATGCCCATCCCTCGAAGAGAGGCTAGGACGTCCTTACTCGTTTCCTCAGAATAAAACGAGAAGACTGTTTGAGCTGGCAGTGCGTAACAGACTCATCAATCTGCCGAGTCCAAAGCGTCTGTCGCAGCCAGGCGATCTTAATAATCCCAATTATTGCCCTTACCACCAAACGGTAAGTCACCCGATTGAGGATTGTTTCGTCTTTAAGGGATGGATCGAGAATCAATACCTGCAAGGCAAGTTCGCGCTGTCTGAAAGCTGGAAGGTAAACCCACCACAGCCGCACTCTCCAAAGAAGACGGACACGCCGGGGGCAGCTTGTTCTTTAGTCAAGGATGAAAACAATGGAGAAAACTCATCGGATGAATCCGAAGACTACGTAGCGACTTGTCATATGATTTCTCATTCACTGACGGATGATAAAGAGGCTCCTTGCGCTGAGAAACCAATGGCGAATCCTGAGCCGGAGATTCTACAGCCATCAGACGAGTTGATCGATGTCTTCCTAAGTGAAATTCGTCTGAAAGCAAAAGCCAATCAAGAGCGTGAAATGGCTATACTAGAAAGAACCAAGGTATTCCCGTCAAATCAAAAGCCATACACTGCAGGTAAAAACAAATTCAAGACGAGGAAACGGTTCGCCAAAGTTCTATCAGTAGGAATGAAGCTACCGCCCTCTGAAGAAAATTCTTTCTCTGAGGTAGAGATGCACCCTAACTTCTGTTTATATCATCAGAAGATCATACATCCTACCGAAGACTGCGAGTCCTTTAACTGTTGGTGGCAAGGGTATGTCGCTCAAAAGCAACACTTCGACAGGATAAAGTGTGAAGCTTGTGGACATCGGAAAAATGCGATATATGTGCGCAAAGGAGCCGCCGCAAACTGTCATATAGCCGACTTCAAGGGATCACAAATTATCACCTTTGGAAGCGACTCTGATGAAGAAGCTATCCCCAACTTTTCCCTCGGGGAATCTATTTCGAAAATAAAGGAATTGAGAAGCTGCGAGAACGTTCAGCCATGTAATCGCACGCTATTCGAAAAAAATCTCGGCCCCGTAAACAAGGGACCGAACAAAAAGAATAAAGGAAAAAGAAAAACGGCCTTCGTCACCAGCGCTCAACAACAATTAAGTGACCCTAGACCGGTTGCTCGCCAAAGCAATAAGCGGCAACCCCTCCAAGAAAAGTTGAAACGTCCTTACTCGTTTCCGCAAGATAAAACAAGGGGACTGTTCGAGCTGACAGTGTGCGACAGACTCATCAATCTGCCGAGTCCAAAACGTCCGTTGTAGCTAGGCGATGTTGATAATCCTAATTATTGCTCTTACCATCAAACGGTAGGCCATCTGATCGAGGATTGCTACGTCTTCAAGAACTGGGTTGAAGACCAATACCAACAAGGCAAGTTCGCGCTGTCCGAAAATTGAAAGGTGAACCCGCCACAACCGCATGCTCTGAGAAAGATGGATACGCCGGGGGCATCATGGTCAGTCATAGAGAAAGACCCATAGACCGAAAAGTCAATAAACTAGATATTCGCCTCAAATACGGCGACGGCAGACCGAGATGTCCTTAAACTAATGATGGACCGCAATGTCCTAAAACTTGCAAATGACCGAAATGTCTTTAAACTACTACCGCAGCATCCTTAGGCTGACGAGATAAAAAAAAATAAAAAAAAAATATATATATAAAGAATAAAATAAAAAATAAAAAAAAAGTATAAAATGGTATGTCCATAAGCAAAACGGGCACGGATGAAAACCCGAAAGGGCTCCGTGAGTAAAAACAGCAGGACTACCGGCGAGTGTTCGTGAAAACCCGAAAGGGCGCGACCTCGTAAAAAAAAAAAAGAGACGGTATGTCCATAAGCAAAACGGGTACGGATGAAAACCCGAAAGGGCTCCGTGAGTAAAAACAGCAAGACTACCGGCGAGTGTTCGTGAAAACCCGAAAGGGCGCGACCTTGTAAACACCAAAAAAAAAAGAGACGGTATGTCCATAAGCGAAACGGGCACAGATGAAAACCCGAAAGGGCTCCGTGAGTAAAAAACAGCAGGGCTACCGGCGAGTGTTCGTGAAAACCCGAAAGGGCACAACCTCGTTAAAGGACACTTATAAGGTCCCCTCGACCTTGTAAGGAGAAACCACCCGCGTGAGATCCTTACGACTCACAAAGGGAGCAGCACACTTAGGGATCGCCACGATTCCTAAGGAGAAAATACACTTGCGAGATCCTCACGACTCGTAAGGAGAACTCTCTTATGGGACCCTCACGGCTCATAAGATTTGAAAGTCTTAAGTTACAGAGACCTAAACCTGTGCTTAAGCAACCCCCACAACTTTCGTTATGGCCCTACAAGCGGCTCGATACTGACCCTTGTATACAATCCACGGGCGCGAATAAACATTCCCTAACCAAGTCCCATCCGTGACTGGGGATATGTCCATACGGTGAACGACCCTTGCAAGTCCTCTCGACTTATGAGAAGAAAACCCTTTTATAAGATCCTTACGACTTACATAGGAACATACACTTAGGAATCCTCATGATCCCTAAGGAGAAAACACACCTACGAGATCCTCACGACTTGTAGGGAGAAATACCTTTGTGAGACCCTTACGGCTCATGAAGTCAAAAGCCTTAGTCGACAGAATCCTAACCCTGTTTACTAAGCCACCCTTTGTTTGATATCGACAAAGGCAAATGATGATTCGCTCCTGGCAATATCCCAGTTGTAGCGATGCTGATGCCTAAAACGGTATCAAATTCCAAGTCCCTTCATGGAAAATGATGATTCGCTCCTGGCAATATTCCAGTTGTAGCGATGCTGATGCTAAGATTGGCATCAGATTCCAAGTTCCACACTCGCGATAAAAAAATCAGCGAGCTAAAAATGCATATGAAATAGCCGAAATGATGGGGCAACTTGCAACAAAAGCAGTAAGTAAAAACGTATGCACACGAAATAGCCGAAATGATTGGGCAACTCGTAATAAAAAGAAAACAGCGAGTAAAAATAAAATAAATAGCCAAAATGATTAGGCAACTCGCAATAAAAAGCAGTGAGTAAAAGAAAAAAATAGCCGAAATGATTGGGCACCGCGAAAAATAGCCGAAATGATTGGGCAATCGCGATTTTCGCGATATAAAAAGCTGAAATGATAGAGCATCACGGAAAGAATAAAAAAAATGAAAGAATGAAACTTTTTGCCCTACAAGTGAAATCACATCGATCCCTGTATGCAATCCAGGGGCACAGATAAAGAGAGAACCATACCTTCCCAACAGGCTCCATCAGAAAGCGAAGCCAAATCTCGACGGTTCATAGACAACCTAGAGAAAATCTCGACATTTGTCGCAATATTACAGACACGATGTCAACAAATGAAGCAAACGAAGATCCCGAGCTTCAGGGTCTCGACGTCAACATCGACAACTTAGAGATCACCAACGGCGTTTCTCCTCACTTCAACTAGATGCAGACATGACGTCAACAACCGACCTCAGAATCGCAACGAAACGGAACCATGGCAAAGTCTCTAGTTCCAAATCTCAATGGCCACATCTGCAGCCTGGAGACCAACAACGGTGTGCCTCCTCATTCCAGCAGGACACAGATATTACACCATCAAGCGGAGCGATGGCAAAATCCCAGCTTCACCTCAGCATTCGTCTCGATACAGTAGACGCAATGTCAACAGCAGCGTTCCTCGGCAGTCCAGCTGGAGGCAGATGCAACGTCAACAAAAGACCTCACGGTCGAAACAAAGCGGAGTAACGGCAAAATCCTAACTCCACCTTAGCATTCGTCTCGTTACAGCAGACGCAATGTCAACAACGGCGTTCTTTCGCAGTCCAGCAGGGTGTACATGCAAAAGACCCCATGGTCGAAACCAAGCGGAGTGACGGCAAAATCCCAGCTCCACCTCAGCATTCGTTTCAATACACCAGACACAGTGTGAGCAAATGAAGCGAAGGCCAAATTCCTAGCTTCAAGGTCTTAACGGCAAGTCATATAAAGCCTGAAAGACCACCGGAGATCATCTCACATGGAGTGGTCACCTCCTCGACATTCGTTTCGATACAGCAGACGAGTTGTCACCCCAGCGTTCTTCCTCCAGCAGGGATTCGGACGTGACAAAGCAAACGAAGCGAAGGCCACATTCCTAGCTTCAACGTCTTTACGGTAACTCACATAAAACCGGAAAGACAATCGAAGATCATCTCGCACCAGCACAGAATGGTCACCACCTCGACGTCCGTCTCAATACAGCAGACGAAACCCCAATGTTCGTCTCGACACAGCATACGCAACGTCATTAAACGAATGGAGCCACGGCAAAATCCCTAGTTCCAAACCTCGACGGTTCACCAGCAACCTAGAGACAACCTCGACGTCCGTCTCGATACAGTAGACGAGATGTCACCCCAATGTTCGTCTCGACACAGCAGACGCAACGTCATTAAACGAATGGAGCCACGGCAAAATCCCTAGTTCCAAACCTCGGCGGTTCACCAGCAACCTAGAGAAAACCTCGACGTCCGTCTCGATACAGCAGACGAGATGTCACCCCAATGTTCGTCTCGACACAGCAGACGCAACGTCATTAAACGAATGGAGCCACGGCAAAATCCCTAGTTCCAAAGCTCGACGGTTCACCAGCAACCTAGAGACAACCTCGACGTCCGTCTCGATACAGCAGACGAGATGTCACCCCAACGTTCGTCTCGACACAGCAGACGCAACGTCATCAAACAAACGGAGCCACGGCAAAATCCCTAGTTCCCACCGCAACATTCGTCTCGATACAGCAGACGCAATGCCAGCAAATGAAGCAAATGCCAAATTCCTAGCTTCAGGGTCTTGACGGCAACTCACATAAAGCCCGAAAGACTATCGGAGATCATCCCCACACCAGCGCGGAGTGGTTATGACTCATCGGGGCTCACCAAAATAAGCCTAACCTCAAGTAAAAAGCAACATGGCAAATTCCTAACGCTTGCTCTTCCGACGGTCAAACTGCCAAGGAGGATTGCTTGAAGACGTCTTGTCCAGCCCCTGAAGGGATCAGAGACACGGCAGTCGCAGGGCTACTCGAACAGCACGATTGCCTATCGAGGACTATATCAGCTTATGCGACGGTACGATGGCCAAAACCCTAAGTACCACCAACCTTAACGGGCTTCTGTCGTAAAGAGTAGAGGTTAAATGCGACGTTAAGATGTTCTTGCGAGAAACGCTCGATTCGTCTCGACTTGCAAAAAAAAAAAAAAATTGTTGAGGCGGCTCGACTCGTGAGATAAAGCCTTAGGCAGTGGGCATAAAAGAAGCCTGTTTCCTAAGCACTGAGACCCTGCAAGTTGGCCCAAAACGGTCTCTTGCATACCATCCACGGGTCTCACTCTCCAACATCGAATTTCGACAAGGAGGGAAACAACCGCTTACAAGTCCTCTCGACTCGTAAGAGGGAAAAATTCTCTTGTAGGATCCTTACGACTTACAAGAGAAAACCACACTTAGGAATCCTCACGATTCCTAAGGAGAAAAACCCACCTACGAAATCCTCTCGATCCGTAGGGAGAAAAGTCTCTATGAGACCCTCACGGATCATAGAGTTGAAAAGTCTTAGACAGCAGATCTGAACCTGCGGCCTAAGCCCTCGCTATCTCGTGAAGAAATCAAGAAGCTTACTCTATTACCTGCTAATTGTGACGACATGCTGAGAAAGAGGAAAAGCAACAGAAAGAGCATCCGATTTACATTTGATCAAGCGTTCAAGACACATTCATTCATGCATGGGCAAAAAGACTCAGGACAAAAGATATATAATAAAGACAAGCTGGGATAAAAAAAATTTCCATTAATATTGCCAGAAGTTCTTACAGTCATACAAACAATAAACGAAAGTTACAATGGAATAACTTCAGATCCAGGGCATGGATTGAGGAATTCAAAAGCGATCCTATCTATGACTTTCCAAGCCTCGCGGACCATCCTAGTGTGCTTCCTTTCGCGAGCACAAGCGTCAGGGTCCCCCCCGATGTCTACCACCCTCCGATAAGCAGCGAGTATGGCAGACTGTTGAAAGACCTCGTGCAAGAGGTCGATAAGATTGTCTCGCCGTCTCTTCGAGATAAAGTTCAATAGGTACACAGAGTGCACCTTGTCCTCAGCGGCATCCAACGTCCTAAGCGGCACGCCGGAACAGAATAGGGGAAGCGCTTCCCAGATAGCTCCCACGATAAGTTTAAGAAGAGAGGAACGTCGGGGAAGCAGTGGACCATTGTATGCGTCGAAGCGACTCATTATTTCAGCACACTCCTCGTTTGTGAACTCCCGATTTTGAGAGCGGCCAAGCCGGCGGATGTCCTCATGAGAGATGATCTCGTTAAGAGCATACATGTGGGCGTTCATTGTTCCTGTGAAAGAGGATCAACAGAATTATCAGAAAGACTGATTAAGCAAAATGATATAATGCACTGAGGAATAAAATGCCATCTTTAAGTTCCAAGATCCATGAAGAATTCTTAAGAGTTCTTCTATATGATTTGGGAGGAGTAAAACTCCATTAATGAAATGAGAAAATACAGGGAAGATCTTTCAGAGAGCAAAGCTCTATTAATGGAACCCTAATAGGGCTCTCCTTAGTCTTCTATAGACCTGTAGAGCAAAGCTCTGCTAAGTGAAACCCTAAATAGGTTTCCTTTAGATCAGGGATCTATTGAGAGCGAGGCTCTATCAATGAAAATTAATTTAAATTTAATTTAATCCAAATTAAAATTTTCACCTAAAAGTTTTAAGAGTTTAACTCTTAAAGTTCTTGAAAATAAAGAGCAGGGCTCTGTGTTCTGAAAGTAAAATTTTAGAGATGAGAATTATCTAAGGGACCAAAGGTCCTATTTATAAGCATCAAGTGCCCTTTCAGCTTCCAAGGGATGGCGCGACGGTTCGGAGTCTGCCACCGCTGCGCTCACGTTAGGAGGCCACGTAAGCGCAACGGTGGGGGGGCATTTGTTTCGCCCAATCAAGAGCAAAGCTCTGTTGAAATTCAAAATTCAAAAATTCTGAAGCAACGCTTCAAGTCTCGGGCGCAACGCGCCACATGTCAGGCGCTGATACGTCAGCGCAGCGCCCAAGAAAGCGCACCGAATCAGAGCAAAGCTCTATTAAAGGAAGCCACGCTTCAGTTAAAGGAAGCCACGCTTCAGTTGCGCAAGGGCTGCGCTGCGCGACACGTGTCAGCGCAGATGCGCTAGCGCAGTTGCGCTGCGCTGTGCGCTGCGCGACACGTGTCAGCGCAGTTGCGCTAGCGCAGTGCGCTGCGCGACACGTGTCACGCGCTGGGGCATCTGCGCCAAACAGAATTAAAATTTTTAAGAAATATTTTCTGTTCTTGTTAAAACAAGAAGATTTTCTTCTGCAAAGCAGAAGCCCTTAGATCAAAGATCCAACGGTGGGGAAAATTCCCCAAATCACTCAGAGAAAGATCTCTTTAACAAATTTAACTAATTTATGGGCACTATAAAAAGGACCCTAGGCCTCAATTAAAAGGCATGAACATCTTTCTAAAAAAAAAAGAGAAAAAGAGAAGGAGAGAAAAGAACTCTGAGAAACTCCTCAAGAATAAAAAAGGTAAAAACCTTTAGAAGAAAGAGAAAGTTCTCTTAGGAACAGATCATAGATCTAAAAACAAGATCAATGATCTTTAATAAAAATAAAATAAAAATAGTGCTTTGCACTTCTGTTCTTGAATCTAAAAGATTCTTAGTGCTTTGCACTTGCAAACTGCGCTGTTGCGCTCTTGGGAGCGCGCCACGTATCAGCAGCGCAACAGCGCAGCGCACTGCACTGTTGCGCTTGCGCTCACCAGAGCATGACACGTGTCTTCACCACAAGCACTTGCGCTCAGTGAGTGGCGCAAAGCGCCTAACAAATGCAATGCAGGGCCAAGCCCAATTAAAAGACTAAACATGCCTAATTAAATTGATGCTCTGCATCTTTTATGGGCAGAGCCGAAACAAGAAAATAGAAGTAATGCAATGTATTATTTAAGTGTGGGCAAAGCCCTAGCACGGGTGTAATGGACTAAAAATAAATAAAATGTTGAACATTTTCAACTGGACTTAGCCCAATTCTGGCCGTAAGTCCGTAAATTAAATTGAACTGAGCACAAATGCTCTCTCAAATCAATTTATATCCGGTTCGAGGGTACATCTCCGAACTCTTTTGACATCCATCGTTGTAATTCCTCAACGACGTCAAAGAGGTGACGGGTCCCAACGACCACACATCAATACGGACTACGGGGTCTTTAAACTCGTGGACCGAAACGTCCCTAAACTAATGTTGGACCGAAACGTCCCTAAACTAATGTCGGACCGAGATGGACCACCACGTCCCTAAACTGGCAATGGACCACCACGTCCATAAACTGGAATATGGACCACTACGTCTCTAAACTGGAACAATAGAACCCCCAAATGCTCTTTTGCCGGATCTAAACGGTCCCGTTTAAGTTGATCTTAGCACCAAATACGGCTAACGTATCCTTAAACATCTAAATGGACTATAAAACTCCAAATCGACTTTGGTTCAAGGGTACATCTCTGAACTCCTCTGACATCTGCCATTGTAATCCTTCAAC
The DNA here is from genome assembly GCA_030015575.1 of Agapanthus africanus. Taxonomy (NCBI): domain Eukaryota; kingdom Viridiplantae; phylum Streptophyta; class Magnoliopsida; order Asparagales; family Amaryllidaceae; genus Agapanthus; species Agapanthus africanus. The sequence goes on along the minus strand of JASDDO010000001.1, from coordinate 504,297,099 downwards.
GACGTTAGAGAGGTGACGAGCCCCGATGGCCGGATATTAAATGGATTATCACGTTAAGTTGATCTTAGTCTCAAACAGGACTATTGTATCCTTAACGAACGTTTAAGTTGATCTTAGCCGCAACGCGACTAATGCATCCTTAAACTAAAAACACCAAACCCAAATCTAAGTAAATACGGATTTGGATTAGTCCACGTCCTACGGGCGACGGCATTACTCAGCCTCCGTATACAATCCACGGGCAACCACAAACAAAACAAACACACACGACACGAAGTGAAATTCTGGAGAAGGAAAAAGTTGTTATCGCGACGCGGTAGCGTAATTAACTGCAGGGGCTTGCGCCTGCAGGGAAGAGCGTCCCCACAATCAAAAACCCCTCTAGCGAGGGGGAATCTGACGAAATCTGCTACATCGGCCGCATCCGTCTAAACCTCCGATACACGGCACCATAAATCAACTTGGCATCTTCGGAGAGGTAGACGGATAAAACCAATTAGTATCTGCCCCGAATCTCAGGCATAGACGTCCTAATGTCTCGGCCGCCTTTCGGAGGGGAACAACCCATATTCGGCTTGAGGAGCTTGATGCCCTCGATGAAACTCGTCTCACAGTGCAACAAAACCTGGAAGCTTACAAAGCAAGGATGACGCGCTCATTAGAAAGACAAACCAGACCGAGAACATTCCGCTAGGGCGAACTCGTGTTAGTCGTAAAAAGACCTATGATCCCCAATCGTGCAAAACGGAAGAAATTCGATCCGAACTACGAGGGTCCATACATCATAGACAAGGTCTACCAAGGTAGGGCCTACTTGCTCATGGATATGCATGGCAAAAGACCCTTCCGGCCAATAAATGGTTGGTTCCTTAAGAAATACTATACTTGACAAGTCACAACTCAGGTTAATGATAGATGACGACGCTCATGTCCGCTCGCTGTCTTCCTAAGTCAAGACTCTATAAGTAGTATCCGAAAAAACTTCGCCTCGAAGCTGGCCCCGGACCGAGATGTCCCTAAACTAACAATGGACCATAATGTTCTTAAACTAAATACGTCGTCTCAAACACGACGGTAGTGGAATTCAAGTCCACAAGTCCCAGCGGCGAGGACTGCAACTCGAGTCCCGCTGGCTGCACAGCTGCCCCGGTAGCGAAGTCCCCCATAAGTTCCATTGGCGAACAAAGGGGTAAAAAAACGATACGTCCACAAGCGAAATAGGCACGGATGAAAACCCGAAAGGGCGCCATGAGTAAAAATAGCACGGCTACCGGCGAGCTTGTGAAAACCTGAAAGGGCGCAATCTCACTGTTAAAAGAAACGGTACGCGTCCACAAGTGAAATGGGCACGGATGAAAACCCGAAAGGGTGCCGTGAGTAAAAACAGCAGGGCTACTGGCGAGCTTGTGAAAACCCGAAAGAGAGCAATCTCATAAAATTTTCACTTACGAGATCCTCTCGACTCGCAAGGAGAAGTCCTCCTGTGAGACCCTCACGGCTCATAGGGTTCAAAGTCTTAAGTTACAGGGATCCAAACCTGTCCTTAAGTCATCATACTCCCCAAGTTGCCCTACAAGAGGTCCGATATGTAGGGTTCCTAGGCACTCACAAGAGGTCTCACAAGGCATCAAGCATGCCAATTTCAAAAATTACGGTGCCGAGAAACCCGACTACGGATCGTTGGCTAGAAGTTTAGGCGATAACAAAAACTAGTTAACAACTTAACTAAATGGTAAACGTAAATACAACCTTTGTAGATCCGGTTCTCCACCTCCTTGGCTCCGCGATGATGTCTCCTCGCTGTACAAATCGGATCTTGGGCTCTAGCGTCGGCTTCATCGGAGAAAAAGCGGGCTAGGTCATCGACGACGATGCCGAAGATGATCTACGTCGAGGCATCACTAGATCAAGCTCCAACTTCACCAAGTCATGAAACTTGTGAAGAAAACACACTCTACTACTTGGCAAGAGGTAGAGGATGAAGAAATAGGAAGTGGGTTCACTTTAGAATTGGATTTCTCACTCTTTTCATCAAGTTGCCATTGATGAGGCAAGCTTTTTCTTCAAGAAGAAGATGAAGAAGAAGAAGATAATATTATGATAAGTATATCTAAAATGAATAATAAAATCAATACTTATCATATGCTAACCTTAGTTAGGTGTAGAGAATAGACTAGGGTTAAGTGGAATGGTTAGGGTTAAGCATGAGACAAAATGGTCACTAAGTCAAAGCTTCATGAAGCTTCATAATACAAACAAAGTTAGCAACCATTTTTCTCTTTATGCTTTTCATTTTCCATAAAGAATAAATCAATAAATAAATGAATAAGAAAATGAAAGGAAAACCCTAACCATTACACAACCATGGTTTAATCTTTACACATGCTCAAGTTAGCATGTATCATCAAACATGATACAAACTTGTGTACAAAAGTATATCACATATACAATGTGCACAATCCAAGTGAGAAAATCCATTTAAAGTGAACCAATACTAGTTAATGCAAAGTAATATATCAAATATATAATTATACATTAAATCATTAAATCAACACTTGATTCAATGATCCAGTCATATCGCATATAACCGACTAGTATCCAATATATCGGCTTATCGAATCAACCCTCGATTCGATAACTAGGTTATATCGCATATAACCATTCGATACATTCATCGCGAGAATAGAATACGGTATCACATACACGCATTATTCTCGGTCCCGCACATATCTCATATACGCTCCTATTTCGTTTTGCTTGAGCCAGGAAACCTCTGTGTAGGACTCTAAAGACTCGTCAATACGCCGGCAGCAGGTGATGATCATATCAAACACCCACAAGCCGCAAGCGGTCTGCTAAACGTAACGGCCACCCGGGTATTGAGCGATCAGAAGATCGACGAGCAAGCCCGCTCACACTCCTGTGAATCCAACCAGTAACACTTACCGTACAGTCCGGTCTGATCGTCTGATATGTCGCATATCTCGCCTAGGGGTGGTAAACGTCAGACCCCAATAGCTCGATAAGTCGTGTCGATATGAGGCCTATAACAGTTCGAGAAACTACTGGTAACACTTACCAGTAAATCTCAGCAACCCTGGCCAGGGATTTCCGGTTATAGCCAATCGAACACAGCGCAACATCAACTCCCTATACCGGGAGAGGTGAATCCCCTCCTATCGCTCATTGCCTCCATGTGATTCGGGACTGTACCCAAAAACCACCGTTTTGCACGCCCTCTTGGACGTGGTAAGATGGAAATCAAAGCACAGTGGGAACCACACAAGACTCTATGACGATCTCGGGTCTACAGACTAACCTGTACCAGTGTCACCAGAGAACTGCCATCTGACGTAAGGTATAATACCATCTGGGAGTTCTCGGCGAGTCCGTCCAGTGTACCCAGTCTCCACTGAGCACCCGTATATCATCTCTGATGTCAAACACCAATGGATATAGGATCATCCATCGCCCATCTGTATGGGTCGAGAAGGTATACGCTAGTCTACTCTGGTATATCGATGCCCCGTCTCGATACACCCACGACTAGGGACTTTGAAGGATGTACTTATGGACTATCTGTCCCCACTAGTATGATCTGCATCATAGTCCAGGTAGTCAAGTACACATCCTAAGGGCTTTACCAACATGTAACAGAGAGACAATCATCATACACGTTAAGGTAAAGATCAACCAGATAGCATACTATCATGTCGAGCAAGAAAGTCCTCCCTATATATGTCCAAGCATCCACTACAATATACATCCAATGTACAGTAATGGCCTCTAGGGCATACATATAACTAACACGATATTGGCCCTTGTATACAATCCACGGGCATAAATAAATGTTTCCCCCGCCAAGTTCCACCAATCACGAGGAATGTCCTCATATGGCGAATGACACTTGTAAGTCCTCTCGACTTATAAGGAGAAAATACTCTTATAAGATCCTTATGACTTATAAGAGAAAATATCACTTAGGTGTAACATCCTAGTTCATTTATACCAATTCCAGTTCCCGTATTTCCTTACTTGTGGTATTTTCTTGATTTATCGTGTTTTGGGTGCGAATGGTATTTTACATTTTATATTGCATTCGACCCGACCCGCTTACTTGAAACTTGTTTAATTCATATTTATGAATTATCCTGAGTTGTTACATAGACACGTGCATTTTCATGAATACTGCATACTGGCATTTTATCTCGCATTGCATCTTTTACCATATAACATTTTAAGTCATATAAAATAATTTAAAATTACATAACAGTGCATGCATGATACCCCTAACCTCTTAGTAGCATTCACGCATCTTGTTCTCGTCCCGTTTAGTGAAACGGACGTGTTTGGATGGCTACGCGCACGTACGTGCATCCGTTCTTGGGGGTATGCATTTTCGTTATCTGAGCATTCATTTTGAAATTTGGACGTCGCATATATTTTTCATATTTTAAATTTGAAATTTTAGATTCGACCCGGGCGTGTTTTGGAATATTTTTGTATTCCTCAAAAATTCAAATTATTTAATATTTAAATTTCGTTAACAGTTAAAATTCCTTAAATAAAAATATATTTTTCAAATTAAAATCAAAACAATTATAACGGTCACTCTCTCCCCCCCACTAACTGCCAATTTTCTTTCTCCTCCTCCTCTCTTTCTCTCCTCTCACTTACTCTCTATCTCTCTCCTCTCGCGCTTCTTTCTCTCTCCTCTCGCGGTTATCAGCGATCTCGTCACCCTCTGAGTGCTACGCTCACCTCCCTCAACTAATTCCCACATATCTCGTCTTCATCCTCTTTTATAATCCCGAGCTCCTTCACCCATCATCACCACAACTCCCATCTCTCAAACCCTAACCCTAAACTCCCTCTGCCTCACCAAGCTCCTCATCTCTTCCTCCTCCACCATCCTCCTTCGTTCTCCCAAGCACCCTGCACATACCCCTGCACCCAAAGAAACCCCGAGAACCCTTTAAACCCAGCACTACCACCTCATCACCGCCGACCATCTCATCTCGTCACCATATCCTTCTTCCACCTCTTCTCTCCCTCTCCTCTGTTCTCTTCTCCTTCACCAGACCCCTGCACACACTCTGCATCAAGAAACCCAGAACACAAAATCAACCCCAAACCCTAACCGAAACCCTAACAACCAACCCTCTTCACCGGAGCTCCGATTCACCGCCGTTGACACCATCACCTCCTCTCTGCAACCACAGTTCAGTAAGCCACTTCCCTCTCTTCTTCTTCTTCCTTCCTTCCTTCTTTCTTCCTTTCCTTTCTTTCTTTAACTCTTGAATTCTACGTTTCCGTAGTTCACTGGAGCCGGGATCGACGCCGACGATCCAGACAACGTACTTTACCCGAGTGATCACTCTCGTGCGTTACTTGGACCCGTTTCGTGTGCCGTGCGTGCGCCGTGACATTTTTCCGATGTCGGACATACCGTACATATCCGTTTCTTGATCCGTCTAGGCAAGTTTATCTTGCTACATGCTACATTACTTTATATACAACTATTTTAATAAATATAATACTGGTATTTCAAATTATGCACCCCATATTTACTTTTACAGTTTTTCGACATCCGTCTGCATCCGTACGTGTTACTTTACATCTAGCGCATGCAAACCTATCTTGTTACATACTATACTACCATATACTGCATCCAATAGAATATTTACATCTCATATTGCTTAGTTGTACATCCCACATTACCATTGTACATTTCTACTGTTTTCGGATATCCGTTTGCATCCATCTCATTTAAATATATAACTGTATCTATAGATCACATTAATACATAATACTGTTATATTAACACCCCATGTTTAATAAAGTGCATCCTAATTAGTATTGGAACTATAAATGTAACCCTAATTGATAATTGTGCATCCATATTATTGATTTTATATCTATTTGCATATCGTCACATTATTTCATTTTATTGTTATATTAGTACTCCATACTTGATTTTGTGCAACTCATACTTACTACAGTTGATTTTGAATATCCACTTGATACCTGTGCACTACCTGATATGACCTGATGTACTACTGCTTGACTTGATACCTGATCTTGTTACTAATGCCGACAATCTTGACATGTTGTCCCTACGGACATATGCTGTTGTCTATACAGACAAACTTGTATCTGCTTGATCCTGTGTTGGCGTTAGCTCCAGATTATTCAATACCTGACTTGAACACATAACTTGGGGGTATGGGGAAATCAAGAATGTAGCTGAACGTAACTCAAAGGGCTATTACATCATGTTACCGTGGTCCCGTGGGGGTATGAACGGGACATAGACTCACAGTCTATTATATCTTGTTACCGTGGTCCCGTGGGGAATGAACGGGGCATAGACCGATGGGTTACGATGAGAATTACATTAATTGATTTCGAATAATTTTAGAGTAGATAACCCTATAGCACAGTTTAGACTACTCACTGCACTTCACCTGTTTATACCCTGTTCACTGATCTATATTCATGTTACGGTTTACTTGTTACTGATGACTTGTTACTGTTCATACTTCATGCTTGCATATTTCATCACATCCTGCTTGCTTAGAATTATTGATATTATGACGCACTGACGTCTGGGTTTTGCATGACCCAGATCCCTTATCCTTATCGCAGGCCGTCTAGGAGTATTTTGATCAACAGGACGAGCAGTGAAGACCTGTTATTAGTTTAGTTTAGTTTCCTTTCAGTATGTTTTTTCATTCCTAATGTGAGCCCGCATTATGGGACGTACATTCCAGATTATTATTGTACTTGGATCTTTTTGCTTCCGCATTATTTTATTTCATGACTCGTTTATTCTGGCTTATGGACATGTATTAGTTAGTTTATTACTGTTCTTGATATCTCTACAGCCGTAATGTGACTGTGGAGGGATATTTCCTATCCACAGGTAGCATGGTTGGCTCTGTCACGTGACGATCTTAGCGCACTCTGTGAAGTGGGGCGTGACAGGGTTTGTTTGGTATCAGAGCCATAGGATTTAGGATTAGTCGAGTTTAATTCTTTTTGTAGTTGGGTATTGGACCCAATACACGAATCAGAATACTCGTGATTAGGAACATGTCCTGCTACTTTACCATCTTGCCATTCTTGAATCTTAACTTCCTCCTGATCCTTACCTTGACGGTATGCAAACCTCTTTACATCTCGACTTGAAACTTTTGTTTCTCTATTGTTTATCTCTAGGATTTGGGCAACTTGAGTGGAGTTATGTGATTGTAACTATGTACCGCGACACGGTTACAATGCGGTACTCTATTTAAATAACTTAGAGTTCTAGTCTTGATTCATATCCTTGATTTATGGTCATTATTCATCAAAAGTTTGAATCTTGTTATCATACTAATCCTTTTTGATGTTTTGGTTTCAGGAACATGGGAGACAGAAATCTGCGAGTGTACCAGAGGCGTGTTGATGACGCCGCTTTACTTGGAGTAATTCGTGTGATGCTGGAGAACCAGAAACGGCAGACCGAGCAGAACCAGCGGTAGGCCGAAACTTTTCAGGAAGGTTTGTGGACCGTCCAGCAGTCCGTAAACAATGTTGTGGCCAAACCAGTTGAGCGTGTGGGTAGCGTGGCGGACTTCAGGAGACTTGGTCCGTCCGTCTTTACTGGTCTGGAGGAGCCATTGCCAGTGGAGCAGTGGCTGGTTGATACGGAGAATTTTCTCATTGCGGCACAGATTCCAGAGGACAAGAGAGTGGATGTAGTACGCATCTAATTGGTAGACTATGCCCGTGAATGATGTCTTGTGGAAGAGACCCGCTTGCCCAAGACGATCAGTTGGGCAGATTTTTCGAAGAGTTTCTTGGAGAAGTTCTTTCCGCAGACTGCACGGAAGGAAATGGAAGAAAAGTTTATCAATTTGAAGCAGAATGGCATACCCATAGATGTACATGCGGCTGAGTGGACATGGCTCAGTAGATTCGCTGGACCTTTGGTTGCCAACGATGCTGATAGGGCAAGGAGGTTCATGCGCAGTTTGGATGTGGACATCTAGAGGCACATCATATCTCTGGGTTTGACCACTTTCTCGCAAGTACTTAAAGCGGCCAGACAACAGCAGAGCTTATCAGTGAAGACTGGGAATATGCAGCAGTAGGCAGTTGCAGTGCGGAAGCCGGCGTTTGCGCCGATCCGAGCGCCTATGCGCAGAGGTATTCCGGTGAATCGACGTGGCGTAGTACCGATGAAGAAGCCCGTCGCAACCGAGCAGAAAGGAAGAACATTTTGCGACTACCGCCAACGATCGGGTCATTTCTGGAAAGATTGTCGAAGGAGGCTTGGACTTTGTTTGGTTTGCGAATCAGCTGATCATACTATCAGTGTTTGCCCATCAAAGCTTCGTTTGAAGGATGATGTTCAGAGGCCACCGCAGAAGCAGTATCAGGGACAGAAGCAGTTGACTCAAGGACCCAATCAAGCTCGAGCCTTTACCCTAACGGCTGAAGAGGCCAAGGCTTCAGAGGAAGTTGTTTCAGGTATCCTACTTGTTCATGATTTTCCCGCATTAGCATTATTCGATTCTGGTGCATCCCATTATTTTATATCGTCCAAGTTTATTGCTACACACTCGATTCCTTGCACTACCCTGCCTAGTTGTTGGGACATACACACTGGGAATGAGAAGATCATAACTAGTAGAGAATGCAAGGATTGTTCGGTTGTTGTTTGTGGACGGTAGTTATTTGCAGATTTCTTGGTGATCAATACCGACAGTTATGAAGTTGTCTTGGGAATGGATTTTCTCAGCACTTTCCACGCTCACATTGATTGTAGGGCAAAGAAAATGATTTTCCAAATTCCCGGACATCCGGAGTTTGTCTTTGCTGGAGGAAGCTGTTCTGTCGGGCCAGTCGAGTTTAGGGCTAGGCCGACAAACAATATTCTTTCGTCGATGGAAGTTGATAAGGAGGAAGTGCCAGTTGTAGTTCGAGATTTCATGGACGTGTTCAAGGACATCTCGGGTTTACCTCCGAAACGAGATGTGAAGTTCACGATCGATCTTGTTCCTGGTGCAGCGCCAATCTCAAAGGCGTACTATCCAAAGGCACCAGTGGAGTTGGAAGAAGTCAAGTAGCAGGTTATTGAATTACTTGAGAAGGGTTGGATTCATAGCAGCAATTCACCTTGGGGAGCTCTAGTTCTTCTAGTAAAGAAGAAAGATGGCACACGGAGAATGTGCATCGACTATCGAGAATTAAACCGGGTGACTATTAAGAACAAGTACCCGATCTCTCGCATTGGCGAATTGTTCGAGCAACTTAATGGCGCGGGGGTATTCTTGAAGCTGGATTTGCGATCCGGATATCATCAAGTTCGAGTTAAATCAGAGGATATTTGCAAGACTGTGTTCCGAACTTGGTATGGACATTACGAATATTTAGTGATGCCATTCGGAGTCACGAATGCACCGGCGATATTTATAGACTTGATGAACCGAATCTTCTCACCATTCTTAGACCAGTTTATCGTGGTATTCATCGATGATATTCTGGTTTATTCAAGGAGCATTGAAGAGCATGCAGAACACTTGAAATCGCACTGCAGACATTGAGGCAAGAAAGATTATATGCAAAGATGAGCAAGTGCGAGTTTTGGCTTGAAGAGGTAAAGTTCTTGGGGCATGTCGTATCTGGAAGTGGAATCGCCATTGATCCTGAGAAGATTGTAGCAGTTCAAGATTGGCCGATTCTGAAGAACGTAGCTGAGATCAGAAGCTTCTTTGGACTTGCCGGATACTACAGAAGGTTTATGGAGAATTTTGCTCGTTTGGCTGAGCCTTTAACCAAGCTTACGCGAAAGGAAGTACCGTTCGTATGGACGGATAGATGTGCGTCAGCTTTTGAGGTATTGAAGCAAATGTTGATAACCGCTCCTATTTTACCGTACCAGACAGTTCCGGAGGATTGGTGATTCACAGCGATGCATCTGGGAAAGATTTTGGATGTGTTTTGATGAAGTATGGGAAGGTTATAGTTTACACATCAAGACAGTTGAAGACCCATGAGAAGAATTATCCAACTCATGATTTGGAGCTTGCAGCAGTGATTTTCGCTTTGAAGATTTGGATACACTATTTATTGGGCGAAAGGGTCGAAGTATTCACCGATCACAAAAGCCTAAAGTACGTGTTCACACAGAAAGAGCTTAACATGAGGCAGCGTAGATGGTTGGAGCTGATGGTTGACTACGATCTTGATCTTAAGTACCATCCGGGGAAAGTTAATGTAGTGCTGGATGCGCTTAGTCGGTTGCCAGCAATTTGGATGTTGACTGCACAGAAAGAACTTATCGAAGACTTTCGGAGATTCGAGTTGGAGATCGTGCTGCCGCATTCTTCGGGACAGTTGATGCAGCTGCAAGTACAATCATCGTTGATCAAGAATATTAAAGCAGCGCAGTCACAGGACCCAAGATTGCAGAAGTTTCAAGAACAGGTTGAAGCAGGACTTCGAACGGACTTGTTGATTCATGAAGATGGTTCGTTGCGATATAGTAGCCGTTTATGTGTGCCAAAAGGAGATATTCGCAAAGAAGTTATGAAGGAGACGCACAGTTCCGCATATTCCGTACATCCTGGAGGCACGAAGATGTACCGTGATCTACAACAGCATTTCTGGTGGGAAGGCATGAAAAGGGAAATTGCCCATTTTGTAGCGAAGTGCTTGGTGTGTCAGCAAGTTAAGGCTGAACATCAAAGGGTTGCTGGTTTATTGAAACCATTTCCGATTCCTCAATGGAAGTGGGAACATATAACCATGGATTTTGTGACAGCTTTACCGCGGTGTCTAAAGGGCAACAATGCAGTTTGGGTGATTGTTGATCGATTGACCAAGGAAGCTCATTTCATACCATTTCGAGTTTTTCAATCAACGGAAATTTTGGCAGAACGGTACATGCAGGAGATTGTGAGATTGCATGGAGTACCTGTGAGCATCATTTCTGATCGTGATACCCGATTTTTGTCGCATTTCTAGAGGAGCTTACAGGAAAATTTGGGGACTCGATTGAAGTTTAGCACAGCTTATCATTCTCAGACAGATGGACAGTCGGAGAGAACGATCCAAACTCTTGAAGACATGTTGAGAGCTTGCATGTTAGACTTCAAGGGTTCGTGGGAGGATCATCTACACTTGGTGGAGTTTTCTTACAACAATAGCTTTCAGGCGACTATTCAGATGGCTCCATTCGAAGCGTTGTATGGTCGCAAGTGTCGCTCACCCGTTTGTTGGGATGATGTTGGAGAGTGAAGATTGTTGGGACCGGATTTGATCGTGCAAACAGTTGAGAAAGTTAATACTATCCGGAATCATATGAAGGCAGCACAAGATCGGAAGAAGAGTTGGGCCGGTACATCGAGAAGAGCTCTAGAGTTCGCTGTTGGTGATCTGGTATTCTTGAAGATATCACCGACTAGAGGAGTGATTCGTTTGGGAGTCGAGGCAAGCATAGTCCTCGATTTGTAGGGCCTTTCAAGATTTTGGAGCGTGTTAGAGAAGTAGCTTATCGATTGGTTTTACCACAATCTTTGGCGAATGTTCATGACGTGTTTCATGTATCTCAACTTCGTAAATATGTTCGAGATGAAACACACGTGCTGGATCATTCGGAGTTAACTGTACGAGAAGATTTAATCTTTGAGGAACAACCGATGTCGATCGTTGATCGAAGAGAAAAGGTCCTTAAGAACAAGGTTATCCCTCTCGTACTTGTTTCTTGGGGTAATCGTTCGCATGGAGAATCGACTTGGGAACGAGAAGACGAGATTCAACAGAAGTTTCCACACCTATTCTTGTAGTTTCTTGATTATTTATCTTTCCTTGTTCTTGGAATTTCGAGGACGAAATTCTTTTTGTAATTGGGTATAATGTAACACCCTAGTTCATTTATACCAATTCTAGTTCTCGTATTTCCTTATTTGTGGTATTTTCTTAATTTATCGTGTTTTGGGTGCGAATGGTATTTTACATTTTATATTGCATTCGACCCGACCCGCTTGCTTGAAACTTGTTTGATTCATATTTATGAATTATCCTGACTTGTTACATAGACATGTGCATTTTCATGAATACTGCATACTGGCATTTTATCTGGCATTGTATCTTTTACCATATAATATTTTAAGTCATATAAAATAATTTAAAATTACATAATATGGCCTGCATGATACCTCTAACCCCGTGGTAGCATCCACGCATCTTGTTCTCGTCCCGTTCAGTGAAACGGACGTGTTTGGATGGCTACGCGTACGTATGTGCATCCGTTCTTGGGGGTATGCATTTTCTTTACCTGAGCATTCATTTTGAAATTTGGACGTCGCATATATTTTTCATATTTTAAATTTGAAATTTTAGATCCGACCCGGGCGTGTTTTGGAATATTTTTGTATCCCGCCAAAATTCAAATTATTTAATATTTAAATTTCGTTAACAGTTAAAATTCCTTAACTGAAACTCTCTCTCTCTCCTCTCGCAGTCACTCTCCCCCCCTACTAACTGCCAATTTTCTTTCTCCTCGTCCTCTCTCTCTCTCTCCTCTCGCTTACTCTCTATCTCTCTCCTCTCGTGCTTCTTTCTCTCTCCTCTTGCGGTTATCAGCGATCTTGTCACCCCCCTGAACGCTACGCTCACCTCCCTCAACTAATTCCCCCATATCTCGTCTTCATACTCCTTTATAACCCCGAGCTCCTTCACCCATCATCACCACAACTCCCATCTCTCAAACCCTAACCCTAGACTCCATCTGCCTCACCAAGATCCTCATCTCTTCCTCCTCCACCATCCTCCTTCGTTCTCCCAAGCACCCTACACATACCCATGCACCCAAAGAAACCCCGAGAACCCTTTAAACCCAGCACCACCACCTTGTCGCCGCCGACCACCTCATCTTGTCACCATCTCCTTCTTCCACCTCTTCTCTCCCTCTCCTCTGTTCTCTTCTCCTTCACCAGACCCCTGCACACACTCTGCATCAAGAAACCCAGAACACAAAATCAACCCAAACCCTAACCGAAACCCTAACAACCAACCCTCTTCACCGGAGCTCCGATTCACCGCCGTTGACACCATCACCTCCTCTCTGCAACCACAGTCCAGTAAGCCTCTTCCCTCTCTTCTTCTTCTTCCTTTTTTCTTTCTTTCTTTTCTTTCATTCTTTAACTCTTGAATTCTACGTTTCCGTAGTTCACTGGAGCCGGGATCGATGCCGACGATCCAGACAACGTACCTTACCCGTGTGATCACCCTCGTGCGTTACTTGAACCCGTTCCGTGTGCCGTGCGTGCGTCGCAACATTTTTCCGACGTCGGACGTACCGTACATATCCGTTTCTTGATCCGTCTAGGCAAGTTTATCTTACTACATACTACATTACTTTATATACATCTATTTTAATAAATATAATACTGGTATTCCAAATTATGCACCCCATGTTTACTTTTACAGTTTTTCGACATCCGTCTGCATCCGTACGTGTTACTTTACATCTAGCGCATGCAAACCTATCTTGTTACATACTATACTACCATATACTGCATCCAATGGAATATTTACATCTCATATTGCTTAGTTGTACATCCCACATTACCATTATACAGTTCTACTGTTTTCGGATACCCGTTTGCATCCATCTCATTTAAATATATATAACTGCATCTATAGATCACATTAATACATAATACTGTTATATTAACACCCCATGTTTAATAAAGTGTATCCTAATTGGTATTGGAACTATAAATGTAACCCTAATTGATAATTGTGCATCCATATCATTGATTTTATATCTATTTGCATACCGTGTCACATTATTTCATTTTATTGTTATATTAGTACTCCATACTTGATTTTGTGCAACCCATACTTACTACAGTTGATTTTGAATATCCACTTGATACCTGTGCACTACCTGATATGACCTGATGTACTACTGCTTGACTTGATACCTGATCTTGTTACTAATGCCGACAATCTTGACCTGTTGTCCCTACGGACATATGCTGTTTTCTATACAGACAAACTTGTATCTGCTTGATCCTGTGTTGGCGTTAGCTCCAGATTATTCAATACCTGACTTAAACACATAACTTGGGGGTATGGGGAAATCAAGAATGTAGCTGAACGTAACTCAAAGGTCTATTACATCATGTTACCGTGGTCCCGTGGGGGTATGAACGGGACATAGACTCACAGTCTATTATATCTTGTTACCGTGGTCCCGTGGGGAATGAACGGGGCATAGACCGATGGATTACGATGAGAATTACATTAATTGATTTTGAATAACTTTAGAGTAGATAACCCTATAGCACAGTTTAGACTACTCACTGCACTTCACTTATTTATATCCTGTTCACTGATCTATATTCATGTTACGGTTTACTTGCTACTGATGACTTGTTACTATTCATACTTCATGCCTGCATATTTCATCACATCCTGCTTGCTTAGAATTATTGATATTATGACGCACTGACGTCTGGGTTTTGCATGGCCCAGATCCCTTATCCTTATCGCAGGCCCTCCAGGAGTATTTTGATCAACAGGCCGAGCAGTGGGGATCTGTTATTAGTTTTGTTTAGTTTCCTTTCAGTATGTTTTTTCATTCCTGATGTGAGCCCGCATTATGGGACGTACATTCCAGATTATTATTGTACTTGGATCTTTTTGCTTCCGCATTATTTTATTTCATGACTCGTTTATTCTGGCTTATGGACATGTATTAGTTAGTTTATTACTGTTCTTGATATCTCTACAGCCGTAATGTGACTGTGGAGGGATATTTTCTATCCACGGGTAGCATGGTTGGCTCTGTCACGTGCCGATTTTAGCGCACTCTGGGAAGCGGGGCGTGACATTAGGAGTCCTCACGACTTCTAGGGAGAACCTACACCTACGGGATCCTCTCGACTAGTAGGGAGAAAACCCTTTGTGAGACCCTTACAACTCATAAAGTCAAAAAGTCTTAGTCAGTAGGATCCTAACCATGTTTGCTAAGCCACCTTTGATCAAATCAGCGAAGGCAAATGATGATTCACTCCTGACAAGATTCCAATTGCATCGATACTGATGCCTAAATCGGTGTCAAACTCCAAGTCTTTTCATGGCAAATGATGATTCACTCATGGCAATATTCCAGTTGCAGCGATACTGATGCCTGAACATGTGTCAATTTTTAAGTCCTTTCGCAGCAAATGATGATTCGCTCCTAACAATATTCCATTCGCAACGATGCTGATGCCAGAATTGGTATCAGATCTCAAGTTTCATACTGGTAACAAAAATCAGCGAGTAAAAAAAATGCATATGAAATAGCCGAAATGATAGGGCAACTCGCAATAAAAACCAGCGAGCAAAATATATGCATATAAAAATAGCCGAAATGTTTGGGCAACTCGCAATAAAAAACAGCGAGTAAAAAGAAAAGAATAGCCGAAATAATTGGACACCGTGATAAAAAAGCCGAAATGATTGGGCAATCGTGACTTTCGCGATATAAAAAGCTGAAATGATAGAGCATCATGGGAAGAAATAAAAAAACCACACCCCAGATCAAACCACACCAAGCTGGGTGTCTCCCATATCATCGTTGCTCATCCCGACATGTAACAAATACTCGTGCGCGCAAGATGATCTACAGACCGAAATGTCCTCAAACTACAACTTCACCTCCAAAATGGTGATCTACGGACTGTAACGTCCTTAAACTAAACTCTACGGATCGTAACGTCCTCAAACTCTACGGACCGTAACGTCCTTAACCTAAACTCTACGGACCGTAACGTGCTCAAACTACCACGGACCGAAACGTCCTTAAACTAAACCCTCACCTCAAAAATGGTGATCTACGGACCGTAACGTCCTCAAACTACTACGGACCGAAACGTCCTTAAACTAAACCCTCACCTCAAAAATGGTGATCTACGGACCGAAACGTTCTTAAACTAATAACAGACCGTAACGTTCTTAAACTAAAACAATAGAGCCTAAATGCTCTTTTATTGGATTTGAATAATCCTAAAACCCTGTTAAGTAGATCTTAGTCTCAAATTGGACCAACGTATTCTTAACAAAAATTTAAGCTGATCATAATCTTAAACGCGATTAATGATCCTTAAGTCAACCCAAATCCAAACCTAAGATATACGGATTTGGACTAATCCACGCCCTACGGGTGATAACATAAATTAGTCTCCGTTTACAATCCACGGGCAACCAAAAATGAAACAAACACACACAAAGTAAACTTCTGGAGCAGGAGAAAGTGGTTATCGCGATGCGGTAACGTAATTAACTGCAGGGGCTTGCGCCTGCAGGGAAGAGCGTCCCCACAATCAAAAAACCCTCACAAATGAGGGGGAATCTGACGAAATCTGCTACAACGGCCACATCCGTCCAAACCTCCGATATACGGTGCCATAAATCAACTTAGCATATTTGGAGAGGTGGACGGATAAACCCAAATAGCATCTGCCCCCAAATTCAGGCAAGATGACCCATCCCGGTTCGTCTCTGTTTTCGGCGGTAAACAGGGGTATTTCAAATTTTGCGACAAATTTCTTTATTACTATTGCTTTTGGGTGCGGATAGTGCATTTGGTAACTAAGGTTAGAATTCGACCCGACCCGCATGTTTGAAACCCATCATGGTTCAAGATTACGTCAAATATTTGTTAATACAGAGGATCTACGCACATCTAGATTCTATACACATGTATAATATTTTTGTATCCGCGTATCTTTTAAATAATACAAATAAAAACCAAATAATATATTTTAATATCTAGCATGGCATGTTATCGTACCCCATATCATATGGTTGCACCCATATAGTATGTTCATACCCTAATTGTAAAAACAGACTCGTTTGGATCGCTACGTATATCTACGTAGATCCGTACTTGGGGGTATGCATTTTTATTAACAGGACATCGCATTATGGTTTTAAATTTTACGTATTTTCTCCAAATTTAAAAACTAGATTTTTAGAAGGGACCCGGGTAATACTCGGAGTAATTTGATATTAGCTGTATAATCCCAATATATATATATATATATAATAATAATAATAATAATATTTGCTTAAACTAAGAGTTATGTATATAATATATTTATAAACTAATTAATAACTAATCTCTCTCCCCCTCTTCTCTTTGTCTCTCTCTCTCTATATATTATAATAACCTATTATAATCATAACCTCACATTTCTCTCTTTCCTCTTCTTTCTTCCTTCGTCTGCACCCCATGAGGAATCGAAACCCCAGCCCACGCCCGCTCCCTCACCGCCGACCTCACCTCGTCGCCACCACCACCACTACCTCCTCGTCCTCATCTTCACCCTCTTCTCCTCACCACCTCTACCTCCTCCTTCCCTCCCCGAGCATCCCTGCACCCCGACGACAACCCTGCAATAAACCCCCGACCCCAGAAACCTCACCCCTCGCCGGAGACCTCGCCGTTGCTACCTACCATCACCACCATCCCTTTCTCCTCACCTCCCTCTCCTCTCCCGACACCCCAGACCACCACCAGTACCAACTCCATGACTTTCCGACCCCAATCGCCAACCCAAGAACCCACTGCCACCTCACCGACGCAGCCACGTCGCCGTCGGCCCTCGTCGCCGTCGGCCATAGTCGCCATCATCGTGCCTCTGTTCTCGCCACCCCAGAATCCAACACCAACAACCACCCACTCTTCTTCTTCATTTCTTTCTTTTCTTGATCTTTTCTTGATTCTCAGATCGGCTTGCCGGAGTTGCGCACGTTGCCGATGATCCAGACGACCCAGTCACCATTGTCGTCCAGCCTAGTCACCACGTCAAGTCACTACTCAGCTAGGTCCAGTCCTGCATACGTAAGTTTGCATCGCGACGTTATTTCCAACGTCAGACGTAGCATCCGTATCTCGACGTGAGATCCGATCAGGCAAGTTTTAAACTTGCAACATGCTATGTTAATATATCGATAATTATATGAATAAGAATAGTGCATGTGTTTTAGTATTCAGCAAATATTACAGATTTACAGTTTTATTATGACCGTCTGTATCTGTACTGATAATAGCATATCTGGTTGCATGCTGGAACATCATGATATCATTATACTACTATACTAGTACAGTATGTTATCTAGGTTGCATCATATATGGTAATAGATGTGTAATGGCTATTACAGATAGACATATATGCATCCTGGCAATCGTCGTGTTTCGATCTTGATTACAGTTTCATATTTAGTATCTAGTTTGGGTAATATACATCGCATGATATGTTCACGACACATTACCGAACTTGTTGCTTGAATATTATTACCAATGCCAACAATTCTAATTGTTGTCCTGACGGACGTGACTTGTTGTCTGTATAGACAAAACATATACCTGCTTGATCCTGTGTTGGCATTAGATTCACATCTTCAATACCTGACTTGAACACATAACCTTGGGGATAAGGGAAAATCAATAATGAAACCTGACTTGTAACTCAGCAGTTCGATACTTATACTGATCAGTCTTTATGGGCTCGGCCAGCCCCGGGATGATGCCGCTGACATCATTCATCTATACATGTTACATGTTTACTGCTTAGCGGCATGTCTCGGATTCAGCCTGAGAATCTTGACCGTGGTCCCGAGCACGCACGGGATGCTATTGAGTTATATCGACGATTCCATTAAATTGATTTCAAGGACTTTTAGAATAGATAATATAGAGGCACAGACTTTAGGATACATATCACATACATACAACTCATTGCTTTATACATGTGTTATTTATTTATATGCACGTTTAACCATATTATCATATCCTGGTTATTACTAATCTTTTGATATTATGACGCACTGACGTCTGAGTTTTGCATGGCCCAGTTCCTCTACTTTTATCGCAGGCGGATCAAAAGTATTTTAGCAATCAAGCCGAGCAATGAGGAGTTGAACGCGTGTTGTTAGAGATGTTTAGTTTATTTATTTCCATAGTTTTGTTTATTGATGTGAACCTATATTGGGACATGATTCAGATATTGATTATTGGATCTTGATTCGTTTCCGCTTTATGCATTTTCTTGATTTTATTTATTGTGGCAGATGGACATGTACTAGCCAGATTATATTCTTTTCTGTTCTTAATATCCGATAGACAGCCGTAATGTGACTGTGGAGGGATGATTCCTAACCACAGGTAGCATGGTTGGCTCTGTCACGTGCCGTAGTTTACGTATCTTGGGAAGCGGGGCGTGACAACACTGTCTCATCAGATCGGTCGTCCCTCGATATCCCTAACCCCAGTCAGTATCCCCTGGATATCCGCCGTGCTCACATCTATCTATGGTATCGAGTGTCCTCGCTAGGCTCCCCGCCTCAAATGCGGCTTTCCTGCCCTTCGGTCTCGACCGGGTCTACCATGTATCCGACTGTATACTCCCCCACTCAGTCCGAATATATAGCATGTCCGTAACCGTATAGCTCTCCCACTCAGTTCAGAATAAAACGAAAACAGAAAACATCAAGCTCATGGTGGACGTCAACTCATCGTATCCAGAAAATATCAAGTAAAGAAGAATAATAATTGCATCTATCATTCTGATGGTATAATATATATATAGTAGCATCCCATACCACTGATATATATATTATCGAAGGTAAAAACATCATAAAACTCATAAGAATCAAATACGAATACCCATGGTAATGGTATTCGTAATTAATCAACAGGTAATAAAGGCATCGTACGTAAATATAGGCAATCGGCCAAATAAACGCAACAGTTCTACTGTGGCATGGCAATACTAATAATGTGTAGTGTAGTATACTCGTTTGTGCTCATGCAGTATGGCAATCATTAGTATTTGTGCAAGTGTTCTATAAGTATTCATGGCAAAAATGTACTTCTATCCCTATCCATAGCATATAAATACAATCCAATTCTCCGGATATAGGGAATTCGTAACACATTGTATCGGCATTTATATAGATATCGTGTCGTATAGAGGTCTTATAGTGTCATGACAGTACCAGTGAAGTGTAGTGTAACATATGCGTCTGTGCTTGTGCAATATAGTACTCATTGGTAGTTATGCAGTGTTATATCAGTGTGTTCGTATAAAAGAGTAACGAAATTAACGTACATAAGTGGTAAACGTATAGCGTAATTATTAAACGTAAATAATTGCTATGAATTGTACCATTATCATTAAAAATGGAACGAAATGTTATTTTGAAATAAGAATGCTGGATTAATTTAAAATAGATATTCGTTTTGGAAATAATATAGCATCCTTGTCATTTATCATATAAAAGTGAAAACGAATCGTTGGTTTGTAAAAGAGTATAGCTCAATCAATCATAATGTCCCAAGTCGGGATAACTTATGACTCCACGAGTCCAAATGATACTTGGCTGTATTCGGCACACTATCCTCGTCATCACCAGTACGGTATGATTTTCTCGTACCATATCCATCCAATATCATATTCATATCCTACGGATCTATCGTCACGTACATCTATCCCCAATACCACATATCCAGGTATAACCATACCCATATGAACTCTACTAGGTACTTACCATACACTAATATAATGTAACTAAGTTAGCTAACTGTTTACCGCCGGAAACCGGGAAGACGGACTGTCTTGCCTGAATCTGGGGGCAGATGCTATTTAGTGCTATCCGTCCACCTCTCCGAAGATGCCAAGTTGATTTATGGCACCGTATATCGAAGATTTAGACGGATGCGGCCGATGTAGCAGACTTCGTCAGATTCCCCCTCGTTTGAGGGGTTTTTGATTATGGGGACGCTCTTCCCTGCAGGCGCAAGCCCCTGCAGTTAATTACGCTACCGCATTGTGGTAACAACTTTCTCCTTCTCCAGATGGTCACTTCGTGTCGTGGGTGTTTGTTTTGTTTGTGGTTGCCCGTGGATTGTATACGGAGACTAATTTACGTTGTCGCCCGTAGGACGTGGATTAGTCCAAATCCGTATTTTCTTAGATTTGGGTTTGAGGTTTTGGTTTAAGGATACGTTACCCTTGTTTGAGGCTAAGATCAACTTAAACGTTTGTTAAGGACACGTTAGTCTAATTTGAGACTAAGATCGACTTAACGGGATCGTTTAGATCCAACAAGAGAGCATTTGGACTTTATTATTTAGTTTAGAGACATTGCGGTCGATTACCAGTTTAAGGACATGGTGGTCCATCATTGTCCGTGGAATATATGGCTGTCGGGACCCGTCACCTCTCTGAAGACGTTGAAGGATTACAACGACAAATATCAGAGGAGTTCAGAGATGTACCCTTGAACCAATGTTGGTTGGGAGATCTATAGTCCAATTTGGGACTAAAGTCTGTTTGAAGGTTTATGAGCATATGGGCTTAGTTGAACATTTTATTGTTCTGGCTGTTGAGCCTTTATTTGGGCTCGGCCCTTTTATAAGGCATAGCATTGGGCTCTGTAATTAAATGCACAACACTTAGCTCTGTAATTAAATGCATAGCATTTATATTAGGCCTGTTAGGCCTTTACTTAGGCTCTGCCCTTTTTTAATAATGCACAGCATTTAATGGTTTGATAGTGCGCCATGTGGTCTGTCAGGCGCTTTGCGCCAATTAAAGAGCGCAAGGCGCTAGCTTATGTAGAGGTGACACGTGTCGCGCTCTGTTGAGCGCAAGTCTGTTAGCGCCGTGCGCTGCGCCAGTGCGCTGCAGACACGTGGCACGCTCTGGTGCAGTGCGCCAATCCAAGAGTGCAGCGCTCTGTTTTTAGGAGCGCAAGGCGCAGATTGTTCTGTGGTTGACATGTTGCGCGTTCTGGTGACTTGCGCCAATCCAAGGAGTGTAAAGGCGCATTTTAAGAGTGCAAGGCACTGTCCAATAGCGCAGAGCGCATCTTGATCTAATTAAGATCCAAGAAACAAGTTTT
This sequence comes from Agapanthus africanus, assembly GCA_030015575.1. Lineage (NCBI taxonomy): Eukaryota > Viridiplantae > Streptophyta > Magnoliopsida > Asparagales > Amaryllidaceae > Agapanthus > Agapanthus africanus. The sequence continues at coordinate 504,275,142 of JASDDO010000001.1, read as the reverse complement.
TTCTTGTTCTAAAGAGGTTCTACCTCAAGATTCAAGAACCAATGGTTCATCAAAAGGCTGTGCCTTTATATAGATCAAAAAGATCTAGGGATGAAGTAAATTACTTCTTTAATCTTTTATGATTGGATCGTTATGATCTTTTTCTCTTTTATATTGAAGATCTTGATCTTGTTCTTAGATCTTTGATCTTTTTATAAGAAATTCTTCTTTTTGTGAGGTGTTTTCATCTCTGTTCTCCTAAGAATTTAATTCTTTATCTTGAAGAAGATAATCCTCTTTCTTCAAAGGCTTACCTTTCAAATTTTTCAGAGTTTTCCCTTTTCTCTATGTCTATATCTGTGAGACTTGGAGTCTAGGGGCCTTTATATAGGGCCAATTGGTTTGTTGAGTTAGTTACAGAGATTTTTCTCTGATTGATCTGGGGATATTTCCCCACCGTTGGATCTTTGATCCTAAGGCCTCTGTTTTACAGAAGACAATCTTCTTATTTTAATAAGATTGGAAAGATCTTTCTAGAATTTTAATTCTGATTAATTAAATAATTTATTATTTAAGTTTTAGTGCTGGCGCAGTTGGCGCAAGCGCACCTGCGCTTGACACGTGTCGCGCAGCGCAGTGCGCAGCGCACCTGCGCTTGATACGTGTGCGCAGCGCAACTGCGCTAGCGCACCTGCGCTGACACGTGGCGCGCAGCGCAGAGCGCTAGCGCACCTGCGCTGACACGTGGTGTGCAGCGCAGAGCGCAAGTTATCTGAAGCGTTGCTTCTTTTAAAATTTTAATTTTTAAAACAGAGCCTTGCTCTGATTGGGGGTGCGCTGCCTTGGGCGCAGCGCTCCTTGCGCTGGCGTGTCTGCTTTTGACACGTGGCGTGCAGCGCAAGGAATCTGAAGCGTTGCTTCACCTTTTGAATTTTGAAATTCAAACAGAGCTTTGCTCTGATTGGGGAAACAAATGCCCCACACCGTTGAGCTCACGTGGCACACACGTGAGTGCAGCGGTGGCAACATCTGATCCAATGGATCGATTCAGGAATTGAAGAGGTGCTTGAACGCTTATAAATAGGACCCTTGGTCCTCAGCAGATGATTATCATCTTCAAGAATTTTATTTTCAGAGCCTTGCTCTTGTTTTCAAGAACCTTAAGGGTTAAAACTCTAGAAAAATTTTAGGTAAAATTTAAACTTAATTAAATCAACTTTAATTAATAGAGCCTTGCTCTTATAGATCTTTTGATCTAAAGAAATCCCCTTTGGGGTTTCATAAACAGAGCTTTGCTCTCAAGAATTTGTTTCAGGATTTCTTAACCCATGAATAGAGCTTTGCACATGGACAAAATATAGATCTTTTGATTCTTTTTGCTGAAGAACTTTTAAGAGTTTTTTTTCATGGATCTTTTAAGATCCCAAACTTTAATTTTTAGGAATTAATTTTTCCTTTGATGGATTTTTCCATCATTATTACAGAGCTAGGCTCTTTAAGGAATTTTATTTCCTTGTGACCAGAGTTTGACAAGTGTCACTCTGTGACAGAGCTTTGCTCTGAAAAGGGAGATTTTCTCCTTGTCTCAAGGGATTTCTCATTTAATGAGAATATTCTTTTGAGGATCTCCTCATTAATTGACAATCTCATCCAATGATAAGGCTGTCTTATTAACTGATGAATTATCATCTGGATTTTGTGGGTCCCCCTTTGGTTCCCTCTCTACTGCATTGCAGTGTGGTATAAATTTTAAAGTACCAAGCGTTGGAATTTTTAAAAATTAACTTATGATACTGATAACTGAATTTCGCTTTTTCTTGCAGGCAACATGACTGCTGATCTTTCGTTCCTATTTGTTCGCTTAGAGGGAGGATTCCCTGAGGCGCCGGTGGACTGGGAGGTTCTTGCTCTTATCAAGGATTTCGACCCGGAGTATAAGAATCTTCACCTGTGGGGTAGATGGTATAGTGAAATTATCAAGGGTCGCCGAAGCTTCTCTTGCGCGACGCCGTCAAAGCCAATCTCATCGATCCCATATGCAGATGTACCCCCGGTGAAGTATGCCGTGGAGGTCGTAAATTGGAATTCGGAGGATCTTCTTCAGCCTTCGATTGCTGCCATTCCCGTGCAGCCGCCGGCAGCCGTGGATATTTTGGGGCGGCGCATATGCCAGGGTGAGGCGCGCCCTTGGGGACAACCTTATAATATTGGATTGACCCCTCGACAATCGGCCGGGTATTTGTAGTGGGCCAGGTACATCTTGTCAGCGAAGAAGACGCATTTGCTGAAGATTGGTCTGTACCCCGCAGTCTACGCTTCATTGTTCGAGTACCCTGCTCCTCCGACGTGGTGGGTTAAGGCATTCGTGGAACAATGGAACATCCCTGTTCATACCATAATATTGCATTATTATATTCCCCATTCTTATTTGTTTTATAAATAAACAGGTGCTTTTAACGCATGTCTGCTACATATTACAGGATACAGGTTCTTGGAGCGAAAACAGTGAAAAAGACAAAAGATGATACAAAAGAGGGACTTTTGACCAACAAGTAGAAGGATCCTAGTCAAGCCTAGACGAAGAACAATTCACAATTGTACAAGGCAACGCATGGTCCGAAATGTCAAAGGAAACAGTTAAAAGACCACTACAAGTTTCACTGAAAGATCTGGAGAAGATATAGAATCCAAATGAAGAAAAGAACCAAAGAAACAGAGACTACAAAAAGCCATAAAACATCACAGAAAATTTCAGGGCATGAACCCTCAAATGGGCGGCGGAACCGCGGCCCAAAGCCTACCAATGCCGCGGTTCCGCGGCCATTAAATGCACGTGTCGGTGCAGATTTTTTGTGTCGGTGCGTCGGTGCGAAGGTTGGGATTTTTCGGGGGTATTTTTGTAATCGCACATGTGCGAATCCCGTAACCCTAAATTTTCCTATTTCCTTATAAATATGTAATCAAAATACTGTAATAGGGATGCCTCTTTTCAATAAATAAAATTCAGATTCTTTGGAAGATTAAGAGCATCATTCTTGTAAGTATCTTTTATTTTCTGCAGTAGTATTCTAAATTAATTCTTGCCTTAGATAAATCCTTCCATTGCCCTAGTTTAATCTAGTGTAGTCTTTCTTAAACTGCAGTAGGTAAGTAATTTTAAAATGTTGTTTTTAAAAGATCCCCTAATGAGCGAGTAATTTCCTCGCTTGTTAGGGTTAGGAATAAGGGAGGGATTGAGAGATGAATATCTCTCATCTCTTTCAAGCCCAATAATTTGTAATAACTAAAACTTCATGCACGCATGCATGATCCGCTCCCTACGGCACCCTACCCACGAGGTAACGGTGAAACCGTAGTATAAAGGACCGGACATGCATGACTTCCATGAAGGTTAGAACAATTAGTAGGAAAGGACGGACAAGGATTTAGAGGAAGAAAACTTCGTTTCTTCCCAATCATCCTAATCCCCTTTACTAATAATTGTTATAACTTCTAAAAAGATTTAATTGAGGGCATTGAAAGAGGTGTTAATATTAATCTTATTAAACTCAACCTTAGACCTAATCCTAGCAAGTCTCTTGATCATCGTACAACTTAGTTTTTAGATTCAATTAAAAGACCAAACAACCATTGGAATCAGCTCGTAAGAACACTTAGGAAAATTACACATCCCTGTGGACCGACCCGTATTCACCGGCTAGCTGCAAAGCGACGCCGTTTCTGATTGCAGTAAAATATTTTTGGTGATCGTAAAATCTCTTACAATCAAATGGCGCCGTTGCCGGGGATGGCGTAAAATTTCTTTTGTGTAATTTCGGGTTGATATAAATTTTAAAATTCATAAAAATCTGAAAATAGAAAAAAATACAAAAAGAATTTTTTTGTCAATTTTTATCTGTTTGAAGGGTTGTCGTTTGAATCTTGCAGGAACAGCGAAAAATTTCGGATCTGGAAATTTACAGAGTGAGAAACAAAAAAAAAATCACATCAGAACAGAGGGGAAATTCCACAACAGAGGTGCAAAAATTTTTTGGAGCTTCGATCCTTTCACTAGACCGCGCTTCCGCGGCATAAGTGCGCCGCAAACCGCGGTTCCGCCGCGTGGCTGTCATGTAAGCTCCTCAAATTTGCATGGTTTGTTTTCTACTTCTCCCCTCTGCAACCTACAATATATCTTTTTGCGAAATTTTCTGCAGGATTTCTTTGCGCTAAAACTCTTTTTCCCCCTTCTAAATAACAGATTTTCTGCAGGTTTCTTTGCGCCGCGCTAAAAATAATTGATTGCAAGTGAATTTACTGTTTTGCATACATTAATCGGACTTTAATGGGCTATTGACCAAACTCAGATTGGGTGGGGATTTCATCACCCTTCTCAGGACCCCAGAAAGCACTTAAAGCATTTGCATTGACCATAATTAATTAAAAAATACTAGACTCAGCCCTAAGGACTTCGAGCTCAATAGGACAAAGGACTAGACATAGGCATCGACCGTTTATCCTAATTGATTTTGCGGTGTCTAGGCAAGTGTGTCATGACAAGTGGTTACTTAATTAGGACCGCTGCTTGTAGCGGGGAGCCTCCCACTTACCTGATACTTACCTGGCCGCAATTGGCGATACAGAGGCGGTTTGAGGTCCTATTTCTAGCCCTAGTTAGGAGCTGTCTAGATGACCTAGGTGACCCTAGATCTAGGCCTGATTGTGCATGTGTGGTTGATCGCATTTGCGTCACAAGTCTCTTTTCAAAAATCTCTTTGCAAAACTCTCACATACACAAATAAAAAAAACATAAATAAAAATCTTTTCAAAACTTGCAACTTGTCGCTAGAGAAACCTTGCAACTCACTTACACCACTCCCTTTCATTGACGTTATCTTACCTCCACATTCTGTCTTTCATTTTTTTTTCTGACTACACTACCCCTTTAGTGTATGTCACTTTAGATTAGGGACACTAACGCCCGATTAGTCCGTGTTTCGTTGGTACCGACCGACGAACCCTTCGATACCGAAGTCGACATTCCGTCCACTTTCTTACCTCCACCTTCAAATTCTTCCTCCGAAGGCATGTCGGGATTCAACCCCAACAATACCTTACCGACGGGAATGATTCCACCTCCGTTAGGTGCGAATAACCCGAATCAACTGCCTGTTGAAGCGCCCACACGAGTCGCGCTCCAGGATCTCTTCTACCCCGTCCGCACTTCTTTACCTACCTGTCTTTCACCCCCACCGGCAAATGGGGACAATTTTGAAATAAAACCACATTTCATCAATATGCTGCCAAAATTTCACGGTTTGGAATCAGAAGATGCGTATATTTTTATTAATAAATTCCAAAACGTTTGCGCTATGATGAAAACGACCCAATTAAGTGATGACGCTATAAGGCTAAGGGTCATTCCTTTCACCTTATGTGATTTAGCAGAGAAGTGGCTATACAGCACAACATCACATTCGATTAGAAATTGGGACGAGTTTGTGAAAGCTTTTCTTAAAAAGTTCTACCCTCATCACAAAACTGCTAGAATCCGTAATGATATTATATAATTTTCATAGCTTCCTTCCGAACCATTTTGGAAGTGTTTTGAGAGATTTAAAGACCTACTCGTTCAATGCCCTCATCATGGGATCGAAAGTTGGCAACTTTGCCAAACATTATACGAGGGATTGAACTCGGCAACGAAGCAGTTGCTAGAAACCATCTGTCAAGGTCACTTTCTCTCCAAATCTAGTGAGGAAGCGTGGCAGTTTCTTAAGGATCTTAGTGAACAAACAATTCAGTGGGAGAGCTCCAAGACCACATCATCTTCTTCTAGTGGTCAATCTAGGGCAGGCATACATCAAGTAGAGATGTCGATTGCTATGAAGGCCAAGATGGCCGCTCTTACGAAAAAGCTAGAAGCAATTGAGACCAAAATCTCGTCGCCTTCTCCTGCCCCTGTTATGCCTCCACGAACTGTTTGTGCTTGTTGTGCGGATCCATCACACCTAACCGAAGAATGTCCTTACAATGCATCTACTCAAGGACAGGATCATGTCAATGCTGCCTTTCAGCAACGACAAAGAAACGATCCGTACTCTTCGACATACAATCCGGGGTGGAGGAGTCACCCAAATTTCGCTTGGAACCAAAATCAACAATTCCAAGGAAATAACAATTTCCAAAGGTCTCTTCCTCCACAACAACAACAAGCACCCCCACAAACTCAATTTCAACAGCAACCTTACCCTAATCAAGTGAACAATTTTGTGCCTAACACTACTTACCCACCAAACAATTTTGTTCAACCTAATAATGACAAGGTTAGCTCACTCGAAAGAAGTCTAGAGGCGTTCCTAAAGCAATCTACACAATCTACAGTAAGATTAGAGACTTCTATTCAATCTTTGGTGCAAAACAGTGCCTCACACGATCAAAGCATCAAATCTATTGAGGCACAAATTGCACAACTCAATGCAGCATTGAGCGAGCGAGAAAAAGGAAAGCTCCCATCTCAACCACTGCCCAATCCCGGTCACGCACATGCTGCATATCAACAGCAAACTCATAACGGAAACGCTGTGACCACGTTGAGATCGGGAAAAATGTTGCAAAACAATGTGGGTATTCACGATGACACCCCTGCCGGTGGTTCTTCTTCACCTTCTTCTTCTTTGTTAGAGCCTGTTCTCCATCATTCACAAGGCTCTACTCCTTCTAGCTCGAACGGACCCACTTCTCACAACACGAACACATCTACACGGGGTTCCGTTCCAACTCAACAATCCGATCCGCAAAAATTGGACTCAACAACATTTCAAAATGCTCCTTTTCCAAACCGGTTGAGATCTAATAAACCAACTCCACAAATGGAAAAGATTGTTGAGCTGTTCAAACAGGTTAGCATAAATATCCCTCTTTTGGATGCAATCCAACAAGTTCCTTCATATGCAAAAATCTTAAAGGACTTATGCACCAAAAAGAGGAACTCACAAGTACCAAAGAAAGTTTTTGTGGCTAGTGCTATTAGCGATGCTCTTGTCAATTCTTTACCCCAAAAGCAAAAGGACCCCGGTTGTCCTACTATTTCGATAACAATTGGGGACAAGAACATCAATAGAGCACTACTTGATCTTGGTGCTAGTGTCAATTTGCTACCTTATTCTGTGTACGAGCAATTAGATATTGGAGAGTTGAAACCCACTCGTTGTACACTCCAAATGGCTGATCGATCAATCACCCATCCAAGGGGTGAGCTAGAGGATGTGTTGATCAAAGTTGGGGAGTTTATATTCCCCGTTGATTTTATTGTTATGGATACACAACCTGTTGCTAACTCACGGAACCAAATTCCGGTGATTCTCGGTCGACCATTTTTGGCCACTTCCAATGCCGTAATAAATTGTCGCAATGGCTCTATGACTCTATCCTTCAGGAAGACGTTTAGTGAGTTCAATATTTACAAGTTAGGAAGTCTGCCCCCCGTGCCTAATACTAGTTCACGAGAAGTTTGCTCTATTCACGAAATCACGCAGGAGGACTGCGAGCTTGAAAGATTTTTGTTTGATGAGAACAGTTTTGACGCCACTAGTGCATCCCTCCTTGAGCCTACCACAGTTGACACAACCGATATTGATTATGAATGTTTCACCTTTTCGGATGATGACGACTCACAGCCCGAATATGAGTTGTTTGAATTTTTGGATGAGTTAGTTGAACCTTCTGAATCGGTTGTTTGCGGTGATTTCGAACCTGTGTTGGAGTCCTTTGAGTTCGAGATAGATTCCCCAATGATTCTTTTGCCTCCGAAACTCGAACTCATGCCTTTGCCGTCTCACCTTAAATATGCTTACATAGGTGAGAATGATACCTTTCCCATTATCATATCAACCTCTCTAGCCTTCGAGCAAGAGAACGCTCTTTTAATGGTCTTACAAGATAGGCGGCAAGTTTTCGGCTGGACTATGGCGGACATCGAGGAGATTAGTTCCCTCATAATTGAATATCATATGCATATGATGGATGATGCCAAGTCAATAACGGATCCACAGAAATATCTTGGGGTTAGTGTGGTTAGTCAACCTCCTCCTTTAGAAGTTGAACCACCCCCATTTCTTTAATAAGCTACGAGAATGCCAACATTCCACTGTTTGTTGATCATCCCCATTCTCGTCTTGATTCATCACCATCTCCTATCTATTCACTCCCACACTTTCCATACCACCACTTCTATCTTCCCCAATTCTTTTTAGATCGGTACAACATCTTCTTCCACCAACCGATACTCTTTACAGATAAATTTTTCGACTGGTTGGTGTTGACGTTTGGTCTATGCAAAGTTTGGCAGTAATGTCTAACATTGTTTAAAAGAAGTTTGAGGGGAGCCTTTCTGTATATATTTTTCTTTTAACAATAAGATAAAAAAAATCATAAATAAATAAACAGGGAAGTGCCAACATTTTGACCCTCTTGGTGCATCATGACAGTGAGGACACTGTCAAGTTTAGGTTTAGGGGTATGCTCGGTACGTTTTCTTCCTTCGCATTCATGTGTATATTTATTGCATTCGCATACTTATTTGAAAAAAATTTTAAAAATTATAAAAATTAATTCAATTTTGGCCATATTTGACTTTGGTTTGACAAATAGATCAACTGGCTAGGAACAACTAGATTTTAGACTTAGTAAATTAAAAACCCTAAAAATAACCTTCTTTAAAGATTAACGGTGGAAAGTATATGTCTTTGTAGTTTATTTAGAACTAGGCAAATTTTGAGTTCACTTTTTGGGCTAAGTTGAAATAAAGGAAAAATATTGATATTCTTATTAGAGTATAAGTTTGAAAAATAATTCCTAGCTTAAGTCTAGATTCTGAAAATATATACCCTACAAATTGCACAATCACGCACCTTGAAACTTGGAATAGTAGAAGAGACCTTGAAATGTTCGTCTAAAGTCCTCAGTACAATGAAAATAAAAGAAAAAAAAGTATGAATAAAGAATATAAAAAAATGAACACTGGTCTTTGTGATTACTTAAGGCTGCAAAAATAGAAAAAAATATTTAGCGAGGGTGCTTCATCACCTAGTGCCTTAGACCAACTGGTTTGGGAGTCACTGCTAAAAGCCTTGGGGGTTGCAAGACTAGGAATTACGCTTTAAAGTGCAAACATATCTTGTAATCGGTTGTTGGTATCTCAAGAAGTATTAACGGTCGCATGAAGGATGTGTAAGCAGAATTCATTAAGAATTCACCAGTTAATAATTTGGACAACGGACAAGAGTATGATTGCTTGATTTGAATTTCCAAGTGTAGCGGTGATTTATACACACACATGGGGGTATATGATTAGAGTTGAGATAAGAGAAAGGAATGAAGAATAGAACTTGTATCTTTAGTAGAGTTGATAGAAAAATTCCTAAATGGAGATGGAACCTTAGAAGGAAAACTTGGGAAATGCTGAAAGCTAAGTAAGTCTATAGGAAATATATATTCTTAAGTTAAATAATGAGGAAGTGTGAAAAATATGGGTGGAAAATCTACGAGTCAATGATAATAGAATTCCTTGTTAGAAAACCTAATTGGAGAATTGAAGTCGAAAAGCCAAATTGATAGGATTTTGTGGGTGTAATCCGCTAAAACCCCTTAGGAGACAACACTCCTTCTACTAGGGACACCTAGAGGTTTAACGGCTTGTTGCACATGCTCAGTGCAATTGCGATTCCCTGCGAAAGTGCGGTTAGGTTTTATCGAGAATAAAAATAAGTTTGCTCGAAAACGAGCAAAAGATAAGTTTGGGGGTATTTGTTCTTACCATAATATTGCATTATTATATTCCCCATTCTTATTCGTTTTATAAATAAACAGGTGCTTTTGACGCATGTCTGCTATATATTTCAGGATACAGGTTCTTGGAGCGAAAACAGTGAAAAAGACAAAAGATGATACAAAAGAGGGACTTTTGACCAACAAGTAGAAGGATCCTAGTCAAGCCTAGACGAAGAACAATTCACAATTGTACAAGGCAACGCATGGTCCGAAATGTCAAAGGAAACAGTTAAAAGACCACTACAAGTTTCACTGAAAGATCTGGAGAAAATATAGAATCCAAATGAAGAAAAGAACCAAAGAAACAGAGACTACAAAAAGCCATAAAACATCACAGAAAATTTCAGGGCATGAACCCTCAAATGGGCGGTGGAACCGCGGCCCAAAGCCTACTAATGCCGCGGTTCCGCGGCCATTAAATGCATGTGTCGGTGCAGATTTTTTGTGTCGGTGCGTCGGTGCGAAGGTTGGGATTTTTCGGGGGTATTTTTGTAATCGCACATGTGCGAATCCCGTAACCCTAAATTTTCCTATTTCCTTATAAATATGTAATCAAAATACTGTAATAGGGATGCCTCTTTTCAATAAATAAAATTCAGATTCTTTGGAAGATTAAGAGCATCATTCTTGTAAGTATCTTTTATTTTCTGCAGTAGTATTCTAAATTAATTCTTGCCTTAGATAAATCCTTCCATTGCCCTAGTTTAATCTAGTGTAGTCTTTCTTAAACTGCAGTAGGTAAGTAATTTTAAAATGTTGTTTTTAAAAGATCCTCTAATGAGCGATTAATTTCCTCGTTTGTTAGGCTTAGGAATAAGGGAGGGATTGAGAGATGAATATCTCTCATCTCTTTCAAGCCCAATAATTTGTAATAACTAGAACTTCATGCACGCATGCATGATCCGCTCCCTACGGCACCCTACCCACGAGGTAACGGTGAAACCGTAGTATAAAGGACCGGACATGCATGACTTCCATGAAGGTTAGAACAATTAGTAGGAAAGGACGGACAAGGATCTAGAGGAAGAAAACTTCGTTTCTTCCCAATCATCCTAATCCCTTTTACTAATAATTGTTATAACTTCTAAAAAGATTTAATTGAGGGCATTGAAAGAGGTGTTAATATTAATCTTATCAAACTCACCTTAGACCTAATCCTAGCAAGTCTCTTGATCATCGTACAACTTAGTTTTTAGATTCAATTAAAAGACCAAACAACCATTGGAATCAGCTCGTAAGAACACTTAGGAAAATTACACATCCCTGTGGACCGACCCGTATTCACCGGTTAGCTGCAAAGCGACGCCGTTTCTGATTGCGGTAAATATTTTTGGTGATCGTAAAATCTCTTACAATCAATCCCCACCCATACCTTTCTTATGACGGACAGGGAAGTCTCTATCCCCCTGGAAGAATTTACTGTGATTTCCGGTTTGCCGGTGAGGGGGGAGCATTATGAAGAGCTACTTCCTCCTGATGAATATGTCTTCGCCACCAAACCGCTGGTACTGGGCCTAACGCCGAAAAATTCTATTCAGCACCAGTTCCCGAGTCTGGTAAAGGTGCTGAATATGTATGAAAGTCTCTACTTGGAGTCGAGAGGCCGGGGAGTTAGTTTCGCCGACTTCATCGCCCGCTTTCTTCGACCGGAGATTCTATCACAGCGGGGCGAAAAATTTGCCAAGCTCGACGACCCCTTCGGCTTTGGCTTGGATCGTCGATCAGCACTGGAAGACGACCAAAAAGGTTTTTACCTCCCTGATGTTGCAGTTGCCCCCTTATCGGAAATCGCGGCTCCGGGCATCGACGAGGAGACCTTCTTTCTCGGGTTTCTGGGGTTATGGCTGTGCTAGTTCGCGCTCCCCATGCACCTGCGCTACATGAGGCCGTCCGTCTTCTACCCAGCGCATCGGATGGTGGCTGGTATACAGTTGTCGATTGGAATCGCCGGGTTAGCCCATCTGTACCATGGACTTAGCGTGGCGGCGGACGCAAATGAACCGGGGGTGCAACCCGCCAATTTCCCGATGCACTATTTTACTTCATGGATGGAAATGCATGTGCTCGGGGTATTTGGTATTCACAAGAGGCCCTCGTTCTACGAGAAGTGCAGACTCCCGAGAGTCATGCGGTTGGTCGGCGCTTCTATTGTGAATCCGCCTCCGCGGGAGGCTAGGGGGTTGCTTCTTCGTCCGCGCTGAAGGGTTCCTAAGCACACTATAGAGGTCTCATAAGGCATCAACTATGCCAATTTCAAATTTTATGGGTGCCGAGAAACCCTAATACGGATCGTCGACTAGAATTCTAGGCGAAACATTAAACAAGTTAACGATTTAACTAAAGGAGAGAGGCTACAACCTTTGTAGATCCGTTTTTCCACTTCCTTAGCTCCACGTAGGCGTCCTCTCGCTGTCCATCTCGAATCCCGAACTCAATCGTCGGCTTCATCGGAGAAATGGGCGAGCTAGGTTGTCGGCTTCGTGCCGAAGATGATCTACGTCGAGGCATCACAAGTTCAAGCTCCAACTTCACCAAGTTGTGAAACTTGTGAAGAAAACACCCAAAACCACTTGGCAAGAGGTAGAGGATGAAGAAATAGGAGATAGGTTTACTTTAGAATTGGATTTCTCACTCTTTAGCTCAAGGTGCCATTAATGGTGTCAAGCTTTTTCTTTGAAGATGAAGAAGATGAAGAAGATAGAATATGATAAGTGTTAGATTAAAATGAGAATAATATCATTACTTATCATATACTAACCATGGTGAAGTGTAGAGAGCAAACTAGGGTTAGGTACATGGTTAGGTTAAGAGAAGAAAAAAAAAATGGTCAATTATTCAACTCTTCATGAAGCTTCATGAAAGAAACAAATAAAGCCACCATTTTTCTTTTCCTTTCCAAAATGAAAAATCAATATAAATAAATGAATAAGTAAATAAAACCGTAACCATTCATATAACCATGGTTTAATCTTTACACAAGCACAAGCTAACATATATCATCAAACATGATACAAACATGTGTACACAAAAATATATCACATATACAATGTGCACATCAAGTGAGAAAATCCTTTTAAAATGAACCAATACTAGTTAATGCAAGGTAATATATCAAATATATAATTATACATCAAATCATTAAATCAACACTTGATTCAATGATCCGGTCATGTCGCACATAACCGACTAGTATACAATGTATCGACTTATCGAATCAATCTTTGATTCGATAACTAGGTTATATCGCATATAACCAATCGAAACATTCATCGCGAGAATGGAATACGGTATCACATACACGCATTATTCTCGGTCCTGCACATATCTCATATGCGCTCCTATTTCGTTTCGCTTGAGCCAGGAAACCTCTGTGTAGGACTCTAAAGACTCGTCAATACGCCGGTAGCAGATGATGATCATATCAAGCACCCACAAGCCGCAAGCGGTCTGCTAAACGTAACGGCCATCCGGGTATTGAGCGATCAGAAGATCGACGAGCTAGCCCGCTCACACTCCTGTGAATCCAACCAGTAACACTTACCGTACAGTCCGGTCTATTCGTCTGATATGTCGCATATCAAGTTTAGGGGTGGTAAACGTCAGATCCCAGTAACCGATAAGTCGTGCCGATGTGAGGCTCATAACGGGTCGAGAAACTACTGGTAACACTTACCAGCAAACCTCTGATCAGCCCTGGCCAGGGACTTCCCTGTTACGGCCAATCGAGCACTGCGCAACATCAACCCCCAATACCGGGAGAGACGAAACCCCTCCTATCGCTCATTGCCTCCATGTGACTCGGGACTGTATCCAAAGACCACCGTTTTGCACGCCCTCATGGATGTGGTAAGGTGGAGATCAAAGCACAGTGGGAATCACACAAGACTCTATGACGATCTCGGGTCTACAGACTAACCTGCACAAGTGTCACCTGAGAACTGCCATCTGACGTGAGGTATAATACCATCTGGGAGTTCTCGGCGAGTCCATCCAGTGTACTCAGTCTCCACTGAGCACCCGTACACCATCTCTGATGTCAAACACCAATGGATATGGGATCATCCATTGCCCATCTCATGGGTCGAGAAGCGTATACGCTAGTCTACACTGGTATATCGATGCCCTGTCTCGATACACCCACGACTAGGGACCTTGAAGGATGTACTTATGGACTACCATGTCCCCACTAGTATGATCTGCATCATAGTCCAGGCAGTCAAGTACACATCCTAAGGGCTTTATCAACATGTAACTATAAGACAGTTTAAAGAGACAAGTGTACATGTTAAGATAAAGAGCAACCAGATAGCATACTATCATATCGAGCAAGAAAGTCATCTCTATATATGTCCAAGGATCCAATATAATATACATCATCTGTACAATACTGGCCTCTAGGGCATACATACAACTAACAATCTCCCACTTGCACTAGGGCCAGCTGCTGTAGTATCGCATACCGAGCATCCCGAAGAGTCTCTCAAACTATATCTGGGGAATGGCCTTCGTGAGTGGATCCGCCGTGTTGTTCTTCGTGTCAACCCTCCTGACCTCGATCTCCCGGCGATCAACTATCTCCCGGATCAGGTGATACCGCCTCAGAATATGCCTGGATCGCTGATGGGACCTAGGTTCCTTGGCCAAAGCCACTGCTCCATTGTTATCACAATACAAAGGTATTGGATGCTCAATGGATGGAACCACTCCAAGTTCAGTAATGAACTTCTTGATCCAGACAGCCTCTTTAGCAGCATCGTTGGCAGTGATGTATTCAGCCTCCATCGTCGAGTCTGCCACGGTTTCCTGCTTGGAACTCTTCCAGCTAACCGCCCCTCCGTAAAGGGTAAAGACAAATCCCGACTGCGACTTAGAGTCGTCCTTATCACTCTGGAAGCTCGAATCGGTAAAGGACTCCACTTGGAATTCTCCGTTACCATACACCAAGAGCATCTCTTTAGTCCTTCGCAAGTACTTGAGAATGCTCTTCACAGCTGTCCAGTGACTCTCTCCAGGATCAGCTTGATACCTGCTCACTACACTTAGTGAGTATGCTACATCGGGTCTGGTACATAGCATCGCATACATGATAGAGCCTACAGCCGAAGCATAGGGTATCCCTTGCATGCGAGCTCTCTCCAAATCAGTCTTGGGAGACATCTCTTTGGAGAGAGTGACTCCAGAGATCGTGGGCAAGTTCCCACGCTTGGATTCTTCCATACTAAACCTCTTTAGTATGGTGTCAATGTACCTGGATTGGGACAATCCCAATATCCTTTTGGATCTATCTCTATAGATCCTAATTCCCAATATGCAGGAGGCATCACCAAGATCTTTCATTGAGAATCTTTGTGATAAGAAGAGCTTGACCGATTGCAGCATAGGAATATCATTTCCTATCAAGAGTATGTCGTCCACGTACAATACGAGGAAGACAACCTTACTCTCTGCCACCTTCTTGTAGATACAAGGTTCATCTGGATTTTTGACGAAATCAAACTCTTGGATAACGACATCAAAGCAGATGTTCTAACTCCGCGATGCTTGCTTTAATCCATAAATGGATTTAAGCAGCTTGCACACCTTCCCGCTGCTCCCACTATCTACGAAGCCCTCTGGCTGAGTCATGTACACGCACTCTTCTAAATCACCATTTAGAAAGGCGGTCTTAACATCCATTTGCCAGATTTCATAGTCATGATAAGCAGCAATGGCAAGCATGATCCGGATGGATTTAAGCATAGCCACTGGAGAAAAGGTTTCGTCATAGTCCACACCTGGTCTTTGACGAAAACCCTTTGCAACAAGTCTAGCTTTGAAAGTCTCCACTTTCCCATCTACACCAAGTTTCTTCTTGAAGATCCACTTGCTCCCAATGGGTTTTACCCCTTCAGGAGCAACATCCAAAGTCCATACTTTGTTGGTGTACATGGATTCCATCTCGGACTGCATTGCATCCAGCCATTTCACTGAGTCCCTACTCGTGATGGCCTGCTCGAAGCTAGTTGGGTCATCATCCTCCATGATGCAATCCTCGCTCCCACCGTCCATGAGAAAACCGTAGTATCTCTCAGGTTGGCGAGGAACCCTACTAGATCGGCGGAGAGGCTGAGGTTCATTGGGAGCTACTGAATCTTCTGGTTCCACTAAATCTTCTGTTACGGTTTGTGTATCTGGAACCTCTTCCAGCTCTACCACTTTGCCACTAATTTCTTTTTCAAGGAATTCCTTTTCTAAAAGGTGGCATGTTGAGCAACAAACACTTTTTGTTCCTCACCGTGGTAGAAAATATACCCATATGAGTTCTTTGGATATCCCACAAACTTGCAAAGAACTGACCGTGCCTCGAGCTTGTCCGGATTTTGTCTTTTGACATAGGCTGGACAACCCCATATCTTAACTCGTTTAAGATATGGCCTCTTCCCACTCCACATCTCATATGGTGTGGTAGGTACAGATTTAGATGGAACTTGATTCAATAGGTATGCTGCTGTTTCCAGCGCATATCCCCAAAAGGAAATAGGTAACTCAGCTGTGCTCATCATAGAGCGCACCATATCTAATAGGGTGCGGTTCCTCCGTTCTGATACACCGTTGTGCTGTGGTGTATATGGAGGAGTCAGCTGAGAGAGAATCCCATTCTCTTTTAGGAAGTCCAGGAATTCATTGCTCAAGTATTCACCTCCTCGATCAGATCGTAAGATTTTAATACTTTTTCCGGTTTGGTTCTCAACTTCTTGTTTATATTCTCTAAATTTCTCAAAAGCTTCTGATTTGTGTTTCATCAGAAACACATACCCGAACCTAGAGAGATCGTCAGTGAATGTAATGAAGTATGAAGAACCATCCCTGGCATGTGTAGACACAGGACCGCATACATCACTATGTATCAGTCCCAAGAGTTCGATAACTCTTTCTCCGTGTCCCGTAAACGGAGTTTTGGTCATCTTTCCTTTGAGACATGACTGGCAAGTGTCATAAGATGAAAATTCGAATGGTTTCAAATATCCATCCTTATGCAACTTAGCCAGTCGTGTCGCATTGATGTGACCCAGTCTACAATGCCACAAGAAGGATTCGTTCAGTTCTGAACTCTTCCTCTTGTGTGTGTTTGTTATGTTCAGAACTGTTGATTGATTTAGAACATAAATGCCATTGCACAACGTGCCTGATCCAACCAACTTTTGGTTACGGAAGATGTTCATAACATTATCCTGTAATACAAAATTATATCCCTCTTTACTTAACAAAGAAACCGATATAATGTTGCATATCAGGTTTGTCATGTAATAGCATTCGTTCAGAACCAATGTATTACCAGTTGGTAATACAAGGTGATATTCCCCGACAGTCTTAGCTGCAACAATTGCACCATTTCCAACTCTAATGTCTTTATCACCTTCTCCAAGTTCTCTACCTTTCCTTAGCCCATGTAACTGATTACATATATGGGATCCTGACCCGGTATCTAATACCCAGGACGTAGAGGAAATGGAGAAACAGTTCTCTGTAACGAACACACCCGAAGAAAATGCATCATCATGTACTTTCTTCATTCGGGTGGCATGGGAATCCTGGTATTCCCCTATATCCTGTTCATTCCTATAACTTAAAGAAAGAACGGAACCAACGTTCCCCAGCACAGTATAACATGCGGATTCGGTCAATACATCCATATTATTATCTTTATTAGGGCATGAAATGGTCGCGACCTGGAGAGAGAGAGAAGAAAACACTTTAGCGTATGCTCTTGCAAGATCAGATTGGTTATTATCTTATCTAATCAGGATGGCTCCCACTGGTTTTTATCAAATCTTCCTTCAAACCCTAAAAGGAAAGACTAGCCGTGATTAATTACACACTATAAGTTCGCCAATCTTTCAGCCAGGCCAGTGTCGGTACTTTGAGGGAGGTCCCCCGTGCTTTCGCACGAACCTAATTAATGTAAACCTCGTTTTCCCAGAGGCGTAACCCCGTTGACACCTTTCTAGACACCTACTTGATCAGCTAATTGCAATGTGTAAAACTCTCCCAGGAGTAACTCTTACTCGCAGTAGGTATCGGGATCCAACTATCTCATAGAAGGTATGCAATCTCATTGCAAATTTCAACACTTGAAATTCCCGATAATATTTTGTCCCAAACGATCTATGACCTTGACAAGGTCAACAAACCATAGACCGCAAGTCAAGTTCAACCCGTCATTTCTTGATTGAATTAAACCCACCCGCACGACCCTTGACAAGGTCAACAAGGCCGTACGACTACCCTAATTCAATCTGCATCATATGCCTAAGCAGATAAATACTGGTTAGCTACCGCACACTGCGTCTTGACAAGGTCAACAAACGCAGCACGAATACTAAACAGGACTTATCTGAAATGACGGAGGGCTACGACAGGTTTTTCTGAAAACCTATTGCGTAATGAACTTGATATCGTTGTAGAATCAAATGAAGTTTTGAAATGGAGTGATTTTGAGGCTTTTCTAGTTTTGGTAAAGGGGTCACTCCCGGTGAAGGGATCGTCGGCCCTTTCCTCGTCGAATGAGGTGCGGGATATATCATATATATCACTGTGCAAAGCAGAAACTATAGAAGCAATCAAAAACAAACCGAGTGTGTAGCATCTGCCAGTTATTGCTAAAGGAGTCACTCCCGGTGAAGGGATCTCGGTCCTTTCCTCATCGAATAAGGTGCAGGGTATATCATATATACCGCTATACAAAGCAAGAACTGTAGCTACCTGTTTTATTTAAAATTTGATTCTACAACATCTTTTGGTTTCTTTTATTTCATTAATCACATTAATGAAGTCCCATCATTTAAATACCTAAACATCACAGATAAATACGACGTACACTTATGCCATCCGCATTCGCCTCGATGTCCCCTCATGCACCGTTAGGTTAGGTAACTAACGACAGAGCAGGGCAGGGCGAGCGCGGGTGTAAAACATAAGTAACGTCTATATAATATATCATATATACTATATACTGTATCTATCACAGAACATCACATGATCACATCACAGATATCGCAGCAGAAGAATCATATTAAATATTGGATATACTAAGACGTCCGTGTTTTCAATACGAGCCAGTATAAAACACGGATTCCACGGTCGTGATGAATAGCCAATCCCACACCCCTAGACCCCTACGAGAGCGGCAAGCAACCCTACCAATTCTAGGGTTAGGAGACCCGGACTCGACTCCTCGAGATGGTCTCCCACTGGACCCTAGAACCCGGTTACTTGTGCTCCCCTCCTTGGGTCTATCCTAATGCGGAAAAGTAAATAATATACAAAAGGTGACAACTTCCGCAACCTGGAAGTGCCCCAAATAAAAGAATATTACATACAAGTTTTTACATGAATGAAAATGAAAAACACTCATCTCACATAAAAACCCCCGGCTATTCGAACACGACAATCCAATATAACATATCCAGCAACACATAACATCACATGTCATCAACGTAAGTAAATATGCGCATCCCAATTGTCGTTGACATATAGCAACGAAACCGGCGATATCACATATTACACTTACGGTCACAGAAAAGAAAGTGTAAAACTACAACAGTTGGAATCCGCAACCTCCTTAGACATCGCATGCCTAATCAAATGAAATACTTAGACATCACATGCCTAACAATTATAAACCCCGCATTTTAGTCCCATTATCGAAAACTCTTTTCAATATCAAGTGAGACTAAACTGCTAGATTTATAACATTCATCCAGTTATCTCATAACTGTTTGTGAATTCCAATTATTGTATCTCATTCCGGATAAATAGAAAATATTAAACTTTCCGATCGAACATTCGAACACCCAAGTTTTCCCGAAACCGTTCAACACATGAAATAGGTTCAAAGACATTCACTTCATGCCTCAGTACCAACGGTCCAGCCGTATAAGGGTCAAGCCAACGCCTCACATGTGGCACGCCGTACTGCCCCAAACCCGAAGGTTCAACGGGCAGTTCAAGACGGTCACATAATCGAGTTAAGGTTTGTTGTCTTCTAGAGGGACCATCGCGTTACTTGCACTACTCAGAACGTCCTTAAACCACAGAAAAATCCAACACTTGGATATTTTCCGGCAGGGGAAAGATTGGGTATTTACATCCGGTCAAATTTTTTAACATATTCCAAAATATCCGGAAAGCCACATAGACAAAATCTGATAATCCGATCGAAACATCGAAGCTCTAAAACACCTCAGAAAATTCAACTCTTGAATAATTATTAAAAATACCCATAAAACTCAGCTGCTGAAATGATGAATTACTGTGCAAATATTACAGGAAAATCCCATTAGTTGGCCTTGGAACCGCCGCAGAATCCAAGCTTCTGCCGCGGTTCCGCCGCACCTTTGACTGTTCATGAGGTAAATTTTGCACCGTAGTTCATATAATTCCCTGCTGAATTTTTTAAGCATTTTTAATCTGGAAAAATCCCAGATTTTAGAAAAAGTCCAGAGAGCATGATGTGTTAGGGTTTCGATGTGTATTCGGGTTTCAGACGTCGTCTAGACTTCGCCTAAGGCTCTAGCTAGGCTCTGATACCACTGAAGGGTTCCTAGGCACACTATAGAGGTCTCATAAGGCATCAACTATGCCAATTTCAAATTTTATGGGTGCCGAGAAACCCTAATACGGATCGTCGACTAGAATTCTAGGCGAAACATTAAACAAGTTAACGATTTAACTAAAGGAGAGAGGCTACAACCTTTGTAGATCCATTTCTCCACTTCCTTAGCTCCACGTAGGCGTCCTCTCGCTGTCCATCTCGAATCCCGAACTCAATCGTCGGCTTCATCGGAGAAATGGGCGAGCTAGGTCGTCGGCTTCGTGCCGAAGATGATCTACATCGAGGCATCACAAGTTCAAGCTCCAACTTCACCAAGTTGTGAAACTTGTGAAGAAAACACCCAAAACCACTTGGCAAGAGGTAGAGGATGAAGAAATAGGAGGTGGGTTCACTTTAGAATTGGATTTCTCACTCTTTAGCTCAAGGTGCCATTAATGGTGTCAAGCTTTTTCTTTGAAGAAGAAGAAGATGAAGAAGATAGAATATGATAAGTGTTAGATTAAAATGAGAATAATATCATTACTTATCATATACTAACCATGGTGAAGTGTAGAGAGCAAAATAGGGTTAGGTGCATGGTTAGGTTAAGAGAAGAAAACAAAAATGGTCAATTATTCAACTCTTCATGAAGCTTCATGAAAGAAACAAATAAAGCCACCATTTTTCTTTTCCTTTCCAAAATGAAAAATCAATATAAATAAATGAATAAGTAAATAAAACCCTAACCATTCATATAACCATGGTTTAATCTTTACAAAAGCACAAGCTAACATGTATCATCAAACATGATTCAAACATGATACAAACATGTGTACACAAAAATATATCACATATACAATGTGCACATCAAGTGAGAAAATCCTTTTAAAATGAACCAATACTAGTTAATGCAAAGTAATATATCAAATATATAATTATACATCAAATCATTAAATCAACACTTGATTCAATGATCCGGTCATGTCGCACATAACCGACTAGTATACAATGCAATGACTTATCGAATCAATCTTTGATTCGATAACTAGGTTATATCGCATATAACCAATCGAAACATTCATCGCGAGAATGGAATACGGTATCACATACACGCATTATTCTCGGTCCTGCACATATCTCATATGCGCTCCTATTTCGTTTCGCTTGAGCCAGGAAACCTCTGTGTAGGACTCTAAAGACTCGTCAATACGCCGGTAGCAGATGATGATCATATCAAGCACCCACAAGCCGCAAGCGGTCTGCTAAACGTAACGGCCATCCGGGTATTGAGCGATCAGAAGATCGACGAGCTAGCCCGCTCACACTCCTGTGAATCCAACCAGTAACACTTACCGTACAGTCCGGTCTGTTCGTCTGATATGTCGCATATCAAGTCTAGGGGTGGTAAACGTCAGACCCCAGTAACCGATAATTCGTGCCGATGTGAGGCTCATAACGGGTCGAGAAACTACTGGTAACACTTACCAGCAAACCTCTGATCAACCCTGGCCAGGGACTTCCCTGTTACGGCCAATCGAGCACTGCGCAACATCAACCCCCAATACCGGGAGAGACGAAACCCCTCCTATCGCTCATTGCCTCCATGTGACTCGGGACTGTACCCAAAGACCACCGTTTTGCACGCCCTCATGGACGTGGTAAGGTGGAGATCAAAGCACAGTGGGAATCACACAAGACTCTATGACGATCTCGGGTCTACAGACTAACCTGCACAAGTGTCACCTGAGAACTGCCATCTGACGTGAGGTATAATACCATCTGGGAGTTCTCGGCTAGTCCGTCTAGTGTACTCGGTCTCCACTGAGCACCCGTACACCATCTCTGATGTCAAACACCAATGGATATGGGATCATCCATCGCCCATCTCATGGGTCGAGAAGCGTATACGCTAGTCTACACTGGTATATCGATGCCCTGTCTCGATACACCTACGACTAGGGACCTTGAAGGATGTACTTATGGACTACCATGTCCCCACTAGTATGATATGCATCATAGTCCAGGCAGTCAAGTACACATCCTAAGGGCTTTATCAACATGTAACTATAAGACAGTTTAAAGAGACAAGTGTACATGTTAAGATAAAGAGCAACCAGATAGCATACTATCATATCGAGCAAGAAAGTCATCTCTATATATGTCCAAGCATCCAATATAATATACATCATCTGTACAATACTGGCCTCTAGGGCATACATACAACTAACACGCGCACGGTCGGAGCAGGCATCTCTTTCACGGACAAGGTCATGACCATCGGCCCGGAGACCTCCAAGGCGGTGTTGGCGATGCGTGATGGTTTTAAGGACGGGGCCTCCGTATTAAAAGCCCGGGAGATTCTTCACTTATACTCCATTCGGCCGGGCTTCCTGGAGTTCAGGCAAAACGATATGGCGCTCTTCATGAGGTACAACCCCTATCGGTTCGCCCAACAATCAAGCTATAACCAGGGGGTCCCACTGAAGGCATTTTTGGAAGAGCCTGCTGCCACCACGGAGGGGATACGGAGCGCGCTGCACCACTTTATGCGGCTGAACATGAGCTCCCACTTCTTTATTAGCGAGCCAAGTTGCGTTCCAAGGGCCCTAAACGTGTACGGGGCTTGGTATCAGCACGCGATGGGTGCTGTTATCCGAGAAGAGAAGCGGCTGCTGGTTGACCGCAAGGGTGTGCCCCCTGGCTGCGACCGTAAAGCTCCCCTGAGGCCAAGGATCCCTGTCGTTCCTCTGCTGAGAAGAGATGCTGGAGATGAGCCTCCGTGTGTGCTAAGCCCCCCGCGCGGATTGCCCCGTGATACTGTGGACGAGCCCCCAGCGTCCCGTGCTCCGGTGGAGATGGTGAATGTGGTTTCACCTGAATCCGGCGTGGACTCGGACATCGAGACCCGCCGTCCTAAGGTGCCTACAAAACGTAAGTTGATTTTGGGTGCGTCCGGGGTTCACGCGCAGAAGAGGAAGAAGAAGTCGGTTCTTTCTCTTGCTGCCGTCCTCGGCTTAGAGCCTCAGGCCCCTCTCACCAAAGGCCTAAGCGAGTACGGAAGCAACGAGGGTTTCTTCGTAGAGCCAGAAGACACCGATCTGGCGGCCGCCATCGCGGCTTCTGAGCGATCGGCAAGGCTCAAAGCGTGGTTGGCTAAACTCGCACAATCAGATAATCACTAGTTGTATTCTTCGTCATTTCATCGTACTTTTATCATTGTCTTTGACTAACGCTTTTCCTTTTTAAACATGCATTTCTACCGAAGAAGCCATCGCTGCTTCCCTCAAAACCTTCGAGGAGGAGGAAAGGAAACGCGCTCTATCGGGTGTTGGTACGTCTCGGCTCATTGAGTCTTTATGTTCCTTTTTCATGGCCAATCTAACCTTTTCTTTGTCTCATTGCAGGGACCACAAGACCTGCCTCGCAAGCTGATTCGTGTGTTAAAAATATCTAGTATCCATAATCAAGAACGGCGTCGCTTTGCAGCTAGCCGGTGAGTACGGGTCGGTCCACAGGAATTTTGTGAATTTCCTAATTGGTCTAACAAGTTAATTCCGATGGGCGTCGTATTGAATTGATTAAATCTAAAGACTAAATTGATTTATACTAAGATTATCTAGATCTAAATCTTGCTAGGGTTAGGTTTAGGGTAGGTTTGGAAATGTAAATAAATCTCACCGCTTTCTATACCCATATTAAGATCTATGAGGAGTTATGGTAATTATTAATAAAGTGGATTAGAACCATTCGGGAAGATGTTTCTTCCTCTAGGTTCTTGTCCTTCCTTTATCAATCCTTACCCTAACCTCCATGGAAAACACGCGCAACCGGGCCTTTATACTACGGTATCACCGCTATCTCGTGGGATAGGGTGCCGTAGGGAGCGGTGTGTGCATGTATGCATGGAGTCCTATTGATTATATGTGATAGGCAAGAAAGATATGAGAGATCTCATCTCTCAAAAGCCTTCCCCAAAGCTAACCCTAACAAGTGAGGAGACTACTCGCTCATTAGAGAATTGAAGAACATGCTATCTATCTATCTAGGGCAAGGAATTAAATCTAAACTAGGGCAAGGAATTAAATCTAAACTAGGGCAAGGAATTAAAACTACTTACTTGATGGCTCTCTCCAAACATTTACACAGGGTTGTCAGATCTGAATAGATGAAATGAAAAGAGGCATCGATGCTCTCCAAAAGAAATCTGAATTTTATTAATAAAAGGAGGCATACCTCAAAAGAGGTATTAGGGTCTCTATTTATAGGACATAGAAACCCTAGGGTTATAATTGACTCGCACATCTGCTATTACAAAAATACCCTCTAAGAAAAGACCTAGTCAACGATCCGCGCACTGCCACAACTTTCTGCACCGACACAGGCTCTTAATGGCCACGGATCCATGGCCAAAAGCAGGGTTTGGCAGCGGTTCCGCGGCCGTATAGAGTGCTTGTGTGCTCATATTTTCTGGGGCTGTTCTGGTGCTTGTTTACTTCATGTTTGTTTACCCCAATCAGAGCAAAGCTCTGTTCAAATTCCAAGGCGGAAGATGAAGCAACGCTTCATTTTCCCCCAATCGGAGCAAAACTCTACTTTGAAAATTCAAACTTTAATTAAAGAAGTAACGTTTCAGCTGGCCTGCGCTCTGCGCTGCGCACCACGTGGCAGCGCAGTTGCGCTGCGCAGTGCGCTGCGCGACACGTGTCAGCGCAGTTGCGCAAGCGCATTTGCGCTGCTTAACACGTGTCACGCGCTGGAGCATTTGCGCCAAACAGAATTAAAATTCTAAAGAAATCTTTTCTGTTCTTGTTAAAACAAAAAGATTTTCTTCTGTAAAACAGAAGCCCTTGGATCAAAGATCCAACGGTGGGGAAAATTCCCCAAATCACTCAGAGAAAGATCTCTTTAACAAATTTAACTAACTTATGGGCACTATAAAAAGGACCCTAGACCTCAATTCAAAGGCATCAACATTTCTTGAAAAATCAAGAGCTTCAAACAGAGAGAACTCTGAGAAAAATTTCAAGAAAAAGGTAAAAACCTTCACAAGAGAGAAGAAATTTCTTCTAATAGATCATTGATCTAAAAACCAGATCAATGATCTTCATATAAAAGAAACAGTGCTTTGCACTTCTCATGAACTACTGGTTCTTTAAAACAAGAAGAAGAAAAAATAATATAAAAAAAACAGTGCTTTGCACTTCTCATGAACCATTGGTTCTTGAATCTAAAAGATTCTCAAATTTAGAGTGCCTTGCACTTGCAAACTGCGCTGTTGCGCTCTTGGGAGAGCGCCACGTGTCAGCGTCTGAACCATTTGCGCTATGCGCTTTTAAAATAGAGCTTTGCTCTCTGAAATTGGCGCAACTCACCAGAGCGCGCAACGTGTCAGCAGCGCAAGCGCAGCGCACTAGCGCAGCGCACTGCGCTTGCATGACACGTGTCGTCACCACAAGCACTTGCGCTCTTTGATTGGCGCAAAGCGCCTGAAATGCAATGCATTATTAAAAAAAAATGGGCCAAGCCCAAGTCAAAAAGACCAAGCAGACCTAATTAAGCTGATGCTCTGCATCATTTATAAATGGGCAGAGCCCAAACAAAATAATAAAAATGCTATCCATTTTAAAAGGGGCAGAGCCCAAACAAAATAGATGCTTTGCATCATTTATAAATGGGCAGAGCCCAAAACAAATTGATACTCTGCATCCTTTCTGGGCAGAGCCCAAATAAAATTAAAAAAATGCAAGCCAAAATGCAAACAAAATATGGACATTTTTAATTGGACTTAGCCCAATTTTGGCCGTAAGTCCTTAAATTAAATTGACTGAGCACGGCTGCTCCCTAAATCAATTTACGACCGGTTCGAGGGTACATCTCCGAGCTCCTCTGACACCTCTCGTTGTAATCCTTCAATGACGTCAGAGAGGCGACGGGTCCCGACGACCACATATGAATATGGACTGCGGGGTCCTTAAACTCGTGGACCAAAACGTCCTTAAACTAATGTTGGACCGAAACGTCCTTAAACTAATATCGGACCACCACGTCCCTAAACTGGAATATGGACCATCACGTCCCTAAACTGAAATGTGGACCACCATGTCCCTAAACTGGAGTATGGACCGCAATGTCCTTAAACTACCAATGAACCGAAATGTCCCTAAACTACCTATGGACCACTACGTCCCTAAACTGGAACAATAGAGCTCTTAAATGCTCTTTTGTCGGATCTAAACGATCCCGTTTAAGTTGATCTTAGCCTCAAATATGGCTAACGTATCCTTAAACATTCAAACTGACTTTAGTCCCAAATTGGACTATAAGACCCCAATCAACTTTGGTTCAAGGGTACATCTCCGAACTCCTCTGACACATGTCGTTGTAATCCTTCAACGTCGTCAGAGAGGTGACGGGTCCCGACGGCCATATATTAAATGGACCACTACGTCCTTAAACTGGAAATGGATTTAGACGATCCCGTTAAGTTGATCTTAGTCTCAAATCAGACTAACGTATTCTTAACGAACGTTTAAGTTGATCTTAGTCTCAAATGCGGCTAACGTATCCTTAAACTAAAAACACCAAACCCAAATCTAAGTAAATACGGATTTGGACTAATCCACGTCCTACGGGCGACGGCATTACTTAGTCTCCGTATACAATCCACGGGCAATCACAAACAAAACAAACACACGCGACACGAAGTGAAATTCTGGAGAAGGAGAAAGTTGTTACCGCGACCCGGTAGCGTAATTAACTGCAGGGGCTTGCGCCTGCAGGGAAGAGCGTCCCCACAATCAAAAACCCCTCAAGCGAGGGGGAATCTGACGAAGTCTGCTACATCGGCCGCATCCGTCTAAACCTCCGATATACGGTGCCATAAATTAACTTGGCATCTTCGGAGAGGTGGACGGATAAAACCAAATAGCATCTGCCCTGAATTTCAGGCAAGACGTCCTCACGTCGTCGCCGTCTTTCGGAGGGGAACAATGTTTCTTCAGTCTTTTTCTCAGATTGGCTTCTAGCTTTCTTCCAGATCTCCACAGTGAATAGTTGTAGTGGACTTTTACCGTTTCTTCATGATGAAGTCTTGAACCTTGCGCTGCCTTTGTTCTTTGTGAAATCGTCTTCGTTTAGGCTTGATCAAGATTCTTCCATTTGTTGGTCGTAGTCTTACTTTGTATTATCTTTTTCATCGATTTCACTGTTTTAGCTCCGAGAACCTGTAACCTGTAACTAAGTAGCAGACATGGGTCAAAAGCACATGTTTATTTGTAAAATGTATAAGAATGGGGAATATAATAATGCAATATTATGATGTGAACAAATACCCCCAAACTTATCTTTTGCTCGTCCTCGAGCAAACCTAGTTTTTATTCTCGACAAAATCCTAACCTCACTTTCGCAGGGAAACGCGATTGCACTGAGCTCGTGCAACAAGCCGTTAAACCTCTAGGTGTCCCTAGTAGGAGGAGTGTTGTCTCCTGAGGGTTTTCAGCGGATACTACCCACAAAATCCTATCAATTAGGCCCATTGACTTTTATTCTCCAATTAGGTTTTCCAACAAGGAATTCTATTATCTTCGACTCGTAAATTATCCACCTATATTCTTCACGCTTCCTTATCTTTTAACTTAAGATTATATATATTCTGTAGACTTACTTAGCTTTCGGCATCTTTTAAGTTTTCCTTCTAGGGTTCTATCTCAACTTAGGAATTTTTATCATCTCTACTAAAGATACAAGTCATATTCTTCATTCCTATCTCTTATCTAAATCCCAATCACATATCCCTACGTGTGTGTATATATCACCCCTAAACTTGGAAATTCAAATCAAGCAATCATACTCCTGTCCGTTTGTCCAAAGCACTTCTTAATTGGTGAATTTTTAGACGAATTTTGCTTACACATCCTTCATGAGACCGTTAATACTTCTTGAGGTACCAACAACCGATTACAAGATGTGTTTACACATTAAAGCGTAATTCCTAGTATTGTAACACCTAAGGCTTTAGCAGTGACTCCCAAACCAGTTAGTCTAAGGCACTAGGTGATGAAGTACCCTCGCTAAATATTTTTCTATTGTTGCAGCCTTAAGTAATCACAAAAACCAGTGTTCATTTTTTTATTATCTCTTTATTCATACTTGTATTTTTATTTTATTTTCCTCGTACTAAGGACTTTAGACAAGAGCATTTCACGGTCTCTTCTACTATTCCAAGTTTCAAGGTGCGTGTTTGTGCAATTTGTAGGGTATATATTTTCAGAATTTAGACTTAAGCTTAGGAATTATTTTTCAAACTTATACTTTAATAAAAATATCAATACTCTTCCCTTGTTTTAACTTAGCCCAAGAAGTCAACTCGAAATTTGCCTATTTCTAAATAAACTACAAAGGCATATACTTTCTACCGTTAAACTTTAAGAAAGGTTAATTTTAGGGTTTTTAATTTACTAAGTCTAAGATCTAGTTGTTCCTAGCTAGTTAACCTTTTTATCAAACTCAAGTCAAATGTGGCCAAAATTGAATACTTTAATTTTTATAATTTTTAAATTTTTTTCAAATTTTATGGGTTTTAAAATAAGTATGCAAATGCAAAAATATACATATGAATGCGAAGGAAGAAGGCTTACCGAGCATACCTCCAAACTTAACTTTGACAGTGTCCTCACTGTCATGCTACACCAAGAGGGTTGAGAATGTCGGCACTCCCCTGTTTATTTATTTATAAAATTTTTATTTATTTTTTATATTTTGATTTTTTTTATTGTTAATAGAAAAAGAAAACAAAAAATATATATACATATATACAACAAGGTCCTCCCCAAACTAAACAAGGCCTTACACAAGCCAAAGGTTAGCACCAACCATTCAAAAATTCTATCGTGATAATGGTAGGATTGGTGAAAGAATGGAGTGTAGAGGAAAGAAATGAGAAACACATGAGACCATATGGGAAAAGAAACGGTATACGGTCTCGGTGGAGGAGGAGAAGGGCGGAAAAGAGAAAGAAGTGTAGCACGATCTTGAGGGTGTAAATCGAGTAAATAAATTAGCACAATTTATGATGACCGATGTGTTAAAAACGATTGTGCTAATCTATCAACCAGTCGAGAAATGGGGTCAAATCCCTTAAGATTCGTAAGAAAACATGGGTACGTTGAACTTGGTAAACCCTCCATTGAAGATGGGAACGCGAAGGAGTCTTGCATGGCCGAAACGACAAGAAGGACGAAAGGGGATGATTTAGGGATAGTCTTATCCTCACCTAAGTAATCTGTCTCGAACTTGAAAGATTCCATCAATGGTTCGAAATGACTGTAAGCAACCGAGTCTAATGGTTCAACTAACTCATCTGAAAATGTAAAGGACTCAAACTCGGGAGGTGAGTCTTCAACATCGCCCGAAAAAGTGAAACACTCGTAATCGTTATTGTCTGTGAGAACTGTGTTAGATTCAAAGAGAAATTTTTCAAGCTTACAGTCTTCAAGCGTGATATTAGGCGTGGTCGGAATGATGGAAAGGAGGGGTGATTTAGAAAGTATAACAGTTAAAGAGTTCGGAGGATGAATAGGAAAATCCGAAACATCAAACAAAAATGGTTCATCCTCAATACTCTCCTCAACACTATCCTCATAATTCTCCTCAATATTTAGCTTATCCATGCCATTATCATCAAAATCAAGACGCATATGAAGTTCAGGAGAAACATTTAATGACTTGGGATGATGAATTGGAGATAAAATTTCAGTCAAAACTATGGGTTCATCATCCAAAATATTCCCGGCGTCTATATCCTCAATCAAGTGAAAATCAATTTTTTTAGACACCTCATCAAAAGCATGGATATCTATCAATTCAGGTTCTAGATTGGAGGTGTAGAGATCAATGGGATTGTTGATGGTTTCACTCGAAAGAGATTCTTCACAATCTGGCAAATCAATCACTACAAAGTCGCACAACTCATCATTTTGGACACATGTTTGAAAACTGGAGTTGTTGGATTCAATTGGGTATAGGTGGGTTTGATTTGGAAGGGTGTAAAACTCACCCTCTCCTCTCAAATTCTCACTCTGTCCAACCGCCTTCTTATTCATTGAAAAATTTGGAGCTAGTTGGAAACTAGCTACCGGTTCATTAGGTCGTATAAGGGCGGCTATGGACGCATCCACATTCCTTAGCATTTTGTTTGTTGCTACCATATAGGCTTCTAACGACTGTTCCAAAAGAGGCATGGGTTGTGAAGGATGTTCCCCTCCGAAGGACGGCCGAGACGCGGCGTCTCGCCTGAGATTCGGGGCAGATGCTAATTGGTGCTATCCGTCCACCTCTCCGAAGATGCCAAGTTGATTTATGGCACCGTGTATCGAAGGTTTAGACGGATGCGTCCGATGTAGCAGACTTTGTCAGATTCCCCCTCGTTTGAGGGGTTTTTTGATTGTGGGGACGCTCTTCCCTGCAGGCGCAAGCCCCTGCAGTTAATTACGCTACCGCATTGCGGTAACAACTTTCTCCTTCTCCAGATGGTCACTTCGTGTCGTGGGTGTTTGTTTTGTTGCCCGTGGATTGTTTACGGAGACTGAGTTATGTCGTCGCCCGTAGGGCGTGGACTAGTCCAAATCCGTATTATCTTAGATTTGGGTTTGGGGGTTTGGTTTGAGGATACGTCAGCCATACTTGAGGCTAAGATCAACTCAAACGTTTGTTAAGGATACGTTAGTCCAGTTTGAGACTAAGATCGACTTAACGGGATCGTTTAGATCCGACAGAAGAGCGTTTGGGCTCTATTGTTCCAGTTTAGGGACATAGTGGTCCATTAAATGTATGGCCGTCGGGACCCATCACCTCTCTGACGACGTTGAAGGATTACAACGACGGATGTCAGAGGAGTTCAGAGATGTACCCTCAAGCCAGAGTCAATTTGGGGGATTCATAGTCCAGTCTGTTTGAAGGTTTAAGGATACGTTAGCCATCTTCAAGGCTAAGATCAACTTAAACGGGATCGTTTAGATCCGACAAAAGAGCATTTGGGGGCTCCATTGTTCTAGTTTAAAGACATTACGGTCCATGGGTAGTTTAAGGACATTGCGGTCCATGGGTAGTTTACGGACATTGCGGTCCATGGTTAGTTTTAAGACATCTCGGTCGAGGTTAAGGACGTCGTAGTCCATGGGCTTAAGGACCCCACAGTCCATTGTTAGTTTTAAGACATCTCGGTCAAGGTTAAGGACGTCGTAGTCCATGGGTTTAAGGACCCCACAGTCCATTGTTAGTTTTAAGACATCTCGGTCGAGGTTAAGGACGTCGTAGTCCATGGGCTTAAGGACCCCACAGTCCATTATGTGCTCTGGATGCTTCACACGGGTTCACTGCCGTGCTCTGCGAGGACCAGGCTCCGCTCTGGACGCTTTCCACGGGGTCAAAGAGTGACATTATCCGTGTTCCACGTAACCAGGAATTTGCATTAAACACGGGTTTAAGGACCCCGCAGTCCGTATCAATGTGTGGTCGTTGGGACCCGTCACCTCTTTGAAGACATTGAGGGATTACAATACCAAGTATCAAAGGAGTGAAGAGATGTACCCTAGAACCGGAGTGGATTAAATAGTCCTTGGCCCAATTTGGGATCAAGACGAATTAATTATGTTATGAGTCCATTGGCCCAGTCAATCACAAATTGAGGACTTATGGCCATCTTGGGCTAAGTCCAATCAGGAGAGGCTTTGCCTCCATCCATTTAGTCAATTGGGCCGAAGCCTAGTGTTAAACACTACAGAGCAATCAGTGTTGAACACTGGGAATGAGGTTGACAAGTTAGTGTTTAACACTAAGAGATAATTGGTGTTAAACACCAGCAACAAGGCTTTTCAAATTAGTGTTAAACACTAAAACAGATCAGTGTTGAACACTAAGGCCCAACAGTGTTTTAACACTGGGTTCGAGAGTTTCAATTTAGTGTTAAACACTAAGACAAGAGGGGTCACGTGGCAGCACGTGAGAGCGCCCTCCCTTCATTTATTCTGCTGAGATTATCGCATCTTTCAGAGCATCACGTGCCATCACGTGATGGGCATTCAAATGCCTATGTATTAGAGCTTCTGCCAAGGGTCACGTGGATCACGTGGGGTGCTGCCTCAAAGGGGCTTTCTGTAGATCTCTTAGGGGGGGTCACGTGATGACACGTGACCCTGCCTCTATGTATTTTGCTTAGAGGCTTTGTTAATCTTTTTTCAGGAATTAAATTCCTCGAGCTGTAAATTTCAGAGGAATTAAATTCCTACTTCCTTTCGAAGACTTATATTCTGGGATAGAGTTTAACTCTGAATTTTCTGTAGGAATTAAATTCCTCATATATGTGAAGAACCAAATAGGGTTGAACCCTAACAAAGCTTTTTTAAGGAGTTTAAACTTCCATCCTCTGTTAAATTATGATTAAGGGAATTAAATTCCCGCTGCTGCAACAGTACTAGGTTCTTAATTAGGGTTAAACCCTGTCTCTTTTTATTCTGAAGGAATTAAATTCCCATGATACAGGGGGCAAGCCTTAATTTTATTTTAAAGGAATTAAATTCCTATAGTTCTGTGAGAATTAAATTCTCGTGCTTGCATTCCTTCTCTATGTTTTGGATCTGCATGGCAGGATCTCAACCCATTGAGAATTAAATTCTCAACCTTAAGGGGAGATGTGCACTTTGCAGATCCTCTATCAAAGAGAGAAGAAATATGTTCTTCTGTTTTTACATTATCAGAGTTAAACTCTGTTGAGAATTAAATTCTCTTTTTCTTTCAAGAAGCTTTTCCCTTTCTTACCTAGGGTTTTTGCAGAAGATCCAAGTTCTCCAAGTATCGAAGCTCTCTTTCTTTTCTTTTTTCTTCTCTACGTATCTATCTCTCTATCTCTGTGTCTCTTGGCTCTTATTTATAGGAGAAGCAGCCAAATCAATCAGTTTTTGACGAATCTTTATTAAGAGATTTGATTTGCACCCATCATTTGTTTTGGACCTTTGGATTATTAGGTGAATTTTATTCACCATTGGATTTCAAATCCAGGGGTTCCCCTTTATTATTTCGGTTAGATTTAAAAGGGAAATCTTTCCAAACCCGAGATTTTCCCATAGATAGATGATATTTCATCACCTCTGTTCGATCGGTTCCAGATAGCCGCTTTCCTTTGGAAAGATTTGATTCTCCTTCAGAATTTAATTCTGTTTGACAAAATGGGCTTTGAAAGCCGGTCACGTGTGACCACGTGACTCATGGTCACGTGTGGGCACGTGACCCCCTTTGGAATGAGCCTTTTCCTTTCTTTTGCGCTCTGTCTTCTTATTGCTGCTTAAACGTCACGTGCTGCCACGTGACCCCTGGTCACGTGTGAGCACGTGACCCTTGTTTGAACTCTCTCTTTCCTTGGTTCAACTGGAGAACGAGTCTGCTGTCTTGAACGTCACGTGGCAACACGTGACCCTGGTCACGTGGAAGCACGTGACCTCTTCTGAAGCCTTTTCCTTGACTTGATCAGGGAACTGGTGTGCCTTTTGACGCTTGCATTTAAATGTCACGTGTCGCCACGTGACCCGGGTCACGTGGGAGCACGTGACTCTTTCTGAAGCCCCCTTTTCTTCAACGTAGTCAGGAAACTGAACTTGCCTTGATGATGTTTTTAAGTGTCACGTACCAACACGTGACCGCTAGTCACGTGTAAGCACGT
This sequence comes from Agapanthus africanus, assembly GCA_030015575.1. NCBI lineage: Eukaryota > Viridiplantae > Streptophyta > Magnoliopsida > Asparagales > Amaryllidaceae > Agapanthus > Agapanthus africanus. The sequence goes on along the minus strand of JASDDO010000001.1, from coordinate 504,241,069 downwards.
GACCCTCTTCCGAAGCTTTTCCCAGAAGCTTTCCTGATTTTAAATCAGGAAACAAATGCCCCCACAGCGTTGTTCTCACGTGTCTGCACGTGAGTGCAACGCTGTCACCTCTTGTGACCGTTGGATTCCTCTAGAGATCTGGGGAGACGAAACGTTTTCATTGTCTTCTATAAATACATCTGTCTCTTCATAGGAGCCTTCACTTTGTTCATCTTCTTCTTCTGAGAACTTCTTCTTTGAGAATTTAATTCTCGCTTTCAGAGCTTAGTTCTCTGTTTTAAAATATTTTCAGAGTTTAACTCTGTTCGAAAGGAATCCTTTTTCCTCAGGTAATGTTCTTGGACAACGATGGACCTTCACATTTCTCTGGATTTTAAATCCAAAACAAGGGTTCTTTACCCTTTTCTCTTCATATTTTTCCATAAGAACATGAAACTGCTTAATCTTCAAACTGTAGATCTTTTAGGGTTTAGATGATCCTTGGGGAGATGATGATGGCGTCTCAACTCCATGGAATTTAATTCCATCAGAAAACATGTTTCTGGGAATTTAATTCCCTTTTCTCAATAAGGAATTTAATTCCAACGAAGAACTCGATTTCTTCACACAGAGGCTTCCTGGGGTCTCTTGGCCGGGGGTTGTTCTTCTGCAATTAATGCGATGGGGGTTTTGTAATGAATCTCATGACCTTTATTTCAGGTATCATGGATGCCCATCTGTATAATCTTGACGAGATCATTTCCTATGGGAATATTCGTGCACTGGGCCGCAGTCAGAACCAGGAGTTCACCGATGCTCAATGTGCCGAGATTATGAGCCGCTTTGATGAGTACAACCATCGGCTACTCCCCCGTCGCTCTTCTCTTCTGAGGCTGATCGTGCTGGCGATCAGGGAGGCTCTCCCTCTATTCTGTGCTGGTGTGCCGCTTGGGGCATTGGACGCCGCCGAGGATAAAGTACACTCGGTGTATCTGATGCACTTGATCTCAAAGAGAAGGCGGGATAATCTCATTGATCTCCTGCATCAGATGTTCCAGCAGTCGGCCATACTTGCCGCCTATCGGAGGGTGGAGGACATTCGTGAGGACCCCGATGCTTGTGATCGTGAGAGGAAACATACTCGGGAGGTTCGAAATGCTTGGAAAATCTTGGATAAAGTTAATTTTGAGTTTCTCAACCCATGTCCCGCATCTGAAGTTTTACCGTTGTAAATGCGTCCTCTGTGTTTTGTATGAACCTCTTGAAGTATGAGTGACAATTGTTATTATGTCTTTCTATGTTTGCATCTGGGATTTTATCATTTTTGCTACTGTTGTCGTTTGTGCTTTTAATATGCAGGGTACTACTCCATATATTTCCTTTTAAGCGCGCATCAGGTTTAGGCCTCACGTGTCTGCACGTGGGTCCCTTGATGGGGCGGTTCACAAAATTTTCTCATGCCGTATTTTCAGTGCACAATATTGGATGTAGAGAAAGGGCCTTGGAAATAGTTTCATTTCCTTGATTTTAGACGCCCTTCCTTTTTTTTTGGGCCTTGGAAATAGCCTTACCATGCAAGATTTTCCGCGCACAGCACTTAATGCACTTCTTTATATATGAGGCTATAGCTTTCTTTTCCTTTCACAAAGAGCTTCATATTATTATTATTTTTTTTTATCTTGGAGTAACTTATCTTGAGAAACAAACGAGCGTTATGGCCTGCAATCGTCCTCATGCTCGCCGACAGCCGTGGGAAGTTCCTATTGAAGAGATGGTCCCCCGCTTTGCTGCTCGGTTGGTGGATCCCCTCCTTACCGACAACGAATGCGACTCAGCCATGCACGAACTCTCGATCCGTAGGGGGTCTCCCCTCCCGATGGGTTCTCTCTGGCTCCGGATGATCCTCATGGCCGTACTTGCCGATATTCCTCCTCACCCGGCAGAGATGACCCTGGCAATGCTTGATGCGGCGGAAGAAAAGCTCGAGGGCTTTCATGAAGCATGCCTGATTACTCAGGCTCTGAAGGACTGCTCAATTCATCTGCTGAGCGAGATAAAGGCCCGGCGAGCTATTATGTTTGCATTCGCGGACGAACATGGCACCAACCGATGGGGAGCGACTTCTCGCGAGAATCGTCGCTTCGATGTGCTGGAGAAAGCGGAGAGAGAGATGGAGAATTTTGTCCTTTGCTTCATCAACCCCTGTGCCGTTGATCCTGTGTTTGGTGACTTTTTCCGTTAGTGTAGAACCTCTTTAAATTAGTCCCTCCTTTTTGTATGCTTTATGTTGAACTTCCATGTAGGCTCGGTACTCGTATGTATGTTTCCGCTTGCATGAATAAATTTTGTGTTCCTTTTATGAAAATTTTCTTCAATTATCAATACTGTTGTCATGTCGCGTGCACATTAAAGCTTCGAATTTTATTTCTTTTTCGGATGTTCACATGATTGCGAGCACATGCTTGATAGGATAATCGTCGGGAAAAAAAAAATTGTTGCTTTTCATACCGGGTTGTGTGAGCGCGTTTTGGATCGATTATTGCTGTCGATCGGAAGCCCATTTATATGGTCTCGAGCGTGTATGTCCTATTTCTAAGGTTGTGGTCGCAAAGTGAGCTTTCATGGCCTGATAGGGCGGCACGTAGCGGACATAAGGTTGTGGCTCTCGATAAAGTTGCCATGTTCACTCGTGAGAGGGTTGAGGCTCATAAGGCCACAGAGAAAGAGCTTGAAGCCCGGCTCGCTTCGTATCAGGCTCAGCAAGCTCAAGCGGAGGCTCGTCTTCTGGAGATCTTGCGTCATGAAGCCGTGGCTCAGCAAAAGCAGGATGAGCTGACCAAGCTGCTGAATCGCCCGCCGGCCTGAAACATTTGTATCTTTTTCTTCCCTTTTGTGCATACTCATAGATGAGAGTATTTTCTTTTTGTTTCTTTCATGAATTGTACCTTGTACCCATTTTGGTTTATGAATAAAGGATACATTTTTTTTCTCAACGATGTGTCTCCTTTTCATTGAATGTATTCTGTGGATATTCTATCTTGATCTCCTTGCAAGACAGCAATGGCTTAGGATTCAGGGTTAAGATCTGCTTCCTAAGACTTTTGCATTTTACGGGCCACGAGGGTCTCATAAAGAGTTTTTCTCCTACAGGTCGAGAGGATCCCATAGGTGTGAGTTCTTCTTAAAGATCGCGAGGATCCTCAAGCGAGTTTTCCCTTGAGAGTCGTAAGGATCTCACAAGAGAGTTTTTCTTCCTTACAGGTCGTGAGGGCCTGCAAGTGTTGGATGCGGTCACCCTTGTCCGTGTTTTACGGAGTCGGGAGTTTCTCAAGGTATCGTAGTTTAAAGACGTCACGGTCAAGGTTAAGGACCTCATAGTCCGTGGATTTAGGGACTCCACAGTCCGATGTTAGTTTTAAGACATCACGGTCAAGGTTAAGGACCTCATAGTCCGTGGATTTAGGGACTCCACAGTCCGCTGTTAGTTTTAAGACATCACGGTCAAGGTTAAGGACCTCATAGTCCGTGGATTTAGGGACTCCACAGTCCGGTGTTTGGTTGCAGGGACCCGTCACCTCTTTGAAGACGTTGAGGAATTACAACGCCGGGCATCAAAGGAGTGAAGAAATGTACCCTTAAACCAAGGCAAAGTCTGTAGGGAATCGGGGTGGTTGATCGTTAGTTTTAAGACATCACGGTCGAGGTTAAGGACGTCATAGTCCGTGGATTTTAAGGACTCCACAGTCCGGTATTTGCTCTGGATGCTTCACACGAGTTCACTGCCGTGCTTGGCGAGGACCAGGCTCCGCTCTGGACGTTTTCCACGGGGTCAAAGAGTGACATTATCCGCGTTCCACGTAACCAGGAATTTTGCACTAGATGCTTTACACGGGTTCACTGCCGCGTTAGGCGAGGACTAGGCTCCGCTCTGGATGCTTCGCATGGGTTCACTGCCATGCTCTGCGAGGACTAGGATCCGCTCTGGACGTTTTCCACGGGGTCAAAGAGTGACATTATCCGCGTTCCACGTGACCAGGAATTTTGCGCTAGATGCTTCACACGGGTTCACTGCCGCGTTAGGCGAGGACTAGGCTCCGCTCTGGATGCTTCGCACGGGTTCACTGCCATGCTCTGCGAGGACCAGGATCCGCTCTGGACGTTTTCCACGGGGTCAAAGAGTGACATTATCCGCGTTCCACATGACCAGGAATTTTGCACTAGATGCTTCACACGGGTTCACTGCCGCGTTAGGCGAGGACTAGGCTCCGCTCTGGATGCTTCGCACGGGTTCACTGCCATGCTCTGCGAGGACCAGGATCCGCTCTGGACATTTTCCACGGGGTCAAAGAGTGACATTATCCGCGTTCCACGTGACCAGGAATTTTGCGCTAGATGCTTCACACGGGTTCACTGCCGCGTTAGGCGAGGACTAGGCTCCGCTCTGGATGCTTCGCACGGGTTCACTGCCATGCTCTGCGAGGACCAGGATCCGCTCTGGACGTTTCCCACGGGGTCAAAGAGTGACATTATCCGCGTTCCACGTGACCAGGAATTTTGCGCTAGATGCTTCACGCGGGTTCACTGCCGCGTTAGGCGAGGACTAGGCTCCGCTCTGGATGCTTCGCATGGGTTCACTGCCATGCTCTGCGAGGACCAGGATCCGCTCTGGACGTTTTCCACGGGGTCAAAGAGTGACATTATCCGCGTTCCACGTGACCAGGAATTTTGTCGATTGTATCCGTATTTCACGGAATGGAGGTTTGACTCTTGGTGATACGTATATCACCGATCCATGGAACTGGGGGTTGCCGCTGTTCCATTTCGCTTGATGTTGTGTCTGCTGCGTCGAGATGATCTCCAGGTTATTTGGGAACCGTCGAGATTTGGCTTCCTCTCATGATGAAACCTGGGGGAGGAGTACGACTCCTTCTTTGTTTGCGCCCCTGGATTGTATACAGGGATTGATGTAGCATCACCTGTAGGGCAAAAAGGTTTCATTTTTCCATCATTTCTTTTATTCTTTCCGCGATGCTCTATCATTTCAGCTTTTTATATCGCGAAGGTCGCGATTGCCCAATCATTTCGGCTATTTTTCGCGGTGCCCAATCATTTCGGCTATTTGTTTTATTTTTACTCGCTGCTTTTTATTGCGAGTTGCCCCATCATTTCGACTATTTTTCATGCATACATTTTTACTTGCTGCTTTTTATTGCAAGTTGCCCCATCATTTCGGCTATTTCGTAGGCATGTGTGGCCTGCTAGCTTTTTCGCCGCAAGCTCGGATTTTGGACACCGATTTCGGCATCAGCGTCGCTGCAACTGGGATGTTGCCAGGAGCGAATCATCATTTGCCTTTGTCGATGTTGAACAAAGGTGGCTTAGCAAACAGGGTTAAGGTCCTGTCGACTAAGGCTTTTGACTTCATGAGCCGTAAGGGTCTCACAAAGGTATTTCTCCCTACAAGTCGTGAGGATCTTGCAGGTGTATCTTCTCCTTAGGGATCGTGAGGATTCCTAAGTGTATGTTCCTCTGTAAGTCGTAAGGATCCTACAAGAGGGTTTTCTCCTTATGGGTCGAGGGGACCTACAAGGGTTGGACTTTGCTGGGGATATGTTTATTCGCGCCCGTGGATTGTATACAAGGGTCAGTATTGAGCCTCTTGTAGGGCAATATCGAAGGTTGTGGAGGATTTGCTTAAGAACAGGTTCAGGCTTCTGTAACTTAAGACTTTCAAATCTCATGAGCCGTGAGGGTCCCATAAGAGAATTCTCCTTACGAGTCGTGAGGATCTCGTAAGTGTATTTTCTCCTTAGGAATCGTGAGGATCCCTAAGTGTGCTGCTCCTTTGTGAGTCGTAAGGATCTCACGCAGGTGGTTTCTCCTTACAAGGTCGAGAGGACCCTACAAGTGTCTTTTAACGAGGTTGTGCCCTTTCGGGTTTTCACAAACACTCGCCGGTAGTCCTGCTGTTTTTACTCACGGAGCCCTTTCGGGTTTTCATCCGTGCCCATTTTGCTTATGGACATACCGTTTTTTTTTATTCTTTTTCACTTTTTTTTTTATTTTTTTTTCTCCTCTTTTTTTATCTCGTCAGCCTAAAGATGCTGCGGTAGTAGTTTAAGGACGTTTCGGTCCGTTGTTAGTTTAAGAACGTTTCGGTCCGTTAATAGTTTAAGAACGTTTCGGTCCGCCGTTAGTTTAAGGACGTTTCGGTCCGCCGTTAGTTTAAGGACGTTTCGGTCCGTCGATATGGGAAGGCCGGCTGCTGCTTGTAAAGTCTGAGCCTAGGAAGATAGCGAGCGGACATAGTCGTCGTCATCTATCATTGACCCCGGCTGCGGCTTATTAAGCGTAGTATTTCTTCAAGAAGCGGCCGTTTATTGGCCTGAAAGGCCTTTCACCGTGTATGTCCATGAGTAGGTAGGCTCCACCCTGGTAGACCTTGTCTATGACGTACGGGCCTTCGTAGTTTGGCTCAAATTTTCCTCGCTTGGCACGATTGGGGATCATAGGTCTTTTGACCACTAGTACGAGTTCGCCTTGGCGGAATGTCCTCGGCCTGGTCAATCTTTCGTATGAGCGCGTCATCTTTGCTTTGTAGGCCTCTAGATGTTGTTGCGCTATGAGCCGGGTTTCGTCGAGGGCATCAAGCTCCTCAAGCCGAAGGTGAGCATTTTCTTCGCTCGTCAGCTCGTGGTGGACTGCTACTCGTAGAGAGGGTAACTCTATCTCGAGGGGGAGCACTGCTTCCGTCCCAAATACCAACGCGTACGGCGTTGTGTTTATGGCCGTCTTGAACGTAGTTCGATAAGCCCAAAGGGCTTCTTGCAGCCTTTCGTGCCAGTCTTTCTTATTTCTGGAAACGGTCTTTTTTATGATCTTCGTCAAGGTCTTATTGAAGGCCTCGGCTAGACCGTTAGCTCGTGGATTGTAAACCGAAGAATATCTCCAGTCTATATTGTGCTGCTGTGCGAAGCGGCTAATCTTATGGCTTCGGTAGGCCGGCCCATTATCGGAGATAATCCGCCGTGGGGTCCCAAACCGGTAGATGACATGCGTCTTGAAGAAATGGAGGATATTCTCCGTCTTCACTTCCCTCAGTGGTACTGCTTCTGCCCATTTGGAGAAGTAATCAGTTGTCGCCAGGATAAAACGGTGTCCCCGGGACGATGCTGGCTCAATGGGGCCGACTATGTCAGTCCTCCATATTTCGAATGGCCAGCTAGCTACCGTTGGGTGCAGTGGATTCGGATGTTGGTGGATGAAGTCTCCATGAATCTGGCATGAGTGGCATTGCTTCGCATACTCGAGGCAGTCCTGGGTCATCGTGGGCCAATAGTAACCCATCCGTTTGATTTTTAACTTCATCTTTGGGCCTGCTTGGTGAGAACCGCAAAGTCCGTCATGAACTTCCTGAATGACTCTTTCCGCTTCGTCAGGTCCTAAGCATCTCAGCCATAGGGAATCAAACGATCTCTTGTATAGAATATCGTTGACGAAAGCGAAGGATAGAGCTCGTTTCATGAGCTGATGTCTTGAGGATGCTTCTTTGGGCATTCGGTGGGACTTAAAGTAGTCTATGAAGACTTCCCTCCAGTCTTCGGCCTTCTCATGGTCTTTTATTTGTAGGGTCGTCTGCTCAGTCGTTCCCTTTTCTTCGCATGATTCCGGAGATATTTCTGCCGGGGCGAGCACTCGACGGCTTTGTACCACGATTCTGACGTCATTTCTCGTCAGCCAGTTCTTTAGCAAGTTTAGCCAACGCGTCTGCTTTGCTGTTTTCCGCGCGCGGTATGTTCTCCAAAGTATAGGAGGGAATTTGGGTCAATAGTTGTTGCATCCTTTCGCCGTACTTCACCAACTCCGGCTTGCACGTTTGGTAGTCACCATTTACTTGACTAACGACCAGCTGAGAATCCCCGTATATAAAGAGGTCTTCAATTCCCATGTCGATGGCGATCTCGAGGCCTGCTATCAGAGCTTCGTATTCAGCTTCATTGTTTGTCCTCGGCTCTGTTAAGGAGAAGGCGAAGCGCATTATCCCTCCTTGTGGAGTTGTAAAGATGAGGCCTATCCCTGATTTAATCATTGGGATACCTTGTTTCTGCTTCTTTATGGAGGACGCTCCATCGAAATAGAGTTCCCATCGGATACTATTGCCGCCAATCGCATCAAATGCATGCTCGTCCGGCAAATCGCAGTTCAGAGGAGAATCGGCCGGTATCGGGTGTTCAGCGAGGAAATCGGCAATGGCCTGGCCTTTTACCGCCTTGAGAGGTTGATACGTTATCGAGAACTCCATCAAGAGCAGGGCCCATCTAGCGAGTCGTCCCGTTAATATGGCTTTTGACATCAAGTATTTAAGGGGGTCCACCTTCGAGATGAGACGGACTTCGTGTGCCAACGCATAGTGCCTGAGCTTTGTTATCGCAAAGATTAACGCCAAACAATGTTTTTCAACGGGAGAGTAGTTGCTTTCTGCCCCTAGCAGCACTCGACTTAAGTAGTAGAGTGCTCTTTCTTTCCCCTGATCGTTCTCTTGTGCCCATAATGCGCCCAAGGAACCTTCGAGGGCGGTCGTATAAAGAATGAGGGGCTTTCCCTTAACCGGAGCAGCCAACACCGGAGGGTTCTGCAGGTATTGCTTGATCTCGTCTAGTGCACCTTGACATTTTTGGTCCCAAACGAATGGAGTTCCCTTTTTCATCAGGTGGCTGTAAGGACGGCATTTGCCCGAAAGATTAGCGATAAACCGCCGGATGTATGCGAGCTTCCTTTGGAGAGACCGCAACTGCTTGAGGGTTCTTGGCGGAGGCATTTCCATGATCGCCTTAATCTTTGACGGATCTATTTCAATACCTCGGTGTCGAACGATGAATCCCAGAAATTTGCCCGAGGAGACTCCAAACGCGCATTTGAGGGGATTCATTTTCAAATTATATTGCCGAAGGCGTCGAAATACAGTCTCCAGATGTTTTAAATGCTCTTCGTATGACATGCTCTTCACTACAAGGTCATCGATATAGCACTCGACGATTGCATGTATGAGATCGTCGAAGATCTTTGTCATGGCTCTTTGATAGGTAGCGCCAGCGTTCTTTAGGCCAAAGGGCATAACCCTGTAGCAGAATATACCCAAAGGGGTCCGGAAAGCGGTATGCTTCTGGTCTTCGGGATGCATCTTTATCTGATTGTATCCTGACGAACCATCCATAAAGGAGAAAACCTCGTGAGTGGACGTGTTATCTATCATTAGCTCGGTTACTGGTACTGGGAAATCATCCTTGGGACAGGCTTTATTGAGATCCCTGAAATCCACGCATATGCGTACCGTCCCATTCTTCTTCATTACCGGGACGATATTGGCGATCCAGTCGGGATATTGGACTTCTTGGATAAATCCAGAATCGATCAGCTTCTTGACTTCGGCGTTGATGCTCATCTCAAGCTCGAGTCGCATCCTCCTTGGCGCCTGCTTGACTGGCTTGATATCTGGGGATACTGCTAATCTATGCACAGCAATCTCCGGATCTAATCCTGGCATCTCGGAGTAGTTCCACGCGAAGCAGTCTTTATGCCGTAGAAGCACGTTCTTTAACGCAGCCACCCTCTCTTCGGATAACAGCTCGCTGACAAATGTCGGTCGCGGGTCGTCTGCCGATCCCAACTCAATCTTCTTGAGGTTATCTGCAGTAGTATGTATACCATCTTCCAGTTCTTTCGGAGCGGGCGGAAATTCTGAGATCACCTCATCATCGCTGTTCTCAAAGCACCGGGGAAGGTCATCTACGTTCTCGGGCTCTTCTCTTAATATCGTAATCGTATGACAGGTGCGAACCCGCTCCCCGGACTGAGGTGGACCCGGTTCTGCTCTTGCGGCCTTGGGTTCATGCTTTTGTGGCGGCGTTACATTCCAGCCGTCGGATAAAGCGAATCTGCCCCGTCGGTACTGGTCCTCGACCCAGTTCTTGAAGGTGAAGCAGTCTTCGGTAGGATGTCCTATGGCTCGGTGATAAGAGCAATAACTCGGATGAGAAGCCTTGCTAGCTTGCTCAGGATGTCTAGACTCTGGAAGCGCGATCATTTGATGTTTTATGGCGAGGTTAAGTAACTTCTCCGTCTTGTCTCGGGGGAAGGAGTACGCTCGACTCATCTTCTTCATGAGGGACAAATCCGAGCCGTGCAACACCTGACCACGTAACCCTCTAATCCTGCGTCGTTGTTGTCGGCTCCCCTTTCCGCTTCTTGATTTATTTCCGTCTCTGCGTCGGGCCTTTCGTACAACGGATTGACGAGGATGAGCATCTTTGTCTTTTGCAGCCTGTTGAAATAGACGTTGCGTCCTGGCCTTCTCGTAGATGGCCATTTCGCGGTTGTGGTCTTCCCGAGCTTTCTGACCCACTTTCCTGATAGGCTTGCCCATTCGTTCTTCAAACGACGGACTCGGCGCTTCAATCGCGGGGTCTAGTTTTGATGGGGGGTTGGCATCTCCTGACAGGGCGTCCTCCTCTTCATCAAAGGTATATATGGCGTAGCTACTGTGGGCCCGTTCCCGTTTTCCGGCTCTTGCTTATCCAAGCCCGAGTGTTTCCATCTTCCCGTTGGGCAATTTGCGTTGAGTCCCGGGGACATCCCAAATCCTGTTGTAGAACCGCGCCTGTCGAACGGTCTGTTCTAAGGGTACTCCTTGGCGCTTCAATAGCTTCTTTAATCCATTTGTATAGTATCTGGGCAGACGGATGGGTTGGAGCCTGTCAAGTGTAGCATTCGCGCCATGCCAGATCTCTTTCTCTATTTTCGACTCTGAGGATCGGTAGAATAGGATCACCTTCTCACCCCTTCGCCTGGGAGGGACGTAGAATGTTTGCAGGTCCTGCACATTGTGAGCCCGAAGCGTGTCGAGATCCTTGTAGTGTTCTCGCGGTACCATGGTGATTTGCAAACTATGGTCATCGCCAGGGGGTGCTTGTATTGACAGCCGATTGGAGAACACAGCATTCACTTCATCTTCTGAATCACTTCCGAAGACCAACACGGGGGCGGGCGTCCCCAGGTTGTTGCGTTGAGATGGCCCTGCATAAACTATCTCTTCTTCTTCTTCGGTATCGCTCCCGAAAATAGGGATGGTGGCGGCGGTTTTGTTCTCCGGATTGCGACACCTTTCCGTATCCTCGAAATCTGGCAAAAAGTACTTCGCATCTTCGTATTTGCGGACTTCGTTCACGGAAAATGGGTTTAACTCACCTGTTACGGTATACTCGAAACCATCCTTAAAGTACTTCATACACTGATGTTGTGTAGAAGGGATGATATTGTACTCGTGCAGCCAAGGACGGCCGAGCAAGGCGTTGTAGCAAGTCTTGGCGTCAATGACATGGAATTTGATGTCTGTGACGAGAAGTCCAAAGCGTAATGTTAGTATCACAGATCCGAGAGTCCGTGACGATTGTGAATCGAAACCGGAGATAGTAATTTTGTCACGAGCGAGGTGTTGCACACTCATGCAGATTTCCTTCAACACCCGAACATTAAGGAGGTTGACGGAGGATCCATTATCCACCAGGATCTTGCCTATCTTGATATCATGGCAGTATCCGGAGACATATAGGGGACGGTTGTGGTCGCATGTCCCGAGAAGGAGGTCTTCATCACCGAAAGTGATGTCGGCTGTATGCACTTCCTCCGGTTCATCCTTCATCTTTTCAGTGGCGAGGAAGGCTTGGAATTGCTCAGGTTCTTGTAACGCCTTAATTAGTGAGTCTCGCGCTTCTTTTGATAATAGGAGGGCATCGAGAATGCTAAGCTGAGAAGGCAGCTTCCTTAGGTGCGCGAGGATGTTATAGTCCACTTTACTCTTCCTAGGAGGGTCTTTGGTAGCCAGCTCTTTCGTGACTTGGTCATCTAACGTGATATCTTCAGTGACCTTTTCTTTTCCCTTATCTTTTCTATTTGCGGGTCCAAGATTCTTCTCTGGGAGCGCACGATTGCGCAGCTGAATGTTCTCGCAGGCCTCCGATTTCTCCTCTTTCCCTAAAGCGGATTCTTTAAAGAGAGGGCCCAGAGCCATTTCTTCGTCAGAGTCGCTCCCGAAGGTGAGAACTTGTGACCCCCTGGCGTTTACCATGTAACAGTTGCCAGTAGCTCTGTTGCGCCCATCGATAGTACTTCTTCGCTCCCGACGAATCTTGCGTTTCATGCGCTTAAAATGTTGCCGATGAGCAACATACCCTTGCCACCATATCTTAAAGGCGTCGCACTCCTCCGTGGGATGCGATATTCTCCGATGATATGCGCAATAGTCAGGGTGCGTCTCTACCCCATCGTGTGTGTTTCCTTCCGAGGGTGGTAGCTTCATTCCCATCGACATGGCTTTGGCAAACTTTTTCCTCGTCTTGAATATCTTCTTGTCTACTTCGGATGCCTTACGCTCTGGCAGGGGTAGTTCAACTCTTTCGTTCAGTTGCCCGCATTTGGCTCCTTCCGACGTGGTCATCTCACGCTCCTGGTCCGCTTTACATTTTAGACGAATCTCGTCTAGAAAAGCGTCGATCATTTCATCTGTTGGCCACGCGCGTTCTGGTACAGGCTCTGCCTCCATCTTCTTAATGCCAGGAGTTTTCCCATCATCGGTAAACGAGTGGGAGATTACGTTACAACTCGCCACATATCCTTCGGATTCATCCGACGAGCTTTCTCCATCATCTTCCTCTTGAAAGATGTGGTTGAGGAACTCTTGCAGTGTGACAGGAGTTCGTGCCTTTTGATTGTACTCTTCCAGTGCGTCGATTTGCTTCTGCAAGTTCGTGTGCTCTTTTCCAGGCTTCACGGACTTCTTGGATTTCTTCTTCTTTTTCTTCGAAGATTTTGACGATTGGGCGTGAGTATCTGGGCTCTTGTCGTGAGTCTTTGTAGTCGGGCGGCGCCTTAGCATCCTTTCGATAATTTGAGGTTCAAGAGGGTCCTTCCATTCGATCGCAGGGCACGCATGAAGGTCTCTCAGCATTCTTTTGGTTTTAGTTGATAGCGCGACCTCCCATGGAGCTTCTTCAATAAAAGAACATGTTGCCCCCGGTGTATCCGCTTTCCTAGGAGCATGCGGCTGTGGTGGGTTCACCTTCCACTTTTCGGACAGTACAAACTTCCCCTGGAGGTACTGGTCTTCAATCCATCCTTTGAAGACGAAGCAATCTTCAATCGGATGGCCTACTGTTTGATGGTAAGGGCAATAGTTAGGGTTATTCGCCTCGGTGGGTTGCGGCGGTCGCCTTGGATTTGGCAGGTTTATAAGTCTGTTGCGTATTGCCAGCTCGAATAACCGTTTCGTCTTGTCCCGTGGGAACGAGTAGGGACGCTTCATCTTCTCATTATAATACCGACGCCTTTCCTCGAGTTGATCTGCCGGTTTCGGGGCGTTAGGTTGCTGTTGGGCATTCGCAACAAAGGTTGCCCTCCCTTTACCCTTGTCATTCCGAGGTTCCGACTTCGGGGGAGGCGGTCTATGACCCATCTGGTCCATCTGAGCCAACTTGTCGATTAAAGCCTGGAATGTGGTTGGCTTAAAGAACATCATAAACTGGGAGATAGTTGCGTGAGGGTCTAGAGTTCCCACGAACATGCCCACCGCAGGTGCTTCCTCAATGCGTTGCTCATATCTCGACCACAAGTTCCGCCAGCGTATAGCGTACTGGACCCAGGTTTCGCCCGGTTTTACCCTGGCGTTAATCAGTGCAGTTATTGGAGTGCGTTCGCTGGCACTTGCGAATCGCTGAGTGAACAACAGCTCCATTTCAGCGAACGTTTTGATAGAATCGTTCGGGAGTTCCGAATACCATTCGAACGCAGTTTCTGATAAGCTGCCCACGAACTGGCGGAGCAACAGTTTATCATCACCGCCGGTGTTACCGCAGAGGGCCCGGAACTGGGCGACATGCTGATGGGGATTGCCGGTCCCCTTATACACGTGGAATTTTGGTATCGTATAGCCTTGCGGGTATTTGATTTGGTCGTACCAGCTCGGATACGGCCGCCCCGTTTTCACGACTTGACCAGCTGCCTCAGTCGCGTGATGAACCCGGATTTGCTGGGCTATGTAGTCAGCCAAGTCAGCCTTAAAGATTGCCTCCTCCTTGGCCGTTGAGAGGGCTGGTGGTGGATCTGATGTTTCTCCTCGGTCGTCTTCAAGAACGATTGGGGGATCCTCGGCGGGTAAGTCCTGCTGGATCATCATTCCTATCACATCTTGGAAGAGAAGGCCCATCCGTTGTATGTTGGCCGCTTGTTCAGCAGCCTCTTTGTCCCTTTTCTCCAGTGTCCGGCGAAGGAATTCAGCATTGGTTTCTTCCTCCCGACGTGCGTCTGAGGACGTTTCTGGGTTTTCTTTTAGCCTGGTGAGCACGGCCATAGCATTCATCATTTCTTGAAGCTTTTGTTGTTGCTCCTGAGCCTTCGTCACGGATCGGGTTAGCGGTCGGTGGCCCGTAGAAGTGCGGCTTTCCTCTTTTCCAGAGGCCATGTAAACAGTGTGCACCATCATGCCCCCAGACTTAGGGCGTCTGGGCTCAGTGCTTTTAGCCGTCGTTGCATGCTGTGGGGTTTTCTCTGGCCTCCTCCTTTTATGAGCCATGGAGGTTGAGGGGGCCGTTGAGGTGGGCGTCCAGACAGCCTTTTGGGGTTTAGCCTGATGACCAGCTTCCGGTTGGATTTTCAGCTTCTTGTGCTGGCGGGAGAAGTTTGGATCGATGATCGAGTCCCGTGCCTGCCGCCAAACCTTATAGATTTTGGAAGACAGCCGTTGAGGAGATCGGGGTTGTTCGGGTTTTATTTCGACAACCTTTTTTAATGAGGGAGGAGACCTCTTCAGCACTTCCGTAGGAGAATTCCTTCGCACCTTATTTAGCATTTCAAAGCTGTTCCCAGTTGGAACAGCAGCATTAACCTCTGCCACCGGGGCCGATGGAGTCAACCCGGAGGGGGAGTTGCCCCCAGCCTTCCTTACTCGGCGCCAATGGCGACGTCGAGCGTGTCGAGCGGACGGTGTAGGGTCAGCGGTAAGAATGGTTTCGTCTTGCCCCCTGTCTGGGTGGGGGGTCGCTGTTGGTGTTAGCCTGTCAAAGACCGACGTCCTTTGGGAAGCAGGAACGGGAGCGGGAGCCGTCAATCTTGTAAAGACCGACCTTTTGGCCGGAGAAGCCGCCTTGACGATTTCGGGAGCAGGAGCAGCCACTTTCTTAGAAGCAGCCTTCTCTGAGATTGTAGGCCCCATGATGGGTTTGCAGGATTTCTGGCCTAATCTAGAGAAGACCGAGGCGTTGACGTTGGGCGACTCGTTGAGAGGAGCCGCGACAGGGGTAAGACGATCAAAGACCGACTTCTTAAGAGCTTCCGTTGTCAGTACTGGAGCGGTGAAGTTTGTCGACGGGAGCATGGTCCCAAAGAACAATCCTGTGGTGGCGCGAGTGACCTGTTCCACGGGCATTGTGAATAGCGAAGCAGCTTGGGGTCCGTAGGCTATACCTCCTGGCGAGGCAGAGCGTTGGTTGCAATTGCAGTCTGAGCAGTTGGAGAATTTCACGGAAGTAGAAGCCATCGATCCTTTGCTTTCTGCAATAAGCAAGATGCCAATTCTTAGTATCTTGAAACCCAAGGGCAACCATTAGCGAACCGCGATTGGTTCGCGAGTCACGACACACGAAGTGTGAGTGGAAAGAGGAAAAGGTCCCACCGGGCGTGCCAGAATCTGTTCGCCTCCGAAGGACGGCCAAGACGCGGCGTCTCGCCTGAGATTCGGGGCAGATGCTAATTGGTGCTATCCGTCCACCTCTCCGAAGATGCCAAGTTGATTTATGGCACCGTGTATCGAAGGTTTAAACGGATGCGTCCGATGTAGCAGACTTTGTCAGATTCCCCCTCGTTTGAGGGGTTTTTTGATTGTGGGGACGCTCTTCCCTGCAGGCGCAAGCCCCTGCAGTTAATTACGCTACCGCATTGCGGTAACAACTTTCGCCTTCTCCAGATGGTCACTTCGTGTCGTGGGTGTTTGTTTTGTTGCTCGTGGATTGTTTACGGAGACTGAGTTATGTCGTCGCCCGTAGGGCGTGGACTAGTCCAAATCCGTATTATCTTAGATTTGGGTTTGGGGGTTTGCTTTGAGGATACGTCAGCCATACTTGAGGCTAAGATCAACTCAAACGTTTGTTAAGGATACGTTAGTCCAGTTTGAGACTAAGATCGACTTAACGGGATCGTTTAGATCCGACAGAAGAGTGTTTGGGCTCTATTGTTCCAGTTTAGGGACATAGTGGTCCATTAAATGTATGGCCGTCGGGACCCATCACCTCTCTGACGACGTTGAAGGATTACAACGACAGATGTCAGAGGAGTTCAGAGATGTACCCTCAAGCCAGAGTCAATTTGGGGGATTCATAGTCCAGTCTGTTTGAAGGTTTAAGGATACGTTAGCCATCTTCAAGGCTAAGATCAACTTAAACGGGATCGTTTAGATCCGACAAAAGAGCATTAGGGGGCTCCATTGTTCTAGTTTAAAGACATTACGGTCCATGGGTAGTTTAAGGACATTGCGGTCCATGGGTAGTTTAAGGACATTGCGGTCCATGGTTAGTTTTAAGACATCTCGGTCGAGGTTAAGGACGTCGTAGTCCATGGGCTTAAGGACCCCACAGTCCATTGTTAGTTTTAGGACATCTCGGTCAAGGTTAAGGACGTCGTAGTCCATGGGTTTAAGGACCCCACAGTCCATTGTTAGTTTTAAGACATCTCGGTCGAGGTTAAGGACGTCGTAGTCCATGGGCTTAAGGACCCCACAGTCCATTATGTGCTCTGGATGCTTCACACGGGTTCACTGCCGTGCTCTGCGAGGACCAGGCTCCGCTCTGGACGCTTTCCATGGGGTCAAAGAGTGACATTATCCGCGTTCCACGTAACCAGGAATTTGCATTAAACACGGGTTTAAGGACCCCGCAGTCCGTATCAATGTGTGGTCGTCGGGACCCGTCACCTCTTTGAAGACATTGAGGGATTACAATGCCAAGTATCAAAGGAGTGAAGAGATGTATCCTAGAACCGGAGTGGATTAAATAGTCCTTGGCCCAATTTGGGATCAAGACGAATTAATTATGTTATGAGTCCATTGGCCCAGTCAATCACAAATTGAGGACTTATGGCCATCTTGGGCTAAGTCCAATCAGGAGAGGGTTTGCCTCCATCCATTTAGTCAATTGGGCCGAAGCCTAGTGTTAAACACTACAGAGCAATCCGTGTTGAACACTGGGAATGAGGTTGACAAGTTAGTGTTTAACACTAAGAGATAATTGGTGTTAAACACCAGCAACAAGGCTTTTTAAATTAGTGTTAAACACTAAAACAGATCAGTGTTGAACACTAAGGCCCAACAGTGTTTTAACACTGGGTTCGAGAGTTTCAATTTAGTGTTAAACACTAAGACAAGAGGGGTCACGTGGCAGCACGTGAGAGCGCCCTCCCTTCATTTATTCTGCTGAGATTATCGCATCTTTCAGAGCATCACGTGCCATCACGTGATGGGCATTCAAATGCCTTTGTATTAGAGCTTCTGCCAAGGGTCACGTGGATCACGTGGGGTGCTGCCTCAAAGGGGCTTTCTGTAGATCTCTTAGGGGGGGTCACGTGATGACACGTGACCCTGCCTCTATGTATTTTGCTTAGAGGCTTTGTTAATCTTTTTTCAGGAATTAAATTCCTCGAGCTGTAAATTTCAGAGGAATTAAATTCCTACTTCCTTTCGAAGACTTATATTCTGGGATAGAGTTTAACTCTGAATTTTCTGTAGGAATTAAATTCCTCATATATGTGAAGAACCAAATAGGGTTGAACCCTAACAAAGCTTTTTTAAGGAGTTTAAACTTCCATCCTCTGTTAAATTATGATTAAGGGAATTAAATTCCCGCTGCTGCAACAGTACTAGGTTCTTAATTAGGGTTAAACCCTGTCTCTTTTTATTCTGAAGGAATTAAATTCCCATGATACAGGGGGCAAGCCCTAATTTTATTTTAAAGGAATTAAATTCCTATAGTTCTGTGAGAATTAAATTCTCGTGCTTGCATTCCTTCTCTATGTTTTGGATCTGCATGGCAGGATCTCAACCCATTGAGAATTAAATTCTCAACCTTAAGGGGAGATGTGCACTTTGCAGATCCTCTATCAAAGAGAGAAGAAATATGTTCTTCTGTTTTTACATTATCAGAGTTAAACTCTGTTGAGAATTAAATTCTCTTTTTCTTTCAAGGAGCTTTTCCCTTTCTTACCTAGGGTTTTTGCAGAAGATCCAAGTTCTCCAAGTATCGAAGCTCTCTTTCTTTTCTTTTTTCTTCTCTGCGTATCTATCTCTCTATCTCTGTGTCTCTTGGCTCTTATTTATAGGAGAAGCAGCCAAATCAATCAGTTTTTGACGAATCTTCATTAAGAGATTTGATTTGCACCCATCATTTGTTTTGGACCTTTGGATTATTAGGTGAATTTTATTCACCATTGGATTTCAAATCCAGGGGTTCCCCTTTATTATTTCGGTTAGATTTAAAAGGGAAATCTTTCCAAACCCGAGATTTTCCCATAGATAGATGATATTTCATAACCTCTGAATCTTTAATTCGATCGGTTCCAGATAGCCGCTTTCCTTTGGAAAGATTTGATTCTCCTTCAGAATTTAATTCTGTTTGACAAAATGGGCTTTGAAAGCCGGTCACGTGTGACCACGTGACTCATGGTCACGTGTGGGCACGTGACCCCCTTTGGAATGAGCCTTTTCCTTTCTTTTGCGCTCTGTCTTCTTATTGCTGCTTAAACGTCACGTGCTGCCACGTGACCCCTGGTCACGTGTGAGCACGTGACCCTTGTTTGAACTCTCTCTTTCCTTGGTTCAACTGGAGAACGAGTCTGCTGTCTTGAACGTCACGTGGCAACACGTGACCCTGGTCACGTGGAAGCACGTGATCTCTTCTGAAGCCTTTTCCTTGACTTGATCAGGGAACTGGTGTGCCTTTTGACGCTTGCATTTAAATGTCACGTGTCGCCACGTGACCCGGGTCACGTGGGAGCACGTGACTCTTTCTGAAGCCCCCTTTTCTTCAACGTAGTCAGGAAACTGAACTTGCCTTGATGATGTTTTTAGGTGTCACGTGCCAACACGTGACCGCTAGTCACGTGTACGCACGTGACCCTCTTCCGAAGTTTTTCCCAGAAGCTTTCCTGATTTTAAATCAGGAAACAAAGGGGTTTCGGTAAAAGATTCAAAATTGTTTGGATACGTGAAACTCCCAAATGGCTGTATAGAAGTAATGTCTAGTGAAAGTGGGAAAATCGGGTAGGACTGGTAGGAATTGGATGGTTGGACAGGAGTAGGATCAACATTTGGATAAAAAGATGAATGGACTTGTTGATCCCTAGAAGTGGATGTGTGGAGAGGAGTGAAAGATCGGCTACGAGATTGTTCAATATGCTCAGCAATAGACATGGGTTTAGGAGTTACAACAGGACTCGAAAAAGTGGTATCAACGTACGAAGGTGGTGAAGGTTGATACAAAGTGGATTGCATAGTCGAACTGTTTCTCCTAGACGCTTCTATTTGATCTTTCAAAGAGATTTTGGGCATGGAGGGGTCGTCCTTAAATCGACTGAAACAATTCGCGTAACAGGCAAAGTTTGGTTCAGGGTACCAAAGTTTGGTAAGAGATTTGTGAGGTGGGGTACCCATGATGGAAGAAAGGAGAAGAGAAAGAAGGTGGGGGGTGCAAGGAGTTCTTAGCGACAAAATTTGCAAGTTTTTATAAAAAAAATTCCTTTTTTTTTATGTGGTACTCTTTGCAAAAATTTTCGATAAAGGGCTTAGACACACTTTCAACCAACCACAAATGCACAATCAGGCCTAGATCTAGGGTCACCTAGGTCAGCTAGACAGCTCCTAACTGTTCCAAAGGGCTAGAAATAGGACCTCAAACCGCCTCTTCACCGCCAATTGCGGCCAGGTAAATGCCAGGTGAGTGGGAGGCTCTCCACTACAAATAGTGGCCCTAATTAAGTAACTACTCGCCTTAGACACACTTGCCTAGGCACCGCAAAGTCAGGTTAGGATCAACGGCCGATGCCTACAACTAGTCATCTTTCCTATTGAGCGTGACGTCTTTAGGGCTGAGTCTAGTATTTTTTAATTAAAAATGGTCAATGCAATTGCCTTATGTGATTTCTGGGGTCCTAGGAAGGGTGATGAAATCCCCACCCAATCTGGATTGGTCTCAAGCCCCTTAAAGTCCGATTAAAGATATGCAAAACAAAAAAAAAATCACTTGCAATCAATTTTTATTTTAAGCGCGGCGCAAAGAATCCTACACAAGATTTGTTATTGGAAAGGGGAAGATTTTTAAGCGCAAAGAATCCTGCAGGAGATTTCACAGAAGATATATTAAGATTTGCAGAGGAGAGAGGAAGGAAGATTACAGTGAAAATTCACGTGATGAAGTCACTATAAGACCACGGTTCCGCGGCTAACAAGCACCTTGGGCAGCGGATCCGCGGTCGTATCAGCGGCACGGTTCCCGAGAAAATTTTTTAAGTGATGACGTCACTATACCACGGCGGTTCTGCTGTCAGAAGGTGGTCAGCGCGGCAGAAGAGCGGTCGTCTAGTCGGTTCAACTCTCCAGATTTTTTCTGTTTCTCTGTTTTTGTAATCCTCTACTTTTCAGATTTTCGCTTTTCTGTTTTTATCTCTGTAGATTTCCAGATCCAAACTCGGTTGTAGATCCTGCTAAATTGAAACAAAAATACCCTTCACAAAATAACAAAATGATATATTTTTATATTTTTTAATTTTTCAGTTTTTTATGATTTTTTTGATTTATATTAACCCGAAATTACAAAAAGAAAATAACACGCCATCCCCGGCAACGGCACCATTTGATTCGTGTGTCAAAAATATCTAGTAACCGCAATCAAGAACGGCGTCGCTTTGCAGCTAGCCGGTGAGTATGGGTCGGTCCACAGGGATTTTGTGAATTTCCTAATTGGTCTAACGAGTTAATTCCGATGGATGTCGGATTGAATTGATTAAATCTAAAGACTAAATTGATTTATACTAAGATTATCTAGATCTAAATCTTGCTAGGGTTAGGTTTAGGGTAGGTTTGGAAATGTAAATAAATCTCACCGCTTTCTATACCCATATTAAGATCTATGAGGAGTTATGGTAATTATTAATAAAGTGGATTAGAACCATTCGGGAAGATATTTCTTCCTCTAGGTTCTTGACCTTCCTTTATCAATCCTTACCCTAACCTCCATGGAAAACACGCACAACCGGGCCTTTATATTACGGTATCACCGCTACCTCGTGGGATAGGGTGCCGTAGGGAGCGGTGTGTGCATGTATGCATGGAGTCCTATTAATTATATGTGATGGGCAAGAAAGGCATGAGAGATCTCATCTCTCAAAAGCCTTCCCCAAAGCTAACCCTAACAAGCGAGGAGACCACTCGCTCATTAGGGAATTGAAGAACATGCTATCTATCTATCTAGGGCAAGGAATTAAATCTAAACTAGGGCAAGGAATTAAATCTAAATTAGGGCAAAGAATTAAAACTACTTACTTGATGGCTCTCTCCAAACATTTATACAGGGTTGTCAGATCTGAATAGATGAAATGAAAAAAGGCAACGATGCTCTCCAAAAGAAATCTGAATTTTATTAATGAAAGGAGGCATACCTCAAAAGAGGTATTAGGGTCTCTATTTATAGGACATAGAAACCCTAGGGTTACAATTGACTCGCACATCTTCTATTACAAAAATACCCTCTAAGAAAAGACCTAGTCAACGATCCGCGCACCGCCACAACTTTCTGCACCGACACGGGCTCTTAATGGCCGCGGATCCACGGCCAAAAGCAGGGTTTGGCCGCGGTTCCGTGGCCATATAGAGTGCTTGTGTGCTCATATTTTCTGGGGCTGTTCTGGTGCTTGTTTACTTCATGTTTCTTCAGTCTTTTTCTCAGATTGTCTTCTAGGTTTCTTCCAGATCTCCACAGTGAATAGTTGTAGTGGACTTTTACCGTTGCTTCGTGACGAAGTCTTGAACCTTACGCTGCCTTTGTTCTTTGTGAAATCGTCTTCGTTTTGGCTTGATCAAGATTCTTCCATTTGTTGGTCGTAGTCTCACTTTGTATCATCTTTTTCATCGATTTCACTGTTTTAGCTCCGAGAACCTGTAACCTGTAACTAAGTAGTAGACATGGGTCAAAATCACCTGTTTATTTGTAAAATGCATAAGAATGGGGAATATAATAATGCAATATTATGATGTGAACACAAGCCGACACAGGAATTATCCCCAGGCTAGCTGCCGAAGTCCCGGCCTCTTCGGGGTTGCCGCGAGAGTCTCTACTTAAAAAGCCGATGATGGATGCCTTGAAGGCTCTGGAGGCAACTCTGAACGCGGATAATGACGCCTTGCTGAAGGAGGCTTCCAAGAGGTCCGTCGTGACGGCCCGGGAGAAGAGGAAGCGCTTGAGGCGCGCAGCGAAGGAGCATAGCGCTGCTTTTGCCGTGGGAGCGGGCTCAAGCGCCGTTACACCCGCTGCTACTCTTTCAGAGGAGCCCCCGGTCGCCTTGTCTACTGCTCATAGACGGACGGCACGTGCAGCTCGGGAAGCCAATGGTCAATCCACCTCAGGTAATATGCTTTTCGAGGCTTTTTTGTAAAAGTTGTAAAACTATCGGCTATTATACATCTTGTCCTGCAGGGCCGAGTCCTACTGAAAGAGCAGCGGCGACCGTCGAGCCTGAGGGGACGGTGGAGAAGGTAGCAGCTAATCCTAAGGCGACGGTAGGCGCTGCAGCCGTAGTCGCCGGGCATGAGCTAGTGGCTGACGAGACAGTCATGACTACTATGTCCGAGACGGCCACCACTGCTGAGCGCGAGGTGGCGGCAGATGAGACGGCTGCTACAACCGAGCCTGAGGAAGCAGCGGATGGAGCGGCTGTGACCGATGAACCAATGGCAGTGGTGGACGAGACGGCTGCGGCCGCCGAGCCCGAGGAGGTAGCGGGTGAGACGGCTGCTATGGCCGAGCCTAAGGCGGCAGTGAACGAAACGGCTGCGACCACTGAGCCCGAGGTGGTAACGGGCGAAACGGGCATGATCGCTGAGCACGAGATGGCCTCTCTTTCTCAAGAGTCGGGCGCCGCTCCGATCATCGCTCTCCCTGCTTACGGTTCCTTGTCGTCTTCCGGCATCGTGAGCGTGACGATGGCTCCTATAGAGTCGGGCGATGAGGCAACAGGAGATGAGACCATTCCAATGGAGGTGGGAGACGCCACTGTTGCATCAAGTGACGCCCTCGTTAGGGCTCCGGCCGGCGACTCTTTAGGTAAATCTTGGGTCACCGACCTTCTTTCTTTATTCTGCAATCTTTCCTAATAAAGTTTATCTTGTTTCTAATGCAGGTGCGGCTAGTGTTGATGCCACGTTACCCGAGGGAGCGCCGTCAGTTACTGCTCTGACGGTGACCACTTCTCTTCCTTCCCTCACACCGTCGCAAATGCTGGAAGGTATGGATTTGCAACCCATCAGTCTTATCTTTAAGCTGCATAATTTATGTACTGATGTTGTACTATTGCGTCTTTGCAGGAGTCCTTTTTGACCACCTGTACCAGATGCTGCATCCCTACTTCTCCTTCCCGTCGGAGCTTGCTTCATCCAGTGGCACGGGTGAGTATAGCTTTCAATTAATGCTCTTTTTTTTCCAATAATGAAATTATTTCTGATTCTTCCTTGCCCTGATCGCAGCGCTACAGATTGAAGAAGGAGATGTAAGATCAGTTGCGCCACCGGCCTTCCGGCCATGCCGCCTGCTGCAGCTGGTATAGTAAATTCCATTGTTCACGAATCTCTTATATTCCTAGATCCGTCATCTAATTGTGATTTGTTTTGCAGTGGTCGCTCCGACTCCGGTCCTTTTCGAGTCCCGCATTATGATGCCAGCAGGCCCATTCTCCAGACGTCCATCCTCAAAGGGTGCTACGATGAGTCTGAGTATGCTGAGCGGGTGCGTCGAGGAGCTTGACGCAGAAGCTCCCACATCTGCCGCGGATTTCGCTGCTGAGGTTAATCCGATGCTGGCGACGCTTGTAAATTTCCACAATGAAGGCACCGTCGAGTCTTGGGTTAATCACTGTAGGGAGATCGAGGCCTGCCTGCATCAGCTTGAGCTTATGCGTCCTGCCCCTGAGATCTTGGCCACGAGCACTCAACGGGCGGCATGGATCGAGTAGAGCGCTTCTTACTTCCGCCATCTTGAACAAGAAGTGACTTTAAAGCGGAGGGAATGCAAAGAAACCTCAAGCGAGTCTGCTCGACTGCGTGCTGAGGTCGACGCGAACGCTGCCCGGGTGAAAGTTATCTTCGAGGGCCTTCTACAAAGTATCTCCGACGGGTTAATATTGAAGCAGAAGCTCGATGCCGTTGAGCGTGATGCCCAAGGTCGTGAAGCAGCTCAGCGAGTCGTCGAAGAACAACTTGCATCCTACTTGCAGCAGCGAGCCCAGGTGGAGGCAGAGTTGGCCGCGGCAGCCGATCAGGAAGAGGCGTTGAAAGAAATGCGAGAACAGCGTGCGAATTTGTTAAAAACGCTTCCTTCTCAATGAAAATCTTGTATCATTTGTGATTGTGAATAAACTGTATTTGTTTCTTTTATTCTTTAACACAATGTATCTTGTACTCAATCGAATTCATGAATAAAAGATATACATTCTTCATAATGTCTTGTGTTATTTCTCTGCTTTCTTCTTTCTTGCTGTGTTGTTTGTCATGTGACTTTAGCAAGTGCGATCCGTAAATAGTATATAAGTGTCAATCTTATGCTTTTTGTAGAGTGGCGATGACTTAGAAAACAGGGTTATGATCTGTCACCTAAGACTTTTCAACTTTATGAGCCGTGAGGGTCTCATAAAGACTTTTCTCCCTATGAGTCGTGAGGATCTCGTAGGTGTCTTTTCTCCTTAGGAGTCGTGAGGATTCCTAAGTGTGTTTTCTATTGAGAGTCGTAAGGATCTCACAAGAGAATTTTTCCCGCATACAAGTCGAGAGGACTTGTAGGTGGTTGTTTCCCTCTTTGTCGATGTTCGACTTCGGAGAGTGTGACCCGTGAATAGTATGCAAGAGTCCATCTTGGACTGACTTGCAGGGCCTCAGTGCTTAGGAAATAGGTTTTTTAATCCCCATTGCCTAAGGCTTTTCCTTATGAGTCGAGACGAATCGAGAAGTTCTCGCAAGGATGTCCTAACGTCACAGTTAACCTCTGCTCTTTACGACAAAGGTCAGTTAGGGTCTGTGGTACTAGGATTTTGTCCGTCGTACCGTCGCGTTGGCTGATGTATTTCTCGATGGGCAATCTTGCTGTTTGAGCAGCCTTGCGACTGTCGTGCCTCTGATCCCTTCGGGGGCTGGACAAGACGTCTTCAAGTAATTTTCCATGCCTCTTGTTACTTGAGGTTAGGCTCATTTTGGAGAGCCCCGATGAGTCATAACCACTCCGCGTTGGTGTGGGATGATCTCCGATAGTCTTTCAGCTTTTATATAAGTTGCCGTCAAGACCCTGAAGCTAGGAATTTGGTCTTCGCTTCGTTTGCTGGCACTGTGTCTGCTGTATCGAGACGAATGTCGCGGTTGTCTCTAGGTTGCATGTGAACTGTCGAGGTTTGGAACTAGAGATTTTTCCATGGCTCCGTTGTTTGATTGTCGCGTCTGAACCCTGCTGGAGGAAGAACGCTGGGGTGACATCTCGTCTGCTGTATCGAGATAAACGTCAAGGTGGTGACCACTCAGCGCTGATGTGAGATGATCTCCGATGGTCTTTCAGGTTTTATATGAGTTGCCGTCAAGACCCTGAAGCCAGGAATTTGGCCTTTGCTTCGTTTGCTGGCATTGCGTCTGCTGTATCGAGACGAATGTCGCGGTGGAGCTGGGATTTTGCCGTCACTCCACTTTGTTTCGACCATGGGGTCTTTCGCTGACGTTGTATCTGCATCGTGATGGACCGCGAAGGAACGCTGCTGTTGACATTTCGTCTGCTGTATCGAGACGAATGCTGAGGTGGATTTGGGATTTTGCCGTCACTCCGCTTTGTTTAAACCATGAGGTCTTTTATTGACGTTGCTTCTGCATCCTGTTGGACTGCGAAGGAACGCCGTTGTTGACATCGCGTCTGCTGTAACAAGACAAATACTGAGGTGGAGCTGGGATTTTACCGTCACTCCGCTTTTTTTCGACAATGAGGTCTTTTGTTGACGTTGCATCTGCATCCTGTTGGACTGCGAAGGAACGCCATTGTTAACATCTCGTCTGCTGTATCGAGACGAATGCTGAGATGGTCTCTAGGTTGTCTGTGAACCGTCGAGATTTGGAACTAAGGACTATGCCGTGGCTCCGTTTGATGGTGTAACATTTGTGTCCTGCTGGAATGAGGAGGCACACCGTTGTTGGTCTCCAGACTGTAGATGTGGCCATTGAGATTTGGAACTAGGGACTTTGCCATGGTTCTGTTTCGTTGCGACTCTGAGGTCGATTGTTGACGTCACGTTTGCATCTGGTTGGAGTGAGGAGAAACGCCGTTGGTGATCTCTAAGTTATCGATGTTGACGTCGAGACCCTGAGGCTAGGAATCTTCCTTTGCTTCATTTGTTGACATTGTGTCTGCAATATTGCGACAAATGTCGAGATTGTCTCTAGGTTGTCTATGAACCGTTGAGATTTGGCTTCGCTTTCTGATGGAGCCTGGTGGGAAGGTATGGTTCTCTCTTTGTTTGTGCCCCTGGATTGTATACAGGGATCGATGTGATCTTACCTGTAGGGCAAAAAGTTTCATTTTTTCATCATTTTTTTTATTCTTTCCGCGATGCTCTATCATTTCAGCTTTTTATATCGCGAAAATCGTGATTGCCCAATCATTTCGGCTATTTTTCGCGGTGCCCAATCATTTCGGCTATTTTTCTTTTTACTCGCTGCTTTTTATTGCTAGTTGCCCAATCATTTCGGCTGTTTTTGTATGCATACATTTTTACTTGCTGATTTTGTTGCAAGTTGCCCCATCATTTTGGCTATTTCATATGCATTTTTTTTGGCTCGCTGATTTTTTCTCGCAAGTAGGGGATTTGGGATCTGATATCAATCTTAGCATCAGTATCGCTGCGACTGGAATATTGCCAGGAGTGAATCTTCATTTGCCGTAAAAGGACTTGGAATTTGATACCGTTTTAGGCATCAGCATCGCTACCACTGGGATATTACCAGGAGCGAATCATCATTTGCTTCTGTCGATGTCGAACAAAGGTGGCTTAGCAAACAGGGTTAGGATCCCATCGACTAAGGCTTTTGACTTCATGAGCCGTAAGGGTCTCATAAAGGTGTTTCTCCCTACGAGTCGTGAGGATCTCGTAGGTGCTTTTTCTCCTTAGGAATCGTGAGGATTCCTAAGTGTGTTTTCTCTTATAAGTCGCAAGGATCTTACAAGAGTGTTTTCTCCTTGCAAGTCGAGAGGACCTACAAGTGTTTGTTCACCATGTAAGCATATCCCTAGTCGCTGGTGGGACTCTGTTAGGGAAATGTTCATTCGTGCCCGTGAATTGTATACAAGGGTCAATATTGAACCACTTGTAGGTCAGCATTGGAGGTTGTAGGGGCTGCTTAAGAACAAGTTCAGATCCCTGTAGCTTAAGACTTTCAAATCTTATAAGCCGTGAGGGTCTCATAAAAGGATTCTCCTTACGAGTCGTGAGGATCTCGCAAGTGTAATTTCTTCTTAAGAATCGTGGGGATCTCTAAGTGTGTTGCTTCCTTATGAGTCGTAAGGATCTCACGCGGGTGATTTCTCCTCACAAGGTTAAGAAGACCCTGTAAGTGTCTTTTAACGAGGTTGCGCCCTTTCGGGTTTTCGCAAACACTCGCCGGTAGCCCTGCTGTTTTTACTCACGGACCCCTTTCGGGTTTTCATCCGTGCCCATTTTGCTTATGGACATACCGTTTTCTTTTCTTTTCTTTTTTTTTTTTACGAGTCTGCGTCCTTTCGGGTTTTCACAAACATCGCCGGCAGTCCTGCTGTTTTTACTCACGGAGCCCTTTCGAGTTTTCATCTGTGCCCCTCTTGCTTGTGGACGTACCCCTTTTTTTTGCTTCCTTTTTTTTTACCACGTCAGCCTGGGGATGCCGCGGGTTGGTAGTAGTTTAACGATATTTCGGTCATAGGTCAACATACGATTACGCAGCTAGATTTTGCCGCAAATCTTCGCATGTTTTGTGCCGGAGGTGGATTCCTTGAAGAGAGGGCTAAGTGCGATTTCTTCGTCAGAGTCGCTTCCAAAGGTGATAACTTGCAATCCCTTGGTGTCGGCTATGTGACAGTTGCCAGCAGTTCTTTCACGCTCATCTGTCGTGCTTTCCTTTTCCCGACAAGCCTTGCGCTTCACTCGTTGAACGTGTCGTCGATGGGCAACATATCCATGCCACCAGTTTTTAAAGGCTATGCACTTCTCGGTAGGATGTGCAATCTTCTGATGGTATAGGCAGAAGTTAGGATGTATGTCCGCTTTATCAAGACGTATATTACCTGGGGAATTTCTTTTAAGAGAGGGCAACTTCATTCCTATTGCCAGGGCCCTAGCGAATTGATTCCTTACTTTAAGCTTGCTTTTGCTGGAGATAGGGATGCTTTGCTCCAGTCGGGGTGTCTCGACCTTTTCCTCCAGTCGTCGGCGTTTGGCACTTTCAAATATAGCCAGTTCAAGCTCTCGATTGGATTTGCTTTCCTGACGGGCTTCATTTAGGAATGCATCAATCATTTCGTCTGATGGTCCTAGAAGTTCAGGTTCAGGATTTGCCCCTGGTTTTTCTATATCCAAAGCTTCTTCACCGTTTATTAACGAGTGAGAGATCACATGACAACTTTCCACATAATTCTCAGACTCATCCGACGAGTCTTCTCCATTGTCATCATCTTTGTCCACAAGGACGTGGGTGAGAAATTCTTGAAGTGTGACTGGGGTCCGCGCTTTCTGATTATATTCTTCCAACGCGTCAATCTGTTTTTGCAGGTCCGTGCGCTTGTCACCAGGCTTCACGGGCTTTTTGGTCTTCTTCTTCTTCTTCGAAGACTTTGACGGTTGGGTGTGAGCGCTCTGACCATCACCACCAGTTTTTGGAGTTGGGCGCGGTTTCAGCATTCCCTCGATGATCTCGGGTTCCAGTGGATTTTTCTACCTGATCGCCGGGCATGTTTAGAGATCCTTCAGCATTCTTTTCGTCTTGGCTGAAAGAACGTCCTCCCATGGGGCTTCCCTTATGAATGAGCATGATGCCCCCGGCATGTCCACCTTTTTAGGGGCGTGAGGTTGTAGTGGGTTCACCTTCCATTTTTCGGATAATGCGAACTTGCCTTGTTGGTATTGGTCCTCAACCCAATTTTTGAAGAAGAAGCAATCTTCGATCGGATGGCTTACTGCTTGGTGGTAAGGGTAGTAATTAGAATTATTGACATTGCCTGGATGCAACGGATGTTTTGGACCCGGCAGATTGATGAGTCTGTTGCGCACTGTCAGCTCGAACAGTCTTTTCGTTTTATCCTGGGGAAACGAGTAAGGACGTCCCAGTCTCTCCTCGAGGGATGGGCGTGGACGCACGTTATTTTGGAAAACAACCGGTTTTAAGTTGCTCGGCTGTTATTGATCGTTGGCGACGAAGGTTGCTTTCCCTTTGCCATTTTCATTCCAAGGCTCCGTCTTTGAAGAGGAAGGCCTATGGCCCATCTGGTCCATTTGAGCCAGCTTGTCGATCAAAGCCTGAAAAGTAGTCGGTTTGAAGAACATCATGAACTGTGAAATAGTTGCATGAGGGTCTAAGGTTCCCACGAACATTCCCACCGCCGGCGCTTCTTCGATACTCTGTTCGCATTTCGATCACAGATTCCGCCATCGGATTGCATACTGAACATATGTCTCGCCCGGCTTCACTCTGGCATTGATCAATGCCGTTATTGGGGTGCATTCACTAGCATTTGCGAATCGCTGGGTGAACAACAACTCCATCTCCGCAAATGTTTTGACAGGGTCGTTAGGTAGCTCCGAATACTATTCGAAGGCCGTTTCCGCTAAGCTGCCGACGAATTGGTGAAGCAACAGTTTATCATCGCCCCCGGTGTTGCCGCATAAGGCTCTGAATTGAGTGACATGCTAATGTGGATTCCCCGTCCCTTTATATACATGGAACTTAAGGATCGTATATCCCGGCGGGTAACTGATTTGGTCATACCAGCCCGGATAGGGTCGTCCAGTTCTAACAATTTGCCCAGCCGCTTCATTCGCCTGATGAACTCGTATCTGCTGAGCTATATAGTCGTCTAGTGCAGCTTTGGAAATGGTTTCCTCCTTGGCTGCTGAATGAGCCGGAGGAGGATTATATGTCTTCCCTCTATCGTCTTCACTAATGATCGGAGGGTCTTTAGCTGGAGGATCCGGTTGTAATATCATTGCTACCATGTCTTGGAAGAGAAGTGCCATTTGTTTTATGTTGGCAGCTTGCTCTGCTGCCTCTCTGTCCGTCTTTTCGAGGACTCTGCGTAGGAAGTCGGTGTCAGTTTCCTATTCGTGACGCTGTTCTGATGATGTTTCCGGGCTTTCTTTTGGCCCGGTGAGTGTGGCCATCGCAGTCATCATCTCTTGAAGCTTCTGCTGTTGCTCCTGGGCTTTTATCACGGATCGGGTGAGCGGTCGGTGACCCGTCGAAGCGCTGCTTTCCTCCTTTCTGGAAGCCATGTAAACAGTATGGACCGTTATGCCCCCGGACTCAGGACGTTTGGACTCAGCGTCTTTACGATTTGCCGCAGTCACAGGGGCTTTCTTTGGCTTCCTTCCCTTTTGAGCAGTTGAAGTTGAGGGGGGCGTCGCAGCGAGTACCCAGACAGCTGTTGCCTTTTGTGGCTTAGCAATACGGTTATCTTCTTGTTGAACCTTCACCTTTTTCTGTTGGCGAGGGTAATCTTGATCAACTACCGAGTCCCGAACCTGCCGCCAGACTTTGTAGATTTTGGAGGACAGCCGCTGAGGGGACTGTTCTGGCTTTTCTTCCGCAACATTCTCCACCGGTGGAGGAGATCTTTTCAGTACGGCGGTAGGAGAGTTCCTGCGCACCTTGTTCAGTAATTCAAAGTTGTTCCCAGTTGGAACAGCAGTATTGACTTCCACCGTTGGAGCTGGTAGAGTTAGCCCAGAGGGGGAGTTGCCTCCAGCCTTCCTTACTCGGCGCCAGTGGCGACGTCGAGCGTGTCGAGCGGACGGTGTTGGTTCAGCGATGGGGATGGCTTTGTCTTGCCCCCTGTCCAGATGAGGTGCTGCTGGTGCCAGTCTCTTGAAGACTGACGTCTTTTGAGTAGCGGTATCCAATCTGTCAAAGACAGACCTTCGAGCAGGAACGGGAGCCGGAATAGTCAGTCTTGTGAAGACCGACCCTTTGGCAGGAGAAGCCGCCTTGACGACTTCAGGAGCAGGGATGGCTATCCTTTTCGGAACAACCTTTTCTGGTATTGCAGGCTTCTTCATGAGCCCACATGAGTTTTGGCCTAGTTTGCTGAAAGCTGAGGCATCGGACTTGGGCGACCCGTTGAGAGGGGCCGCGGTAGTTGTAAGCCGATCAAAGACCGACTTCTTTGGAGCTTCTCGCGACAACATTGGGGTATTGAAGCTCATCGGTGGTAGCATAGTCCCGAAGAATAGTCCAGTGGTGGCCCGAGTCACCTGTTCTACTGGCATAGCGAAGATGGAGGCCGCTTGAGGCCCATAAGTCACTCCTCCGGACGGGCAGTTAGTGCAGTTTGAAGCTATTGATCTTCTTTCTTCTGCACAGAGCAAGGCACCAAATCTAAGTATCTCAAATCCACATGCAACCACAGCAAACCGCGATTCGTTCGCGAACACGACGCACGAAGTGTGGAGTGGAAAGAGCAAAAGGTCCCACCGGGCGTGCCAGAATCTGTTTACCGCCGGAAACCAGGAAGACGGACTGTCTTGCCTGAATTTGGGGGCAGATGCTATTTAGTGCTATCCGTACACCTCTCCGAAGATGCCAAGTTGATTTATGGCACCGTATATCGGAGGTTTAGACGGATGCGGCAATTGTAGCAGACTTCGTCAGATTCCCCCTCGTTTGAGGGGTTTTTGATTGTGGGGACGCTCTTCCCTGCAGTTAATTACGCTACCGCATTGCGGTAACAACTTTCTCCTTCTCCAAATGGTCACTTCGTGTCGTGGGTGTTTGTTTTGTTTTTGGTTGCCCGTGGATTGTATACGGAGACTAATTTACGTTGTCGCCTGTAGGACGCGGATTAGTCCAAATCCGTATTTTCTTAGATTTGGGTTTGAGTTTTTGGTTTAAGGATACGTTAGCCTTGTTTGAGGCTAAGATCAACTTAAACGTTTGTTAAGGACACGTTAGTCTAATTTGAGACTAAGATCGAATTAACGGGATCGTTTAGATCCAACAAGAGAGCATTTGGACTCTATTGTTTAGTTTAGAGACATTGCGGTCGATTACCAGTTTAAGGACATGGTGGTTCATCATTGTCCGTGGAATATATGGCTGTCGGGACCCATCACCTCTCTGAAAACGTTGAAGGATTACAACGACAAATATCATAGGAGTTTAGAGATATACCCTTGAACCAATGCTGGTTGGGACATCAATAGTCCAATTTGGGACTAAAGTCTGTTTGAAGGTTTATGAGCATATGGGCTCAGTTGAACATTTTATTGTTCTGGCTGTTGAGCCTTTATTTGGGCTCGGCCCTTTTATAATGCATAGTATTGGGCTCTGTAATTAAATGCACAACACTTAGCTCTGTAATTAAATGCATAGCATTTATATTAGGCCTGTTAGGCCTTTACTTGGGCTCTGCCCTTTTTTAATAATGCACAGCATTTAATGGTTTGACAGTGCGCCACGTGGTCTGTCAGGCGCTTTGCGCCAATTAAAGAGCGCAAGGCGCTAGCGCATGTGGAGGTGACACGTGTCGCGCTCTGCTGAGCGCAAGTCTATTAGCGCAGTGCGCTGCGCCAGTGCGCTGCGCTAGTGCGCTGCAGACACGTGGCGCGCTCTGGTACAGTGCGCCAATCCAAGAGCACAGCGCTCTATTTTTAGGAGCGCAAGGCGCAGATTGTTCTGTGGTTGACACGTGGTGCGTTCTGGTGACTTGCGCCAATCCAAGGAGCGCAAAGACGCATTTTAAGAGTGCAAGGCACTGTCCAATAGCGCAGAGCGCATTTTGATCTAATTAAGATCCAAGAAACAAGTTTTTTCTTGTTCTAAAGAGATTCTACCTCAAGATTCAAGAACCAATGGTTCATCAAAAGGCTGTGCCTTTATATAGATCAAAAATATCTAGGGATGAAGTAAATTACTTCTTTAATTTTTTATGATTGGATCTTTATGATCTTTTTCTCTTTTATATTAAAGATCTTGATCTTGTTCTTAGATCTTTGATCTTTTTAGAAGAAATTCTTCTTTTTGTGAGGTGTTTTCATCTCTGTTCTTCCAAATTCTTTATCTTGAAGAAGATGATCAACTTTCTTCAAAGGCTTGCCTTTCAAATTTTTCAGAGTTTTCCCTTTTCTCTATGTCTGTATCTGTGAGACTTAGAGTCTAGGGGCCTTTATATAGGGCCAATTGGTTTGTTGAGTTGGTTACAGAGATCTTTCTCTGATTGATCTGGGGACATTTCCCCACCGTTGGATCTTTGATCTTAAGGCCTCTGTTTTACAGAAGACAATCTTCTTATTTTAATAAGATTGGAAAGATCTTTCTAGAATTTTAATTCTGATTAATTAAATAATTTATTATTTAAGTTTTAGTGCTGGCGCAGTTGGCGCAAGCGCACCTGCGCTTGACACGTGTCGCGCAGCGCACCTGTGCTAGCGCAGGTGTGCTTGACACGTGCCGCGCAGCGCAGAGCGCAGCGCAACTGCGCTAGCGCAGGTGCGCTGACACGTGCCGCGCAGCGAGAGCGCAAGTTATCTGAAGCGTTGCTTCCTTTAAAATTTGAATTTTTAAAACAGAGCCTTGCTCTGATTGGGGGTGCGCTGCCTTGGGCGCAGCGCTCCTTGCGCTGGCGTGTCTTCTTTTGACACGTGGCGCGCTGCGCGCAGCGCAAGGAATCTGAAGCGTTGCTTCACCTTTTGAATTTTGAAATTCAAACAGAGATTTGCTCTAATTGGGAAAACACTAACATATCACTTTATACTAGTTATATTATAACTATTCTATATAAGTGGTTGTATGGGTGCTATACGCCATCCACCTGACTTCCACTGTAGATATAAATCTACTCACCAACTTGTCGACCTAGTCAGAATCCATGATTACTTTGTCTGTCCTTGCCGTCTCGGAAATCTCCGCGATCGTACCTACAATCGTAGTTATAACACATCGGTGTAAAAATCGGATCACAAAGAAATTCAACGAGCTAAGCGCACATAGGTTAGAACATATAGCTCACTAACTCCAAATACGACCAAATAACTCTGACATTAACGTACAAACGTCAATAATTCAGTCAAGATATAGAAATACGAAAAACCGTATCATAAATATCGTAAACATTGTTAAAACAATACTAGAACACTCCCTGATTTCTCTATATGAAATCTGGAACAAAACAAACAATACAGTAGCTTAAATTATCACTAATTAAAGCTACTGACCAAAACCCAAAATACCTATACACTGAAAAACCGGCGGCGGCGGGTATTTTGGGAAAACCGGCGGGTGAACTAAGGAATTAGGGGCTCGGACTTTAGGGGTTATCTCCTATTGGTCTCACCATATTCTAGTATTGTTAGTTTTTCTAGAATATTAACGTAGTAGTTCCAGATTCAAATTGATCATCCCAAATATCACACAAATTCTATTTTTCTGTTATTTGAACTAGGAACTGATATTTAACAAAACAAGAATTGCAAAGGAGATGAGATTTACCTATAGGGATGATGCACAAGGAAATCCAACTCAAGAAGTACATGGTGGAGACTCTTAGAGGTTGTAGAGGCTCTAATTTGGTGATATGCACAATATTGGTGAAGAAACGCTCCAATTCTCTTTTGATATGATGAATGCTTGAAAGTTTTTGGTGTTGGAGCTTGAAAGAATATATTGGTTCAGTTTGAGAGTGATAATATTATAATAGTGTTATGATAAAAGGGAAGGGGGAGGTGTCAAGAAGTGGTGTAAAGCAAGTAGGAGGTGTAAAGGTAAAAGTATGAGGTGGAGTGAGGTGAAGGTGTGTGTGGTGTAAAGGTTGTGAGGGTTTAACTAGCCTAAACATGTATCCACCCTCTTAACGAAATAGAAACATTTTTAAATAAATACCTTCATATTACTAAAAATCTAAATTCTTGATTTTAAAAGAAATAAAACACTCAGTATAACACTTAAATACCATTATTTTATAATAAAATCTCATATCATATTAAATAATTTAAATATCATTTTTATGACATCACACATTTTCTTCACTTTTTTTACCAAAATAATTACATTTTTGCGGATATCAATCTGGTACCAAAATTCATATGCGATATCATTTTTATAAACTCATTATATTCATATTTAAAATTATAAATTAATATTTATAATTTTCTAAAATATTACAGCGTAGCTATAAAGTATTATCAGTAACAGTAGAATCGTCAACCATGGCTCATGTAAGAAAATCAGAAATGTAATTCTGCTGTGACAGAAGATAGCCACGGGGAGAATAAGCAACTTCGATCCCAAAGAAATAGCGCATGTCCATAATATCTAATACAATTATATTCAAATATCTCATAATCTAACAGCCTTCCTTAAACTCACGGTGGTCGGTGGGTAACGGAGAGTTTGGATAATATCTTGAACCAAAATATACAACTTGTAGAACGACGGAAAGAAACAACAGATCTAAAGTATGCATCACAGACTAATCCCCTTTGGTCTCGCGGATTGCAAGATAGACCGAATAACCTCAGTCTCTTTCTTTGGAAGGTCATAAAAAAATATCTGCTTGGACTTGATATGTTATTAAGCTAAAATCTAGAAGTTCCACAAAAAAATAAAAATGATCAAAAGATCAGGAAAAAGTTCCACAAATGAATAAAAATGATCAAAAGATCAAGAACATATCCTATCAAGAAAATAACAAGAAAAAATAAAAGAAAAGCAAACGACATCGCTCATACTGTAGTAGAAGTACTAAAAGAGGAAGCAAAAGGAATAGGAGGAGAGGACATTGCCCACATTGAGGTATCAGAGCTAGGTTGAATATTTGTGTGGATTCGTACTTTATAGCATCTCTAAGAGAAAGCCGTCTACATGCTTATAAGAAACTAGGCTCTACATGTGTCATAACACCTCTGAGAGATAGCCATCTACATGCATTTGAGAGACTGGCCTCTACATGTGTTGTACGATCCACGTGCACGTTGCACTTGAGAGGAAGGTCTACATACTTCTGAAAGACCAATCTTTACATGTGTTGTACGATCCATGTACACGTTGCACGTAAAGGGAAGTATTAAAATGCGTGGATTAAAATAGTCCTGCATTAGAAAAAGTATGAGAAGTGCATGGTTATAAAATATAAGATGGACCAAACCTCCATGAGACTTGACTCTTATTAATGGAACCCACTTATATCAAAAACACATGTACACTCATATGAATATAAATATATATAATGCTTGCTCGTTCGTGTATAATTAAATTTAATATGATATCAAAGCTAAGTTTAGTCACTAGTGGATTTGAGTACCGTAATTGCACCGTAGAGAAAATCGATTGGGCTCTACGTGTTTGCAATGTAGAGAAAACTACGTGAGGTGACGTGCACCTTTGAGAGATCCGATTGGCCTCAAAGAGTGTGGCCGTACTTTTCATATGACAACCAAGTTGCACGTGAGGGGAAATGTTAAAATATATGGGTAACATAGTTCCACGTTGGAAAAACTATGAAAGGTACATGGGTATAAATATAAGATGAGACAAAACTCAACAAGGCTTTAGTCTTATTGGATGGAGCATGTCTATGTTAAAAATCCGTGTACACTCATATAAATATAAATATAAAATTATCTTGCCCCCCGTTCGTGAATATATATAAATTTAATAATTAGTTTCATTGAAATATAATGTGTAAGGAAAGATGAATCACACAATGCAGGGTGCAATGCCGATTTAAATGGAGTAGTGTCTTCTGTGCAGCTTACACAGATTTGGAGTCATCTTACCAAAGGCATATGATCTTCACTTCGATATTAATAGGAATTTATTTTCAAGGCAACCGGGTTTGGATAATAACATGTGCCGACGGGGTTTTTACTATTTTGGTCGTGATATACGCATCTCAGGGTCATATGATTCCGGGTGCTATCTATCTGTGACATCAATAATTGCGTAAGGTCAAATCTGTGGACGACAAAGTCAAGTAAAGGATGCTGTATGGGCTCAAATTTGTAGCATGTCATTACAGAGTTCTTTTATTGGTGGTCTTATATATACCGTGTTATATTTTAATTATTGTCAAACTTATAATCAAATCCAAATAAATATTAGTAATTTTTACGACGATCAATGTTACAAATGACTTTGCGTAGTGTCTTGATTAACTGTGATGCATAAGAAACAATGTAATGCGCCTCGTGCAGATTTTAACGAGCAAATAAGAAACTATTGTATTTTAACAACAATGTTTAAGAATGCGTAAAATTTCATCCATACTGCATATACTGATAGTTTACTATATTAGGCGTGCATATTCTCATACATGCTTATATACCTACGAGTTCAACCTTTCACGAAAATGAGCTGCCATAGTTTATTCAAAAAATATCAATTAATAAGACTAACCTATTATCCAGTGAGAAGCTTGTGGTCCAATTAACAGTTTATGTGTGTGTAAGAAGAGTGAAATTACAAAATGGAAAAATGGTTGTTACAAGTTGATCGGGAACTCACAGCATGTCTTCTGGTTTCCTAATGCTCTCCAGTCAAATCCTGTCCAGACTCTATCGTCATAATTCTACAAATATATTGAACAATTGAATTATATATAAATTAACTTCATGATCATTAAACAAAAATAAGGATACAATCATTTAACATATTGTGTTCGTGGCAAAATTAACAGGTACGAGATCATAGAATAAAAATGAATTAGAACCACAAATATCGAAAAATGTTATGTAATGGTTTTTAGATTCATGAAGTAGAATGTAGAAGGCATCTTTTTTTTTTTGGCATAAAGCATATACAGCCACAAGCAATTCTCCATAATCAGTTTAACTAGAAATCATTTCCCGTGTCCGTTTTAATCGAACAAACGCAATACCCAATTTAATTATTTATATGACATCAAATTTATTTGCTGTTTCTCCTCCTAAGATGACCAACAAAAATATTTAATTCTGCCATTAGAAAAAAATCTTATCCTTCCCTATAAAATACTTAGCACATGGCTTGTTCTCAGAGGGGTGACATATGATGGATCTCTTAAATTTGAAGCTGGGGACTGCGAAAACTGCAGCAGGGATGGCGTCTCTGCGGACCCGGATCCGACGCTAGTGGTTCTCTACCGATGCAGCGGGTCTCAACACGTTACTTCCGGATACAACAGCCAATGAACCTCACTGTTTCGCTCTCCGTTCCTGCACAGAGTAAAGAGCAAGAGCTCGGTCCACACCTTTTTCTCTACCCGTATTTATGAACAATATATTGTATGGGAAAAATGTCATATATCTAAAAATGAGATAAAAACATATGTATATCTAGGGGTTTAAATTGTAACATTTGATGAGAAAATAAAAGGAGAATAACGGGGCAAACAAAGTGATCATTAATAGCCTCAATAAACACCAATTACTAGTATCATCCATGATGCTAATAGATCAATTAAAATGGTCTATTAAAATGGTCATCATAAACCCATTTAATACCAACATTCATGCATAGTCGAAAGTCTATTCCCGTATGGTCAAAATTCAACATTTAATCACTCAAACAATGCCCTAATTATTAAACCCAATAAAACATAGATTAAATATCCATGACAAAGGATTTATGGTTAAGAATCATACGCCATAAACCTCAAAAATCCATACTATAATTATTTATAACAAAATATCATTATTAATGGGAATTATTTTATTAAAATTTCCAGCAGGAGGGATATGTTACAATGGCGAGATTGTGTCAGATAGACTGAAGCAACGCATGATGAGTTTTTAACCCTAAGGAGGATTCTTGATTGGTTTACCTTCGAAACTTTTGCCAAGATTTTAGCAAACTAATTGTGCACGGTTCTGCATGATATATATCATATGACGTCTTTTGACAGAGTTAATTTACAGAAGAATGTCCCAATCTGGACTCTAATGTACATAGATGTCATGAGTTAAAACAGGGGTTCTGTCCTAGGATTGGTCTTGACACTACTACAATATAGGGTTGGCCCTACGGATTCAGGAATCCGTAGAGGCAACTTTTTATTACCCCTACGGATTAATCCGTAGGTCTCCATGGTTGTCCCTACGGTTCCCTGCATTTTAATTTAAAAATATTAAATCGTAATTTGTTATTTGGCCCTACAGAGTCGCAAACGATGGCCCTACGGTTAGCTCCGTAGAGACATATAAATGGATTATTAATA
The DNA here is from genome assembly GCA_030015575.1 of Agapanthus africanus. Lineage (NCBI taxonomy): Eukaryota > Viridiplantae > Streptophyta > Magnoliopsida > Asparagales > Amaryllidaceae > Agapanthus > Agapanthus africanus. Next base: position 504,201,338 of record JASDDO010000001.1, on the reverse strand, counting down.
TAAAAAAAAGCATAGAAAAGTCTTCGATCGTTCTCAAAAATTCTCTCTCTCACTCTCCCGTGCCTCGATCGCTCGTTCCCGCGCCTCGTCGCCACCGCCCTCCGCGCCTCGTCGCCACCTTCCTTGATCGTTTCCAAAACTTTCTCGTCGACTTCCTTGTCGCCACTGCCCGCGACTCGTCGCCGATTGCGTTGTCGACCACCGGTCTCTTCCGTCGTCTCCTCCACCGCCCGCTACAGGTTAGTAAATCTCAAATTATTTATAATTTTGATGATGTTAGGTCTAGGGTTCAGGGTTCGGATAAGGGTGAGGGTTAGGGTCTAGCATCAGGTTCAGTTTAGGATAGGGTTAGGGTTGGGGTTGGGGTTGGGGTTAGGGTTAATTAGTTGGGCTTAGGGTTATGGTAATTAGGGTTAGGGTTTGGTTCAGGTTTAGGGTTAGAGACTAGGGTTAATTTGGATTAATTAGTGATAATTTGAAAGGGTTAGGGTGTTGATTATGGTTAATTAGGTTAATTTGGGTAAATTGGGTTAAGTTCGGGTTGATTAGGCTTAATTAGGTTAATTTGGTTAAATTGGGTTAAGTTTGGGTTAATCAGGGATAATTTGTGTTAGCGTAACGATTATGGTTAATTGTGATTAATTAGGTTAATTTGGGTTATTTAGGATTAGGGTTTAGGGTGCACTAGTTTATTGCAGTAGGATACTCGATGATAACGTAAACGTACAACTTTACCGTAAACGCAAGAAAAATTTACCCAAAACTTGAAATTTCAAACCCTTAATAACGAAATGTAAACGTAAAATCTATTCATGTTAAATATTCAAGTTAAAACCAATATATGATACTCAATGATAATATGAAACTTTCATATTCTCATCGATACTCATATATGAAACTCAAAGCTCCACTTAGTCCCCGTCTATCGGTTAACATATGTTCGATATTCGCCGTGACATAGAACTATACGAACGTTGTTAAATATCGGACGGTATAGCTCGGTATTAACAACCGTCGTGTAATCTATGTGATGAGAAAATTCAATCGTATGATAACCGATAGATTTGTCCCGTGTGGACAAGTTAGGAATGTATAAAACAAATACCGACATTCACTTGTGTTTTCATCTGTTTCGAGATATTTCGTCGGTACTTTTCCGCTGGTTCTTCGTGTACAAAGATATATTAGATGTTCATTTCAACGTTGTTTCACAGCTTTGAAATGATTATCTATTCTATTACAGTGTATTCGGAGAACAGCGGGGAGGTGTTGCCGAAATTTACTCGAAATGGTTGAAAGCACAAACAAATGGGTGTCTGCTCTATACATTCTTAATGGGATAGAAGCCTTACCCCGACACCCGAAACACACACATACAATACGAATACACAACAAATGCATCATTAGAGAGTGATTCAAGATGTTCAAATTAAAACCAATATATAATACTTGATGATAATATGAAACTTTCATATTCTCATTGATACTCATATATGAAACTCAAAGCGCCACTTAATCCCCGTCTATCGGTTAACATACGTTCGATGTTCGTCATGACATAGAACTATACGAAGGTTGTTAAATATCGGACGGTATAGCTCGGTATTAACAACCGTCGTGTAGTCTATGTGACGAGAAGATTCAATCGTATGATAACCGATAGATTTGTCCCGTGTGGACAAGTTAGGAATGTATAAAGGAAACACCTGCATTCACTTATGTTTTCATCCATTTCGAGTTATTTCGTCGGTACTTTTCCACTAGTTCTCCGTGTACAAAGATATATTAGATGTTCATTTCAACGTTGTTTCACAGCTTTGAAATGATTATCTATTCTATTACAGTGTATTCGAAGAATAGTGTGGAGGTGCTGCCGAAATTTTCTCAAAACGGTTGAAAGCACAAGCTAATGAGTGTCTGCTCTATACATTCTTAATGGAATAGAAGCCTTACCCCGACAGCCGAAACACACACATACTACACGAATACACAACAAACGCACACATGGCACATACACACTAACAACCCTACACTTATGCGAAATCATAAATTGAAACACACATATATAGAATACCAATTTATCGATAATTTATTCTTTTCAATGACAAACGCACACACAAAATATATACACGGATTTTCTCCTTCGTTAGTAACCATCTCGTTCTTAGATTTCTCAATATAGTCATCATAACCTACAATTTATATGTTATACAGTCTAACATGGCCCATGAGTACGTCAGAGTTAAGGACCGATGTATGTGGATTGGCAACGATGTATGCAACCTAAGTTTGTCGCAAGAGTTGCTGCTTTTATTGAATTTACACGCACATATAATAAGATCGTGATAGAGAAGATTCTCTGCCCGTGCGATACATGTGGGAATAAGTACTGGCAGAAGGTAGAATTTGCAGAGCTTCATATCATTAAACATGGTTTTACTAGACTTTATACGACTTGGCTATATCACGGTAAAGGAGAAGAACACAGTAATGTGGCAGAAGAAGAAGGAGAAGAAGGAGAAGACGGTAATACGGCAGAAGAAGAAGACGGTAATTTCTTTCCATCAGAAAAAATGGAGGATATGGTAGAGGCTGCCCTAGGTGAATCTATTCGTACCGAAGATGACATTCCTTCCGGTCAAGGACCGCATGCGGATAAGTATGAAAATTTCATGAATGATGCTAGAAAACCAATTTATGAGAATGCAAAGTATTCCACCCTCTCATGGTTCGTCCAACTTTTTTAGATTAAGTGTCTAAATGGATGGAGCAACAAGTCATTCACAATGCTTCTTTCGTTCTTGAAAGATTCTATGCTCCCGGGAAATAACGTGCCCGACAGCTGGTACGGATCCCAGAAGATGATGTCTGATTTGAGTCTGAAGTGTGAGAAGATTTAAGCATGTCCTAAAAATTGCGTGTTGTACCGGAAAGAGAATTCAAATTTGAAAAGTGTCCAACATGCGGAGATGCCAGGTATAAGCCGAAAGATTCTGATAAGAAGCCCGATATACCTGTCAAGATAGCACGATACTTTCCCATAACACAGAGGCTGCAGAGGCTATTCAGGTGCAAAAAAACAGTCGAGGCAATGATTTGGAATCACCGTGCTCCTCCAAGTGAAGATGGAAAAATGAGTCATCCAAGAGATTCATCGGCATGGAAGGATTTCGATAGGAGGCACGCAAGATTCAGTAGCGATCCTCGCAATGTCAGGCTTGGACTGGCAAGTGATGGCTTCTGCCCATTCAACTATATGGCTAGAAACCACAGCACATAGCCTGTTGTAATGATAGTTTATAATCTGTCGTCTTGGTTGGCTATGGACCAATCATATTTTATGATGCCTCTTCTTATCGACGGACCAAACTCTCTGGGAAACAATATCGACGTTTATCTCCGACCTCTGATCGAGAAGTTAAAATCTTTATTCATTGGTAGTGTAGAGACTTACGATGCAAACACAAATACAACCTTCATACTGCGTGCGGCTTTCATGTGGACAATTAATGACTTTCATGCGTATGGAATGCTATCAGGTTGGTCCGTACATGGTCACAAAGTATGTCCTCATCGCCATCAACATACAACATCAAAATTCTTGAATTTTAGTAGGAAGGTTTATTGTTGCAGCCATCGACGGTTTCTGCCTCTAGACCACCCCTACAGGTTAGACGCTGTTCACTTTGTTGGTCATCAGGAGCTTCTTGGACCTCCAGCCCCATTGTCCGGAGAGGACGTGACTGCTCAGTGGGATGGTTACAATAATGTGACCTTCGGGATGGATCCGACAAAACAGGTCAAACCACCATTCTGGAACAAGTTAAGCATTTTCTTCGAGCTTTCGTACTGGTCAACAAATTTAGTGCGTCATTGTCTGGACGTCATGCACATAGAGAAGAGAGTATCCAAGCACGTACTCAACTTGCTTCTTTGTAAAGACGGGAAATCGAAAGACATCCTCAATGCTCGGATGGATCTACAAGACTTGGAAATTAGAAATGAATTGCATCCTAAACCGGTAGCGGGTAAACCAGGCAAGTTTTTACTTCATAATGCCGCTTATCATATGTCACAACCGGAGAAGAAAAGATTCCTGCAGGTGTTGCATGATTTGAAAGTTCCCACAGGTTTCTGAGGATCATTCAGTAAGAAGATAAAAATTGTGAAAGGCAAGATCGATGGGCTGAAAAATCATGATCACCATGTTATTATGGAGCACCTTCTCCCATTAACCCTCAGGACTTCCTTCCCCGAATCGGTTGGTCTAGTAATCAATGATCTATATTGTTTTTTCAGAGAATTATGCGCTAAAACACTGGATGTTGTGACGCTGGAGAAACTAGAAAATTCTATTGTGTTGATACTTTGCAAGTTTGAGCGTATTTTCACACCGTCATTCTTCGATATCATAATACATCTGACGATTCATCTTGCAACTGAGGCTAAGTTAACCGGACCAGTACAATATCGATGGATGTATCCCATCGAGAGGTACGTAGAATTTTTCGTTTCGCGCAATTTGTAAAATTATTGTTGTCCTGTATGCCCGTATTTATTTATTTAACATATTTTTCTTTAGGTACCTCTACACTCTTAAAAAGTATATCGCAATAGAAATCGACCAGAGGGTTCTATCATGCAAGGTTATTTTCTAGATGAAGCAACCACATTTTGTTCCCGCTATCTGGACGAGAATATTGAGACAAGACTTAACCGGCCTAGAAAAATTCAGGACGGGCCATATGGTAAAGCCGATTATAAGAGGGTAGATACTATATTTATCAACAAGATATACTGGTTTATCCTCCTCAATAGCGCATGTCTTGAAAAAATTAGAGAGTAAGTTTTTTTGGATTAATTGTTATATTTGTGTTTGTGTGTGTATGAAATGATATAATATTAATATCATAATTTATTTTCGAGAACAGAATTCATTTTAACGAGGTACGTGAAGGGCATCCTGATTGGAACAATGAACGATTGGAAAAATATCATCAGGATAATTTTTGCGATTGGGTTGCAGATCATGTATGTTATTCGAATAACATGTTATTGCTATTGGTTTTAATCTAAACTTATATCGTTATGTATTTGTCGTAAAATTTGTTTTGTTAGATTCACGATCCGAACTTGTCTGCATCATTAGAGAGTGATTCTAGATGTTTAGCTCAGTTTCTTAGTATGGAGGTTGCATATTATAAAGGATTCTGTGTCCTTGGATACAAATTCGAAGTTAAGGACATAGAAACATCTAGAACCACTCAGAATAGTTGGATTGCGACGGTAAGATCGGATGGTGTGATTTATTATGGATACTTAAATTGTATACTGGGCATCCAATATCCTGGACGATCAGAACCTTTTTATATATTTCAGTGTACTTGGTACGATACACGAACCGATACGGATAAGTGGAGAAGCAATCTCGGGACTTGGAAAGATGAATATGGATTGACCAGTGTGAACACACTTCGATTTTACGGTCAGGAAGATCCGTTTATCTTTCCGAACCAAGAGTTCTAAGTATACTACTTACAGTGTTTGAAGCATGTTCCCTTATTAAAAATCAGGAAAAAGCTTCAGAAGAGGCATCACGTGCTCACACGTGACCAGTGGTGACGTGTTGGCACGTGATGGTTAAAGCAGCGGCAAAGAACAGAGCGTAGAAGAGGAGCCCATTCAGGGGGTCAGGTGCTCACACGTGACCAGGGGTCACGTGGCCACACGTGACCAGGGGTCACGTGTTTAAAAGCCTTACTGTTCAACAGAATTAAATTCTGAAAAAGATCACTTAAATCTTTCCAAAATGGAGAAGAATTATGGAGAACCGCTGGATTGGGAATCCCAGGGTGATTAAATATCACCAATTTATGGAAAAATCTTGGACAAGGAAAGATTTCCCCTAAAATCTCACCGAAATAACAAAAGGAATATCTTTGGATTTAAAATCCAACGGTGAATAAAATTCACCTAATAATCTAAAGGGCCGGGTTAATGATGAAAACAAATCAAATCTTTCAATGAAAGATTTACCAAACAGATTGATTCTTTTCCTTCTATTATAAATAGGAGCCAAAAGAGAGAGTTTTGGGGAGAGAGAGAGCTTTGGAATCTTGAAAATTCAGAGAGAAAAGAAAGGAGAATTTGATCCTCTACAAAGAAAAACCCTTGGTAAGAAAAGAAAGGGGATAAAAGCTTCAAAAAGTGAATTTAATTCTCAATCTAAGAGTTTAACTCTTCTATATAAAAAAAAAGAACTTAGTTCTTTCTCTGGATGAAGATCTGCAATATGCACATCTCCCCATAGGTTGAGAATTTAATTCTCATCGGGTCGAGATCCTGCCATGCAGATCTAAAATATAGAGGAGGAATTGAGTTTTGAGAATTTAATTCTCACAGAGTATAGGAATTTAATTCCTCCAAGATAAAACTAGGGTTTAACCCTATGTGAGAATTCAATTCTCCAAAAATTATAGGAATTTAATTCCTTCAAGATGGACAGAACTAGGGTTTAACCCTAATTGAGAATTTAATTCTCTCAAGCTCACAGGAATTTAATTCCTCTTAAAACGAAATTAGGGTTTCACCCTATGCCAGAACTTGAATTTAATTCCTACAGAAAGAAAATTAGGGTTTAACCCTACCTAAGAATATAATTCTTCCAAAATAGGAATTCAATTCCTCTAAAGTTATAGCTAGGGTTTAACCCTATGAAGAATTTAATTCTTAAAAGGATAAACAGATCTTTAAACATGCAGAAAAAAACAGGGTCACGTGTCCCCATGTGACCCCTGTAAAAATCCACAGAAAAGGACTCAGGGCCAGCGCCTCACATGCTTCACGTGATCCCTAAAGCACAGAAAGGAAAAAACTAAAGGAACAGAAGCTCTGGGCGCTCTCACGTGTTACCACGTGACCCCTTGGCAAATCAGCGCACCAATCCCCGTTACGTGTCAGCACGTGATGCTCCAAAATCAAATATAGAAAGTATTCAATACTTTTTTCTGCAGGACAGAATAAGGGGAAACTGGTCCCACCTTTGGGCGCTCTCACGTGTCCACACGTGACCCCTCTTTCTTTAGTGTTTAACACTAATTAGAGATCTTCAGTCCCAGTGTTTAACACGGAATTTTCTTAGTGTTTACCACTAATTTGAAAACCCTATTTGCAGTGTTTAACACTGTTATTTTCCAATGTTTGACACTAAATCAAGAACTATATTCCCAGTGTTTAACACTGATCATCTTCTAGTGTTTAACACTAATTTGAGAATCTTACTTCCAGTGTTTAACACTATTATTCTCTGGTGTTTAACACTAATCTGAGAGCTTTATTCCCAGTGTTTAACACTGTTGTTCCCTATTGTCTAAACACTATTTTTGGCCAATTTGGCTAATTTTTTCAGAGGCAAAGCCTCCCCCTCAATGGTCCAACAGAGGGCCAACATTCCAAACTTGATTGGACTTAGCCCAAGAAGGCCATAAGTCCTCAATTCAGACTTAACTGAGCCAATTAGCTCATAATATAATTAATAGGTCTTGGTTCCAAATTGGGCTACGGATCACTTAATCTACCTTGGTTCAAGGGTACATCTCTTCACTCCTTTGATATTTGTCGTTGTAATTCCTCAACGTCTTCAAAGAGGTGACGGGTCCCAACAACTATACATTTCACGGACTGTGGGGTCCTTAAACTCATGGACTATGATGTCCTTAACCTTGACCGGGATGTCTTAAAACTAACAACGGACTATGACGTCCTTAACCTTGACCGGGATGTCTTAAAACTAACAACGAACTGTGGGGTCCTTAAACTCAAGGATTATGATGTCCTTAATCTTGACCGGGATGTTTTAAAACTAACAACGGACTATGATGTTCTTAACCTTGACCGGGATGTCTTAAAACTAACAACGGACTATGACGTCCTTAACCTTGACCGTGATATCTTAAAACTAACGCCGGACTGTGGAGTCCTTAAAATCCACGGACTATGATGTCATTAACCTTGACATCGACGTCTTAAAACTAATATTGGACCGCAATGTCCTTAAACTACCTATCGACCGCAATGTCATTAAACTAAACAACAGGGCCTCCCAATTGCTCTCTTGTAGGATCTAAACGATCCCGTTAAGTTGATCTTAGTCTAAAATTAGACTAACGTATCCTTAACTAACGTTTAAGTTGATCTTAGTCCTAAATGAGGCTAACGTGTCCTTAAACCTAACCCCCCCAATACCCAAATCTAAGAAAGATACGGATTTGGACTAGTCCACGCCCTACGGGCGACAACGTAACTTAGTCTTCGTATACAATCCACGGGCTACCAAACACAAAACAAACACACACGACACGAAGTGACCATCTGGTGAAGGAGAAAGTTGTTACCGCGATACGGTAGCGTAATTAACTGCAGGGGCTTGCGCCTGCAGGAAAGAGCGTCCCCACAATCAAAAAACCCTCGAACGAGGGGGAATCTGACGAAGTCTGCTACATCGGACGCATCCGTTTAAACCTTCGATACACGGTGCCATAAATCAACTTGGTATCTTCGGAGAGGTGGACGGATAGCACCAATTAGCATCTGCCCCGAATCTCAGGCAAGACGTCTGTCGCGCCGTCTTTCGAAGGGGAACAGATTCTGGCACGCCCGATGGGACCTTTTTCTCTTTCCACTCCACACTTCGTATGTCATCTTCGCGAACGAATCGCGGTTTGTTAATGGTTGCTCTTGGGTTTCAAGTTACTAAGATTTGGTCTCTTGCTGGGCGCAGAAATCAAACAGCAATGGCATTCAACTGCTCGAACTGCTCCAACTGCAAATGCAACCGACGCTCCGCCTCACCTGGAGGTGTGGCCTATGGACCACAGGCTGCTTCCCTGTTCACTATGCCTGTGGAACAAGTGACTCAGTCTACCACCGGTCTATTCTTTGGGACTATACTCCCATCAGTGAACATTAATATCCCGCCGCCAAAGGAAGCGCAAAAGAAGTCGATCTTCGATCGGCTCACTACTTCCACGGCCCCTCTCAACTGGTCGTCCAATTCCAACTCCTCGGTTTTCACCAGACTGAGCCTGAACTCCGATGGGCCTGACAAGAAGCCCATGACCCCTGAAGTGGCCATCCCAAGGAAGGTAGCCAGCTCTGCTCCTGAAGTCGTCAAGGCGGCTTCTCCTGCCAAAGAGTCGGTCTTTACAAGATTGACTATTCCGGCTCCCGTTCCTGCTCGAAGGTCTGTCTTTGACAGATTGGATACCGCTACTCAAAAGATATCAGTCTTCAAGAGGCTGGCACCAGCAGCGCCTCATCTAGACAGGGGGCAAGACAAAACCATCCCTATCGCCGAACCAGCCCCACCAGCTCGACACGCTCGACGTCGCCACTGGCGCCGAGTACGGAAGGCCGGGGGCAACTCCCCCTCTGGGCTAACCCCACCAGCTCCAACGGTGGAAATCAATGCTGCTGTTCCAACTGGAAACAACTTTGAACCGCTAAGGAGGCTACGCAAGAACTCTCCGACTGCCGCGCTGAAGAGATCTCCTCCACCCACGGAGAATGTTACAGAAACGAAGCCAGAGCAGCCCTCTCAACGGCTGTCCTCCAAAATCTACAAGGTCTGGCGACGAGTTCAGGACTCAGTAATCATTCAAGATCACTCTCACCGGCAGAAGAGGGTGAAAGTTCAGGAAGAAAAGAACCGTCCAGTCAAACCGCAAAGGACGACAACCACCTGGGTCCCTGCAGCAGCAACCCCCTCAACGTCAACTGCCCACAAGAGGAGAAGGCCGGAGAAAGTCCCCACGCCTGCGGCAAATGTCAAAGGCGGTGAGCCCAAACGCCCTAAGTCCGGGGGCATTGTGGTGCACACCGTCTACATGGCATCCGGGAAAGAGGACAGCCATATATCCATAGGTCACAGACCGCTTACGCGATCGGTGACTAAAGCTCAGGAGCATCAGCAGAAGCTCCAAGAAATGATGACCGCGATGGCCGCACTCACTGGGCCAAAAGAAAGCCCCGAAGCGTCCTCGGATCAACGCCAGGAGCAAGAAACCGACGCGAATTCCTTCGGAGAATACTGGAAAAGAAGGACAAAGAGGCTGCAGAACAAGCAGCCAAACGAATGGCCCTTCTGTTCCAGGATATGGTGGGTATGATGATCCAGTAGGATCCCCCAGCGGAAGATCCTCCGATTGTCCTTGAAGATGACAGAGGAGAAACGTCAAATCCACCTCCGGCTCTTTCAGCAGCCAAAGAGGAAACAATTTCCAAAGCTTCCCTGGATGACTACATTGCTCAGCAACTACGAGTCCACCAGGCAACTGAGGCCGCTGACCAAGTCGTCAAAACAGGGCGACCGTATCCGAGCTGGTACGATCAGATCAAATACCCGCCGGGCTACACGATCCCGAAATTTCATGTCTACAAGGGGACAGGCAATCCCCATCAACATGTGGCCCAGTTCAGGGCTTTCTGCGGCAACACCGGCGGCGACGAAAAGATCTTGCTTCGCCAATTCATCGGCAGTTTATCGGAAACGGCGTTTGAGTGGTATTCCGAACTTCCGAATGACTCCGTCAAAACTTTCGCTGAAATGGAGTTATTGTTTACCCAGCGTTTCGCAAGCGCCAGCGAACGCACCCCGATAACAGCTTTGATTAACGCAAGAATGAAGCCGGGTGAAACTTGGGTCCAATATGCAATCCGATGGCGAAACCTGTGGTCGAAGTGCGAGCAGCGCATCGAAGAAGCACCAGCGGTGGGCATGTTCGTGGGCGCTCTAAACCCTCATGCAGCTATTTCACAGTTCATGATGTTCTTTAAACCGACCACATTCCAGGCGTTAATTGATAAGCTAGCCCAGATGGATCAAATGGGTCACAGACCGTCTCTTCCGAAGCCAGAACCGCGGAACGACAAGGGTAAAGGGAAGGAGACCTTCGTTGCGAACGCTCAACAGCAACCCAGTGCCCCAAAGCTAGCAGATCATCTGGAAGAGAGACGACGGTATTATAATGAGAAAATGAAGCGCCCTTACTCATTCCCGCGGGATAAAACGAAGAGGCTATTCGAGCTGGCTATGCACAACAGGCTTATCAACTTGCCGAATCCAAGAAGACCGCCGCAACCCAGCGAGGTGAATAACCCCAATTACTGCCCTTATCATCAAACGGTAAGCCATCCGATCAAGGATTGCTTCGTCTTTAAGGGATGGATCGAGGATCAATACCTACAAGGCAAGTTTGCGCTGTCCGAGAAGTGGAAGGTAAACCCACCACAACCGCACACTCCAAAGAAGACGGACACACCGGGGGCAACTTGTTCTTTCGTTGAAGAAGCCCCATGGGAGGTCGTGCTTTCATCCAAAACCAAAAGGATGCTGAATGAGCTCCAGACATGCCCGGCGATCAAGTGGGAGAACCCGCTGGAACCCCAGATCATTGAAGGAATGCTGAAGCTACGCCCCCATTCAAAGATCGGTGGTGAGGGCCCAAGCGCTCACACCCAGCCGTCGAAATCTGCGATAAAGAAGAAGAGATCCAAAAAGCCCGTGAAGCCTGGTGACAAGCGCACGGACTTGCAGAAACAGATCGACGCGCTGGAAGAATATAATCAGAAAGCGCGGACCCCCATCACGCTTCAAGAGTTCCTCAGCCACGTCCTTGAGGACGAAAATGATGGGGAAGACTCGTCAGATGGATCTGAGGATTACGTAGCAAGTTGCCGTGTGATCTCTCATTCATCGCTAGACAATGAAGGAGCTCCCTGTACAAAGAAACTGGGGGCAGAGCCTGAGCCGGAACCTTTATGGCCGTCAGACGAGATGATCGACGCCTTCTTGAATGAGATTCGTCTGAAAAGTAAAGCCGATCAGGAGCGTGAGATGGCCATATTGGAAGGAGCCAAACGCCGGCGACTAGACGAAAAAGTCGAGGCACTCCCGCCAAATCAAAAGACATCCGGTGCGGATAAAAACAGATTCAAGACGAGGAAAAGGTTTGCTAAAGCCACATTAATTGGAATAAAGCTACCACCCTAGGAAGAAAACACTCTCGGTGGAGCAGAAATGCATCCTAATTACTGCTCATATCATCAAAAGATTTTGCACCCCGCTGAGGAGTGTGACACTTTTAAAAGATTGTGGAAGGGATGTGTTGCTCACCGGCAACATTTTAAACGGATGAAACGCAAAACTCGTCGGGAGCAAAGAAATGCGACCGAGGAGCACAAAGGAAATACCGGGAACTGTTACACGGTCAACGCCGGAGGATCACAGGTTCTCACCTTTGGGAGTGACTCAGACGAGGAAATGGCTCTTAGCCCTTTCTTTAAAGAATCCGTCTTAGGGAAAGAGGAAGAACCAAAGGTCTGTGAAAACATCCAACTGCGCAATCGCACACTCCCAGAAAAGAATCTCGGATCCACGAGTAAAAAAGATAAAGGAAAAGAAAAAGTCTCCGAGGATATCGCCCTGGATGACCAAGTCATGAAAGAGCTGACTGCGAAGGACCCACCAAAGAAAAGCAAGGTGGACTACAACGTCCTAGCGCACCTGAGGAAGCTACCTTCGCAGCTCAGCATTTTCGACACCCTTTTACTACCCAAAGAAGCGAGAGATTCGTTGATCAAAGCGCTACAAGAGCCAGAGCAATTCCAAGCTTTCCTCACAGAAGAAAAGATGAAGGATGAGCTGGAGGAAGTGCACACGGCCGATGTCACTTTCGGTGATGAAGACCTTCTCCTCAGGACGTGCGACCACAACCGTCCCCTATATGTCTCTGGATACTGTCACGATATTAGGATAGGTAAGATCCTGGTCGATAATGGATCCTCCGTCAACCTCCTTAATGTACGGGTGCTGAAGGAAATCTGCATGAGCGTTCAACACCTCGCTTGTGATAAAATTACCATCTCTGGTTTCGACTCTCAGTCATCACGAACTCTCGGGTCTGTGATACTGACATTGCACTTCGGACTACTCATCACGGACATTAAATTTCATGTTATTTACGCCAAGACCTACTACAATGCCTTACTCGGTCGTCCCTAGTTACACGAATATAACATCATCCCTTCTACACAACATCAGTGTATGAAGTATTTCAAGGATGGTCTCGAGTATACCATAACAGGAGAGCTGAATCCATTCTCCGTGAACGAAGTCCGCAAGTACGAAGACGCAAAATACTTTTTGCCAGATTTCGAGGACACGGAGAGATGTCACAAGCCAGAGAACAAAGCTATCGCCACCATTCCTGTCTTCGGGAGTGATATCGAGGAAGAGGAAGAGATAGTTTATTCAGGTCCACCCCAGTACAACAAGCCGGGACCGTCTGCCCCCATGTTGATCTTCGGCAGCGACTCAGAAGATGAGGTCCACGCTATATTCTCCGCTCGGCCTTCGGTACAAACATTCCCTGATGAAGGGCAGAGTTTGCAAATTATCATGATTCCGCGGGAGCACTACAAAGATTTCGACGCACTCAAAGCTTATAGCGTGCAAGAGCTACAAACATTTTACGTCCCTCCTAGGCAAAAAGGTGAACAGGCAATACTATTCTACCAATCCACGGAAACTAGAGTGGAGAAAGAAGTTTGGCACGGCGTCGATTCTACACTCGACAGGCTCCAGCCCATCCGTCTGCCTAGATATTACACAGAAGGCTTGAAAAGGCTATTGAAGCGCCAAGAGGTACCTTTCAAACAGACTATTCGGCAAGCTCGGTTCTACAACAGGATTTGGGATGTCCTTGGGACTCAGCGCAAATTGCCCAACGGGAGAATGGAAACGCTTAGGCTTGGATATGTGAAATACGGGAAACGGGAATGAGTCCATGGTAGCTACGCCATATAAAACTTCGATGAAGAAGAGGACGCCCTGTCAGAAAACGTCGACCCCATACCAAAACTAGATCCTGCAATCAAAATGCCGAGTCCGTCATTTGAAGAACGAATGGACAAGCTTATCAGGAAAGCGGGTCAAAAAGTTCGAGACGACCATAATCGCGAAATGACCATCTACGAGAAAGCCAGGACGCAACGCCTTCTTCAACAAGCTGCGAAAGATAAAAATGCTCCTCCCTGTCAACCTGTTGTGCAAAAGGCCCGACGCAGAGGCAGAAATAAGGCAAAGAGCGGAAAAGGCATCCGACAACGACAAAGCGGGACCAAAAAGTCACGTGATCGGGAATTGGGCGGTTCGGATTTGTCCCTCATGAAGAAGATGAGTCGAGCATATTCTTTCCCTCAAGACAAGACGAAGAAGATACTTAATCTCGCTTTAAAACATCAAATGATTACGCTTCCGGAGTCCAAACACCCTGAGCAAGCTAACGAGGTCTCCCATCTGAGCTACTGCTCTTATCACCGAGCAATAGGACATCCCCTCGAAGATTGCTTCACTTTCAAGAACTGGGTCGAAGATCAGTATCAGCAAGCCAGGTTTGCTCTATCCAGCAGCTGGAGGATAAGTCCACCACAGAAGCACGAACCAAAATCCGCGCATACAGCGAGGATAGAACCATATCAACATCGATCTTGGAAGCGTACTCGCACTTGTCATATGATAACGATATCAAAAGAAGAGCCCGAGGATATGGATAACCTTCCCTGGTGCTTCAAAAACAATAATGACGAGATGATTGCAGAATTTCCACCGGCACTGAAAGAGCTAGAAGATGGAATACATACCATTGCAGATGAGCTCAAGAAAATTGAGCTAGGGACGACAAGCGACCCGCGGCCGACATTCGTCAGCGAGCTGCTGTCTGAAAAAAGGGTGGCTACGCTAAAGGACGTGCTTATGCAGCATAAGGATTGCTTCGCGTGGAATTATTCCGAAATGTCAGGATTAGATCCAGAGATTGTTGTACACAAACTGGCCATATCCCTGGACGTCAAGCCAGTCAAACAGGCGCTGAGAAGAATGCGGCTTGAGCTTGAGATGAGCATTAACGCAGAGGTCAAAAAGCTAATCGACTCTGGCTTCATCCAAGAGGTTCAATACCCTGATTGGATCGCCAACATCGTCCCGGTGATGATGAAGAATGGGACAGTGCGCATATGTGTGGACTTTCGGGATCTCAATAAAGCCTGCCCAAAGGACGATTTCCCAGTGCCGGTCACCGAACTGATGATAGATAACGCGTTCACTCATGAGGTTTTCTCCTTCATGGACGGCTCATCAGGATATAATCAGATAAAGATGCATCCCGAAGACCAGAAGCACACCGCTTTCCAGACCCCTTTGGGTATATTCTGCTACAAGGTTATGCCCTTCGGTCTAAAGAATGCCGGTGTCACCTATCAAAGGGCCATGACGAAGATCTTCGATGACCTTATACACGAAATCGTCGAATGCTATATCGACGACCTCGTAGTTAAGAGCAAATCATACGAGGAGCATTTAGAGTATCTGAAGACCGTATTTCAACGCCTTCGGCAATACAACCAGAAGATGAACCTTCTTAAGTGCGCATTCGGGGTTTCCTCGGGCAAATTCCTAGGATTCATCGTCCGTCACCGAGGTATCGAGATAGATCCGTCAAAGATCAAGGCGATCATGGAGATGCCCCCGCCAAGGACTCTCAAGCAGTTGCGGTCTCTCCAAAGGAAGCTGGCGTACATCCGGCGATTTATAGCCAACCTTTCAGGCAAGTGCCGCCCCTGATGAAGAAAGGAACCCCCTTCGTTTGGGATCACAAATGCCAGAGCGCACTAGACGAAATCAAGTAATACTTGCAGAATCCACCAGTGTTGGCTGCTCCGGTCAAGGGAAAGCCTCTCATTCTTTATACAACCGCCCTCGAAGGTTCCTTAGGCGCACTATGGGCACAAGAGAACGACCAAGGGAAAGAAAGAGCTCTCTATTAGTTAAGTCGAGTTCTCCTGGGGGCAGAAAGCAACTACTCCCCCATCGAAAAACACTGCCTGGCGTTAATCTTCGCGATAACAAAGCTCAGGCACTATGCGTTGGCGCATGAAGTCCGTCTCATTTCGAAGGTGGACCCCCTTAAATATTTAATGTCAAAGGCCATATTGACAGGGAGACTCGCTAAATGGGCCCTGCTCTTAATGGAGTTTTCGATAACCTATCAGCCTCTTAAGGCAGTGAAAGGTCAGGCCATCGCCGACTTCCTCGCCGAGCATCCGATACCTGCCGATTCCCCTTTGAATTGCGAACTACAAAACGAACATGCGTTTGATGCGATCGACGGTAGTGATACCCGATGGGAAATCTATTTCGATGGAGCGTCTTCCATGAAGAAGCGCAAACAAAGCACCCCTATAATCAAATCAGGGGTGGGCCTCATCTTCGTAACTCCATAAGGAGGGATAATGCGCTTTGCTTTCTCCTTAACGGAGCCGAGAACGAACGATGAAGCCGAATACGAAACTTTGATAGCAGGCCTCGAGATCGCCATCGACATGGGAATCGAAAACCTCCTTATATACGGAGATTCTCAACTGGTCGTCAGTCAAGTAAATGGCGACTACCAAACGTGCAAACCCGAACTGGTGAAATATGGCGAGAGGGTACAGCAACTGCTGACTCAAATCCCCTCCTATATGCTGGAAAGCATACCGCGTGTAGAAAATAGCAAGGTGGACGCGTTAGCCAAGCTCGCTAAAGAACTGGTCGACGAAAACCTCGATGACGTAAGAATCGTGGTACAAAGCTGTCGGGTGCTTGCTCCAGCTGAAATATCTCCGGAATCATCCGAAGAAAAGGGAGCGACTGAGCAAATGGCTATGCAAATAAAAGACCAGGAAAAGGCTGAGGATTGGAGAGAAGTCTTCATAGACTACTTCAAATCTCGTCGAACACCTGAAGATGCGTCCTCAAAACATCAGCTCACGAAGCGAGCCCTATCTTTTGCCTTCGTCAACGATACTCTGTACAAGAGGTCATTCGATTCTCTGTGGTTGAGATGTCTGGGACCTGAAGCGGCGAAAAGAGTCCTTCAGGAAGTTTACGACGGACTCTGCGGTTCTCACCAAGCAGGCCCAAAGATGAAGTTAAAAATTAAACGGATGGGCTACTATTGGCCAACGATGATTCAGGACTGCCTCGAATATGCGAAGCAGTGCCACTCATGCCAGATTCATGGGGACTTTATCCATCAGCACCCAAATCCTCTGCATCCAACAGTGGCTAGCTGGCCGTTCGAAATGTGGGTGACTGACGTAATCGGCCCCATCGAACCAGTATCGTTCAGGGGACATCGATTCATCTTGGCGACGACTGACTACTTCTCCAAATGGGCAGAAGCAGTACCGCTGAGGGAAGTAAGGACGGAGAATATCCTCCATTTCCTCAAGACGCACGTCATTTATCGGTTTGGAACTCCGCGACGGATCATCTCCGATAGCGGGCCAGCCTACAGAAGCCACAAGACCAGCCGCTTCGCGCAACAACACAACATAGACTGGAGATATTCCTCAGTTTATAATCCCCGAGCTAACGGTCTAGCTGAGGCTTTCAACAAGACCTTGACGAAAATCGTGAAAAAGACGGTGTCCTGAAATAAGAAGGACTGGCATAAGAGACTGCAAGAAGCTCTCTGGGCGTATCGAACTACGTTCAAAACGGCCACGAACACAACGCCGTACGCGTTAGTCTTCGGTACAGAAGCAGTACTCCCCCTCGAAATAGAATTACCTTCTCTACGAGTGGCAGTCCACTACGAGCTGATGGACGAAGAGAATGCTTACCTTCGGTTTGAAGAGCTTGATGTCCTTGATGAAACCCGCCTTATAGCGCAACAAAATCTGGAGGCTTATAAAGCAAAGATGACGCGCTCATATGAAAGATTGACCAGGCCGAAGACATTCCGCCAAGGCGAACTCGTGCTAGTGGTCAAAAGACCTATGATCCCTAATCGCGCCAGGTGGGGAAAATTCGAGGCAAACTATGAAGGCCCGTACATCATAGACAAGGTTTACCAGGGTGGAGCCTATCTACTCATGGATATGCACGATGAAAGGCCTTTCAGGCCAATAAACGGTCGCTTCCTAAAGAAATACTACGCTTAATGAGTTACAGCCTAGGTCAATGATAGACGACGACGACTATGTCCGCTCGCTATCTTCCTAAGCCCGAACTTTATAAGTAGTAACCGGCCTTCTGCATCAATGGACCGAAATGTCCTTAAACTAACAATGGACCGAAATGTCCTTAAACTAACAACGGACCGAAATGTTCTTAAACTAACGATGGACCACTATGTCCTTAAATCAACAACGGACCGAAACATCCTTAAACTAACGATGGGCCACTATGTCCTTAAATCAACAACGGACCGAAACATCCTTAAACTAACGATGGACCACTATATCCTAAAACTAGCTGTTGACCGAGATGTCGATAAACTACGGTGGATTGCGGCATCCCAAAACCGATAAAAAAATAATAAAAAAAATAATAAAAATAAAAACGGTATGTCCATACGCAAAATGGGCACGGATGAAAACCCGAAAGGGCACCGTGAGTAAAAACAGCTGGACTACCGGTGTAACATTTCAAAGTAATAAAATATTATTTTTGGGAATTTTTATAATTGAATATTATTTTAATGAATATTTTAATATTTCGGTATAATTAAATACAAATAAATGGGGAAAATTTTGGAAAATTTTTGGAAAATTACAAAATAGGGTATTCTATGGGATTAAGCAATTTTTAAGTTTTTATGATTAATTATATGCTAATTTAGTACTAATCGCGATTAAAAATCGCAAATCGGATTTTGGGGATGTTTTGTGCAAAACATGCACATATCATTTTTCTACACTTGTGTTTTATTTTCTACCATGTTGTTTGGGTTTACTATTTGAGTGAGAAAGGATTTAGGGGGTAAAGAAAAGAAAAGAAAAAGAAAAGGGAATATGGTAGTAGGTATGGGTGAGAGAGAAAAGAGAAGGGTTAGTGTTTCCTTAGCCATTTCCTTCACCATTTCCTCTCCCTCCTCCTCTTCTCCTTCAGCTGCTGCCTCGCCCTCTTCTCCCTCCCCTCTTCAAGTCCCAAATCACCTCAAAAACAAACTCAAAACCCCACTCCCTTTTCACAAAAAGTGTGCACAAGCTCAAGATCTACACATTGGACCAAGAAAGCAAGAAATTTGGCCACTTGAGGCAACTCAAGAATTTTCTTGAGTTGCCAAATGAGATATTTACTGAACCATTAGATTAGTTTTTGCATTACTTATACCCCTATGTTAAAATTGAATCGATATCGGGTGGTGTTGTGGACTTAAGGAAGACCTAGTTAGGGTTTGAGGGAATTGAGAGTTGTGTTGTGAAATTGAGATCAGTAGAGGCCACCCCAACACCCTAGTGCTTGAATTATGACCCAAAACAGAGACTTGAAAACTTGGAATACGGATTTAGAAACCCCGACATCGGATAAATGTGTGATTTGTGAGGGTATTTTGGAATCTGGAGCAACCCGGGGCCACTAGAATTGATTTTGGGATTACTGGGAGTCGTGCAGGCACCTAGGAAGCTACCACAGAGACCCGAGCCCCTAACTCCAACACCAGGCCGCAGATATATTCATTCTGGCCGCAATTTGCGGCCAGATCAGGGAAATTGGGTCCCAGGTTTGGTTCATGGCTCCTTTTGCACTAAAATAGACCCCTCCTATATGTAGTTTTGGCTAATTGTCACCTGGGGAAAATCTGGGAGCATTTTGGTGTGTTTTAGGCGATATTTTCCGTATTTTAAAATGCACTTTCTTGATATTTGGATTTGTATTTGGTTGTTGGGTGTTCGTACATCGACAACAGGGATTGTTTGATTGATTTGCACGTTTAGGCCATAGGTTCCAACCTATGAGCACACTGTGCGCTGTATCGGTTTTTTGCCTCGATTTTAATACGTATTGCGACTGTTTATTATTGTAGGTACCCTCGCAAGGATTCCGAGGCGAAGAAGCACGGCGTCATCGATTTCGGCGAGCAAAGACGCAATGTGAGTAGATTATATCTACGGGGGAAGTCGGGTGGATGGCGTATAGCACCCCCGCGGTCCGTGGTGATGTATACGAATACGTATACACACATATATTTATTATATGTTCTTTGAGATAATTGATGATAAGATGGATTGGTTTAGTGTAGTGCGAAACCCTAGAGTAGGGGTTGCACCCATACACACACGCACGCACACCCTTGCATACATACTTTCTTTCGCATGTGTATATGGGAATATATATATTTGTATGTGTTCACATGGGTATGGGACTATGTGTACATATACTGTATTATGAGGATAGTACTTGGGATGTGGGCTGAATCGATGAGATTCGATTTGAGGCCATGAGATCGGCGATATGACAGGGTTCGTATTTGAGATACGACATGATGATTTAGCGGGTCCTTTGAAGAAGTGTTTTATACACGTGCATGCATACATAGATGGTGTCGATTGTACTAGACTTAGATCAGTACCCCAGATCACATGATGTGATGATAAGGATACCTGATAAAGGACGAGATGAATGTGATATTGACCCGTACCCAGCTATTGGAATGTCGTACGACGATTTACCGTGCGAGCTTTATATTGATGATAGATCCGCACTCATGACTCGAGGATATTATATGATGTAGATTGTATCGTATGGGATACTATTGAGGCGGGATCACCGACTATTATATATATGTATATATATCGACTAAGATTTAGGTGGTTTCCATACCCCTCCCGATTGGCTTGATAGTTAGATCCGTAGTTCGCATAGTAAGCGTTAGACTAGACCCGAGTCATACCTATTTCAAAACCAGCGAATTGGGGATATTTTAAAGATAGACAAAAAGAGATTCTACGGATATTTCTAAACGACACCTCTTTTCTTAAAACAACGTAGCCCTTATTTTACCAAAAACCCCGATTCTCCTTATTTCAAAAGGCACAACTGTATGATATATTTATTGTTGTAGATTCTTTACTGTTGCGTCGATTATTCGATTCCGCATATTCATGCTAATTGCATTGCATTGCTTGCATTTATTGCTATATTACAATCATGCTGTTAGGACACTAGCACCATTATCGATGATGCATATGTTCCACGTACACTGCTCACCGGCTCACACACTTCATCATCGATAATTGCCATGTCACTACACTGTAGTACTGTTGCATTCAGGATATGACCTTGCATGGCACACTTATGTACCTATATACTGTGTATTCCGTGTTGCATGACATACTGCTATGCTTGCCTTTCTTTTGCATGTCGCATACATCATGCTTTCTGACTATACGCATTGAGATATGTTGTTTCCATGATATTTCTGGATTTGGAAACCGTGGGTATTTCAAAAGAGAATCTGTAATTGTTTTAAAAACCCGGTTACCCTTGATATGATATTTCAGTGCGTCCACCATGTGTTTTCTCGGTTCTAGAGTGATATATATGAGAGGGGGCTGACCCGGACTGACGGATGCCCGATATATATATATGAGAGGGGGCTGACCCGGACTGACGGATGCCCGATATATGAGAGAGGGGGCTGACCCGGACTGACGGATGCCCGATATATGAGAGAGGGGGCTGACCCGGACTGACGGATGCCCGATTTATGAGGATTTACGTGCCGATGCTGGGCACAGCTTTCATGATGTTTTGAGTGTCGATGCTGGGCACTCCGGTCCTATGATTTTGACGTGTCGCGAGGGACACAGATTGTTTATATCCTCATATTTCCATGCATATGCTTATAATATTTTCATGCATGATGGTTATTGTCATTGGGTGACGAGTGGACGGGATCCACGTACATGCAGATTTGATTAATTGATCTTACCTCATATTCATGATATGCTATTACCTGAGGCACTGGCACGAGCACTTGGCACTACACTTATGTATAGAGGTTACATTGCCAGTTTAGCATGCTACAGAATTATTCATATTGAGGTTTATATATATCTGATCGTATTGACCTAGGATGGGTCATACATTCGATCTCTGCTTGTAGATATTTTCTATTCACGAGTTGGCAACTCACCCCCGTTGTGCCACAGTTCTTGCAGGTTTTTGCCGTACAGATTCCATAGCGGCATTTCTAGAACACTGCTTCCATATGGGTGACTTGCTTTGATAGGTAGGTTCTTTTGCATCAGAACCACCCTTGTACATGTACTTTCCAGTTGTATCTAGTAATTCCATCAACCAAAAATTTGTATATTGTTTCAGACTTAGAAAAACAGTGATGTATTATTTCGACCTTAGAGTCGCGTTTGTAGTATTACGGTTTTCTGGCTGTTTCGAGTTCTTTTGAGTTTTGATCCTCGCCCCTTGGCGTTGTATATTATATTGCTTGCGTGGTTGTGACCGTCGATTGACGAAGAGCTAGCTCCCGCTTAGGGATGCCTTTTTCCTTGCATATATATATTATTCTTGTTGTGCCCCGTTCGGGGCCAGTATTTACAAAGGAAACTCTGCCGAGATTTTCAGGAAAGATTACACATCTTAAAAATGCATATTCGGCTTAGTTATTTAAAAACTTTGATTTCCAAAACATGTTTTCTTTACTTCTTAAAACCAGTTTTCTTTATTTACTCCTTAAAATGGTTTTAAATTTCTGGGCTTTTGGCTTACTTGGATCAGATGGAGTCCTATAGACCTCATATGGTTCAAGGGCCAGTCACGTGCTCTTTCGGGTCGTGACAAAGTCGGTATCAAAGCGCTAGGTTAACCTTGGTTCGAGTCTAAGTTTGACTATGTGGAGCCTAGAGCGTTTATATATATACAGAACTTAGGCTTGACCTTACGAAACTTAGACTTAGTCGAGGGGGTATTATACCCGAACTTTCGTCGCGTAGGATGACCCTTGGTTGATGGAGTAGGTAGCTTGAGTAGTGGGACGTACCGTACGTATGTTCCGCGGCATACTTACGACACGCCACTCCGCTTAAGAAACCTTAGGATATACATTTCCTTGCACAGTATTATATTCATTCCTATGATCTATCCTCATCTATTCTGGTTATGATTTTGCTGCCACGATTGCACGGGCAGAGTGAGCTACGGCTCGAGTTGCGTCAGCATGAGCTCGTCGTGGATGAGGACTGACCAGGGCGTGATTCCAGAGACATACGATTGCATATAGAGGCTTCGTTTTATTGTGTTTTCGCGCCTTGAGCGTTTGACAGATCGCTTTTACGAGATTTCTCGGACGTACCGATCGGTACCAGAGGATTGAGCCACTGATAGAGGCCAGCCAGGATGTGATGAACATTGATATATCGGTTATTCATGATGATTGAGGCGCTGTTCAGCGTACAGACACATGGGCTAGTTGTTGCTGCGAGTGACGAGATATCGCCCAGATGATTGGAGCTACTGCAGCTTGAGTATATACTTAGAGATATGATGGTGAGTCGCTAGTCACCCGAGGGTGAATGACTAGGACATGTGGTTCGTTCGCTTACCCCGATGTGAGGTCATCAGATAGATTGATTTCCAGCTAGAGACGACTTCATGCAGGTACGTAGAGTCGATAGAGATGATCGAATGTCAGGAACCCATTTTCCAAGTTTAAAGTATTCGGAAAGACATGCAAGCGATTCTATGGACCCACTAGAAGAATGAAACCCTAACTCGACATAATGACCGTGTGAAAGCCTTTGGACCTTAGGTTTACGGCAGTTCTGCGGCGCCATTAGTGAGGCTTGGGTTTGCCCTTCTACGGCTGGACCACCGATGCTGTGGTATGTACTCGATACTATTAAACTGTATCCAAGATGTTGAGCTCTTGGGGGATTATGAGGTTCTGACGAGTCGATCGGATGGTTCGACATCATTCGGATATTATGTGATGGGACACATTGCTTGGGAGACTCCAGATACGAGTATAGCCATTGGAGCGTAGTCCATGCAGTCACGAGTAGACGAGTCCGAATCAGTCGACATTAGAACAAAGTGGAGTAAAAAGTTCGCATGAAATTTCGACGAGATGACGTTCCACTCCGCTGACATCAAAGATACGATGTGTCTACAAAGGCGTTGGGATGCGACCAGCTTCCGAGGAAATGCTGTACTAAGAATGCAGATTGTCCAGAGAGCGAGAAGAGATTATGTATGAGTACCAGCCTCCGTACAGTTCGGCTTAGGAGAGATTGGAAGAGACCTTAAGCAGGATTCCTTCCAGGACACTGCTGCAAAAAGATTTGCACCAGGAGCAGATGTGTGACGTGTATTCGGAGGACCAGAGGTCGGCGCCGGTGACGTGCTGCTTTACGAGTGGTCATGAGGATTGATCGAGAGATGACCAGAAAAGTTCCAGGACGGAATCGTTTCCGTTAGCACACCAGACAGGGCCGATGAGCCGATGGATTGCGAGATTGGTAATCCACAGAGAAGATGAGGACGCCAGACCGTGAGCAAGAGGCAAGTAGATATCTTGCGCTGCTAGCCTTGGATATACCGACGACGGTATTTATGATTTGTGATTTTGTGATTCGATTATCACGTATCCGTCACTTTGGATTTCGGTATTTTGGGCGATCTATTCGCATGATTTAGTTTTGATGACTGAATTTCATGGTATTTGTTTTCTTGCACCATGGTTGCACCTACTGGGTATTCATATTTTGTGCAAAGTTATTACGCTTGAGGTATTGATTGTGATTTCATGCCTATTTTATGCCGGTAATTTGATTTACGCTTCCAGCATAGTTTTCATGCACTTTTAGTGTTTTGATTGGATTTGTGCACGCTGATGCACACGGTTGTGAGATTTTCTACCGCGGTACACCTGATTTGGATTGGGGAGCATTGTATATCGTCGATTTTGACCCTGATATTGATGATTGATTCTTGCACTCCGTGTTCTTGATTGGACTTACGCATGTTCGGCGTTTGCTATTGGATTTCGTGATTCCGTGTATGTTGAGTGCGCAGGATTTAGCTTTTATTCGTGCATGATGGATGCACCGATTTGGACTTTCGCGCATGTTGAGCGCATGTTTTGAGATACGATTTTGGTGCACACCAGATGCACTAAATCGGGATTCTTCGTGCATGTCAGATGCACCTGATTTTATTGTCAGGCACACACGTTGCCTATGACAGATGCTTCATGCACACCCGTTGCACCTAGATGTTGTTTCTGTGCACATGTATGGCACATACATGGATTTTGATTCCGTGCGCACCAGACGCATAGGGTATTCTTATGTACATTTTGGGATTGATTTTTATGGAGCAGTACGTTTTATGATATTTGCTATGTGTTTTCGTACTGAGCAGGACTAGTCAGAGGACAGTACCTGGATATATTTGGCATGCATTTACTTCAGCTATTTACATGTATAGATTCGATATTTACATGTATAGTTCTGATTTATATCGTATTTGGTTTGTATTGGATTTGACATATGTGTCTTTACCATGACTCCGATGATTGCGGGATGCTTGAAAGAGTTTCGTTTTTGAGCTATCTGCTCATTACTTATGCTCATGCATTGCGCTATGATGCGTTTTATGTATTGATGATTTCGGAGCCCCGACAATTTGGATTTTTACTGAAATGTTTTAGAATTTGGGGGTTTAAATTTAAATTCGGGGACCGGATTTCTTTAACGGGGGAAGATTTTAACATTTCAAAATAATAAAATATTATTTTTGGGAATTTTTATAATTGAATATTATTTTAATGAATATTTTAATATTTCGGTATAATTAAATACAAATAAATGGGGAAAATTTTGGAAAAATTATGGAAAATTCCAAAATAGGGTATTCTATGGGATTAAGCCATTTTTAAGTTTTTATGATTAATTATATGCTAATTTAGTGCTAATCGCGATTAAAAATCGCAAATCGGATTTTGGGGGTGTTTTATGCAAAACATGCACATATCATTTTTCTACACTTGTGTTTTATTTTCTACCATGTTGTTTGGGTTTACTATTTGAGTGAGAAAGGATTTAGAGGGAAAAGAAAAGAAAAGAAAAAGAAAAGGAAATATGGTAGTAGGTATGGATGAGAGAGAAAAGAGAAGGGTTAGTGTTGACTTAGCCCTTTCCTTCACCATTTCCTCTCCCTCCTCTTCTCCTTCAGCTGCTGCCTCTCCCACTTCTCCCTCCCCTCTTCAAGTTCCAAATCACTTCAAAAACAAACTCAAAACCCCACTCCCTTTTCACAAAAAGTGTGCACAAGCTCAAAATCTACACATTGGACCAAGAAAGTAAGGAATTTGGCCACTTGAGGCAACTCAAGAATTTTCTTGAGTTGCCAAATGAGGTATTTACTGAACCATTAGATTAGTTTTTGCATTACTTATACCCCTATGTTAAAATTGAATCGATATCGGGTGATGTTGTGGAGTTAAGGAAAACCTAGTTAGGGTTTGAGGGAATTGAGAGTTGTGTTGTGAAATTGAGATCAGTAGAGGCCACTCAACACCCTAGTGCTTGAATTATGACCCAAAACAGAGACTTGAAAATCCGGAATACGGATTTAGAAACCCCGACATCGGATAAATGTGTGATTTGTGAGGGTATTTTGGAATCTGGAGCAACCCAGGGCCACTAGAATTGATTTTGGGATTACTGGGAGTTGTGCAGGCACCTAGGAAGCTACCACAGAGACCCGAGCCCCTAACTCCAACCCCAGGCCGCACATATATTCATTCTGGCAGCAATTTGCGGCCAGATCAGGGAAATTGGGTCCCAGGTTTGGTTCATGGCTCCTTTTGCACTAAAATAGACCCCTCCTATATGTAGTTTTGGCTAATTGTCACCTGGGGAAAATCTGGGAGCATTTTGGTGTGTTTTAGGCGATGTTTTCCGTATTTTAAAATGCACTTTCTTGATATTTGGATTTGTATTTAGTTGTTGGGTGTTCGTACATCGACAACAGGGATTGTTTGATTGATTTGCACGTTTAGGCCATAGGTTCCAACCTATGAGCACACTGTGCGCTGTATCGGTTTTCTGCCTCGATTTTAATATGTATTGCGACTGTTTATTATTGTAGGTACCCTCGCAAGGATTCCGAGGCGAAGAAGCACGGCGTCATCGATTTCGGCGAGCAAAGACGCAATGTGAGTAGATTATATCTACGGGGGAAGTCGGGTGGATGGCGTATAGCACCCCCGCAGTCTGTGGTGATGTATACGAATACGTATACACACATATATTTATTATATGTTCTTTGAGATAATTGATGATAAGATGGATTGGTTTAGTGTAGTGCGAAACCCTAGAGCAGGGGTTGCACCCATACACACACGCACGCACACCCTTGCATACATACTTTCTTTCGCATGTGTATATGGGAATATATATATTTGTATGTGTTCACATGGGTATGGGACTATGTGTACATATACTATATTATGAGGATAGTACTTGGGATATGGGCTGAATCGATGAGATTCGATTTGAGGCCGTGAGATCGGCGATATGACAGGGTTCGTATTTGATATACGACATGATGATTTAGCGGGTCCTTTGACAAAGTGTTTTATACACGTGCATGCATACATAGATGGTGTCGATTGTACTAGACTTGGATCAGTACCCCAGATCACGTGATGTGATGATAAGGATACCTGATAAAGGACGAGATGAATGTGATATTGACCCGTACCCAGCTATTGGGATGTCGTACGACGATTTACCGTGCGAGCTTTATACTGATGATAGATCCACACTCATGACTCGAGGATATTATATGATGTAGATTGTATCGTATGGGATACTATTGAGGCGGGATCACCGACTATTATATATATGTATATATATCGACTCAGATTTAGGTGGTTTCCATACCCCTCCCGATTGGCTTGATAGTTAGATCCGTAGTTCGCATAGTAAGCGTTAGACTAGACCCGAATCATACCTATTTCAAAACCAGCGAATTGGGGATATTTTAAAGATAGACAAAAAGAGATTCTACGGATATTTCCAAACGACACATCTTTTCTTAAAACACCGTAGCCCTTATTTTACCAAAAACCCCGATTCGCCTTATTTCAAAAGGCACAAATGTATGATATATTTATTGTTGTAGATTCTTTACTGTTGCGTCGATTATTCGATTCCGCATATTCATGCTAATTGCATTGCATTGCTTGCGTTTATTGCTATATTACAATCATGCTGTTAGGACACTAGCACCATTATCGATGATGCATATATTCCACGTACACTGCTCGCCGGCTCACACACTTCATCATCGATAATTGCCATGTCACTACACTGTAGTACTGTTGCATTCAGGATATGACCTTGCATTGCACACTTATGTACCTATATACTGTGTATTCCGTGTTGCATGACATACTGCTATGCTTGCCTTTCTTTTGCATGTCGCATACATCATGCTTTCTGACTATACGCATTGAGATATGTTGTTTCCATGATATTTCTGGATTTGGGAACCGTGGGTATTTCAAAAGAGAATATATAATTGTTTTAAAAACCCGGTTACCCTTGATATAATATTTTAGTGCGTCCACCATGTGTTTTCTCGGTGCTAGAGTGATATATATGAGAGGGGGCTGACCCGGACTGACGGATGCCCGATATTTATATATGAGAGGGGGCTGACCCGAACTGACGGATGCCCGATATATGAGAGAGGGGGCTGACCCGGACTGACGGATGCCCGATTTATGAGGATTTTCGTGCCGATGCTGGGCACAGCTTTCATGATGTTTTTGAGTGTCGATGCTGGGCACTCTGGTTCCATGATTTTGACGTGTCCCGAGGGACACTGATTGTTTATATCCTCATATTTCCATGCATATGCTTATAATATTTTCATGCATGATGGTTATTGTCATTGGGTGAGGAGTGGATGGGATCCACGTACATGCAGATTTGATTAGATTGATCTTACCTCATATTCATGATATGCTATTACCTGAGGCACTGGCACGAACACTTGGCACTACACTTATGTATAGAGGTTACATTTCCAGTTTAGCATACTTCAGAATTATTCATATTGAGGTTTATATATATATCTGATCAATTGACTTAGGATGGGTCATACATTCGATCTCTGCTTGTAGATATTTTCTATTCACGAGTTGGCAACTCACCCCCGTTGTGCCACAGTTCTTGCAGGTTTTTGCCGTACAGATTCCATAGCGGCATTTCTGGCACACTGCTTCTATATGAGTGACTTGCTTTGGTAGGTGGGTTCTTTTGCATCAGAACCACCCTTGTACATGTACTTTCCAGTTGTATCTAGTAATTCCATCAACCAAAAATTTGTATATTGTTTCAGACTTAGAAAAACAGTGATGTATTATTTCGACCTTAGAGTCGCGTTTGTAGTATTACGGTTTTCTGGCTGTTTTGAGTTCTTTTGAGTTTAGATCCTCGCCCCTTGGCGTTGTATATTATATTGCTTGCGTGGTTGTGACCGTCGATTGACGAAGAGCTAGTTCCCGCTTGGGGATGCCTTTTTCCTTGCATATATATATTATTCTTGTTGTGCCCCGTTCGGGGCCAGTATTTACAAAGGAAACTCTGCCGAGATTTTTAGGAAAGATTACACATCTTAAAAATGCATATTCGGCTTAGTTATTTACAAACTTTGATTTCCAAAACATGTTTTCTTTACTTCTTAAAACCAGTTTTCTTTATTTACTCCTTAAAATGGTTTTAAATTTCTGGGCTTTTGGCTTACTTGGATCAGATGGAATCCTATAGACCTCATCTGGTTCAAGGGCCAGTCACGTGCTCTTTCGGGTCATGACAACCGGCGAGTGTTTATGAAAACCCGAAAGCGGGCAACCTCGTTAAAAGACGCTTACAGGGTCCTTTCGACCTTGTAAGGAGAAACCACCTGCGTGAGATCCTTACGACTCACAAAGGAGCAACACACTTAGAAATCCTCTCGATTCCTAAGAAGAAATTACACTTGAGAGATCCTCAAGACTCGTAAGGAGAACTCTCTTATGAGACCCTCACGGCTCATAAGATTTGAAAGTCTTAAGTTACAGAGACCTGAACCTGTTCTTAAGCAACCCCCGCAAACTTCGATATTGCCCTACAAGCGGCTCATACTGACCCTTGTATACAATCCACGGGCACGAATAAACATTTCCCTAACCGAGTCCCATCCGTGACTGGGGATATGTTCGCTCGATGAACAACCCTTATGAGTCCTCTCGACTTATAAGGAGAAAATCCTTTTGTAAGATCCTTACGACTTACAGGGGAACACGCACTTAGGAATCCTCACGATTCCCAAGGAGAAAACACACCTACGAGATCCTCACGACTTGTAGGGTGAAATACCTTTGTGAGATCCTTACGGCTCATGGAGTCAAAAGCCTTAGTCGACAGGACCCTAACCCTGTTTACTAAGCCACCTTTGTTCGACATTGACAGAGGCAAATGATGATTCGCTCCTGGCAATATCCCAGTTGTAGCAATGCTGATGCCTAAAACGGTATCAAATTCCGAGTCCTTTCATGGCAAATGATGATTCGCTCCTGGCAATATTCCAGTTGTAGCGATACTGATGCTGAGATTGGCATCAGATTCCAAGTTCTACACTCGCGATAAAAATCAGCGAGCTAAAATGCATATGAAATAGCCGAAATGATGGGGCAACTTGCAATAAAAAGCAGCAAGTAAAAATGTATGCATGAAAAATAGCCGAAATGACTGGGCAACTCGCAATAAAAAGCAGCGAGTAAAATAAAAAAAATATATAGCCGAAATGATTGGGCACCGCGAAAAATAGCCGAAATGATGGGGCAATCACGACCTTCGTGATATAAAAGCTGAAATGATAGAGCATCACGGGAAAGAAATAAAATAAAAAATGAAATTTATGCCCTACAGGTGATGTTACATCAACCCATGTATACAATCCAGGGGCGCAAACGAAAAAGGGATCATACTCTTCCCCCCAGGTTTCATCAGAAGAAGAGGCCAAGTCTCGACGGGCCACAAATAACCTAGAGATCGTCTCAACATTCGTCTTATTACAGCGGACACAACATCAAGCAAAGCGGAACAGCGGCAACTCCCAGTTCCATGACTCGGCGGCGTACAGCTGACCAAGAGTCAAATTCCAACTTCGTGAAATACAGACAAAGTCAAAATTCCTGGTCACGTGGAACGCGGATAACGTCACTCTTTGACCCCGTGGAAAACGTCCAGAGCGGATCCTGGTCCTCGCAGAGCACGGCAGTGAACCCGTGTGAAGCATCCAGAGCAGAGCCTGGTCCTCGCCGAACATGGCAGTGAACCCGTGGGAAGCATCCAGAGCAAAATTCATGGTCACGTGGAACGCGGATAACGTCACTCTTTGACCCCGTGGAAAACGTTCAGAGTGGAGCCTGGTCCTCGCCAAACACGGCAGTGAACCCGTGGAAAGCATCCAGAGCAAAATTCCTGGTCATGTGGAACGCGGATAACGTCACTTTTTGACCCCGTGGAAAACGTCCAGAGCGGATCCTGGTCCTCCCAGAGCACGGCAGTGAACCCGTGTGAAGCATCCAGAGCGGAGCCTGGTCCTCACAGAGCGCGGCAGTGAACCCGTGTGAAACATCCAGAGAAAAATTCCTGGTCACGTGGAACGCGGAAAACGTCACTCTTTGACCCCGCGGAAAACGTCCAGAGCGGAGTCTGGTCCTCGCAGAGCACGGCAGTGAACCCGTGTGAAGCATCCAGAGCAAACATTGGACTGTGGAGTCCTTAAAATCCACGAACTATGATGTCCTTAACCTCGACCGCAATGTCTTAAAACTAACGACCAACCATGATGATTCTAGACTGATTTTACCTTGGTTCAAGGGTACATCTCTTCACTCCTTTGATATTTGTCATTGTAATTCCTCAACGTCTTCAAAGAGGTGACGGGTCCCAGTAACCACACATCGGACTGTTGAGTCCTTAAATCCACGGACTATGATGTCCTTAACCTTGACCGTGATGTCTTAAAACTAACATCGTACTGTGGAGTCCTTAAATCCACGGACTATGATGTCCTTAACCTTGACCGTGATGTCTTAAAACTAACAATGGACTGTGGAGTCCTTAAAATCCACGGACTATGATGTCCTTAACCTTGACCGTGATGTCTTAAAACTAACATTGGACTGTGGAGCCCTTAAATCCACGGACTATGATGTCCTTAACCTTGACCGCGATGTCTTAAAACTAACATTGGACTGTGGAGTCCTTAACCCACGGACTATGATGTCCTTAACCTCGACCGCGATGCCTTTAAACTAAGGTACCCTGGAAAACATCCTGAAGCAACCCCTGACCCCGTGAAATACGGATAAGGGCGACCGCACCCAGCACTTGCGGGTCCTCACGACCTGTAGGAAAGAAAACTCTCTTGTGAGATCCTTACGACTCCCAAGGGAAAACCCGCTTAAGAATCTTCACGATTCTTAAGGAGAACTTACACCTACAGGATCCTCTCGACCTGTAGGAAGAAAAACTCTTTATGAGACCCTCACGGCTCATAAAGCTTAAAAGTCTTAGGAGACAGATCTTAACCCTGAATTCTAAGCCATCGCTGCCCTGCAAAGAAATCAAGATAGACTAGCCGTAGAATACATTCAATAAAAAGGGACACGTCATTAAAAAAAATATATGTCTTTTATTCATGAACCAAAATGGATACAAGGTACAATTCATGAAAAAACAAAAAAATATATATACTCTCATTCAGGAGTATGTACAAAAAGAAAGAAAGAGATACAAGTCTTTAGGCCAGCGGGCGATTTAGCAATTTCACTAGCTCATCCTTCTTTTGCTGGGTCACGGCTTCGTGATTCAGTATCGCCAGAAGACGGGCCTCCGCCTGAGCCTGCTGGGCCTGAAACGAGGCAAGCCGGCCTTCGAGCTCTTTCTCGGTAGCCTTATGAGCCTCAACCCTTTCGCGAGTGAATACAACAGCTTTATCGAGGGCCACCACCTCTTTGATAGACTCTTGAAGCACTCGCCAGAGTTCATACGCCTTGTTGGCTTTGGCTGTAAGGCTGGTTTGGAGCTCGCTCAGTGCCTTAGAGGCCAGCTCCCTCTCCGAGAATTTGCGGCCGAGTCTCTTCTCGCATGACACCATGTTCGCCGCGCACCGCTCTATCAGCCCCCGCAAGTCCGCCTTTGCATCCACGGCCTCCGAAGAAAGGCGGGAACACTCAAGTGCGTGCAAGCAAGCCTCCACCTGCTGACAGAACTCCACCCAGACTTGCACCACCACCTCGCTATGGTAGGTGGCAAGAAAAAGAAGAGAACCATTAGCTTCAGCAGCAAATGCTTCAGCAGTGATTGCGCTGCCAGCACAAAGCTCCTCGATCAAAGACGACAGGGAGACAAGGCTTAATTGGGCCAAGCGTTCTGAAGCTCGCAGAGCATAAGGGCCGGGCGGCATGGCGATACGCGATTCCAGCGCTGTGGGAGATGGCAGGCTGTTAAAAAAATGTGTGTCAATGAAACTCCTAAGCAAAGGAAAAGGAGGGACCATCTTGAAACGTCACTTACCCACAGTCATGCAAGAAGGGGCTGAAGGTTCCCCTGGCCTTTTGAGGACCTCAACCTCGTCATCAGCCTCCAGAACTGTGAAGGACATCAATGTCATTCAGCAAAATAACAACGATGCTATAAAAAAATGGCGAACGACACTAACCTTGCCCAGACGAGAGGACGATACGTTGAAGAGATATCGCCTGTAGAGCGGCCATCGCCAGCAGACGCTGGAAGGATTGCCGGGGAGACAGATCGGCAATAGAAGCCGCCAGCCCACGCAATTCTGAAAAGGAAAAAGAGTTCAGGTAACAGAAAGACTACTAGTTTAAAGTATGAAGGGTTACCTTCGACACTCCTCCCATTCTGAGCTGGGGGGATAGCAGCTTCAACAGCCTCCGCCGTGACCTCGGGCTCCAACAAAGGGAGGGTGGTCCCGACTACCTCCATCCCAGCCTCTGGGCTACCCTCAGGAAGAGTCGTTAGGGCGGCGACCACCAAAGGAGCCTCTCCCAAAGGAGCGAGTGCTCCGTGATCAAGAACCGCCATCGGAGGCTCTATTGTAAGAGGAGCAGCATCGTCAACCCCCTCCACATCAAGCAATGTTTCATTGGGAATGTCAACAGGCTCTATCTTCAACAAGCCCGTAGGAACCTCTCCCATCGCCGAAGACTCTGCACAATTCACGCAAGAATAAGGATACATACATACAGGTGTAAACAATCTGAAATGCTACAAAGAAGTATAAAAACATACCAATGCGTAACGAAGCCTTCAATATGGCTTCTTCAAGCCGATGCTCCTTCTCAAGGAGGCGTGCTCGCCGGGGTTCGAGGGTGGACTCATGGCCGCCGGTCCATAAGGAAAGCGCGTCCGCAGCATCCTCCGAAGCGGTCTGCTTCAGAGCCCTTTCTCCCTATTCCTCCAAAGGGCCAATAAACCGCCGCCGGATCCAGGAGGGGTCTTCATAGAAGATTACGGCAGGATAGGGTTTCTTCGGAACCCTTACGTTCTGAGACTCATCTTTAGAACGTTTTATGGCCTCAGCCAATTGTGCGGCTTCCTCGGCAGCCGAACCTGGGAAGAGAATACCAACGTCCGACTCTTGCACGACCAACGGTTCATCTGGAAGTATGGGCTCAGACTCAGCTGAAGAATCAAGTAAGCTGGTGGCCACCATCCTCCGCCTCTTAGATCCAGAACCGGCTTCCGAAGACGACCGTTTCTTCCCCCGTGGAGCCTTAGTGTGGCGCCGGCCCACGTCACCTTCAACACCCTCATCCCTATCACCCTCGCCCGGTGCCACAACCGAGCATGACACCGCCATTGTCGATGCCACGGGTGGTGGTGCTGCCATGGGTGATGGTGCCACTACCGGAGCCCGTTTAGCCCGTGACCGGGTGCCTAATGGCATACCAGCTGTTGGGGTAAGATCCACCCTCGACTCTCCCGGGATGAGCGCAACACCAGTATCCCTCAAAGGAAAATGGACTGGTGCGCGCGGTTGCAGCGTAGCTCTCATAGCCGGGGCCTGAGCGGGAACGCCATGTCCAAGGAGTACCCTTCTTTCCTCAATAATAATCGGGTTGACCCGATAGAGATACCGACCCGTAAATGACCCCATGCATCAGGGCATGTAATCAGCATCGGGGATCATGAACTGGGAGCCAGTGTTCAGCCTCACAAAATGATGGGCGGCATCTCGAACGACTTCGGGCGAAGGAACCGGCGCGACTATGAAAGCTTCAAAAGGGACGCCCTGATCGTAGCCAAGCTGCTGGGCAAAGCGATGCGGATTGTACCGCATGAAAAGGGTCGCGCTATCCTGACGAAATACCAGGTAGCCCGGTCTGATTGCATATAAGTGCGCGGCCTCCTGGGGCCTCAAAGAAGGCACGTTATCTTTTGACTGGTCCCAAAGTTGCTGAGCTGGACCCGAGGGAGAAGATAAGACCCGATCAGTAAATACCAACCCGCCAACAGTAGCATAAGGAGAAATCAACGCTCGAATAGCCCCGAATTGAGTCGGGTCAGGGGCAGAAGCATCCACCAATCGCATAAGTCGCTGAAAGGTGTAAGCATCATAAAATGCGGGCCTCTGATGTATAGCAAAAGCCCCTAACACATGCATCTCGATCCAAGACGTGAAATAATGGAGAGAAAAGTTTACTACATTCACGCCAGGAGTCGAGGTATTAGCCGCAGCGCCTAATCCATGATATAGATGTGCCAGCGCCGGGATGCCGATGGCCAACCGCGCCCCCTCAACGATACAATGAGCCGGGTAGATAACCGAGGCTCTCATGAAGTGGCGATGCATGGGGACGACGAGCCAGCTGAGCCAGACACTGACAAAGCCCACGAAGAATGTCTCCTCATCCATGCCGGGAGCTGCGATAGATTCGAAAGATACAGGTGACATAATGGGGATGTAGTATTGCGGTAAATCCGATTCCTTGGTTGGCAGCTTCTTTGGGCCAAACCCAAAGGGTTCTTTGATGTTTGCGAACTTCGGAGCAATCTTCGATAGAACATTCTCGTGAAGGAAGCAAGCGATGAAGCTCTTAAAAGTGACGCCTTGCTCATCAGATTCTGTGAACAGCCAGTCAAAGATACCCAACGCCTTGATCAGGCTCGGACACTTGTGGCGCACGGCATTTTCGCTCAACAAGCCATCGGGGATTGCGGGCTCGACCTCAAAGGCGTACTCATCGGGAGGCAGCAACTCCTCATAAAGCGCCCCCCGAATTGGCAACCCAGAAATCTCATAAAATTCTTCCAAAGAGATCGAAACCTCTCGCCCCCCCAGAAGAAAAGTGTTGGTGGGGAGATTCCATTGATTCAAGAACGCCTTAACCTACCAGACATGTGGGGATTGGTAGTGGAAGAGCGACACATCAATCGCCTGGTAGAGCCCGACTTTCTGCAGTCGCGTGCGACGAGCAAAAAGGATGTAACGAGCCCAGAGGAGGTAGCCCGTAGGGTGTCGAGAGGTGAGTCCTATCTTGTAGATTTATCCCCATGGTTGCGCCTCACCCTGGCAAATACGCCGTCCCAGAATATCTATAGCTGGGATCGGATGGTTCGGGATACCAGTCGTTGAAGGTTCGAGCCACCCCATCGGAGTCCAATTCGGCATCTCCACGGCGAAGACTGTCCTTGGTGGGTCCAGTGGCAGAAATGGAAAGGTGGGCTCCGTTGGTACGTCGCAAAGAAAGTTTTGGCGCCCCTGGATGATATGACCGTACCAGGTCCCCCACAAAAGTAAGTTGGTGCAGTTCGGGTCATGAGCCCTGATCATCGCCATCGCTTCCTCATCAGATGGTGACTGAGAAAAAGCGGCCTCCGAGCGAGTGAAAGGAAAGTACGGAACGGAAGCCATTGTACCTAAAATAAAATAAAGGAAAACTGTTAAATGCGAAGCCAACAATATATATATATATATATATATGAGTATAAATATATATATATAAAGACAATTGAAGAAAGCGACAGCAGACTTTTTTTATGGGACCATTAGTTACAAAACATGTGGGGCCCACGAAATCAAGATGACGGCTCGTTAATAATGAGGCCAGGCAATTATAATGAGACAAAGGGAAGATTCTCATTAAATAGGCAGTGGGTTTCAAGCGACCCTACACATTCCTCTAAAAGACAAATCCATCTTGGACTCTGTGATAAATCAAACAGAATCAAGGGAATTAAATTCCCAAAGAGCAATAGTGCAAACTTCTTCTGGATTGTGAAGAAGATGACTCAGGGCAAAAAAACCCATAAAGTTCTTTGGGAAGAACTAAGTTCTTCAAAGGAATTAAATTCCTTTTGAAAAGGAGAATTAAATTCCCAGAAATGTTTTTGAGATGGAATTAAATTCCATGGAAAAAAGACAACTGCCATCATTAGCCCCCTGAAGGCCAGAGAAATCTTAGAGAGATCTGTCGTTTAAGAATTGAGAGATTTTCCTTTTTAAAGAACCTAAAATAAAAGAATGTGTGTTCTTGTTCAAGGGAAAAACCCCTTGATCTGGATATTAAATCCCATGGTGATTTCTATGAAAGTTCTTCATCCGTTCAAGAGCATTACCTGAGGAAAAGGGAATCCTTCAACAGAGTTAAACTCTGGAAAATGTTTGAAGCAGAGAACTAAGCTCTGGAAAAAGAGAATTAAATTCTCAAAAGAAGAAAGTTCTCAAAGGAGAAAGATGAGCAAAGTGGAGGCACTTTTAAAAAGACATTGGCATTTATAGGATGGGATGGAAAACGTTTCATCTACCCTACTCCCCAGGCAGATCCAACGGTCACAAAAGTGGCAGCGTTGCACTCACGTGCAGACACATGAGAGCAACGCTGTGGGGGCATTTGTTCCCTGGTTAAAAATCAGGAAAAAGCTTCAGAAGAGGCATCACGTGCTCACACGTGACCGGTGGTCACGTGTTGGCACGTGATGGTTAAAGCAGCGGCAAAGAACAGAGCGTGGAAGAGGAGCCCATTCATGGGGTCACGTGCTCACACGTGACCAGGGGTCACGTGCTCACACGTGACCAAAGGTCACGTGGCCACACGTGACTGGCTTTAAAACCCTTACTGTTCAACAGAATTAAATTCTGAAAAAGATCACTTAAATCTTTCCAAAATGGAGAAGAATTATGGAGAACCGCTGGATTGAGAATCCCAGGGTGATTAAATATCACCAATTTATGGAAAAATCTTGGACAAGGAAAGATTTCCCCTAAAATCTCACCGAAATAACAAAAGGAATATCTTTGGATTTAAAATCCAACGGTGAATAAAATTCACCTAATAATCTAAAGGCCCTGGTTAATGATGAAAACAAATCAAATATTTCAATGAAAGATTTACTAAACAGATTGATTCTTTTCCTTCTACTATAAATAGGAGCCAAAAGAGAGAGTTTTGGGGGGGGGGGAGCTTTGGAATCTTGAAAATTCAAAAAGAAAAGAAAGGAGAATTTGATCCTCTACAAAGAAAAACCCTAGGTAAGAAAAGAAAGGGGATAAAAGTTTCAAAAAGAGAATTTAATTCTCAATCTAAGAGTTTAACTCTTCTATATAAAAAAAAGAACTTAGTTCTTTCTCTGGTTGAAGATCTGCAATGTGCACATCTCCCCATAGGTTGAGAATTTAATTCTCATCGGGTCGAGATCCTGCCATGCAGATCTAAAACATAGAGGAGGAATTGAGTTTTGAGAATTTAATTCTCACAGAGTATAGGAATTTAATTCCTCCAAGATAAAACTAGGGTTTAACCCTATATGAGAATTCAATTCTCCAAAAATTATAGGAATTTAATTCCTTCAAGATGGACAGAACTAGGGTTTAACCCTAATTGAGAATTTAATTCTCTCAAGCTCACAGGAATTTAATTCCTCTTAAAACGAAATTAGGGTTTCACCCTATGTCAGAACTTGAATTTAATTCCCACAGAAAGAAAATTAGGGTTTAACCCTACCTAAGAATATAATTCTTCGAAAATAGGAATTCAATTCCTCTAAAATTATAGCTAGGGTTTAACCCTATGAAGAATTTAATTCTTAAAAAGATAAACAGATCTTTAAACAGGCAGGAAAAAAAACAGGGTCACGTGTC
The DNA here is from genome assembly GCA_030015575.1 of Agapanthus africanus. Classification (NCBI taxonomy): domain Eukaryota; kingdom Viridiplantae; phylum Streptophyta; class Magnoliopsida; order Asparagales; family Amaryllidaceae; genus Agapanthus; species Agapanthus africanus. The sequence goes on along the minus strand of JASDDO010000001.1, from coordinate 504,162,256 downwards.
CCCACGTGACCCCTGTAAAAATCCACAGAAAAGGACTCAGGGGCAGCGCCTCACGTGCTCCACGTGATCCCTAAAGCACAGAAAGGAAAAAACTCAAGGAACAGAAGCTCTGGGCGCTCTCACGTGTTACCATGTGACCCCTTGGCAAATCAGCGCACCAATCCCCGTCACGTGTCAGCACGTGATCCTCCAAAATCAAATATAGAAAGTATTCAATACTTTTTTCTGCAGGACAGAATAAGGGGAAACCGGTCCCACCTTTGGGCGCTCTCACGTGTCCATACGTGACCTCTCTTTCTTTAGTGTTTAACACTAATTAGAGATCTTCAGTCCCAGTGTTTAACACGGAATTTTCTTAGTGTTTAACACTAATTTGAAAACCCTATTTGCAGTGTTTAACACTGTTATTTTCCAATGTTTGACACTAAATCAAGGACTATATTCCCAGTGTTTAACACTGATCATCTTATAGTGTTTAACACTAATTTGAGAATCTTACTTCCAGTGTTTAACACTATTATTCTCTGGTGTTTAACACTAATCTGAGAGCTTTATTCCCAGTGTTTAACACTGATGTTCCCTATTGTCTAAACACTATTTTTAGCCAATTTGGCTAATTTTTTCAGAGGCAAAGCCTCCCCCTTAATGGACCAACAGAGGGCCAACATTCCAAACTTGATTGGACTTAGCCCAAGAAGGCCATAAGTCCTCAATTCAGACTTAACTGAGCCAATGGGCTCATAATATAATTAATTGGTCTTGATTCCAAATTGGGCTACGGATCACTTAATCTACCTTTGTTCAAGGGTACATCTCTTCACTCCTTTGATATTTGTCATTGTAATTCCTCAACGTTTTCAAAGAGGTGACGGGTCCCAACAACCATACATTTCACGGACTGTGGGGTCCTTAAACTCATGGACTATGATGTCCTTAATCTTGACCGGGATGTCTTAAAACTAACAACGGACTATGACGTCCTTAACCTTGACCGGGATGTCTTAAAACTAATAACGGACTGTGGGGTCCTTAAACTCATGGACTATGATGTCCTTAACCTTGACCGGGATGTCTTAAAACTAACAACGGACTATGACGTTCTTAACCTTGACCGTGATGTCTTAAAACTAACGCCGGACTGTGGAGTCCTTTAAATCCATGGACTATGATGTCCTTAACCTTGACCGCGACGTCTTAAAACTAACATTGGACCGCAATGTCCTTAAACTACCTATCGACCGCAATGTCATTAAACTAAACTACAGGGCCCCCCAATTGCTCTCTTGTAGGATCTAAACGATCCCGTTAAGTTAATCTTAGTCTAAAATTAGACTAACGTATCCTTAACTAACGTTTAAGTTGATCTTAGTCCCAACTGAGGCTAACGTGTCCTTAAACTCAACCCCCCCAAACCCAAATCTAAGAAAGATACGGATTTAGACTAGTCCACGCCCTATGGGCGACAACGTAACTTAGTCTCCGTATACAATCCACGGGCTATCAAACACAAAACAAACACACACGACACGAAGTGACCATCTGGAGAAGAAGAAAGTTGTTACCGTGATACGGTAGCGTAATTAACTATAGGGGCTTGCGCCTGCAGGGAAGAGCGTCCCCACAATCAAAAACCCCTCGAGCGAGGGGGAATCTGACGAAGTCTGCTACATCGGACGCATCCGTTTAAACCTTCGATACACGGTGCCATAAATCAACTTGGCATCTTTGGAGAGGTGGATGGATAGCACCAATTAGCATCTGCCCCGAATCTCAGGCAAGACGTCTGTCGCGCCGTCTTTCGGAGGGGAACAAAGCATCCGGGATGGAGTGTCGTATGCCGTTGGAAACCCAAGGATGTTTACGATATCCCAGAATTCGAGAACAGCGATGAGGATGAAGAAGAGAGAAGACTTAGAGTGCTCCGACCGCCTGTTTTGAAAAACGGGTTGTCTTCGGCTGATCAGGAAGTTACGTGGGTTAGAAATGATATGGATGATGAAATCCAAGTAGATATGTCTAATGCGTCCACGAAACAAAAAAGGTTATCAGTAATATTATATTATCACTTCACATTTTACGATCTATACATATATAGCATGTATATGTAATGATTGTCTAATGCGTCCATGAACTGTTTTATCTAGATTTGATGACGACGACGGCAGCAGTGAGGGGCGAAAGGAGCTCCAGCCGTGGCTGTAGGGTGTTTTTCGTCACCCTATTGAGATGGGAATACGCATGAGCTTGTCAGGCGCATTACAGATTCCCCCTGCCTAGGTTAGGCTGGGATTTATTGATTGTGGGGATCCGAATCTCCGGCAGCCGTGGACTAAGCTGCCGTTAATTACCCCTCGCATTTGGAGAGAGAGAACCTCCGATTGACGGGTTAAACTTGTCATGCGAACTCAATGTGCAGTGTTGTGTTTTGAAGGGGTTTGGGATATATCGGGGATCCCGCAGAGTTTTTTAAGGGAACGGTGTTGTGGAGTGTGTGTGTGTATCTATATATATATACACATGTATACATATATATAAAAAGGGGAAAAGCGCCCAAAGGACGCGTGGGCCAGCACCTCACGTGCCTAGCACGCGAGCGCTGGGCACTTAGGCGCTGTGCGCTTAAGCGCCAGCGCACGTGTCCGACACGTGGGCGCTGTGCGCTTGAGCGTTGTGCGCTTAGGCGCTGTGCGCTTAAGCGCTAGCGCACCACATGTCCGACACTTGGGCATTGTGCGCTTGGGCGCCAGCGCACCACGTGTCCGACACGTGGGCGCTGGGCGCTTGAGCGCTAGGCGCTTGAGGGCTAGGCGCCCGAGCGCTAGCGCACCATGTGCCTGGCACGTGGGCGCTGGGCGCTTGAGCGCAAGGCGTTTGAGTGCTAGCGCACCACGTGCCCAGCATGTGGGCGCTGGGCGCTTGGGACGCTCGGCGCTTGGGCGCCGGCGAGGAAAAGGGGCTTTTAGCCCCAGAAATGGGATTTAAACTCCCGAAAGAGAAATTAAAGAGAGTTAAACTCCTAAAATGTTTTTGGAGATGCTGAAATGGGCTTCTCCTTTGAGCTCTGGATCTTCCCAAAGTGAGATTTTTAGGAAATGGGTCTCCTTCTTCCTCCTCTTTTGGCTAGATCTTGAAGAACAAGAAGTATGCGATTTTAAAAATCTCTTATTTTTAAGATCTCATGAGAGATCTGAGTTCCCCTTTGTGGGTTTCATGGTAAAAAACTATTTAATTTTGGAAAAGGAAGAGTAAAACTCTTGATTTAATTCAAAAAGAGAAAAAGGGTTTTAGAACCTTGAGGAAGGAGAAGATCACAGATCTTCATTCTTTTGGAGAGAGAAAAAGTTGTTGGGATATTTTCATTATCATTGCCTTTATAGGCTATACACTTTAAATATAGCTCCTTAGGCTCTACAAAAATGGCATTTTGCCCATCTCACGGCTCATGTGCCATTTGTTTTTGCACATAAACCATGGGCTTTACAAAAATTTGGCTTTATGCCCATTTTCCTTACATTCATTCATAAAATAGAATAAAAGTAATACACCAAAATTATTTATTACAATTTATCTTGGCATGGGGGGAGGCCGGCCGCTCCATGTTCGGGCTCGACCCGGGCATTGGCCCACTTGACCTAGGCTTGGGCCCATTTGATTTGGGGTTGACTTTGATTTTGACTTGGTCAACCGGGGTGTAAATTTCGACCCTAACAAATTACCCCCATCAACAAGTGCACACCACATTTGTAGGTTGTGTCCACGAAATTGATGGATCTTCTTTCTCGTGGAGGTCGACTCCGTTTTGATGACATGAATGTCGTTTCTGCCATTTTAGCGACGTGGACGGTCGATTCTGCCCTTTTTGCGACTTGGACGGTCGATGCTACCATTTTAGAGACTTGGATGATCGATGATGCCCTTTTAGCGACGTGGACGGTCGGTGCTGCCCTTTTTGCGACTTGGACGGTAGGTGCTGCCCTTTTTGGGACTTGGACGGTCGGTGCTGCCCTTTTTGCGACGTGGACGGTCGGTGCTGCCCTTTTTGCGACGTGGACGGTCGGTGCTGCCCTTTTACCGACGTGGACGGTCGGTGCTCCCCTTTTAGCGATTTAGACGGTCGGTGCTGCCTTTTTTGCGACTTGGACGGTCGATGCTGCCCTTTTTGCGACTTGGACGGTCGGTTCTGCCCTTTTTGCCACTTGGACGGTCGATGCTGCCCTTTTTGCGACTTGGACGGTCGGTGTCGCCCTTTTTGCGACGTGGACTGTCGGTGCCGCCCTTTTTTCGACGTGGACGGTCGGTGCTGCCCTTTTAGCGACTTGGACGGTCGGTGCTGCCCTTTTAGCGACTTGGACGGTCGGTGCTAGATTCGACTTGCTCCGCTCCTTGCGGTGTCAGGGATGAAGTTGACTTGTTTCCGAGGTGGATTTGATTCTGCCAGGGAGGCCATTGGTTGTTTTTCTGATTTGATGTGATTTGGGTTGACATCAGCACCGCTGCATTGGAATATGGTACCAGCAGCAAATCATCATCTGCCATGAGGAGATTTCCCCCATTCCCAGTTTAACGACTTAGGGGTCATCTGTTCCCAGTTTAACGACTTAGAGGTCATCTGTTCCCAGTTTAAAGACTTAGGGATCTATTGGATTGGAGTTTGGAATTTTGGGATTAGGGTAGGCATCAGCGTTGCTAATACTGAAGCACATGTGCCTGGAGCAATTCATCATTTGCCTTTTCCTGTTGGGGAGCGATGGCTTAGGAGATAGGTTTAGGTCCCTATCACCTAAGGCTTTTCAATTTTATGAGCCGTAAAGGTCCCATAAAAGCATTTTCTCCCTACGAGTCAAAAGGATCTCGTAGGTGTATTTTCTCCTTAGGAGTCGTGGGGACTCCCAAGTGTGTTTTTCCTTCGTGAGTTGAAAGGATCCCACGAAGGTGTTTTCTTACGAGTCGTGAGGATCCCGTAAGTTTTTTCTCCTCATGTATCGTGAGGACATATGAGTGGGTCTTCCCAAATGGAGCATAAGTCCAAGGGTGGAGACCGGCCACTGGACTGGTGATTGCGGTGGGGTATGGGAATGATGAGAATTATTTGAGCCCGTGGATTGTATACGGTAGTCAATTTGGGGACTAACCATAGGGCCGGGAAAATTTTGAGAAATTGGATATTGGTTGGCGTTTGCGTCGCTACGCCGAAATATGGTACCAGGAGCGACTCATCATTCGCCGTTTGGAGACTTGGAATTTGGATCTTGTTTGGCATCAGCATTGCTGCACTGGAATAACGCCAGGAGCAACTCATCATTTCCCTTGGTAGGACTTGGGATATGGGTTTTTGGTCGGCATCAGCACCGCTAACACTGAAGCAAAATGGCAGGAGCGACTCATCATTTGCTGTTGCCCGTTGGGGAACGATGGCTTAGGAGACAGGTTTAGATCCCTATCACCTAAGGCTTTTCAATTTTATGAGCCGTAAAAGTCTCATAAAAGCATTTTCTCCCTACGAGTCGAGAGGGTCTCGCAGGTGTATATTCTCCTTAGGAATCGTGAGGATTCCTAAGTGTGTTGCCCCTTTGTGAGTCGTAAGGATCTCATGCAGGGATTTTCTCCTCACAAGGTCGAGAGGACTTTGCGAGTGTATTTTATCTCTTTTCACGAGTTTGTTCCTTTTCGGGCTTTCACAAACTCGCCGGCAGTCCTGCTATTTTTACTCACGGAGCCCTTTCGGGTTTTCATCCGTGCTCATTTTGCTTGTTGACATACCCTTTTTTAGTCGCTGGCGGGACTTTAAAAGTAGTCTCACCAGAAGGACTTAGGAGAGATAGGGGTATTTTACGCCTGTGGATTGCATACGGTTTTGCAGGATGTATGATCCAGACCGTAGTGCCAGTGTGCTCAATTCTCCTGCGACTTGGAACATTCATGTGTAGTATCTCTTGAGATATCGGCCATTGATGGGTGGCATGGGCCTTTCTCTCTCGGCATTTATCATTTGGTAGGATCCTCCGTCAAACACTTTCTCGATGACGTATGGTCCTTCTCAGTTTGGATCGAATTTTCCCTTGGCATGTCGATTGGGGATGATCGGTCTTTTGAGAACCAATACCAATTCGCCCTTCTTGAAAGCGCGAAGATGGGTCATCTTGTCATAGGCCCGTGACATTTGGGCTCGGTACAGCTCCATATTCTGCTGTACCGCAAGCCTCTTTTCTTTGAGGGCGTCAAGCTCTTTGAGCCGAAGGAGCACGTTTTCCTCCTCCGTCAACTCGTGCTGAATGGCCATTCTTAAGTTTGGAACTTCGAGTTCGAGAGGGAGGACCGCTTCCACCCCGAAGAGCAATGAGTATGGAGTGGACTGAGTTGAAGTACGGTGCGTGGTACGATATGCCCACAACGCCTCGTGAAGTTTGAGATTCCAGTCTCTCTTATTGGCTGAAGCATTTTTCCTTAGGAGCTTGCATAGAGTCTTATTGAAGGCTTCGGCTAGCCCATTAGCTCTTGAATTATAGATGGAGGAATATCTCCAGTCTATCTTGTGCTGAGTAGCGAACCTTGAGACTTTGAAGCTCTTGAAAGAAGTCCCATTGTCAGAAATGATTCTTCTTGGTGTACCGAAGCGGTATAGAATATTATGCTGGAAGAATGTCAGAATATCTTCTGTCTTGACTTCTTTTAGCGGGACAGCTTCAGCCCATCTGGAGAAGTAGTCTGTTGCGGCCAGTATGAACCGGTGGCCTCTATATGACGGAGGATCAATTGGGCCAACTATGTCTGTTCCCCAGACTTCGAAGGGCCACGACGCCACCGTAGGATGCAACGGATTGGGGTGCTTGTGAATGAAATCACCATGAATTTGGCAGATATGACATTTCTTTGCATGCTCTCCGCAATCCCGTATCATGGTGGGACAGTAATACCCAAGCCGTTTAATTTGAAGTCCCATCTTGGGGCCAGATTGGTGAGCACCGCAAACGCCCGAGTGAACTTCTTTCATGACCTTTTTGGCTTCGGCCAATGACAGGCACCTGAGCCAGAGTTGGTCATATGACCTGCAGTACAGCGTGTCATTTAAAAACACGTATCGGAGAGCTCTCTTCTTCATCTGAATCCTTGTAGATTTTCCTTCGGGCAGCTTGTCGTATTGGAGGTACTCTACGAAGGGTTCTCTCCAATCGGGTTCGTCTTGGATGATCGAAGCTTCTTCGGCAGGAGTGTTCTCCTGTTCCGTGCTTTCCTCTTCCCGTAGAGAGACTGGGGGTAGAATTTGCTGGCTCCTGACTGTGATCGGAATTTCGTCCATATCAGGATCAGCCAGCTCCTTGGCTAAGCGAGCGAGTATGTCAGCCTTTCCATTCAACGCCCTAGGAACTCTCATCAGCTCAATATGAGTGAACCGTTTCATGAGTTCCACCACTTGGCTTCTGTACCGAGCTAACTTGGGTTTGTATATCTTATAGTCGCCGCTTACTTGGCTGACGACAAGCTGGGAATCACCGTAGACTCGTAGCTGAGGGATTTCCATTTCTATGGCAAGCTCCAAACCAGCTATCAGAGCTTCATATTCGGCTTCATTGTTTGTGCGAGGCTCGGTGAGAGCAAAAGAACGTCGTAGGGTTCCCATCGATGGCGTGATGAACACCAACCCTATCCCTGCTTTTATCTACGGGATGCTTGATTTGCCGGAGCTCCTCATTGATGAGGCTCCATCGAAGTAGAGCTCCCAACATGGCTTATCTTTCTCGAGGTGAAACACTTGTTCGTAGGGTAACTCGCAATTGAGCGGTGACCCCTCTGATACGGGATGAGCAGCAAGGAAGTCTGCAAGAGCTTGCCCTTTTACTGCTTTCTGAGGAGTATAAACTATATCAAACTCAAGTAGCATGACAGCCCATCTTGACATTCTACCGGCTAGGCTTGCTTTGGTTATTAAGTGTTTGAGCGGGTTGACCCTAGAGATCGGCATAACCCGATGAGCGAGCAGATAGTGCCTCAGCTTCTTCACAGCGAATATTAGAGCCAGACATTGCTTTTCGATTGGGGAATAGTTGTGTTCCGCCCTGACTAAAGTTCGACTGAGGTAGTAGAGGGCATTCTCTTTTCCCTCCTCGTTGTTCTGGGCAAGGAGCGCACCGAGTGACTCATCTAGCGCGGTAGTGTAGAGAATCAGCGGTTTATTGGGAACGGGAGCGGCCAGCACTGGAGGGTGCAACAAGTACTGTTTGATGCTTTCGAATGCTTCTTGACATTCGGCATCCCAGACAAAGGGAGCTCCTTTCTTCATGAGCTTTGAGAAGGGCCTACATCTCCCCGAAAAATTTAAGATAAACCTCCGTATATAAGCAAGCTTGCCTTGAAAAGTCTTAGCTGCTTCAGACTCTTCGGAGGGGGCATCTCCATGATGGCCTTTATCTTGGATGGGTCAACTTCAATCCCTCGATGTCGGACTATGAAGCCCAGGAATTTTCCCGATGACACACCAAAAGCGCACTTCAGAGGATTCATTTTCAGATCGTACTCCCTCAGTCTGGTGAGAACGGTCCTAATATCTTGGATGTGATCGGCCTTAGCTTTAGTCTTGACGACAAGATCATCAACATAACATTCGACGACTTTATGAATTAGGTCATCAAAGATATTGGTCATAGCCCTTTGGTATGTAGCACCTGCGTTCTTCAGTCTGAACGGCATCACTTTGTAGCAATATATTCCGATCGGGGTTCGAAATGCTGTGTGTTTCTCATCCTCAGGCGACATCTTGATCTGATTATATCCAGACGAGCCATCCATAAAGGTGAACAACTCGTAATTTGAGGTGTCATCGACCATCATTTCCATGACCGGTAGCGGGAAGTCGTCTTTAGGACATGCCTTGTTGAGGTCCCTGAAATCGACACAAACTCAGATCTGCCCATTTTTCTTCTTCACTGGGACTATGCATGCGATCCAGTCCGCATATTTTTCCTCCCTGATGAAGCCAGCATCGATGAGTTTCTTGGTTTCCTCGATGACCTTTTCTTCCAACTCCCTTCTCATTCTTCAAGGAGCTTGTTTGACTGGCTTAGCATCAGGAGATATAGCCAGCTTATGCACGGATACTTCAGGGGAAAGGCCAGGCATTTCTTTGTACGTCCACGCGAAGCAGTCGACGAACTCGTGCAGCAGGGCGATTATCTGCGCTTTCATTTCCTCTGACAAGAGCGAGCTGATGTAGGTCGGCCTTGGATTATCGGGCGTTCCTAAGTCAATCTCAGTTAGCTCGTCAAAGGTTGCTTGTCCGCCACCTTCGAGCTCTTGAGGAGCTTCTTCTGGCTCGGCTATCTCATCATCATCATTTGATCTTTCGCTGGCTTCACCGACATGGATCATGTAGCATGCCTTGGAATCAGGTTGAATGAAACCTATGCCCCGTCTATCTAGAATTCGCCTATCGATGAGCGCTCGGACCTGAGGCGGATACCATAGCCCTTCATAAAACTTTGCTTCGGACTCCGTTTGATATAACCGGCATCCGCACCTTTTGAAGTACTCGTGTATCTCAGGTGCATAGTATCTGGGATTAAGGACGGCTCTTATGCCTCTCTCATAGGGAAGGCACGCGACAGACAAATCGTCCGGGTGCACAACAGGATTTGACCCATAAAACAGAATGCCCTTCTGTCCACTTTTCCTCCCGAGAACGTAGAAAGTTTTCAGCTGGTACACGGTAGAGACTGACAATGCATCGAGCTCTTTGCACATCCGTTCTAGCACCCTTGTGATGGCCAGGGACCCTTCTGCAATCTCGAAGGTCTCTCGTAGTTTCGCTTGCTGCATGGGGGTCCAATCTGCACAGCTGTTGCATGGCAGGTCATTTTCCTCCGACTCTTCGGTGTCGCTGCCAAGATGAGGGCAGACTTTGCTGCTAGATGGGCCTTCAGTATCAGATTCGTCCGTGTTGCTACCGAAACGAGGGTGAGTTTTACGGAAGGACGGACTTCCAGCATCGGACTCATCAGTGTCACTACCGAAACGCGGGCGCACTTAGGCGTTTTTGCTTTTGAAAGTGACAGCTGGCTCAGATTTTCTTTTGAGTCTTGGGGCCGCTCTATCCCCAGTCAGTTGCGGATTAGCATTTTGGTGGTTCATGAAGTACCGAGAATCCTCATATCGGACTTCGTGCACACCGAACGGCTGGATGTCTCCGTTAATGCGTCTTTCTTCGCCATTTTTAGTATACTTCATACACTGATGGAGAGTTGATGGAATGATGCCGTAATCGTGGAGCCACGGCCGCGCCAAGAGAATTTTAAAAGACGTGTCGGTGTCGATCACGTATATCTTAGCTTCAGTTTGCAGATCCTCAAATTTGATTGGCAGAGCTATGGACCCCAGAACTTGCTGGCAATTTTGGTTGAAGCCTTGAATGACAATCCTTTCCCTTGACAGGTGCTAGACGTCCATTGACAAACTCTTCAGAGTTCGCAAGTTCATGATGTTCACTGAGGACCCTGGATCGATCAATATGCGATTAATCCGGTCTCCGTCGCTGTACCATGTCACGTAAAGCGGCTAATTATGCTCAGCCGTTCCCAGTAGCAAGTCTTCGTCTTTAAACGTGACTGCGGTGGCATGCAGAGCGTACTGGGCTTCTTTCATATTAATCTCCGCAAAGCGAGTCTGATACCGCTCGGGGTTTTGTAGAGCGTGAATGAGAACATCTCTAAGCTCCTTAGATAGGACCAAGGCATCATAGATGCTCAGGAGAGACGGAAGCTTCCGGAGATGAGCCAAGACATTATAGTCCACCGAGGAAGGACTTGAGTTTTCATTAGCCGGTTCTCTGCCATCTTCCTCATTAGCCACATGTTTTTCCTTTCCTTTTGGGGCGTTGCCCTGATTTGGCGGTAGAGCCCTGCCGCTTCTGAGCTGGATTTGATTGGCCTTTGTGGCAAGCTCCTCGTCCTCTTTGGAAAAACAGAGCTCCCCTTCAGAGTCGCTGCCCAGATGGATGGCATAGCAGGTCACTATAGGGATCTCTTCATTGGAGTCTTCTTCTAACTCCTCCAGAATTTCAGCCGCTTCTATAGGGAGGAACTCCTTCAATTAAATCAGAGTTCTTCCTTCTGTTCATAGTCTTCGAGGGAATCGATATATTTTTGAATGGTCGATCTCCCTGCAGACTTCTTTTCGTGCCGAGCTGCACTTTTCTTCTTCTTGAGCTTCTTGGATTTTGAGCCTGATGGAGCTGCATTGGCAGCTGGACTGGTAGGCTTCTTCTGTCCTTCCCATTCCGTCCTGGGCTCTTTCTGAAGCAGCTTTAGCATCTTCTTCGTCTTATTAGATATGTGCTTACTCCAAGGAGGCTGCGGTGAGTCGGTCTCATTTCTCAGGGCAGCGGGTTTGGCTGTCTGCTCCCAGAAGGCTTCAGCTTCTGTCTGTATAAAGTTGGTGGTTGCAACTTGATTGTTCATCAATACACTTTTGGACAGCTCAATCTCTTCATCCTTTTACTGCTTCTCGACCCAGTCTTTGAAGATATAGCAATCCTCGATCGCATGGCTCACTACTCGGTGGTACGGGCAATACAGGGATTGTCGGTCATTTTTTCTTCTTGAGGTCTTTTCGACTCCGGCAATTGTAGACCGTTGTTCAAGGCATCTTTAAATATCTTGCGGACCTTGTCCCTCCTGAAAGAGTAAACCTTGTTCTTTTTCTCCTCTAGGAAAGGCCCTTCTCCTCCCAGCACTGGCTTTCGAGACCGGTTGGTTTTGGATTCGCCCTCCTTTCGCTTTTCTTCATTATCGGACGCATTGAAGACATTGGTACTGCTGGAACTCCCACTTCTACGGTTGTCGTCCCGCTTACTTTTCCAAGTCTTGTCTCTCTGAGAGTCCGGGGTAGACTCTTGCTTCGAGCGTTCCAGCATTTGGACTTTCTTGGTTAGCTCTTGAAACATCTTGAGACCTGTTGTACAGAAGAATGGGACCATCCAATTGCTGAGGTTCCCAATGAGAAGGCTGACGGACTGGTCTTGCTCCAGCGGCGGTTCGCACTTGACCGTGAGATTACACCATCGGGCGATAAAGTCGGTATTGCTTTCATTCTTCCCCGGCTTGGTCCTCACAAGGTCAGCAATGGAGATTTTATCACTGACACTCATGAACCTTTGCCGAAACAGAGACTCCATTTGGGCAAAGGAAATGACGGACCCGTCTGGTATACTCGCGTACCAGTCAAAAGCGACACTGGTCAGGCTGTTGACAAACTGATGAAGAAGGAGTACATCATTGTCCCCTATATTTTCGCATGATGCTTTGAAGTGGGCGACGTGCTGATTTGCATTTTCCGTTCCGTCAAATCTTCTGAACTTAGGAATGACGTAGCCGCTCGGGAACTCGATCAGATCGTACTGTGCGGGATATGGCCGCCCACTACTGCCAATTTCTTTCTGAGCTTCAGCTTCGGCCACCAATGTTTTAATCTTTCTGGTGACCAAATCCATTATCCGATCTTGTGTTAATGGGGTAGTGTTATCTGGGGACAAGGCGTCCCCAGAAGTAGAATGTGGCCGGCTTTCATGCGGCTCGACGAATCTTGGACCCAAAGGGACAGGCATCGGCCGCTTCGGATTGTCATCATCTGGCTCACGAGAAGAGACTTGTGGTTGATTGGGAAGCGCTCGAGCAATTTGAGCCGTAAGCTGCATCACAACGTTCGTTAAGTCGTCAATCTTCGAATAGAGCTTGGCCATCTCTTTATCTTTGCTCCTGAGCTGTTTTCGAAGCTCTTGAAGCAGCTCTTGCTCAACGGTCCTGGGGCGGAAAGTCGGCTCTTTCTCGCTATCCGAGATTGACTCTGCATGGACCGAGGGGTCTTTCTGCCTATCGTCCTCATCGAGAGGGTTTTCATCATCCAGCGGAGGCGGCTGCTCTTAGGAAGCGGCAACCATATTCAAGTCAGATTGGACTTGGGATGTGGTGGCCCCATCCTTGCTTCTGCTACGAAGGTTGTCGCTGGGGAGACCACCCGCCATATAGACCGTATAGATAATATATCCAGCCATCTTTTTATTATCGGCGGCTGATTTCATAGATCGCTGTCTTGACCACCCTGTTTTGGTTGTGGGCAATCGATTGAAGGCGGCTGGCCTGACCAGGTTCTTGAATGGTGTCGGCGCTTCTTTTCTATGTTTTCCCCGCTGCTTTCGTGCGGCACAGAGCGCCTGATAGACTCTTGAAGAGACAGTGTCATACTTTTTCTGTTGGGGCCGGGACACGTTTCTTTATAGCGACGTTCAGACCGCTGTTTTCTTGATTCTGGCGGTCATGGCATTTTTCTGAACCCAGTTCAGAGGTTCGAAGAAATTGCTGATTTTTATGGCCGATTCAGTCGTCGTCGCAGGATGACTTTGCTCTTGGAATCTCACACGAATCCAACTGGTCGAAGTCCTGGCCCTCTTGTTGGTTCGATACCTGAGCCGCTTCTGCCTTAACTTTTCTGATTTGAGCGCTTGGCAGGTTCCAGCTCTTCGGGAAACCACCATAGACCGGGCGATGCAGGGCATTGGAGATACACCTGATTGTGCATTTGTTGGAGTCATCACCTGAGCTCGTCCGCAACGTTTGATGTTGCCCTTTATACCGGAAGTCTTGCCCCCAGCTGGAGCACAAGAGAGTCGTTCAGACACCGTCTTAAGTTTCGGTTGTGGCGCCTTAGCGATCACAACATTCGGCCTCTTGCCCCTTGAGACTGGCTTGGCCACCTGTTTTGTCGGGATTTCTACTAGTTGAGCACTTCCGGCAGGGTAGATGACGACGTAACCAAACTGGCGGGGCAGTTCCACTCACTGTCGACTGAGGCTTGCGGGGAGAACCACACGAGCGTTGATCTTGACCACGTATGGAATCAGGGTCGCGTTGGAAGCTGAATTCGTCTTATAAGACATCGTCGTTGAAATTTGATTGCTGCATGAAAAAAAACATTATTTTAGTACAAACATCAGCATATATGTTAAATGAGTTCGCATGAACGCTTCACCCGAGATATGGGAGGAGAGATTGGTCCCACCGGGCGTGCCAGAATCTGCAGGGTGTTTTTCGTCACCCTATTGAGATAGGAATATGCACGCGCTTGTCAGGCGCATTACAGATTCCCCCTGCCTAGGTTAGGCTGGGGTTTATTGATTGTGGGGATCCGAATCTCCGGCAGCCACGGACTAAACTGCCGTTAATTACCCCTTGCATTTGGAGCGAGAGAACCTCCAATTGACGGGTTAAACTGGTCATGCGAACTCAATGTGCAGTGTTGTGTTTTGAAGGGGTTTGGGATATATCGGGGGCCTCACAGAGTTTTTTTACGAGGGTCCCGCTACCCGGATAGTGGACTGGGGGCTAAGGAGGCTAGCAGCCCCCTTGTGGGATGCGGGGCAGCGTCCCGTTAGAATTTTTTTCTAACAGGAACGGTGTTGTGGAGTGTGTGTGTGTGTGTGTGTATATATATATATATATATATATATATATACACATGTATACATATATATAAAAAGGGGAAAAGCGCCCAAAGGACGCGTGGGGCCAGCGCCTCACGTGCCTAGCATACGAGCGCTGGGCGCTTGAGCGCTGGGCGTTGAGGCGCTGTGCGCTTAAGCGCTAGCGCTAGCGCACCACGTGTCCGACATGTGGGCGCTGGGCGTTTGAGCGCTGTGCACTTAAGCTTTAGCGCACCACGTGTCCGACGCGTGGGCGCTGTGCCCTTGAGCGCTAGGCGCTCGAGCGCTAGCGCACTACATGCCCGGCACGTGGGCGCTGGGCGCTTGAGTGCTTGGGCGCCGGCGAGGAAAAGGGGCTTTTAGCCCCAGAAATAGGATTTAAACTCCCGAAAGAGAAATTAGAGGGGAGTTATTCCTAAGATGTTTTTGGAGATGCTGAAACGGGCTTCTCCCTTGAGCTCTGCATCTTCCCAAAGTGGGATTTTTAGGAGATGGGTCTCCTTCTTCCTCCTCTTTTGGCTGGATCTTGAAGAACAAGAAGTATGAGATTTTAAAAATCTCTTATTTTTACGATCTGATGGGAGATCTGAGTTCCCCTTTGTGGGTTTCGTGGTAAAAAACTATTTAGTTTTGGAAAAGAAAGAGTAAAACTCTTGATTTAATTCAAAAAGAGAAGAAGGTTTTTAGAACCTTGAGGAAGGAGAAGATCACAGATCTTCATTCTTTTGGAGAGAGAAAAAGTTGTTGGGATATTTTCATTATCCTTGTCTTTATAGGCTATACACTTTACATATAGCCCATTGGGCTCTACAAAAATGGCATTTTGCCCATCCCATAGCTCATGTGCCATTTCTTTTTGCACATAAGCCATGGGCTTTACAAAAATTTGGCTTTATGCCTATTTTCCTTACATTCATTCATAAAATAGAATAAAAGTAATACACCAAAATTATTTATTACAAAATTTTTATCTTGGCATGGGGGGAGGCCGGCCGCTCCATGTTCGGGCTCAACCCGGGCATTGGCCCACTTGACCTGGGCTTGGGCCCACTTGGCTTGGGCTTGACTTTGATTTTGACTTGGTCAACCGGGGTGTAAATTTAGACCCCAACAGCGGCACCGGCAGAGGAAGAGGCAGAGGTAGAGCAGTTCTGCCGCCTGGAGAGCTGCGTAGGGAGCTTCAGAGGGCCAATCTTGCACCCCGATCGGAGACCCCTTCGAATGCCTCCTTCCGTGGGGACTTTGCCACACCTCCAGGTATATTGCACGCATATTCATTTTGCATGTAATATTATAGATATACATGCATATTCATGTCAAAATTACTTACATAGTCAATGTTTGATTGTCTAATTGGTGGTGGTGCGTCCACATCAGGGACAGAGGCCACTCCGGCACCTCCAGGTATGTTGCACGCATATTCATTTTGAATGTAATATTATAGATATACATGCATATTCATGTCAAAATTACCTACATAGTCAATGTTTGATTGTCTAGCTGTTGGTGTGTCCACATCAGGGACAGAGGCCACTCCCGTACCTCCAGGTATGTTTATATATCATATAGTGCATGTATATTGATTTAGAATGCTATATCATAAATATACATACATTCTTTTTGCTCTTACGTACTTACATCAGGGGCAGAGCCCACCACCGTACCTGCGGGTATGTTTATATATCCTATAGTGTATACATGTTGATTTAGAATGTTATATTATTGATATACGCATTCTTTTTGCAATTACTTATATAGTCAATGATTGATTGTCTAATTATAGATGGCGCGTCTATGTCTGGTGCAGGGGGCACTCCCGACACTTCCATACCCTCCTCTCAGTCTGCATGTTTGTATAAATAAATATAAAATATTTATTCATTTTACATATTCTTTAAGAATAAACATGAATTTCATGTAATTTTATCGATGTTTATTTTCTAGTTGGAGGGGATGTGTCCACGTCCGGGTCACCGGCTGTTCCTCACCAGAGAAACTATCGTCCCGCTCGTGCTGCTTCCTGAGCCCAGGCTCGTGCTTCTGTCGCCGGAGGTATATATCACATTTCAATTTTTGTTAAATCTTGATTTCTTAATACCACTTTGTCTTTATATTTCTTGTAGACGCAGGGCATCCCCATCCCGAGAGGGGGACTCGAGGCCCGAATCAGTCCCACAGGCTGAGGCCCGACAGAGTTAGGGAGGAGGCAGCATTCCCCCTCTTCTTTACCCATGATTATCGCTATACCGGCGATTATACCGAGAGGGTCGGCCGGTATATGGGGGATGAGAGCCGCCTCGTAAAGAAGTATCCACTTCACGTTGAGTGGGGCGACCAGCACTGGCGCTCATTCGCCTTCTTCTGGGATCAGGCTCGGGTATTAATATATATTTTCATTTTATTTATCCAATATATTTATTATTAACACTTGCAATTTAATAACATTGTTTTTTTTTGTATTTGCAGTTGGATTACGATTTTCAGCCTGTACCCGACCCTGATCACCCTGAGAGGGTGCTCGATCTTCATGCTCTGTACCATGGCCTGATGAAGAATATGCAATCGAAGGTCCGAATAATAAGAAAGAGCTGAAGATCGACTGCTATTCCCTGTGGATGGCGACCCCCGAGCCAATATTTCGACTCTCAGCGCAAACAGGTATGTATTTTAAATGTAATTCATTATTTAGTATATAATTTATTTATTTTTTTGTTGCTTAATTAGAAAACCAAATCTAAATGTGTTGTGCAGAACATGCCAATCAAAATAAAGAGAATAGAAAGTTGGCAAAGAGGGGTCGCCCCACTTATACAGGTGGCTCGAGGAATATTACTCGTGTCATGGAGTTATCGGTAAATTACAATAGACCTACTGTGAGATAATATAATATTAAGAGTTATTTTCTAATATATGTAAATTTTTTGCGAATTGCAGAGAGCTCAGACCCTGGCGCAGGGTGGTACACCGAGCGTGCCGTCCGCGTATCTTGTCGTCCACGGCAACTCGACAGGTCACGCCACGGGCAAGCATCGATACCCCGACACCGCTATCCAGGACTATTGCGTAAGTGTTAATATTTATTCAACCCCTATTTGAAATTTTTGTTTTGAAAAGTTTAAATTTAAATGATATACTTATATTTTACTGGTTAATGTGGGTGTAGGAACGGGTGGTTGAGCAGGCGGAGGTATCGGGGATCGATTTTACTGGACAGAACGATCCGATGTTGCTGACCCCAGTCCTAGACGCTGCACACGGAGGGCACCACGGAGGTTGGGAGAGAGACCGGGGACTGGGTCCTAGCAGGGCCCATATGAGGTTGGACTCCATTCCAGCGGTTACTTCCTCTATCTCCCGTGAGCGATGTCTAGAACAAGAACTTGACACCTTGAAGGCCACCGTCCAGGAGTTGAAGGAGATGATGATATGTATACTACTTAATAGTAAAATATTATGTCATATTATAGATAGCAACATATCTAATATTAATACGTAGCCTGAGCTTATTTGGTTGAAGACTTTGCTTTGATTAATCATACATACATAGAACTGTCTAATTAAAATAAACTACGGTTTTCCAAACTAGATATCCAAACGAGGCCTAAGTTCCTAAGTATTCATAGATTAGGTGTCACGCCCCGCTTTCCAAAATACGTAATACGATGGGTTGACAAGGCCAGCCATGCTCCTACGGTCAAAGAAATATCCTGCCGTAGTCACACTTCGGCTTCTAGCTTTACGTGGTAACCAGTAATTCAATGCACAGGTAATGAGAAATGCAGTAACTGAGACAAAACAGATACAAGGAACTAACCTGATGGGGATCAAAAGAGTACAGCTCTGGATAACTGATTAAGATGTCCGTGATGCACGTCTGGTCCTGGTCCAAGTTAGATCCACTTCTCACTCTGAGCATGCATACTCATGTCGTCAGAGCGACACAAAAGCAATATATATATAGTGATGCAAGTGGCAACTCGAACAGTGATAATAGATATATAACAGTAAATCAAGACGGTAAAGATATGAACATGGAGTAACCAAAGAACTGTCCAATAGATCATGTGAACAGTAAAGCAGTGAAATAGTATGCCAGATATGTCAATACAGTAAGTAATGCATGTCAATGTCACTATCCCTATCAGTCTCTAAGTCTCACTGTACAGGTCACTAAGCCTATCGTCAGTCCAAGTGTGAGAGTCAACCACTCGCGAGTGTCCTCCACCCAAGGGTAGGACCCAAGGGCAAGAGACCACGGGCCCAAAATATAACTCACGGTAATAATCATGTACCCTGTAAATCTCCATATATCTCCATATATATAAGCTGGCATGAGACTCCCGAGATTCTGTTGAACTCACACTCAAACTACCCCACACCCCGTGGTCTACATCAAACGCCAACCATAACCTCAAATACCGGTCGGTCCGTGACAAGTCTGCACGAGAACTAGAGACAGGATCTCCATCAAGCACGTCCCGACTAATACCCAAGATAAATGGGCAGTGTTTGGTGCCTTATCTGTGACACCCATGCAAGAGCTTCCATAAGTGTCCCATACCACTTATAGTCACACTTACACGCGTCCCACAGACGTCGACAATGCAATAGAATAATATGGTTCACTGATTGTGTACAAGTACGTGTCACTTTCACTTATCCACTCATGCACGAACACTAACGTACTTGCCACAATCACCACTAATACCTAACACTGGGTAATGCACATGATCACTAGGCTACCAATGCAATAACATATACATATGATGTGATGAGAAAACAGTATATAAGGCAGGATTAAGATATCATGTGTCGGTATCCTACTACTTGTATAATTTATCATAAATAATATATACCAAAATTTAGGGAAACAATGAACAGGGGATACGTAGTATGTATGATTATCTATCCAAAGAATTTGGTTTCATGTCAATCGGGTTTCAGGATTACTAGATATGGTCATTTCATTTAAGCGTTCACTGCTGGAAATCCGGTTTCAAAATCGGAAGTCCGTTTCGCAACGCATTTTAATCCTAGTTGGGATCAGATTTTAGCGATGCTACAGTTGAATGAAATCTAGAGTTTTCAGTAAGGTTTTCAACGCAATAGACGGATTCTCAATCTCATCTGTACGTCAAGAGTTATGTACTATTCAGCATTGGGGTGTCCGTTCTGGTTCTGTTTGGGACTGCTATTCGTCCCGATCTTTTAAATTGCAGATTAAATAGCAAACGACGATAAAACGGAAAGAAACCACTTGTGTTATTTAGATAACAGATTCACCTTTAATAAACTACAGAGTTCCGCAACATACGAGTTCAGGAAACAAGGTGGCACACATTACAGAACAGTAGACAGTAACCAGAGTCGCTCTGGACTGCAGTCCAGAGTCGCACTCCGACTCAAATATCGTCACAATATCAGTACAGAACCAAATAGAAATTTGTATAGAGTTACAATTCGTCAAGTCGGCTTCGATTTGAGACCTCGAACGCAACATTTCAGTATGTACATAATTTATGGTGATTTTAACAATTTTCAGATATGTGAAATTTCTAGTTTTACGGGTATATTTGGGGGTATTCGTTTTAGCCATTAACAGTCGTATTTTCCAGTGAAATTTATACACAGTATTCATCACTACATGGGCCAGCATAGACAATTCAATTCCGTCAAATTAGATGAATATTTTCATTGGGATGATGCATCGAACAGGTATATCATATAGTTATCATGAATAGTAAAATTACAATTTATACGATTTGAGTTTATTACATGAATAGGTTAGCATGTAGCAAGTAAGAATACTTGCCTGGAGATGTTTTGGCGATGGACGGCAGCGGCAGCGGCACGGACGCGTGACGAATCGACACGGTTTGGATTCGCGGCCTCGGCTCGCGTTCGGGTTCGACGTTGGAGTTGTTCGGGAGTGGCCCATGTTCGCTGGAAGTGGAGTGGGTTGCTCTGTCGACCTCCTGGGATGCGCTGTGGTCGACGATGTCGGCGGTGGTCGCTCCGGCGATGTGTACAGCGGGGGTGGAGAAGTGGGTTAGAGAGAGAGAGAAAGCAGTGGGCTCGGCTATGGGTTTTGGAGGAGGGGGAGAGAGGTGGTGGAGCTCGGGAAGTTATGATGGTGATGGTGCTGACGACGCAGAGGGTGCAGGGGAGACGACGCTGTGGTGGGGAGCTCGCCGGCGCGAAGGTGCAGGGGTGGAGCTCGGGTGCGGGTAGTGGCCGAGAGGGGGTGCAGTGGGAAGCTCGATGGAAGGGTTGATGACGAGGAGGCTGGGCGGTGCTGTGCCGTCGGTAGTGGGAGATGGGGTCGCCGGTGTCGAGTGCAAGGGGACGGCCGGCGGCGGGGGTCGATGCTCGATGGGTTATAGAGAGCAGAGAATGAGAGAGGGAGAGTGACAGAGGGGTTAGAGAGGGGAGTAGGCTGAGTAGATCGCGCGAGTCGAGGGGAAATGGCAAGGCGTGGGCGTGGGCGTGGGCGCGAGGTGCGGCGAGGATAGTGGATCTAGTGAGCGGGAAAAAGATAGCCGTTGGGAAGAGAAAGGAGTGTGAGGGTGTGGGCCGGGTCGGGTTTGCTGGGGAAATGGGCCGGGCCGGGTTTTTTTTTGTGTTTTAGTTATTTTTTTTATTTCATCGGGCTGAGGAGAAACGGGCTGGGCTGGAAAAGAAAAATTTTAATTTTTAAAAAAAATGGGCTGAAGGAATAAATATAGTTTGGGTTTGGGGCTTTTTAAAAAAAGGAATGATTTATTTGGTTTGGTGTTTAAAGGGGTTTTAAAATAAATAAATAATTATAAGTAAAATAAATAAATTTTATAAGTGAAAGAGAGAAATACAGATATTGGTATAAAAAGGGGATGGGTATTACATCATACCACCCTTACAAAAATTTCGTCCTCGAAATTTAAAACAACGATAAGCTACAAAATAACAAGCGAAAGGCTACCACATCGAACGTTAACACTTAGTGAATTACTTAAAACGGGTGGATAAAATTTTGAAGGTCTATATATGTAAGAACAACATACAAAAAAGATAGGTCTAAATAAGTATAAGGCAGGAACAACTATAAGGGCAAACTACATGTATACGAGAATATAAATAACAATAACGAACAATAATATTCGAGGCGTGTTCGATAAAATCGAAACCCAAATATGTGCACATATAAGTATATCAAAAGTAGCACAGCAGCAATAATAAGTATAAGGCATGAAGCAGTGAAGGACTTGTCGGTAGTTTAAAACATTTTTAGAATAACGTATCAATCAAACCATTTTAACATAACTAAGAAAACCACATGGTGAAAATAAGAAGCATAGCATCAAAATAATATGTGTAATACATATACTCGCGCTACCGAAAAAATGAGAATAATAGTAGTGTACTTAAAATACATAAAACGGAGTAGTCAATAACACGCACTCTTCGATAAATACAAAATAATGTAAACTAAATTTCAAATAATGATGTCACTAAATATAGTTAGGGAAACAGGGAAAAGCACAAAAATGTATAGGGCTAGCTAGGGTAGGGATTACAATGGAGTGTGGCTCATTCAAAAGGTCGGAGTGTAACGGCTTTAGACTGAAGGTTGAAGCGATTGGGGTCGGGTCAGCCCAGGGTGTAAAGGTGAACGGTAATGAATCTCAGGAGGGGGAATGTATGAGAAGGAAACGGTCGACACATCAAGCGAATCAAAAAAAAATCTGAAGGGTTAGCGAGCTCGGAAGTTTCACTATAATATTCTCCTCCAAGAAGGATCTCGAACAAGGCATATACGAAGGATGAAGGATGGCCCATTCCAAAGATCAGAGTGCGGTACTTGTTAATCTAAGTTAGGGTCGAAATAGCACAAGGTACGGGGGTGGACAATCACGGGTCTCAGGAGGAAATAACGGTATAGGGGAAAAGTCAAAACATCAAGTGGACCAGTAATCAAATGATTAGCGAACTCAGCCAATTTTATTTTATTCCAGAAAATTTGAAACAAAGCACTTTCGAAAAGTAACAGATGGCCCTAAACTATACACAGGTTTATTTGGCCAGAGAAGACAACAACTAAAATCCCGTCAGTCGCGGTTGTGGAGGTTCAGCAGGTTACGGTAGGCTCGCGCGCTCAGGTAGGGACGTCCATTTCCATAGCGCCTCGCAGGGTCCGCCATTGGGAGTTCTTCCACCGCAGGGTCTTGTTCTTCTGGTCCTTCTTTCTCGGCTGGAGCTTCTTCATCGAGGTCTGCTTCTATGTGATTCTCTTCTTCTGGATCCTCTTCCATGGGATTTTCCTCCTTTGGATTTTCTTCTATCGGGCCCTCCTCGGGATCTTCCTCTATCGGGTTCTCTCCAGGGTCTCCTTCCTCGTCGGAATCGCCGATCATGTCAACCTCTGGGGCGGCGGCTCCTTCGTCCTCGAAATCGCTGTTTCCGAAAATGACCTGGGGGCCGTTGATCTCATCGTCAGAACTCACCAGCATGCGGTCTAAGGAAACGCATGACTGTGCATCCTCATCTAGATGCGGCGCTGCTCCAGGGTGGGCCATGGCCTGAAAAGAAGGAGTCATGATTAGATAGTGGAACATATTGAGAAAATAACCCAGGATACAGAGTACAAGAAAATATGCGGTAGGCAAGGACGGAAAAATCAAAATAAGAAAATGCTGCTGTAATGAAGAGTATAAATAAGGGGGGAAAACAAAAGAATGATACATACATCATGACTCATAGTTTTATTGCATTCAACTAAAAGTTCGACGGATACAAGATTTCAAACGAAAGAAAATTTTTACAAAAGGGGTAACAGCATTACTATTGAAAGCAGAAAACATAATAACTCTTCTTTGATTTCTGGACCGCTGCAATCTCGTCACACGGGTTGAATCCTAAGCTGGGTCCGCACTATCCTTGAAGCTCGAACTACGAAATATCCATCAATTAGCAGAAGTGGGGAGTGTGGGCGAACTGCCTTCTTGTAGCTCCTTCCTATTAGGGCAACTGTTGATAAAGTGTTCGCTGAATCCGCAAATCAAGCATTTCCCCTGAGCTCGGCGACACTCCCTCTGAAGATGTCCTGGCCTCCTACAGTACCCACAACATTGGGTCTTCTGCTGCTTCTGTCGCGGGGAAACAAATGGGCGCTTCATCTTTCCCTCTTTTCCTTGTCTAACAGGGATCTCTTTACGATTGGAGACTTTCGTTGGTGCCTGATTCATCTGCCTTCTCAGTCCTTCAGCTAAAAGGTCGTTTGTTCGCTCCTGGGCTTCCTTCAGATTTTGCAGTGCAGTGAGGATCTCCACGGCCTGATTCTGAGGAGTGGAGATAGAGGAAGAGTCGTTGGAAGACATGGTCCCGAAACAACAAATTATTTTGAGGGTGATATAGGGCACAAGCTATAAGAATCAAGACATAATATGGATTGAGCAAGGAATCAAGAATATCGGATGTGATGAAATTCATTACAAGTGGAAATCAATTGTAGGGCTCTAAGTCACTTAAACCGAGTACAGTATTGTAACCATGAGGTAGTTCACAATTACAACCACGTAACTCTGCCAAGTCACTCGAAACCCTAGCGGATGTATAGCAGAATACACAATGTGAATAAGGATTAAGAATAACAAGTTTACAATCTAGACCGAGAGATGTCTTAGATTGTCAAGCTCTACACGGAAAACTGCAATCCCAATCGAAGCAAAACCTGGCTCTAATACCAACAAAACCATGTCACGCCCCGCTTCCCAAAATATGGAATACGAGGGGTTGACAAGGCCAGCCATGCTCCTACGGTCAAAGAAATATCCTGCCGTAGTCATACTTTGGCTTCTAGCTTTACGTGGTAACCAGTAATTCAATGCACAGGTAATGAGAAATGCAGTAACTGAGACAAAACAGATACAAGGAACTAACCTGATGAGGATCAAAAGAGTATAGCTCTGGATAACTGATCAAGATGTCTGCGATGCACGTCTGGTCCTGGTCCAAGTTAGATCCACTTCTCACTCTGAGCATGCATACTCAGGTCGTCAGAGCGACACAAAAGCAATATATATATAGTGATGCAAGTGGCAAATCGAACAGTGATAATAGATATATAACAGTAAATCAAGACGGTAAAGATATGAACATAGAGTAACCAAAGAAGTGTCCACTAGATCATGTGAACAGTAAAACAGTAAAATAGTATGCCAGATATGTCAATACAGTAAGTAATGCATGTCAATGTCACTATCCCTATCAGTCTCTAAGTCTCACTGTACAGGTCACTAAGCCTATCGTCAGTCCAAGTGTGAGAGTCAACCACTCACGAGTGTCCTCCACCCAAGGGTAGGACCCAAGGACAAGGGACCACGGGCCTAAAATATAACTCACGGTAATAATCATGTACCCTGTAAATCTCCATATATCTCCATATATATAAGCCGGCATGGGACTCCCGAGATTCTGTTGAACTCACACTCAAACTACCCCACATCCCGTGGTCTACATCAAACACCAACCATAACCTCAAATACCGATCGGTCCGTGACAAGTCTGCACGAGAACTGGAGACAGGATCTCCATCAAGCATGTCCCGACTAATACCCAAGATAAATGGGCAGTGTCTGGTGCCTTATCTGTGACACCCATGCAAGAGCTTCCATAAGTGTCCCATACCACTTATAGTCACACTTACACGCATCCCACAGACGTCGACAATGCAATAGAATAATATGGTTCACTGATTGTGTACAAGTACGTGTCACTTTCACTTATCCACTCATGCACGAACACTAACGTACTTGCCACAATCACCACTAATACCTAACACTGGGTAATGCACATGATCACTAGGCTACCAATGCAATAACATATACATATGATGTGATGAGAAAACAGTATATAAGGCAGGATTAAGATATCATGTGTCGGTATCCTACTACTTATATAATTTATCATAAATAATATATGCCAAAATTTATGGAAATAATGAACAGGGGATACATAGTATGTATGATTATCTATCCAACGAATTTGGTTTCACGTCAATCGGGTTTCAGGATCACTAGATATGGTCATTTCATTTTAAGCGTTCACTGCTGGAAATCCGGTTTCAAAATCGGAAGTCCGTTTTGCAACGCATTTTAATCCCAGTTGGGATCAGATTTTAGCGACGCTACAGTTGAATGAAATCTAGGGTTTTCAGTAAGGTTTTCAACGCAATAGACGGATTCTCAATCGTATCTGTACGTCAGGAGTTATGTACTATTCAGTATTGGGGTGTCCGTTCTGGTTCTGTTTGGGACTGCTATTCGTCCCGATCTTTTAAATTGCAGATTAAATAGCAAACGACGATAAAACAGAAAGAAACCACTTGTGTTATTTAGATAACAGATTCACCTTTAATAAACTACAGAGTTCCGCAACATACGAGTTCAGGAAACAAGATGGTACACATTACAGAACAGTAGACAGTAACCAGAGTCGCTCTGGACTGCGGTCCAGAGTCGCACTCCGACTCAAATATCGTCACAATATCAGTACAGAAACCAATATAAATTTGCATAGAGTTACAATTCGTCGAGTCGGATTCGATTTGATCCCTCGAACGCAACATTTCAGTATGTACATAATTTATGGTGATTTTAACAATTTCAGATACGTGAAATTTCTAGTTTTACGGGTATATTTGGGGGTATTCGTTTTAGCCATTAACAGTCGTATTTTCCAGTGAAATTTATACACAGTATTCATCAGTACATTGGCCAGCATAGACAATCCAATTCCGTCAAATTAGATGAATATTTTCATTGGGATCATGCATCGAACAGGTATATCATATAGTTATCATGAATTGTAAAATTACAATTTATACGATTTGAGTTTATAACATGAATAGGTTAGCATGTAGCAAGTAAGAATACTTGCCTGGAGATGTTTTGGCGATGGACGGCAGTGGCAGCGGCACGGACGCGCGACGAATCGGCACGGTTTGGATTCACGGTCTCGGCTCGCGTTCGGGTTCGACGTCGGAGTTGTCCGGGAGTGGCCCGTGTTCGCTTGAAGTGGAGTGGGTCGCTCTGTCGACCTCCTGGGATGCGCTGTGGTCGACGATGTCGGCGGTTGTCGCTCCGACGATGTGTACAGCGGGGGTGGAGAAGTGGGTTAGAGAGAGAGAGAGAAAGCAGTGGGCTCGGCTATGGGTTTTGGAGGAGGGGAGAGAGGTGGTGGAGCTCGGGAAGTTATGATGGTGATGGTGCTGACGACGCAGAGGGTGCAGGGGAGACGACGCTGTGGTGGGGAGCTCGCCGGCGCGAGGGTGCAGGGGTGGAGCTCAGGTGCGGGTAGTGGCCGAGAGGAGGTGCAGTGGGAAGCTCGATGGAAGGGTTGATGACGAGGAGGCTGGGCGGTGCTGTGCCGTCGGTAGTGGGAGATGGGGTCGCCGGTGTCGAGTGCAAGGGGACGGCCGGCGGCGGGATCGATGGTCGATGGGTTAGAGAGAGCAGAGAATGAGAGAGGGAGAGTGACAGAGGGGTTAGAAAGGGGAGTAGGCTGAGTAGATCGCGCGAGTCGAGGGGAAACGGCAAGGCGTGGTCGTGGGCGTGGGCGCGAGGTGCGGCGAGGATAGTGGATCGAGTGAGCGGGAAAAAGATAGCCGTTGGGAAGAGGAAGGGAAGAGGAAGGAGTGTGAGGGTGTGGGCCGGGTTGGGTTTGCTGGGGAAATGGGCTGGGCCGGGTTTTTTTTTGTGTTTTAATTATTTTTTTTATTTCATCGGGCTGAGGGGAAACGGGCTGGGCTGGAAAAGAAATTTTTTAATTTTAAAAAAAAATGGGCTGAAGGAATAAATATAGTTTGGGTTTGGGGCTTTTTTAAAAAAGGAATGATTTATTTGGTTTGGTGTTTAAAGGGTTTTTAAAATAAATAAATAAATATAAGTAAAATAAAAAAAATTTATAAGTGAAAGAGAGAAATACAGATATTGGTATAAAAAGGGGCTGGGTATTACATCGGGGTTTGGCAATAAACTGATAATGATACGAATTCGACTAATACACGGTTCTTACTCGTTTATTACACGCAAAACTGAACAGACGCGACAGGATATTTCGGCTGAGGCTCCACATGCATCTTCTTTGGCTGCTGCTCCGCAAGCCACTACCTCGGCTGTGGTTGCGCAGACCACTCCTACAGCTCCACAGCCCGCTCAGACTCTCGCAGCTGCGGCTCCGCAAGCCACTACCTCGGCTGCGGTTGTGCAGACCACTCCTACAGCTCCACATCCCTCTCAGACTCCCGCACCGTCCGCATTGCTC
Source organism: Agapanthus africanus (assembly GCA_030015575.1). NCBI lineage: Eukaryota > Viridiplantae > Streptophyta > Magnoliopsida > Asparagales > Amaryllidaceae > Agapanthus > Agapanthus africanus. The sequence goes on along the minus strand of JASDDO010000001.1, from coordinate 504,134,493 downwards.
GAGTTGTTGACTCAGGGTTTATCCGAGGAGTAGATACGCCAGATTACGGTGATTATCAGAGGTGAAGCCGGACCGAGCTAAGGTAACTTTTTGATTTTTATATTTTAAACATGTATTTACTTATATGATACATATTGTATATATTTTGGACGATATTAGTGGTGTTTGCGTGTTCATATTGATTTAGATTGATATCGTATTCTGTTTGTTGATTTCTTTTATAGATTATGCGTGAGATGTTGATTATGAATACTGCGGTATATATTCTGCTTGTTGATTACTTTCATATATGATGTATATATTATTGTGCACAGGAAGAGGAAAAAACAGGCAGCCCTTTTTTAAAAAAACCTGATAATATGTCCCTACGGATTAATCCGTAGGAACACCTGTTGCACCTACCGTTTAATCCGTAGGGACACACTTTGCCCCTACACATTTATCCGTAGGGATAAAATATCAGGATACCTGATATTTTGACCCTATGGACTCAGTAACAATGGTTAGGCATGTCCTTACGGAGTAATCCGTAGGGGCTTAGTTTTACTCCTACACATTTAACCGTATGGACAAAATATCATGATACCTGATATTTTGCCCTTACACATTTGGACCTACGCATTAAGCCGCAGAGGCATGTATTTGTCCCTACAGGGTTATCCGGAGGGGCAACTATTTTATTTATTTAACCGATAAATTAAATAAATATTTTGTCCCTACGATTTAATCCGTATGGACATATGGGCCTATGTATTAAACCGTAGGGGCAATGATTACTCCGTAGGGGCGTGTTTGAGGCTAAGACTTGCACCTGCGGCGTGTGCACCTACGACGTATTTTTGTGCCCCTACGAATATAGCCGTAGGGCCGTAGGGGCAACCCCTGTTTGTAGCAGTGTGAAAAGTCTAATGAATCAAGAGTGTGGAATTCTAAATAAAAAATATTAAGGCATTAAGGTTATAGGAAAAGTATACTGGTTAAATGGAGAAGTGTTTGCGGGAGGTATCATTAAGGTATATATTGATAACCGGGAATGTTTATAGGAACATTAGATGAGGCAGCCGTACGGGTCAAAGATGATCCTTTATCACCTCTTTTCTTCATCCTTAAATTCAATTACTAACTATAGTGATCAAGGCATGTCCCCGAGAAGGTTTGTGTGGAACATGCATAAATAGATGAAATGAACGAGATATTAGTTATGTAGATCTGTCTAGATGAGATCAAACACATCATTGCAAGGCTGGATAACATCTAGGATGTGATTTACTGAGAAGGAATTGGTGGATAAACCTTAGCCTTTTGATCGAGATTAAAACATGCTACATATTTCACAAATTAAATTTGCACAATAATCAGAATGGATTCACATTTGTTTTCAGGAGTGAGAAGATAACATGATATCACTATGCTAGTAACTTTAAAGGGCCATAGCACATATAAAAGTTGGTTGATGTCGATTCTCAGAGGTAGAATGAAGAAAGTGTTTATATCCTGCAGCTGTCTGTTTGTGATTGCACTCTGCTAGGAAAAAGGATGATGTGGGTCCCATGGAATTTGATTGAGATGAATTTTGGAGTTATTAGTTGGAGGGGTTTGGTTAGTGTTAGAGGAGCAACATTTGGGGGAGGAATATGTGGGGTAGGGTTACAAGATATATTTCCCTATAAGCTAACTTCACAATAAAACTGTAAGCATTTTTCTCTCCCTGCTTGTCGTGGGGTCTCTGAACACAATGCCGAGTATTTGCTCCTTCCTTTTTCTGGATTCTTATTTGATTGTCTTTCTTGTACTCAAACTCTGTCCCACGGTATTATTTGTGAACAATCCGATCCAGTCGTATGATATTTAGATAGATTCTAAAAGGGCATGCTTCAGTTTCCTGTCGAACTTAGCAGGAAACTTTCCTACTCATCTAAAACAATAGATTCCATAACCTCGTGGCTTGTTTATTGAGTATGTTTCTTCGGAGTTGTAATGGAGAATGAACGCATATCTTGTGGGTATAGTGCTATTATTATCTTATTCTAGTTTGCCAGATTACATGCCCCGTAAAGAGTGATTCATATATAGCCAGCCCCACATGTTTGGAATGAAGGCTTAGTTGTGTTATATACTTCGACCGATATAGCACATTTGACAGAATCAAATATTTTGATTTAATTTTATTCTGTTTCTAGGACACCTGAGTGGATCAAGAAAATGCTTGCAACGGTTACCAAGTCAGAGTAGCATGGCCCTGTTTTTTGTTTTTTCATGGACTTAAGTGACGTGGGTATGTTTTATGCATCTATGCCTTTGGGAAAATTCTATGTTGTGTTTAATTAGTGATACAATGTAAATTTCTTGTGAGTTATGGGGATGGATATATCTTGTTACTCTTTAAGAATCAAAACAACTTGCTTGCTCTATGCCAAGCATACAACGTAAAATTATTATGATTTTTTGTAGCTGCTTTTCTATGAAGCATGATCAGACAATTGTGTAAACTGCTTAAGGTGTTTGTGACATAGGGAAAGAAAATTCAAGACAGTGGGAAACAGTTCATTGTTGTATGCTTCATAAAGGGTCCTTGCTGTTTGTTTCCTAGTGAGCTTAATTTTGTGTGAGAGATGTATGAAAGATACACTCTTCTGTTTGCTTCCCTTCTCTCATTTTGATTTCAATGCCATCCTCATTTCTGTTTCCTTGTTATCAATCTTTGATTTACTCATCTTTTGTTTATCTTCGATAATGTCATGTTGTGTCAATCCCCATGCTGTATTCTATACCAGCATAATTCATGTGCTGTACATTATCTCTGCATATTAAAGTCAGTGCTGGAAAGCTAAAATATTCTGAAATGTATCCTATATCTTTTTTCTTATATAAAGTTCTTGTCGTCTCTTATGCATTTGCAGTTTTGGGTCATTTATTTATTTAACTTTTGAATACATATGTTAACATTTAGAAATAAACCAATTGGGCATGGCTGATGCTATATAACATTCCTCTCCAAAGTGAGGAGGTTTCCAGATCAATTTCTGAAGGAGTTTGCATCCAAAAAAAGAAAAACGTTAAGAAATAAAATGTGCCATAAAATTGGATGAGTTAGTGCAGAAAATGCTGTAGATTTGCTGCCGCAAACTAGTTTTAATTTATTGAGCTTTTGAGAATAAATCTTGTTAGAGAAATCAACAGCCGGCTAGAACTTGTTTGACAAACTCAATAGCTAACTAGATTCTGCTAATTTCTCCTGAATCCTATTAGTCTTTCTGGGATTTGAATCACCTACAAAACCATTTGATTCTGCGCAAGGTTTAGTTAAAATTTCTCTTTTAGCCGATTAAACAAAATAATATCCTTATTTTCAGTCTGGGAACTGATGCATGTATTTTAAATTAGTTTGGTATCCTACCACAGTACCAAATTGTCCAAACATATGCAACATGCTGCAGTGCAAAAAAAATTATCTTCATTGTACTATATAATTAGAGGTATTCAGTCAATTACCAAACCATTCAGGTGCACATATTGTAATTTTGGAACATTTTTTAAATCTATATGTGGATATTGTTAAGCTAAGACTAATCATGATGAAACTTCGGTTCTTAGTTAATTATTCTATATCTTGCTTAGCCATATGTAAAATTATGTGTACAGAATACACAGTTAAAATAAGAATTTCTGAGAGCAAGCCAACTTTCTGTTTGCAAACATGTGTTTGCTCGAAACAGATATGTACAAATAGCTGAACTGAGATTAATCCATCCATTGAAATGTTTTTAACTGCTAAATCATTACTAGCTATATGCATATGTATTCATCTTGTTTAGCAACACTGGGATTGACCGAAGGTGAAGGTTTGCCACCATGAAATCTTTAGTTTTTGTACATATATACAAAATTTTCAGTTATGTTAAAAAAATACAGAGCACTCCACTGTGATGGATTCGAATTAGTTGGTACACGAAAGTGGAAGCCATGATTGATTACATTATATGATATCATGACAGTGGTACCAAAAATAAAAGGACTATTTTCTATCTAGTTCTATATTTCAATTGATGATGTTTATACCATGACAAAAGAAATATGTTCTTACTGATTTCACTCTTGTAGTTGCACATGTCAAGCGGCTGAATATTCCAACTGGTATGGTGGGTGCTTGTCGCCTTGATGTAGCATTTCAACATTTCAAGGTATTGCTCTTTGAAACTGAAAATAAAAATATACCTATGTATGTGTTACTTGGAAATTCTATTGCGATTCCTTATTCACTGCTGAATAAAATTCAATAGGCCCTTTTACCCAACAAAAAAGTCCTCTAATATCCGATAACAAAATATAAAGACTCAATGTAAACTCAAAAAATACTTGAAGTGACCCTGATTTCCATTTCTTGAGTAGACTCTAACAGCTTCAGGATCCCTATCATTTATCATGGATGAAAACTATTATGGATGCCCTGATATAATCCATTAGTTTCGCCAGTAAATTGTTTTCATGATTTTTACTTGGTTTCTTCTATTCTTATGTCCTTGATCTTTATTTAAACTCCTCTCCCTAATGGAGACATGTTTTGCTTATCAAATATTTTCTACCACCGAGATCATATATCCTGTTTATAGAGAATACATCAATCACACGGGTCTAGAATTGGTAAGCAAATTTTTGAGGCTGCATATTCAAAGAATCTGCTCTCTTCTGCAGGAGGAGCCTCCTATGTTTCAATTTGTTCCGAATGAGAAACAGGTATGTGAATATAATTGTCACATGCTTCTTAGCATTTTATATGTGAAATAAATTTCTGTTTCGCAGGTTAAGGCAGCCAATAGACTTCTGAAGAAAATCCCTTCAAAAGGTCAAAGAAGAAAAGTTGATGGTGTTCCTGTGTTTACAGCACAAAATTTTCAGTCAACAATTTGTAAAGCTTTCTAAAGCTTATGCTTTTATTCTACAAGTTGTCATCAGGTTGCATCTCATTTTTTGGTTGCAATATGTGGTTGTTAATGCTCCCTTTCTTCCTTTTTTTTTGTATGTTATTTCTTGTATTTCTCATATCTGTCGAACAACTTTTGCAGTTATTTCAGTGTATTACCTTTGACCATGTTTGATCCTCAGACAATTTCATAATCAATATTCATCAGGTTCGCAACGAAATGGAACTAGACACTCTCTCTCTTTTAATTGTCATGAAGTACCAAAAGAAGTTGCTAGGAAGAGCATCATTAAAAATTTTGATCATTAAGTTTACTTTTAAGTTTTAACTAAACCATGTTGTGAGTATGGAGGCAATAAGTTCTGTATGGAGAATCTGAAACCATTGGATTTCTCTTTTTCTTTTTCTTCTTTTTCCTCTTAAAGAAAATCTGAACGCGTTCTCCAGGATATTCAGAGTAATAGTTGATCTAGGATGCAAGGATACCTGCATAAGGCCCGCATACGCAAGTGAGATACTATCTCGCTAATACATGTGGATTCGTATCTCATATGCCTTCTATGGATAACATGATTTGATAGAGTTTAGCGGTAAAAAAAGGGAAGGTGACTGGAAAATGGAACAGCTATATTTCGAAATCGTGCATTACTGTGCTACCTCTATTGCCTTTACCTCTTCTCCTTGCCATTGTTTCTGTTCAATATAGTGAAAGCCAAACTGGGGACTGCTGCTCCGGTTTGTTTAGATTCAAATACCAGCACTTTTAGTTTGAACTAGGTTTGCAATAAATGGTTTAGAAATGAACTGATGTTTGCTAATTTCTTCATCAATTCAGTTTTGTAGTTTAGGTTATTTTTCTGGGTTTTTCGCACGGTTGAAAATTTTGTGTCTGGTTATTTCAGGTATACACCATATTGTTTTGATGAAAACTTGCTAGACAATATCCTTGAAGCTTCAGTAGACCAGCACTTCCATACATTAATTCAAAACCGGCACACAAATAGACGAAGGGATGTAATTGATGATAGCCTTACAGCAGAAGTGGTAGAAGAAAATGTAGAAACTTTGTTTGAGCCTCATGAGGTATTACAAGCGGCAAATTTACAAAATTGGATTCATAAAAATTGTTTATTTTTATCATCTTTAGTTACTAATCAACTACTGCTTCTTTCTCATTTTCTTGTCTTTAGGCTAAATTAACTAAAATACCGTGACTAGTGTTGTTTTCACTAACCTACCTTAGATTTTTTCTATTACAGTATGCTTCCTTAAAGAGCTACATTAAGGGTTAAAAAAGCTGTCAAAACCAAAGTTTAAGTGAGCTTTTTGTAATAAAAAATACTTGCATGTATAATTAGAAAATGATAAATAAGTTTATTTTAGCTTAATTTAGAATCTCTTTTATTCAGCATGCTTAAGATGTAGTTATTTGCTTATCCTCTTATCAGTATACCTCTGTGACTTGATGAGTTGGGTCATTTTGGAATTCCCCTGAGTGTCATATCGAAGGCTGCTGAGATTCGGCTCCTTGATGTTGTGGACAAATTACTTTTGGGGAACAAGGAGTTGAGGAAAGCCGCTGGCATTCAACCAAAATTCCCTTATCTGGTTGAATCTTTTGAGAAAAGGTACATATACCTCGTCCTTGTCATAAGACATTTAGTTGCATAATGTAGGGCCTTAGGAAGAATTCTTCTAACTCGAGAATTCAGTATTGTTTTGTTCTCTATTTGCTATAACTTGTTTTGAAGTTGCTAGAACTTGCATTTATATGTAATAAAAGAAAAAAAAATCGGCTTTAATATTTACAAATCTTGGTGATTGTCGAGTCAATTTATCATGCACCCGCACCGCAACCTCCATGGCCGCTGCCCTCTGCTTGTAGACAGCCTCCTCTATGCCTATCGCAGCCCTCTCGAACCCTAGTCCTAGCCTTTGCCAACAGCCACATGGCCGTCTTCGCTCCTCCCGGTTAATGACGATGATCTATTCGATCGTCTTGCTTTAACTTCTTCACGTTTATACTCGCTTGGATGTTAGACACCCTTATTCTCACTCACTCGTGATTTACCTCTATGCTATTCATCATGGATTATGATTCGGTCTCAATTACTACTCGTGGTCGTCCCCCTATTACTACTCGTGGTCGTGGTTTCCGTGGACATGGTCGTTCTGGCCTTTATTGTGCTTATTGCGGCGACATTAATCACCGTGAAGACTGGTACTGCGAGAAGCATGGCTACCCTGATGATACACTTACAACTCGCCAGACATTCACACCGGTTGTTACTGACTGACCCTCTTCCGCCAACCATTTATCTTTATCTAGTACTGAGTGGGGCCTGCTGCGTCGTCTACTTTTTTCTATAGCTCCTGCCAACTTTTTTACTCCGTCAGCTATATCGTTCTTTTCTCATTCTAATTCGTGAGTTGCTGATTCCGGCGCCTCACATCACATGCTTCATGATGAACCGTCTGATATTATTTCTAGTTCTTACAAGTTTATTTCCATGGCTGACGATAATACCACACCTGTCTCTGGCTCTGCTGATTTATCGCTTACTTTATCTTTATACCTGAAAAATGTTTTAATTGTGCCATCTTTAAAACAAAATTTGCTTTCTATTCGTCAGTTTACAAATGATTCTAACTACTCCGTAACATTTTATCCATCTCACTTTGTAATACAGAACCTTCTGACAAAGCAGTGGATTGGTGAGGGCATGAACAGAATGGACCATACTACGTTGATCGCCTTCTCAGTACGTCTGCAGCTGTTTCTACTATCCAGTGGTATTGGCGACTTGGTTACCCTCTTCTTTTTTCTTTACGTACTATGCCGCCTTATCTTACTTTATCAAATTCACTGTGAATCTTGTATTCTTAGTAAATACCATTGTTCCTCTTTTCCTCCAGTTAATAAAAGACATGATTTACCTTTTTCTTTAGTTCACTCCGATATTTGGGGCCCTTTTAAATTTTCTAGTGTGTGTGGTTATAAATATTTTGTGACATTTATCGACGATCAACCACGCATGACTTGGTTATATCTTCTGCGTAATAGGTTTGAAATTTTGTCTACCTTTAAAATCTTCACAGCTGAGATTACTAATCAATTTGGCATTTCTGTAAAAATTCTTCATTCAGATAATACTAAGGAGTAAATTAGCACAGACTTTACCGCATTTTGTCAGACACAGCATATTGCATCAACTTTATGTTCTTATACTCCTTACCAAAATGGAATTGTTGAACGAAAGAATCGATATTTGTTTGAAGTGGCTCACTCTCTTCTTTTGCATATGCATGTCCCTAAACTATTATGGAATTTTGCGATCTTAGCTGCCTGTTTTTATATCAATCGCATGCCTTCTCCGGTCCTAGGCAACCGGTCCCCTTTCTCTGTTTTGTTTCCACAGGGCAACACCTTTCATGTTCCTCTTAAGGTGTTTGGTTGGCTATACTATTCTCATATTCTAAGTCCTCAGATAGACAAACTTGATCCTCGTACTATCTGTATGGTGTTTGTAGGTTACCCACGATCCCAGAAAAGATATGTTTGTTTTGACCCCATCACTTTTAAAGTTTGTATTTCATATAATGTGACCTAGAAGATCAGGCATATTTTCCACCACCTGTCAAGGACCCCACTTCTACTGTCCTTTCTCCTTACCTACCTTCCTCGGAGCTTGATTCATCTGTTCGATCTGTGCGCTCTAGTTTTACGCCTGTGTCCCCTTATCCACAAGTGTATCATCGTCGTGACCTAAAAGTTCCATCCCTCTCACCTGTTGGATATAGTGCCATCAAGGAAATTACTGTAATTACAGGTAGGCGATTATGATAATTGAGGGAGGACCTATACAGGTAGAACAGTCTTGCTCGAGATGATAGTATACTATCAGGTTTGTCTTTATCATTGATGTATATACGTTTTACTGGTTATTACGTATCGCTAATACATAATGATAAAGCCTGTGGGATTCTTGCTTGACTACCAATATTATGATGGCGATCATATACGTGGGAGCTGAGTAGTCTATAAGCACATCCTTAAATGTCCCTAGTCGAGAGAGTATCGAGACTGGGTATTGATATTCCAGAGTAGACCAGTGTATATGTTTCTAGACCCGATGAGGGGCGGTGGCCGGTCTCACAAGCCATTAGTGTTTTGGCACCTAAGATAGTATACATGTGCTCACTGGAGGTGAGTACACCGGACAGACACGCCGAGAACTTCTAGATGGTATTATACCTATTGTCAGATAGCAGTTCTCTGGTGACATAAGTACAGGTAAGACTTTTGATCTGAGATCGCCATTTATCTCGTGTGAGTTCCCACTTAGATTACTACCCTACCACGGCTTAAAGAAGTCGTGCAAATATATTTTAGTTAGGTAAAGTCCCGAGCCACATGGAGGCAGTGAACAATCAGAAGGGATTTGTCTCTCCCGATATAATGAGTCGATATCGCGCCGTGTTTGATTGGAAATCACCATAAGTCCCTGGCCAGGGAGGATGAGATTTACTGATGGGAGATCAGTAGTTTCTCAGTTGGTGATGGGCTTGACACCGAGTCGACATCGGGTTATTAGGGGTCTGACATTTACCACCCCTAGACCAGGTCTGCGACACTCTTTGACGAAGAGACCGGACTGTACGGAGATTGTCACACACAGGTTCAGTAGGGTATGGACGAACTTGATTGTCGACCTCCCTTTCGGCATATACCTGGGTAGTCGTTACGTATAGGTAGTGCCGCTGACATGCTTGTGGTTATGGATTTAACCAGTAACTTACTGCCGGCCTATTGTCGAGTCTCTAGAGTCTCACACAGAAGGTTTTCTCAGTTCATGTGCAATGATGTAGTGGCCGAACATTGGTACGTGCAGGGTTCCGATTAAATACGTGTACTACCTATACGGACTTTAATCGGATGAATGATAATACTAGCCAGCTTAGAATTAAGCCGGATTATTAAATCAAGTACTGATTCAATAATTTACAAATATATATTTCGATATGTATATTCTAGTATTATGCTCATTGTATGTTTCCTATCATTTTGGTATTCATATTTATACGAATACGAGTATGTATATACAGGATTGTATTCTTGTATTTATACAAGGATGCTTCTAGGACACCTCATTTTAGGATTTTCCATTTATTGGAAAATAGAAACGAGGTGGAGGGTTATGTGGAATAGAGAATGATGGAGAGTATGGGCAAATGAATTCTTTATTCATTTTCCTACACTATCCAAGCATGGCTAGTGTTTTCTTTTATTGGAAATTCTTTTAATAAAACAAATAAAAGTATGCCTCATTCTTTATTCTAGCCCATTCCATTCTTAGCTTTCCCTTTTCTCAAGAGCTCCTCCTTCTTGATTTTCCTTACCCTATCATGAGTTGAGAATCAAAGGAAATATAGATAGAAAAATATTAGAACACCTCTCTACATCTCTAAGCATCACAAACTAGTAACTTGTGATCTTTAGTTGCTTCACTAGGTACAGCTGGAGCTTAGATCGGTTTCCCTCAGATGGATCATTTTCGGTAAGGGCGCTCGCCTCTCAAGCATGATCCTGATGGCCTACAGAGCTTGGAGGGGTCTTCTACGATTGGGTGGATACGCGACAAAGGTTGTAATCCGTAAACCTTGTATGTTATGCTTGCTAGTTTAGTATTTGGATCGATCGCTAGAGATTAGTTTATAGTGCTCCTTGAAATTTTTGTTATTCGATTCCGTATCAGCTGCGATTGTAGCGGCAAGAACACTAGGAACTTCATCACCACCATTCTACTCCTAATGATTCTTCTACAGGTACTCCGATACAGTCCACTGGTCCTGCTCCTCTACCACCGCTGCCTTCAGAAGATCTCTCTTCCTATTACCTTACGTAAGGGTAAGCGTTCCTATGCTACATCACATCCGATTTCTAACTTTGTTTTCTATCATAGACTGACACCATTTGCCAATCAGTTTGTTTCTTCCTTGTCTGCCATCAATTTTCCTTCCTCTATTTAGGAAGCTCTTTGGCACCTAGGTTGGAATGCAGCTGTTAGGAATATGTATGTCCTAGAGGCCATTATTGTATGATATAGTGGATGTTTGGACATATATATAGTGGACTTTCTTGCTCGACATGATAGTATGCTATCTGGTTTCTCTTTATCTTAACATGTACACTTGTATTAATATACCGTCTCTCTAATACTTGTTGATAAAACCCTTAGGATGTAGGCTTGACTACCAAGACTATGATGCAGATCATACTAGTGGGGCTTGTGTAGCCCGCAAGCACATCCTATAACAGTTCCTAGTTGAGGAAATATCGAGACAGGGCATCGATATTCTAGAGTAGACTAGTGTGTACGTTTCTTGACCCTGTTTGGGGCGATGGTTGATCCCACAACCATTGGTATTTGACATCAAAGATTGTGCACAGGTGCTCATTGGAGAATGGGTACACCGAACATGACTCGCCGAGAACTCCTAGATGGTACCATACCTATCGTCAGATAGCAGTTCTCTGGTGACACTTGTACATGTTAGTCTGTAGACCCGAAATTGTCATAGTGTCTTGTGTGGTTTCCACTTGTAACATCTCAAAAATTAATAGTAATAATAAAATACTATTTTTGGGAATTTTTATAATTTAATATTATTTTATTGAATATTTTAATATTTTGGGATTATTAAATACAAATAAATAGGAAAAATTTGAGAAAAATTATGGAAAATTCTAAAATAGGGTATTTTATGGATTTATGCCATTTTTAAGTTTTTGTGATTAATTATATGCTAATTTAATGCTAATCGCGATTAAAAATCGCTAATCGGTTTCAGCAATTTTTGTGCAAAACATGCACACATTACTTTTCACACTTGTGCTACTTTTTATTGCCATGGTTGTTTTGGGGTTACTATTTATGTGAGAAGGAGTTGAAGAGATTAAGAAAAGAAAAAGAAAATGGGAAAAGATTAAAGAATTGGAGGGTTAGTGAGAGAGAGAGGTATGGGCTTCATTTGACTAAACCCTTAGCCATTTTCCCCTCATTTTCCCTCCCTCTTCTCTCTTCTTCTGCTGCTGCTCCTGCACCTCATCCCCTCCCCTCTTCAAGCTCCAAAACACCTCTAAATCTACACCAAAACCACACACTCATTTCATTAAAAGTGTGCACAATCCCTAGATCTACACTTGGAGCCAAGAAAGCATGGATTTTGGCCACTAGGGGCAACTCAAGAAAATTCTTGAGTTGCCAAATGAGGTAATTTCTGGACCATTAGCTTAATTCTAGCATTTCCTTTAACCCCATGTTAAGATTAAATCGATATTGTGTGATATTATGGACTTGATGAAAACCTAGTTAGAGTTTGAGGAAAATTGGTGTGGTATTGTGAAATTGAGCTCAGTAGAGGTTATACCAACACCCTAGTGCATGAATTGAGACCCTAACCTGAAACCTAAACACAGAATACGGATTTTAGAAACCGATATCGGGGAATTTTATGAAATCTGTGTAGTGTATTTTGAATCTGCTTTTACCCCGAGACTCTGGAAATAATATTGAGTGGACAGTGACATGTGTAGGCACCCAGAGAGCTACCACCAAAGCCTTAGCCCCCAATTCCCTTACCCGGCCGCCAATTAATCCCAATTGGCCGCAAATTGCGGCCTGGGTCCCACCATTTTGGCTCGTATTGGTTCTGTAGCTCCTACATGGTTATGTTAGGCCCCTGGTATATATAGATTTGTATAAAGTGACCTAAGGTGAAATCTGGGACATATTTCCTAAGTTGCTGTTTTGGATTCGTGTTTCCGTATTCCGTATTTTTAATTCTGCAATCGTGGATTTTGTTTTGCCTCGACTATTTGGCGTTTATACGACGATATAGAGGGTTTATTGATGGTTTTGAAGGCGTGCCATAGGTTCTCACCTATAGGCCCCTTATCGTATCGTTTTGGATTTCATGTGCCGTTTTAGCTTGGATTTGGTTTTAATTGCGTATATACGATACTTTGAGATGTAGGTACCCATGAAGATTTCGGGACGACCAGAAAGCGCGTGGCGACGTCGACAAATGAAGACGCAAGGTGAGTAGATTATATCTACAGGGGGAAGTCGGGTGGATGGCGTATAGCACCCCCGCAGTCCGTAGTTAGTATACTATGTATATTAGATATATGATAGTTTATAGTGTGTCGTGGTTTTGTGTTAGATGTATTATGGTTAGTTAGGGTTAGAAGTAACTAGTGTAGTACCTAGTCGCGAACCCTAGGATAGATTTATACCCACACTCACACACTTGCATATTCCTTATACTTACACTTGGTTGATGATATTTGATGACATCGGAAATGAGTCGATGATATTGGGCCTTGTGCCGCAAGATAGGTGATTTGATATGATGCATATTTGGGATATGACATGTGATTCTTGCGGGCTTGGGATGTGTGTTTACCCCCGCATTCATACTTTATAGATGGTATCAGATGTACTAGACTTAGATCAGTACCCCTGATTATGTGATATGATGATAATGATACCTGATATTTAATAAGAGGAATGTGATTTGACCCGTACCTAGCTATTGGGATGCCGTACGACGATTTACCGTACGAGCCTTACACTGATGATAGATCCGCACTCATGACTTGAGGAGGTCGTATGATATATTGTATCGTACGCGATACTACTGAGGCGGGATCACCGACTATATATATACATATCGACTCAGATTTAGGTGGGTTCCATACTCCCAGATTGACCTGATACTTAGATCAGTAGTTTGCCTAGTAGATGTTAGACTAGACCCGAGTCATACCTATTTCAAAAACTACGAATCAGGAATATCTTAAAGACAAACAAAGGGATTCTACGGATACTTTAAAAGGCGTACCTTTTCTTAAAACACCGTAGCCCTTATTTTACTAAAAACCCTGATTCGTCTTGTTTCAAAAGGCATAACTGCATGATACATACATATTGATATAGTTTCTTCACTGTGGTGTTGATTATTTGATTCCCGCATACTCATGCTATTCATATTGCCTGCTTATGTTGCCATCATGCTGTTAGGACACCAGCACCATTATCGATGATGCATATGTTCCACGTACACTCGCTTGCCGGCTCACACACTTCATCATCGATAATTGCCATGTCACTACACTGTAGTATTGCCGCATTCAGTATACGACCATTGCATTGCATACTTGTATACATACTTATTGTACACTTATATTTGTACACATACTTGTTGCACATACACAGATGATATTCTAGAATTGGGAACCGCAAAATACTCTTTAAAACGGATTCTTTTTAAAAAGAGCGGCTTCCCCAATATGTGCATATCACTTTTCCGTATTGCATGATATATCGATATGCCTACATTCTTTATTATGTTGCATACATCATGTTTTCTGATCATACGCATTGAGATATGTGTTTCCATGATATTTCTGGATTTGGGAACCGTGGCTATTTCAACTAAGAATGTGTATTGTCTTTGAAAAGCCGGTTTCCTTGATATGATATTTCAGTGCGTCCACCATGTGTTTTCTCGGTTCTGAGAGTGGCATATGAAACCCGATTCGAGGAGCGGTAGGCACCGTCTGCGGGTACATGGTGGACCCGGTAAGGTACCCCGGGGCAAAAAGACTCGTATATGTTAGACGGTGAGCCTGGCAGGGGAGCACTACCTACCGGTGATAGTATTTGGACTCGGCGGTTATCGTGGGGATACGGTGAAATTCGAGGGTCGAAGCTGGGCACTCGGGTTTCGAGGGAGCGTATGCTACGTACCTATCAGGGCTAGTCTTGGTGACAGTGCCTGATAGACGAGGATTTACGTGCCGATGCTAGGCACAGGTTTCATGATGTTTTATGATATTTCCATGATTGCTTATATCCTCATATTTCCATGCATATGTTTTACGGTATTTACATGCATGAGGCTTATTGTCATTGGGTGACAGGTGGACGGGATCCACACTTATACAGACATTGATCACATATAGAGACTGGTTTTACATTGCTCATACTTCATATGTATATATAACAGGGTATGAGGGCGCTGTTATATATACCCTTACACCAATATTAGTGGTATGGAACGCTAATATATGTGTATTGATATTCATTTGATACTTCATCATATTTACTTCATGCAGCATACCTTACATTCATGATATGTTATTACCTGAGTTTTTGGCACTACATACATGTTTGGAGGTTACTTTGCCACCTTATCATGCTTCAGACGTACTCTTGAGGTTTACTTTTTATATTGATCGTATTGGCCTAGGTTTATGTCTTGCATTCGGTTTCTGCTTGTAGATATTTCTATTCACGAGTTGGCAACTCACCCCCGTTGTGCCACAGTTCTTGCAGGTTTTGCCGTACAGGTTCCATTGCGGTATTTCTGGCACACTACTTCCTTGCGGGTGAATTGCTTTTGGTAGGTGGATTCTTTTGCATCAAGAACCACTATTGTACTTGTATCATTCATTGTATCTAGAACTTCCATCAACCAAAACTTGTATATTGTTTCAGACTTAGACATTAGTGTTGTATTATTTTGACCTTAGAGTCGCGCTTAGTAGTGTTGCGGTTTTTCATGCTTTTGAGCTTTCTTTTTGGGTTTTGATCCTCGCCACTCGGCGTTGTATATTATATTGTTGTGTGGTTGTGACCGTCTTTAACGAAGAGCTAGCTCCCGCTTGGGGATGCCCTTTATCATTGCTTATATATTGCTATTCTTGTTGTACCCCGTTCGGGGCCAGTTTTTACAAAGGAAACTCTACCGGAATTTTTAGAAAAGACTTTACTTTTTAAATCCATTTTCGGCTTAGTTATTTAAAACCTTGACTTCAAACATGTTTTCCTTGCTTCCTAAAAACAAATTTTCATATTTACTCTTAAAATGGTTTTAGATTTCTGGGCTTTTGGCTTACTTGGATCAGATGGAGTCCTATAGACTTCATATGGTTCAGGTGCCAGTCACGTGCTCTTTTCGGGTCGTGACAAAGTTGGTATCAGAGCGCTAGGTTAACCTTGGTTCAAGTCTAAGTTTGACTATGTGGAGCCTAGGGCGTTTTTATATACGGAATTTAGGCTTGACCTTACGGAACTTAGACTTGGTCGAGGGGATATTAGACCCGAACTTTCTTCGCGTAGGATGACCCTTGGTTGATGGAACAGGTGACTAAAGTAGAGTGACGCACTGTTGGTATGTTCCGCGGCATACTTACGACACGCCACTCCGCTTAAGGAGCCTTAGGATGTACATTTCCTTGCATAGTATTATATTCATTCCTGATCTATCTTCATCGATACTGGTTATGATTTTGCTGCTACGATCACACGGGCAGAGAGAGCTATGGCTAGAGTTGCGTCAGCATGAGCTCGTCGTGGACGAGGACTGACCAGAGCGTGATTTCAGAGACTTACGATTGCATTGGGAGGCGTCGTCTAGTTGTGTTCTCGCGCCATGAGCGTTTGATGGACCACCTTTACGAGATTTCTCGGATGTGCCATTTGGTACCAGAGGAGCAGGCTACTGCTAGAGGCCAGCCAGATGTGATGACCATTGATATATCGCTTATTCAGGTTGATGAGGCGCTGGGTAGCGTACAGACGAATGAGCCAGTTGTTGCTGCGAACGATGAGATATCGCCCAAGATGATGGAGCTATTGCAGTACAAGATTGTACTTGGAGATATGTTGGAAGGTCGCTAGTCACTTGAGGATAGATGACTAGGACATGTGGTTCATTCGCTTACCGATGCGAGGTCATCAGATAGATTGCTTCCAGCTAGAGACGACTTCACGCGCGGGTTCGTTGAGAGTCGATAGAGACGATCGAATGTCAGAAGCCCATTTTCCAAGTTTAAAGTATACGGAAAGACATGCAGGTGATTCTATGGACCCTCTAGAAGAATGAAACCCTAACTCGACTTAATGACCGTATGAAAGCCTTTGAACCTTAGGGTTTGCGGCGGTTCCGCGGCGCCATTAGTGAGACTTGGGTTTGCCCTTCTACGGCTGGACCACCGACGCTGTGGCATGTACTCGATACTATTAAACTGTACCCATGATGTGATCTCCTGGGGGATTATGAGGTTCTGACGAGTCGATCGGATGATTCGACATCATTTGGACATCATGTGATGGGATGCATTGCTTGGGATACTCCAGATACGAGGATAGCCGTTGGAGCACTGTCCATGCAGCCATGATGAGACGAGTCCGGATCAGTCGACATTGACGCGGAGTGAAGAAAAGAGTTCGCAAGATATTTCGACGAGATGACGTCCCACTCCGCTGACATCAGAGATGTTATACGCACCCAGAGGCGTGGAATATGGATATATCTTCCAGAAAGAAGCACAATAAGTATGCAGCCGTTCCGGAATAAGAATTTGCTTCAGCATTGGACGATGACTTCCGGACAATTCGGCAGAAGTGAGATTTGAGAGAGACCTCGACAGGACCCTTCTGGAAAACGATACGAGAAGACTTAGACCCAGGAATGGTCATATTGCACACACCCAGCAGGCCAAGGTTCGGCATCGTTGACGAGATAGTGGACCAGGTTCGGATAAAGGACCTCACCCAGTTGCGTTGCGAGTTGATCGAGGACGGACGAGTATTGAGTTTTCCTCCGTTGATTGCGACGCGTTCCCAAGGACCTGTTCGGCCAGACATCCTCTACAGGATGATGAAGCTACAGAGTACGCGATTTCGAGTCCGTGCGAGGGACTTCGGATGGATCATAGCTGAGCACTTTGCAGTGCGCAGATAGAGACGTGACGTCGCAAGACGATGATACAGACAAGCGGGACAAGAGGTTCGTGCGAGACGCTGATGAGCTGTCATTACTTCCCGTCGAGACCAGAGGTCTGATATGCTTACAGAGGCGTTGGGATGCGACCAATTTCTGAGGAAATGCCGTGCTGAGTACACAGATGTCCATTGAACGAGGAAAGACTATGGAAGAGTACCAGCCTCCGTACGGATCGGCATAGGCAAGATCGGAAGAGACCCTGAGCAGGATTCCTTCCAGGACACTGCTGCAATGATGTTTGCACTCAGAATCAGATGTGTCATGTGCAT
This sequence comes from Agapanthus africanus, assembly GCA_030015575.1. Lineage (NCBI taxonomy): Eukaryota > Viridiplantae > Streptophyta > Magnoliopsida > Asparagales > Amaryllidaceae > Agapanthus > Agapanthus africanus. The sequence continues at coordinate 504,116,445 of JASDDO010000001.1, read as the reverse complement.
TCAGAGAGCCAGAGGCCGACGTCAGTGACATGCTGCTTTACAGGTGGTCGTGAGGATTGACCGAGAGATGACCAGAGAAGTGCCAGAACGGAATAGTCCCCGTTAGCACACCTGACAGGGCCGATGAGCCGATTGATTGCGAGATTGGTAATCCCCAGAGAAGATAAGGACCCAGAGTCAGAGGACGCCAGACCGTGAGCAAGAGGCAAGTAGATATCTTGCGCTGCTAGTATTGGATGCACCGACAGCTTCTTGACCTTGAAGGAGGAACTACCGACGATGGTATCTAGGATTTGTGATTTTGTGATTCGATTATCACGTATCCGTCATTTTGGATTTCGGTATTTTGGGCATTCTGTTTGCATGATTTAGTTTTGATGACTGAGTTTCATGATATTTGTTTCATGCACCCACTGGATATTTATATTTTTGCGCATAGTTATTACCTTTGGGATATTGATTGAGATTTCATGCCTATCGTATGCAGTGATTTGATATACACTTCCAGCATAGTTATCATGCACCTTTAGTGTTTTGATATACGATTTTGGTGCACGCCAGATAGACTAAATCAGGATTCTTCGTGCATATCACATGCACCTGCTTTTGCTGTCCGGCACATACGTTGCCTATGACAGATGTTTCGTGCACACCCCGTTGCACCTAGATGTTTTGTACACCTGTGACACATATATGGATTTTGATTCCTTGCGCACCAGACGCATAGGATATTCTTATATATATACATTTTGTGGATTGATTTTTAGTAGAGCAGTACACTTTGATGATATTCGCTATGTATTGATGTTTCGGAACCCCGACAAATTCGACTTTTACTGAAATGTTTTTGTATTTGGGGGTTTAAATTTAAATTCGGGGACCGAATTTCTTTAAGGGGGGAAGATTGTAACATCTCAAAAATTAATAGTAATAATAAAATACTATTTTTGGGAATTTTTATAATTTAATATTATTTTATTGAATATTTTAATATTTTGGGATTATTAAATACAAATAAATAGGAAAAATTTGAGAAAAATTATGGAAAATTCTAAAATAGGGTATTTTATGGATTTATGCCATTTTTAAGTTTTTGTGATTAATTATATACTAATTTAATGCTAATCGCGATTAAAAATCGCTAATCGGTTTTAGCAATTTTTGTGCAAAACATGCACACATTACTTTTCACACTTGTGCTACTTTTTATTCCCATGGTTGTTTTGGGGTTACTATTTATGTGAGAAGGAGTTGAAGAGATTAAGAAAAGAAAAAGAAAATGGGAAAAGATTAAAGAATTGGAGGGTTGGTGAGAGAGAGAGGTATGGGCTTCATTTGACTAAACCCTTAGCCATTTTCCCCTCATTTTCCCTCCCTCTTCTCTCTTCTTCTGCTGCTGCTCCTGCACCTCATCCCCTCCCCTCTTCAAGCTCCAAAACACCTCTAAATCTACACCAAAACCACACACTCATTTCATTAAAAGTGTGCACAATCCCTAGATCTACACTTGGAGCCAAGAAAGCATGGATTTTGGCCACTAGGGGCAACTCAAGAAAATTCTTGAGTTGCCAAATGAGGTAATTTCTGGACCATTAGCTTAATTCTAGCATTTCCTTTAACCCCATGTTAAGATTAAATCGATATTGTGTGATATTATGGACTTGATGAAAACCTAGTTAGGGTTTGAGGAAAATTGGTGTGGTATTGTGAAATTGAGCTCAGTAGAGGTTATACCAACACCCTAGTGCATGAATTGAGACCCTAACCTGAAACCTAAATACAGAATACGGATTTTAGAAACCGATATCGGGGAATTTTATGAAATCTGTGTAGTGTATTTTGAATCTGCTTTTACCCCGAGACTCTGGAAATAATATTGAGTGGACAGTGACATGTGTAGGCACCCAGAGAGCTACCACCAAAGCCTTAGCCCCCAATTCCCTTACCCGGCCGCCAATTAATCCCAATTGGCCGCAAATTGCGGCCTGGGTCCCACCATTTTGGCTCGTATTGGTTCTGTAGCTCCTACATGGTTATGTTAGGCCCCTGGTATATATAGATTTGTATAAAGTGACCTAGGGTGAAATCTGGGACATATTTCCTAAGTTGCTGTTTTGGATTCGTGTTTCCGTATTCCGTATTTTTAATTCTGCAATTGTGGATTTTGTTTTGCCTCGACTATTTGGCGTTTATACGACGATATAGAGGGTTTATTGATGGTTTTGAAGGCGTGCCATAGGTTCTCACCTATAGGCCCCTTATCGTATCGTTTTGGATTTTATGTGCCGTTTTAGCTTGGATTTGGTTTTAATTGCGTATATACGATACTTTGAGATGTAGGTACCCATGAAGATTTCGGGACGACCAGAAAGCGCGTGGCTACGTCGACAAATGAAGACGCAAGGTGAGTAGATTATATCTACAGGGGGAAGTCGGGTGGATGGCGTATAGCACCCCCGCAGTCCGTAGTTAGTATACTATGTATATTAGATATATGATAGTTTATAGTGTGTCGTGGTTTTGTGTTAGATGTATTATGGTTAGTTAGGGTTAGAAGTAACTAGTGTAGTACCTAGTCGCGAACCCTAGGATAGATTTATACCCACACTCACACACTTGCATATTCCTTATACTTACACTTGGTTGATGATATTTGATGACATCGGAAATGAGTCGATGATATTGGGCCTTGTGCCGCAAGATAGGTGATTTGATATGATGCATATTTGGGATATGACATGTGATTCTTGCGGGCTTGGGATGTGTGTTTACCCCCGCATTCATACTTTATAGATGGTATCAGATGTACTAGACTTAGATCAGTACCCCCGATTATGTGATATGATGATAATGATACCTGATATTTAATAAGAGGAATGTGATTTGACCCGTACCTAGCTATTGGGATGCCGTACGACGATTTACCGTACGAGCCTTACACTGATGATAGATCCGCACTCATGACTTGAGGAGGTCGTATGATATATTGTATCGTACGCGATACTACTGAGGCGGGATCACCGACTATATATATACATATCGACTCAGATTTAGGTGGGTTCCATACTCCCAGATTGACCTGATACTTAGATCAGTAGTTTGCCTAGTAGATGTTAGACTAGACCCGAGTCATACCTATTTCAAAAACTACGAATCAGGAATATCTTAAAGACAAACAAAGGGATTCTACGGATACTTTAAAAGGCGTACCTTTTCTTAAAACACCGTAGCCCTTATTTTACTAAAAACCCTGATTCGTCTTGTTTCAAAAGGCATAACTGCATGATACATACATATTGATATAGTTTCTTCACTGTGGTGTTGATTATTTGATTCCCGCATACTCATGCTATTCATATTGCCTGCTTATGTTGCCATCATGCTGTTAGGACACCAGCACCATTATCGATGATGCATATGTTCCACGTACACTCGCTTGCCGGCTCACACACTTCATCATCGATAATTGCCATGTCACTACACTGTAGTATTGCCGCATTCAGTATACGACCATTGCATTGCATACTTGTATACATACTTATTGTACACTTATATTTGTACACATACTTGTTGCACATACACAGATGATATTCTAGAATTGGGAACCGCAAAATACTCTTTAAAACGGATTCTTTTTAAAAAGAGCGGCTTCCCCAATATGTGCATATCACTTTTCCGTATTGCATGATATATCGATATGCTTACATTCTTTATTATGTTGCATACATCATGTTTTCTGATCATACGCATTGAGATATGTGTTTCCATGATATTTCTGGATTTGGGAACCGTGGCTATTTCAACTAAGAATGTGTATTGTCTTTGAAAAACCGGTTTCCTTGATATGATATTTCAGTGCGTCCACCATGTGTTTTCTCGGTTCTGAGAGTGGCATATGAAACCCGATTCGAGGAGCGGTAGGCACCGTCTGCGGGTACATGGTGGACCCGGTAAGGTACCCCGGGGCAAGAAGACTCGTATATGTTAGACGGTGAGCCTGGCAGGGGAGCACTACCTACCGGTGATAGTATTTGAACTCGGCGGTTATCGTGGGGATACCGACCGGAGTATGTACGTATGATACGGTGAAATTCGAGGGTCGAAGCTGGGCACTCGGGTTTCGAGGGAGCGCATGCTACGTACCTATCAGGGCTAGTCTTGGTGACAGTGCCTGATAGACGAGGATTTACGTGCCGATGCTAGGCACAGGTTTCATGATGTTTTATGATATTTCCATGATTGCTTATATCCTCATATTTCCATGCATATGTTTTACGGTATTTACATGCATGAGGCTTATTGTCATTGGGTGACAGGTGGACGGGATCCACACTTATACAGACATTGATCACATATAGAGACTGGTTTTACATTGCTCATACTTCATATGTATATATAACAGGGTATGAGGGCGCTGTTATATATACCCTTACACCAATATTAGTGGTATGGAACGCTAATATATGTGTATTGATATTCATTTGATACTTCATCATATTTACTTCATGCAGCATACCTTACATTCATGACATGTTATTACCTGAGTTTTTGGCACTATATACATGTTTGGAGGTTACTTTGCCACCTTATCATGCTTCAGACGTACTCTTTAGGTTTACTTTTTATATTAATCGTATTGGCCTAGGTTTATGTCTTGCATTCGGTTTCTGCTTGTAGATATTTCTATTCACGAGTTGGCAACTCACCCCCGTTGTGCCACAGTTCTTGCAGGTTTTGCCGTACAGGTTCCATTGCGGTATTTCTGGCACACTACTTCCTTGCGGGTGAATTGCTTTTGGTAGGTGGATTCTTTTGCATCAAGAACCACTATTGTACTTGTATCATTCATTGTATCTAGAACTTCCATCAACCAAAACTTGTATATTGTTTCAGACTTAGACATTAGTGTTGTATTATTTCGACCTTAGAGTCGCGCTTAGTAGTGTTGCAGTTTTTCATGCTTTTGAGCTTTCTTTTTGGGTTTTGATCTTCGCTACTCGGCGTTGTATATTATATTGTTGTGTGGTTGTGACCGTCTTTGACGAAGAGCTAGCTCCCGCTTGGGGATGCCCTTTATCATTGCTTATATATTGCTATTCTTGTTGTACCCCGTTCGGGGCCAGTTTTTACAAAGGAAACTCTGCCGGAATTTTTAGAAAAGACTTTACTTTTTAAATCCATTTTCGGCTTAGTTATTTAAAACCTTGACTTCAAACATGTTTTCCTTGCTTCCTAAAAACAAATTTTCATATTTACTCTTAAAATGGTTTTAGATTTCTGGGCTTTTGGCTTACTTGGATCAGATGGATTCCTATAGACTTCATATGGTTCAGGTGCCAGTCACGTGCTCTTTTCGGGTCGTGACACCACTGTGCTTTGATTTCCTCCCTACCACGGCTCAAATGAGTCGTGCAAACAGGTGGATTTTGGGTATAGTCTCGAGTCAAATGGAGGCAGTGAGCGATAGGAGGGGTTTCGCCTCCCCCGGTATTGGGAGTTGATGTTGCGCTATGCTCGATTAGCTATAACAGCAAGTCCCTAGCCAGGGCTGATGAGATTTACTGGTAAGTGTTATCAGTAGTTTCTCGAACGGTTATAGGCCACACATCGGCATGATTTATCAAGTTACTGTGGTCTGACGATTCTACCTCCAGACTCGATATGCGACATATCAGACGAAGAGACCGGGCTGTACGGTAAGTGTTGCTTATATGCTTTACGGGAGTTTGGACAAGTTTGCTTGTTGATCTTCTATTCGCTCAATACCTGGGTAGCCGCTACGTCCAGCTAGTACCGCTGACGGCTTGTGGGTATCTGATGTGATCATTACCTATTGTTGGCATATTGACGAGTCTTTAGAGTCCCACACAGAGGTTTCCTAACTCAAACGAAATGAAGTAGGGCACATATGGAGATATGTACGGGAGCTTGATTGAATACGAGTATGTAACACCGTATTCTAATCTTGCGATATTTGATATCGGTTAGGTTATATGTGATATAACCGGATTATTGAATAAAGTGTTGATTCAATGATTTAATTTATGTATATATATATTTGATATTGGCCGGTTATATATGATATGACTAGGTTATTGAATCAAGTGTTGATTTAATATCTAATATTGAATATAAACCGGTTGTATGTGATATGACTGGATTATTGAATCAAGTGTTGATTTAATAATGTGATATGCATATATATATATATATATATATGATATTAGTCGGTTATATATGATATAACCGGATTATTGAATCAAGTGTTGATTTAATAATTTGATATATAATTATATATTTGATATATATATATTAACTAATATATATGCTCACTTTAGATTTTCTTCTCTTTATATATATATATATATATATATATATATATATATATATGAATTGTTTATGTATCATGGTTGATGATACATGATACTGGGATGTATGAGAATCACATTGAGAATGAGAAAATAATAAACATTTTTGAATTAATTGAATTAGAGAACGAGTCATTGTTTAAAGAGACTTGTAGAAGCCTTGAGAGCCATGACTCACATCTTCATTCTTGTTTTATTCAAAGATATTTATCTCTCTCATTCTTATCACTTCTCATAACTTGAGACATGGTTCATAGAACCTCATTCTTCTCTCATCCAAGTTCATCTTCTTCTTCATTCATCTCTAGGTTTTTTCTTGAATTGGAAAAAGAAAAGAGAAAATATTTCTAAGTGAGCAAATCTCCTACTTCATCAATCTACACTAATCTAGCCCGTTAGTTTATGTTGTTTGCTTTACTAATACTTTGATTAGTGAAGAGTGAGCTTGAGTGAAAGAGACTTCAAGGTGGATCATCTTCGGTTTCGAAGACTACAAGCAAGCTCGTTCCTTCCATCAAGTGTAGTCAAAGAAGAGTTCTAGGGACTACTACTTGGAGATTTAGAAGTGAAGGACTGGTCTACAAAGGTTGTAAACCCTATTCACTTAGTATAGAACTTGTTTGCTTTACTCAAAACCCTAATTCTCTAGTTAGATTCTAGGTTAGTATGACTTAGCACTCTAGATTTTTTAAAATTGCATACTTGATACTTGTTGAAACCTAGTAGAGGTGCTAAGACATACTTTCATGGAATCATATCCAAGCTAGAAAATTAGGCGAAGTCTAGACGACGTTAAAGTAATCGATCGAAGTTTTAGACCCGATTTTGTGATGTTTCTATCCAATTTTTCAAATGTTGAAATTTTCCAGATTAAAAATATTTTGAAAATCATGCAGGTAAATTTAGGAAGTCACAAGAAAACGAAGATCATAAACCCTACACTTGACCGCGGAACCGCCACCTAAACTTTGGTTTAGCCACGGTTCCGCCGCCAAGTTGGGGAGTTGGATATTGTCACGCCCCGCTTCCCAGAGTGCGCTAAGATCGGCACGTGACAGAGCCAACCATACTACCTGTGGCTAGGAAACATCCATCCACAGTCACATTACGGCTGTCTGGGAGATATCAAGAACAGTAGAAATAAAACAACTATCTAATACATGTCCATGAGCCAGAATAACGAGTCAAGAAATAAAATGCGGAAGCAATAAATTCAAGTAACAATAATAATCTGGAATGTACGTCCCAAAATACGGGCTCACAATAGGAAATAAAACAATGCTGAAAGGAAACTAAACTAGAATACTAACAAATCTTCACTGCTCGGCCTGTTGACTGAGATACTCCTGAACGGCTTGTGACAGAGATAGAGGATCTGGGCCATGCAAAACCCAGACGTCAGTGCGTCATAATATCAACAATAATATAGTCAGGAGGTAGCAGGATATACAGGCATGAATATAAACAGTAACAAGAGTATAACAGGAATATATAACAGTGAAGTATATCAGTATAAGTGACGTGCAGTGATATCTAAACTGTGCTACAGGGTTATCTATTCTAAAGTCTTCGAAATCAATTAATGCAATCCTCATCGTAACCCATCGGTGATTATTCCGTAACGCCCGGAAAAACGGCAAACAATAGATATTCCGTAACGCCCGGAAAAACGGCAAACAATAAGATGGCCCTTTGGGTTACGTTCGGTTACATTCTCGATTTCCACATACCCCTAAGTTATGTATTCAAGTCAGGTATTGATAAGTCTGAAGCTAAAACCAACACAAGATCAAGCAGGAACATGTTTGTCTATACAGACAACAGGATATGTCCATCGGGACAGCATGTCAGGATTTTCGGCATTAGAAACAGGATCAGGTAACATGTCAAGTAGTGTACATGTATCAAGTCATGTTAAGTAGTAGTATATCAGGTCATGTCAGGTAGTGTACAAGTATCAAGTCAGGTCAAGTAATGGTGTATCAGGTCATGTTAGGTAGTACACAAGTATCAGGTCATGTCAAGTAATGCACAGGTATCAAGCGGAAGCTCATAATAAAACTGTAACAGGTACGGATGCACAACAAAGCATGGATGCACAAATATTTAGCAGGGATTACTATATTACTATGTAGAGTACACAATATCAAGTATGGAGTACTAATATAACAATAAAATGATATAATGCAACATGGTATGCGAGTAGATATGAAATCAATGGTATGGATGCACAATTATCGATTAGGGTTACAATTACAGTTCCAATACTAATTAGGATGTACTTTATTAAACACGGGGTGTTCTAACAATAATAACATGGACTAATATGATAGGTAGATGCAGCTACATGTATATTAAATGTTATAGTTGCAAACAGGTATCCGAAAACTGTAAAACTTTCATATGGATGCGTAATGGGATAAACGGTTAACATTTTATTAGTATGGATGCATGATACTATACCTAGCATGTAGTAAGATGATTTAGCATGCGACCAGATGTGTAAATACTAATATGGATGCGTACGGATGTCGTATAACAGTAAAATGATAAACTAGCAAGTGCGTGATATATAACTCAACAATATGAGATGTAACTATTCAATTTGATGCGGTATATGGTAGTATATTATGTAACAAGATTGGTTTTCATGCACTAGATCTGAAATGATATATACGGATATATACGGATGTCGAATAAATCGATAAAACTGAGAAAACAAAAATGTGGATTGCAAAATTAATCATTTTGAAGTATTATAATTCAAATAGATATAGATTATAATATTATAGATGTAGCAAGATTAACTTGCCTGATCGGATCTCAAAGCGATACGTACGGCACGTCAGATGTCGGGAAAACGTCGCGATGTGTCCACGCGAACACAGAACAGGTACTGCAAGAATACGACCACGCTGGATATGGACGTCTACTGGGTCGTCCGGATCGTCGGCGACGAGCACGGCTCCGGCGATCACCGGAAAACAAGAATCCAAGAAAGTAGAGAGAAGAGAAGAAAAGAAAAGGAGGAAGAAGAAGGAAGAAGAGATGGTTGTTCCTAGGGTTTTCTGGGACAGAGAAGAAGGCGAGGGGGATGATGATGATGATGGGATGAAGTCGGGGTTGCCGGAGGTGAGGGAACGGCAACGAGGTCGGGGGTTCAGGTGTGGGTTCTGTCCAGGGATGGGCTCGGGTTCTTTGGAGAAGAAGAGAAGAGAGAAAGGAGAAGGAGAATGAAGGTGGTCGACGAGGTTTCAGGCCGACGAGGGTACCGGCGACGGCGAGGACAGAGACGACGGGGTTGCAGCGTTGGGTTCTAGCAGTGGTCGGGTGTTTGCAGGTCAGGAAAGAAGGGTGAGAGAGGAGGAAGAAGAGAAGAGGAGAGAGCGGTGAGGATAAGGGGATGGTCGACGATGACGAGGGCGTCGGCAAGGTCAGGTCGTGCAGTCGGAGGTTCTTGGGTTGCAGCGAGGTCGGGTTTTCATGGTTGGTGGTGGCGTGAGGAGAAGGAGGTCATAGTGATGGGGATAACGACGACGGAGGTCGAAGCTCCGGCGAGGCTAGGGTTGCAGCGACGAGGCGTGGGTTCTCTCGCGCGCAGAAAGGAAAGAAGAAGAGGGAAAGAAAATGTGAGGGGAAGAGAGAGAGAGACGTGGGGTTAAGAAAATATGAAGAATATATAGTAAGAGAGAGAGAGAGAGAAATAGAGAGGAGAGAGTGAGAGATCGAGAGGAGAGAGAGAGAACAGTGAGGGGAGATAATCTTGTTTGTTAGTGGAAGAGAGAGAGAGAATGAGAGAAGCGCACGGGTGAGAGAGAGAAAGAAAATAGAGAAAAGATGTGTGAGGCCCAGCGTCAGAGGGAGAGATATCTGAGTTGGGTAAAAAGTTAGGATTATAAATTGAAAAAGCTTTTGTTTGTTAATTAAATTTAAAGTGGGTTTTAAAGAAAAAATAAAGATATTAAATTTAATAAAATTTGAATTTTGGCGGGATACAAAAATATTCCAAAACACGCCTGGGTCAGGTCTAAAAATTCAGATTTAAAATATGAAAAATATATGCGACGTTCAAATTTCAAAATGAAAGCTCGGGTAACGAAAATGCATACCCCCAAGAATGGATGCACGTACGTGCGCGTAGCCATCCAAACACGTCCGTTTCACTGAACGGGACGAGAACAAAATGCGCGGATGCTACCACGGAGTTAAGGGTATCATGCAGGCCATGTTAAGTATTTTAAAAATATTTTACATGACTTAAGATGTTATATGGTAAAAGATGCAATACCAGATAAAATGCCAGTATGCAGTATTCATGAAAATGCACATGTCTATGTAACAAGTCAAGATAATTCATAAATATGAATCAAACAAGTTCAAGCAAGCGGGTCGATTCGAATGCAATGTAAAATGTAAAATATTATTCGCACCCAAAACACGATAAATCAGGAAAAATACCACAATTAAGGATATACGAGAACTGAAATAGGTATAAGTGAACTAGGTTGTTACATTATACCCAACTACAAAAAAAATTTCGTTCTCGAAATTCCAAGAACAAGAAAAGATAAACAATCAAGAAACTATAAGAATAGGTGTGGAAACTTCTGTCGGATTTCGTCTTCTCGTTCCCAAGTCGATTCTCCATGCGAGCGATTTCCCCAAGAAACAAGTACGAGAGGGATAACCTTGTTCTTAAGAACCTTTTTCTCTTCGATCAACAATCGACATCGGTCGCTCCTCAAAAGTCAAATCTTCTCGTACAGTCAGCTCCGTATTATCCAGCACGTGTGTTTCATCTCGAACATACTTACGGAGTTGAGATACATGAAACACGTCATGAACATTCGCCAAAGATTGTGGTAAAGCCAATCGATAAGCCACTTCTCCAACACGCTCCAAAATCTCGAGAGGCCCAACGAATCGAGAACTAAGCTTGCCTCGACTCCCAAAACGAATCACTCATCTAGAATACCAGATCACCAACAGCAAACTCTAGAGGTCTTCTCGATATATCGGCCCAACTCTTCTGCCGATCTTGTGCTGCCTTCATATGATTCCGGATAGTATTAACTTTCTCCACTGTTTGCACGATCAAATCCGGTCCCAACAATCTTCGTTCTCCAACATCGTCCTAACAAACATGAATGCTTCGAATGGAGCCATCTGAATAGTCGCCTGAAAACTGTTGTTGTAAGAAAATTCCACCAAGTGTAGATGATCCTCCCATGAACCTTGAAGTCTAACATGTATGTTCTCAACTTGTCTTCAACAGTTCAACATGCCCTTCAAGACTTCCTCAAGTAGACCAGAATATCATTGATAAACACCACAATAAACTGGTCTAAGAACAGTGAAAATATTCGGTTCATCAAGTCCATAAATATCGCTAGTGCATTCGTGACTCTGATTGGCATCACTAAATACTCGTAATGCCCATACCGAGTCTGGAACGCGGTCTTGCAAATATCCTTTGATTTAACTCGAACATGATATATCCGGATCGCAAATCCAGCTTCGAGAATACCCTCACGCCACCAAGTTGCTCGAATAATTTGCCAATGCGAGGGGTTGGGTACTTGTTCTTACTAGTCACCCGGTTCAATTCTCGATAATCGATATACATCCTCCTTGTGCCATCTTTCTTCTTTACTAGAAGAACTGGAGCTCTCCAAGGTGAATTGTGGTTGCGAATCCAACCCTTCTCAAGTAATTCGGTAACTTGCTTCTTGACTACTTCCAACTTCACTGGTGCCATCGAATAGTACGCCTTTGAGATTGGCGCTGCACCAGAAACAAGATCGATCGCGAACTCCATATCTCGTTTTGGCGGTAAACCTGAGATGTCCTCGATGTAATTCTTGGGTGTCCCTAAAAAAGCCTGCACGTATTTTTAAGATCCCTGGAAAAAATTTTGGACCATTTTTAAAATCGACAGAAAACGTGCATTTCAGACGTGTTTTTGCGATTTCTCCGGTGATCGAATTTCTAAAACTTTGCTAACATGTTAGTAATGATTTAGTTAGGCTCTGATACCACTGTAAGTCTACGTTACCCACCCCGGTACTTACGGCGAGGCGGAATAGGTAAAAAAACAAATTTTTATCACAAGGTAACATAGACTATCTTGAGGATCTTTGCCAAACCATTTCTAACAAACAACTAGAGGTTCTATTTACTATACTTAGGAGATTATACCTCACGAAAATGGTCCTTCAGTTCTCCCTCCGCTGTCCTTCTCGTCCATGCAAGCTCCGAGAATCGATCCGGATCTTGGTCACCTCCGCGGCCTCCTAGAGTCGAAGACGATCCACCCGAGAGTCTATAGTCCGAGCTCCACCTCAAGCCGAGGTAACTAGGGCAACAAGTTTGCTACTCTTGATGCCCTAGGTGATGTAGAGAAAGAAGATGGGTTTGTTTGTCTATTTAGAACCTAATTTGCTCAACACATGAGACTATTAGGAATTTGTAGTGAGGATGAAGAAGAAGCAAACCATGGGAGCTCTCATTTGATGAGAGAGAATGAGAAGAAGATAATGATGCATAAGAAAAATAATTACCATTCTTTTGTCATGATAAATTGTGATGGTTACAATTGATTTGAGCATTATTATGTCAAGTTAAATCCAAGCCATAAGAAGAGTCTAGAGCTCACAAAAAATATCCAAGTCAACAATGGTCAACTAGGTCAAAAGGTCAACATGGTCAAATGGTCAAAGCAATTAGCCATAACACAATTATCATTAAAAAGATTAGTAAATATTTTCCCCCACCTCATAATGGTTTTGACCAAGTCAATGTTCAAAACCCTAATGAGGCATCTCCTTCTTCTCTCCTCACAACCGTGCATACACACCCGCATCTGCATTCCGTAGAATACGAATGCACAGAAGACAAAACTAATCCATCTATACAATACTAGGATCCGGCTTAAACCAAAGCCCACTAGTATTGTCTGCCCGAACATCATATGCACACAAGTGTACGTTAGTGATCGTAGCCCTGCCGTAAAACCATACGGCCTCTACACCTTTTGCCCAGTGCAGGGAAACTCTCTGTGTGGGACTCTAAAGACTCGACACTATACTGGCAGTGGGTTTAACTATAGCTGCAAGCGGCACCAGCTGTACGTAACGGTCCCCAGGTAGATGTCGATAAGAAGGCCGATGAGGTAAACCCATCTGAACTCCTACTGAGCCTGAATGTGACAATCTCCGTACAGCCTGGTCTGTTCGTCTAAGAGTATTGCATGTCGGGCCTAGAGGCGGTAAACGTCAGACCCCTAATAGCGGTATAAGTCGTGTCGGAGTGTAGCCCAGAACACCCTGAGAAACTACTGGAAATACTACCAGTAAATCTCGCTTGCCCTGGCCAGGGACTTTGTGTAATGGCTCTCCTAGACACAGCGCGATATCAACCCCCAATACCGGGAGAGGCGAATCTTATCTAACCGCTACTGCCTCCAAGTGCTTCGGGATTGCACCCAACTACTACCTGTTTGCACGACTCCTTTGAGCCGTGGTAGGGTAGTAATCAAAGTACAGTGGGAACACACTCGAGGCGAAGTAGCAGTGTCAAGTCGACGGACTAAGCTGTACTCCTGTCACCTGGGAACTGCTATCTGACGATAGGTATAGTACCAACCAACAGTTCCCGACGAGTCCTGTCCAATGTACTCGTAACCTAATGAGCACCCGCATACTATCTCCAGTACGACGTATTAATGGCTGTGGGACAGACCATCTCCCCTGCTGGACTGAGAAGCATATACGCTAGTCTACTCCGGAGTATCGATGCCCCGTATCGATAATTCTACGACTAGGGACCAGTATAAAGATGTGCTTGTAGATTACCCAGCCCCCACTAGTGTGACTGCCATGACAACGCTGGTAATCAAGCAAAGATCCTAAGGGCTCCACTAATATGTATAAACGATATGCTAAAAGAAACACATGCACATATTAAAGTGAAACAAACCAAGTAGCATACTACCATTTTGAGCAAGACCGTCTATACAACTGTGAATATCCCAAGCTTCCATTAAATAATATACAAACTAGTATGATACAGTAATGGTGTAACACCCGAGCCCATAATACTATTTCTGGTACTAGTTGAGTGTTATACATTGCTCATTTCGATTATCCTGATGGTTTGGTGCTTATTGCTAAATTTTAGCCGGTTAAGTCATTTTGGCACATAACAAATTCTAACACCTAAAATGAAATTAAAAATATCCATGTTGGCCTACTCGTCGCCACTAGTCGCGTGGTAGCGTCCGCGCGTCGAGATTTCGTTCCGTTCGTCGAAACGGGCAAGTTTGGATGGCTACGCGCGCGTGCAAGTGTCCGACTTGGGGGCATGCATTTTAATCATAAGACACCTCATTTCAAAATTTGGAACTCGCTTAAAATCCTATAATTTGAATTTGAAATATTTGGGCGCAACCCGGGCGCGATTTGGAAATGTTTCATTTAGCGCCGAAATGCCCATTTAATTAAATATATTTAAACCCTATAATATATTTAAAAAACCATAATATATGCTTAAATCTCTGTTTGTTAATCCTTTATATTTTTTATCTTCAAAAGATTCGTGCGCAGCCAATCACGAGAGGGTAAATTCTCGTGGGCCCCACCTAAATCTCTCTCTATCTCTCATAAATCTTTCTCTCTCCGTTTCCCTATCTCTTTCTCTCTCTAATTCCTATATCTTTCTAAATTCTTTTCTCTCTCTCTCTCTCGAACTGACTCTCTCTCTCTCTCTCTCGCATTCATTTTTCCTCGCCTCGTCTTCCTTCGAGACAACCCACGCGAGGAACCCTAGCCCGCAGCACCCTCGCCGTCCCCGCTTGCAGTCGCCGCCGCAGCATCCTCGTCGACCTCACCCTCGACCGCGCTTCCCCTCCTTCCTCACCTTCCTCTCTTTCCCGACGCCTCTTCCCTCTCGAACCCATAGTCCCGACCTCGCCTGCACTCGTCGTCGACCCTCAACCTCGACATCGCCTCCACCTCCTCACCCTCTTTCGCACCACCATCATCACCGGACCTCCTCCATCGAAGCCCATCAGCCGCCGGCATCACCGGCGCCTCACCTTCACCCTGCCGTCGCATCAGCCGCCTCCATCAACCAGCAGCTCTCGGCCAGCAACCAGACGAGCAAATTCCAGCCATCATCTCCACCACCAACGTAGCCACCATCAGGTTCCGGCCGAGGGGTTATCTTTGGCATTAGATGGATCGAGCGTGCCCGTGACCGTTCTCTTCTTCTTTGGCAGCGCTGCCGCGGCTGCCTCTGCTGCTGAGGATCAATACCCTTCTGGATTGGATGGGCATTTTTCAGCTTGATCGGTACAAGCATCTTGAACTCAAAGGGAGAGGAAAGAGCTGTTAATGTTACTGTTTTGGCCTTCTTCTTGCTGTTCGCCGGAGCCGGGCTCGACGTCGATGTTTCCCGACGACCCAGCAGGGACCTTTGACCCGTATGTTTCGATCGTGTGTTGTTTGGACTCTTTCCACGAACCGAGCGCCCGTCACATGTTGTTCCGCCGACGCTACGTCCGTTTTCCCGGTTCGCGAACCGTCCAGGCAAGTATTACTTGCTACATGCTATGCTATACCAATTAGATATGGTTGATTCATAAAACCTGCAAATATTAACTAAGTATATTTACTTTCTCATTTGAGCGAAATATGACATATCATGATACTATAACATGAACCGTAATTTGCCGCTGTAACCCTGATAACAACTACCTGCTAATCATTTTACCATTTAGAGGATGATAGTCATACACTTGTATCTTCATTACTACATTGTGATTATTGCACCCCAAGGGTGCTTGAACCTGTTAATAATAGAATACAAAGCATCACTGTGTTTACATGGAATAATATTGTTATTTACTGTTCCTGCTGTTGTTCCTTATTCGTTACTATACCTGTTATAAGCATACATTTGATTGCATTACATATTGACCCGATCTTGATACACCTGACACATGTAATGATACACCGGACATGACACCCTATACATACTGACTCAACCTATTGGACTACAACCTGACTTATTACATGATCTCATGCCTAATGCCAATAAACCTGACTTGGGGTCCTCATGGACCATTCCTGCTGTCTATCCAGACATACCTGTTTTTACCTGATTCTGGGTTGACATTAATCCTGGACTACTGAATACCTGACCTGACATACATAACTTGGGGGTATGGGGAAATCAAAGGTGAAACCGACTTGTAACTCAACAGTTCGATACTTGTTCTGATCAGTCTTACGGGCTTGGCCTGCCCCGGAGTGATGATGCTGACATCACTCATCCATCCTACTACCTTTTACTGCTTAGCGGCACGTCTCGGATTCAGCCCCGAGAACCTTGACCGTGGTCCCGGGCACGCACGGGATACTATTGAGTTACATCGACGATTCATCAATTGATTTCAAAGACTATAGAGTAGAAACCTGATAGGACAGTTTAGTCACCATTGCACATTACCCTGCTCTGTTATTTCTTAGTATTGCTTTATTCATGTTCATACCTGCATTGCTTATTACCATGTTTATATTATGTTATTTGGTTGACATGACGCGCTGACGTCTGGGTTTTGCATGGCCCAGATTCCTTACCACTGTCGACGACCGAGCAGGAGTACTTCAGCCAGCAGGTTGAACTGTGAGTCCCTTAGTGATTAGTTTAGTTGTTTCATTTCATTTCCAGATGTGAGCCCGAATTATGGGACGTACTGTTATTTATTGTATTGGATCATTTGCTTCCGCACTTATTGTTTATTGAATCTTGTTATTATGGATTTGGACATGTATTAGATTAGTTTATTATATTGTTCTTGATATCTCTACAACCGTAATGTGACTGTGGATGGATACGTCCTACCCACAGGTAGCATGGTTGGCTATGTCACGTGCCCAATCTTGCGTACTCTGGGAAGCGGGGCGTGACAAATGGTCTCTAGGGCATATACATGCGGATCCGCAGCCGAGTAGACTCCGAGTCAACTCGTTTTTCTTGGGTGTCCCGCATAGTGTTTTGTGATTTCTCTGATATTTTGTTTCTGCCTAGATTTTATGAGTACTGTGTTGTGCTTGGGGTAGATTCAAATCTGGTTATCGATCGAAATTCTAAGTATTTTAGCTAATCGGATCTTCTGTGATGTGATATATGTACTGAACGTCTACTAATCGCTATACGTCGATTATTGGGGGTTGTACATATCTGTGATCTGTGATGTTGGATTGTGTATATGAACTTATTGGATTGTCGTGGATGAATAGCCGGGGATGTAAGATGAGTGTTTATTTATCTTTCATTTGATATAAATTGTAAATTGATGTAATATTATTTTTTGGTCGCACATCCGGGTTGAGGTTGTAGCCACCATTGTATATTATTTCTTTTACTGTTTTTTGCTCCTTGGATAGACCCAAGGTGGGGTGCACTAACTACCGAGTAGTTTGAAGTGCCGAGTGGCCTACTCACATTGTTGAGGGAGGTTGCTTCACTTCGGGTATTTGGCGGGTAGTTTGCCGCACCCGTAGGGGTCTAGGGTGGGGTTTGGCTGTTCATCGCGACCGTGTAATCCGTCTTTCGTTGAAGGCTCAAACGAAGCGCGGATTCTTAGTATATCCAATGTGTTCATCTGTGATCTGGAATGGATATCATTACATCTGACAAATGTATATATCTATATATGATATCTAGTAGGCGTTGCTTATGTTTTGCATCCGCGCTAGTCCAGCCCCCGCTCTGTCATTAGTTAAGTAACCTAACGGGTGGTGACGGGTACGTCATATTTTTGTTGTTTTCTGCAATGGTAGGATTAATTGATGGGATGCATTATATTAATCTAAAGAAAACAAACCAAAGCTGAATCGTTAGAACAATTTCAAAACCACTTGGTTTTTTCTAAAACAGAAAACTTTTAAAAACGCGGAGCTTAAACCACTCCTTTTAAAAGCTATCAGGTTCCTTCGATTATATCAAGTTCACTACGTTCACGGTTTCGCCAAAACCATCCGTAGCCCTCCGTCATTTCATATGAGTATTCAATAGTATTCAAGCTATGTTTGTTGACCTTCGTCAAGGCATAGTGATTGGTAGCTGTTGGGTGTTCATATGTAGTATAGATAGATGTGTTGGTTTGGAATAGTCGTATTACCTTGTTGACCTTCGTCTAGGGTATATACGGGTGGGTTCAAATTAACCTGGACAATGATGGGTAGAACTTGACATGTGACTGTTTCCCCCAATCAGAGCAAGGCTCTACTTAATTTTGAAAATTCAAAATTCGAAGCAACGCTTCAGTCCCCGTGCGCAGCGCGCAATTTGCCACATGGCAGAAGCTGATTCGGCGGCGTAACGCCCGAGACAGTGCGTCCCATCAGAGCAAGGCTCTTCAGAAAACATAATTAAGACTTAACTGCGCAAATGCATGGCAGCGCGACACGTGTCTGCGCAGTTGCGCAATCGCAACTGCGCAAGCGCACGGATGCGCGACACGTGTCACGCGCTGGTGAGTTGCGCAGCAACTGAATGAAAATTTAAGTGAATCTTTTCTGTTCTTCTGTAAAACAGGGACCCTTGGATCAGAGATCCAATGGTGGGAAAATTCCCAAAATTATTCAGGAAAGATCTTGGTAACAAATTTAACAAATTTGTGAGCACTATAAATAAGAGCCCAGACCTCATTCAAATAATCAGGTAGAATCATCAAGAGAAGGATAAACTTCTGGAAAAAAAAAAAGAAGAGAAAGAACTCTTGAAGATTAATCAAGAACAAAAAAAAGAGAG
Organism: Agapanthus africanus; assembly: GCA_030015575.1. Classification (NCBI taxonomy): domain Eukaryota; kingdom Viridiplantae; phylum Streptophyta; class Magnoliopsida; order Asparagales; family Amaryllidaceae; genus Agapanthus; species Agapanthus africanus. The sequence goes on along the minus strand of JASDDO010000001.1, from coordinate 504,097,258 downwards.
AAGGTAAAATTTCTGAAGAACAGAAGATAAAAAAATGAATAATAAAAAAATAGTGCCTTGCACTTGTTATGAACCCTTGGTTCTGTAAAATCAGGGAAAACAAGAAGAACTTGTTTTCCTTTGATCCAAATTTAGATCAAAAGTGCCATGCACTTGTGTTCTTAAACCTGAAAATTTCTTGGGGTTTCTGCACAAACGCAACCCTTTAAAAGGGCCTGGCCCAAATTAAATTGCAATAATAAAAGGGCAGAGCCCTGTTTGAAAAATCCTTGAGGTTCTGCAACTCATTAATTAAAAGGGCCTGGCCCAAATTAAATTGCAATGATAAAAGGGCAAAGCCCTGTTTAGAAAATTCTTGAGTTTCTGCAACTCATTATTTAAAAGGGCCTGGCCCAAATCAAATTGCAAAACAATAAAGGGACAGAGCCCTGTTTGGACTGATTCTTTTAGTCAGGCAGAGCCTAAAATAAATTAAAAAAATTGGACTTAACCCAATCCTGGCTGTAAGTCCTTAAATTAAATTGATTGAGCAAAATGGCTCTCCCAAACCAATTTACGACCGGTTCGAGGGTACATCTCCGAACTCCTTTGACATCTATCGTTGTAATTCCTCAACGACGTCAAAGAGGTGACGGGTCCCAACGACCACACACCCATATGGACTGCGGGGTCCTTAAACTCGTGGACCGAAACGTCCTTAAACTAATATTGGACCGAGACGTCCTTAAACTAATATTGGACCGAAACGTCCTTAAACTAATATTGGACTGAAACGTCCCTAAACTGGCGACGGACTGAAACGTCCCTAAACTAATAACGGACCGAAACGTCCCTAAACTAATTTGGACCACTACGTCCTTAAACTGGCGACGGACCGAAACGTCCCTAAACTAATGATGGACCACTACGTCCCTAAACTGGCGACGGACTGAAACGTCCCTAAACTAATAACGGACCGAAACGTCCCTAAACTAATTTGGACCACTACGTCCTTAAACTGGCGACGGACCGAAACGTCCCTAAACTAATAATGGACCACTACGTCCTTAAACTGGCGACGGACCGAAACGTCCCTAAACTAATAATGGACCACCACGTCCCTAAACTGGAATATGGACCGCCACGTCCCTAAACTGACACAATAGGGCCCAAACGCTCTTTTGTCGGATCTAAACGGTCCCGTCTAAGTTGATCTTAGCCCCAAATACGGTTAATGTGTCCTTAGATATTCAAATAAGTAATAAAATCCCAAACCAACTTTGGTTCAAGGGTACATCTCTGAACTCCTCAGACGCCTGTCGTTGTAATCCCTCAACGACGTCAGAGAGGTGACGAGTCCCGACGGCCGGATAATTAAATCAATCACTACGTCAAGTCGACCTTAGCCCAAAACAGGACTAATGTATCCTTGACGAACGTTTAAGTTGATCTTAGTCGCAACGCGACTAATGCATCCTTAAACTAAAAACACCGAACCCAAATCTAAGCAAAATACGGATTTGGACTAATCCACGTCCTACGGGCGACGATATTACTCAGTCTCCGTATACAATCCACGGGCAACCACAAATAAAACAAACACACACGACACGAAGTGAAATTCTGGAGAAGGAGAAAGTTGTTACCGCGATGCGGTAGCGTAATTAACTGCAGGGGCTTGCGCCTGCAGGGAAGAGCGTCCCCACAATCAAAAACCCCTCACCCTGAGGGGGAATCTGACGAAGTCTGCTACATCGGCCGCATCCGTCTAAACCTCTGATATACGGTGCCGTAAATCAACTAGGCATCTTCGGAGAGATAGACGGATAAAAACAAATAGCATCTGCCCCGAACTTCAGGCAAGACGTCTTCACGTCGCCGCCGTCTTTCGGAGGGGAACAGATTCTGGCACGCCCGGTGGGACCTTTTCCTCTTTCCACTCCACACTTCGTGTGTCGTCTTCGCGAATCAATCGCGGTTTGTTAAATGGTTGTCTTCGGATTTCAAGTTGCTAAGATTTGGTCTTTTATCTGGCGCAGAACTCAAGCATCCATGGATTCCCACTGCACCAAATGCGCGAAGCACCACTGCAACGAACGCTCCACCTCACCGAGAGGTGTAACATATGGGCCCCAAGCGGCCTCTTTCCTTACTCTGCCGGTAGAGCAGGTGACCCAGGCCACCACCGGCCTATTTTTCGGGACCATGGTCCCACCTGCAAGCTTCTCTATGCCGATATCCGCACCGGAAGCGAACAAGAAGTCGGTATTCAACCGGCTTACCGCTACCACGACCCCTATCAACGGGTCGCCCGCTACTAAGCCAACAGCCTCCGTTTTTACCAGGCTGGGTCAGAACTATAAAGTGGCCGTCCCAAAGAGGGCAACGGCTGCTGCTTTGGAGGTCGTTAAAGCGGCTTCTCCCATCAGAGAGTCGGTCTTCACAAGATTGACGGCTCCCAATCCTCCCCCAGCTGGTCAAAAGGCATCAGTCTTCGATAAGCTGACATCGGCAGTTACCCCACACTCAAACAGGGGGCAGCAAGAAACCATCTCGACTTCCGAGCCAGTCCCAACGGCTCGTCGTGCGCGACGTCGCCATTGGCGACGAGTGAGAAAAGCAGGGGGCAACTCTCCCTCAGGGCTAACCCCACCTGCTCCAGTGGTGGAGGTCAACGCTGCTGTTCCAACTGGGAACAGCTTTGAATTGCTGAGGAAGGTGAGAAAGAACTCTCCAGTTGCTACGTTGAAAAGATCTCCTCCACCTGCGGAGAGAGTTCCAGAAACAAAACAAGAACAGCCCCCTCAACGGCTATCCTCAAAAGTTTATAAAGTATGGCGTAGGGTTCACGACTCTGTGATCGATCCAGACCACTTGCGTCACCAGAAAAGGGCGAAGGTGGAAAATAACAAAAACTGCCCCATTAAACAGCAGGGGGCGACGGTTGCTAGGATGCCCACTCCAACGGCTCCTTTAACCTCGATGGCCCACAAAAGAAGGAGGCCAGAGAAAGCTCCCGCATCAGCAGCAAGAGTTAACAATGGTGAACCTAAACGCCCCAAGTCAGGGGGCATAATTGTTCATACGGTTTACATGGCTTCTGGAAAGGAAGAAAGCCGTACTTCTACGGGTCACCGACCGCTCACCCGATCAGTGACCAAGGCTCAGGAGCAGCAACAAAAGCTCCAGGAGATGATGACCACAATGGCTGCACTCACTGGGCCGAAAGAAACCCCGGAAACATCCTCAGAAGAACGTCACGAACAAGAGACGGACGCCGAATTCCTCCGGCGCGTGCTAGAGAAGAAAGATAAAGAGGCTGCGGAACAGGCAGCCGACATAAAGAAAATGGCCCTCCTGTTCCAGGATATGGTGGGTATGATGATTCAACCAGATCCACCTGCTGGAGATCCCCCAATCATTCTTGAAGATGATAGGGGAGAGACATCGAATCCTCCACCGGCTCTATCCGCAGCTAAAGAGGATACCATATCAAAAGCTGATTTGGATGAATATATTGCCCAACAAATACGGGTGCATCAGGCGACTGAAGCAGCCGGTCAGATCGTGAAAACGGGGCGGCCATATCCGGGCTGGTATGACCAAATCAAGTACCCGCCAGGTTACACTATTCCTAAGTTTCATGTTTACAAAGGGACCGGCAATCCCCATCAACATGTTGCCCAATTTAGGGCGCTTTGTGGTAACACTGGAGGCGACGACAAGCTCTTGCTGCGCCAATTTGTTGGAAGCTTATCAGATACGGCTTTCGAGTGGTATTCCGAGCTCCCCAACGACTCTATTAAAACCTTTGCGGAGATGGAGCTGCTCTTCACCCAACGTTTTGCAAGTGCCAGCGAGCGTACCCCAATGACGGCACTGATTAACGCCAGGGTAAAACCCGGCGAGACGTGGGTTCAGTACGCTATACGGTGGCGTAATCTATGGTCTAAATGTGAACAGCGCATAGAAGAAGCCCCTGCGGTGGGAATGTTTGTTGGAACCCTTGATCCACAAGCAACTATTTCACAATTTATGATGTTCTTCAAGCCGACTTCCTTCCAGGCTTTGATCGACAAATTGGCGCAGATGGACCAGATGGGCCATAAACCCCCTCTCCCGAAGCCGGATTCCCGAAACGACAAAGGAAAGGGAAAAGCGATCGTCGTCGCTAATGCCCAACAACAACCGAACGATTCGAAGCCGGTTGCTCGTCCAAACAACACGCGCCCATACGTACCCCTTGAGGACAGGATGGGATGTGCTTACTCCTTCCCCCGTGATAAAACAAGAAGGCTATTCGAGCTGGCATTGCGCAACAGGCTCATAAATCTGCCAGATCCAAAACTTCCGTCACAACCGAGTGACGTCAACGAGCCCAATTACTGCCCTTATCATCGAGTGCTAGGCCATCCAATTGAGGATTTCTACGTTTTCAAGAATTGGCTTGAGAACCAGTACCGTCAGGGCAAATTTGCGCTATCTGACAAATGGAAGGTGAATCCTCCGCAGCCCCACACCTCTAAGGGGACGAATACGCCGGGGGCATCATGCTCTGTTATAGAAGAAACTCCCTGGGAGGTTGTATTATCAGCTAAAACGAGGAGAATGCTAAATGATCTTCAGACCTGTCCAGCGGTCAAGTGGAAGAACCCCTTGGAACCGCAGGTTATTGAAGGGATGTTGAAGCCACGACCGATTCCGAAGACCGATGGTGGCAGTTCAAGCGCTCATAGTCAGCCGTCAAAATCTTCGAAAAAGAAGAAGAAGAAATCTAAGAAGCCCGTTAAGCCTGGTGACAAGCGCACGGACTTACAAAAGCAAATCGATGCGCTGGATGAGTACAACCAAAAAGCGCGGACTCCCATTACGCTCCAAGATTTCCTTGATCACGTCTTCCAAAAAGAAGATGAGGGAGAAAGTTCATCGGACGAATCCGAGGGGTATGTGGCGAGCTGTCATATGATCTCTCATTCAGTCACGAATGATGAAGAGACCTCTGGCACTGAGACGCTGGGGGCCAATGCCGAATCAGGAACCCCAGGGTTACCGGTTGAAATGATTAGCGCGTTTCTTAATGAAGCTCGGTTGAAAAGCAAGGCTGATCGAGAACGCGAGACGGCTATATTCGAAAGGGCTAAGCGTCAGCGACTTGAGGAAGGAGCTGAAATGATCCCGTTGGAGCAAAATGCCTCCACCGCTGACAAAAGCCAATTCAAGATAAAAAAGAAATTTGCTAAGGCCATATCGATGGGCATGAAGCTACCACCCTCTGAAGAAAAAGTTACTGGCGTAGTAGAAATGCACCCCTCTTATTGCTTATACCATCAGAAGGTCTCGCATTCCACCCAAGATTGCAAAGCTTTCAATGGATAGTGGCAAGGATACGTCGCTAATCGACAACGATTTAAACGGGAAAAACGTAAAATTCGCCGAGAGCAAAGAAATACGACTAAAGAACTTGAAAGAACTGCCGGCAATTGTCACATGGTTAACACTACCGGGTCACAAGTGCCTACATTTGGGAGCGACTCCGATGAAGAGCTAAAGCTTGGCCCCCTCTTCGAAGAATCCACTTCGGGAAAAGAAAAAGAACTGAAGGCCTGCGAGAATATACAGCTGCGCAATCGAACATTACCCGAAAAGAACCTCGGACCCTTGAATAAGAAAAACAAAAGGAAAGAGAAGGTCTCTGAAGACATCGCTTTGGATGACCAAGTTGCGGAAGAGTTAACCGCCAAGAATCCCCCAAAAAGGAATAAAGTAGATTACAATGTCTTGGCGCATCTGAGAAAGCTACCCTCACAACTCAGCATTCTCGATGCCCTATTGCTATCAAAAGAGGCGAGGGATTCTTTGATTAAGGCCCTGCAAGATCCGGACCAGTTCCAAGCCTTCCTAGCCGAACAAAAGATGAAGGATGAATTGGAAGAGGTGCACACAGCCGACGTTGCTTTTGGTGATGAAGACCTTCTCCTCGGGACGTGTGAACACAATCGCCCCCTTTATGTCTCAGGATACTGCCATGACATAAAGATAGGAAAAATCTTGGTCGATAACGGATCGTCTGTCAATTTACTCAATGTGCGAGTGTTAAAGGAGATTTGCATGAGTGTCCAACACCTCGCCCGGGACAAAATCACCATCTCCGGTTTCGACTCTCAATCCTCAAAGACTCTTGGATCTGTGATATTGACGCTACGCTTCGGGGTGCTCGTCACAGACATCAAATTCCATGTTATAGACGCCAAGACGTGCTACAATGCTCTGCTCGGCCGACCATGGCTACACGAATACAATATCATCCCTTCTACACAGCATCAGTGCATGAAGTATTCTAGGGACGGCCTCGAGTACACGGTGGCAGGAGAGTTGAATCCGTTTTCCATGAACGAAGTTCGCAAGTATGAAGATGCCAAATACTTCTTACCGAGTTTCGAAGACACGGAAAGGTGTCACAAACCGGAGAACAAAACTAACGCAACCATCCCTGTCTTCGGCAGTGACACCGAGGAGGAGGAGGATATAATTTATTCAGGTCCATCCCAGTCCACCAGGCCAGGACCATCTGTTCCTTCATTGATCTTCGGTAGTGATTCAGAGGATGAAGTTCATGCTGTATTCCCCGCTCCGCCTTCAATACAGATTTCCACTGATGAAGAGCGAAGTCTGCAGGTAACCATGGTGCCGCTTGAACATTACAAAGAACTGGATGCACTCGACACCAACAGCGTAGAAGAATTGCAGACATTCTATATCCCTCCCGGACGAAAAGGCGAGAAGGCAATCCTATTCTACCGTTCTGAAGAAAACAAGGTGGAAAAAGAAATTTGGCATGGCGCGGATCCCACGCTCGACAGGCTTCAGCCTATCCGTCTTCCCAGATATTATACCGAAGGTTTGAAGAAACTGCTGAAACGCCAAGGGATGTCCTTCACATAGACCGTCAGAAAAGCCAAATTCTATGACAAGGTCTGGAACGTTCCCGGAACTCAATGCAAACTGCCTAACGGGAGAACGGAAACGAAAGGGCTCGGGTATGTTCGCTCAAAGAAACGGGAGCTAATAAACAGCTGTTATGCCATGTATGACTTCGATGAAGAGGCTGACGCTCAATGGGAGAACGCTAATCCTGAATCAGCAAAAGTTCCTGATGCAAGACCTTCCAGTCCATCGTCTGAAGACCAGATGAGCAAACTTATAAAGGATGCGAGTCAAAAAGCCCGAGATGATCACGATCGTGAAATGGCAATCTATGAGAAAGCCAAGACACAGCGTCTCCTTCGACAGGCAGTAAAGAACGAAGATGTTGCCCCACGTCAGCCCGCTACAAAAAGGGTTCGACGCGAAAGCAAAAACAAGTCGAGGGGGCGAAAAGGTGCTCGACAACCACAAGACAGAGCTAAGAAGCCACGCATCCGAGAGTCGAGCGTTATTGACCTAGCCCTTATGAAGAAAATGGGTCGAGCATACTCATTTCCTCGGAACAAAACAAGGAAAATACTTGATCTTGCTCTAAAACATCAAATGCTTACTCTGCCAGAGTCTAAACATCCTGAGCAAGCAGGCGAAGTCTCCAACCCAAATTATTGCTCTTACCATCGAGTAGTAGGGGATCCGCTTGAAGATTGTTTCACCTTTAAGAATTGGGTTGAGGACCAATATCAGCTTGGCAAATTTGCGTTGTCTGACAGTTGGAGGGTAGCGCCGCCGCAAAAGCACGAACCCGAAAACACAAGGATAGAACCAACTCCGCATTGGGATTGGCAGAAAATTCACACCTGCCATGTGATAACAATATTAAAAGATGGGTCCGAGGACATGAACAACCTTCCTTGGTGCTTTGAAAGCGGCAGCAATGAGGTAATCTCAGAATTTCCCCCAGCTCCGAAAGAACTGGAGGATGGAATCCACACTACTGCAGATAACCTCAAGAAAATCGAGTTGGGGACGGCAAATGACCCGCGACCGACATTCATCAGCGAGCTGCTATCTGAAGAAAGGGTGGCCGCGTTAAAGGATGTGCTTCTACAGCACAAAGATTGCTTCGCGTGGAACTATTCCGAAATGCCGGGACTAGATCCAGAAATTGCTGTACACAAATTGGCGATATCCCCGGACATCAAGCCAGTCAAACAGGCGCCAAGAAGAATGCGACTCGAGCTTGAGATGAGCATCAACGCCGAAGTCAAAAAACTGATAGACTCTGGCTTCATCCAGGAAGTTCAATACCCTGAATGGATCGCCAACATTGTCCCAGTGATGAAGAAAAATGGAACAGTGCGCATATGCGTGGACTTTCGGGATCTCAACAAAGCCTGCCCGAAGGATGATTTCCCGGTACCAGTCACTGAACTAATGATAGACAATACATCCACTCATGAGGTTTTCTCCTTCATGGACGGCTCGTCGGGGTATAACCAAATAAAAATGCATCCCGAAGACCAGAAGCACACAGTCTTCAGGACTCCTCTTGGTATATTTTGTTATAAAGTGATGCCCTTCGGTTTGAAGAACGCCGGTGCTACTTATCAGAGGGCCATGACAAAGATCTTCGACGACCTTATACACGAAATCGTTGAATGCTATATCGACGATCTCGTGGTTAAAAGCAAATCATACGGGGAACATCTTGAGCATCTGAAGACTGTATTTCAACGCCTTCGGCAGTACAACCTGAAGATGAATCCTCTTAAATGTGCGTTCGGGGTTTCCTCGGGCAAATTCCTGGGATTCGTTGTTCGACACCGAGGTATTGAAATAGATCCGTCAAAGATCAAAGCGATCATGGAAATGCCTCCGCCGAGAACTCTTAAACAGCTGCGGTCTCTCCAAGGAAAGCTCGCATACATTCGGCGGTTTATCGCTAATCTTTCAGGAAAGTGCCGTCCTTACAGTCACCTGATGAAGAAGGGAACCCCGTTCGTTTGGGATCAAAAATGCCAAGGCGCACTGGATGAGATCAAGCAATACCTGCAGAACCCGCCGGTGTTGGCTGCCCAGGTTAAGGGGAAGCCTCTCATTCTTTATACGACCGCCCTCGAAGGTTCCTTAGGCGCATTATGGGCGCAAGAGAACGATCAAGGGAAAGAAAGAGCACTCTATTACTTAAGTCGGGTTTTGCTGGGGGCAGAAAGCAACTACTCTCCCATCGAAAAACACTGCCTGGCGTTGATCTTCGCAATAACAAAGCTTAGACATTACGCATTGGCGCATGAGGTCCGTCTCATTTCAAAGGTGGACCCCCTTAAATACCTAATGTCAAAGGCCATATTGACGGGACGACTCGCTAAATGGGCTCTGCTATTGATGGAATTTTCGATAACATATCAACCTCTCAGGGCAGTAAAAGGCCAGGCCATCGCCGACTTCCTTGCTGAGCATCCCATCCCTGCCGATTCTCCTTTAAATTGCGATTTTCCAGACAGACATGCGTTTGATGCAATCGACAGTGGTGATACCCGGTGGGAGCTTTATTTCGATGGAGCATCTTCCATGAAAAAGCATAAACAAAATACGCCCATGATCAAATCAGGGGTAGGTCTTATCTTCGTAACCCCACAAGGAGGAATAATGCGATTCGCCTTCTCCTTGACAGAGCCGAGAACGAATAATGAAGCCGAATATGAGGCTTTGATAGCAGGCCTCGAGATCGCCATTGACATGGGAATTGAAGACCTACTCATATATGGGGATTCCCAACTGGTCGTCAGTCAAGTGAACGGCGACTACCAAACGTGCAAACCGGAGTTGGTGAAATACGGTGAGAAAGTGCAACAACTGCTAACCCAAATTCCCTCCTACACTTTGGAGAGCATACCGCGAGCGGAAAACAGCAAAGCGGACGCACTAGCCAAACTTGCTAAGGAACTGGCTGACGAGAACCTCGACGACGTTAGAATCGTGGTACAAAGCCGTCGAGTGCTCGCCCCAACAGAAATATCTCCGGAATCGTCTGAAGAAAAAGGAGCGAAAGAGGAGACAACCCTGCAAATAAAAGACTGGGAAAATACCGGGGACTGGAGAGAAGTCTTCATAGATTACTTCAAGTTCCACCGAATACCTGAAGAAGCGTCCACAAGACATCAGCTTACGAAACGAGCTCTGTCTTTCGCCTTCGTCAATGATACTCTGTACAAAAGGTCATTCGATTCTCTGTGGCTGAGATGCTTAGGACCTGACGAAGCGAGAAGGGTCGTCCAAGAAGTTCACGACGGACTCTGCGGTTCCCACCAAGCAGGCCCTAAGATGAAGTTGAAGATAAAGCGGATGGGCTACTACTGGCCCACGATGACGCAGGATTGCCTCGAATATGCGAAGCAATGTCATTCATGCCAAATTCATGGAGACTTCATCCATCAGCATCCCAATCCATTGCATCCAACAGTGGCTAGTTGGCCATTCGAAAAGTGGGGAACTGACATAGTCGGCCCCATCGAACCAGCATCGTCAAAGGGACATCGTTTCATCTTGGCGACGACTGATTATTTCTCCAAATGGGCAGAGGCGGTACCGTTGAGGGAAGTGAAGACGGAGAACATCCTCCATTTCTTCAAAACGCATGTCATATACCGGTTTGGAACCCCAAGAAGGATCATCTCTGATAATGGGCCAGCCTACCGAAGTCATAAGATTAGCCGCTTTGCACAACAGCACAATATAGACTGGAGATATTCCTCAGTTTATAATCCGCGAGCTAACGGTCTAGCTGAGGCCTTCAACAAGACGTTGACGAAGATCATGAAGAAAACAGTGTCGCGAAATAAGAGGGATTGGCACGAAAGATTGCAAGAGGCTCTTTGGGCGTATCGAACTACTTTTAAAACGGGCACAAACACAACGCCATATGCGCTGGTATTTGGGACGGAAGCAGTACTCCCCCTCGAGATAGAATTACCCTCTCTACGAGTGGCAGTCCACTACGAGCTGACGGACGAAGAAAATGCTCACCTTCGGTTTGAAGAGCTTGACGCCCTTGATGAAATCCGGCTTCTAGCACAGCAAAATCTGGAAGCTTATAAAGCAAAGATGACGCGCTCATATGAAAGATTGAGCCGCCCGAGGACATTCCACCAAGGCGAACTCGTGCTAGTCGTCAAAAGGCCCATGATCCCCAATCGCGCCAAGCGGGGAAAGTTTGAGCCAAACTATGAAGGACCGTACATCATTGATAAGGTCTACCAGGGCGGGGCCTATCTACTCATGGACATGCACGGTGAAAGGCCTTTCAGGCCAATAAACGGTCGCTTCCTAAAGAAATACTACGCTTAACGAGCCTTAGTTTAGGTCAATGATAGATGACGACGACTATGTCCGCTCGCTATCTTCCTAAGCTCAGGCTTTATAAGCAGTAGCCAGCCCTCTCAACGGCGGACCGAAATGTCCTTAAACTAATAGCAGACCGAAACGTCTTTAAACTACTACCGCAGCATCTTTAGGCTGACGAGATATAAAAAAAAAACATATAAAAATAAAATTAAAAAAAAAGTATGTCCATAAGCAAAAAAAGGGCACGGATGAAAACCCGAAAGAGCTCCGTGAGTAAAAAAAACAGCAGGACTGCCGGCGAGTGTTCGTGAAAACCCGAAAGGGTGCGACCTCGTTAAAAAAAAAAAAAAAAAAAAAAAACGGTATGTCCATAAGCAAGATGGGCACGGATGAAAACCCGAAAGGGCTCCGTGAGTAAAAACAGCAGGACTACCGGCGAGTGTTTGTGAAAACCCGAAAGGGCACAACCTCGTTAAAAGACACTTATAAGGTCCTCTCGACCTTGTAAGGAGAAACCACCTGCGTGAGATCCTTACGACTTACAAGGGAACAACACACTTAGGAATCCCCACGATTCCTAAGGAGAAAATACGCTTGCGAGATCCTCACGACTCGTAAGGAGAACTCTCTTATGGGACCCTCACGGCTCATAGGATTTGAAAGTCTTAAGTCACAGAGACCTAAACCTGTGCTTAAGCAAACCCCCACAAACTTCCAATGTTGCCCTACAAGTGGTTCAATATTGACCCTTGTATACAATCCACGGGCGCGAATAAACGTTTCCCTAACCAAGGTCCATCCGTGACCGGGGATATGTTCGCATAACCCTTGTAAGCCCTCTCGATTTACAAGAAGAAAACCCCCCTGTAGGATCCTTACGACTTACAGAGAAACAAAACACTTTGGAACCCTTACGATTCCTAAAGAAAAAATACACCTACAAGATCCCCACGACTTGTAGGGAGAAATACCTTCACGAGACCCTTATGGCTCATGAAGTCAAAAGCCTTAGCCGACAGGACCCTAACCCTGGTCGCTAAGCCTCCTTTGTTCGACAACGACAGAGGCAAATGATGATTCGCTCCTGGTAATATCACGGTTGTAGCGGTGCTGATGCCGAAATCGGTGTCCAATTTCAGGTTTACGGCAAAAGCCAGCAGGCCGCTCATGCATACGAAATAGCCGAAATGATTGGGCAACTCGCAATAAAAAGCAGCGAGTAAAAATAAAAAAAATATAGCCGAAATGATTGGGCAACGCGTAGTAAAAAGCAACGAGTAAAAATAAAATAAATAGCCGAAATGATTGGGCACCGCGAAAAATAGCCGAAATGATTGAGCAATCGCGACCTTCGCGATATAAAAGTTGAAATGATAGAGCATCGCGGAAATAAAATAAAATAAAAAGAAGAAATGATAAAACTTTGGCCCTACAGTTAGGATCACATCGATCCCTGTATACAATCCAAGGGCATAAACAAAGAAGGAACCATACTTCCCCAGCGGATTCCGTCAAACGACGAAGCCAAACCTCAACGGTTCATTTCAACCGAAGAAGCCAGTGACTTCAGCAAAACTCCTCGACTCACGGATACAAACACTCCTTGACGAGAGCCTTCTGATACGCGTCGACTCGCAGAGCCACCAGCGCCTCCGTGGGAACCATCGACTCGTTTCAAACCCCAAGGACACAAATAATCCTTGGCGCTTGGGAAACAAATAATCCCTCGCAAAACTTCTCAACTCACGGATACAAACACTCCTTGACGAGAGCCTTCTGATACGCGTCGACTCGCAGAGCCACCAGCGCCTCCGTGGGAACCATCGACTCGTTTCAAACCCCAAGGACACAAATAATCCTTGGCGCTTGGGAAACAAATAATCCCTCGCAAAACTTCTCAACTCACGGATACAAACACTCCTTGACGAGAGCCTTCTGATACGCGTCGACTCGCAGAGCCACCAGCGCCTCCGTGGGAACCATCGACTCGTTTCAAACCCCAAGGACACAAATAATCCTTGGCGCTTGGGAAACAAATAATCCCTCGCAAAACTTCTCAACTCACGGATACAAACACTCCTTGACGAGAGCCTCCTGATCCGCGTCGACTCGCAGAGCCACCAGCGCCCCCGTGGGAACCATCGACTCGTTTCAAACCCCAGGGACACAAATAATCCTTGGCGCTTGGGAAACAAATAATCCCTCGCAAAACTTCTCAACTCGCGGATACAAACACTCCGTGACGAGAGCTTCTCTGACTCACATCTCGGGCAGTAAGGATTCAAAAACTTGCTTCCTGAACAATGGGACCCTGCAAGTCAATCCTAAATGGTCTCTTGCATACTATTCACGGGTCTCACTCTCTGAAGTCGATTCTCGACAAAGAGGGAAACAACCGCTTACGAGCCCTCTCGACTCGTAAGAAGGGCAATGGGACCCTGCAAGTCAATCCTAAATGGTCTCTTGCATACTATTCACGGGTCTCACTCTCTGAAGTCGATTCTCGACAAAGAGGGAAACAACCGCTTACGAGCCCTCTCGACTCGTAAGAAGGGCAATGGGATCCTGCAAGTCAATCCTAAATGGTCTCTTGCATACTATCCACGGGTCTCACTCTCTGAAGTCGATTCTCGACAAAGAGGGAAACAACCGCTTACGAGCCCTCTCGACTCGTAAGAGGGAGAAATTCTCTCATAAGATCCTTTCGACTTATGAGAGAAAACCACACTTAGGAATCCTCACGATTCCTAAGGAGAAAATCCACTTACGAGATCCTCTCGATCCGTAGGGAGAAAAATCTCTATGAGACCCTCACGGCTCATAGAGTTGAAAAGTCTTAGGCAGCAGATCCGAACCTGCGGCATAAGCCATCGTTATATCTTGAAGAAACCAAAATGCTTACTCTGTTACCTGTCAATCATGTTTATCAAAACAGCATGCTGATAATAAGAGAAGGGAGAAAGCAAAGAAATGATACAAGACATTGCAAAAAAAATGTGTATCTTTATTTATTAATTCAATCAAGTACATGGCGAATCGTATAAAAGAATAAAGAATGTATACATCTTATTCAAAAAAGAAAATTACAAGTATATTGATACAAGGGCAGCTATTGGGAAGGGAGCGTCTTGCACAGATGTAGCAATCGCTCGCATATCTCCTTCCACGCCTTCTCCTGCTCGGCTACCGCCGTCAACTCTGCCTCCACTTGGGCTCGTTGCCGCAAGACCAATGCAAGCTGCTCCCTCGCGACTTGATAAGCAGCCTCCCGACTTGGGATGTTACGCTCAGCCACGTCAAGCTTCTTCTTTAAGTTTAGCCCATAGGAGATACGCTCCAAGAGACCCTCAAAGATAGTCTTCACTTGGGCAGCATTTGCCTCAACCTCAGCGCGCAGATGGGCCGTTTCGTTTGAGGTCTTTTGGCATTCCCTTAGTCTTTGAGCTGCTTTTTGCTCCAAGTGGCGGGAGTGCGAAGTGCTTTGCTCGAGCCAAGTTGTGCGTTGGGTGCTCAGAGCTAAAACTTCAGGAGAAGGGCGCGTCAACTCCAGCCGGTACAGACAGGCCTCGATCTCCCTGCAGTGGTTAACCCAAGATTCAACGACGCCTTCGTCGTGAAAAGTTACGAGCGCCGCTAACATGGGGTTAACATCCACAACGAAATCTGCAGCAGAAGGAAGAGCGTCCATGCTGAGCTCTTCGATATACCCGCTCAGCATGCCTAGACTCATCACAGCACCCTTTGAAGACGGACGTCTCAAAAAGGGGCCTGCCGGTGAAAAGACGCGAGCCTCGAAAGGGACTGGAGCCGGAATAATAGCTGCAAAACAAAACAGGGTTAAACGATGGTTCAAAAGATGTTGAAGGGTTACCAAAGAGGAAATCTACTATACCAGGTGTAGCGGACGGCAAAGCCGGAAGGGCCGATAGCGCGGCAGGTCTTGCATCCCCTCCTTCGATTTGTGGCACTGCAACAAAGAAAAGGAAAAGTCAAGAATTATCCCATTGTTAGGAAAAAGGGGGTAAATAAAGATATTATGGTGAAAGTATACTCACCGGCGCCACTAGAAGGAGAAGCGAGTTCGGATGGGAAAGAGAAGTGTGGGAGCAACACTTGATATAAATGATCAAAAAGCACTCCTGCAAAGGCACAATGGTGTAACGTTAGTACAAAAGCCGCATTTTTGAAAGATTAATGCATGAGTCGTGAATCCATACCTTCCAACATCCGTGACGGTACAAGGGAAGACGGGGAGGTGACTACTGCCAAAGCAGTAGTTGACGGTGCCCCCTCGAGCAATGGAGCATCGATACTGGCCGCACCTGCAAGAACAAGCTTGTTAGAAGAGATCACAAGATATATACAAAAAAAAGGGAAACGCTGGTGACTCAAAAGTTTACCTGACGAGCTGCCAGCAGAAACTGAGGCAGTCCCTTCCTCCACTGACGGAAGACCACCGCCTGTAGCTTCATCACCCGACTCAAGGGGAACCGTTGTTATGCTCTCAAGCTCTACAGGCGGCGGGGAACCATAGACAGGGAGGGCCAAGATAGGAACATTGCCAGATTCCTGAGAAGGAGCGCCTAGCTCGTCTTCAGGAATCATGGCCGCCTCACCTGCTGCTCCCTCAGGATCAGCGATTACAGCTGCCCCGTCCATCGGCACCACGAGGTCCCCAACCTCAAGTACCTCGCCCTCTACCGCCTTCGGCTCGGTTGAGACAATCATCTCATCTGCCGCCACTTCGGGTGCGGCATCAATGACCTTCTCCGCGGTAGGTTCCTCGATCTCGGCTCCAGGCCCCATGACCTCAACAAAGTTGTCCACTGTCGGTTCGGGTTCGGCGAGTACCGCTTCCTCCGCTCCCTTGGGTTCGACGGTCGTCTCCGCCTCCCCCTCAGTTGGACTTGACCCTGCAAGATGAGATATGTATAAGCCAATAGTTTTACAAGTCATACAACAAGGCTCTGAAAGGAGTACTACCTGAAGCGGATTTATCATTGGCACTCCGAACCGCGCGCGCAACTTGCCGACGAGCAGTAGACAGGGCCACAGGGGGCTCTTCAGAAGGAGTACTAGCGTGAGGAACAGTGCTAGGGCCCGCTCCTGCGGCCAGAGCAGCTCTGCGCGCCTTAGCTTCGCGTCTGGACCGCTTCCGCTCCTCTCGAGCCGATGAGACAGATGCCATCAGGGCTTCCTTGAGCGAAGCCTCCTCATCCGTGTAGAGGGATGCCTCCAGATTTTTCAGAGCATCCCTCGTTGTTGCATCAAGCCGAGGCTCTTGCGGCAGCTTCGACGGAGCTGGGGCTTCGATGACGGGCTTGGGAAGGGTCCTTGTGCCGATTAATACAACCCCTGTAAAGAAACAAGAGAAGGTCAGGTCGACTATCATAAAAAGATAACGAACTTTCCGTATAAAAGAGAAAGGGATAAAACATACCGACGCTTGCTAGGGTACGCTTCTTCTCCTCCTCCTGGAAGGTCTTCAGAGAGGCAGCAATGGCCTCTTCAGTAGAAACACCTGTTGAAAATGAGGCAAATATTAGCTAAAGATAATAATAAAAAGTGGGATAAAATGACAAATAAGGAGGCTGATGATTACCTGACTCAGCGAGTCTGCTTAACATTGCTTCGAGCCTCGCCGATCGCTCCGAAGCTGCAATGGCGGCGGCTAGATTGGTGTCCTCAGGGTCCACCACGAAACCCTCATTGCTGCCGTACTCGCATATAGTCTCGGCAGGATGAGCCGCGGGCTCTAAGTTAAGGATCGCGTCGAGGGATAAAGTGGACTTCTTCTTCTTCTGCCCGCCAGCCTTGGACCCACTGGGAGCAGCTTTGCGCTTGCCAGTTTTGGCAGTCACTTTCGGGCGGCGAGTCCCGATGTCCGCTCCTGCACCCGACTCCGGCGATGCCGCTTTAACCGTCTTTGTCGGAGCACGGGGCGCCGTTGGGGCATCCACCATAGTAGGCAGTGGCAGTCCACGCGGAGGGGCCAACACGCGTGGTCGATCAGATCCGGCCTCTTTCGTCGGAGGGATAACCTGAACCCTGGGCTGCAATGGAGCCTTGCGATCGCCGCCGGGAGGCGCAGCCCTACGATCGACCAGTAGGCGTTTCTCCATCAAGATGATTGGGCCCATCGCGTGCGCGTACCAAGCCACATACGAATTGAGTATCTTGGGGGTACAGCTGGGCTCACTGATAAAAAAGTAGGAGCCTGTATTGAGCCGGATGAAGTGATGCATCGCATTCCGTACTCCCTCTGGACCGACTGCAGGTGTTCCCAAGAAGGCTTCCAACGGGACTCCTTGGTTATAACTCGATTGCCGGGCAAATCGATGCGGGTTATACCTCATGAAGAGGGCCGTTTCATTCTGCCTAAATACCAAGTAGCCCGGCCGAATGGAATAAAGGTGGAGGATTTCCCGAGCCTTCAACACGGGGACACCGCCCTTAAAGTCATCACGCAGCGGCACCACCGACTTAGTGGTCTCGGAACCCATGGTGATGACCTTATCCACAAAAGAGGTCTTCGCCCCGACTAGATGCGAACGCAGAAGCAGTCCCCTAGACTCCCGCGGAGGTGCAAACACGATGGAAGCCCCGACCAATCGTATGATTCTTGGAAGTATGAATCTCTCAAAGAATGGAGGAGTTTTGTGGGCACCAAACACTCCTCGAACATGCAGCTCCATCCAAGAAGTGAAGTAGTGCATCGGGAAGTTAGCAGGCTGTACCCCAGGTTCATTAGCGTCCGCCGCTACGCTAAGTCCATTGTAGAGGTAAGCCAACCCGGCGATCCCCACTGATAACTGCAGACCGGCCACCATTCGATGCGCCGGGTAAAAGACAGAAGACCACATGAGGCGTGGGTGCATGGGAAGCGCGAAGCTGCACAGCCACAGACCTAAGAACCCTATGAAGAAGGTTTCCTCATCCATGCCAGGAACGGCGATCTCTGAGAAAGGGA
This sequence comes from Agapanthus africanus, assembly GCA_030015575.1. Lineage (NCBI taxonomy): Eukaryota > Viridiplantae > Streptophyta > Magnoliopsida > Asparagales > Amaryllidaceae > Agapanthus > Agapanthus africanus. The sequence continues at coordinate 504,079,041 of JASDDO010000001.1, read as the reverse complement.
CGCTAGCAGTGCCGGGAAGGTAAAAACTTCGCTGATCAATTTCCGATGAAGGTCGGCGGTCCAGGCCGAAACCAAAAGGATCAGCAAGTTGGGCGAACTTCTCACCTTGCTCTGATAACAATTCCGGGCGAATAAAACGGGCAATGAAGTCCGCGAAACTAACGCCTCGGTCGCCCAATTCCAAATGAAGCTCCTCGTAAATCTCCAACACCTTCACCAGGCCCGGATGCTGATGCTGGATGGCATTTTCCGGAGTCAAGTCGATTACCACCTGCTTGGTGGTAAAGACGTACTCATCAGGAGGAAGCAGCTCTTCGTAGTGCTCCCCCCTCGCCGGTAAACCTGAAAGCTCAACGAATTCCTCTAGAGAAATGGAAACTTCCCTATCCGCTGCCAGGAAAGTATGTGTGGGGATATTCCATTGTTCAATGAAGGCCTTTGTCCACCACGTTGGAGGAGTAGGATACTAGAAAAGCGAGACGTAGACGGCGGAGTATAAACCAATCTTCGTCAGGTGAGCTCTTTTCGCCGCTAAAATGTACCGGGCCCATGGCAGGTATCCAGCAAGCGGTCGCGGATTCAATCCAATATTGTAAGCCTGTCCCCAAGGGCGTGCTTCACCCTGACAGATTCGCCTTCCCAAGATATCTATGGCCGGCGGCGGCTGTACCGGAATAGCGCCAATTGCAGGCTGGAGAAGGTCGTCTGAATTCCAATTTTTTACCTCCACGGCATACTCCACCGGGGGTTTGTCCGCATAGGGGATCGTAACTATGGGTTCGGAAGGCGAGGCGGAACTAAAACTGCGGCGGCCTTGGATAATCTGGCTGTACCACCTTCCCCATAGGTGAAGTCTCTTGCACTCAGGATCGTGATCTTTAATCAAGGCGAACACTACCCGGTCCACTGGTGCATGTGGGAACCCTCCTTCTGAGAGGACGAAGGGAAAAGACAAGTCGTCAGACATCTTTCCTGCATAAAAATATATATATCATTAGTGGCCTGACGTTTAAACCTTAAAAAAAAATAATAATAAAATAATGATAAAAAAAATAATAATAATAAATAAAAAAATCTTGCTCCACACTGTGATGCAGCGGGTAGGGGACCAAAGGGGGACCCACAAAATCGAGATGACGGCGCATCATTTGATGAGACAATCCCACCATTGGATGAGACTATCAGTCAATAAAAAGAACCCCCAAGAGAATATCCTCATTGGGGGGGGACCCCTAGAGACAAGGAGAAGATCTCCTCTTTTCAGAGCAAAGCTCTGTCACAGAGTGACATTTGTCAAACTCCTGTTTCGAAAGAATAAAACTTCTTAAAAAAGAGCCTAGCTCTGTAGCAGTAATAAAAATTCATAACTCCTAAGAATTAAAATTTTGGGATCTTAAAGATCCATGGAAACTTTTAAAAAGTTTTCTAGTTGATCTGTGAGCAGGGCTCTGTTCATGGGTTAAAACCTAAGAACAGAGTCTCTGCAAATTTTTGAGAGCAAGGCTCTGTGAATAAAAACCCCAAAGGGGTTTCCTTTAGATCAAAGATCTATAAGAGCAAGGCTCTGTGAATAAAAATCCCAAAGGGGTTTCCTTTAGATCAAAGATCTATAAGAGCAAGGCTCTGTTGAAGAAACCCCAAAGGGGTTTCCTTTAGATCAAAGATCTATAAGAGCAAGGCTCTGTTAATTAAGTTTAATTTAAATTAAATTAATTTAATTTTACCTATAATGGTTCTGAAGTTAGAACTTGGAAATTCTTAAGGAAATCACAAGAGCAAGGCTCTGGAAGTTCTCAAGTAAGAGCAAGGCTCTGAAATTCAATTTCTTGAGAATGGTAAAAAATTACCAAGGACCAAGGGTCCTATTTATAGGCGCCTGCGCCTGTTCACTTGACCCCTAGATCCGACGGTCAGGATCTTGCCACCGCTGCACTCACGCGCGCGCCACGTGAGCGCAACGGTGGGGGGGCATCTGTTTCCCCCAATCAGAGCAAAGCTCTACTTAATTTTGAAAATTCAAAATTCGAAGCAACGCTTCAGTCCCCGTGCGCAGCGCGCAATTTGCCACATGGCAGAAGCTGATTCGGCGGCGTAACGCCCGAGACAGTGCGTCCCATCAGAGCAAGGCTCTTCAGAAAACATAATTAAGACTTAACTGCGCAAATGCATGGCAGCGCGACACGTGTCTGCGCAGTTGCGCAATCGCAACTGCGCAAGCGCACGGATGCGCGACACGTGTCTGCGCAGTTGCGCAATCGCAACTGCGCAAGCGCACGGATGCGCGACACGTGTCACGCGCTGGTGAGTTGCGCAGCAACTGAATGAAAATTTAAGTGAATCTTTTCTGTTCTTCTGTAAAACAGGGACCCTTGGATCAGAGATCCAATGGTGGGAAAATTCCCAAAATTATTCAGGAAAGATCTTGGTAACAAATTTAATAAATTTGTGAGCACTATAAATAAGAGCCCAGAACTCATTCAAATAATCAGGTAGAATCATCAAGAGAAGGATAAACTTCTGGAGAAAAAAAAAGAAGAGAAAGAACTCTTGAAGATTAATCAAGAACAAAAAAAAGAGAGAAGGTAAAATTTCTGAAGAACAGAAGATAAAAAAATGAATAATAAAAAAATAGTGCCTTGCACTTGTTATGAACCCTTGGTTCTGTAAAATCAGGGAAAACAAGAAGAACTTGTTTTCCTTTGATCCAAATTTAGATCAAAAGTGCCATGCACTTGTGTTCTTAAACCTGAAAATTTCTTGGGGTTTCTGCACAAACGCAACCCTTTAAAAGGGCCTGGCCCAAATTAAATTGCAATAATAAAAGGGCAGAGCCCTGTTTGAAAAATCCTTGAAGTTCTGCAACTCATTAATTAAAAGGGCCTGGCCCAAATTAAATTGCAATGATAAAAGGGCAAAGCCCTGTTTAGAAAATTCTTGAGTTTCTGCAACTCATTATTTAAAAGGGCCTGGCCCAAATCAAATTGCAAAACAATAAAGGGACAGAGCCCTGTTTGGACTGATTCTTTTAGTCAGGCAGAGCCTAAAATAAATTAAAAAAATTGGACTTAACCCAATCCTGGCTGTAAGTCCTTAAATTAAATTGATTGAGCAAAATGGCTCTCCCAAACCAATTTACGACCGGTTCGAGGGTACATCTCCGAACTCCTTTGACATCTATCGTTGTAATTCCTCAACGACGTCAAAGAGGTGACGGGTCCCAACGACCACACACCCATATGGACTGCGGGGTCCTTAAACTCGTGGACCGAAACGTCCTTAAACTAATATTGGACCGAGACGTCCTTAAACTAATATTGGACCACTACGTCCCTAAACTGGCGACGGACTGAAACGTCCCTAAACTAATAACGGACCGAAACGTCCCTAAACTAATAACGGACCGAAACGTCCCTAAACTGGCGACGGACCACTACGTCCCTAAACTGGCGACGGACCGAAACGTCCCTAAGCTAATGATGGACCACTACGTCCCTAAACTGGCGACGGACTGAAACGTCCCTAAACTAATAACGGACCGAAACGTCCCTAAACTAATTTGGACCACTACGTCCTTAAACTGGCGACGGACCGAAACGTCCCTAAACTAATAATGGACCACTACGTCCTTAAACTGGCGACGGACCGAAACGTCCCTAAACTAATAATGGACCACCACGTCCCTAAACTGGAATATGGACCGCCACGTCCCTAAACTGACACAATAGGGCCCAAACGCTCTTTTGTCGGATCTAAACGGTCCCGTCTAAGTTGATCTTAGCCCCAAATACGGTTAATGTGTCCTTAGATATTCAAATAAGTAATAAAATCCCAAACCAACTTTGGTTCAAGGGTACATCTCTGAACTCCTCAGACGCCTGTCGTTGTAATCCCTCAACGACGTCAGAGAGGTGACGAGTCCCGACGGCCGGATAATTAAATCAATCACTACGTCAAGTCGACCTTAGCCCAAAACAGGACTAATGTATCCTTGACGAACGTTTAAGTTGATCTTAGTCGCAACGCGACTAATGCATCCTTAAACTAAAAACACCGAACCCAAATCTAAGCAAAATACGGATTTGGACTAATCCACGTCCTACGGACGACGATATTACTCAGTCTCCGTATACAATCCACGGGCAACCACAAATAAAACAAACACACACGACACGAAGTGAAATTCTGGAGAAGGAGAAAGTTGTTACCGCGATGCGGTAGCGTAATTAACTGCAGGGGCTTGCGCCTGCAAGGAAGAGCGTCCCCACAATCAAAAACCCCTCACCCTGAGGGGGAATCTGACGAAGTCTGCTACATCGGCCGCATCCGTCTAAACCTCCGATATACGGTGCCGTAAATCAACTCGGCATCTTCGGAGAGATAGATGGATAAAACCAAATAGCATCTGCCCCGAACTTCAGGCAAGACGTCTTCACGTCGCCGCCGTCTTTCGGAGGGGAACAGTGACTTATGATTTGTTGACCTTCGTCAAGGTCATAAGAGCATGGGGCAAAAATCCACATCGAGAGCATGGGGCAGACCGGATTGTACGGAGATTGTCACATTCAAGCTCAGTAGGAGTTCGGATGGGTTTACCACATCGGCCTTCTTATCGATATCTACCTGGGGACCGTTACGTACAGCTAGTGCTGCTTGCTGTCTGTGGTTAAACCCACTGCCAGCGTAGTGTCGAGTTTTTAGAGTCCCACACAGAGAGTTTCCCTGCACTGGACAAAAGGTGTAGAAGCCGTATGGTTTTACAGCAGGGCTACGATCACTTACGTGCACTTGTGTGCGTATGATATTCGGGCAGACAATACTAGTGGGCTTTGGTTTAAGCCGGATCCTAGTATTGTATAGATGGATTAGTTTTGTCTTCTGTGCATTCGTATTCTACGGAATGTGGATGCGGGTGTGTATGCACGGTTGTGAGGAGAGAAGAAGGAGATGCTTCATTAGAGTTTTGAAAATTGACTTGGTCAAAACCATTATGAGGTAGAGCAAAATATTTACTAATCTTTTTAATGATAATTGTGTTATGGCTAATTGCTTTGACCATGTTGACCTTTTGACCTAGTTGACCATTGTTGACTTGGATATTTTTTGTGAGCTCAAGACTTTTCTTATGGCTTGGATTTAACTTGAAATGATAATGGTCAAATCAATTGTAGCCATCACAATTTATCATGACAAAAGAATGGTAATTATTTTTCTTATGCATCATTATTTTCTTCTCGTTCTCTCTCATCAAATGAGAGCTCCCATGGTTTGCTTCTTCTTCCTCCTCACTACAAATTCCTAATAGTCTCATGTGTTGAGCAAATTAGGTTCTAAATAGACAAACAAACCCATATTCTTCCTCTACATCACCTAGGACATCAAGAGTAGCAAACTTGATGCCCTAGTTACTTCGGCTTGAGGTGGAGCTCGGACTATAGACTCTCGGGTGGATCGTCTTCGACTCTAGGAGGCCGCAGAGGTGACAAAGATCCGTATCGATCCTCGGAGCTTGCATGGACGAGAAGGACAGCGGAGGGAAGAACCGAAGGACCGTTTTCGTGAGGTATAATCTCCTAAGCATAGTAGATAGAACCTCTAGTTGTTTGTTAGAAATGGTTTGGCAAAGATCCTCAAGATAGTCTATGTTACCTTGTGATAAAAATTTGTTTTTTTACCAATTTTGCCTCCCCGTAAGTACCGGGATGGGTAACGTAGACTTACACTCGAACACGTCCATGAACTCTCGAACTACAGCTGGCACTTCCTCCTTAGCAACTTCCATCGATGAAAGAACATTGTTTGTCGACCTAGCCCTAAACTCGGCTGTCCCGACAGAACTGCTAACTCCAAAACAAACTCTGGATGTCCGGGAATGTGGAAAATCACTTTCTTTGCCCTACACTAAATGTGAGCATGGAAAGTGCCGAGAAAATCCATTCCCAAGGCAACATCACAACCACCAGTATCGATCACCAAGAAATTTGCAAATAACTCTCGTCCGCAATTAACAACTGAACAATCCTTACCCTCTCTACTAGCTATGATCTTCTCATTCCCAATGTGTATGTCCCAACAACTAGACATGATCGTACAATAAATCGAGTGTGTAGCAGTAAACTTGGATGACATAAAACAATGGGTTGCGCTAGAATCGAATAATGCTAATGCGGAAAAATCATGAACAAGTAGGATACCTGAAACGACTTCCTCTGAAACCTTAGCCTCTTCAGCTGGCAGGGTAAAGGCTCGAGCTTGATTAGGTCCCTGAGTTATTAGCTTCTGCTCCCGAAACTGCTTCTGCGGTTGCTTCGGAGTATCTTCTTTCAAACGTAGTTTTGACGGACAAGTATCAATGGTGTGATCAGCTGATCCGCAAATAAGACAAAGTCCAAGCCTCTTACGACAATCTCTTCGATAGTGACCCGGTCGTTGGCAGTAATCGCACAACACCCTTTCTTCATTGGTACAACGCCATACCTGTCCACCGGAATACCTCTACGTATAGGCGCTCGATTCGGCGTAGACGCCGGCTTCTGTACCACAACCGCCGCATGCCGCGTACTCTTAGTCTTCAAAGATAACCTCTGTTGTTCCCTGACTGCTTTAAGTGCTTGTGAGAAAGTGGTCAAACCCAGAGATATAATGTGTCTCTGGATGTCCACGTCCAAACTGCGCATGAACCTTCTTGCTCTATCAACATCATTGGCAACCAAAGGTCCAGCAAATATATTGAGCCGTGTCCACTCAGTCGCATGTGCATCCACGGATCCGCCATTCTGCTTTAAACCAATAAACTTTTCTTCCATTTCCTCCCGTGCAGTCTGCGGGAAGAACTTCTCCAAGAAACTCTTCGAAAAATCTGCCCAACCGATCGGCTTGGGTAAGCGGGTCTCTTCCACAAGCCACCATTTACAGGCATAGTCCACTAATTGGATGCGTACCATATCCACTCTCTTGTCCTCTGGAATCTGTGTTGCAACGAGCAAATTCTCCGTATCAATCAGCCACTGCTCCGCTGGCAACGGTTCCTCCAAACCGGTGAAGATGGACGGACCCAGTCTCCTGAAATCCGTCACGGTACCCACACGCTCAACTGGTTTGGCCGCGGCATTGTTCACGGATTGCTGGACGGTCCACAAACCTTCCTAAAAAACTTTAGCCTGCTGCTGGTTTAACTCGGTCTGCCACTTCTGGTTCTCCAGCAAGCCACGAATTACTCCAAGTAAGACGGCGTCATCCACATGCCTCTGGTACGTTTTCAAGTTTCTATCTACCATGATCCTGCAACCAATACACCAAAGAGGATTAGTATAATAGACAAGATTCAAAACTTATGATGAATGATGACCATGAATCAAGGATATGAATCAAGACTAGAACTCCAAGTTACTTAAATAGAGTACCGCATTGTAACCATGCCGCGGTACATAGTTACAATCACATAACTCCACTCAAGTCGCCTAAATCCTAGAGATAAACAATAGGGAACCAAAAAGTCTCAAGTCGAGATGCAAAGAGGTTTGCATATCGTCAAGGTAAGGATCAGGAGGAAGTTAAGATTCAAGAATGACAAGATGGTAAAGTGGCAGGACATGTTTCTAATCACGAGTATTCTGATTCGTGTATTGGGTCCAATACCCAACTACAAAAGAATCAAACCCGATTAACCTAAATCCTATCTCTCTGATACCAAACAAACCTTGTCACGCCCCGCTTCCCAGAGTGCGCTAAGATCGGCACGTGACAGAGCCAACCATGCTACCTGTGGCTAGGAAACATCCTTCCACGGTCACATTACGGCTGTCTGGGAGATATCAAGAACAGTAGAAATAAAACAACTATCTAATACATGTCCATGAGCCAAAATAACGAGTCAAGAAATAAAATGCGGAAGCAATAAATTCAAGTAACAATAATAATCTGGAATGTACGTCCCAAAATACGGGCTCACATCAGGAAATAAAACAATGCTGAAAGGAAACTAAACTAGAATACTAACAAGTCTTCACTGCTCGGCCTGTTGACTGAGATACTCATAAACGGCTTGCGACTGAGATAGAGGATCTAGGCCATGCAAAACCCAGACGTCAGTGCGTCATAATATCAACAATAATATAGTCAGGAGGTAGCAGGATATACATGTATGAATATAAACAGCAACAAGAGTATAACAGGAATATATAACAGTGAAATATATCAGTATAAATGACGTGCAGTGATATCTAAACTGTGCTACGGGGTTATCTATTCTAAAGTCTTCGAAATCAATTAATGCAATCCTCATCGTAACCCATCGGTGATTATTCCGCAACGCCCAGAAAAACGGCAAACAATAGGTATTCCGTAACGCCCGGAAAAACGGCAAACAATATGTAACAACCTAGTTAATTTATACCAATTCCAGTTCCCGTATTTACTTATCTGTGGTATTTTCTTGATTTATCGTGTTTTGGGTGCGAATGGTATTTTACATTTTACATTGCATTCGACCCGACCCGCTTGCTTGAACCTGTTTGATTCATATTTATGAATTACCCTGACTTGTTACGTAGACTGTGCATTTTTTATGTTTAGTACATACTGGCATTTTATCTGGCATTGCATCGTTTACCATATAACATTTTAGGTCACGTAAAATAATTTAAAATTACATAACATGGCTTCCATGATACCCCTAACCCCGTGGTAGCATCCGCGCATCTTGTTCTCGTCCCGTTCAGTGAAATAGATGTGCTTGGATGGCTACGCGCACGTACGTGCATCCGTTCTTGGGGGTATACATTTTCATTAGCTGAGCATTCGTTTTGAATTTTGGAAGTCGCATATATTTTTCATATTTAAAATCTGAATTTTTAGACCCAACCGGGGCGCGTTTTGAAATATTTTGTATCCCCGCCAAAATTCAAATTTATTTAACCTAATATCTTTATTTTAAATCAACCGATTAAAAATACATGTAACTTACAAATCTTTTAAATATATTTAACCCTTTTAAAATCTTTAAAAAAAATAAAATCCTAAATCCTAACAAACACAGCTCTCTCCCTTCCTTAACCCCGTGGGCCCCATCATTCTCGTTTTCTCTCTATCTCCCTTTCTTCTCTCTCTTCTCTCTCCCCGATAAAAACAAATTTCTTTCTACTCACTATTCCTCTCTCTCCTTTCGATCTCTCTCATTCTCTTTATCTCTCTCCTCTCGATCTCTCTCCCTCTCTCTCTCGTGATCCTTATTCTTTCTCTCTCTCTTTCATATTTATTCCTTATATTTTTAAAAACCCATACTCACTTTCCCAACCCACGTCTCTCTCTCCTCTCTCTTCATCTTCTCTTTCGTTCTCGCCTCCGCCTCCATCGCAAACCTAACCCTAACCCATACCACCCTGCCTCGCGCTCGTCGCCGTCTCCTTACCACCGGCATCCTCATCTCCTCGTCTTCACCTCCCTCCTCTCTCCTCCTTTCTCCTCCCCTCGATGAGCCGGCGACCCCTGCACCCAACTCGAGCCCCTGCAACCCTCCTCGCCGGAGCTCGCCTTGCCGCCGATCACCCTCGTCGGCCTTCCCTCTATTAGTGTATATGCCCTAGAGGCCATTACTGTATCATACTAGCTTGTATATTACTTAATGGAAGCTTAGGATATTCACAGTTGTATAGACAATCTTGCTCAAAATGGTAGTATGCTACTTGGTTTGTCTCTACTTCAATATGTGCATGTGTTTCTTTTAGCATATCACTTATATATACATATTAGTGGAGCCCTTAGGATCTTTGCTTGATTATCGGCGTTGTGATGGCAGTCACACTTGTGGAGGATGGGTAATCTATAAGCACATCCTTATACATGTCCCTAGTCGTAGGACTATCGAGACAGGGCATCGATACTCCGGAGTAGACTAGCGTATACGCTTCTCATCCCAGTATGGGAGATGGTCTGTCCCACAGCCATCAGTACGTCGTACTGGAGATAGTATGCGGGTGCTCGTTAGGTTACGAGTACACTGGACAGGACTCGTCGGGAACTGTTGGTTGGTATTATACCTATCGTCAGTTATCAGTTCCCAGGTGACATGAGTACAGCTTAGTCCGTTGACTTGACACTGTCAGTTCGCCTCGAGTGTGTTCCCACTGTTCTTTGATTACTACCCTACCACGGCTCAAAGGAGTCATGCAAATAGGTAGTAGTTGGGTGCAGTCCCGAAGCACTTGGAGGCAGTGACGGTTAGACAGGATTCGTCTCTCCCGGTATTGGGGGTTGATATCGCGTTGTGTCTAGGAGAGCCATTACACATAGTCGTCCCTGGCCAGGGCAAGCGAGATATACTGGTAGGTTTCCAGTGTTATCTCAGGGTGTTCTGGGCTACACTCCGACACGACTTGTACCGCTATTAGAGGACTGACATTCGCCACCCCCTAGGCCCGCCATGCGATATTCTTAGACGAACAGACCGGACTGTACGAAGATTGTCACATACAGGCTCAGTAGGAGTTCGGATGGGTTTACCTCATCGGCCTTCTTATCGACATCTACCTGGGGATCGTTACGTACAGCTAGTGCCGCTTGCGGTCTGTGGTTAAACCCACTACCAGCGTAGTGTCGAGTCTTTAGAGTCCCACACAGAGAGCTTCCCTGCACTGAGCGAAAGGTGTAGAGGCTGTATGGTTTTACGGCAGGACTACGATCACTTACGTACACTTGTGTGCGTATGCTGTTCGGGCAGGAAATACTAGTGGGCTTTGGTTTAAGCCGGATCCTGGTATTGCACGGATGGATTTGTTTTGTCTTCTGTGCATTCTCATTCTACGGAATGCGGATGCGGGTGTGTATGCACAGTTGTGAAGAGCGAAGAGGAAGGAGGTACCTCATTAGGGTTTTGACAGTTGATTCGGTCGAAACCATAATGAGGCGGACTCATTAGGGTTTTGGCAGTTCGTTCGGTCAAAACCATTATGAGCCGGGGACATTATTTACTAATCTTTTTAGTGATTATTAAGTGATGGCTAATTGCTTTGACCATTTGACCACACTTGATTTTGTTGACCGTTTGACCAAAGTTGACTTGGACCTTCATGAGAGGTCTAGAGTATTCTTTGGATTTCTTTTTATTTTTGGATTATGATAATGGTCAAGTCATTAGTAGCCATCAACTTTATCATGAAAGGATTAGTAATGATAATATTAGTGTATTATTGCAACCATGGTTCATTCTCTCTAGCTCATAATTCATTTCTCATTCTCTCTCTTGAAAAAGAAATGAGAGAGCTCCATGGTTGTTCTCCTTCTTCTTCCTCCTCTTGATTATTCCTTTGATCTCATGTGTTGAGAGAAAAAGGATCCAAATAGACAAACACTTCCATTTATCTCTTCTACAAATCCTAGGACATCAAGACTAGCGATCTTGTTGCCCTAGTTGCCTCGGCTCGAGGTGGAGCTCGTAGTACATCTTTCGGGTGGATCGTCTTCGACTCAAGAAGGCCGCGGAGGTGATCAAGATCCGGATCAACCCTCGGAGCGTGGATGGACGAGCTGGACAGCAGAATGAAGACCCGAAGGACCGGTGTCGTGAGATATAATCTCTATGACATAGTAGATAAAACCTCTAGTAGTTTGCTAGTTTGTAGTTTAGCAAAGATCCTTCTTTTAGTCCATGTTACCTTTGCGCCAAAAATTGTTTTTCGCCGTTTTCGCCTCCCCGTAAGAACCGGGGTGAGCAACGTGGACTTACACCCTCATCCTTGTCTCCTCAACCTCTCCTCTACCACCTCCTCGTAAACGCCGTCACCTCTCCCGAGCCTGCACAGAACCCATCACCTCCATCACCTACTCCTCGCCGGAGCTCCGACCACCTCGTCACCTCGCCCTCGTCATCATCAACTCTTCTTCCTCTCCAAAACTCCTGCACACCCGACCTCCATCCAAGAACCCCGTACCCGAGGGTGCACCCACAACCCCGGGAAACCCACTGAACCACCACCCTCACCTCGTCGGCAAACTTCACCGTCACCATCACCCGACCTCACCGTTCACCTCATCACCCTCTCCTTCTCTTCCTCAACTCATTTCCTTCCTAACCCGCTAACCCTGCACACCCCGATGAGAAACCCTAGCACCCCACTGCCTCGCCGGAAAACCCGCCTGCATCCTCGCCTTCGACGGTCCATCGTCGACGTCACTCCCTCGCCTTCTCCTTTAACCCAGAGCCTAAACCCAGACCTCCCTCTTCTCTTCTTTCTTCTCCTTCTTCTTTTCTTTCTTGATCTTGTATTTTTTCCGGTGATCGCCGGAGACCCGTTGCCGTCGTTATCCTCTGTCCTCGCCTTTGTACCAAACCACAGAACAACCACAACCTTCACCTCTTCTTTCTTCTTCTTGTTTTTCCTTCTCTTCTTGTTTTCTTGTTTCTTGATCAATGTTTCCGATCACCGCCGGAGCCGTGCTCGCCGCCGCTGATCCGGGCGACCCAGTGGATATCCCTATCCAGCGTGGTTCGTTCCTGCATTGCTTGGTTCAGTCCCGTGTGCGCCGTATGTGCATTGCAACTTTTACCGACATTGGACGTTGCAGCGCGTATCCGTATCGTGATCTATCGAGGCAAGTTAATCTTGCTACATGCTATATAACTCATTATATACCTTTTTAAATAAATATTATACCTGTAGTTTAAATCTAGTATCCCGTGTTTCATATTATAGCTTTTCGATGTTCCGTTTGCATCCATTCATATCATTTCAGATCTAGGTCATGAAAACTAATCTTGTTATATAGTAGGTTACAACATACTGCATCCATATCAATATTTACATCACATATTGCTTAGTTGTACATCCCACATTACCATTTTTATAGCTTTATTGATTACGGATACCCGTTTGCATCCATCACATTTAGAATATATATAATTGCATCCATAGATCACATTAATACATAACACTGTGATGTTAACACTCAATGTTTAATAAAGTGCATCCTAATTAGTATTGGAACTATAAGTGTAACCCTAATCGATAATTGTGCATCCATGTCTTTAAAATTATATCTATTGGCATACCACATCACATTATTCCATTTTATTGATATATTAGTACCCCGTACTTGTTTTTGTGTACCCATACTTATTACAGTTTGATTATGAGCATCCACTTGATACTTGTGCACTACCTGACATGACCTGATACACTACTACTGACATGACTTGATACATGTGCACTACTTGACATGATTTGATCCTTGTACAATACCTGTCATGATCTGATGTACCACAGCTTGACACATTACCTGATCTTGTTACTAATGCCGACAATCTTGACCTGTTGTCCCTACGGACATTTCCTGATGTCTATTCAGACAAACCTGTACCTGCTTGATCCTGTGTTGGCATTAGCTCCAGATTTATCAATACCTGACTTGAACACATAACCTGGGGGTATGGGGAAATCAATGATGAAACCTGACTTGTAACTCGATAGTTCGATACCTTTACTGATCAGTCTTACGGGCTAGGCCAGCCCCGGGATGCTGCTGCTGACATCATTCATCGTTACATACTACCTTTTACTGCCTAGCGGCACGTCTCGGATTCAGCCCGAGAATCTTGACCGTGGTCCCGGGCATGCATGGGATACTATTGAGTTACATCGATAATTCATCAAATTGATTTCAAAAAGACTTGAGGGTAGTTAACCCAGCAGACCAGTTTAGATTATTCATTGCACGTCACTTGTGTCTTTTCCCTTCACTGTCTTTATGTATGTTACTGTTATACCTGTTTTACCATTCATACTCGTACCTGCATGCCTTGCTACTCCTTGATTTTATTATTGCTTGATATTATGACACACTGACGTCTGGGTTTTGCATGGCCCCGATCCTCTACCTTTGCAGCCGACTGATCAGGAGTAGTTCCGCCTTTAGGCCGTGCAGTGAGGATCCTGTTAGTATTCAGTTAGTTATTTCCTTACTTTCCAGATGTTATTGTTACTTAGATTTATTGCTTCCGCATATTATTTCTTGACTCATTTATTCTGGCTCTTGGATATGTACTAGATAGTTTATTTACTTTCCCGTTCTTGAAATCTCTATAGCCGTAATGTGACTGTGGAGGGATTTTTCCTATCCACGGGTAGCATGGTTGGCTCTGTCACGTGCCTATCTTAGCACACTCTAGGAAGCGAGGCGTGACGGGGTTTGTTTAGTATCAGAGCCATAGGATTTATGTTAATCGGGTTTGATTATTTTGTAGTTGGGTATTGGACCCAATACACGAATCGGAAAATCCGTTATTAGGAACATGTCCTGCCACATTGTTATCATGATTCTTGAATCATATCTTTCTCTTTATCCTTTGCCTTGACGATATGCAAACCACTTTGCATCTCGACTTGAAATCTTTTGGTTCCCTATTGTTTCTCCCTATTCCTTGATTCTGATACTAGGATTTGGGCGACTTGAATGGAGTTATGTGATTGTAACTATGAACTGCAGTATGGTTACAATGCGGTACTCTATTTAAGTAACTTGGAGTCCTGGTCTTGTTTCATTTCCTTGTTTCATGGTCGTTCTATTACCTTGGTTCTTTCCATTTCATTGCTTACCAGTTTATGTTTTGCAGATTTCTTGGTGACTGATACCGGCAGTTATGAAGTTGTCTTGGAAATTGATGGTCTCACTTTCCACGCTCACATTGATTGTAGGGCAAAGAAAGTGATTTTCCAGATTCCCGGACATCCGGAGTTTGTTTTGCTGGAGGTAGCAGTTCTGTCGGGCTAGTCGAGTTTAGGGCTAGGCCGACAAGCAATGTTCTTTCGTCAATGGAAGTTGATAAGGAGGAAGCGCCAGCTGTAGTTTGAGAGTTCATGGACGTGTTTGAGGACATTTCAGGTTTACCACCAAAATGAGATGTGGAGTTCACGATCGATCTTGTTCCTGGTGCAGCGCCAATCTCAAAGGCGTGCTGTCCGATGACACCAGTGGAGTTGGAAGAAGTCAAGAAGCAGGTTACCGAATTGCTAGAGAAGGGTTGAATTCGCAGCATCAATTCACCTTGGGGAGCTCCAGTTCTTCTAGTAAAGAAGAAAGATGGCACAAGGAGGATGTGCATCGATTATCGAGAATTAAACCGGGTGACTATTAAGAACAAGTACCCGATCCCTCGCATTGGCGAATTGTTCGAGCAGCTTAGTGGCGCGAGGGTATTCTCGAATCTGGATTTGCGGGCCAGATATCATCAGGTCCGAGTTAAATCAGAAGATATTTGCAAGACTGCGTTCCGAACTCGGTATGGACATTACAGGTATTTAGTGATGCCATTCGGAGTCACGAATGCACCGACGATATTTATGGACTTGATGAACTGAATCTTTTCACCGTACTTGGACCAGTTTATAGTGGTGTTCATCGATGATATTCTGGTCTACTCAAAGAGTATTGAAGAGCAGGCCGAACACTTGAAGATCGCACTGCAGACATTAGGGCAAGAAAGATTGTATGCAAAGATGAGCAAGTGCGTGTTTTGGCTTGAAGAAGTGAAGTTTTTGGGGCATGTCGTGTCCGGAGATGGAATCGCCGTTGATCCCGAAAAGATTGCAGCAGTTCGAGATTGGCCGATTCCGAAGAACGTTGCAGAGATCATAAGCTTTCTTGGACTTGCCCGGTATTACAAAAGGTTCG
Organism: Agapanthus africanus; assembly: GCA_030015575.1. Lineage (NCBI taxonomy): Eukaryota > Viridiplantae > Streptophyta > Magnoliopsida > Asparagales > Amaryllidaceae > Agapanthus > Agapanthus africanus. The sequence continues at coordinate 504,063,381 of JASDDO010000001.1, read as the reverse complement.
TGGAGAATTTTGCTCGTTTGGCTGAGCCTTTGACCAAGCTTACGCGCAAAGAGGTACCATTTGTGTGGACAGATAAGTGTGCGTTAGCTTTTGAGGCATTGAAGCAGATATTGATAACCGCTCCTATTTTGACCGTGCCAGACAGTTCCGGATGATTGATGATTCACAGCGACGCATCTGGGAAAGGATTGGGATGTGTTCTGATGCAGCATGGGAAGGTTATAGCTTACGCATCGAGACAGTTGAAGACCCATGAGAATAATTACCCAACTCATGATTTGGAGTTAGCAGCTGTGATTTTCGCTTTGAAGATTTGGAGACACTACTTATTGGGCGAAAGTGTCGAGGTATTCACCGATCACAAAAACCTAAAGTACGTGTTCATACAGAAGGAGCTTAATATGAGGCAGCGTAGATGGTTGGAGCTGATGGCTGACTACGATCTTGATCTTAAGTATCATCCGGGGAAAGTTAATGTTGTGCCGGATGCGCTTAGTCGGTTACCAGCAATTCGGATGTTGACTGCACAAAAAGGAACTTATCAAAGACTTTCGGAGATTCGATTTGGAAGTTGTTCTACCGCATTCTTTGGGACAGTTGATGCAGCTATAAGTACAGTCGTCATTGATCGATAATATTAAAGCAGCGCAGTCACAGGACCCAAGATTGCAGAAGTTTCGAGAACAGGTTGAAGCTGGACTTCGAACGGACTTGTTAATTCATGAAGATGGTTCGTTGCGATATGGTAGCCGTTTGTGTGTGCCAAAAGGAGATATTCACGAAGAAGTTATGAAGGAGGCACACAGTTCCGCGTATTCCGTACATCCAGGAGGCACGAAGATGTACCGCGATCTAAGACACCATTTCTGGTGGGAAGGCATGAAAAGGGAGATTGCTCGCTTTGTAGCAAAGTGTTTGGTGTGTCAGCAAGTTAAGACTGAACATCAAAGGGTTGCTGGTTTATTGCAACCACTTCCGATTCCTCAATGGAAGTGGGAACATATAACCATGGATTTCGTGACGGCTTTACCGCGGAGTCCAAAGGGCAACAATGCAGTTTGGGTGATTGTTGATCGATTGACCAAGGCAGCTCATTTCATCCCATTTCGAGTTGGTCAATCAACAGAAGTATTGGCAGAATGGTACATGCAGGAGATTGTGAGATTGCATGGAGTACCGGTGAGCATCGTGTCCGACCGTGACACCCGTTTCTTATCACACTTCTGGAGAAGTTTACAGGAAAGTTTGGGGACTCGATTGAAGTTTAGCATAGCTTATCATCCTCAGACAGATGGCCAGTCAGAGAGAACGATCCAAACTCTTGAAGACATGTTGAGAGCTTGCATGTTAGACTTCAAGGGTTCATGGGAGGATCATCTACACTTGGTGGAGTTTTCTTACAATAACAGTTTTCAGGCGACTATTCAGATGGCTCCTTTGAAGTATTGTATGGTCGTAAGTGTCGTTCACCTATTTGTTGGGATGATGTTGGAGAACGAAGATTGTTGGGACCGGATTTGATCGTGCAAACAGTGGAGAAAGTTAACACTATCCGGAAACATATGAAGGCAGCCCAAGATCGGTAGAAGAGTTGGGCCGATACATCGAGAAGACCTCTAGAGTTCACTGTTGGTGATCTGGTATTCTTGAAGATATCACCGATTAGAGGAGTGATTCGTTTTGGGAGTCGAGGCAAGCTTAGTCCTCGATTCGTTGGGTCTTTCGAGATTTTGGAGCGTGTTGGAGAAGTAGCGTATCGATTGGCTTTACCGCAATCTTTGGCGAATGTTCATAACGTGTTTCATGTATCTCAACTCCGTAAATATGTTCGAGATGAAACACACGTGCTGGATCATTCGGAGCTGACTGTACGAGAAGATTTGATCTTTGAGGAACGACCGGTGTCGATTGTTGATCGAAGAAAAAAGGTCCTTAAGAACAAGGTTATCCCTCTCGTACTTGTTTCTTGGGAAAATCGCTCGCATGGAGAATCAACTTGGGAACGAGAAGATGAAATCCGACAGAAGTTTCCACATCTATTCTTGCAGTTTCTTAATTGTTTATCCTTTCTTGTTCTTGGAATTTCGAGGACGAAATTCATTTTGTAGTTGGGTATAATATAACAACCTAGTTCATTTATACCAATTCCAGTTCCCGTATTTACTTATCTATGGTATTTTCTTGATTTATCATGTTTTGGGTGCGAATGGTATTTTACATTTTACATTGCATTCGACCCGACCCGTTTGCTTGAACCTGTTTGATTCATATTTATGAATTACCCTGACTTGTTACGTAGACTGTGCATTTTTCATGTTTAGTACATACTGGCATTTTATCTGGTATTGCATCGTTTACCATATAACATTTTAGGTCACGTAAAAGAATTTAAAATTACATAACATGGCTTCCATGATACCCCTAACCCCGTGGTAGCATCCGCGCATCTTGTTCTCGTCCCGTTCAGTGAAACGAACATGTTTGGATGGCTACGCGCACGTACGTGCATCCGTTCTTGGGGTATGCATTTTCGTTAGCTGAGCATTCGTTTTGAATTTTGGAAGTCTGATTGGAGTGAAAAAGTGTGTTTGTAGTTTAACCGCAATCAGAACGGTGTCGCACGTAGCTAGACAGAGGTGAGTACGGGTCGTCCTCTGGGAAACGTTGAATCTTTTATTCTTACTTTAGATGTGTTAAAAAAGATAGGAGAAATAAAGAATATTGAAGAATGGTTGTAGGATCTAGATCTACGTTTAAACACTAATGCAAAATATAGATCTAGATTAACTACGGATGTAAGTTTATATAAGAGGAGGGCTTGTAGGGTTCATTAGGATTTAGTAGTTATGGATGATTAATTAAAAATTACTCTTTCTATGCTTTAATAGATTTAAAACTAGAACGACAGTGATGCGTTCAGATTAGGGTTTCTGGAGGAAAAGGAATCCCACTCTTAACCCCTATCTCGACACGGAACTCTGTTCATATCTAGCCTTTACCAAAACAATCATTAATCTAATCTCTAATCGCGGTCGAGGCTAACAAAGAATTGGTAGCGTGCCCGATTAGGATGTTAATAATTCTTTTGATAAATTTTATAAACTTTATAGGACGTAAAAAGAGTTTAGGTATTTTCATCATCCATTAACCTATCCTAATCCTACGAACCGTAACAAGCGGAGAATTACTCGCACATGTTGGGAGAAAAAGAGATGGAGAGAAAATGCATAATTAAACTACAAAGAAATAGAATAGGAAAAAGAGCTAATTTTATTGATCAACAATATTCATTACACTTTGATTCCTTAGAAAATGATTACAGATACTAGTTTGCTTCTCGATCTCTTCTAAGGAGGTAAACGAACAGTTGATGATCAGGCTGGATGCGTGAGCCGTCTTGGACTTCGTGATCTCATTGGCTTGATAATTTTTCCAAGAGGCTCTCGGTCTTTATTTATAGTCCAAAGCCAGAAACCCTTGATTCCAAATTAGGAAAATAATAGTAGAGATCCTCGCCAAAAATTTGCAACTTGTGAATCTTCTTTATGGCCGCGGATCTGCGGCCCAAGGGGGGTATGGCCGTGGATCCGCGGCCATTCAATCATGTCCTTTGATTTTCTTTTTGGGGCATTTCTTTACTTGGCACGTGGAGTTCTCTGGAATCTTTGGATCTTTGAAATCTTCTCGTAGTTGCTGCCAGACTTGATCTCTAAGTTTTGCTTTCTTAATTAGGCAAGTTTTCTTTAACAACTTGATTTCTTGAAAAAATTCTGCACAACTTAAATAATATTTAGTAGACTTTGTTCTCTTAGGATTTGGTCAATGATATTATTTGCATACATTTTCCTACCAAATGCTAATTATAATATATCAACACATGGAAAATATTATTTTTACAGATAAACCCTCATATGTATGATATATTATAATAAAGACCTTTTTTAATATGGAAATAGTAGGAAAAATATAACAACAAATGTGCAGTTTTATCAACTGAACAAAATCGCATATATTTTTCATATTTAAAATCTGAATTTTTAGACCCAACCCGGGCGCGTTTTGAAATATTTTGTATCCCCGCCAAAATTCAAATTTATTTAACCTAATATCTTTATTTTAAATCAACCGATTAAAAATACATGTAACTTACAAATCTTTTTAATATATTTAACCCTTTTAAAATCTTTATAAAAAAAAATAAATTCCTAAATCCTAACAAACATAGCTCTCTCCCTTCCTTAACCCCGTGGGCCCCATCATTCTCGGTTTCTCTCTATCTCCCTTTCTTTTCTCTCTTCGCTCTTTCTCTCTCGCTGATAAAAACAAATTTCTTTCTCCTCACTATTCCATTCTCTCCTTTCGACCTCTCTTATTCTCTCTATCTCTCTCCTCTCGATCTCTCTTTCTCTCTCCCTCTCTCTCTCGTGATCCCTGTTCTCTCTCTCTCTCTCTCTTTCATATTTATTCCTTATATTTTTAAAAACCCATACTCACTTTCACAACCCACGTCTCTCTCTCCTCTCTCTTCATCTTCTCTTTCGTTCTCGCCTCCGCCTCCATCGCAAACCTAACCCTAACCCATGACACCCTGCCTCGCGCTCGTCGCCGTCTCCTTACCTCCGGCATCCCCATCTCCTCGTCTTCACCTCCCTCCTCTCTCCTCCTTTCTCCTCCCCTCGACGAGCCGGCGACCCCTGCACCCAACTCGAGCCCCTGCAACCCTCCACGACGGAACTCGCCTTACCGCCGATCACCCTCGTCGGCCTTCCCTCATCCTTGTCTCCTCAACCTCTTCTCTACCACCTCCTCGTAAACGCCGTCACCTCTCCCGAGCCTGCACAGAACCTATCACCTCCATCACCTACTCCTCGCCGGAGCTCCGACCACCTCATCACCTCGCCCTCGTCATCATCAACTCTTCTTCCTCTCCAAAACTCCTGCACACCCGACCTCCATCCAAGAACCCCGTACCCGAGGCTGCACCCACAACCTCGAGAAACCCACTGAACCACCACCCTCACCTCGTCGGCAAACTTCGCCATCACCATCACCCGACCTCACCGTTCACCTCATCACCCTCTCCTTCTCTTCCTCAACTCATTTCCTTCCTAACCCGCTAACCCTGCACACCCCGATGATAAACCCTAGCACCCCACTGCCTCGCCGGAAAACCCGCCTGCATCCTCGCCTTCGACGGTTCATCGTCGACGTCACTCCCTCGCCTTCTCCTTTAACCCAGAGCCTAAACCCAGACCTCCCTCTTCTCTTCTTTCTTCTCCTTCTTCTTTTCTCTTTTTCTTTCTTAATCTTGTATTTTTTCCGGTGATCGCCGGAGACCCGTTGCCGTCGTCACCCTCTGTCCTCGCCTTTGTACCAAACCACAGAACAACCACAACCTTCACCTCTTCTTTCTTCTTCTTGTTTTTCCTTCTCTTCTTGTTTTCTTGTTTCTTGATCAATGTTTCCGATCACCGCCGGAGCCATGCTCGCCGCCGCTGATCCGGGCGACCCAGAGAACATCCCTATCCAGCGTGGTCCGTTCCTGCATTGCTTGGTTCAGTCCCGTGTGCGCCGTATGTGCATTGCAACTTTTACCGACATTGGACGTTGCAGCGCGTATCCGTATCGTGATCCATTGAGGCAAGTTAATCTTGCTACATGCTATATAACTCATTATATACCTTTTTAAATAAATATTATACCTGTAGTTTAAATCTAGTATCCCGTGTTTCATATTATAGCTTTTCGATGTTCCGTTTGCATCCATTCATATCATTTCGATCTAGGTCATGAAAACTAATCTTGTTACATAGTAGGTTACAACATACTGCATCCATATCAATATTTACATCACATATTGCTTAGTTGTACATCCCACATTACCATTTTTACAGCTTTACTGATTACGGATACCCGTTTGTATCCATCCCCTTTAGAATATATATAATTGCATCCATAGATCACATTAATACATAACACTGTGATGTTAACACTCAATGTTTAATAAAGTGCATCCTAATTAGTATTGGAACTATAAGTGTAACCCTAATCGATAATTGTGCATCCATATCTTTGAAATTATATCTATTGGCATACCACATCACATTATTCCATTTTATTGATATATTAGTACCCCGTACTTGTTTTTGTGTACCCATACTTATTACAGTTTGATTATGAGCATCCACTTGATACTTGTGCACTACCTGACACGACCTGATACACTATTACTGACATGACTTGATACATGTGCACTACTTGACATGATTTGATCCTTGTACAATACCTGTCATGACCTGATGTACCACAGCTTGACACATTACCTGATCTTGTTACTAATGCCAACAATCATGACCTGTTGTCCCTACGGACATTTCCTGATGTCTATTCATACAAACCTGTACCTGCTTGATCCTGTGTTGGCATTAGCTCCAGATTTATCAATACCTGACTTGAACACATAACCTGGGGGTATGGGGAAATCAATGATGAAACCTGACTTGTAACTCGACAGTTCGATACCTTTACTGATCAGTCTTACGGGCTAGGCCAACCCCGGGATGCTGCTGCTGACATCATTCATCGTTACATACTACCTTTTACTGCCTAGCAGCACGTCTCAGATTCAGCCCGAGAATCTTGACCGTGGTCCCGGGCATGCATGGGATACTATTGAGTTATATCGATAATTCATCAAATTGATTTCAAAAATACTTGAGAGTAGTTAACCCAGCAGACCAGTTTAGATTATTCATTGCACGTCATTTGTGTCTTTTCCCTTCACTATCTTTATGTATGTTACTGTTATACCTGTTTTACCATTCATACCCATACCTGCATGTCTTACTACTCCTTGATTTTATTATTACTTGATATTATGACACACTGACGTCTGGGTTTTGCATGGCCCCGATCCTCTACCTTTGCAGCCGACTAACCAGGAGTAGTTCCGCCGTCAGGCCGTGCAGTGAGGATCCTGTTAGTATTCAGTTAGTTATTTCCTTACTTTTCAGATGTTATTGTTACTTGGATTTATTGCTTCCGCATATTATTTCTTGACTCGTTTATTCTGGCTCATGGACATGTACTAGAAAGTTTATTTACTTTCCCGTTCTTGATATCTCTACAGCCGTAATGTGACTGTGGAGGGATTTTTCCTATCCACGGGTTGCATGGTTGGCTCTGTCACGTGCCTATCTTAGCGCACTCTGGGAAGCGGGGCGTGACACAATAGGTATTCCGTAACGCCCGGAAAAACGGCAAACAATAAGATGGCTTTTTGGGTTACGTTCGGTTACATTCTCTATTTCCCCATACCCCCAAGTTATGTGTTCAAGTCAGGTATTGATAAGTCTGAAGCTAATGCCAACACAAGATCAAGCAGAAACAGGTTTGTCTATGCAAACAACATGATATGTCCATCGGGACAGCATGTCAGGATTGTCAGCATTAGAAACAGGATCAGGTAACATGTCAAGTAGTGTATATGTATCAAGTCATGTTAAGTAGTAGTGTATCAGGTCATGTCAGGTAGTGTACAGGTATCAAGTCAGGTCAAGTAATGGTGTATCAGGTCATGTTAAGTATTACACAAGTATCAGGTCATGTCAAGTAATGCACAGGTATCAAGCGGAAGCTCATAATAAAATTGTAACAGGTACGGATGCACAACAAATTATGGATGCACAATTACTATGTAGGGTACACAATATCAAGTATGGGGTACTAATATAATAATAAAATGATATAATGCAACATGGTATGCGAGTAGATATGAAATCAATGGTATGGATGCACAATTATCGATTAGGGTTACAATTACAGTTCCAATACTAATTAGGATGTACTTTATTAAACATGGGGTGTTCTAACAATAATAACATGGACTAATATGATAGGTAGATGCAGCTACATGTATATTAAATGTTATAGTTGCAAACAGGTATCCGAAAACTGTAAAACTTTCATATGGATGTGTAATGGGATAGACGGTTAACATTTTATTAGTATGGATGCATGATACTATACCTAGCATGTAGCAAGATGATTTTGCATGCGACTAGATGTGTAAATACTAATATGGATGCGTACGGATGTCGTATAACAGTAAAATGATAAACTAGCAAGTGCGGGACATATAACTCAATAATATGAGATGTAACTATTCAATTTGATGCGGTATATGGTAGTATAGTATATAACAAGATTGGTTTTCATGCACAAGATCTGAAATGATATATATGGATATATAAGGATGTCGAATAAATCGATAAAACTGAGAAAACAATAATGTGGATTGCAAAATTAATCATTTTGAAGTATTATAATTCAAATAGATATAGATTATAGTATTATAGCATGTAGCAAGATTAACTTGCCTGATCGGATCTCAAAGCGGTACGTACGACACGTCGGATGTCGGGAAAACATCGCGATGTGTCCACGCGAGCACAGAACAGAACCAGGTACTGCAAGAACACGACCACGCTGGATATGGACGTCTACTGGGTCGCCCGGAAAGTCGGCAACGAGCACGGCTCCGGCGATCATCGGAAAACAAGAATCCAAGAAAGTAGAGAGAAGAGAAGAAAAGAAAAGGAAGAAGAAGAAGGAAGAAGAGAGGGTTGTTCCTGGGGTTTTCTAGGACAGAGAAGAAGGAAAGGGGGATGATGATGATGATGGGATGAAGTCGGGGTCGCCGGAGGTGAGGGAACGGCGACGAGGTCGGGGGTTCAGGTGTGGGTTCTGTCCAGGGATGGGCTAAGGTTCTTTGGAGAAGAAGAGAGGAGAGAAAGGAGAAGGAGAACGAAGGTGGTCGACGAGGTTTCAGGCCGACAAGGGTGCCGGCGACGGCGAGGACAGAGACGACGAGGTTGCAGCGTTGGGTTCTAGCAGTGGTCGGGTGTTTGCAGGTCAGGAAAGAAGGGTGGGAGAGGAGGAAGAAGAGAAGAGGAGAGGGCGGTGACGATAAGGGGATGGTCGACGACGACGAGGGCGTCGGCAAGGTCAGGTCGTGCAGTCGGAGGTTCTTAGGTTGCAGCGAGGTCAGGTTTTCATGGTTGGTGGTGGCGTGAGGAGAAGGAGGTCGTGGTGATGGGGATGGAGACGACGGAGGTCGGAGCTTCGGCGATGCGCAGGCGAGGCTAGGATTGCAGCGATGAGGCGTGGGTTCTCTCACGCGCAGAAAGGAAAGAAGAAGAGGGAAAGAAAATGTGAGGGGAGGAGAGAGAGAGAGAGACGTGGGGTTAAGAAAAATATGAAGAATATATAGTAAGAGAGAGAGAGAGAGAGAGAGAGAGAAATAGAGAGGAGAGAGAGGGGGAGAGATAGGGAGAAGAGAGAGATCGAGAGGAGAGAGAGAGAACAGTGATGAGAGATAATCTTGTTTGTTAGTGGAAGAGAGAGAGAAAGTAAGAAGCGCGCGGGTGAGAGAGAGAAAGGAAATAGAGAAAAGATGTTTGGAGCCCAGCGTCAGAGGGAGAGATATCTGAGCTGGGTAAAAAGTTAGGATTATAAATTGAAAAAGATTTTGTTTGTTAATTAAATTTAAACGTGGGTTTTAAAGAAAAAATAAAGATATTAAATTTAATAAAATTTGAATTTTGTCGGGATACAAAAATATTCCAAAACACACCCGGGTCGGGTCTAAAAATTCAAATTTAAAATATGAAAAATATATACGACGTCCAATTTTCAAAATGAAAGCTCGGGTAACGAAAATGCATACCCCCAAGAATGGATGCACGTACGTGCGCGTAGCCATCCAAACACGTCCGTTTCACTGAACGGGATGACAACAAAATGCGCGGATGCTACCACGGGGTTAGGGGTATCATGCTGGCCATGTTAAGTATTTTTAAAATATTTTACGTAACTTAAGATGTTATATGGTAAAAGATGCAATGCCAGATAAAATGCCAGTATGCAGTATTCATGAAAATGCACATGTCTATATAACAAGTCAAGATAATTCATAAATATGAATCAAACAAGTTCAAGCAAGCGGGTCGAGTTGAATGCAATGTAAAATGTAAAATACTATTCGCACCCAAAACATGATAAATCTGGAAAAATACCACAATTAAGGAGATATGAGAACTGAAATAGGTATAAGTGAACTAGGTTGTTACAGATATCCAGTTTTCTTCAGTTTCTTCATCTTTTCATTTTTGATTTTCTGTAAATTTTTAATGATACTCAAGTGGTTGAGCTCTCTGTGTATTTGTGGTGTCTGAAATATCGATCGAAATGTTTAACACCGTCTAGATAGCTTTGGATATGTGATACAATTTTTGGAATCCACATTGATTAGTTTTGTGAAAACTAGTTATCGATTTGTAAATCTTGCGTTTTAGTCTCATTTGATGGGTTGCCACAGAGTTTCGATTCGGATCAAAACTCCGTCGCAATCTCATATCGTACACGAATAGTTACCGGGAGACACTACTAGACAGCCACGCCCTATAGCCCCGACCAAGTGACTATAGGAGAACCCCATGGACAAAAGCATCCACTCAGGTGCTCGCGACCGCGGTGTTCCGCCCAAGTGCACTTCGTTGACGGCCTCGGGGTTGCGGCCATCTACTAAAGTTCCCGACGAGCATTCGATCTTATAATCGGGAATCTTGTTGAATTACCCGACTTATTTTTGAAAAGTGTTTTCAATTCGAGACTTAAATGCAAGGTTTATAGGGTTAGGCATGTAATCCGGAATATGTGATAATCCGGGTTTATGATGTCTAAGGATGATGTGGATTCTAATTATTGTAGTTTTTATTTCTTTTCGGCGACCGTAAGTGTATGTGGCAGTATCCCCGATCTCGTTGCTATAGGTCAACGATATTAGAGATACACATATTTACTTAAGTTGATAACATGTGATACTATTGTGTTGCTATTGATATGTTATATTGGATCGTCGTGATTGAATAGCCGAGGGTTTTGCGTGAGATGAGAGTATTTCAATTTTCATTCATGTAAAAATTTGTATATAATATTCTTTTATTGAGACACTTCCGAGTTGAGGTTGTTGTCTTCAATGATGTATATTATTTACTTTGCCATATTAGGATAGACCCAAGACGGGGAGCACAAGTAACCGGGTTCTAGAGTCCAGTGAGAGGCCATCTCGAGGAGTCAAGACCGGTCTTCTAACTCTAAAATTGGTAGGGTTGCTTGCCGCTCTCATAGGGGTCTAGGAATGTGGGATTGGCTATTCATCATGATCATGAAATCCGTGTTTTTTATTACTGGATTAATCTAAAATACGGACCTCCTAATATATCTTATATTTCATATGTTTGCTTCTGCTGTTTCTGTGATATGATATGATCATATAACTACGTGAGACAATTGTTATTTATAAATATGATATATTAGTAAACACTATATATGTTTTGCATCCGCGCTAGTCCTGACCCGAATGATGAGGCCGGCACCACAGCCTTCCTCGGTCGAGGACCCGTCGACGTAAAGGATCCAATCAGGGACTGAGTCGGGTTTCCCATCGACCGAGGGTTGAGCGGCGGGGGCCGGCGTTGACTCCGTCTCCTTGCTGGGGATTGTGCACTCGACGATAAAGTCGACCAGGGCTAGTGCTTTGATGGCTTGCCCCGGGCGGTATTTTACGTCGAACTGGGACAACTCCCACCTCCACTTCTCCAAGCGGCCAGAGGACTCGGGCGAGGCGAGGATAGCCCCCATAGGGCTCTCGGTAAGAACGAGGATGGTGTGTGCTTGGAAATAGTGCCGTAGCTTCCTTGAAGCTATGATGAGTGCTAAGACGATCTTCTCTATAGCTGGGTATCTCATTTCTGCGTCTTTGAAGACGTGGCTCACATAGTATACCGGCTTCTGGACTCCGTTAACCTCTCGGACGAGCACTGAGCCCGCTGCTTGGTCGGATACCGCCAGATATAATGATAGCTCATCCCTTTCAACCGGCCGGGTGAGCAGCGGTGGAGTCGCAAGATGCCTCTTTAATTGGTCAAAGGAGGTCTAGCACTCCTCCGACTACTTGAACCATGGAATTTTCCTTAGAGCCTTGAAGAACGGGAGGCACTTCTCCCCGGACCTCGACATGAAACGTGACAGAGCGGCTACCCGCCCTATCAGCCGCATGATCTCGACGTTAGTCTTGGGAGCTGCCATGTTGAGGATGGCGTTGATTTTCTCCGGGTTAGCTTCGATCCCGCGGTGAGTGACCATGAAATCGAGGAACTTTCCCCCGGTGACTCCAAATGCGCACTTGGCGGAGTTCAGTTTCATCTTGAACTTGCGGAGGACGTCGAAAGCCTTGCCCAGATCCTTGGCGTGGTCGACCGATGAGACCAACTTGACGAGCATGCCGTCGACATAAACTTCCATGCTCCTGCCGATCTGCAGTTTGAACATGCGATTGACCAAGCGTTGGTACGTAGCCCCGGTGTTTTTGAAGCCGAAAGGCATCACCTTGTAGCAGTATACCCCCCGGTCCGTTGTGAATGCGGTAAGATCCTCGTTTGCCGGGTTCATACAGATCTGGTTGTAGCCGGAAAAAGCATCCATGAAGCTAAGTAGCTCGTGGCCTGCCGAGTTGTCGACGAGCTGGTCTATCTGAGGGAGGGGATAGTTGTCTTTCGGGCAGGCCTTGTTGAGGTCGGTGAAGTCGACGCACATGCGCCACTTCCCGCTTGACTTTTTGACTATGACCACATTTGCCAACTATTCGGAGCATGGCACATTCCGAATGAAGTTGGCGGCAAGGAGCTTGTCTACCTCGTCCTCGATTGCCTTCTGTTTGATCGGGGTGAAGCTTCGTTTTCTCTACCTGACGGGTCGGGCCGTAGGATCTACCCCGAGCTTGTGAGATATGATTTTGGGGTCGATCCCAGGCATGTCAGCAGGTGCCCAGGAGAACACGTCAGAGTTGTTTCTGAGGAAGTGAACCAGGTCGTCTCGCTGAGTCCCTGTCAGAAGCGACCCGATCTGAACGGTTCGTTCGTTGTCCCCTTCTACGAGGGGGACCTCTGTCAGTGGCTCCACCGGGGTCCCTCGGACCTCTTTTTGCTCGTCTCGAGTGTCCAGAGAACTTTTGATGTCACCCTCGCCCTCAACATCGTTGTTTGGCCACTCAGACGAAGATGTTGCGGTGAAGCAAACCTTTGCAGTACGTTGGTCTCCGTTGGCTCGACCTATCCCGCCTTGGTCAAGCGGGGATTTCATCGCCAGGTGGAAGGTCGATATCTGGGCCCTGACGGAGTTCAGTGTAGGGCGGCCGAGGAGGATGTTGTAGGCCGACGGGATTCTCGCCACGATGAATTCCACAGGCACAGTGCGCGTACGGCTGGCCTCCCCGATGTTGAATTGGAGAGTGATTACCCCTTCTGCCGGGATGGAGTGGTTAGTGAACCTTGACAGGACATGAGTGGTTGGCCTTAGGTCCGACGGGGTGAGTCCCATGTGCAGGAAGCAGTCATAGAAGAGAATGTATGCCGAGCTCCCCAAGTCGATCAGTATCCTCTGCACCTCGTAGCGGTGGACCCGAGCCGTGATCACCAGCGGGTTGTTGTGAGGCAGGGATATACCATGGAGGTCCTCGTCGGTAAAAACGACCGGCTCGACTGCCTTGGCCTTCGTCCTCGGGTGGCTATCAGTCCCCACGATCGGCGAGGGGTGCCGAGTCTCGCTGGTTTCCGCCGTACCCCCCGTTGACATGACCATGATTTAGCCGATCGTCATTTCGCCGGGAGGGGGACGTTGCTCTTGCTCACGGTCAGCTTGCCGCTTGTCCCGCAAGTACGTTGCCAGGTGCCCCGAGCGGATTAGATCCTCGATGTAGTCTCGGAGCTGCTTATAGTTCTCTGTGGAGTGGCCCTGCGACCTATGGAAGCCGCAGTAGGGGCCCCGGGTGCGCTTTGCCGCCCTATTCGAAACTGGGGGGAGCTTGAAGAACCTCTCGATCTTAGCCTCCTCCAGCAGTACTGTCTGGGAGATATTGAGCAGGGTGTACTTCTGAAATTTCGGGGAGTAGGACTTCGGCCGCTCAATCTTCTTTTTCTCTTCATGTCCCCTTTTTTTGTGATCAGCTTGTTCTGTCCAGGGTAGGTTGGCGTTCACCCCGGATTCAAGCTGGATCTCACGTTCGGTCCAGGTTTTTATCTCGGCCATGGTCTTAGGTTGCGCTAATGCAAAAGAGCGTAACCACTCCTTATGCCTAAGACCCGACCTAAGTGCCGTAATGACCGTCTCGTCCCGGTGTTCTGGGACTTCGAGGAGGGCGTTGTAGAAGCAGGTGACGTGCCCTTTGAAGGTTTCTTTGTCCCCGCTCTTTATTGTGAAGAGGTGGTCGACGGGCCGCTTCTGTCGTCTATTCCCGACGAAATGGCCAAGGAATTGGGTGGCCAGCTCATCGAAGGTTGAGATTGAGCGTGGCGCGAGTCCTCGGAACCAGTCTCGCCCGGAGCGGATGAGAGTGGCCTGGAAAGCGCGGCATTGGGCGGCGTCGGAACAGTCCTGGAAACTCATCCCGGCTGTGAACGCGTCCAAATGGTCCTTCGGGGCGGACTTTCTATCGAAGAGTGAAACCTTCGGGGGATTGTTCCGGGAGGAGACATGGAGGGCGAGTAGATCTTCGGTGAAGGGCTTCGTGAGCAAGTCGGCGGCGTATTTAGCCCCGTCGCTCGAATGACGACCTTCCCGATGCATACTCTCGATCTTCTTTTCGAGGGCGTCGAGTCGGCCGTGGTATCCCGATGAGTCGGCATACTCTGATTTTTGGCCTCTGCTGCCAGAGACCTCTGCTTGGCCATAGCCCCGATTCCGTTCGATGACGTTCCTCAGGTCCCCTGGCGAGGTCGTCTTCGAGCTGCCGTGGCGAGTCCCGTGCGCGCGACCCCATCGAGAGAGGGGGTGTCGGTCATGCCTGGGCACAGACGAGCTGACCGACACCTCCTCGGGAGGGACAGGGGCGTGATGGGGCTCGGGGCGGGGCGCTCTGGCATAATACCTCAGAGTTAGGCTGTGAGGCGCCCATCGGGTCATTAAATATGTTGGCCCGGGGGACCGGAAGCCGCCGGAGACAGCGAAGTGTTGATCGGTCATGCCAACGCGGGCAGAGTCTTCTCTCCCTCTGTGGGGGTCCCGGTCCCGAGGTGGGGGAGCGGCGACCTGTGGAGTTTGTCCGGCCGTTTGGATATGGAAGAGCGCATCCACGACGGACGTGAGTCGATCTATCCGAGCGGATAGGGCGTGAATGGCATTCGGTGGAGGAGGGGATTCTCTCTCGTCTCCGTTGCGGGGAGGCCGATGGATGGTGCTTGGATCGTTCCGGTGACCGCTAGCCATGAAGTCGAGATCGGAAGATGAACTTTTGGTTGAGTGGAACTTGGTTCCCACAGACGGCGCTAACTGATGGAGCTCTGGATCTCCTTCAGATGTTATCTTCCGTTGATCTGCTGCGAGCGCTGATGGACGGCTGAGATTGAGTTGGAGGGTTGCCTCCTGGAGCGTGTGGATCTCAATAGGTTTTGTGTGGTTGAGGCTGAGCTACCTGCAAAGAAGTCCCGGGGTGGTTGTGCCACCGAGGACCCTCCGACGATCAAGTTAGACGGGGTATTTTGGCAGAGTAACGGCCTATTGGAGTAAAAATGGCTTATCTTGATCGTCTGAGAGAGGGGTTTATATAGCGGCAGCAATGGGCAAGCGGGCGCGAGAATCACGCCGGCCGTTACGCCCCTGGCGTCATGCCCACGTGATAGGCGGGATCCCGTATTAATGACGAGACATACTCGTTAATGGGGATCGTGATGGCGTGGAACGCGGGATCATGGGCGGCGGATATCTCGCGCATGGCGAGATTCGCGGAGCCGCGGCGGAGGCTCCTGTGATCAGCGCTGTGGGTCGGTCGGGACGGGACCGAGGAGGATGAGCTTGGCGGGAGGCTCGGGCACGAGCGGGAGGCCGAGGCATCTTGGTTCCGTGATAGCTCGGAGGCGAGCCGGGGATGGTCTGGAATGCCACCGAAGGTCGGGTGACTCCTCGGGCTGGAGGCCCGAGGCGTGATCCCAACTGAAGTTCTTGATCTTTTCTCGTAGGTTCTGGGACACGTCATCTGCAACGTGTCAGCATCTGGAGAGTCACCGATATCGAACCTCATCAGTATGAATTATTATCATTGTGTATGGGTAAAGCTTGAAGTTGTGATACCTGCAGCCAGATAAATTTTCAACATATTTGAGTGTAGCCTCTCATAAATTGAACCGGCAATCTTTTGTTTTGAAGACAACCTTTGGCGTGTGTCCTGTTGGTTTGTAGGTGATGAGCAGCGGAGAGAATTTCGTTGAAGTAACCATGCCCAAATGGTTTGCAGGAGATAAGTAGCTGAGAACAATTTCTGAATAGAAAAACGGCAAGGAATATAGATCTCCGATCTAGAGTATTTTATAAAGCAATAATATAAAAATCAACAACACAAATGATTGATACCAATCAGTCTGATTTTTCAGGTTTTTCTGGTTTAAAATTTTGATTTAGATACTCTTTACTCATTGGTCAAGAAGTTAAAAAAAATGGTAAAACTAATTATTTTTGGAAACTAGAACAATTTCCATGTGAGGAACATGGGAAAATGGTATCTAAATCCCCTGAAAATTTATGTATGCAAGTTATTGTACTCGGAGATCTGAATAATTGATGCCTAAGATTGCATCCGGATTAGATACGGAGCGGATATGCGTATTACCATATAACAAATTGTTTTCTAATGATGGATACAAATATGGATATAAATATAAATAATATGTCAAAATATATTTTTAAATGCATAGCACATTAAATAAGTAGAAAAAACATTTGCTCTGGATATACATTATTAACTAAAAATAAATATAAAATGATATATTTTCCTGTGTATATGTTTGTGGATATTAGTGCACATATTCGTATTTATATTTATCCGATATATACTCGTATTCATATCTAGATGTGACCAGATCCGAAAAATCATATATGTAACTAAAAAATAGAACGATATATTTTGCTGGCCACTTTATGCAGTTTACAGGCCAAGTAGCAACTTTATGCCATATTCTACATAATCTAACTACCTCCATTTTCAATTTATTGTATGTCAATCTTAGCATAAACATAGCAACACCTAACTAAAAAAGGAGTTATAAATAAATTGGATTTAGCTCAGTTGGTATCAATTGTCTCTGGCCTTTACACGGCGGTTAGATACCAAATGAAAACGCTATGGTAAATAGCGTTTTCCTTTTGATGAAAACGCTATTGGTAATAGTGTTTTCCTCAAAGTGAAAACGCTATTATCAATAGCCTTTTCTTTTGTTGATATTGATTTTGCCTTCTAAGATATTGATTTTGATTTTGTTAAGTTTGTTTTAGATTTATATTTTAATTTTGTTGAAATTGTAACAAAATTGACTGAGAACGGATGAAAAAATCTCATGGTTTTTGAAAATAGAATAAATTTAGTTAGCATATAGAAATCTATTAAGTTTTTTTTTATAGAAATATATATTTGATTTAGAAAATATATAATATAAATCTATATACTAAATAAATTTATTCTTTTCTCAAAAAACTATGAGATTTTGCATCCACTCTTTGTCAATTTTGTTACAATTTCAACAAAATCGGAATCAAAAATCTAAAAGAACCTTGACAAAATCAAAATCAACGTCTCATTAGATATATGGAAAAATCAATATCAACAAGGAAACACTACTGTCGTTTTCCTGCCGTTTTCCTCAAAGTGAACGCTATTGATAATAGCGTTTTCTTTTAGCATCTAACTGCCGCGTAAAGACCATTCCTACATGGCTGTACGAAGATCTATTCAGGAAATTAGTTTGGGTTCAGTATCATTTTGGGAATTATTTATTTTAATAGTATTATTTTGGGAAAAAATTGGCTTAAGCCCCCACCTTCTGATCACATGCTTTTTTTGGGTATAAAGTTAAATCCCATGAAATGTTTTTGGGTAAATTGCCAAAAAGTTCCCGGTCCATTCGGGAGTTGTCTAAAAACCCTGTAAATTTCGAAATTGTTGGGAAATGCTTACTGTTCAAAATCTTTATGAAAACCCCCTGGGCCTATTTCATTTAGGCATTGTAGTCTCTTAATTGCTTGGATATTACATGCATAAATATTATATGCAACTGTTTAGATATTATATGTAACTGCTTGATATTACAGACAACTGGTATATATGGAATTTTGATTGGGCCCTGGAGTATTTTAACGAGAGAAAAAAGCCCAGGGGTTTTACACATATTTGAAGCGGGCCGGAGGTTTTTGACAATTTACCCAAAGTTAAATCCCTTGAAATATTTTTTCATTTCATTTATCAATTCTCTATTATTTTAAGGTGATACATCCGATAATTATACTCCTTCCGTTTTTGTTTTTTTATTACTCATTTTTTCACTCTTGTTCATCAATTAAGGAGGGTTAAGAATCAATTAGACTAGCCTACAGGTAAGAACTTTTTCTTCAAAGTTGAAAATGCCTTGGGTTGGGACGGACGAATAAAGTGTTTTGAGGTGTTATGACAAAATTAAATATTAACGTGTGAAATTGATAAGTTTCTGCGGAATAATTTAATATACTTAAATAAAGAAAATTTAAAAGAAATAACAACATGAAATAAAAGAGTAAAAAGAAGGTAATACAAACACACAAGATTTGTTGAATAGGGTTCACCACAACTTGTGGATAATCCCTGCTTGAGACTCTCTCTCAAGAATTTCCACTAGATATCGTTGTGAATAACATAATTCCTCTTTACTAGGATCAACCGGGGAAGCACTTTTTTCCCACACTGAATACGCGATTCGGACAATGAGAGACACCTTCTCTCTCGTAATGAGGAACACGATCTCTCTTCAAGAATTTATAAAACTCTCCAATAATTCGAACTTGATGTTCACTCACAATCCTATGATCTTAAAGATTAATACCAATTTGGTTTGAGGAAATATTGAAATTCATGGCTGTTTTGAAATGAAGAAGAGAATATGAACGGTTAAGATACGAGAAGAATTTTAGCGAAAAGAAAACTCAATAGAATGAATGATTATTGAGTGAATGATCTCTTCGGTATTTATAGAGATGGTGTTGGATATAAAGCCCTTAAGGCGATTATTGTAATTGCAGAAATGCAATTATGGTAATTGAAGGAGGATGTATACATGTAGAACAGCCTTGTTCGAGATAATAGTATGCAATCTGGTTTGTCTTTATCATTCACGTGTATACGTTTTATTACGTGTCGTTAATACATAATGATAAAACCCCGTTGGATCCTTGCTTGACTACCAGTAATATGATGTCGATCATACTTGTGAGAGCTGGGTAGTGCATAAGCACATTCTTAAATATTCCAAGTCGTTGGAATATCGAGACTGGACATTGATATTCCAGAGTAGACTAGAGTATACGTTCCTGGGTCCCGAGGAGGGGTGGTGGCCGGTCTCACAGCCATTGGTGTTGGACACCAAAGATTGTATACATATGCTCATTAGAGAATGAGTACACCGAAAGATGCTCATTAGAGAATGAGTACACCGAATGGACTCGGCGAGAACTCATAGATGGTATTATATCTATCGTCAGATAGCAGTTTTTTGGTGAAATGAGTATAGGGTAGTCTGTAAATCTGAGATCGCCATTTGTCTCGTGTGAGTTCTCACTGTAATTTGATTACTACCCTACCATGGCTCTGCCGAGTCGTGCAAATATGTTTTAGTTGGGTACAGTCCCGAACCATATGGAGGCAGTGAGCGATCGGAAGGAATTCGTCTATAGCGGTTTGTTAGTTATATGTATGCCCTAGAGGCCATTGCTATACATAGGATGTATATTGTAGTGGATGCTTGGACATATATAGGGAGGACTTTCTTGCTCGACATGATAGTATGCTATCTGGTTGCTCTTTACCTTAACGTGTACACTGATTGCCTCTCTGTTACATGTTGGTAAAGCCCTTAGGATGTGTACTTGACTACCTGGACTATGATGCGGATTATACTAGTGGGGACATGGTAGTCCATAAGTACATCCTTCAAGGTCCCTAGTCGTGGGTGTATCAAGACGGGGCATCGATATACCAGAGTAGACTAGCGTATACCTTCTCGACCCATACAGATGGGCGATGGATGATCCCATATCCATTGGTGTTTGACATCAGAGATGATATACGGGTGCTCAGCGGAGACTGGGTACACTGGACGGACTCGCCGAGAACTCCCAGATGGTATTATACCTTACGTCAGATGGCAGTTCTCTGGTGACACTGGTACAGGTTAGTCTGTAGACCCGAGATCGTCATAGAGTCTTGTGTGATTCTCACTATGCTTTGATTTCCACCTTACCACGTCCAAGAGGGCGTGCAAAACAGTGGTTTTTGGGTACAGTCCCGAATCACATGGAGGCAATGAGCGATAGGAGAGGATTCGTCTCTCCCGGTATAGGGAGTTGATGTTGCGCTGTGTTCGATTGGCTATAACCGGAAATCCCTGGCCAGGGTTGCTGAGATTTACTGGTAAGTGTTACCAGTAGTTTCTCGAACTGTTATAGACCTCATATCGACACGACTTATCGAGCTATTGCGGTCTGACGTTTACCACCCCTAAGCGAGATATGTGACATATCAGACGACGAGACCGGACTGTACGGTAAGTGTTACTAGTTGGATTCATAAGAGTGTGAGCGGGCTTGCTCGTCGATCTTCTGATCGCTCAATACCCGGGTGGCCGTTACGTTTAGCAGACCGCTTGCGGCTTGTGGGTGTTTGATATGATCATCACCTGCTGCCGGCGTATTGACGAGTCTTTAGAGTCCTACACAGAGGTTTCCTGGCTCAAGCGAAACGAAATAGGAGCGCATATGAGATATGTGTGGGACCGAGAATAATACCAGTATGTGATACTGTATTCTATTCTCGCGATATGTATCATGGGACGGATATATGTGATATAGCCGGGTTACCGAATCAAACGTTGATTCGATACATTGATACACTTGATAGTAGTCGGTTATATGCGTATGACCGGATCATTAAATCAAGTGTTGATTTAATGATTTAATGCATAATTATATATTTAATATATTACTTTGCATTAACTAGTATTGGTTCACTTAAAATGGATTTTCTCACTTGAAGTGCACATTGTATATGTGATATATTTTTGTGCACTTGATTGTATCATATTTGATGATACATGCAAGCTTGGGTGTATGTTTACTTTAAACCATGGTTAAGTGAATGGTTAGGGTTTTGAATTATTAAATTATTCATTTTATTTATTTATTTGTTTATTTTGGCAAGAATAAAATGGTGGCTAAATTTGTTTCATTCTTGAAACTTCATGAAGCTTTGAAAGCTTTGACCATTTTGTTTTTTCCTTAACCCTAACCATTCACCTAACCCTAGTTTATTCTCTACACTTGTTAAACTAACCCAAGGTTGCATTATGATAAGAATCACTTTATTTTCTAATATTGATATTCTTATCATATATTCTTCTTCTTCTTCTTCTTCTTCTTCAAGAAGAAAGTAGCTTGCTAGCTTCAATGGTGTCTTGAGAAAAAGAGTGAGAAATCCAATTCTAAAGTGAACCCACTTCCTATTTCTTCATCCTCTACCACTTGCCATGTAGTATAGGGTGTTTTCTTCACAAGTTTCATGACTTGGTGAAGTTGGAGCTTGATCTTGAGTTGCCTCGACGTAGATCATCTTCGGCATCGAAGTCGGCGACCTAGCCCGATCTTTTCTCCGATGAAACCACCGTGAGAGTCCAGGATTCTGATGGTTGCAGCGGAGGAACGTCATTACGGAGCCGAGGAAGTGGAAGACCGGATCTACAAAGCTTGTATTTCCATTCACTTAGTAGTTAAGATGTTAACTTGCAATCTTTATCGCCTATCCTCTAGTTAACGATCCGTATTAGGGTTTGTAGGCACATGAAAAAATTTGAATTTGGCATGGTTGATACCTTGTGAGACCTCATTAGTGTTCCTAGGAACCCTACAGTGGTATCAGAGCCTAGCTAGAGGTTTAGGCGAAGTGTAGACGAAGTTAGAAGTCCGATCGAACCCGTAAACCCCGACAAAACCCTTCTCTGTACATTTTTTTCTTAGAAAAACAAGCAGGAAAAACTAAGAATTACTGTGAAGTACGGTCCACTAAATCAATAATTTGACCGCGGAACCGCGGCGAAACCATGAGTTTGGCGGCGGTTCCGCGGCCAAAATTTGGACTTAGTCCCTGAAATTTCATATATTTATTCTCAGGTCCTTTCTTGGCAATTTTTTATGGGAATTTTTTAATTCCACTCAAGTGTTGAGTTTTCTAAGGTTTTATTGGGGACTCGTTAATTTGATCGGATAATTTAACTTCGTTTATGTTTTTCCGGATATTTTAGAAACTGTTAAAAAGTTCGACCGGATATAAATACCCACTTTTTCCCCTGCAGGGAAATTTCCAAGTGTTGGATTTTTCCGTAGTTTAAGAATGTTCTAAGTAGTGCAAGTAACGCGATGGACCCTCTAGAAGACAACAAAACTTAACTCGATTATGTGACCGTCTTGAACCGCCCTTTGAACCTTAGGGTTTGGGGCAGTACGGCGTGCCACATGTGAAGCGTTGGCTTGACCCTTATACAGCTGGACCGTTGGTACTGAGGCATGAAGTGGGTGTTTTTGAACTTATTTCAAGTGTTGAGCTGTTTCAGGAAAACTTGGGTGTTTGATTGTTCGATCGGAAAGTTTAAAATTTTCTATTTATCTGAAATGTGATAAAATAATTGGAATTCACAAATAGTTATGAGATAACTGAATGAATGTTATAAACACAGCACTTTAAGTCTCACTTGATCGGTTGCCACGGAATTTTGATGCGATCAAAAGTCCGTCGCAATCACGTAGCGTACGCGGATACTCGCCGGTAAACTTAATAGATAGCCATGCCCCATAGCCCCGACCAAGTGACTGTAGGAGAACCCCATCGCCGAAAGTATCCGTTCGGGTGCTCGCGGCAGCGGTGTTCCGCCTTGGTGCACTTCGTCGACGGTATCGGGGGTGCGGCCGTCTACTAAAGTTTGCGACGAGCATTCGGTCAGGATACCGGGAATCTTGTTGAATTGCCCGACTAGATATTGAAAAGAGTTTTTGATAAATGAGACTAAAATGCGGGGTTTATAATTGTTATGCATGCGATGTCTAAGGAATTCATTTGATTAGGCATGCGATGTCTAAAGAGTTTGCGGATTCCAACTGTTGTAGTTTTACACTTTCTTTTCTGTGACCGTAAGTGTAATATGTGATATCGCCGGTTTCGTTGCTATATGTCAACGACAATTGGGATGCGCATATTTACTTACGTTGATGGCATGTGATGTTATGTGTTGCTGGATATGTTATATTGGATCGTCGTGTTTGAATAGCCGGGGTTTTTTTATGTGAGATGAGTGTTTTTCATTTTTCATTCATATAAAAACTTGTATGTAATATTCTTTTATTGGGGCACTTCCAGGTTGCGGAAGTTGTCACCCTTTGTATATTATTTACTTTTCCGCACTAGGATAGACCCAAGGAGGGGAGCACAAGTAACCGGGTTCTGGAGTCCAGTGGGAGACCAACTCGAGGAGTCGAGTCCGGGTCTCCTAACTCTAGAATTGGTAGGGTTGCTTGCCGCTCTCGTAGGGGTTTAGGGGCGTGGGTTTGGCTATTCATCACGACCGTGGAATCCGTGTTTTATACTGGCTCGTATTGAAAACACGGACGTCCTAGTATATCCAATGTTTCATATGATTCTTCTGCTGCGATATCTGTGATGTGATCATTTGATATGTTGTGATAGATACTGTATATAGTATATATGATATATTATATAGACGTTACTTATGTTTTGCACTCGCGCTAGCCCTGCCCCGCTCTGTCGTTAGTTACCTAACCTAACAGTGCACGAGGGGACATCGAGGCGAATGCGGATGGCATAAGTGTACGCCGTATTTATCTGTGATGTTTAGGTGTTTTAAATGATGGGACTTCATTAATGTGATTAATGAAAGAAAAAGAAACCTAAAGATGTTGTGGAATCGAATTTCAAAAATAAAACAAGTAGCTACAGTTCTTGCTTTGCACAGCGGTATATATGATATATCCTGCACCTTATTCGATGAGGAAAGGGCCGACGATCCCTTCACCGGGAGTGACCCCTTTAGCAATAACTGGCTGATGCTACACCCCTCGGTTTGTCTTTTGATTGCTTCTATAGTTCTTGCTTTGCACAGTGATGTATATGATATATCCCGCACCTCATTCGACGAGGAAAGGGCCGACGATCCCTTCACCGGGAGTGACCACTTTAGCAAAACTAGAAAATCCTCAAAAACACTCCATTTTAAAATCATTTGATTCTACAACGATATCAAGTTCATTACGCAAAAGGTTTTCAGAAAAACCTGTCATACCCATCCGTCATTTCAGATAAGTACTAGTTAGTATTCGTGCTGCGGTAGTTTGGCCTCCGTCAAGGCGTAGTGTACGGTAGCTAACTAGTTCTTATCTGCTAGCATATGATGCGATTGGATAAGGGTATTCATACGGCGTTGTTTGGCCTCCGTCAAGGGTCGTGCGGGTGGGTTTAATTCAATCAGGAAATGACGGGTTGAACTTGACTAGCGAATTATGGGTAGTTTGGCCTCCGTCAAGGTCATAGGACGCTAGGGGCAAAATATTATCGGGAATTTCAAGTGTTGAAATTTGCAATGAGATTGCATACCTTCTATGAGATAGTTGGATCCCGATACCCGCTGCGAGTAAGAGTTACTCCTGGGAGAGTTTTATACATTACAATTAGCCGATCAAGTAGGTGTCTAGAAAGGTGTTAACGAGGTTACGCCTCTGGGAAAACGAGGTTTACATTAATTAGGTTCGTGCGAAAGCATGAGGGACCTCCCTCAAAGTACCGACACATGCCTGGCTGAAAAATTGGTGAACTTGTAGCGTGTAATTAATCCCGGCTAGTCTTTCCTTTTAGGGTTTGAAGGAAGATTTGATAAAAACAGTGGGAGCCATCCTGATTAGATAAAATAATAACCAATCTAATCTTGACAGAGCGCACGCAGAGTGTTTTCTTCTCTCTCTCTCCAGGTAGCGACCATATCACGCCTTAATCAAGATAATAATACGGATGTATTGACCGAACCCGCTTGTTATACTGAGCTGGGGAACGTTGGTCCCGCTCCAACTTATAATTGTTATAAGACAGAGCAGGAAATAGGGGATTACCAGAATTCCCGTGCCGCCCAAACGAAGAAAGTGCATGCTGATGCATCTTCTTCGGGTGTGTTCGTTACTTAGAACAGTTTCTCAGTATCCTTTACGTCCTGAGTATGTGATACTGGATCAGGATCCCGCATAAGTAATCTGTTACATGGGCTACAGAAAGGTAGAGAACTGAGAACGGGTGATAATTTTTATGAGACAGAAAACGGTGCAAGTGTTGCAGCCAAGTCTGTTGGTCACTGTCACCCTGTATTCGAAATACATTGATTTTGAACGAATGTTATTAGATACCGAACTTGATATACAAAATCATATCAGTCTCTTTATTAGTAAAGAAATGATAAAATTTTGTATTGTTGGATAATGTTTTGAACATTTCCTATATCAAAAGTTGATCGGTTCAGACACGTTATCTAAAATCATTGATGTTCTAAATCAAACTACAGTTCTTAGTATACAGAACACACACAAGAGGAAGAGTTCAGAAATGAACGAATCCTTCTTGAGGCATTGTAGACTAGGTCATATCAATGCGACCCGACTGGCTGAAGTTACATTTAGATGCATATTTAAATTAGTTTGAATTTACATCTTGTGAAACTTACCGGTCATGTCACAAAGATACGATGACCATAGCTCTGTTTACTGGAAACAGAGAAAGAGTTAGTGAACTCTTGGGATGATACATGTTGATGTATGTAGGTCCCCTGTCTACACATGCCAAGACCGTTTCTTTGTATTTCATTACATTCTCTGATAATCTCTCAAGATTCAGACATATGTTCCTGTTGAAACACAAGTCCGAACCTTTTGAGATATTCACAGATTATAAGTTAGAAGTAGAGAACCAAAACGGGTATAAGTATTTTGTCCTTTGATGTGATCAAGGAGGAGAATAATTGAGCACGGAATTCTTGGACTTTTTTAAAGGAGAATGAGATTCTCTCTCAGCATTACTCCTTCGCTATAAACCATAGCACGACGGTATATCGGGGCGGAGCAATTGCACCCTATTCGATATGGTGCGTTTTATGATGAGTACTACTGAGTTTCCTATTTCCTTTTGGGAGTTATGCACTTATGAAGTTGCATACCTATTGAATAGGGTTAAAATCAAATCCGTTGCCTACCACTTCATATGTGATATGGAAAGGGAAGAACCCATATCTTAAGTTGGTTAAGATTTGGGGTTGTCCAGGCTATGTCTAAAAGCATAATCCGGACAAGCTCGAGGCAAGGTCTGTTATGTAGAACTGGAAAGGTTCCAGCTATACAAACTACAGCGGATGATTTGATAGAACCAAAAGGATTTAATAGTTACCAACGAACCTCAGCCTCTCCGCCGATCTAGTAGGGTTCCTCACCCACCTGAGAGATACTTCGGTTTCAATATGACAGTGGGAGCGAGGAATGCATCATGAGATGATGACCCAACTAGTTTCGAGCTGGCCATCAGGAGTGGGACTCTGTAAGAATGGCTGGATGCTTAGCGATCTGAGATTGAATCCTTATACACCAACAAAGTATGGACTTTGGTTGCTTTATCTGAAGGGTTAAATCCCCATCAGAAGCAAGTATATCTTGAGAAGATTACTTGGTGTACATGGAAAAGTTGAGACTTTCAAAGCTAGACTTGTTAAAGGTTTTCGTCATCAACCAGGCGTGGATAATGATGAAACATTTTCAAGTAGCTATGCTTAAGTCCATCCAGATCCTACTTGCCACGGCTACATACCATGACTACGATATCTGGCAGTTAGGTGCCATGACTGCTTTTCTAAGTGATATTTTAAAAGAGTGCGTCTATAAGTACACAGCCAGAGGGCCTCGTAGACAGTGGGAGCAGCGCAAACGCGAGCAAGATGTTTTATGTGATAAAGCAGGCATCGCGAAGTTGGAACGTCTGTTTTGATGTGTTAGTCAAAGAGTTTGACATCATCAAAATGGTAGATGAACCTTGTATAAACAAAAGGGTAGTAGGGAGTATGGTGGTGATCCTCGTAGAGTACGTGGATGGCATACTCTTGATAAGAAAGGAGTTTCCTATGCTACGCTCGGCCAATCTCCGCTTATCACAATGATTCTCCATATAGGATCAAAGTGATACCTCCTAAATCCTGGGTTTTGGATCTATGAGATAGATCTAATTGGATGTTAGGATACTCACTAGTTGTAGTGAGATGGTATCAGTTGATCCTGGGGAGAATCACTGGAAGTGTTCCAGGGTGATAAGGACGACTGAATGTCAGTCACAGGCATTGTCTTTACCCTCTATGGAGGGACGGTATGTTGGAAGAGTTCCAAGCTAGATACCGTGACATACTAGACGATTAAAGGCAAGATACATCGCTACTTAAGATGCTACCAAAGAGGCTGTTTAGGTGTATATTAGTTCATGAGATGAACTTAGTTCCTCCCATTGTGTGACAATGGAGTTATGGCTTATGCCAAGGAACGTCCATCCCATCAATGATCCAGACATATTCTAAGGCAGTGTCACCTGATCGTGGAGATGGTTGATCTCCAGGGGATTGAGGACAGGAGAGTAGACTCAGAGGACAACACGGCGGATCCACTCACAAAGGCCTTTTCCCAGAGAGAGACTTTTATGGGATGGTTGAGTATGAGATACTACAACCACTGCTATCAGATAGCCCTAGTGCAAGTGGGAGATTGTTTGTTATATGTATACCCTAGAGGCCATTGCTATACATAGGATGTATATTGTAGTGGATGCTTGGACATATATAGTGAGGACTTTCTTGCTCGACATGATAGTATGCTATCTGGTTGCTCTTTACCTTAACGTGTACACTGATTGCCTCTCTGTTACATGTTGGTAAAGCCCTTAGGATGTGTGCTTGACTACCTGGACTATGATGCGGATCATACTAGTGGGGACATGGTAGTCCATAAGTACATCCTTCAAGGTCCCTAGTCGTGGGTGTATCAAGACGGGGCATCGATATACCAGAGTAGACTAGCGTATACCTTCTCGACCCATACAGATGGGCGATGGATGATCCCATATCCATTGGTGTTTGACATCAGAGATGATATACGGGTGCTCAGTGGAGACTGGGTACACTGGACGGACTCGCCGAGAACTCCCAGATGGTATTATACTTTACGTCAGATGGCAGTTCTCTGGTGACACTGGTACAGGTTAGTCTGTAGACCCGAGATCGTCATAGAGTCTTGTGTGATTCCCACTGTGCTTTGATTTCCACCTTACCACGTCCAAGAGGGCGTGCAAAACGGTGGTTTTTGGGTACAGTCCCGAATCACATAGAGGCAATGAGCGATAGGAGGGGATTCGTCTCTCCCGGTATAGGGAGTTGATGTTGCGCTGTGTTCGATTGGCTATAACCGGAAATCTCTGGCCAGGGTTGCTGAGATTTACTGGTAAGTGTTACCAGTAGTTTCTCGAACTGTTATAGACCTCATATCGACACGACTTATCGAGCTATTGGGGTCTGACGTTTACCACCCCTAGGCGAGATATATGATATATCAGAAGACGAGACCGGACTGTACGGTAAGTGTTTCTGGTTGGATTCACAGGAGTGTGAGCGGGCTTGCTCGTCGATCTTCTGATCGCTCAATACCCGGGTGGCCGTTACGTTTAGCAGACCGCTTGCGGCTTGTGGGTGTTTGATATGATCATCACCTGCTGCCGGCGTATTGACGAGTCTTTAGAGTCTTACACAGAGGTTTCCTGGCTCAAGCGAAACGAAATAGGAGCGCATATGAGATATGTGTGGGACCGAGAATAATACCAGTATGTGATACTGTATTCTATTCTCGCGATATGTATCATGGGACGGATATATGTGATATAGCCGGGTTACCGAATCAAACGTTGATTCGATACATTGATACACTTGATAGTAGTCGGTTATATGCGTATGACCGGATCATTAAATCAAGTGTTGATTTAATGATTTAATGCATAATTATATATTTGATATATTACTTTGCATTAACTAGTATTGGTTCACTTAAAATGGATTTTCTCACTTGAAGTGCACATTGTATATGTGATATATTTTTGTGCACTTGATTGTATCATGTTTGATGATACATGCAAGCTTGGGTGTATGTTTACTTTAAACCATGGTTAAGTGAATGGTTAGGGTTTTGAATTATTCAATTATTCATTTTATTTATTTATTTGTTTATTTTTGCAAGAATAAAATGGTGGCTAAATTTGTTTCATTCTTGAAACTTCATGAAGCTTTGAAAGGTTTGACCATTTTGTTTTTTCCTTGACCCTAACCATTCACCTAACCCTAGTTTATTCTCTACATTTGTTAAACTAACCCAAGGTTGCATTATGATAAGAATCACTTTATTTTCTATTATTGATATTCTTATCATATATTCTTTTTCTTCTTCTTCTTCTTCAAGAAGAAAGTAGCTTGCTAGCTTCAATGGTGTCTTGAGAAAAAGAGTGAGAAATCCAATTCTAAAGTGAACCCACTTCCTATTTCTTCATCCTCTATCACTTGCCATGTAGTATAGGGTGTTTTCTTCACAAGTTTCATGACTTGGTGAAGTTGGAGCTTGATCTTGAGTTGCCTCGACGTAGATCATCTTCGGCATCGAAGTCGACGACCTAGCCCGATCTTTTCTCCGATGAAACCACCGTGAGAGTCCAGGATTCCGATGGTTGCAGCGGAGGAACGTCATTACGGAGCCGAGGAAGTGGAAGACCGGATCTACAAAGGTTGTATTTCCGTTCACTTAGTAGTTAAGATGTTAACTTGCAATCTTTATCGCCTATTCTCTAGTTAACGATCCGTATTAGGGTTTGTAGGCACATGAAAAAATTTGAATTTGGCATGGTTGATACCTTGTGAGACCTCATTAGTGTGCCTAGGAACCCTACAGTGGTATCAGAGCCTAGCTAGAGTTTTAGGCGAAGTGTAGATGATGTTAGAAGTCCGATGGAACCCGTAAACCCCGACAAAACCCTTCTCTGTACATTTTTCAAAACAGTGGATATTTGTGAATTAAAAATTCTTAGAAAAACAAGCAGGAAAAACTAAGAATTACTGTGAAGTACGGTCCACTAAGTCAATAATTTGACTGCGGAACCGCGGCGAAACCATGGGTTTGGCGGCGGTTCCGCGGCCAAAATTTCGACTTAGTCCCTGAAATTTCATATATTTATTCTCAGGTCCTTTCTTGGCAATTTTTTATGGGAATTTTTTAATTCCACTCAAGTGTTGAGTTTTCTAGGGTTTTATTGGGGACTCGTTAATTTGATCGGATAATTTAACTTCGTTTATCTTTTTCCGGATATTTTAGAAACTGTTAAAAAGTTCGACCTGAAATAAATACACACTTTTTCCCCTGCAGGGAAATTTCCAAGTGTTGGATTTTTCCGTAGTTTAAGAATGTTCTAAGTAGTGCAAGTAAAGCGATGGACTCTCTAGAAGACAACAAAGCTTAACTCGATTATGTGACCGTCTTGAACCGCCCTTTGAACCTTAGGGTTTGGGGCAGTACGGCGTGCCACATGTGAGGCGTTGGCTTGACCCTTATACAGCTGGACCGTTGGTACTGAGGCATGAAGTGGATGTTTTTGAACTTATTTCAAGTGTTGAGATGTTTCAGGAAAACTTGGGTGTTTAATTGTTCAATCGGAAAGTTTAAAATTTTCTATTTATCTGAAATGTGATACAATAATTGGAATTCACAAATAGTTATGAGATAACTGAATGAATGTTATAAACACAGCACTTTAAGTCTCACTTGATCGGTTGCCACGGAATTTTGATGCGATCAAAAGTCCGTCGCAATCACGTAGCGTACGCGGATACTCGCCGGTAAACTTAATAGATAGCCATGCCCCATAGCCCCGACCAAGTGACTGTAGGAGAACCCCGTCGCCGAAAGTATCCGTTCGGGTGCTCGCGGCAGCGGTGTTCCGCCTTGGTGCACTTCGTCGACGGTATCGCGGGTGCGGTCGTCTACTAAAGTTTACGACGAGCATTCGGTCAGTATGCCGGGAATCTTGTTGAATTGCCCGACTAGATATTGAAAAGAGTTTTTGATAAATGAGACTAAAATGCGGGGTTTATAATTGTTAGGCATGCGATGTCTAAGGAATTCATTTGATTAGGCATGCGATGTCTAAAGAGTTTGCGGATTCCAACTGTTGTAGTTTTACACTTTCTTTTCTGTGACCGTAAGTGTAATATGTGATATCGCCGGTTTCGTTGCTATATGTCAACGACAATTGGGATGCGCATATTTACTTACGTTGATGACATGTGATGTTATGTGTTGCTGGATATGTTATATTGGATCGTCGTGTTTGAATAGCCGGGGGGTTTTATGTGAGATGAGTGTTTTTCATTTTTCATTCATGTAAAAACTTGTATGTAATATTCTTTTATTGGGGCACTTCCAGGTTGCGGAAGTTGTCACCCTTTGTATATTATTTACTTTTCCGCACTAGGATAGACCCAAGGAGGGGAGCACAAGTAACCGGGTTCTGGAGTCCAGTGGGAGACCAACTCGAGGAGTCGAGTCCGGGTCTCCTAACTCTAGAATTGGTAGGGTTGCTTGCCGCTCTCGTAGGGGTCTAGGGGTGTGGGTTTGGCTATTCATCGCGACCGTGGAATCCGTGTTTTATACTGGCTCGTATTGAAAACACGGACGTCCTAGTATATCCAATGTTTCATATGATTCTTCTGCTGCGATATCTGTGATGTGATCATTTGATATGTTGTGATAGATACTGTAAATAGTATATATGATATATTATATAGACGTTACTTATGTTTTGCACTTGCGCTAGCCCTGCCCCGCTCTGTCGTTAGTTACCTAACCTAACAGTGCACGAGGGGACATCGAGGCGAATGCGGATGGCATAAGTGTACGCCGTATTTATCTGTGATGTTTAGGTGTTTTAAATGATGGGACTTCATTAATGTGATTAATGAAAGAAAAAGAAACCTAAAGATGTTGTGGAATCGAATTTCAAAAATAAAACAGGTAGCTACAGTTCTTGCTTTGCACAGCGGTATATATGATATATCCTGCACCTTATTCGATGAGGAAAGGGCCGACGATCCCTTCACCGGGAGTGACCCCTTTAGCAATTACTGGCAGATGCTACACCCCTTGGTTTGTCTTTTGATTGCTTCTATAGTTCTTGTTTTGCACAGTGATGTATATGATATATCCCGCATCTCATTCGACGAGGAAAGGGCCGACGATCCCTTCACCGGGAGTGACCCCTTTAGCAAAACTAGAAAAGCCTCAAAAACACTCCATTTTAAAATCATTTGATTCTACAACGTTATCAAGTTCATTACGCAAAAGGTTTTCAGAAAAACCTGTCATAGCCCTCCGTCATTTCAGATAAGTACTAGTTAGTATTCGTGCTGCGGTAGTTTGGCCTCCGTCAAGGCGTAGTGTACGGTAGCTAACTAGTGCTTATCTGCTAGCATATGATGCGATTGGATTAGGGTATTCGTACGGCATTGTTTGGACTCCGTCAAGGGTCGTGCGGGTGGGTTTAATTCAATCAGGAAATGACGGGTTGAACTTGACTAGCGGACTATGGGTAGTTTGGCCTCTGTTAAGGTCATAGGACGCTAGGGGCCAAATATTATCGGGAATTTCAAGTGTTGAAATTTGCAATGAGATTGCATACCTTCTATGAGATAGTTGGATCCCGATACCCGCTGCGAGTAAGAGTTACTCCTGGGAGAGTTTTACACATTATAATTAGCCGATCAAGTAGGTGTCTAGAAAGGTGTTAACGAGGTTACGCCTCTGGGAAAATGAGATTTACATTAATTAGGTTCGTGCGAAAGCATGGGGGACCTCCCTCAAAGTACCGACACTTGCCTGGCTGAAAGATTGGTGAACTTGTAGCGTGTAATTAATCCCGGCTAGTTTTTCCTTTTAGGGTTTGAAGTAAGATTTGATAAAAACAGTGGGAGCCATCCTGATTAGATAAAATAATAACCAATCTAATCTTGACAGAGCGCACGCAGAGTGTTTTCTTCTCTCTCTCTCCAAGTAGCGACCATATCACGCCTTAATCAAGATAATAATACGGATGTATTGACCGAACCCGCTTGTTATACTGAGCTGGGGAACGTTGGTTCCGCTCCAACTTATAATTGTTATAAGACAGAGCAGGAAATAGGGGATTACCAGAATTCCCGTGCCGCCCAAACGAAGAAAGTGCATGCTGATGCATCTTCTACGGGTGTGTTCGTTACTTAGAACTGTATCTCAGTATCCTTTACGTCCTGAGTATGTGATACTGGATCAGGATCCCGCATATGTAATCTATTACATGGGCTACAGAATGGTACAGAACTGAGAACGGGTGATAAGTTTCATGAGACAGAAAACGGTGCAAGTGTTGCAGCCAAGTCTGTTGGTCACTGTCACCCTGTATTCGAAATACATTGATTTTGAACGAATGTTATTAGATACCGAACCTGATATACAAAATCATATCAGTCTCTTTATCGGTAAAGAAATGATAAAATTTTGTGTTGTTGGATAATGTTTTGAACATTTCCTATATCAAAAGTTGATCGGTTCAGACACGTTATCTAAAATTATTGATGTTCTAAATCAAACTACAGTTCTTAGTATACAGAACACACACAAGAGGAAGAGTTCAGAAATGAACGAATCCTTCTTGAGGTATTGTAGACTAGGTCATATCAATACGACCCGATTGGCTGAAGTTACATTTAGATGCATATTTAAATTAGTTTGAATTTACATCTTGTGAAACTTGCCGGTCATGTCACAAAGATACGATGACCATAGCTCTGTTTACTGGAAACAGAGAAAGAGTTAGTGAACTCTTGGGATGATACATGTTGATGTATGTAGGTCCCCTGTCTACACATGCCAAGACCGGTTCTTTGTATTTCATTACATTCTCTGATAATCTCTCAAGATTCAGACATATGTTCCTGTTGAAACACAAGTCCGAACCTTTTGAGATATTCACAGAATATAAGTTAGAAGTAGAGAACCAAAACGGGTATAAGTATTTTGTCCTTTGATGTGATCAAGGAGGAGAATAATTGAGCACGGAATTCTTGGACTTTTCTAAAGGAGAATGGGATTCTCTCTCAGCATCACTCCTTCGCTATAAACCATAGCACGATGGTATATCGGGACAGAGCAATTGCACCCTATTCGATATGGTGCGCTCTATGATGAGTACTACTGAGTTTCCTATTTCCTTTGGGAGTTATGCACTTATGAAGTTGCATACCTATTGAATAGGGTTAAAATCAAATCTGTTGCCTACCACTTCATATGTGATATGGAAAAGGAAGAACCCATATCTTAAGTTGGTTAAGATTTGGGGTTGTCCAGGCTATGTCTAAAAGCATAATCCGGACAAGCTCGAGGCAATATCTGTTATGTAGAACTGGAAAGGTTCCAGCTATACAAACTACAGCGGATGATTTGATAGAACCAAAAGGATTCAATAGTTACCAACGATCCTCAGCCTCTCCGCCGATCTAGTAGGGTTCCTCACCCACCTGAGAGATACTTCGGTTTCTCTATGACAGTGGGAGCGAGGAATGCATCATGAGATGATGACCCAACTAGTTTCGAGCTGGCCATCAGGAGTGGGACTCTGTAAGAATGGCTGGATGCTTAGCGATCTGAGATGGAATCCTTATACACCAACAAAGTATGGATTTTGGTTGCTTTATCTGAAGGGTTAAATCCCCATCAGAAGCAAGTATATCTTGAGAAGATTACTTGGTGTACATGGAAAAGTTGAGACTTTCAAAGCTAGACTTGTTAAAGGTTTTCGTCATCAACCAGGCGTGGATAATGATGAAACCTTTTCAAGTAGCTATGCTTAAGTCCATCCAGATCCTACTTGCCACGGCTACATACCATGACTACGATATCTGGCGGTTAGGTGCCATGACTGCTTTTCTAAGTGATATTTTAAAAGAGTGCGTCTATAAGTACACAGCCAGAGGGCCTCGTAGACAGTGGGAGCAGCGCAAACGCGAGCAAGATGTTTTATGTGATAAAGCAGGCATCGCGGAGTTGGAACGTCTGTTTTGATGTGTTAGTCAAAGAGTTTGACATCATCAAAATGGTAGATGAACCTTGTATAAACAAAAGGGTAGTAGGGAGTATGGTGGTGATCCTCGTAGAGTACGTGGATGACATACTCTTGATAAGAAAGGAGTTTCCTATGCTACGCTCGGCCAATCTCCGCTTATCACAATGATTCTCCATATAGGATCAAAGTGATACCTCCTAAATCCTGGGTTTTGGATCTATGAGATAGATCTAATTGGATGTTAGGATACTCACTAGTTGTAGTGAGATGGTATCAGTTGATCCTGGGGAGAATCACTGGAAGTGTTCCAGGGTGATAAGGACGACTGAATGTCAGTCACAGGCATTGT
The DNA here is from genome assembly GCA_030015575.1 of Agapanthus africanus. Lineage (NCBI taxonomy): Eukaryota > Viridiplantae > Streptophyta > Magnoliopsida > Asparagales > Amaryllidaceae > Agapanthus > Agapanthus africanus. The sequence goes on along the minus strand of JASDDO010000001.1, from coordinate 504,027,652 downwards.
CTTTACCCTCTATGGAGGGACGGTATGTTGGAAGAGTTCCAAGCTAGATACCGTGACATACTAGACGATTAAAGACAAGATACATCGCTACTTAAGATGCTACCAAAGAGGCTGTCTGGGTGTATATTAGTTCATGAGATGAACTTAGTTCCTCCCATTGTGTGACAATGGAGTTGTTGCTTATGCCAAGGAACGTCCGTCCCATCAGTGATCCAGACATATTCTAAGGCAGTGTCACCTGATCGTGGAGATGGTTGATCTCCAGGGGATTGAGGACAGGAGAGTAGACTCAGAGGACAACACGGCGGATCCACTCACAAAGGCCTTTTCCCAGAGAGAGACTTTTATGGGATGGTTGAGTATGAGATACTACAACCACTGCTATCAGATGACCCTAGTGCAAGTGGAAGATTGTTAGTTATATGTATACCCTAGAGGCCATTGCTATACATAGGATGTATATTGTAGTGGATGCTTGGACATATATAGGGAGGACTTTCTTGCTCGACATGATAGTATGCTATCTGGTTGCTCTTTACCTTAACGTGTACACTGATTGTCTCTCTGTTACATGTTGGTAAAGCCCTTAGGATGTGTACTTGACTACCTGGACTATGATGCGGATCATACTAGTGGGGACATGGTAGTCCATAAGTACATCCTTCAAGGTCCCTAGTCGTGGGTGTATCAAGACGGGGCATCGATATACCAGAGTAGACTAGCGTATACCTTCTCGACCCATACAGATGGGCGATGGATGATCCCATATCCATTGGTGTTTGACATCAGAGATGATATACGGGTGCTCAGTGGAGACTGGGTACACTGGACGGACTCGCCGAGAACTCCCAGATGGTATTATACCTTACGTCAGATGGCAGTTCTCTGGTGGCACTGGTACAGGTTAGTCTGTAGACCCGAGATCGTCATAGAGTCTTGTGTGATTCCCAACGTGCTTTGATTTCCACCTTACCACGTCCAAGAGGGCGTGAAAAACGGTGGTTTTTGGGTACAGTCCCGAATCACATGGAGGCAATGAGCGATAGGAGGGGATTCGTCTCTCCCGGTATAGGGAGTTGATGTTGCGCTGTGTTCGATTGGCTATAACCGGAAATCCCTGGCCAGGGTTACTGAGATTTACTGGTAAGTGTTACCAGTAGTTTCTCGAACTGTTATAGACCTCATATCGACACGACTTATCGAGCTATTGGGGTCTGACGTTTACCACCCCTAGACGAGATATGTGACATATCAGACGACGAGACCGGACTGTACGGTAAGTGTTACTGGTTGGATTCAGAGGAGTGTGAGCGGGCTTGCTCGTCGATCTTCTGATCGCTCAATACCCGGGTGGCCGTTACGTTTAGCAGACCGCTTGCGGCTTGTGGGTGTTTGATATGATCATCACCTGCTGCCGGCGTATTGACGAGTCTTTAGAGTCCTACACAGAGGTTTCCTGGCTCAAGCGAAACGAAATAGGAGCGCATATGAGATATGTGTGGGACCGAGAATAATACCAGTATGTGATACTGTATTCTATTCTCGCGATATGTATCATGGGACGGATATATGTGATATAGCCGGGTTACCGAATCAAACGTTGATTCGATACATTGATACACTTGATAGTAGTCGGTTATATGCGTATGACCGGATCATTAAATCAAGTGTTGATTTAATGATTTAATGCATAATTATATATTTGATATATTACTTTGCATTAACTAGTATTGGTTCACTTAAAATGGATTTTCTCACTTGAAGTGCACATTGTATATGTGATATATTTTTGTGCACTTGATTATATCATGTTTGATGATACATGCAAGCTTGGGTGTATATTTACTTTAAACCATGGTTAAGTGAATGGTTAGGGTTTTGAATTATTCAATTATTCATTTTATTTATTTGTTTGTTTATTTTGGCAAGAATAAAATGGTGGCTAAATTTGTTTCATTCTTGAAACTTCATAAAGCTTTGAAAGCTTTGACCATTTTGTTTTTTCCTTAACCCTAACCATTCACCTAACCCTAGTTTATTCTCTACACTTGTTAAACTAACCCAAGGTTGCATTATGATAAGAATCACTTTATTTTCTATTGTTGATATTCTTATCATATATTCTTTTTCTTCTTCTTCTTCTTCTTCTTCAAGAAGAAAGTAGCTTGCTAGCTTCAATGGTGTCTTGAGAAAAAGAGTGAGAAATCCAATTCTAAAGTGAACCCACTTCCTATTTCTTCATCCTCTACCACTTGCCATGTAGTATAGGGTGTTTTCTTCACAAGTTTCATGACTTCGTGAAGTTGGAGCTTGATCTTGAGTTGCCTCGACGTAGATCATCTTCGGCATCGAAGTTGACGACCTAGCTCGATCTTTTCTCCGATGAAACCACCGCGAGAGTCCAGGATTCCGTTGGTTGCAGCGGAGGGATGTCATTACGGAGCTGAGGAAGTGGAGGACCGGATCTACAAAGGTTGTATTTCCGTTCACTTGGTAGTTAAGATGTTAACTTGCAATCTTTATCGCCTATCCTCTAGTTAACGATCCGTATTAGGGTTTGTAGGCACATGAAAAAATTTGAATTTGGCATGGTTGATACCTTGTGAGACCTCATTAGTGTGCCTAGGAACCCTACACGGTTGTCACGCATCGCTTCCCAAAATACGGAATACGAGGGGTGACAAGGCCAGCCATGCTCCTACGGTCAGGGAAATATCCTGCCGTTGTCACACTTCGGCTTCTAGCGATAAGTGGTAATCAGTAATCATAGCACAGGTAATGAGAAATGCAGTCACTAATTCTATTGAAACAGATACAAAACTAACCAGATAGAATTCAAGGGAAAGATAGCGCTGGCGTCGCTGATCTAGATGTCCGCAATATTCTCGAGGCATGACAGATCCTGATCCGAGCTAAGTCTACTTCTCACTCTGAGCATGCATACTCAGGTCGTCAGAGCGACACAATAGCAATATATATAAATACATATGCAAACATGTGCAATGATGATGAACACAAAACAGTAAACATGGAGTAATGACATGAGTATGAAGTAACTGGTACAGGTAAACAATAAAGTAGGTGTATTGAATCAGTGATCAATGCAATGTCCATGTCACTAAACCTATCAGTCTCTAAGTCTCAATATCCAAGTCACTAAATCTATCATCAGTCCAAGTGTGGGCATCAACCACCACAAGAGTATCCCCAACCCAAGGGTAGGCCCCAGGGGCAAGGGAACACGGGCCCGAATCACGCTCGCTAATAATCAGTAATACCATCCATACGACTCCCGAAATCGCTATATATGCCGGCAGTGGGACTCCTGAGATTCCGTTGATCGAACTCACACTCAAACTACCTCACACCCCATGGTCTACATCAAATACCGACCATGAATCCAAATAATAGTCGCTCCATGACAAGTCTACGCGAGAACTGGAGACAATGTCTCCATCAAGCATGTCTCGACTGGTATCCAAGATAAATAGACAGTGTTCGACGTCTTACCTATGACACTAATATAAGTGCTTCTATAACCATCCAATTCCAGTTATAGTTACAATTATATATGTCCCATAGGCGTCGACAATGCCATAACTATTTGGTTCCGCTGATTGTGTACAAGTACGTGTTTCACTTCACTTATTCATTCACGCTTTTACACTAACGTACTTACCACAATCCAATTACTAACATTTATCACTTGGTAATGTAACACGGTCACTAGGATATCAATGTATATGGCCCCTATTCAATGCGGGTATAACAGTTACATGATATGGTAAGAATGCAATAAAATGTGATATGAGTAAAATATGGCAGCCAATGTCATATAACTTGCAAAATTCATTATAAATCTCACGTGCAGAATTGAGCAAAACAATATAAAAGGAGTAAGCAATATATTTAATTATCTCTATAGAAAAATTGGTTTCGAGTCAATTGAGTTTCAGGTTTGTGAGTTATGGTCATTTCATTTTAGGTGTTCACTGCTGGAAATCCAGTTTCGGAACTGGAAGTCGATTTCGCAACACGTTTTACTCCCTGCTGGGAGCATAATTAGGCGACACTACTATTCAACTAATTGTAGGGCTATGAGTTAAATTTACAGAACAGGAGACGGATCAACAATAGTCATCTTGATTTAGGAGTTATGATCAGATTACTGATGAAGGGTGCAAACTGAAATGGCAGAAATCTACCGTACAAGTCATCCGTTTAAAATATGATTTAAATACCAAATGATACTGGAATTTAGTGAAACTGGTACCATTGGAAAGAAAAAACAATTTTCTACACAGCGATAATTGGCTCCGCACACTTTCACAATTAAACATCAAGGTTTTAGGGGTATAAATGCATGTCAAGGGGTAAGTTCCTGCTTTGAACTGCAGTCCAAGGTCAGGTAAGTTCTTTGTTTTCGATGTTCATATGATATATCTATCAGTAAAGCTATATGTCGTTTTAAATATTATACAGTACCCTTCGCAACGAACCCAGGAACGCCGCGATTGGATTTTCCTGGAATTAATTATGAATTTAACAGTGTCCAGTATTCGGTAAAACGCAAGTTTCGGTATAGACATTAGGGGCATCAATTTAGGTGTGTAATTGCGTTCTTTGCTATGAAACTTTTAATGTGTCGCTCTCTATAGCTAAAAACATAAATATCAGTTGTACTGCCGTTGGGGTGTAAAGACGAAGATTGACCTAAAGAGGGCCGCATTAGTCGGTTTCGATACTCGACTTGGGGGTATCGAATCCGTGGACAAACATTATCCGATTGGAGACAATCTTCAATATGTTGTTTGTCATCCTATATAGAATTCATTGGTTACATGTTACGCAACCATTAATGGGTGATTTAAACTAAAGTTTCAATTTCGGTTCAGTTTATATTAAAAGCTCTGTATTTATTAAATGGGTGTTGTACTCTTTTAAAATGTGGTCGGGTCTAAAGATTAACTTCCGTAAGAGTTTGGTGATTTGTTTACTAGATGAAGGAGAATGGCAGGAACGATTAGCAGGGATATTTATTATAAGGTGGAAGATTTTCCGATCAAATATCTTTGATTACCCTTGAGACCATGTCGGTTAAAAAGACGGACTGGCTACCTTCGATAGATAAAGTGCAGAGTAGAATGGATGGGTAGAAGGGACGATGCTTGTCATTGGGAGGTCGAATGACACTGCTTAATTCAGCATTAAGTTCGACTCCAATATACTTTATGTCATTCTATCTGCTCCCAGAATAGATGGTTACAAAAATTGATCGAATTAGACGGAATTTTCTGTAAAGAGGTGCTTCAGCAGAGAGAATGAAGTACAATCTAGTGAAGTCGGAGAAAGTGTGTAGACCAAAGGAGGAGAAAAGGTTAGGAGTGAAGAATTTAAGCGATATGAATAAGGCATTTCTAGGAAAGTAACGGCGGAGGTGGATTGCCGATAATAAGAAAGGCTGGGTAGTGAGTATAAATGCTGCATATGGCAATAAGACAGGTGCTATTAATGTGACTAATAAGAATATGTCATCTGCTTCGGGGTTTTTGAAAGGGATAAGTTCTGTATAGGAAGCATTTTTTAAAGGCATTTTTTTCACAATAAGCGATGGTGGACTTATTATCTTTTTGGCATGACTACTGTTGTAGGGCACAAACATTACAGGAAAAATACCCTGGTATGTTTACCTTGGTAAAGAATAAAGAAACGTCGGTATTAAGTCAATGTAGGAGAGATAGTGGTGGCTGAAATTCTCACGAGCTTTGACAATTCAAGAGCGGAAGGAGCGACATGGAATGATTGAGTATCTTCAGGGATGGATACCGATGGAAAGGGGGAGGGAGGACAAAGTAGCATGGAGGTGGATAGCAAATAAGGTTTTCTTGGTGAAGTCCTTTTATGCAATTTTAAATTATGAAGGTACTCAGTTGCCGGAGCAAAAAGCGTTATGGAAATTCTTCATACCTATTAATGTTGAGATTTTCATGTGGAAAATGGGTCGGGCCATTGCTTTGTGAGATGTGTGCGACAGAGACGGAATCGGTGGATCACTTGTTCTTAACATGCGATTTTGCCAGACATATTTAGGATATGTTTGGGGATCAGGCAAGGGTTAGGTCGTATTTCGGGTCTTTTGTTGATTTTTGGAGTCAATGGAGGAATGAGTTGGATAAACGATTTCATAAGGGATGAAGTATAGTTGGTTCCGCAATTTATTGGGGCATTTGGGTTGGAAGGAATAATAGAATTTTTAATAATACTAAAAAATACTATTTTGCATGTGGTTAATGTTATTGAATCAAACATCGCATTTTGGTCAAGTCTAGCATTGGCAAGGGCAGGGAAGAAACCGAAAGTACAGGCGACGGAGGAGAGGCCAAGTAACGGGGTACATGGTCAAAAGCAGGGAGACCGGAAGGGCGAGGTTGCAGTTTGATGGCATGCAAGGCTTGTAGGGTCTTGAGGGGGGGTTTGGAACTTAATAAGTGTCTTGAGAGAGTTGAGTGTGTTAACTGCTCTTTACTTTGTCTCAATTTCCTTTTTTCCTTTTTTCGCACTTTATTTTCCTTTTTAGGTTTATTTTTTGTGACTTTATTGTAAGTTTCGTTAAAATTTTCGTTTAATGAAACGCGGGGCTTGGGCCTTCGTTTTGGTCAAAAAATAGTACTCAAGCATCTAAAATGTCATAACAGATACATTCTTAATTTAGCCTTATAATATAGTCTTCATTATTCTCTCAATGATAGATGAATTTCAAACTTCCTATATAGGAGAAATTTTGTCACGTTAACGATGTAACCGGTCAGTAATTTGATTTTAGAAATATGAAGTAAAATATGTTTCTCGATATTTTTGAGGGGTAGTAATTTGGGAAAAAAATATATAATATAGCAAAAAAAAGTACTAGTAAAAATAATGGAGGGAGTAATAGATAGATAGGACTGGCATGCTTATCTCTTGTGTGATAAATGTTTTTAGAAAGAATTAAGGAGGTGTTAAATATATACTGTTATTAGATAAACTTAAGATGTCCACTCTTTCTCTATCCCTCCACCCCTTTTTGTAATCTAATAAATTTACACTATTTCTCTTTTTAACGTTCATGGACTGCTTCCTAATATATAAACACAAGCATAGCACGTGCAAAGGAATTGCAGATTAAAGTTTCAAATAGTGAATCTTGCAAACATTTGAATATTAGTAGAAAGGTGTGATGAATTAAGAAATAAACAGATAGACCAAATTAAGATAAAATCTCAAAATTTATTGTCTTCTTGATACATAGCCGATAACTGATGTTACGTAGGTATGCGCTATCTTCTTAAAGGTGAGAGTTATTTTTGACTTATGTCAAAAGATATTAAGAGTATTTTGAAAACAATCTTTTTTTGCTTAAATGAGAATAAAATTGTTGTTGAATGAGAAGCTAGAATTTGACCAGCAAGTAAAAATGAGAAGATTTGATGCAATATTGCTAACATGCCATAAACAAGACACTTAGAATTCTCTATTGAACAAATTAGCAGAATATGATCCATTACTTATTCAAAAAACCACCATCTTTAATGTATTAAGTTGATGAACAGTTGATTCTTATCACTGGACATCTCCAGTACTTTTATCAATGAATAGATAATCTAGCACTAGGGATACCGCTTCAACTCTTCTTCCTTCTTCACTTTATTCACACCAAAACTAAATACATCCAAAATCTTACCATCTTAGGCTCTAGTTAGAGGATTCAGTAGTATAAGACAGAATTAAGATTTTCATGCGTGCATGATGCACTTTCCAGATATGATATTGTCACAACCGTGAGCAATGTACAAGAGGCTCCTAAGAGACACTTCTTAAACTCTTTTGGTAAAAAGATGATACACAACATGTGAGGAAAGTTATTTTTTTTCAATTGAGCTGAAAAAGCGCAACTGTTTGAGAAGTTGTGACTATTAATTATCATTTTTAGATAATATTTGAAGTTAGAATTTAAAAAAATAATAATAAATAAACACTGGTTTTCAAGTCAAAACCCAATATGCCCCAAGTACCCAATTAAATACTATAAATAAGAGATGGGTTCATTTGGAAACAAATCCTACCATTTTCTTTGCAGTTGATTTGTATTGGGACATGAGTTATTAATTATGTGAATATTTAAATGAATGAATGATTCTCTTTATACTCTATTGATTACGTATATCCTAATGCAAATCCAAAAATAAAAAGATCGATGCTATTTATTTTCAAGTCCGCAAACCAATTTATACTAACTACCAACCCTTCCGAGGTCTGCACATTAGGACATTAAAATAAACACCAAACATTTCACTTGCGCATCTTGGAATTAACTAAAAAAAAGTGATTATCATACTAATCTTCAACAATTGTCGCAACTGCAAGCTTCATTAGTGCCGTTTAGGATCAAAAGACGGCAAAATTCCAAACGAAAGAAATCAAATATTATTTTAAGCAAAGAGGTGACAGCTGTCCTTTTGACATATTCACCCCTTTGACATCATACAAAAGTCAATCTGCAAGTGGCCAAGACCACTGTGCTTTGTTTTGGCATCTTTTGCTTTACCAAAAACTCTCCGCTTTTCTTTCTTTCTTTCTTTATTTAAACCCCCCACCCCCCACACACACCCCTCAAAAAAGTCTGCGCCTCTCCCTCTCTCTTCTTGCTTTATCTTCTTCTTCTCTCTGAAGAGACCTTGAGATTTTTCCATGGAAGGAGATGACTGGGATCTCGCAGCTGTGGTGAGAAGCTGCTGCTCTAGAACTAAATCTGCAGCAATTGAAGAAGAAGGAGAGAAAAAAGATGAAATTTTTGCTCATTTTTCTCGAGGATTTTTAGAGAAAAGAAGGAATCTTGAAGGCTTAGAGGATCTCTGCAGCCCTTTTCTACTCAAACAGAAGAAGCGAGCTGCGGACGCCGACGTCGCGGCTCCGAAAAATGTTCAGTCTAAGAGAAGGTGAATCATTTGCGCTCTGTTTCTGCTAAATTTATATTTTCAAAATAGAATTGCTTTTATGATCTAAGAAAAAATGTAGATTTTTTAATACATGGGTTTTCCCGCCTTCTTTTTGGGAAAATTAACAGAAAGAAGCAGATGAAGAAGGTGGTCTGTCAAGTCCCTGCTGACGGCGTCTCGTCGGACATGTGGTCGTGGCGGAAATATGGACAGAAACCCATCAAAGGCTCCCCTTTTCCACGGTAAATCGATTGATTTCCATTTAAATTTTAGCTTAAATACCTTGTTCTATAATCAATTGACAAATTTGTAGATTGCAAATAATATTTTAGATCTTTTAGTTTTTTTTCAATATGATACCATACACCATGTTCAATTGCATCAAATAGTGTATGCGTATTGAATCCGGAAAGCTCAACGAGTTTGTGGTATTTATTTGATGAGATTATTGTCGCCGCAGTCAACCGACCGCACCGAATTCGTTGTGGTTGAGCAACCAAAAATCAGGATGGTGGGGGTTGGGGGCGGTTGACCGCAGCCTCATTTAATGCTACTTATCTGCAAAATGCATACTGTTCATGGTATTTTAGTGCAATTTAAGAAGTTCATAAATTACATATGCTCATTAAAATCTCTTTCCAATTTGATGGGGGAAAAAACAGAGGCTATTACAGATGCAGTAGCTTCAGAGGCTGCCCTGCTCGAAAACAAGTGGAACGGAACCGAACTGATCCCACCCAATTGATCATCACATACACTTCAGAGCACAACCATCCCATGCCCGACCGCCCCAAACTTTCCTCGGCCTCTGCTTCGGTCGACAAAACCAAGGAGGAAGACCAGGGGCATAGTTCGCCTGCCACGTCAGCATCTATGGATGGCAACGACGACGATGAGAAGGAAGATGGAATGCTGATGGTTGAAGACATTGAGGTCATCGGCGAGGACGAATTGGTCCTTCTGAGCAATGATGCTTCGGTAGAGACCACATTGGCAACAGGGGTAGCGTCTTTTTCTGATGACAGGCTTTTTTCTTCGCCGTGGCTTGAGAATAATAGCAGTAGCAATGCTACTGCAACTGCTTGTTGATCCCCACCCCTCACCCCCACCCGCCAAAAAAAAAAAAAATTCTTCCTCTTTTGTTTGTTATGTATTATAAGGGAAAAATACTAGAGTGAACAATTCTGCACCATGATTTTATAAACTGGGTTCAGAGAATTTGTGTAAGTCGGGAAGTTTCATGTTTTTTTTAGCTTATCAAAGTTTGCACTATATTTTGATTTGAAATGATTCATGTAATCTGGTGTCATTGCAAATGCTTTGTTTCTCGACTAACGCCTTCCTTCTACACTACCACAATCCTTATTCAATTCTTGCAAGTTAGGACTGTTTTCACTGTGCGCTAAAAATTTATTTTTATTTTTCGATTGTCATGTTAATAAATTTCAAAGTGTGAAGTAAGCCCGGCTAATGAAACAAGCGCTTCGTGAGACGCCTCGCATCATGGAGAGGCGAAAAAAATTCACCTCGCCGTTGACATGGATGAGTCAATGAATTGACTCGTCTCGTCGCGGCGACGGAGGCGAGGCGGTTCGAGAAATCCGGAGCGTTGCCTCATTCGAGTTCACCTCGGCCAACTTGTTGTCCCGCTTCGTTTCGCCTCGTGGATTTGCCGAACTCAAGACGAACCGCCGCCTCATTTTGTCTCGCCTAGTCTCGCTCGCCGCTCGCCTCGAGGTCCATGCCTCCAACGGTTGACTCCTGCCGAATTCACCTCGGTTCGCCCCCGACGTGCTTCGCCTCGCCTAGGAAACCGTTGCGAACGGTCAGGACGTGGCGATCTAGGCGAGACGAGGCGAATTTTTTCGCCTCGCCTCGTAACGGTCCATTAACAGGTAGATTTTTCAAAAAAAAAAAAAAACAGTCCATTAACAGGTAGATTTTTCAAAAAAAATAAATTAAAACCCTATAAATCCGCCGTTCCCATTTCTTCTCATATTAAACCCTTCTCTCTCCCAAATTAAAAAAATTCCATCTCTCACAAAAAAATACCATCTCTAAAAAAATACCTTCTCTAATTTTCAAGTTTTGAAGAAGAGAAGCTCCGATCCGATCTTCCGAGTCTGAGTTTTCGAAGCTCCGAGACTCTGACCGACTCATTCTACTACTCTACTTAGTCTACTGCTATTCTAAAATACTGCTTTCTTATTTATTTTTTATTTTTATTTTATTAGCTCTCATTCTACATGAAGGGTCCATCCGATACGTATCAAACTCAAGCTCCTCATCCTAAATTAGGACAACAAGCAGAAGAATCCACATCTACATCTAGAAAACCTAAAAAACGTGTTACTACTAGTAATATTTGGGATCACTATAAAATTGAATTTAGAGACGGTGTTAGATACGCAATTTGCAAATATTGTGGCAATGCACATAAACACAAGAAAAATGCCGACACCGGTAGTTTGCATAAGCATGCAAAAAAATACTTAGATGCCCCGGCCGGTTCCTCCACTACACAATCACAAATTGGTTTCGCCGGTCAAGGTCTTTTTCAATATAATCATGATTTAAATGTTTCAGAAATGGTAAGATATGTTATGGCAGATGAACATGTTCTCGGATTCGGAGAAAGTGCAGTTTTGAGTGGTACATTCAAACGGCATTGCAAACGGCATACAAAAATGTTCCGAGAACTACGCTTAAAAATCATTTTAGCCTCTACAACGAAGGTAAACATGTATGAATTGCTAGAAGTGGACTTTTCTGGATTTGTATTACTGCACATTGAATAGATTCTGACCGGTATTTGTAAAAAGAATTATTGTTTTTAGACAATTTCCATATTCGCATAGTGTTTTTCATATAATTTTTGAAATTAGATTTAATTTAGAAGAATATCATTGTGTAAATAAAAAAAATTCTATTTCTTTCGATAATGCTAGCAACAATAATTCAGCTATTACTGAACTTATTAGGTTATGCAAACCAATTTGCAGTAGTCATTTTTTCATATTCGTTGTGCATATCATATACTTAACCTTATTGTACATGATGCATATACCGTATGTAGTACAAATATACAAATAAATAAAGATGCATGTAGGTTTATTAAAAGTTCTGAAAAAAGAAAATCTGAATATAAAACTAGATGTCTGACTGCAGGAGTAAGCTCGTCTCTTAAAAAGATGTGGTCATTAGGAAGAATAGTACATATGAGATGTTTCGTACTACATCAAAAATCGCCGGAATTATTACTAACATGTCGAATGAACAAATGTCTGTAGAAAATCGCTTAACAGAGGATCGTTGGGCAGTTGTAGACTTTTTTAAAGATTTTCTTATGACTTTTAAAATAGCAACCGAACAATTTTCTACTACTTATATTCCCACTTCTCATATTCTTGTCTCTGAATTGTATAATATAGCTTAATATTTTGCTAGTCATGTCGAAAATCTATTACTTCACCAAGTTATACTTGCTATGACAAGTAAGTTTTTCTCATATTCTTGTCTCTGAATTGTATAATATAGCTTAATGTTTTGCTAGTCATGTCAAAAATCTATTACTTCACCAAGTTATACTTGCTATGATAAGTAAGTTTTCTAAATATTTCTCAGAAATTCCAATTTTTTTTGTTTGTGTTCGATAATAGACCCTATAATTAAATTTGAAGGTTTAGAGATCCTTTTAAGCGGGTTACATGGATGCATGAGGTATAATATAGATATTGATACTTATGTTAGGACTATTAGAAATAATTTAGAAGAAGTGTTTGATTTGTATGTTGCACGATCTTTTGCAGGTAGAATTAGTAAACCATCGGCCGCAGCCAGTTCACGTGTTTCGACTCCAGCTTATTACTTATTCAACAAAAGAAAAAGGCACGAGGCCCCACGGCCTCATCATCGTCATCTTTAAATGAGTTATCAATATATTTACAAACCGATTCAGATGTAAATTATAGTGCATTAAAGGACATGGATGTTTTAGCCTGGTGGAAAAGCCACGGACATATATATCCGGTGCTTTCTACTATGCTCCGTGATTTACTAACCATTCTAGTGTCTACAGTAGTGTCGGAAAGTGGTTTTAGTATAAGTAATAGGATATTAAGCGAGAAGATATGCAGTTTGGCGTACGACACCAAGGAGTGCATGATTTTCTCGCAAGATTAGGAAGCAGCCACTGTCAGGAAATAAAATGCAACCACTTTGGACTCAGATTGTTTACCTAAGGAGCTTACAGGATCGGACACCAACACTGAAGGAGGAAGCACAACCGGTGCCGACGAGTAATGAGTAGGATATGTAATAGTAGAAAAAGAACTATGTAGACCTGATTCCCTCTTATTATGATTGAGCTCGATATTTGGGAGGAATACATAGGCAGTCCGAGTGGGTTCGGTTTCTAATGTAAAAAAAAACAAATTGTATCATGAAATTGTAATTTGATTTATTTTAATAAAAGTTTCGGTTCAATTTTTATTTTTTGCTTAAATTTTTAATTTTTTAATTTTTTGAAAAAAAATCACCAGGTTCAGGCGAGTCGCCTGACGTGTCTGCCTTGCCTTGTCTCGCCTCACGTTTCGCCGTGGCGAGGCGAGCAGATTCCAGCTCCGATATTGTTTGCCACGCCTCGCCTGGCGGGTGAGACGAGCTGACTCGCCTCGTCAGTCTCAATGAGTTCGGCGAATCGCGAGGCGAACTGCCTCGCCTCGCTTCATTAGCCACACTTAGTGTGAACGCGCTGGAAATAGTTAGGGCCAACTATCATATCGATTTAGTGGCTTAATGTTTGTATTTTGCTCAAAGAGGTTGTAGCTTGCCAACAAATGTCAATAAATTTTTGGGTTAATTGCAGAAAACACCCATAAGGTTTGCCTGGAATAGTACTTGTACCCCTCAAGTTATCTAATAGAGGTAACATAGGCGTTAGGCAATCAAGTGCTTGTCTGGTTTAACTTTAAAAATTGGTCGATGAACACAGCCGGTGGTTCTTGTGCAAACATGTCACTTTGGGTTAAACTATAAGGGTGTTTTGTGCAATTAACCCTTTATTTTCTTTAATTAAGGTTAATCTGTGGACATAATTTTGTTGGGGCCACACTCCTTCCTGCTGTCCACCATTATTCTCATCTAAAAATTACATTTTATTTCTTTTTTTCTCCCATTAATTTTTTTTAAAATTTTCAGAAATATGTGGAACAAGGAAATAGTGTGGTTGCCATCTCCAGTTATAGCCCTCCACCTTGAGAGACAGCGATCCCCACCACCACCTCCATTGCATTTCCGTAATAATGCTTCAATGTTTGTGGGTATGTTTTTCTTTTTCCCCACAGAATCTACAGGGGGCACTTCTTGCAACTTGAGTGCTCCTTTTTCTAACCTTTTTTAGATTTCTCTTTTTCATTTTAGAAGTTTTCGATTCTCTTTGCTGGTCTCCAATAGTTTTCAGTTTTGACCTTGTGGAACGTTCAAGATTTTGTTTGATATGTTGTATCAGGATGATGCTTACCATATGTGATAAATAAATTTCAAATTCGCCTCTCAGCTTGTGTGAAAGAAATCGAAAACACGTTGGAAGGAGTTCAGAAAAATGACTAACGAATTCAATCTCGATAAAAATAGCTGATCAATAAAGTAAGCAAGCAATTAATATTATAGCATTACATACAGAATTATGTAGCTGGGGTTGCCCACGGCCCAGAGGCTGCGGGCATAGGAGAGAAAGCGGGGGGGGGGGGGGGGGGGGGCACTTAGGTGCAGCGACTTTTTGGGTCTGTTTGGATGAGCTTATTTTTAAGTGATTATTTGTCATAATCACTTATAAGTGATTATTTCTGGAAAAACTGAAAAAAAATCACTTATAAGTGCTTATGGCAGATAAATTGTTTGGTATTTGGTTGATTTTGTATGAAAAGTGATTATAAGTAGATAGTGTGTTTGGATGAAAATATAAATAAGTAATTATTGAGTGTAAAATGACCGAAATGATGTATCATTAATATTATATTAAAATTTGGATGAAAAGAAAAGAGGTATTATGGTATATTATCCGGTCAACTTTACTATTACATAATCACTTATGCAATAAGCCGGGAATTCCTAATTTATTTTTAAGTGGGAAAATATGTCATTTTAAAGCTAGTTATGCTGGGACCTATCATCGTAAAATAATCACTTGTTGAACATTAAAAGAGTGATCCAAACATACAATCTACTTGGGACCCATCTTAATGTAAATTTTAATACTTTGTTGACAGAAAATAATCCAATCCAAATATGCCTTCTTTTGCGCTTGGAGGGTGGCAACCCCAGCTACATTAAACCCATATCATATGGTCATTTAGTGCCTGTAGTAAGCAGTTGTGATAAAGTTACATGTGGATGCGAGAAAAATCAGATTTTAGCGCGGGCTGGAGTTGGTGGGGGGTGGGTCTCTTGGGACCAACACGGAAGTAAATCCACCGTGTAATAACCAAAGGTTTTAATAAAAATTGGTACAAAAGCTAATTGGGTGTTGATTCTAACAAGAAAAGTGGTGAGATGGTTGTAAGAAGAGAAGTTGCGGAGTACAAGCATGCACCTAAGTAATACAAGCATGCACCTAAGTAAGAATTAAATCCCACATGCATTAAGTTATGACCTATTATTCACCAAAAAGAACAAAAAATTCAATACTGAAAGTACACATTAATATTGCTAAAAGTGGTTTCGGATAGTTTGTACTACTAATCCTTTTCTAATAAAAAAATAATTTCAAGTAGCTAAAGAGCAAAATATTCAATTTTGTTAGAATAAATGATGTAGGTGTGATGGAGGTCTGGATCTCTTTCAGATGTTATCTTCCGTTGATCTGTAGCGAGCGTTGATGGATGGCTGAGATTGGGTTTGAAGGTTGCCTCTTGAAACGTGTGGATCTCAGTGGACTTGATTTAGAATGAAGCCGAGCTACCTGCAAGGAAGTCCCGGGGTGGTTGTACCACCGTAGACCCTCCGACGATCAAATTAGTCGAGATATTTTGGCAGAGTAGCGGCCTATCGGGTAAAATTGTCTTACCTGAGTCGTCTGAGAGAGGGGTTTATATAGTGGCAGCCATGGGCTGGCGGGCGCGAGATTCATGTCGGCCGTTACGCCCCTGGCGTTACGCCTGTGTGAAAGGTGGGATCCCCCATTAATGACGAGATACGCTCGTTAATGGGGGGAACGCGGGATCGTAGGCGGCGGATATCTCGCGTCTGGCGAGATTCGCGGAGCCGTGGCGGAGACGCCTATGATCTGTGCTGTGGGTCGGTCGGTGATACCGAGGAAGCTGAGCTCGGCGGGAGGCCCGGAGACGAGCGGGAGGCCGAGCAAGCTTGGTTCTGTGATAGCTCGGAGGCGAGCAAGGAGGGCTGAGGAAGCTCAGCGTGCGGGAGGGCTCGGAGGCGATCCAATGGTTGTTTGTAAAACGAGCATAGGAGTGGTCTGGAAGGCCACCAAAGGTCGGGAACATTCTCGGGAGGAAGTCCCGGGGTACGCCTTCAATGTATTGTTCTTGCTCCTTTCCCATAAGTCTCATGACACGTCATCCGCCACGTGTCGTGATCTGGGGAGTTCTCAGTACCGAGCATTATCATTAGCCCCCCACTCTCGTCTTGACCTATTTATGGTCGGGTCGAGAGTGGTCTGATTGGTCACTCGGGCTAAGCTCTTATTTGAAGACATCGTCGGCGCGGATTCCCGGGCAATTAGTTGTTTTTTTTCCGATGACGTCAGCGGATCATGGGAGAGATCTTGCATTAAAGAGGAAGCGCCGATTCGGGCGTACGTTCGTCGAAGCGCCAGGCCACGTGTCTGACGCTGGTTGGCTGACGTGACGGGCCGCCGGTGTTCTTCGCGCTCGACGAGACGCGCCCACTGCGTGTGCGACAGGTGGTACGTTGACGGCTGTTGAATGCGAAGTGTTGTTTTGGCGGGAGACGATCGGCGCCGTAGGATGTGTTCGCCGATTGCTATAAATAGAGGTGGGATCCCCCCAGGGTCCACACTTTGCTATAACTTCCTCAGCCTTTCGTGTATTAGCTCGGCGCTCTTCCCTTTAGGTCAGATTTCTTGCGTTCTTTCCTCGGAGGACTCCTTCCTTTGCTAAGGTTAGATGTCTTCCTCTGGGGAGTCCGTAGAAATAGTTCGGGTAAAGTCTAGGGAGTCTTCTGCAGCTTCCTCTTCTGCTTCTTCCTCTTCCTCGTCCGAGTCGGAATCCTCCTAGGAAGTTAGGGTTAGTCATGCTCCCCGGGGCCGTGCAACGGGGACGGTCCCCAAAGCGCGTGTCAAGAGTGTCCGTGATGCGCCTTCCCTCCTAAGGCATGTGGACGAGCTCACCACAATCCGGGCTCTCTTCCACATTCCGCCCGGCTACTCGCTTCGCTTGGCCGGGGAGGGAGAGAGGGCAGACCAGGTACGGGGCAAGGAGATTGCCTTGTACTTGGAAACTTTTTGGGCCAGAATGCGTCTGCCCTTCTCCCCCGAGGTGAGTGCAGCGCTGCATTGCTTTCAATTAGCCCAGGGACAATTAGTGCCGAACTCGTGGAGGATTCTCCTCGGGTTCTTGGTCCGGTTGAGACTGCAGGAGATCCCTTTCAGCCTGAACATTCTCCTTTCCCCCCTCTGCTACAAAAATCACCCCGGCACTCGTAGGGACGAGCCTAGCTGGGTATACATCTCTTTTAGAAAACACAGAGGAAGGGCGGCCGAGTCGGGGGTCGTAGCAGTACCTTCTTCCATTCGTGAATAGAAGGAGAAGTTCTTGTTTGTCGGGCCACCCGAGGGTGAGGATTGGCTTGTGCATGTCCAGTGGCACAGGGCCAACTGCCCATGGGTGAGGCGGTCGTTCGATCATGATGCGATGGTGGTGTCGGAGTGGGAGCCCGTCCATTGGGTCGATATGTTACTGTCCGAGCAAACCCTCAGTTGGGTCGGGCTCAGTCCCGCTCAGTTTGCGGGTAAGTTAGGAGCTTAGGCGACCTGTTTAGACTTGTGTATTCTTCCACCTTTTCTGGCATTGCTAACCCCCTTAGTATTTTCGCTTCTTTGCAGAACCGATGGACCGATCTAAATTCCGGGCTGCCCTGGCCGAGAAGAAAGAGAGGAAGGCCGGAGGAGTCGGCCCGTCATGCCCCGTTTCAAGCCCAGAACTGTCGGCGGCCACTCTGGCCACGCGTTCCAGCACGCCCCGGGCCTCGGAGGCCGGCTGCGCGCAGAACCGCAAACACGCTCGGGAGCAGGAACCCCGGGCTTTGGAGGTGGGAGGCGAAGCCGATCCTCCCGTGCCCCTCCTCAAGAGGCACCATAGGACGGTGCCCCCATTCCCTGTCTTCCCCGATCTTCGTGGATGAAGGGGATTTTCGCTTCGAGGTGCCCTCGGGGCTTGCTGTTGCCAATAGCCTGCTTTCGGAAATGGAAAGGTCAGCTGGGGGCAAAATCCCCGGGGGACCCTCAAGGCCCAAATGGCGGCCATAGCCCAGGAGGCCGTGCAGGTCAGTGTCTGCCTCCCGCTCGGGTTTTTATTAAGTATTTTTTGTTCGCAGGATCGGGTGCCTTTTTAACCCCTCCTTTTGTTTTCCTCAGGTCCTCCAGCACTGCGCCCTCGTTGTCAACATGGAGCATGAGAAAATTGCCCCGGTGATGCAGATCGCTGGCGAGTTTTCCTTGCGGGAGGAAGGCTTGAGCCGGGAGCTGCGTGAGGCGAAGGAGAGGATCGCCGCCCTCGAAGACCGGGTGGCAGCCAAGGGTCGGGTGAACGTCGGTTGCCGGGAGACCATTGGAGTTTTGATGGAGTCCAACAAGGCCGTTGAGGCCAAGTTGGAGGATGCCAGGGTGCTCACTGCCACTCTGAAGAAGACACGGGACACCCTCAAGAGGGAAAACGAGGCGATGAAGGAAGCGATGAGGCGCGCCGACCTCCGGGCTGCGAAGGCAGTGGAGAGCTACAGGAAGTCGGATCAATTCTACGCCGACCTCGCCGAAGTCTCGGCCCTCATCTGGCATGATACCGTCGACGCCGTCAAGGTGTTGATGCCGGAGTTTCCCGACACTAAGCTCCGGCTCGAGTACCCCCTCAAGGGTGAGGTGCATGGGGATGCCACCGGAAGCGTCACCGGGGGGAAGGCCCCTGGTGGGGGCATCGGGGAGAAGGCCGTCACCCCGAATCCCAGTGCCGAAGCTCCTGCGGTGGGCCCCGACCCTCAAGCAGTCACCCCGGCTCCAGAGGTGGCCGCGGAGCATGTCGAGGTCCTTGCCGGCTCTGAGGCCTGAGTCTCCCTGCCCTCTTTTTTGTATATTTTTTGTTTTCGTCTTGGAATTTTGTAAGCCTTCGGGCGGTTTTGTAAGGCTGGGGAGCCCACAATACCCTTGTAAAGGTTCCCGAGTTGTAAATAAAGCTCTCTTGCAGAATTTTTGTGGCAATGTTTTCATTTTGCTGCAATGTCTTCATTTTGCTCACCTGATGAGCGCTAGGTCAGGGACCGATCCTTTAGTTCACGATCACGCGTCGAGTTAAACCCAATTATTCGTCAAAGTGTACACTAGCCGGTGTAAAGTCGGCATCGTTATGGCCCCGGAGTCGAGGTGGCGATCGCGCGTTGAGGGTATGCTGGTTGGTGCCTTCGAGTAGAAAGGCGTAGACTCGCCCATTTCCTCGAGTTGGACTGGCGACCATCTCTCTAAAGATAGGTCGTCGTAAAAGAGGTTGAGGGCTTCCGCTCCTTAGTATAAATGGGTAAGGAGTTACCCACTAAGGATAAACCGAGCGGGGAAGCTGCTCGGTGGCTTCCAGACGAGAGCTTCGATCCTTGGCGTCGGTGGATAGTAACTACCATCCATGGATGGACCGAGCAGGGCAGCTGCTCGGTTTCTTCTTGGCGATGGCTTTGATCCTTGGCGTCGGTGGGTAGTAAACTACCAGCCATGGATGGACCGAGCTTTGATCCTTAGCGTAGATGGGTAAGAAGTTACCCGCTAAGGATGGACCGAGCAGGGCAGCTGCTCGGTTGCCGCTTGGTGAGGGCTTTGATCCTTGGCGTCGGTGGGTAGTGAACTACCAGCCATGGATGGACCGAGCAGGGTAGCTGCTCGGTTGCCTCTTGGCGAGGGCTTTGATCCTTAGCGTAGATGGGTAAGAAGTTACCCGCTAAGGATGGACCGAGCAGGGCAGCTTCTCGGTTGCCTCTTGACAAGGGCTTTGATCCTTGGCGTCGGTAGCTAGTGAACTACCAGCCATGGATGGACTGAGTAGGGTAGCTACTCGGTTGCCTCTTGGCGAGGGCTTTGATCCTTAGCGTAGATGGGTAAGAAGTTACCTGCTAAGGATGGACCGAGCAGTGAAGCTGCTCGGTTGCCTCTTGGCGAGGGCTTTGATCCTTACCGTAGATGGGCAAGAAGTTACCCGATAAGGATGGACCAAGCAGGGCAGCTGCTCGGTTGCCTCTTAGAGAGGGCTTTGATCCTTAGCGTAGATGGGTAAAAAGTTACCCGCTAAGGATGGACCGAGCAGTGAAGCTGCTCGGTTGCCTCTTGGCGAGGGCTTTGATCCTTAGCATAGATGGGTAAGAAGTTACCTGCTAAGAATGGACCGAGCAGGGCAGCTGCTCGGTTGCCTCTTAGAGAGGGCTTTGATCCTTGGTGTCGGTGGGTAGTGAACTACCGGCCATGGATGGACCGAGCAGGGTAGCTGCTCGGTTGCCTCTTGGCGAGGGCTTTAATCCTTAGCGTAGATGGGTAAGAAGTTACGCGCTAAGGATGAACCGAGCAGTGAAGCTGCTCGGTTGCCTCTTGGTGAGGGCTTTGATCCTTGGCGTCGGTGGGTAGTGAACTACCAGCCATGGATGGACCGAGCAGGGAAGCTGCTTGGTGGCCTCTTGGCGAGGGCTTCGATCCTTGGCGTCGGTGGGTAGTGAACTACCAGCCATGGGTGGACCGAGCAGGGCAGCTGCTCGGTTTGCGAGGCGTTGCCCGACCTTCCTTGGTGTGTGAATATCTGGAAGAGTGACCGTCGTTAGCGGCATGTTGCAGAAAAGCAAAGGTGAGGCGAAGCGTTTGAAGATCCGCATCGCTCCGACTTCGATTCGCCGAGAGATACAGGATGCCTGCCACGTGGCGGTATGGTATTGGAATAATTGAGCGAATCCCTGGATTCGCTCCCATGCGCGCGCAAATTTGGACCCTGGGGATTTTGTGGAGGCTATAAAATAGAGAGGGTGTGTTGCTCATTCTTATCTTTGCACCTCGAAACATAAGGATGGACGGATTCCCTTTCTCCATCCCCGAGATCATTTCCTTCAAAGATGTATACTTATACGATCAGCTGAGCTCCGAGGAGACGTTTCAGGCGGTGGTTCGGCGTGTAGAGGGCCATTTCGGCCACCTGCTTCCCCGGCGATCACCCCTGCTCCAGCTGCTGATGTACTTGATTTGGAGGGTGTCGCCGGGGCTGCACAACCGCTTGTCCAAGCAACTGAAGGACGAGACGGTTGGCAAGCTGAGATCGCTATGCCGTCTCAGCCTGATCTCGAAGAGTCGGCGCAATCGCACGGTGGCACTTGTCCTCAAGTGTTACTAACTGAGGCATCTCGCTGATGGGTGCCCGGCTGGAGAGTCCTCCGATCCTTCCATTGCGTCGAGGGTTCGCGGGCAGCATCAGAGGCAGAAGTCCGAGGCGGCAAGGGCTCGGCTGGCGGCAATTTCTTCGGAGTACTACGAGCAATGCTTTCTGCACCCCCTTCCCCTGCTGTTATAATTTCAACTTTTATGTAAGGCTGAGGAGCCCACAATACCTTATAAATAAATAAAGTTCTCACTTTTGCGATGCTCTATTGTTTCCTTCTTATTATTAAAAAACTAACTTAGAAAATTTTATATCGCTTTTGTGAAAGAAGAAATATACATTCATAGGTATTCCTTTCAAAGGTACAACTTGAGCTTTTCGGCGTTGTAGGGCGGTGGAAACTTGCGACCTACCACGTCTTGTAAGTGATAGGCCCAGCCGGGCAAGATTCCGGAGACAAGGAAGGGCCCGTCCTACTTCGGGGAAACTTAATGCAATTTGCTCTAATCAATAAACTCGTTCCGCCCCAGGACCAAGTCTCCGGTCTTGAAGGCACGATACTTGACCCGAGCATTGTAGTAGCGGGCAGTCTGTCGTTGGTAAGCGGCAGCTCTGATCTGTGCCCGGTCCCGCTTCTCCAGCAAGACGTCCAAGTTAGTCTGGAGGGCCGAGGTGTTTGCTTCTTCGTCGACGATACGACCATGATTTAGCCGATCGTCAACTCGCCGGGAGGTGGTGGTGCTCTTGCTCTCGGTCGGCTTGTCGCTTGTTCCACAAGTATCTTGCCAGGTTCCCCGAGCGGATTAACTCCTCGATGTAGTCTCAGAGCTGTTTGCAGTTCTCGGTGGGGGTGTCCCTGCGACATGTGGAAAGCGCAATAGGGGCCTCGTGTCCGTTTGGTCGCCTTATGGTTGACCGGGAGGAGTTTGAAGAATCTCTCGCCCTTTGCCTCCTCCAACAGCTATGTCTAGGAGATGTTGCGTGGGGTATACTCCTGGAACTTTGGGGAGTAGGGCTTTGCCCGCTCAATCTTCTTTTTATCCTCTATTGCCCTATTCTTTTGATCGGTATATTCCGTCCGAGGTAGGTTCGCGTTCACCTCGGACTCGAGCTGGATCTCTCACTCGGTCCAGGCTTTTACCTCGACCATGGTCTTAGGTTGCGCTAATACAAAGGAGCGGAGCCACTCCTTGTGCCTAAGACCCGACCTGAGGGCAGTGATGACTGTCTCGTCCCGGTGCTCTAGGACCTCAAGGAGAGCGTTGTAGAAGTGGGTGACGTACCCTTTGAAGGATTCCTTGTCCCCGCTCTTTATAGTGAAGAGATGATCGACTGTCCGCTTCTGCCGTCTGTTCCCGATGAAGTGGACGAGGAACTGGGTGGCCAGCTCGTCGAAGGTAGAGATGGAGCGTGGCGTGAGTCCTCGGAACTAGTCTCGTCCATAACGGACAAGAGTGGCGGGGAATGCCCGGCATTGTGCGGCGTCGGAGTTATCCTGGAAGCTCATCCCTGCCGTGAACACGTCCAAATGGTCTTTCGGGTCGGACTTCCCGTCGAAGAGGGAGACCTTTGGGAGCTTGTTCCTAGAGGATACGTGGACAGCGAGCAGCTCTTCGGTGAAGGGCTTCGTAAGCGAGTCGGCGGCATATCTAGCCCCGTCGCTTGATGGGCAACTCTTCCGATGTATACCCTCGATCATCTTTTCAAAAGCATCGAGTCGGTCGTGGTATCCCGAGGATTCGGCATATTCGGATTTATGTCCCCTTCTACTGGTGACCTGTGCCTGGCCGCGATTCCGGTTCTGTTCGATGAGGTTCCTCAGGTCTCCTGGTGAGGTCGTCCTCGAGCTACCGTGGTGAGTCCCATCCGCGCGACCCCGTCAAGGGAGAGGGCACCGGCCATGCTGGGAGCAGGCGAGCTGACCGACACCTCCTCGGAAGGGAGAAGAGCGCGATGGGGCTCAGGGCGGGTTGCTCTTTCATAAGACCTCGGCGTCGAGCTGTGAGGTGCCCACCGGGTCATCGAATTTGTCAGCACAGGGGATCTATGACCGCCGGAGATAGCGAGGCAGTGCTCGGAGGCGCCAGCGCGGGCAGTGTCTTATCTCCCTATGTGTCGTTCCCGAGGTAGGGGAGCGGTGGCTTGGGGAGCTTGTCCCACCGTTTAGACACAGACAAGCGCATCCACGATGGACACGAGCCGATCTATTCGCGCAGACAGTGCGTGAATGGCGTTCGGGGGAAGAGGAGATCCGTCGTCCCTGTTGTGAGGAGGGCGGCAGCTATTGCTGGGATCGTCGTGGTGATCACTTGCCATAACTCCGAGATCGGAAGATTAACTTTCGTTGAGTGGAATTTTTTCTTTCCTACAGACGACGCCAACTGATGGAGGTCTGGATCTTCTTCAGATGTTATCTTCCGTTGATCTGTAGCGAGCATTGATGGATGGCTGAGATTGGGTTTGAAAGTTGCCTCTTGAAGCGTGTGGATCTCAGTGGGCTTGATTTGGAATGAAGCCGAGCTACCTACAAGGAAGTCCCGGGGTGGTTATACCACCATGGACCCTCCGACGATCAAGTTAGTCGAGGTATTTTGGCAGAGTAGCGGCCTATCGGGTAAAATTACCTTACCTGAGTCGTCTAAGAGAGGGGTTTATATAGTGGCAGCCATGGGCTGGCGGGTGCGAGATTCATGCCGGCCGTTACGCCCCTGGTGTTACGCCTGCGTGAAAGGCGGGATCCCCCATTAATAACGAGATACGCTCGTTAATGGGGGGAACACGAGGGCGTGGAAGGCGGGATCGTGGGCAGCGGATATCCCGCGTCTGGCGAGATTCACGGAGCCGTGGCAGAGACGCCTATGATCTGTGCTGTAGGTCGGTCGATGATACCGAGGAAGCTGAGCTCAGCGGGAGGCCCGGATACGAGCGGGAAGCCGAGCAAGCTTGGTTCTGTGATAGCTCGGAGGCGAGCTAGGAGGGCAGAGAAAGCTTAGCGTGCGGGAGGGCTCGGAGGCGAGCCAATGGTTGTTTGTAAGACGAGCATAGGAGTGGTCTGGAAGGCCACCGAAGGTCAGGAACATCCTCGGGAGGAAGGCCCGGGGTACGCCTTCAATGTACCGTTCTTGCTCCTTTCCCGTAAGCCTCATGACACGTCATCCGCCACGTGTCGTGATCTGAGGAGTTCTCAGTACCGAGCATCATTAAGGTGTGTGCATAATGGAATAGGGTTTTTCTATCCATCACAATTATCCCCAAATTCCTTTTAATATGGTATCAGAGCCGTAGCCGCCACCCATCACGCGCCTTCACCGGCGCACCAACATCCTTAATCATCGCCATCATCATTGTCTTCGATTACCTCCGTTGTCATCGTCGCCACCGTCCTCGTCCCCACCCGTCTCACCGCCCTCGTCTGCCCTCGTTCTCACCGCAAAAAATCCTTTTGTCATGATTTGTGCTCAGATCTGCCGTTGATATTGTCCTCGATGAAGCCTTCATTTTAGATCTGAATCCAAGCCCAGATCTTGAAGCCGACGCCTCAGATTTTATTCAGCCACCTCAGATTTGATCCAGCCGCCTTGGTAGTTGATGTTCGATGCCGAGAGTTCTTCGATAGTTGATGTTTTGAGGCTGATGCTACAGTAACCCAAGATAAGGGTTTTGCAAGTATTTGTGAGGAGGTTTATGGATGTTATTATGCTATATTGTGTGATGGCTATGATTGGTTGTGAAGTTTGTGTTGTTGACGTGTTAGAGCTATCAAAGATCGTATATTAGATTCTGATTTTGTGTTTAAGGAGGGTGGTGGGTTGTAGATTGTTGATTCGAGCCGTTGGATACGGATCGCAATTTGATTTGTGGTGAAGACCATTGTTTTATTTTTTGTGGGGGTTGTTAGTGATTGTTGGTGTTCGATGGCCGAGCCTTCCGCTGCCTCGAAGGAGTAAGAAGTCTACAATCCTTACATGGTTACTACTCATATCACCCGTATTCAGTTAAATGGAACAAATTACCCTAGATGGAAGCATTGTGTTGAAATGTTCATGAGGGAGCGAATGTTGATAAAGTATGTAACTGAGGACCCTCCCTTATCTCTCACTAATAAGTGAATATCAAAGGATGTGATGCTGCATCGATTGATTACTGAGGCGATGGAGGATGAGATCACCGAGGTGATATACAAATATGATAACGCTTATTCTATTTGGGCGTATTTGAAGGAGTCCTATGAAAGGAATAAGAGTGCTAATCGAACCATCGAGATTGTTGAGTCTTTTCATGAGTTGCAGTGTACAGACCGATCTATATCCACAGTGTATGGTGAGCTCAAGCGGCTAGAGACTAAGTTGCTCTCCATTTTCCCTCTTACAGTTGATGTCAATGAGAAGAGAAGGCAACATGAGCAGATGATGGTGATGACATTTCTGAGGGCCGTTGGCCTAGAGTTTTCGACTATTCACCCACATAATATCTCTTTGTGTGCCAATGTTAAATGGGTTCCCAAGTTTAACCCATACAGATCCAAGAAAACTTGGATATTGAAGTCCTCTCCTATGCCTTATTTTGTAGGTATGGACCAATTGAAGACTTAAGGGATTCGGGTCGTAATGAGTAAGAGCACTTCAATGGAATATTTGAAAGTCGACCCTAGCACCACCATGAGGTTTTAGTAGCATCACGCATGCCAAATTTTAATTTTTATTAGGTGCTAAGCTAGACTAACAAGATCTTTACTAGATAATTAGGGTTTGCCTTTTTGATTGTAACATTTCAGAAAATATAAAATACTATTTTTGGAATTTAATATTAAAATAATATATTTCCTGAAAACTGCCCGATTTGCGAAATTGAGGTTTTCGAAAAAAGGGTATAAATATATACCTATAATTATGAAATAAATGGAAATTAAAATGATTTATTCATTTAAAAATATATTTAAAGGATTTTGCATTTTTAAGATTTGTTATACGCAGTTTAAATGAAAAACCCGATTAGTGCACTGCTAATCGCGATTAGGCCAAATCCGTGTTTTTACAGTTTTCCGTGGCTAGTGCATCATGTTATGTTGCATTTGGTTACATGTTGTCGCATCCGTGTTGTTTGTGGGTATTATTGTGATTTGGTTTTAAAAGAGAAAAGAAAAGAAAAGAGAAATGGCAAAAGGGTAATTAGTGAGAGAGTGGGTGAGAATAAGAGAGGAGAGAGAGAGACGGCTGCCACAAATCCCTCCACCATTTTTCTTTTGTTTCTTCTTCTCCTTCTTCTTCCTCACTTCCCTCCCTCAAAAACCCTAGGATCTATCTCAAAGACCTTACCTAAACCTTATACCCCCTTCACAAAAATTGATCCCCTCCTTCTCCTCTACACAATGGAACAAGAAAAGATGGATTTTGACAACTTGGGCAAACTAGGGTTTTCTTGGGTTGCCCAAATGAGGTAATTTCTGCACCAATTGTATTGTATTCCTTTTACCTTAGCACCTATATATGTTTAGTATCGATATAGTGTTGTTTAGTGAGCTTTGAAAATTTGTAGTTAGGGTTTTGTGGAATTCTTGAGTTGTGTTGGGTAATTGAGCTTAGTAGAGGCCACACAAACCCCCTAGTGCTAGAATTCAGACCCAAACTTGAGAATTAACCCCGGAACACGAACTTTGAATTTCTGCCGACATTGAAATTGTGAGAATTGTGATAGGGAAACTGAATCTGCTAACGCCCGGATGACCTGAAAATTAATTAGTAAAGACAGAGAGATAAGCAGGCAACCTAGAAGCTTTACCCAAAACCTCAGCCACCCCCTCCATGTTCTGGCCGCACTTTTAATCGATCTGGCCGCAAATTGCGGCCAGGGTGGGATCATTTGGGTTCATATTGGTTCTGTGGCTCCTTTATCAGTAAACTAAACCTTTGGCATATGCAAAATTGACTAATTTCAATTATGGTAAAATCTGGGACCATTTCTATGAGTTAATGCATTGTTTTACGACTTCTTTTTGACTTGATTTTGGTATTTGATATTGTGTTTCCTTCGTGTGGCGTTTGAACGTCAACGATTAGGATTATTGGTCGTGTTTTGCGTGCGAGGCTATAGGTTTTTACCTATGAGCGTAGCATGTGTCGTTTTGGTTTTCCGATTGGATTTTAATAAGCATTTCGATTGGATTTTATGTGTAGGTACCCCCGTAGATGTCGAGACGTGGAAGAAGAAGATGGCGACATCGGCATCTGCATGCAAGAAACACATGAGTAGATTATATCTACGGAGGAATTCGGGTGGATGTCGTATAGCATCCCCGCAAGGTTGTGAGAATTGTTGTGATGTGATATAGATATGCATTTATATGTTGTTGAGAAATATGAGTTTTTAGCAAGAAAAGCTTTAGGAGATCATGGGTTTAGCTTTAGCGAGAGTTGAAGAAAGGACTTTAGTGGATTTCTTAGTCACGAAACCCTAGAGTAAATATTTGCATACACGCACACACATATTCGCATACATTTACTTTCTTGTGCGTTTATGGGGATGTGTATATATGTCTATACGCATGGGTATGGGACTATGCATATACATATTCATATACACATGTATGGATGTTGAGAATGGTATGTGGTATTTGGAAACGAGTCGATATGATAAGGCATGTTGCCGTGGGATATTTAATATGTGACCGAGATATGTCATGATGTTATAACGGATCGTTGGACGACGATACTATGTAGATGATGATATATATATGATAGTTGACATATGATCGAGATGTGAGATGAGATATGTTATGATATTTATAATGGATCGCTTGGGCGATATATACTTCTATATGATAATATGTGTTGATGACATCGGATTGTATGAGACTTTAGATCAGTAGCCAGATTATGATATTGTTGATGATATTAGTAGTGTACTCGACTTAGATCAGTATCCCGGCTCACGATATGTGATGATGTAGATACCAGATGAATAATGAGATAAAGGTGATATTTGATCCGTACCCAGATTTGGGATGCCGTACGATAGATTTGCAGTACACGATATAGTTATGAGGATAGATCCGCACACTTGACTCGAGGATGTCATATTATTATTGTATCGTACGTGATACTATTGAGGTGAGATCACCGACTACTAGATATATATATAGATCGACTCAGACTTAGGCAGATTTCCTTACTCTTTTGACTGGGCTCGAGTCACACTAGTTTTCAAAAGTGGAGAATTGTGAGTATTTTAAATACCAAATTGGGTGACTCGTATTTTGGGTAGGTTCATTCTTCAGTGTTGCTGTTATCATATCGCTTTCTGTATATTCATGATGTTTCATCGCATTGCATGCTTATACATATGTTATCTGTAATTATTATGAAACCCTGCTGTCAGGACACTAGCACCAT
Source organism: Agapanthus africanus (assembly GCA_030015575.1). NCBI lineage: Eukaryota > Viridiplantae > Streptophyta > Magnoliopsida > Asparagales > Amaryllidaceae > Agapanthus > Agapanthus africanus. The sequence continues at coordinate 503,998,702 of JASDDO010000001.1, read as the reverse complement.
TACCGATGATGTGTATGCTCCACATACACTTGCTTTCCGGCCCACATACATCTTCATCGGTAATTGCCATGTCACGTATACATTAGAAGTACTATTTCATTGACATAGCTTGCTAACTGATAGTTGCTACATGTTATAGCTTTCATATGCTAGTTTAATTATTGCATGATATCAGATGCATCCATATATTCATTGGTTATGCAGTATTATGGAGATTTATGCCGGTTTTCATTGTTATTGACATGGTGACATGATGATTTCGGATTCTTCTTGATATTTTCTGGATTTGGAAACCGCATGTGAAAGTTTTGTAAACTGATGAATTATTTTAAAGAGAAAAATGTGGTTTTCCTTGATATGTTGAGTATTGTCCACCATGATATTTTCTCGGTTCTGAGATATTTTCGAGACCCGATTTGAGGAGCTGAATGAACCGTCTCGGGTACATGGTGGACCCGGTATGGTACCCCGGAGCGAGAGTGATTGCATGGAGGATGATGAGCCTGGCAGGGGCAGACTGGCTACTGGTGATTTTACCTGGCGCGGCGGGTATCCGGAGGATACCGTTCGTGGTCATGTGATTGATGATATGGGCCGATCCGAACTGACAGAGCCCGAGGTAATGAGATATTGAGGTATTGAGATTTGAGAAACTGAGATATTGAGATTTGATGATACAGGCCAGTCCGGATAGCCGGTGCCTGAGATATTAAGATATTGAGATTTATATTTTGTGTCGATACTTGACACGGATTGTATGTTGATTTCATTGATGATATCTCGATTTCTAGATACTGAAACATCACTAAATTAAGAAAAATAGTTCTTCGATTCTGTTAGTTATATGTATGCCCTAGAGGCCATTATTATACATAGGATGTATATTGTAGTGGGTGCTTGGACATATATAGGGAGGACTTTCTTGCTCGACATGATAGCATGCTATCTGGTTGATCTTTACCTTAACGTGTACACTGATTGTCTCTCTGTTACATATTGGTAAAGCCCTTAGGATGTGTACTTGACTACCTGGACTATGATGCGGATCATACTAGTGGGGACATGGTAGTCCATAAGTATATCCTTCAAGATCCCTAGTCGTGGGTGTATCGAGACGGGGCATCGATATACCAGAGTAGACTAGCGTATACCTTCTCGACCCATACAGATGGGCGATGGATGATCCCATATCCATTGGTGTTTGACATCGGAGATGATATACGGGTGCTCAGTGGAGACTGGGTACACTGGACGGACTCGCCGAGAACTCCCAGATGGTATTATATCTTACGTCAGATGGCAGTTCTCTGGTGACACTGGTACAGAGTAGTCTGTTGACCCGAGATCGTCATAGAGACTTGTGTGATTCCCACTGTTGTTTGATTTCCACCTTACCACGTCCAAGAGGGCGTGCAAAACGGTGGTTTTTGGGTACAGTCCCGAATCATATGGAGGCAATGAGCGATAGGAGGGGATTCGTCTCTCCCGGTATAGGGAGTTGATGTTGCGCTGTGTTCGATTGGCTATAACCGGAAATCCCTGGCCAGAGTTGCTGAGATTTACTGGTAAGTGTTAACTGTAGTTTCTCGGACTGTTATAGATCTCATATCGACACGACTTATCGAGCTATTGGGGTCTGACGTTTACCACCCGTTGGTGAGATATGCGACATATCAGACGATCAGACCGGACTGTACGGTAAGTGTTACTGGTTGGATTCACAGGAGTATGAGCGGGCTTGCTCATCGGTCTTCTGATCGCTCAATACCCGGGTGGCCGTTACGTTTAGCAGACCGCTTGCGGCTTGTGGGTGTTTGATATGATCATCACCTGCTGCCGGCGTATTGACGAGTCTTTAGAGTCCTACACAGAGGTTTCCTGGCTCAAGCGAAACGAAATAGGAGTGCATATGAGATATGTGCGGGACCGAGAATAATGCGTGTATGTGATACCGTATTATATTCTCGCGATTTGAATGTATCGAATGGTTGTATGTGATATAACCTAGTTATCGAATCAACGATTGATTCGATAAGCCGATACATTGGATATTAGTCGGTTATATGCGATATGACCGGATCGTTAAATCAAGTGTTGATTTAATGATTTAATGTATAATTATATATTTGATATATTACTTTGCATTATCTAATATTTGTTCACTTTAAATGGATTTTCTCACTTAATGTGCACATTGTATATGTGATATATTTTTGTGCACTTGCTTGTACAATGTTTGATGATACATGCATGCTTGGGTTTGTGTAAAGACTTAAACCATGGTTATGATTATGGTTAGGATTTTGATTTACTCACTTATTCATTTATCTATTCTTTTTGGTTAAAAAATAAAAGGAAAGAAAACAAAATGGTTGCTTTCAAACTTGAAGCTTGTTGAAGCTTCATGAAGTTTTGACCAAGTGACCATTTTGTCTTCATCTCCTTACCCTAACCATTCCCACTAACCATAGTTTATTCTCTACACCTAATCATGGTTGCCATATGATAAGTATTGATATTATTTTCTATTTTGAGAAAAAAAAGATATCATATTATCTTCTTCTTCTTCTCCTTCTTCAACATGAAGAAAGCTTGCCTTCATCAATGGCAACTAGTGAAAAAGAGTGAGAAATCCAATTCTAAAGTGAACCCACTTCCTATTTCTTCATCCTCTACCTCCTGCCAAGTAGTATAGGGTGTTTTCTTCACAAGTTTCTTGACTTGGTGAAGTTGGAGCTTGATCTAGTGTTGCCTCGACGTAGATCATCTTCGGCATCGAAGTCGACGACCTAGCCCGCCCATTTCTCCGATGAAGCCGACGTTAGAGTCCGGGATCCGATATGGACAGCGAGAGGACTTCATCACGGAGCCATGGAGGTGGAGAACCGGATCTACAAAGGTTGTAGCCTCTTTCTTGTAGTTAAGTTGTTAACTAGTTTCTTTTTTCGCCTAAACTCTAGCCAACAATCCGTATTAGGGTTTCCCGGCACTTGTAAAATTTGAAATTGGCATGGTTGATGCCTTGTGAGACCTCATTAGTGTGCCTAGGAACCCTACAGTGGTATCAGAGCCTAGCTAGAGCCTTAGGCGAAGTGTAGACGACGTTTGAAATCCGAGTTGAACCGAAACCCTAATCCCAAATTGCTCTCTGGACTTTTTTCAAAAACTGGGTTTTTTCCAGATTAAAAATGCTTAAAAAATTCAGCAGGAAATTCTAAGAATTACGGTGCAAAAATTTACTCATGATGTGTCTATAGTGCGGCGGAACCGCGGCAGAAGCCTGGCTTCTGCGGCGGTTCCGCGGCCAGTTGATGGGATTTGCCTCCATTGTTTGCACAGTAATTCATGTTTTCAGGTACTGAGTTTTCTGGGAATTTTTAATATGCACTCAACAGTTGAGTATTCTGGGGTTGTATTGGGAATCGAATATTCGATCGGATTATCAATCTTTGTCTATGTGTTTTTCCGGGTAATTTTAGAATATGTTAAAAAGTTCGACCGGATATAAATACCCAATTTTTTCTCTGCCGGAAAATTTCCAAGTGTTGGATTTTTCCGTGGTTTAATAACGTTCTAAGTAGTGCAAGTAACGCGATGGTCCCTCTAGAAGACAACAAACCTTAACTCGATTATGTGACCGTCTTGAACTGCCCTTTGAACCTTAGGGTTTGGGGCAGTACGGCGTGCCACATGTGAGGCGTTGGCTTGACCCTTCTACGGCTGGACCGTCGGTACTGAGACATGAACTGGATGTTTTTAAACTTGTTTCATGTGTTGAGCTGTTTCGGGAAAACTTGGGTGTTTGAATGTTCGATCGGAAAGTTTAACATTTTCTATTTATCTGGAATGGGGTACAATAATTGGAATTCACAAGTAGTTATGAGATAACTGAATGAATGTTATAAACATAGCAGTTTAGTCTCACTTGATCGGTTGTCACGGAATTTTGATGTGATCAAAAGTCCGTCGCAATCACGTAGCGTACGCGGATACTCGCTGGGTAAACTTAATAGACAGCCTCACTCCATAGCCCCGACCAAGTGACTGTAGGAGAACCCCGTCGCCGAAAGCATCCGTTCGGGTGCTCGCGGTAGCGGTGTTCCGCCTTGGTGCACTTCGTCGACGGTATCGGGGGTGCGGCCGTCTACTAAAGTTTGCGACGAGCATTCGATCAGGATGTCGGGAATCTTGTTGAATTGCTCGACTTGATATTGAAAAGTGTTTTCGATAATAAGACTAAAATGCGGGGTTTATAATTGTTAGGCATGCGATGTCTAAGGAATTCATTTTGTCAGGCATGCGATGTCTGAGGAGGTTGTGGATTCCAACTGTTGTAGTTTTATACTTACTTTTCTGTGACCGTAAGTGTAATATGTGATATCGCCGGTTTCGTTGCTATATGTCAACGACTATTGGGATGCGCATATTTACTTACGTTGATGACATGTGATGTTATGTGTTGCTGGATATGTTATATTGGATCGTCGTGTTTGAATAGCCGGGTTTTTTTTATGTGAGATGAGTGTTTTTCATTTTCATTCATGTAAAATCTTGTATGTAATATTCTTTTATTGGGGCACTTCCAGGTTGTGGAAGATGTCACCTTTTGTATATTATTTACATTTCCGCACTAGGATAGACCCAAGGAGGAGGGCACAAGTAACCGGGTTCTGGAGTCCAGTAGGAGACCAACTCGAGGTGTCGAGTCCGGGTCTCCTAACTCTAGAATCGGAAGGGTTGCTTGCCGCTCTCGTAGGGGTCTAGGGGTGTGGGTTTGGCTATTCATCGCGACCGTGGAATCCGTGTTTTATACTGGCTCGTATTGAAAACACGGACGTCCTAGTATATCCAATATTTCATATGTTTCTTCTGCTGCGATATCTGTGATGTGATCATGTGATATGTTCTGTGACGGATACTGTATATAGTATATATGATATATTATATAGATGTTACTTATGTTTTACACCCGCGCTAGCCCTACCCTGCTCTGCCGTTAGTTACCTAACCTAACGGTGCACGAGGAGACATCGAGGCGAATGCGGATGGCATAAGTGTACGTCGTATTTATCTGTGATGTTTAGGTACTTAAATGATGGGACTTCAATAATGTGATTAATGAAATATAAGAAACCTAAAGATGTTGTAGAATCGAATTTCAAAAATAAAACAGGTAGCTACAGTTCTTGCTTTGCACAGCGGTATATGTGATATATCCTGCACCTTATTCGATGAGGAAAGGACCGAGATTCCTTTACCGGGAGTGACTCCTTTAGCAATAACTGGTAGATGCTACACACTCGGTTTGTCTTCTGATTGCTTTTAAGAGTTTTTGCTTTGCACAGTGATATATATGATATATCCCGCACCTCATTCGACGAGGAAAGGGCCCACGATCCCTTCACCGGGAGTGACCCCTTTAGCAAAACTAGAAAAGCCTAAAAAACACTCCATTTTAAAATCATTTGATTCTACAGCGATATCAAGTTCATTACGCAATAGGTTTTCAGAAAAACCTGTCGTAGCCCTCCGTCATTTCAGATAAGTCCTATTTAGTATTCGTGCTACGTTTGTTGACCTCCGTCAAGGCGTAGTGTGCGGTAGCTAACTAGTATTTATCTGCTTATGCATATGATGCAGATTGGATTAGGGTAGTCGTACGGCCTTGTTGACCTCCGTCAAGGGTCGTGCGGTTGGGTTTAATTCGATCAAGAAATGACGGGTTGAACTTGACTAGTAGCCTATGGTTTGTTGACCTCCGTCAAGGTCATAGAGTGCTAGGGCCAAAATATTATCGGGAATTTCAAGTGTTGAAATTTGCAATGAGATTGCATACCTTCTATAAGATAGTTGGATCCCGATACCCACTGCGAGTAAGAGTTACTCCTGGGAGAGTTTTATACATTACAATTAGCCGATCAAGTAGGTGTCTAGAAAGGTGTTAACGAGGTTACGCCTCTGGGAAAACGAGGTTTACATTAATTAGGTTCGTGCGAAAGCACGGGGGACCTCCCTCAAAGTACCGACACTGGCCTGACTGAAAGATTGGCGAACTTGTAGTGTGTAATTAATCCCGGCTAGTTTTTCCTTTTAGGGTTTGTGTTAGTGTATATGCCCTAGGGGCCATTATTGTATCATACTAGTTTGTATATTACTTAATGGAAGCTTGGGATATTCACATGTATATAACAGTCTTGCTAAACATGGTAGTATGCTACTTGGTTTTTTCTATCTTAATATGTGAGTATACGTATTGATAGAGCTCTTAGGATCTTGCTTGACTACCAGCGTTGTGATGGCAGTCACACTAGTGGGGGCTGGGTAGTCTACAAGCACATCCTTATTCAGGTCCCTAGTCGTTGGATTATCGAGATAGGGCATCGATACTCTGGAGTAGACTAGTGTGTACGCTTCTCATCCCAGTTGGGGAGATGGTCTGTCCCACAGCCGTCAGTACGTCGTACTGGAGATAGTATGCAGGTGCTCGTTGGGTTACGGGTACACCGGACAGGACTCACAGGGAACTGTTGGATGGTTTTATACCAGTCGTCAGTGAATAGTTCCCAGGTGACATGAGTACAGCATAGTCCGCAGACTTGACACTGCTACTTCGCCTCGAGTGTGTCCCACTGTTCTTAGATTGCTACCCTACCACGGCTCAAAGGAGTCGTGCAAACAGGTAGCAGTTGGGTGCAGTCCCGAGCACTTGGAGGCAGTGGCGGTTAGACAAAATTCGTCTCTCCCGGTATTGGGGGTTGCTATCGCGCTGTGTCAAAGAGCCATTACGCAAAGTCCCTGGCCAGGGCAAGCGAGATTTGCTGGTAGGTTCCAGTAGTTTCTCAGGGTGTAATGGGCTTCGCTCCGATACGACTTATACCGCTATTAGGGGACTGACGCTTGCCGCCCCCTAGGCCCGATATGCGATAGTCTTAGACGAACGGACCGGACTGTACGGAGATTGTCACATCAGACTCAGTAGGAGTTCGGATGGGTTTTCCTCATCGGCCTTCTTATCGACATCTACCTGGGGACCGTTACGTACAGCTAGTGCCGCTTGAGGTCTGTGGTTAAACCCACTGCCAGCGTAGTAGTCGAGTCTCTAAAGTCCCACACAGAAAGTTTCCCTACTCCAGGCGAAACGATATAGAGGTCGTATGGTTTTACGACAAGGGTTCGGACGCATACGTGTGTTTACGCACGTACGACTTTCGGACAGTTTTTACCAGTCGGCTTTGGTTTAAGCCAGTTACTGGTATCCGGTTATTGGATTTATACAGTCTAAAGTTTTTCCGTATTTTTGCGGAAAGGAGGGGCGTTCTCGTAATTGCGCGAGAACCTTCTAGAAGGTGGTGACTAAGGGGGTTTAGGTGGCATATACAATGAATGTGATTAGTGAGTCATATGGATGATTCATCCATGTCATTAATGCATCATAAATGCTTAATGACTCATGGAGATGAATCATCACTAGATATTATCAAGCATGGTTGTTAAATTGATTTATTTTCTTTTCTTGATAAAAAGAAATGCTTGATATATATTATCATAACTCATTATTCTCACTTCATTATTATCTTCACCTTCTCTCTCCTCAAGCTCTCCCTCTTCAAACCCTAATCCTTCCCTCTCATGTGTTGAGTACAAGGATTAGTTAGACTAATTAAACTATAACCCTCACTCTATATCACCTAGCTTCTTTGATTAGCACTTAAAGAAAGTTAGTTGCCTCAAGTTTAGAGGCTCAGCTTGGAGTAAAGCTCAGCTTGGAGTAAAGCTCTCGGGTGGATCGTCTACTACTTGGAGAAGGCCGAGGAGGAGGTGGAGTTCGTAAAGACGAAGGACACGGTTCTTTAGGTATAATCCCTTTACATAGTAGTTGTTAACAACTATGTTTGATGTTAGTTATCGTTTAGCTTCGATTCATGCGGTTAGTCGATGTTTAAGCAAAGAACAAGATCGTTTTTCATATTTCCGCCTCCCTGCAAGTTGTGGGGTGTTTCACATCGACTTACAGTGGTATCAGAGCCTCGCTAAACAATAAATAACTTACTTGCAAATTTGTATGAATTTCGAACGGAAAAAACGAAACCGGAAAAGCCCGAAATTACAAGTTTCTGTCGATTTTTAAATGAAGTCCAAAAATTTTTCAGGGATGTTCAGAAAGCTTGAAAAGACAGTAGAAGAACACCCAAGAAAATTGGGCCCCTGAATCGTCTAAAGCGCCGCGGAACCGTGGCGTATCCCACCGATCCGCCGCGATTCCGCCGCCGAGTTGGCGATTCAGGAACCCAATTTTCCTGTGTTGCTTCTCTGTGATATTTGGTATTTTCTGGAAGTTTTTATTTTTGCTCAGATTTCAGATTTACAGAGAAGTATTGGAGCAAAATTAAAAGTGTTTAATCGATCGAAATTATACAGTATTTGCTTGTTGGATTATATCTGTGTTTGTATAATGTGTTCGTAAACCTCCCCTAACTGCTAGTATGTCGGTTGGCAGGGGGTTGCACATTTCTGTAATGGTTTTTACTGTTTGTGGATATGAACTGTGTTGGACTGTTGTGATGTATAGCCGGGGTTATGTGATGGGTTTTTTATTTAATTCATTTGATGTAAATGTAATTTGTTGTAATATTATTTTGCGGGGCACATCCAGGTTGCGGTTGTAGCCACCGTTGTATTATTTCATTTTACTGTTTTTGCTCCGAGGACAGACCCAAGGTGGGGTGCACAAACTGCCGGGCGGGTAGTTTGCCGTACCCGTTGGGGTCTTGGGTGGGGTAATGGCTATTCATCACAACTGTGTAATCCGTCTTTTGTTGCAGGCTCAAAACAAACACGGATTGCTTGCAAAATCCAATAAAGTTCATCTGTGATCTGGATTGCCTATTATTGCGTCTGACGAATGTACAATATCTATATATGATAGCTATTTAGACGTCACTTATGTTTTACACCCGCGCTAGCCCAGCCCCCGCTCTGTTGTTAGTTAAGTAACCTAACGGGTGATGACGGGACCCCGTGGCGAATGCGGATGGCATAAGAGGACGTTGTATTTTCGTTGTTTTCTGCAATGATAGGTTAATGATGGGACGCATTATTTATAATGCAAAGAAAATAAACCAAAAGTTAATCGTTGGAACAATTTAAAAGAAACCACTCGGTTAATTTTAAAAACAGATATTTTTAAATGCGGAGCTTTAACCACTCCTTTTAAAAGCTATCAGGTTCCTTCGGTTATATCAAGTTCACTATGTTCACGGTTTCGCCAAAACCATTCGTAGCCCTCCGTCATTTCATTTGGGTATTCAGTAGTATTCAAGCTATGCATTTTGGCCAAAGTCAAGGCATAGTGTTTGGTAGCTGCTGGGTTTTCATTTGCTGCATAAGATAGATGAGTTAGTTTGGGACAGTCGTATTATCATTTGACCAAAGTCAGGGGTATATACGGATGGGTTCAAATTGACAAGATAATGACGGGTAGAACTTGACATGTGACTTATGACATTTTGACCAAAGCCAAGGTCATAAGAGCATGGGGCAAAAACTTATATCGGGAATTTCTAAAGAAACTGAAATTTGCAAAGTGATGCATACCATTTGGAGTTTGATGAATGTTGGTAGCATTCCTTCAACATTATCATACGATGATATTTGGATCCCGATCCTACTGTGAGTATATGCTACTTATCAGGAGATTCGTCACTTAACGATCAATGCTATAAACCAAGTAGGTGTCAAGAAAGGTGTCAGTGGGGTTACGCCCCCAGAGAAAAGAGGTTATTTAATTAAGGAACTTCGCGAAAGCGTTGGAAAACCTCCCTCGAAGTATCGACACTAGCCTGGCTGAACGGTTAAGCAAGTATTGTACAGTGAGAATAGTCCTGGCTAATTCTTCTTTTATGGTTTGAGGAAGGATTCGAGAAACAGTGGGAGCCATCCAGTTTAGATAAACTAAAAACCACTCTAAACTTGCAAGAGCATCATGCTAAAGAGTTTTCTTCTCTCTCTCCTATTTGCAGCGACCCTGAAAATGACTGGACTTAAGTTACTTTTAGAGAAAAATATACTGACAGGGCCAAACTATAAAGATTGGCTGCGAAATGTCAAAATGGCTTTGACCTATGACAAATTGGGGTACGTCCTCACCGCTACGGCACCTGCTGTCCCTGGTCCCAAATCCAGTAATGCGGATAAGGAAATCCGCAAAACCTGGGATTTAGATTGCGCGAAAGCCAAGTGCATCGTGCTTGCCTCGATGGACAATGAACATCAGAGGAGGCACGAGGATATGAACCTAGATGGCATATTTCTCCATACAAAGGAACTTTATGGAGAGCAATCTCGAATAGAAAGATACGAGACCTCTAAGAACTTGTTTCGAGCGAGGTTGGCTGTCGGATCATCGGTAGGAGAACATGTCCTAAAGATGATCGGTTGTATTGAAGAGCTCGCAGACCTTGGGACGACTTTGGATAATGAGCTCTATACAGACCTTATTCTCCAGTCCCTTCCTCACACCTACGCCCAGTTTATCCTGAACTTCAACATTCAAAGAAAAGAAGTTAAACTTCCGGAACTCCTGAACATGTTAAGGAGTGCAGAGGGCACCTTGCAGAAAGCAAGGGAAACACCCGCTATGTTTGTTAGCGGTGCATCTTCTTCCGGGTCCAAGGCTAGGGCCAAAGGAAGGAAGAAGAAGGCCGCCACCAAACCTAGAGGAGGTGTTAGTAAGGTGGGAGGGAAGGGAAAGAAAAAGTTTGCAGTACCGGTAGTGGGCCAGGATGAGTGCTTCCATTGTCACAGGAAAGGGTACTGGAAGAAAGATTGCAAGGCGTGGAACGCCAAGAACCAGGAACCGAAGCAAGCTGTGGCTTCAACTTCAGGTGTGTTTGTAATTGAGAATTGTCTGTCGATCAACTCTACTTCCTGGGTATTGTATACCGGATCAGGATCTCATATTTGCAATTCATTGCAGGCACTGAGAAACCGTAGAGTGCTGAAGGAAGGTGATATGACCCTAAAGGTTGCTAACGGAGCTAGCGTGGGAGCTGCGTCCGTCGGGGATTATCACCTGGGATTGACGAGTGGACATATTTTGGTTTTACATAACTGTTTTTTTGTACCAAGCTTAACGTGTAATATCATATCAGTTTCCTTGTTATCAAATAAAGGTTATGATTTCACATTTGTAAGAGATGTTATTAACATCCACCTTAATCATGGTTTGATTGGGTCCGGTACACTAAATAACGGTATATATGTTTTAAACCAACTCCAAATTTTCAACGTCCAGAACACACTAAAAAGAAAGTCTCCAGATTTAAATAAAGCTTTCTTATGGCATTGTAGACTGGGTCACATCAATGAGAGAAGGTTGACTAAGTTGCATAGAGAAGGATATTTGGACTCATTCGAATATCAAACTTATGACACTTGTCAATCTTGTCTCAAAGGAAAGATGACAAAGACTCCATTTACTGGACAAGGAGTGAGAGCGAGCGAGCTCTTAGGACTTATACACAGTGATGTATGTGGTCCAATGTCTACACATGCAAGAGGTGGTTTTTCCTATTTCATTACTTTCACGGATGATTACTCAAGGTACGGATTCATTTATCTGATGAAACATAAATCCGAGGCTTTTGAGAAATTCCAAGAGTATAAGAATGAAGTAGAAAACCAAACCGGCAAAAGTATCAAGACACTTAGATCTGATCGAGGTGGTGAATACTTGAGTGCCGAGTTCCTAGGTTACCTAAAAGAGAAAGGAATTCTCTCTCAGCTTACTCCTCCATACACTCCACAGCATAATGGTGTATCGGAGAGACGGAATCGAACCCTATTGGATATGGTACGATCTATGATGAGTAATGCTGAGTTACCATGATCTTTCTGGGGTTATGCGCTAGAATCAGCGGCATATCTTTTGAACAGGGCTCCTACCAAAACTGTGCCTACCACTCCATATCAGATGTGGATTGGGAAGAAACCCCATCTTCAGCATATGAAGATTTGGGGATGTCCAGCTTTTGTTAAAAAGCAGCATGTGGACAAGCTCGAGGCACGATCAGTAAAATGTATGTTTGTGGGATGTCCAAAGAACTCCAAGGGATATTATTTCTATTACGCAGAGGAACAAAAGGTTTTTGTTTCTCGTAATGCCCATTTTCTGGAACATCAGTTTTTAGAAAAGGAAATAAGTTGGAGCGAAATAGAACTGGAAGAAATTCCAGAACCACAAACTGCTACTGAAAGTTTGGTAGAACCAGTAGTTCAAGAAGAACAGGATATTCCCGCACCCCTCCGCAGGAGTAGTAGGCCGTCTCATCCGCCTGAGAGATACTACGGTTTTCTCATAGATGGGGATAGAGAGGATTGCGTCATAGGTGATGATGAACCTACTGACTTCCAGCAGGCCATCCAGAGCGGCGACTCGGTACGATGGCTAGATGCAATGCGGACCGAAATGGAGTCCATGTACACCAACAAAGTATGGACTTTGGACTTTGCTCCAGATGGGGTAAAACCCAAAGGATGCAAATGGATCTTCAAGAAAAAGATTGGTGTAGATGGACAGGTGGAAACCTATAAGGCTAGACTTGTTGCAAAGGGTTTTCGTTAAAGACCTGGTTTGGACTATGACGAAACTTTTTCTCCAGTATCCATTCGGGTCCTTCTTGCTATTGCTACCTTCCATGATTATGAGATCTGGCAGATGGACGTAAAGACGGCTTTTCTGAATGGAAATTTAGAAGAGTGCGTCTATATGGATCAGCCAGAGGGTTTCAATCAGAGTGGGAGCAGCGGGAAAGTATGCAAGCTGCTTAAGTCCATTTATGGACTAAAGCAGGCATCGCGGAGTTGGAACATCTGTTTTGATGAAACAGTCAAAGAATATGACTTTATCAAAAATCCAAATGAACCGTGCATATATAGTAAAGTTGTAGCCAGAAGTGTCGTATTCCTCGTCTTGTACGTGGATGACATTCTATTGATAGAAAATGACATTCCTATGCTACAATCTGTCAAAGGATTCTTGTCACACAGGTTCTCCATGAAAGACCTGGGTGATGCCTCTTACATTCTGGGGATCCGGATCTATCGTGATAGATCCAAGAGGATGTTGGGACTTTCGCAGTCCAGGTATATCGACACTGTACTGAAAAGATTCAGTATGGAAGATTCTAAGCGCGGTAATCTACCGGCTTGTCACGGAATCATCCTCTCCAAAGAGATGTCTCCCAAGACTGATTTGGAAAGGGAACGCATGTCTATTATACCCTACGCTTCTGCGGTAGGCTCTATAATGTATGCGATGTTGTGCACCAGACCAGATGTAGCTTACGCACTGAGCGTGGTAAGCCGGTATCAGTCAGACCCAGGGGAGAAGCACTGGATAGCAGTAAAGAACATTCTCAAGTACCTGAGAAGGACTAAGGAGATGTTCTTGGTTTACGGCGGAAAAGACCTCAGGTTGGAGGCCTTTGCTGATTCCGGCTTTCAGAGTGATAAGGACGATTCCAAGTCCATGTCGGGTTATGTCTTTACCCTTAATGGAGGGGTGGTGTGCTGGAAGAGCTCCAAGCAGGACACCGTTGCTGACTCGACGATGGAAGCGGAGTATATAGCTGCTTGCGATGCCGCAAAAGAAGCAGTCTGGATGAAGAAGTTCCTAACAGAACTTCAGGTGGTTCCTACCATAGTTGATCCAATACCTCTATATTGCGACAACAACGGAGCTATAGCTTTAGCGAAGGAACCAAGGTCCCATCAGAAATCCAGACACATCTTAAGGCGGTATCACCTGATCAGGGAGATCATTGATCGTCAGGAGATCGAGGTTCGGAGAGTTGCTTCTGAAGAGAACATTGCTGATCCATTCACAAAGGCCCTACCTCAGATTCAGTTCGAGAGGCTACTCGAGATCATCGGTCTTCGATATGCCAGTACATGGCCCTAGTGCAAGTGGGAGATTGTTAGTGTATATGCCCTAGGGGCCATTATTGTATCATACTAGTTTGTATATTACTTAATGGAAGCTTGGGATATTCACATGTTTATAACAGTCTTGCTAAACATGGTAGTATGCTACTTGGTTTTTTCTATCTTAATATGTGAGTATACGTATTGATAGAGCTCTTAGGATCTTGCTTGACTACCAGCGTTGTGATGACAGTCACACTAGTGGGGGCTGGGTAGTCTACAAGCACATCCTTATTCAGGTCCCTAGTCGTTGGATTATCGAGACAGGGCATCGATACTCCGGAGTAGACTAGTGTGTATGCTTCTCATCCCAGTTGGGGAGATGGTCTGTCCCACAGCCGTCAGTACGTCGTACTGGAGATAGTATGCAGGTGCTCGTTGGGTTACGGGTACACCGGACAGGACTCACAGGGAACTGTTGGATGGTTTTATACCAGTCGTCAGTGAACAGTTCCCAGGTGACATGAGTACAGCATAGTCCGCAGACTTGACACTGCTACTTCGCCTCGAGTGTGTCCCACTGTTCTTAGATTGCTACCCTACCACGGCTCAAAGGAGTCGTGCAAACAGGTAGCAGTTGGGTGCAGTCCCGAGCACTTGGAGGCAGTGGCGGTTAGACAGGATTCGTCTCTCCCGGTATTGGGGGTTGATATCGCGCTGTGTCAGAGAGCCATTACGCAAAGCCCCTGGCCAGGGCAAGCGAGATTTGCTGGTAGGTTCCAGTAGTTTCTCAGGGTGTAATGGGCTTCGCTCCGACACGACTTATACCGCTATTAGGGGACTGACGCTTGCTGCCCCCTAGGCCCGATATGCGATAGTCTTAGACGAACGGACCGGACTGTACGGAGATTGTCACATCAGACTCAGTAGGAGTTCGGATGGGTTTTCCTCATCGGCCTTCTTATCGACATCTACCTGGGGACCGTTACGTACAGCTAGTGCCGCTTGCGGTCTTTGGTTAAACCCACTGCCAGCGTAGTAGTCGAGTCTCTAGAGTCCCACACAGAGAGTTTCCCTACTCCAGGCGAAACGATATAGAGGTCGTATGGTTTTACGACAAGGGTTCGGACGCATACGTGTGTTTACGCACGTACGACTTTCAGACAGTTTTTACCAGTCGGCTTTGGTTTAAGCCAGTTACTGGTATCCGGTTATTGGATTTATACAGTCTAAAGTTTTTCTGTATTTTTGCGGAAAGGAGGGGCGTTCTCGTAATTGCGCGAGAAGCTTCTAGAAGGTGGTGACTAAGGGGGTTTAGGTGGCATATACAATGAATGTGATTAGTGAGTCATATGGATGATTCATCCATGTCATTAATGCATCATAAATGCTTAATGACTCATGGAGATGAATCATCACTAGATATTATCAAGCATGGTTGTTAAATTGATTTATTTTCTTTTCTTGATAAAAAGAAATGCTTGATATATATTATCATAACTCATTATTCTCACTTCATTATTATCTTCACCTTCTCTCTCCTCAAGCTCTCCCTCTTCAAACCCTAATCCTCCTCTCTCATGTGTTGAGTACAAGGATTAGTTAGACTAATTAAACCATAACCCTCACTCTATATCACCTAGCTTCTTTGATTAGCACTTAAAGAAAGTTAGTTGCCTCAAGTTTAGAGGCTAAGCTAGGAGTAAAGCTCTCGGGTGGATCGTCTACTACTTGGAGAAGGTCGAGGAGGAGGTGGAGTTCGTAAAGACGAAGGACACGGTTCTTTAGGTATAATCACTTTACATAGTAGTTGTTAACAACTATGTTTGATGTTAGTTATCGTTTAGCTTCGATTCATGCGGTTAGTCGATGTTTAAGCAAAGAACAAGATCGTTTTTCATATTTCCGCCTCCCCGCAAGTTGTGGGGTGTTGCACATCGACTTACAGTTTGAAGGAAGATTTGACAAAAACAGTGGGAGCCATCCTGATTAGATAAAATAATAACCAATCTATTCTTGCAAGAGCGCACGCTGAGTGTTTTCTTCTCTCTCTCTCCAGGTAGCGACCATATCACGCCTTAATCAAGATAATAATATGGAATATTGACCGAACCCGCTTGTTATACTGAGCTGGGGAACGTTGGTCCCGCTCTAACTTATAATTGTTATAAGACAGAGTAGGAAATTGGGGATTACCAGAATTCCCGTGCCGCCCAAACGAAGAGAGTGCATGCTGATGCATCATCTTCGGGTGTGTTCATTACAAAGAACTGTTTCTCAGTATCCCCCGCATCCTGGGTATATGATACCGGATCAGGATCCCAGATATGTAATCTGTTACATAGGGCTGCAAAAAGGTAGAAAGACTGAGAACGGGTGATAAGTTTCATGAGACAGAGAACGGGGCAAGTGTTGCAGCCAAGTCTGTTGGTCACTGTCACCCTGTATTCCAAATACATTGATTCTGAACGAATGTTATTAGATACCGAACCTGATATACAAAATCATATCAATCTCTTTATTAGTAAAGAAATGATAAAATTTTGTATAGTTGGATAATGTTTTGAACATTTCCTATATCAGAAGTTGATCGGTTCAGACACGTTATCTAAAAGCATTGATGTTCTAAATCAAACTACAGTTCTTTAGTATACGGAACACAGAAAAGGGGAAGAGTTCAGAAATGAACGAATCCTTCTTGAGGCATTGTAGACTAGGTCATATCAATGCGACTAGACTAGCTGAAGTTACATGTAGATGCATATTTAAATCAGTTTGAATCTACATCTTATGAAACTTGCCAGTCATGTCACAAAGATATAATGACACCAGCTCTGTTTATTGAAAACAGAGAAAGAGTTAGTAAACTCTTGGGATGATACATGTTGATATATGTAAGGTCCCCTGTCTACACATGCCAAGACCGGTTCCTTATACTTCATCACATTCTCTGATAATCTCTTTAGAGTCAGACATATGTTCTTGTTAAAACACAAGTCCGAACCTTTTGAGATATTCACAGAATATAAGTTAGAAGTAGAGAACCAAAACGGGTATAAGTATTATGTCCTTTGATGTGATCAAGGAGGAGAATACTTGAGCACGGAATTCCTGGACTATTCTAAAGGAGAATGAGATTCTCTCTCAGCATTACTCCTCCGTATACACCATAGCACGATGGTATATCGGGGTGGAGCAATCTCACCCTATATGATAAGGTGTGCTCTATGATGAGTACTACTGAGTTACCTATTTCCTTTTTGGGAGTTATGCACTTGAGAAGCTGCATACCTATTGAATAGGGTTCAAATCAAATCAGTTGCCCACCACTTCATATTTGATATGATAAGGGAAGAGCCCATCTCTTAAGTTAGTTAAGATTTGGGGTTGTCCATGTTAGTTATATGTATGCCCTAAAGGCCATTACTGTACATATGATGTATATTGTAGTGGATGCTAGGACGTATATAGGGAGGACTTTCTTGCTCGACATGATAGTATTCTATCTGGTTGCTCTTTACCTTAACGTGTACACTGATTGTCTCTCTGTTACATGTTGGTAAAGCCCTTAGGATGTGTACTTGATTACCTGGACTATGATGCGGATCATACTAGTGGGGACATGGTAGTCCATAAGTACATCCTTCAAAGTCCCTAGTCGTGGGTGTATCGAGATGGGGCATCGATATACCAGAGTAGACTAGCGTATACCTTCTCGACCCATACAGATGGGCGATGGATGATCCCATATCCATTGGTGTTTGACATCAGAGATGATATACGGGTGCTCAGTGGAGACTGGGTACACAGGACGGACTCGCCGAGAACTCCCAGATGGTATTATACCTTACGTCAGATGGCAGTTCTCTGGTGACACTGGTATAGAGTAGTCTGTTGATCCGAGATCGTCATAGAGTCTTGTGTGGTTCCCACTGTGCTTTGATTTCCACCTTACCACGTCCAAGAGGGCGTGCAAAACGGTGGTTTTTGGGTACAGTCCCGAATCACATGGAGGCAATGAGCGATAGGAGGGGATTCGTCTCTCCCGGTATAAGGAGTTGATGTTGCGTTGTGTTCGATTGGCTATAACAGGAAATCCTTGGCCAGGGTTGCTGAGATTTACTGGTAAGTGTTACCAGTAGTTTCTCGAATTGTTATAGACCTCATATCGACACGACTTATCGAGCTATTGGGGTCTGACGTTTACCACCCCTAGGTGAGATATGCGACATATCAGACGAACAGACCGGACTGTATGGTAAGTGTTACTGGTTGGATTCACAGGAGTGTGAGCGGGCTTGCTCGTCGATCTTCTGATCGCTCAATACCCGGGTGGCCGTTACGTTTAGCAGACCGCTTGCGGCTTGTGGGTGTTTGATATGATCATCACCTGCTGCCGGCGTATTGACGAGTCTTTAGAGTCGTACACAGAGGTTTCCTGGCTCAAGCGAAACGAAATAGGAGCGCATATGAGATATGTGCGGGACCGAGAATAATGCATGTATGTGATACTATATTCCATTCTCGCGAAGAATGTATCGATTGGTTATATTCGATATAACCTAGATATCGAATCAAGAATTGATTCGATAAGCCGATACATTGGATACTAGTCGGTTATGTGCGACATGACCGGATCATTGAATCAAGTGTTGATTTAATGATTTAATGTATAATTATATATTTGATATATTACTTTGCATTAACTAGTATTGGTTCACTTTAAATGGATTTTCTCACTTGATGTGCACATTGTATATGTGATATACTTTTGTGCACTTGATTGTGTCATGTTTGATGATACATGCTAACTTGAGCATGTGTAAAGATTAAACCATTTTTGTGTAATGGTTAGGGTTTTACTTTCATTTTCTTATTCATTTATTTATTGATTTATTCTTTATGGAAAATGAAAAGCATAAAGAGAAAAATGGTTGCTAACTTTGTTTGTATTATGAAGCTTCATGAAGCTTTGACTTAGTGACCATTTTTGTCTCATGCTTAACCCTAACCATTCCCACTAACCTTAGTTTAGTCTCTACACTTGACCATGGTTGTTAGATGATAAGTATTATTATTATTTTTATTTTACTTAATACTTATCATAATATCTTCTTCTTCTTCTTCATCTTCTACTTGAAGAAAAAGCTTGCCTCATCAATGGCAACTTGATGAAAAGAGTGAGAAATCCAATTCTAAAGTGAACCCACTTCCTATTTCTTCATCCTCTACCTCTTGCCAAGTAGTAGAGTGTGTTTTCTTCACAAGTTTTATGACTTGGTGAAGTGGGAGCTTGATCTAGCGATGCCTCGACGTAGATCATCTTCGGCATCGTCGTCGATGACCTAGCCCGCTTTTTCTCCGATGAAGCCGACCCTAGAGCCCAAGATCCGATTTGGACAGCGAGGAGACTTCATCGCGGAGCCATGGAGGTGGAGAACTGGATCTACAAAGGTTGTATTTCCGTTCTTTTAGTTTAGTTGTAAACTAGTTGCTTTGGTCGCCTAGATTTCTACTTAACGATCCGTAGTCTAGGGTTTCTCGGCACCGTAAATTTTGAAATTGGCATGGTTGATGCCTTGTGAGACCTCTTGAGAGTGCCTAGGAACCCTACAGTGGTATCAGAGACTAGCTAAAGCCTTAGGCGTTGCGTAGACGAAGTTTGAAACCCGGACGAACCCGAAACCCTAAAATTTCATGCTCTCTGGACTTTTTTCAAAAACTGGGATTTTTCCAGATTAAAAATTCCTAAAAAATTCAGCAGGAAGATCTAAGAATTATGGTGCAAAACGAGCTCATGATGCGTCTAAACCGCCGCGGAAACGCGGTAGAAGCATGGCTTCTGCCGCGGTTCCGCTGCCTACTGTTTAAAATGCACAATATTTTTTGCACAGTAATTCCTCTTTTCTGGTGCTGAGTTTTATGGGAATTTTTAATATTTATTCAAGAGTTGAATTTTCTGGGGTTGTTTTGGGGATTCGGTGTTTCGATCGGAGCATCAGATTTTGTCTATGTGGCTTTCCAGATAATCTTTTAATATGTTAAAAAGTTCGACCGGATATAAATACCCAACTTTTCCCCTGCCGGAAAATTTCCAAGTGTTGGATTTTTCCGAGGTTTAAAGACGTTCTAAGTAGTGCAAGTAACGCGATGGACCCTCTAGAAGACAACAAACCTTAACTCGATTATGTGACCGTCTTGAACTGCCCTTTGAACCTTCGGGTTTGGGGCAGTACGGCGTGCCACATGTGAGGCGTTGGCTTGACCCTTTTCCGGCTGGACCGTTGGTACTGAGGCACGAACTGAATGTTTTTAGACTTATTTCATATGTTGAGCTGTATCGGGAAAACTTGGGTGTTCGATTGTTCGATCGGAAAGTTTAACATTTTCTATTTATCCAGAATGTGATACAATAATTGGAATTCACAAAGAGTTATGAGATAACTGAATGAATGTTATAAATATAGCAGTTTAGTCTCACTTGATCGGTTGCCACGGAATTTTGATGTGATCAAAAGTCCGTCGCAATCACATAGCGTACGCGGATACTCGCCGGGTAAACTTAATAGACAGCCTCACTCCATAGCCGACCAAGTGACTGTAGGAGAACCCCGTCGCCGAAAGCATCCGTTCGGGTGCTCGCGGCAGCGGTGTTCCGCCTTGGTGCACTTCGTTGACGGTATCAGGGGTGCGGCCGCCTACTAAAGTTTGCGACGAGCATTCGATCAGGATGTCGGGAATCTTGTTGAATTGCCCGACTTGATATTGAAAAGTGTTTTCGATAATGAGACTAAAATGCGGGGTTTATAATTGTTAGGCATGCGATATCTAAGGAATTCATTTGATTAAGCATGCGATGTCTATGTAGGTTGCGGATTCCAACTGTTGTAGTTTTACACTTTCTTTTCTGTGACCGTAAGTGTAATATGTGATATCGCCGGTTTCGTTGCTATATGTCAACGACAATTGGGATGCGCATATTTACTTACGTTGATGACATGTGATGTTATGTGTTGCTGGATATGTTATATTGGATCGTCGTGTTTGAATAGCTTGGGATTTTTATGTGAGATGAGTGTTTTTCATTTTCATTCATGTAAAAACTTGTATGTAATATTCTTTTATTGGGGCACTTCCAGGTTGCGGAAGATGTCACCCTCTGTATATTATTTACTTTTCCGCACTAGGATAGACCCAAGGAGGGGAGCACAAGTAACCGGGTTCTGGAGTCCAGTGGGAGACCAACTCGAGGAGTCGAGTCCGGGTCTCCTAATTCCAGAATTGGTAGGGTTGCTTGACGCTCTCGTAGGGGTCTAGGGGTGTGGGTTTGGCTATTCATCGCGACCGTGGAATCCGTGTTTTATACTGGCTCGTATTGAAAACACGGACGTCCTAGTATATCCAATATTTCATATGATTCTTCTGCTGCGTTATCTGTGATGTGATCATGTGATGTTCTGTGATGGATACTGTATATAGTATATATGATATATTATATAGACGTTACTTATGTTTTTCACCCGCGCTAGCCCTGCCCCGCTCTGTCGTTAGTTACCTAACCTAACGGTGCACGAGGGGACATCGAGGCGAATGCGGATGGCATAAGTGTACGTCGTATTTATCTGTGATGTTTAGGTACTTAAAAGATGGGACTTCATTAATGTGATTAATGAAAATAAAAGAAACCTAAGATGTTGTAGAATCGAATTTCAAAATAAAAGGGTAGCTACAGTTCTTGCTTTGCACAGAGGTATATGTGATATATCCTGCACCTTATTCGATGAGGAAAGGATCGAGATCCCTTCACCGGGAGTGACTCCTTTAGCAATAACTGGCAGATGCTACACACTCGGTTTGTCTTCTGATTGCTTTTAAGTGTTTTGTTTTGCACAGTGATATATATGATATATCCCGCACCTCATTCGACGAGGAAAGGACCGACGATCCCTTCACCGGGAGTGACTTCTTTAGCAAAACTAGAAAAGCCAAAGACACTCCATTTTAAAATTCATTCGATCCTACAACGATATCAAGTTCATTACGCAATAGGTTTTCAGAAAAACCTGTCGTAGCCCTCCGTCATTTCAGATAAGTGGTAGTTAGTATTCGTGCTACGTTTGTTGGCCTGCGTCAAGGCGTAGTGTGCGGTAGCTAACTAGTATTTATCTGCTTATGCATATGATGCAGATTGGATTAGGGTAGTCGTGCGACTTTGTTGGCCTGCGTCAAGGGTCATGCGGGTGGGTTTAATTCAATCAGGAAATGACGGGTTGAACTTGACTAGCGGACTATGGTTTGTTGGCCTGCGTCAAGGTCATAGGACGCTAGGGGCAAAATAAAATCGGGAATTTCAAGTGTTGAAATTTGCAATGAGATTGCATACCTTCTATGAGATAGTTGGATCCCGATACCCGCTGCGAGTAAGAGTTACTCCTGGGAGAATTTTACACATTACAATTAGCCGATCAAGTAGGTGTCTAGAAAGGTGTTAACGAGGTTACGCCTCTGGGAAAACGAGGTTTACATTAATTAGGTTCGTACGAAAGCACGGGGGACCTCCCTCAAAGTACCGACACTGGCCTGGCTGAAAGATTGGCGAACTTGTAGTGTGTAATTAATCCCGGCTAGTCTTTCCTTTTAGGGTTTGAAGGAAGATTTGATTAAAACAGTGGGAGCCATCCTGATTAGATAAAATAAAAACCAATCTATTCTTGTCAGAGCGCACGCTGAGTGTTTTCTTCTCTCTCTCTCCAGGTAGCGACCATATCACACCTTAATCAAGATAATAATACGGATGTATTGACAGAACCCGCTAGTTATACTGAGCTGGGGAACGTTGGTCCCGCTCCAACTTATAATTGTTATAAGACAGAGCAGGAAATTGGGGATTACCAGAATTCCCGTGCCGCCCAAACGAAGAGAGTGCATGCTGATGCATCATTTTCGGGTGTGTTCATTACAAAGAACTGTTTCTCAGTATCCTCTACGTCCTGGGTTTTTGATACCAGATCAGGATCCCTAATATGTAATCTGTTACATAGGGCTACATGAGAGGTAGAGAACTGAGAACGGGTGATAAGTTTCATGAGACAGAGAACGGGGCAAGTGTTGCAGCCAAGTCTGTTGGTCACTGTCACCCTGTATTCCAAATACATTGATTCTGAACGAATGTTATTAGATACCGAACCTGATATACAAAATCATATCAATCTCTTTATTAGTAAAGAAATGATAAAATTTTGTATAGTTGGATAATGTTTTGAACATTTCCTATATCAAAAGTTGATCGGTTCAGGCATGTTATCTAAAAGCATTGATGTTCTAAATCAAACTACAGTTCTTAGTATATGGAACACACACAAGAGGAAGAGTTCAGAAATGAACGAATCCTACTTGAGGCATTGTAGACTAGGTCATATCAATGTGACCCGACTAGCTGAAGTTACATGTAGATGCATATTTAAATCAGTTTGAATTTACATCTTGTGAAACTTGCCAGTCATGTCACAGAGATAGATGACCATAGCTCTGTTTATTGGTAACAGAGAAAGAGTTAATGAACTCTTGGGATGATACATGTTGATGTATGTAAGGTCCCCTGTCTACACATGCCAAGACCGGTTCCTTGTACTTCATTACATTCTCTGATAATCTCTTTAGATTAAGACATATGTTCTTGTTGAAACACAAGTCAGAACCTTTTGAGATATTCACAGAATATAAGTTAGAAGTATAGAACCAATACGGGTATAAGTATTATGTCCTTTGATGAGATCAAGGAGGAGAATACTTGAGCACGGAATTCCTGGACTATTCTAAACGAGAATGAGATTCTCTCTCAGCATTACTCCTCCGATACACCATAGCACGATGGTATATCGGGGCGGAGCCATCACACCCTATATGATAAGGTGCGCTCTATGATGAGTACTACTGAGTTACCTATTTCCTTTTGGGAGTTGTGCACTTGAGAAGCTGCATACCAATTGAATAGGGTTCGAATCAGATCACAGCCTACCACTCCATATGAGATATGGTATGGGAAGAGCCCATGTCTTAAGCTAGTTAAGATTTGGGGTTGTCCGGCCTATGTCTGAAAAGCAAAATCCGGACAAGCTCGAGGCAAAGTCAGTTATGTAGAACTGGAAATGTTCCAGCTATACAAACAACAGCTGATGATTTGATAGAACCAAAGGATTCAATAGAAACCAACGAACCTCAGCCTCTCCGCCGATCTAGTAAGGTTCCTCACCCGCTTGAGAGATACTTCGGTTACTCTATGACAGTGGGAGCGAGGATTGCATCATGAGATGATGACCCAACTAGTTTCGAGCTGGCCATCAGGAGTAGGACTCTGTAAGAATGGCTGGATGCTTAGAGATCTGAGATGGAATCCATGTACACCAACAAAGTATGGACTTTGGTTGCTATATCTGAAGGGTTAAATCCCCATCAGGAGCAAGTATATCTTGAGAAGATTACTTGGTGTAGATGGAAAAGTTGAGACTTTCAAAGCTAGACTTGTTAAAGGTTTTCGTCATCGACCAGGCGTGGATAATGATGAAACCTTTTCCAGGGGCCTATGCTTAAGTCCATCCAGATCCTACTTGCCACGGCTACATACCATGACTACGATATCTGGCGGTTGGGTGCCACGACTGCTTTTCTAAATGATGTTTTAGAAGAGAACGTCTATAAGTACACATCCAGAGGGCTTCGTAGACAGTGGGAGCAGCGGAAACGTGTACAAGATGCTTTATAGGATAAAGCAGGTATCGCGGAGTTGGAACATCTGTTTTGATTTGTTAGTCAAAGAGTTTGACATCATCAAAATGGTAGATGAACCTTGTATAAACAAAAAGGTAGTAGGGAGTATGGTGATGATCCTCGTAGAGTACGTGGATGACATACTCTTGATAAGAAAGGAGTTTCCTATGCTACGCTCGGTCAATCTCCGCTTATCACAATGATTCTCCATATAGGATCAAAGTGATACCTCCTAAATCCTGGGTTTTGGATATATGAGATAGATCTAATTGGATGTTAGGATTCTCACTAGTTGTAGTGAGATGGTATCAATCGATCCTGGGGAGAATCACTGGAAGGGTTCCAGGGTGATAAGAACGACTGAAAGTCAGTCACAGGCATTGTCTTTACCCTCAGTAAAAGGACGGTATGTTAGAAGGGTTCCAAGCTAGATACCGTGACATACTAGACGATTAAAGGCACGATACGTCGCTACTTAAGATGCTACCAAAGAGGCAGTCTGGGTGTATATTAGTTCATGAGATGAACTTTGTTCCTCCCATTGTGTGACAATGGAGTTGTGGCTTATGCCTAGGAACGTCCGTCCCATCAGTGATCCAGACATATTCTAAGGCAGTATCACCTGATCATGGAGATAGTTGATCTCCAGGGTGATCAAGGTTAGGAGAGTTAACTTAGAGGACAACACAGCGGATCCACTCACAAAGGCCTTTTCCCAGAGAGAGACTTTTATGGGATGGTTGAGTATGAGATACTACAACCACTGCTACAGATGGCCCTAGTGTAAGTGGGAGATTGTTAGTTATATGTATGCCCTAGAGGCCATTACTGTACATATGATGTATATTGTAGTGGATGCTAGGACGTATATAGGGAGGACTTTCTTGCTCGACATGATAGTATGCTATCTGGTTGCTCTTTACCTTAACGTGTACACTGATTGTCTCTCTGTTACATGTTGGTAAAGCCCTTAGGATGTGTACTTGATTACCTGAACTATGATGCGGATCATACTAGTGGGGACATGGTAGTCCATAAGTACATCCTTCAAAGTCCCTAGTCGTGGGTGTATCGAGATGGGGCATCGATATACTAGAGTAGACTAGCGTATACCTTCTCGACCCATACAGATGGGCGATGGATGATCCCATATCCATTGGTGTTTGACATCAGAGATGATATACGGGTGCTCAGTGGAGACTGGGTACACAGGAAGGACTCGCCGAGAACTCCCAGATGGTATTATACCTTACGTCAGATGGCAGTTCTCTGGTGACACTGGTACAGAGTAGTCTGTTGACCCGAGATCGTCATAGAGTCTTGTGTGGTTCCCACTATGCTTTGATTTCCACCTTACCACGTCCAAGAGGGCGTGCAAAACGGTGGTTTTTGGGTACAGTCCCGAATCACATGGAGGCAATGAGCGATAGGAGGGGATTCGTCTCTCCCGGTATAGGGAGTTGATGTTGCGCTGTGTTCGATTGGCTATAACAGGAAATCCCTGGCCAGGGTTGCTGAGATTTACTGGTAAGTGTTACCAGTAGTTTCTCGAATTGTTATAGACCTCATATCGACACGACTTATCGGGCTATTGGGGTCTGACGTTTACCACCCCTAGGTGAGATATGCGACATATCAGACGAACATACCGGACTGTATGGTAAGTGTTACTGGTTGGATTCACAGGAGTGTGAGCGGGCTTGCTCGTCGATCTTCTGATCGCTCAATACCCGGGTGGCCATTACGTTTAGCAGACCGCTTGCGGCTTGTGGGTGTTTGATATGATCATCACCTGCTGCCGGCGTATTGACGAGTCTTTAGAGTCCTACACAGAAGTTTCCTGGCTCAAGCGAAACGAAATAGGAGCGCATATGAGATATGTGCGGGACCGAGAATAATGCATGTATGTGATACTGTATTCCATTCTCGCGAAGAATGTATCGATTGGTTATATTCGATATAACCTAGATATCGAATCAAGGATTGATTCGATAAGCCGATACATTGGATACTAGTCGGTTATGTGCGACATGACCGGATCATTGAATCAAGTGTTGATTTAATGATTTAATGTATAATTATATATTTGATATATTACTTTGCATTAACTAGTATTGGTTCACTTTAAATGGATTTTCTCACTTGATGTGCACATTGTATATGTGATATACTTTTGTGCACTTGATTATGTCATGTTTGATGATACATGCTAACTTGAGCATGTGTAAAGATTAAACCATGGTTGTGTAATGGTTAGGGTTTTACTTTCATTTTCTTATTCATTTATTTATTGATTTATTCTTTATGGAAAATGAAAAGCATAAAGAGAAAAATGGTTGCTAACTTTGTTTGTATTATGAAGCTTCATGAAGCTTTGACTTAGTGACCATTTTTGTCTCATGCTTAACCCTAACCATTCCCACTAACCCTAGTTTAGTCTCTACACTTGACCATGGTTGGTAGATGATAAGTATTATTATTATTTTCATTTTACTTAATACTTATCATAATATCTTCTTCTTCTTCTTCTTCATCTTCTACTTGAAGAAAAA
Source organism: Agapanthus africanus (assembly GCA_030015575.1). NCBI lineage: Eukaryota > Viridiplantae > Streptophyta > Magnoliopsida > Asparagales > Amaryllidaceae > Agapanthus > Agapanthus africanus. Next base: position 503,971,460 of record JASDDO010000001.1, on the reverse strand, counting down.
GCTTGCCTCATCAATGGCAACTTGATGAAAAGAGTGAGAAATCCATTTCTAAAGTGAACCCACTTCCTATTTCTTCATCCACTACCTCTTGCCAAGTAGTAGAGTGTGTTTTCTTCACAAGTTTCATGACTTGGTGAAGTGGGAGCTTGATCTAGCGATGCCTCGACGTAGATCATCTTCGGCATCGTCGTCGATGACCTAGCCCGCTTTTTCTCCGATGAAGCCGACGCTAGAGCCCAAGATCCGATTTGGACAGCGAGGAGACTTCATCGCGGAGCCATGGAGGTGGAGAACCGGATCTACAAAGGTTGTATTTCCGTTCTTTTAGTTTAGTTGTAAACTAGTTGCTTTGGTCGTCTAGATTTCTAGTTAACGATCCGTAGTCTAGAGTTTCTCGGCACCGTAAATTTTGAAATTGGCATGGTTGATGCCTTGTGAGACCTCTTGAGAGTGCCTAGGAACCCTACAGTCTAGCCTATGTCTGAAAAGCAAAATCCGGACAAGCTCGAGGCAAGATCTGTTATGTAGAACTGGAAATGTTCCAGCTATACAAACTGCAGCTGATGATTTGAAAGAACCAAAGGATTCAATAGTTACCAACGAAGCTCAGCCTCTCCGCCGATCTATTAAGGTTCCTCACCCGCCTGAGAGATACTTCGGTTACTCTATGACAGTGGGAGCGAGGATTGCATCATGAGATGATGACCCAACTAAGTTTCGAGCTGGCCATCAGGAGTGGGACTCTGTAAGAATGGCTGGATGCTTAGCGATCTGAGATGGAATCCTTATACACCAACAAAGTATGGACTTTGGTTGCTATATCTGAAGGGTTAAATCCCCATCAGGAGCAAGTATATCTTGAGAAGATTACTTGGTGTAGATGGAAAATTTGAGACTTTCAAAGCTAGACTTGTTAAAGCTTTTTGTCATCGACCAGGCGTGGATTATGACGAAACCTTTTTAAGTGGCTATGCTTAAGTCCATCCAGATCTACTTGCCACGGCTACATACCATGACTACGATATCCGGTGGTTGGGTGCCATGACTGCTTTTCTAAATGATGTTTTAGAAGAGAACGTCTATAAGTACACAGCCAGAGAGCTTCGTAGACAGTGGGAGCAGCGGAAACGTGTACAAGATGCTTTATAGGATAAAGCAGGTATCGCGGAGTTGGAACATCTGTTTTGATGTGTTAGTCAAAGAGTTTGACATCATCAAAATGGTAGATGAACCTTGTATAAACAAAAAGGTAGTAGGGAGTATAGTGACGATCCTCGTAGAGTACGTGGATGACATGCTCTTGATAGGGAAGGAGTTTCCTATGCTACGCTCAGTCAATCTCCGCTTATCACAATGATTCTCCATACAGGATCAAAGTGATACCTCCTAAATCCTGGGTTTTGGATCTATGAGATAGATCTAATTGGATGTTAGGATTCTCACTAGTTATAGTGAGATGGTATCAACCGATCCTGGGGAGAATCACTGGAAGGGTTTCAGGATGATAAGGACGACTGAAAGTCAGTCGCAGGCATTGTCTTTACCCTCAGTAAAGGGACGGTATGTTGGAAGAGTTCCAAGCTAGATACCGTGGCATTCTAGACGATAAAGGCTAGATACATCGCTACTTAAGATGCTACCAAAGAGGCTGTTTGGGTGTATATTAGTTCATGAGATGAACTTCGTTCCTACCATTGTGAGACAATGGAGTTGTGGCTTATGCCAAGGAACGCCCGTCCCATCAGTGATCCAGGCGTATTCTAAGGCAGTATCACCTGATTATGGAGATGGTTGATCTCCAGGGTGATCGAGGTTAGGAGAGTAGACTTAGAGGACAACACGGCGGATCCACTCACAAAGGCCTTTTCCCAGAGAGAGACTTTTATGGGATGGTTGAGTATGAAATACTACAACCACTGCTATCAGATGGCCCTAGTGCAAGTGGGAGATTGTTAGTTATATGTATTCCCTAGAGGCCATTACTATACATAGGATGTATATTGTAGTGGGTGCTTGGACATATATAGGGAGGACTTTCTTGCTCGACATGATAGTATGCTATCTGGTTGATCTTTACCTTAACGTGTATACTGATTGTCTCTCTGTTACATGTTGGTAAAGCCCTTAGGATGTGTACTTGACTACCTGGACTATGATGCGAATCATACTAGTGGGGACATGGTAGTCCATAAGTATATCCTTCAAGGTCCCTAGTTGTGGGTGTATCGAGACGGGGCATCGATATACCAGAGTAGACTAGCGTATACCTTCTCGACCCATACAGATGGGCGATGGATGATCCCATATCCATTGGTGTTTGACATCGGAGATGATATACGGGTGCTCAGTGGAGACTGGGTACACTGGACGGACTCGCCGAGAACTCTCAGATGGTATTATATCTTACGTCAGATGGCAGTTCTCTGGTGACACTGGTACAGAGTAGTCTGTTGACCCGAGATCGTCATAGAGTCTTATGTGATTCCCACTGTGCTTTGATTTCCACCTTACCACGTCCAAGTGGGCGTGCAAAACGGTGGTTTTTGGGTACAGTCCCGAATCACATGGAGGCAATGAGCGATAGGAGGGGATTCGTCTCTCCCGGTATAGGGAGTTGATGTTGCGCTGTGTTCGATTGGCTATAACCGGAAATCCCTGGCCAGGATTGCTGAGATTTACTGGTAAGTGTTACCTGTAGTTTCTCGGACTGTTATAGACCTCATATCGACACGACTTATCGAACTATTGGGGTCTGACGTTTACCACCCCTAGGCGAGATATGCGACATATCAGACGATTAGACCGGACTGTATGGTAAGTGTTACTGGTTGGATTCACAGGAGTATGAGCGGGCTTGCTCGTCGATCTTCTGATCGCTCAATACCCGGGTGGCCGTTACGTTTAGCAGACCGCTTGCGGCTTGTGGGTGTTTGATATGATCATCACCTGCTGCCGGCGTATTGCCGAGTCTTTAGAGTCCTACACAGAGGTTTCCTGGCTCAAGTGAAACGAAATAGGAGCGCATATGAGATATGTGCGGGACCGAGAATAATGCGTGTATGTGATACCATATTATATTCTCGCGATTTGAATGTATCGAATGGTTGTATGTGATATAACCTAGTTATCGAATCAACGATTGATTCGATAAGCCGATACATTGGATATTAGTCGGTTATATGCGATATGACCGGATCGTTAAATCAAGTGTTGATTTAATGATTTAACGTATAATTATATATTTGATATATTACTTTGCATTAACTAATATTTGTTCACTTTAAATGGATTTTCTCACTTAATGTGCACATTGTATATGTGATATATTTTTGTGCACTTGCTTGTACCATGTTTGATGATACATGCATGTTTGGGTTTGTGTAAAGACTTAAACCATGGTTATGATTATGGTTAGGGTTTTGATTTACTCACTTATTCATTTATCTATTCTTTTTGGTTAAAAGATAAAAGGAAAGAAAACAAAATGGTTGCTTTCAAACTTGAAGCTTGTTGAAGCTTCATGAAGCTTTGACCAAGTGACCATTTTGTCTTCATCTCCTTACCCTAACCATTCCCACTAACCATAGTTTACTCTCTACACCTAATCATGGTTGCCATATGATAAGTATTGATATTATTTTCTATTTTGAGAAAAAAAGATATCATATTATCTTCTTCTTCTTCTCCTTCTTCAACATGAAGAAAGCTTGTCTTCATCAATGGCAACTAGTGAAAAAGAGTGAGAAATCCAATTCTAAAGTGAACCCACTTCCTATTTTTTCATCCTCTACCTCTTACCAAGTAGTATAGGGTGTTTTCTTCACAAGTTTCTTGACTTGGTGAAGTTGGACCTTGATCTAGTGTTGCCTCGACGTAGATCATCTTCGGTATCGAAGTCGACGACCTAGCCCGCCCATTTCTCCGATGAAGCCGACGCTAGAGTCCGGGATCCGATATGGACAGCGAGGGGACTTCATCACGGAGCCATGGAGGTGGAGAACCGGATCTACAAAGGTTGTAGCCTCTTTCTTGTAGTTAAGTTGTTAACTAGTTTCTTTTTTCGCCTAAACTCTAGTCAACGATCCGTATTAGGGTTTCTCGGCACTTGTAAAATTTGAAATTGGCATGGTTGATGCCTTGTGAGACCTCATTAGTGTGCCTAGGAACCCTACAGATTCATGATGTACTCTGTTCTCATTATATGCATTTGCACATCATTTTAGTGACATATTGCTGCCTGACATTTGTACATCATATTAGTGACATGTTGTTACCTGAGGCACTGACACGAGTACTTAGTATCATACTTAGGGATAGATATTTACTCTTACCATTATATTATGCTTCAGGCCACATTATTATTTTGAGGATATTACTGATCGTATGACCTAGGATTGCGTTATACAGGCGATTTCTGCTCTGTGATGTTTTCTACTCACGAGTTGGCAACTCACCCCCGTTGTGCCACAGTTCTTCCAGGTTAGATATACAGGTTTCATTGGCAGCTTGCTGGCACATAAGTTCATTCAGGGTGATTTGCTTTGGTAGGTGGGTTCTTTTGCATCAGGACCACCATTGTTTAATTGTTATTTCAGTTGTATCTAGTAAAACTCCATCAACTAGACTTGTATATTTGATAGAGATAAAAGACCAGTGTTTATTCTTTCGACCTTAGAGTCGCACATTGTATTATTACGGGTTTCCTTGATGTTTTGAGTTTCCTTTTGAGTTTTGATTCTCGCCCTTTGGCGTTGTATATCATGTTGCTTGTGTGGTTTTATCCGCCGGTTGGCGAAGAGCTAGCTCCCGCTTGGGGATGCCTTATTCATTATACATGCTTTATCAGGTTTTGTACCCGTTTGGGGTCAGTATTTACAAAGGAAACTCTTCCGAAATTTTCAGAAAAGACTTGAGATTTTAAAAATGTATATTTCGGCTTATGTTGTTAAACTTATTGCTCTAAAATTGGTTTTTCCTTCACTCTACTGCTTTAATTGGTTTTGATTTCTGGGTTTTGGCTTACTTAGATTACGTACGTTTCGAGACGTTTCGTAATTTAAGTGTTGGTCATGTTCCGTATTTTTCGGGTCGTGACAGTGATGTGATGAACTAAAGAGAAGAAACGAGCATACAACCTTTGTAGTTCGAGTCCTTCTCTTCAATAGCTCCGGGTTGTAGTCCACGTGACTCTACTAGGCTCCTCTTCGAGTTGAATGAACCTCCTTCATGATCTTCGCGCCAAAGATGATCCACCCGAAGTCCACAAGCTCAAGCTAACCCTTCACTAATCTCATTAGTGAAGGCAACACTCCACATCAAATTGCTAATATAATGTGTGATGGTGAAATAGGGGTTTAATTTGCTCACTAGGGTTTTCACAAGTTCAATGATTCGCATCATATGTGAGGGTTTGAACTTAGAAGTGAAGTGAAGAAAATTGTAGAGACCAAGAGCAAGCAAGAGCTCAAGAAATTGCTAAGGCATGAAGAATGAAAATGATGAGAGTAAACTCAAAATGGCTCTCTCTTTCCTCACTTATTTGAGCATGGAATAAAATTGCAATTCTAAATTGCAACCATACTTGAATAGTGAGTCAAGACTAAAATACAAATAATAAAACCCATGCCTTACCCATTCCACAAATATCTCCACAATTTACACCTCATTTTTCTATTTTTTAAAAATAGAAAAACATGCCATGCTTCATAATATATATATATATATTTATATATATCAAATATACATTAATATATATATATATATATAAAGCAATTACTGAGCTAATGATATTAGTTAAGATATAATTATATCACATATAATATATATCATATTATTAAATCAACACTTGATATAATAATCCGGTTATATCACATATAACCGACTAATATCATTAATCTGAATATCACATTATCAAACAAACACTTGATTCGATAATCCGGTTATATCACATATTACCTGACCGACATCGGATAACTGCCAGATTATAATACGGTATCACATACTCATATTTAACCAGGCCCATGCACATATCATCATATGTGCCTTACTTCATTTTGCTCGAACCAGGAAACTTCTGTGTGGGATTCTAAAGACTCGTCAATACGCCAGCAGTAGGTGATGATCATATCAATCACCTACAAGCCGTCAGCGGTACTAGCTGGACGTAACGGCTACCCGGGTATTGAGCGATATGAAGATTAACAAGCAAGCTCATGCATACTCTTCATGAAGCCTATCAGTAACACCGCCGTACAGTCTGGTTTCTTTGTCTGATATGTCGCATATCATGTCTAGGGGTGGTAAACGTCAGGCCCCAGTAACGTGATAAGTCATGCCGATGTCTGGCCTATAACGTTTTGAGAAACTAATGATAACTCTTATCAGTAAATCTCAGCAGCAGCCCTGGGCAGGGACTTCCAGTTATAGCCAATTGAGCATAGCGCAACATCAACCCCCAATACCGGAAGAGACGAAACCTCTCCTATCGCTCATTTCCTCCATGTGACTCGGGACAGTACCCAAAATCCACATGTTTGCACAACTCCATTGAGCCATGGTAGGGAGGAAATCAAAGCACAGTGGGAGCCACACAAGGCTCTATAACGATTTCGGGTCTACAGACTAATCTGTACCAGTGTCACCAGAGGATTGCTATCTAACGATAGGTATACTACCACATAGGAGTCATCAGCGAGTCATGTTCGGTGTACCTATTCTCCAATGAGCACCTGTGTATAATATTTGATGTCACACACCAATGGTTGTGGGATCAACTATTGCCCTCTAAGGGGAAAGAAACGTACACACTAGTTTACACTGGAATATCGATGCCCTGGTCTCGATATTCCCACGACTAGGAACCGATTAAAGGATGTACTTGTGAACCACCCTGGCCTTACTAGTATGATCTCATCATAATCCTGGTAGTCAAGTACATATCCTAAGGGCTTTATCAACATGTAAGAGCAAGACAGTAAAGAATACCAGTCAACATGTTAAGATAAAGAGTAACCAGATAGCATACTATCATGTCGAGCAAGAAAGTCCTCTATATATATGTCCAAGCATCCACTATAATATACATCACATGTACAATAATGGCATCTAGGGCATACATATTCCTAACAATCTCCCACTTGCACTAAGGCCATGTGTTGTAGTATCTCATACCCAACATCCCAAAAAGTCTCTCAAACTGTATCTAGCGGAGGGCCTTCGTGAGTGGATCCGCTATGTTGTCCTTCGTGTCAACTCTCCTGATCTTGATCTCTCGGCGATCTACTATCTCTTTGATTAGGTGATACCGCCTCAGAATATGTCTGGATCTCTGATGGGACCTGGGTTCCTTGGCCAAAGCTACCGCTCCATTGTTATCACAATTCACAGGTATTGGATGCTCAATGGATGGAACCACACCAAGCTCAGCAATGAACTTCTTCATCCATACAGCTTCTTTGGTAGCATCGTTGGCAACGATGTATTCAGCCTCCATTGTCGAGTTTACTACGGTGTCTTGCTTGGAACGCTTCCAACACACTGCCCCTCCATTGAGGGTAAAGACAAAGCCCGAGACCGACTTATTGTCGTCCTTATCACTTTGGAAGCTCGAATCGGTAAAGGACTCCATTTGAAGTTCATCTTTACCATACACCAAGAATATTTCTTTAGTCCTTCTCAAGTACTTAAGAATGTTCTTCACAGCTGTCCAGTGGTTTTCCCCAGGATCTGATTGATACCTGCTCACTACACCTAGTGAGTAAGCTACATCCGGTCTGGTACATAACATCTCATACATGATAGAGCCTACTGCCGAAGCATAGGGTATCCCTTGCATGCGAGCCTTCTCCAAATCAGTCTTGGGAGACATCTCTTTGGAGAGAGTAATTCCTGAACAAGCGGGTACATTACTTCGCTTGGAATCTTCCATGCTAAACCTCTTTAGTATGGTGTCTATGTACCTGGATTGGGACATCCCAATATCCGTTTAGATCTATCTCTATAGATCTTTATCCCCAGAATGTAGGAGGCATCACCAAGATCTTTCATAGAGAACTTGAGTGATAAGAAGAGCTTGACCGAGTGTAGCATAAGAACATCATTTCCTATCAAGAGTTTGTCATCCACGTACAATATAAGGAAGACCATCTTACTCTCTACAGCCTTCTTATATATACAAGATTCATCTATATTTTGATGAAGTCAAACTCTTTGACAGCTTCATCAAAATAGATGTTCCAATTCCGCGACGCCTGCTTTAATCCATAGATGGATTTAAGCAGCTTGCACACCTTTCCGCTGCTCCCACTGTCTACGAAGCCCTCTGGCTGTGTCATGTACACGCTCACTTTTAAATCACCATTTAGAAAAGCGGTCTTGACGTCCATCTGCCAGATTCCATAGTCATGGTATGCAGCAATGGCAAGTAGGAACCCGATGGACTTGAGAATAGCGACAGGAGAAAAGGTTTCATCATAGTCGACGCCAGGTCGTTGACGAAAACCTTTTTCTATAAGTCTAGTTTTGAAAGTCTCAATTTTTCCATCTACACCTATCTTATTTTTGAAGATCCACTTGCTCTCAATGGGTTTTACCCCTTCAGGAGAAACTTCCAAAGTCCATACTTGGTTGGTGTACATGGATTCCATCTCGAATCTCATAGCATCCAACCAGTTCACAGAGTCTCCACTTGTGATGGCCTGCTCGAAACTAGTCAGGTCATCATCTTCCATGATGCAATTCTCGCTCCCACCGTCTATGAGAAAACCGTAGTATCACTCAGGTGTATGAGGAACCCTACTAGATCTGCGGAGTGGCTGGGGTTCGTTGGGTACTATTGGATCCTCTGGTTCCACTAAATCGTCAGTCGTAGTCTGTGTTGCTGGAACTTCTTCCAGTTCTACCTCATTGCCACTAATTTCTTTCATAAGAAAACCCTTTTCTAAAAAAGGTGGCATGTCGAGAAACAAACACCTTTTGTTCCTCGGGGTGGTAGAAGATATACCCTCGCGAATATTTAGGATATCATATAAATTTTCATAGAACTGACCTTGCCTCGAGCTTGTTCGGATTTTGTGTTTTTACATAGGCCAGACAACCCCATATCTTAACATAATTAAGGTATGGTCTCTTTCCTTTCCATATTTCATATGGAGTGGTAGGCACAGATTTGGTAGGAACTATATTCAATAGGTCTGCAGCTGTTTCAAGCACATATTCCCAAAAAGAAATAGGCAACTCAGCAGTACTCATCATAGAGCGCACCATTTCTAATAGGGTGCGATTTCTCCACTCCGATACACTGTTGTGTTGTAGCGCATACGGAGGAGTAAGCTGAGAGAGAATCCCATTGTCTTTTAGATAGTCTCGGAATTCCCCGCTCAAGTATTCACCTCCCCGATCAGATCGTAGGATTTTAATACTTTTGCCCGTCTGGTTTTCGACTTTGTACTTATATTCCTTGAATTTATCAAAAGCTTCAGATTTGTGTTTCAACAAGAACACATGTCCGAATCTTGAGAGATCATCGGTGAATATACGAAAAACCATTCCTGGCATGTGTAGACATAGGACCGCATACATCACTATGTATCGGTCCCAAGAGTTCACTAGCTCTTTCTCCGTGTCCAGTAAACAGAGTTTTGGTCATCTTGCCTTTGAGACATGACTGGCAAGTTTCATAAGATGAAAATTCGAACGGATTCAAATATTCATCTATATGCAACTTAGCCAGTCTTGTCACATTGATATGACCTTGTCTACAGTGCCACAAGAAAGTTTCGTTCATTTCTGAACTTTTCCTCTTATTTGTGTTCTGTATATTAAGAACTGTACTTTGATTAAGAACGTATATACTGTTACATAACGTACCAGATCCAATCAACACTTGATTCTGGAAAATGTTCATAATATTATCCTCTAATATGAGATTATATCCTTCTTTAGTTAGCAAAGAAACCGATATAATGTTGCGCATCATCTTTGGTATGTAATAACAGTCGTTCAGAATCAATGTACTACCACTTGGTAATACAAGGTGATAATCGCTAACTGCCTTGGCTGCAACAATTGCATCATTTCCTACTGTTAGGGATTTATCACTCTTTCCAAGTTCTCTACCTTTCTTTAGCCCATGTAACAAATTACATACGTGGGATACTGATCCGGTATCCAATACCCAGGACGTAGAACAAACTGAGAAAAAGTCTCGGTAATGAACACACCCGAAGAAGATGCATTAACATGTTGTTTCTTCGCTTGGGTGGCATGGGAATCCTGATACTCCCCTATCCCTTACTCAGACTTATGACAGTCATAAGATAGAGCGGGACCAACGTTCCCTAGCCCAGTATAAAAGGAGGGTTCGGTCAATATATCCATTTTATTATCTTGATTAAGGCGTGACAATGGTTGCTGCCTGGAAAGAGAGAGAAGGAAACGCGTTAGCATGCGCTCTTTGCAAGATTAGATTGGTTATTATCTTATCTAATCAGGATGGCTCCCACTGTTTTTATCAAATCTTCCTTCAAACCCTAAAAGGTAAGATTAGCCGGGATTAATTACACCCTACAGGTTCGCCAATCGTTCGGCCAGGCAGGTATCGGTACTCCGAGGGAGGTTCCCCGTGCTTTCGCACGGACCTAATTAAAATAAATCTCATTTTCTAGAGGTATGACCCCGTTGACACCTTTATAGACACCCACTGGATTTGCTAATTGTAATGTGCAAAATTCTCCCAGGAGTAACTCTTACTCGCAGTGGGTATCGGGATCCAACTATCACATAGAAGGTATACAATCTCATTGCAAATTTCAACACTTGAAATTCCCGATAATGGTTTTTACCCCTAGCGTCCCATGACCTTGACGCAGGCCAAACAACCCATAGGGCGCTAGTCAAGTTCAACCCGTTCATTTCTTGATTGAATTAAAACCACCTGTATGACCCTTGACGCATGCCAAACAAAGTCGTATGACTACCCTAATCCAATCGCATCATATGCTGCAGATAAGTACTAATTCAGCTACCGCACACTATGTCTTGACGCAGGCCAAACAACCGTAGCACGAATACTAAAATAGTGTTTATCTGAAATGACGGAGGGCTACGTGGGTTTTTAAGAAAACCATGAGCGTAATGAACTTGATATCGTTTTAGAATCTAGTGATTTAGAAAAGGAGTGTTTTTTTAGGTTTTTGCTAGTTTTACTAAAGAGGTCACTCCCAGTGAAGGGATCTCGTCTCTTTCCTCATCGAATAAAGTGTTGGATATTCATGAATACCATCATGCAAAGCAAGAACTAGAGAAGCAGTCAAAATACAAAACCGAGTGGGTTGTAGCATTTATTAGTTTCGCTAAAGAGATCACTCCCGGTAAAGGGATCTCGGCTCTTTCCTCATTGAATGAGGTGCTGGATATTCATCAAGAAATACCACCATGTAAAGCAAAAACTATAGCTACCTTTTTTGAAAATTTGATTCTACAACATCTTTTGGTTTATTTCTTTTCATTAATCTCATTAATGAAGTCTCATCATTTAATATTTCCTAAACATTATAGAAAAATGAAACGAAAATAGAACGTACGCTTATTCCATCTGCATTCACCACGGGATCCCATCATGCACCGTTAGGTTACTTAACTACCGGCAGAGCGGGGGCTGGACTAGCACGGGTGCAAAGTATAAGAAACGTTTATTATATATCATATATGTAATATTACATTCGTCTCACGCAGTTATATGATCAATATCACAGAATCAAGCAGCAGAAGCAACATATGAAATATTAGATATATTAGGATGTCCGTGTTTTAAATTTAACTAGTAATGTAAAACACGGATTCTACGGTCGTGATCAATAGCCAAACCCACATCCCTAGACCCCTACGAGAGCGGCAAGTAACCCTGCCAATTCTAAAGTTAGGAGACCCGGTCTCAGCTCCTTGAGATGGTCTCCCACTGGACTCTAGAACCCGGTTACTTGTGCTCCCCATCTTGGGTCTATCCTAATGCGGAAAATTAAATAATATACAATAGTGGTGACATCATCCTCAACCCGGAAGTGCCCCAATAAAAGAATATTACATACAGATTTTACATGAATGAAAATAAAAACCTTCATCTCACATAAAACCCCCCGGCTATTCTTTCACGACGATCCAATAAATCATATCAACAGCAACTCATGATATCACATATCATCAACGTAAGCAAATATGCGTATCCCTAAAACTTTTTGACATATAGCAACGAGATTGGGATACCCCACATATTACACCTACGGCCGCAGAAAAGAAAACAGAAAACTACAATAATTAGAATCCGCAATATCCTTAGACATCATAAACCCGGAATATCTCATATTCCGGATTTCATGCCTAACTTATAAAACTTGCATTTTAGTCTCAAATTGAAAAATCTTTTCAATTGGTTGTCGGATAATTCAACAAGATTCCCGGCTTAGAGATCGCATACAATACGCAATTGCGGCGGAGTGTTGATCCGAATCAAAACTTCGTGGCAATCGATCAATTGAGACTAAACGGCTAGCTTTACAATATACTAACTAGTTTTCATAAAACTAATTAATCCATATTCTAATAATTGTATCACACACATCACAAACCTTGTAAAGTAACCGCGACATTAGAATTCTGCACGCAATTAGCAAACTTAACTAATTTTTCCAAGACTTGAAAAATCCAGTGAGCTAAAGTTCTAAAACCGATCGTTTTAAGCCAATCCGAGAGTCGAAAAGAACTCTAAATCCGCCCGAATCTTCGCAGAGGCGAAGATAACAAAATTAACTATCAAATGGGGGCTCAGGAGGGTACCCACCCCTAAGGGCCACCTCGAGGTGGCCCCTAGGGGAAGGCAGACCCGAGAGCACCCAGTTAGGGTGCTCTCGGGTCACCCACCCCCAAGGCCACCTTGTGGTGGACTTGGGGTGTGGGTCCGGCCTTTGGTCCCCTCGGGGTGTCCCCGGGGTGCGCACGCTCCATCCTGCGGCTCCTCGGTTCAAACCGTGAGCCTGCGAGGTGTGCAAACAACTCAAAACATCATTTTTGAAACTGTTTTTATCGGCAGTTTTTGCACGACAAAAACATCGGATTTCTAACGTCGCTATAAGCTACCCTAATGTTCTAGCTTAGCTCTGATACCATGAAAGTCGACCCTAGCACCTGCATGAGGTTTTAGTACCATCAAGCATGCCAAATTTTAATTTTTATTAGGTGCTAAGCTAGACTAACAAGATCTTTACTAGATAATTAGGGTTTGCCTTTGTGATGTGATGAACTAAAGAGAAGAAAAGAGCATACAACCTTTGTAGTTCGAGTCCTTCTCTTCAATAGCTCCGGGTTGTAGTCCACGCGACTCTACTAGGCTCCTCTTCGAGTTGAACGAATCTCTTTCGTGATCTTCGCGCCAAAGACGATCCACCCGAAGTCCACAAGCTCAAGCTAACCCTTCACTAATCTCATTAGTGAAGGCAACACTCCACATCAAATTGCTAATCTAATGTGTGATGGTGAAGTAGGGGTTTAATTTGCTCACTAGGGTTTTCAAAAGTTCAATGATTCACATCACATGTGAGGGTTTGAACTTAGAAGTGAGGTGAAGAAAATTGTAGAGATCAAGAGGAAGCAAGAGCTCAAGAAATGGTTAAGGCATGAAGAATGAAAATGATGAGAGTAAACTCAAAATGACTCTCTCTTTCCTCACTTATTCAAGCATGGAATAAAATTGCAATTCTAAATTGCAACAATGCTTGAATAGTGAGTCAAGACTAATATACAAATAATAAAACCCATGCCTTGCCCATTCCACAAATATCTCCATAATTTACACCTCATTTTTCTATTTCCTAAAAATAGAAAAACATGCCATGCTTCATAATATATATATATATATATATATCAAATATACATCAATATATATATATATATATATCAAATATACATCAATATATATATATATATATATATATAAAGCAATTAGTGAGCTAATGATATTAGTTAAGATATAATTATATCACATATAATATATATCATATTATTAAATCAACACTTGATATAATAATCCGGTTATATCACATATAACCGACTAATATCATTAATTTGAATATCACATTATCAAACCAACACTTGATTCGATAATCCGGTTATATCACATATAACCTGACCGACATCAGATAACTGCCAGATTATAATACGGTATCACATACTCATATTTAATCAGGCCCATGCACATATCATCATATGTGCCCTACTTCGTTTTGCTCGAACCAGGAAACTTCTATGTGGGACTCTAAAGACTCGTCAATACGCCAGCAGTAGGTGATGATCACATCAATCACCTACAAGCCGTCAGCGGTACTAGCTGGACGTAACGGCTACCCGGGTATTGAGCGATATGAAGATCAACAAGCAAGATCATGCATACTCTCCATGAAGCCTATCAGTAACACTGCCGTACAGTCTGGTCTCTTTGTCTGATATGTCGCATATCATGTCTAGGGGTGGTAAACATCAGGCCCCAGTAACGTGATAAGTCATGTCGATGTCTGGCCTATAACAGTTTGAGAAACTACTGATAACGCTTATCAGTAAATCTCAGCAGCAGCCCTGGCCAGGGTCTTCCAGTTATAGCCAATCGAGCATAGAGCAACATCAACCCCCAATACCAGAAGAGACGAAACCCCTCCTATCGCTCATTTCCTCCACGTGACTCGGGACAGTACCCAAAATCCACCTGTTTGCACGACTCCTTTGAGCCGTGGCAGTGAGGAAATCAAAGCACAGTGGGAGCCACACAAGACTCTATGACGATCTCGAGTCTACAGACTAACCTGTACCAATGTCACCACAGGATTGCTATCTAACGATAGGTATACTACCACATAGGAGTCATCGGCGAGTCCTGTTCGGTGTACCTATTCTCCAATGAGCACCTGTGTACAATCTTTGATGTCACACACCAATAGTTGTGGGATCAACCATCGCCCTTTAGGGGGAAAGAAACGTACACACTAGTCTACACTGGAATATCGATGCCCTGGTCTCGATATTCCCACGACTAGGAACCGATTAAAGGATGTACTTGTGGACTACCCTGGCCCCACTAGTATGATCTCATCATAATCCTGGTAGTCAAGTATATATCCTAAGGGCTTTATCAACATGTGAGAGCAAAGACAGTAAAGAATACCAGTCAACATGTTAAGATAAAGAGTAACCAGATAGCATACTATCATGTCGAGCAAGAAAGTCCTCTATATATATGTCCAAGCATCCACTATAATATACATCACATGTACAATAATGGCATCTAGGGCATATATATTCCTAACAATATTTGCTTGGCTCATCGATTTTTGGGGTAATGCATTTATTTGCTATATTCATTTAAAATATCGCCTATTACCTTGAGCTTAATGCTGATATTTTAAAATGAGTATGTTTTATTTTATATATCCCATGTAATGCATTTGTGTTATCTTTATTATCCTTTTGTGTATTGATCATATATGAGATGCTATCTATGTGTTATACTTTTACTCATACGTGATTTTTTGTGCTCATTTGTTTTAAACTTATGATCTTTTACCCCTGAGCACAACATGATTTGAAAATTAGATTAAATTTGCATATCGTTTAGTTTTCTTGCCATAACTCACTCTCACTTACTTAAATTGTGTTTTTAATCTTATAAGTGAGAGTTTGTATCCATGTAGCTTTAAGTTATTTAAATCTTTTTCATATGGATACATTTGACACATCTTTATCTTTGAACCATTTCCTTTGGTATCATTTTTTGTGCCTTGTTTAGGGTGTTGATGCTTAAACTTGCTTATATTGTTGCACATACCCTTTGCATGAGTTGACTAATTTTATTTGATATTAACTTGTTTTCATCTTACCAAATTGGCTTCCACAACCCTTTTTGGGGAACCCAATTGTGGATTCCGTTAATTACAACGAATCATATTCACGGGTCTAGCAGAGAGTATTAGGGAAGACCCTTCATCGGGGAGTCGATTCTTATGATGAGAAAACCAAGTCTTTACCTACACGACTTAGGACTCATGCTTGTCTT
This sequence comes from Agapanthus africanus, assembly GCA_030015575.1. Classification (NCBI taxonomy): domain Eukaryota; kingdom Viridiplantae; phylum Streptophyta; class Magnoliopsida; order Asparagales; family Amaryllidaceae; genus Agapanthus; species Agapanthus africanus. Next base: position 503,955,367 of record JASDDO010000001.1, on the reverse strand, counting down.
CACATGCTAGTATAACTTGCTTATCTTTTTCATGTGAATGTTTTTGATTTATTCATGAGTTATTATCATTAAATTTTATCACTTGTATTCCATATACTTTATGTTTGAGCTCTAATGATTTGGTATACAAGTAGTTGTGAGATAGGACTCATGAATGGATGATTTGGCTTGGTTCTCGTATTGTAAGATTCAAGTGATTGGGATAACTAGATTTCGCGCTATAGAGGTAAAATATTTCGTATTTACTTTTCCAGTCTCGTGTTGTGCACATTTTAAAATTCCATGTTTTCAAAACACGCACACACCTTGTACATGAGTAGTATGTGTAGGATATATGTATGCCCTAGAGGCCATTATTTGATAGTGGATGTATCGGCATGTGTGTGTGTGTGTGTGTGTGTGTGTGTATTCAGAGGACATCCTTGCTCGACATGATAGTATGATATCTGGTTACTCTTTATCTTGACATGTTCACTTGTTCATGCATATTATTTATTTGGTACATGTTGATAAAGTCCTTAGGGTATTTGCTTGACTACTGTGATTATGATGCAGATCATACTAGTGGGACATGTGTAGTTTATAAGCATATCCTTAAAATGTTCCTAGTCGTGGGTGTATCGAGACAGGGCATCAATATTCCATAGTAGACTAGCGTATACGTTTCTTGATCCATATGATGGGCGATGGATGATCTCATATCAATTGGTGTTGGACATCAAAGATTGTATACGGGTGCTCAGTGGAGAATGAGTACTTGCCGAGAACTCCTATATGGTATTATATCTATCATCGGATAGCAGTTCTCAGGTGACATTGGTACAGGTTAGTCTGTAGACCCGAGATCGTCATAGAGTCTTGTGTGTTCTCCCACTGTACTTTGATTTCCACCCTACCATGGCTCTACTGCGTCGTGCAAACAGGTGGATTTTGGATACAGTCCCGAGACACTTAGAGGCAATGAGCGATAGGAGGGGTTTCGTCTCTCCCGGTATCAGGGTTGATATTGCGCAGTGCTCGATTGGCTATAACGGGAAGTCCCTGGCCAGGTCTGATGAGATTTACTGATAAGTGTTATCAGTAGTTTCTCAATCTGTTATAGGCCATACACCGGCATGACTTATTGAGTTATTGGGGTCGATGATACCATCCCTAGACTCGATATGCAACATATCCGACGAAGAGACCGGACTGTACGGTAAGTGTTGCCAGTTGGTTCTACGGGAGTTTTGACAGGTTCGCTTGTTGTTCTTCTGTTCGCTCAATACCTGAGAGCCGTTACGTACAGCTAGTGCCGCTGACGGTTAGTGGGTATGCGATATGATCACTGCCTACTGCTAGCGTATTGACGAATCTTAGAGTCCCACAAATGGGTTTCCTAGCTCAGACGAAACGATGTAGGGTGCATATGGGGATATACGCGGGAGCTTGATTAAATGCGTGTATGTGATACCGTATTTTATTCAGGCGTTGTCTATTGGTCGGATCGTATGTGATATGACATGATTATTAAATCAAGTGCTGATTTGATATCAAATGACCATTAGCTCATTTATTAAACCCTTTATTTATTTTGTATGCATGTATGTATGTATGTTTATATTGATATGTATGCACACATGCATGCATACATGTGTCATGGTTGATGATATATTGGAGATGGCTATGCAAGACTCACATGGAAACTATAATGATATTTTAATTATTGAGTTAAAAGAAAATGGGAAATAATTCATGGCTAATATTTTTTCTACACACTTCTTGAGTTGTCCAAATTTAACCATGGTTTTATTTCCTAATTATCTTTTAACTCAACCATCAAAAAATATCTAAATATTTTCCTAGCCTTAGTTAAGAGTGGATGTGACTCTCTCTTATTCATTATTATCTTGAGTTTATTTTCTTTTGAGCTCAAGCAAGCCATTTACATCTCCTTCTTCCTCCAAGCTCTCTATCTCCTTCAAAGTGAGTGAAGAGAAAGAAAAAGAAAGGTTTTTAAGTGAGAATATTACCCACTTCACCAATGTATATTAGTCTAGCCCGCTAGTGTAGGTTGTTTGCTTTACTTCCACTTAGCTCAAGTGAAGCTAAGAGCTTGAGCAAAGGGACACCGTGGTGGATCGTCGTGGACTTCGAAGGCTTCAAGCGAACCCATTCAAACTCCAAGTAGAACCAAGGAGTCAAGGAAGAGAGGTCTACAAAGGTTGTATTTCTCACCTCTAGGTGTTAGACGCTATCTAGTATGTGATACTTGCTACTTTTTACCCTAATCCTCTAGTTCAATTCTAGGTTAGGTTTGGCTAGCACCCTAGTTTTTTAAAGTTGCATGTTTGATGCTTGTGAGGGTGATAAGCAAACCCAGCTGTGGTATCAGATCCAAGCTAGAGAATTAGACGATGTTAGATATATTACGAAACTGAAACAACTCCGGAAATTACGACCCAAAACCCCAGTTTCTGTTGTTTTTAAAAAGTCGTTTAAATTTTTTTTAAACAGGTACAGAATGTTACATGTGATGTAATATGAACACCAGAGAAAAACGAGCCCACTCCACCGTATTTTGGCCGGCGAAACTTAGATAAAAACTGGCCCGGCTGGTTTTGTGGTGGAGTTTGGGCTTCGATTTTGTTTGGTGTTCCAGTCTTTGGGGTTTGGTGTTGCAGGTATTGTTTGTTTTTACCAAGATTGCATATGATGTTATCTTTCTGTAGTGGCAATTCGGGGTGTTTTGTAGTCATATTTTAACATCGTTTCGGGTTTTGATATATATATATATATATATATATATATATATATATGTGATATAATATTTAGAATCCACGATAATTAGTTTTGTGAAAACTAGTTAGTGTTCTGTAAATCTAGCAATTTAGTCTCTTTTGATAAATTGCCACGGAGTTTCGATTCGGATCAAAACTCCGTCGCAATCTCGTATAGTACGTGAATATTCGCCCGGTAACACTACTAGATAGCCATACTCCATAGCCCTGACCAAGTTACTATAGGAGAACCCCGTTGCCAAAAGCATCCCCTCGGGTGCTCGCGGCCACGGTGTTCCGCCTAAGTGCACTTCGTCGATGGCATCAGGGGTATGGCTATCTACTAATGCTTTCGACGAGTATTCGATCATGTAGTCGGGAATCTTATTGAATTACCCGACTAGGTTATTGAAAAGTTGTTTTCAATATGAGACTAAAATGCATGGTTTATATGTTAAGCATGAAATTCGGGGTATGAGATATTCCAGGTTTATGATGTCTTAGGATGTTGCGGATTCTAATTATTGTAGTTTTCGTTTTCTTTTCTGTGACCGTAAGTGTAATATGTGGTGCATCGCCGATTTCATTGCTATACGTCAACGACAATTGGGATACACATATTTACTTACGTTGATGACATGTGATGTTATGTGTTGCTGTGATATGATATATAGGATCGTCGTGAATAGATAACCGGGGGTTTTATGTGAGATGAGAGTTTTTCTTTTCATTCATGTAATATTCATTGTATGTAATATTCTTTTATTTAGGCACTTCCGGGTTGAGGATGACGTCACCATTGATGTATATTATTTACTTTTCCGCATTAGGATAGACCCAAGGTGGAGAGCATAAGTGACTGGGTTCCAGAGTCCAGTGGGAAGCCATCTCGAGGAGTCGAGACCGGGTCTCCTAACTCTAGAATTGGCGGGGTCGCTTGCCGCTCTCGTAAGGGTCTAAGGATGTGGGCTTGGCTATTCATCACGACCATAGAATCCGTATTTTCTATCGTTGGCTAAATACAAAATGCGGACCTCCTAATATATCCTATATTTTTATATATGTGCTTCTGCTGTTGTTATTCTGTGATGTGATCACTTTATATGCTGAGACGAATGGTATATTATATATAAGATATATAATAAGCGTTGCTTATGTTTTGCATCCACGCTAGTCCTGCCCCCACTCTGCCGTTAGTTAAGTAACCTAACGGCGCATGACGGGACCCCGTGGCGAATGCGGATGGCATAAGCGTACGTTCTATTTTCGTTTCTTTTCTGTGATGGCTTAAGGACTTAAATGATGGGACTTCATTAATGAGATTAATGTAAAGAAAAAGAAACCTAAAAAATGTTGTAGAATCGAATTTGAAACCCACTCGGCCTTTTTATGAAAAAGCAAGTTTCAAAAATGCGGAACTTAAGCCACTCCTTTTAAAACTATTTGATTCCACAACGAGATTAAGTTTAAAATGTTAAAGGTTTTCTTAAAAACCATCCGCAACCCTCCGTCATTTTAGGAAGTAGAGTACTTAATATTCATGCTACGTATGTTGATCATAGTCAAGGCGTAGTGTACGGTAGCTAAGTGATATCTTCCTACACAGCATATGATGCGATTAGTTAGGATATTCATGTGATTATGTTGATCATAGTTAAGGGTCATGTGAATAGGTCTAATTAATCACGAAATGACGGGTAGAACTTGACTAGTGTTTATGATATGTTGACCATAGTCAAGGTCATAAGCTACTAGAGGTAAAAACCATATCGGGAGTTTCAAGAGTTGAAATTTGCAATGAGATTGCATACCTTCTATGTGATAGTTGGATCCCGATCCCACTGTGAGTAAGAGTTACTCTCAGGAGAGTTTTGCACTTTATAATTAGCTAACCTATTAGGTGTCTAGAAAGGTGTCAACGGGGTTATGCCTTTGAGAAAACGAGGTTTACTTTAATTAGGTCCGTGTGAAAGCACGGGGAACCTCTTTCAAAGTACCGCCACTGGCCTAGCTGACCGGTTAGCGAACTTGTAAAATGTAATTAATCTTAGCTAATTTTCTTTTTAATGTTTGAAGGAAAATTTGATAAAAGCAGTGGGAGACATCGATTATATAATATAATAACCAATCTAGTATTTGCAAGAGCTTTCGCTGAGTGTATTCTTTTCTCTCTCCTAATGGCAGATACCCATGACTGAACTTAAGCTTCTGTTAGAGAAAAATAAACCGACATGACCTAATTATAAAGACTTGCATAAACATAGCCTTTGTTAGTTATATGCATGCCCTAGAGGCCATTACTGTACATACGATGTATATTGTAGTGGATGCTTGGACATATATAGTGAGGACTTTCTTGCTCGACATGATAGTATGCTATCTGGTTGCTCTTTATCTTAACATGTACTTTGATTGTCTCTTGATTACATGTTGGTAAAGCCCTTGGGATTTGACTACCAGGACTATGATGCAGATCATACTTGTGGGGACAGTGTAGTCGCTAAGTACATCCTTCAAATGTTCCTAGTCGAGGGTGTATCGAAACAGGGCATCGATATACCAGAGTAGACTAGCATATAGCTTCTCGACCCATACAGATGGGTGATGGATGGTCCCATATCCATTGGTGTTTGACATCAGAGACAGTATACGGGTGCTCAGTGGAGACTGGATACACTGAATGGACTCGCTGAGAACTCCTAGATGGTATTATACCTATCATCGGATAGCAGTTCTCTGGTGACATTGGTACAGGTTAGTCTGTAGACCCGAGATCGTTATAGAGTCTGGTGTGATTCCCACTGTGCTTTGATTTCCACCTTACCACGGTTAAGAGATCGTGCAAAACGGTGGATTTTGGGTACAGTCCCGAGTCACATGGAGGCAATGAGCGATAGGAGGGGTTTCGTCTCTCCCGGTATTGGGAGTTGATGTTGCGCCATACTCGATTGGCCATAACATGAAATCCCTGGCCAGGGTTGCTGAGATCTACTGGTAAGTGTAATCAATAGTTTCTCGAACCGTTATGGACCTCACATCGGCATGAATTATCAGGCTATTGGGGTCTGACATTATACCACCCCCAGGCTGTGATATGCGACATATCAGACGAAGAGACCGGACTGTACGGTAGTGTTACTGATTGAATTCGCAGGAGTACAAACAGGCTTGTTTGTTGATCTTCTGATCGCTCAATACCAGGGTGGCCGTTACGTTTAGCAGACCGCTTGGGCTTGTGGGTGTTTGATATGATCATCACCTACTGCCGGCGTATTGACGAGTCTTTAGAGTCCTACACAGATGTTTCCTGGCTCAAGCGAAACGGAGTAGGAGCGCATATGTGATATGTGTGGGACCGAGATTAATACGATATGTGATACCGTATTCTATTCTCGCGATATGTGATATCGGTCGGTTATATATGATATAGCCGGGTTATCGGATCAAGTGTTGATTCTATAAGTTGATTCATATAGTATTAGTCGGTTATATATGATATAGCCGGATTATTAAATCAAGAGTTGATTTGATAATTTAATGTATAATTATATATTTGATATATTATATTACATTAACTAATATTAAGCTCACTAATGATTTCTTTTCTCACTTGATGTGCACATTGTATATATGTGATATGTATGTTTGTGTACATGTAATGTGTCATACTTGATGATACATACAAGATGGGTGTATGAGACTTATACCATTTTAGGGTTAAATTAAGGTTTTGTTTATTTCTTAAGATTTAACAAAAGAGAGAAGACTTGGTCAATGTTATCAAGCTTGCATGAAGCTTGTAGAAACATTGACAAAATCAACTCTTTTGTCATTCCTTAGGATATTTTTTAACCCAACCCTTAACCTTGGCCTTTGGTTAATTCTCTACATGAGTTAAGCATGAGGGTTTAACTCACCCATGGTTACAATAATTCATTTGGATGAATTATTCATGTGAGATATTTTTCTTCTTCTTCTTCTTCATCAAAAGCTTACTAGCTTTAATGGTGTTTTGAGAAAAAGTGTGAGAAAATGAAATCTAATGTGAGCCCACTTTCTACTTCATTATCCTTTACTACTTGCCATTTAGTAGAGTGTGTTTGCTTCACTAATTCCATAGTTAGTGAAGAGATAGCTTGGGTTAGTGTCTCCTCGACGTAGATTATCTTCGGCCTCGAAGTCTTCGAAGCAAGCATGTTCGTTTCTTCAAGGAAGCCTCTCTAGAGTCCGGAGTTCACGATCGCAGTGAAAGGGACTACTACACGGAGCTATTTGAAGTGAAGGACCGGTCTACAAAGGTTGTATTCCTTGCTCACTATAACTTGCAAAGTGTTTGCATATGATTTCCGTATTATTTCTAGTAATCGATTCATGTTTAGGGTTAGCTAGAACGACATTTTTTTAATTTGGCATGGACGATACCTCCCGAAACCTTGCTGCCATTGTATACAACCCAATAGTGGAATCAGAGCCATGCTAGAAATTAATACGGATTTTGTTAGAATTACGAAACCGAAATGACTCCGAAACTTGAAACGGAAAACCCTAGTTTCTGTCGATTTTAAATAGTGTTCAAAAAATTAGTTAAATAAGTGCAGAATGTTGTATGTGATACCACATGAACACACAAGAAAATTCACCCCCACCCCTCGGGAAATGGCCGGCGACCAAGCTAGGGATTCCGGCGACGCCGAACTTCTTATGGGGAATTGGGTAAATTTTTTTGGGTGTGTTCCAATCACTGGGATTTGGTATTTTAGGTGTTGTTTATTTTTGTTAATTTTGCATGTGATGTAATCTTACACTATAAGCAAATCGGAGTATTTCGTATTCGTAGTTTTAACATTGTTTCGGGTTATTCGCATGTTGTCCAGACGAAATTAAAAAGTTCGATCGAATGTCAAAAACCCATTTTTTAAAGTTTAAAGTATTCGGAAACATATGCAAGTGATTCTGTGGACCCTCTAGAAGAACGAAACCTTAACACGATTATGTGGCTGTCAGAACCGCCACTGAACCCTAGGGTTTGTGGTAGTTCGGCATTGTCACATGTGAGGCGTTGGTTTGACCCTTCTACGGCTGGTTCATAGGTACTGTGGCATGTTCTGGATTCTACTAAAAATGTGCTTAAGTGTTGAGAGATCGGGAAATTGTGGGACTTTGATGAATCGATCGAAAAGTTTAACCTCGTCCGGGTATCATGTGATGGGATACAATATTTGGAATCCACAAATGTAGTTATGAGATAACTAATTTGAATGTTATAAATCTAACAATTTAGTCTCATTTGATCGGTTGTCACGGGATTTTGATGTGATCAAAAGTCCATCGCAATCACGTAGTGTACGCGGATACTTGCCGGGTAAACTTAATAGATAGCCACGCCCCATAGCCCCGACCAAGTGACTGTAGGAGAACCCCATCGCCTAAAGCATCCGTTCGGGTGCTCGCGGCAGCGGTGTTCCTCCTTAGTGCACTTCGTCGACGGCATCAGGTGTGGGGGTGCGACCATCTACTAAAGTTTCCGACGAGCATTCGATCAGGATGTCGGGAATCTTGTTGAATTGCCCGACTGGATATTGAAAAGTGTTTTCAAGATCGAGACTAAAATGCGGGGTTTATAATTGTTAGGCATGCGATGTCTAAGGAATTCATTTGGTTAGGCATGAAATCCAATGTATGTGATACATTGGGTTTATGATGTCTAAGGTGGTTGCGGATTCCAACTATTGTAGTTTTTCACTTTCTTGTCTGCGACCGTAAGTGTAATATGTGGTGTATTGCCGGTTTCGGTGCTATATGTCAACGACAACTGGGGTACGCATATTTACTTACGTTGATGACATGTGATGTTATGTGTTGCTGGGATATGTTTTATTGGATCGTCATGTTTGAATAGCCGGGGATTTTATGTGAGATGAGAGTTTTTCATTTTTATTCATGTAAAATTCATTGTATGTAATATTCTTTTATTGGGGCACTTCCTGGTTGAGGATGATGTCACCATTGTATATTATTTACTTTTCCGCATTAGGATAGACCCAAGGCGGGGAGCACAAGTAACCGGGTTCTAGGGTCCAGTAGGAGACCATCTCGAGGAGTCGAGACCGGGTCTCCTAACTCTAGAATTGGCAGGGTTGCTTGCCGCTCTCGAATGGGTCTAGGGGTGTGGGATTGGCTATTCATCGCGACCGTGGAATTCGTGTTTTATTCTGGCTTGATATAAAACACGGAAATCCTAGTATATCCAATATTTCATATATGTTCTTCTGCTGCAATGTTCTGTGATGAGATCCTATTACTGCCTGAGACGAATGCTTATGTTATATATATGTGATATATATTATATATTGTTGATTTCGTTTCATATCTGATGCTTATGAAGCATAATAAAATGGGAATTCATTAATGAGATTAATGAAATAAATGAAACCTAAAAGATGTTGTAGTAACTTGTTTTAAAAACTGGTAGCTCTAGTTCTTGCTTTGCATAGCGGTATTTCTTGTAGAATATCCAGCACCATTTTCGATAAGGAAAGAGCCGAGATCCCTTCACCGGGAGTGACCTCTTTAGCGAAACCAGCAGATGCTACACACTCGGTTTGTTTTTTGATTATTTCTATAGTTTTTGCTTTGCATAGTGGTATTGTGAAACATCCTGCACCTTATTCAATAAGGAAAGAGCCGACGATCCCTTCACCGGGAGTGACCTCTTTAGCAAAACTAGTAAAAGCCTAAAAAATACTCCATTTAAAATCACTCGATTCTACAACGATATCAAGTTCATTACGCAAAAGGTTTTCTTAAAAACCTGTCGTAGCCCTCCGTCATTTCAGATAAGTAATAGTTAGTATTCATGCTACGTTTGTTGACCTTGTCAAGGCGTAGTGTGCGGTAGCTGATTAGTGCTTATCTGCATAAGCATATGATGCGATTGGATTAGGGTAGTCGTGCGACCTTGTTGATCTTGTCAAGGGTCATGCCGGTGGGTTTAATTCAATTGAGAAATGATGGGTTGAACTTGACTTGCGGTCTATAGTTTGTTGAACTTGTCAAGGTCATAGATCGATCGGGCAAAATATTATCGGGAGTTTCAAGTGTTGAAATTTTCAATGAGATTGCATACCTCCTATGAGATAGTTGGATCCCGATACCCACTACGAGTAAGAGTTACTCCTGGGAGAGTTTTACACATCACAATTAGCCGATCAAGTAGGTGTCTAGAAAGGTGTTAACGGGGTTACGCCCCTGGGAAAACGAGGTTTATTTTAATTAGGTCCGTGCGAAAGCACGGGGAACCTCCTTCAAAGTACCGACACTGGCCTGGCTGAAAGATTGGCAAACTTGTAGGGTCTAATTAATCCCGGCTAGTATTTCCTTTTAGGGTTTGAAGGAAGATTTGACTAAAACAGTGGGAGGCGTCCTGATTAGATAAATTAATAACCAATCTAATCTTGCAAGAGCGCACGCAGAGTGTTTTCTTCTTTCTCTCTCTCTCTCCAGGTAGCGACCATGTCACGCCTTAATCAAGATAATGATACGGATGTATTGACCGAACCCGCTTGTTATACTGCGCTGGGGAACATTGGACCCGCTCCAACTTATAATTTTTATAAGACCGAGCAGGAAATTGGGGATTACCAGAATTCCCGTGCCGCCCAAACGAAGAAAGTGCGTGATGATGCATCTTCTTCGGGTGTGTTCATTACAGAGAACTGTTTCTGTATAATTTACGTCCTGGGTATGAGATACCGGATCAGGATCCCAGATATGTAATATGTTACATGGACTATAGATAGGTAGAGAACTGAGAATCGGTGATAAGTTTCAAGAGTTGGAAACGGTGCAAGTGTTGCAGCCAAGTTTGTTGGCAGTTATCACCCTGTATTACCAAATATATTAATTCTGAATGAATGTTATTAGATACCGAACCTGATATACAACATCATATCAGTTTCTTTATTTAGTAAAGAAGGATATAATTTTGTATTGTTGGATAATGTTTTGAACATTTCCTATATCAAGAGTTGATCGGTTCAGGCACGTTATCTAAAAGCATATACGTTCTAAATCAAACCACAGTTCTTAATGTATAGAACACATACAAGAGGAAGAGTTCAGAAATGAACTCATCCTTCTTGAGGCATTGTAGACTAGGTCATATCAATGCGACCCGACTAGCTAAGTTACATTTAGATGCATATTTAAATCAGTTTAAATTTATATCTTGTGAAACTTGCCAGTCATGTCACAATGATACATAGCTCCGTTTATTAGAAACAGAGAAAGAGTTAGTAAACCCTTGGGATTGATACATGATGATGTATGAGGTCCCCTGTCTACAAATGTTAGGACTGGTTTTTTTTGCTTCATTACATTCTCTGATAGTCTCTCAAGATTCGCACATGTGTTCCTGTTGAAACACAAGTCTGAGGCTTTTAAGAAATTCAAAGAATATAAGTTGGAAGTAGAGAACCAAAACGGGTATAAGTATTATAACCTTTGATGAGATCAGGGAGGAGAATACTTGAGCAGGGAGATCCTGGACCATTCTAATGGAGAATGAGATTCTCTCTCAGCATTACTCCTCCGTATTCACCACAGCACGTAGGTGTATCGGGGCGGAGCAATCGCGTCCTATGTGATATGGTATGCTCTATGATGATTACTACTGAGTTACCTATTTTCTTTTGAGGGTTATGCACTTGAGAAGATGCATACCTATTGAATATGGTTCCAACCAAATCAGGTGCCTACCACTCCATATGTGATATGGTATGGGAAGAGCCCATCTCTTAAGGAAGTTAAGATTTAGGGTTGTCCGGCCTATATCAAAAGCATAATCTGGACTAGCTCGAGGCAAGATCAGTTCTGTGGAAGTTTGTTGGATATCCTAAGCATTCGCAAGGGAATATCTTCTACCCTACTGAGGAATAAAAGGTATTTTGTTTCTCAGCATGCCACCTTTGGGAAAGGAAATTTCTTGTGAAGAAATTAGTGGTCATGAGGTAGAACTGGAAGGAGTTCCAGCTATACAAACTGTAGCTGATGATTTGGTAGAATCGAAGGATTCAATAGCTCCCGACGAACCTCAGCCTCTCTGCCGATCTGGTAGGGTTCCTCACCCACCTGAGAGATACTTCTGTTTTTCTCTATGACAGTAGGGGCGAGGATTGCATCATGAGATGATGACCCAACTAGTTTCAAGCAAGCCATCAGGAGTGGGGACTCTGTAAGAATGGATGGATGCTATGAGATCTGAGATAGAATCCATATACACCAACAAAGTATGGACTTTGGTTGTTTTATCTGAAGGGTTAAATCCCCATCAGGAGCAAGTATATCTTGAGAAGATTACATGGTATACGTGGAAAAGTTGAGACTTTCAAAGCTAGACTTGTTGTAAAAGGTTCTCGTCATCGATCAAGTGTGGTTTGTGATGAAACCTTTTCTAGTGTCTATGCTTAAGTCCATCCGGATCCTACTTGCCATTGCTACATACCATGACTATGATATCTGGCGGTTGGGTGTCATGACCGCTGTTCTAAATAGTGATTTAGAAGAAGGCGTCTGTAAGTACACAGCCAGAGGGTTTCGTAGACAGTGGGAGCAGCGGAAACGTGTGCAAGTTGCTTTATGGGATAAAACAGGCATCGCGGAGTTGGAACATCTGTTTTGATGTGGTAGTCAAAGTGTTTGACTTCATCAAAATGGTAGATGAACCTTGTATATACAAAAAGGGTAGTAGGGAGTATGGTGGTGATCCTCGTATTGTACGTGGATGACATACTCTTGATAGGAAAGGAGTTTCCTATGCTACGCTCGGTCAATCTCCTCTTATCACAAGGATTCTCCATATAGGATCAAGGTGATACCTCCTAAATCCTAGGTTTTGGATCTATGAGATAGATCTAAGTGGATGTTAGGATTCTCACTAGGTGTAGTGAGATGGTATCAATAGATCCTGGGGAGAATCACTGGATAGCTTCCAGAGCGATAAGGTCAACTGAATGTCAGTCACATGCATTGTCTTTACCCTCAGTGGAAGGATGATATGTTGAAAGAGTTCCAAGCAAGATACCGTGAAATACTAGACGATAAAGGCTGGATATATCACTACCAAGGATGCTACCAAAGAAGTAGTCTGGATGTATAATAGTTCATTAGATGAACTTCGTTCCTACCATTTTGTGACAATGGAGTTGTGGCTTATGCCTAAGAACCCCCGTCCCATCAGTTATCCAGACATATTCTTAGGCAGTATCACCTGATCATAGAGATGGTTGATCTCCAGGGAGATCGAGGATAGGAGAGTAGATTCAGAGGACAACATAGCTGATCCACTCACAAAGGCCTATTCCCAGGAGAGACTTTTATGGGATGGTTGAGTATGAGATACTTCAACCACTGCTGATTGTTGGGTATGAGATACTACAACATATGGCTCTAGTGCAAGTGGGAGATTGTTAGTTATATGTATACCCTAGAGGCCATTACTGTACATACGATATATATTGTAGTGGATGCTTGGACATATATAGTGAGGACTTTCTTACTCGACATGATAGTATGCTATCTGGTTGCTCTTTATCTTAACATGTACTTTGATTGTCTCTTGATTACATGTTGGTAAAGCCCTTGGGATTTGATTACCAGGACTATCATGCAGATCATACTAGTGGGGACAGTGTAGTCGCTAAGTACATCATTCAAATGTTCCTAGTCGAGGGTGTATCGAGACAGGGCATCGATATACCAGAGTAGACTAGCGTATAGCTTCTCGACCCATACAGATGGGTGAGGGATGATCCCATATCCATTAGTGTTTAACATCAGAGGCAGTATAGGGGTGCTCAGTGGAGACTGGGTACACTGAACGGACTCGCCGAGAACTCCTAGATGGTATTATACTTATCGTCGGATAGCAGTTCTCTGGTGACACTGGTACAGGTTAGTCTGTAGACCCGAGATCGTCATAGAGTCTTGTGTGATTCCCACCGTGCTTTGATTTCCACCTTACCACGGTCAAGAGATCGTGCAAAACGGTGGCTTTTGGGTACATTCCTGAGTCATATGGAGGCAATGAGCGATAGGAGGGGTTTCATCTCTCCCGGTATTGGGAGTTGATGTTGCGCTATGCTCGATTGGCCATAACATGAAATCCCTGGCCAGGGTTGCTGAGATCTACTGGTAAGTGTTATCAGTAGTTTCTCGAACCGTTATGGACCTCACATCGGTATGACTTATCAGGCTATTGGAGTCTGACGTTATACCACCCCTGTCACGCCCCGCTTCCCAGAGTACGCTAAGGTAGGCACGTGATATAGCCAACCATGCTACCTGTGGATAGGAATTATTCTTCCACAGTCACATTACGGTTGTAGAGATATCAAGAACAAATATAAAACTATCAGCACATGTCCATAAGCCAAATTTAAAATGAGTCAAGAATAAATAATGCGGAAGCAAAAGATCCAATACAAGAATAACTGGAATGTATGTCCCATAATGCGGGCTCACATCAGGAATGAAAGTACTGAAAAATAAAAGAACTAACTATCAACGAGTCCTCACTGATCAGCCTGCCGACTGAAGTACTCCTGCTCGGACTGCAGCAAAGGTAAGGAATCTGGGCCATGCAAAACCAGACGTCAGCGCGTCATAACATCAAGCAATACTATTAACAGCGGTAATAAAGCATGCAGGTATGAGTATGAGCAGGAACATAATGAGGTTATATAACAGTGAATGTGTCAGTGACGTGCATAGGTATCTAAAATGTGCTACGGGGTTATCTATTCTAAAGTCTTCGAAACCAAGTAATGTCATCCTCGTCGTAACTCATCGGTGATTATTCCGTAATGCCCGGAAAAACGGCAAACAATAGGTATTCCGTAACGCCCGGAAAAACGACGAACAATGTGTATTCCGTAACGCCCGGAAAAACGGCAAACAATGGGTATTCCGTAACGCCCGGAAAAACGGCAAACAATAGGATGGCTCTTTGAGTTACGTTCGGTTACAATACTGATTTCCCCATACCCCCAAGTTATGTGTGTTCAAGTCAAGTATTAGATAATCTAGCACTAATGCCAACACATGATCAGGCAGGTACAGGTTTGTCTGGATAGACAACAGGAACTGTCCGTGAGGACTACAGGACAGGTTTGTTCGCATTAGACGCAAGATCAGGTAACAGGTAAAGCCATGGTACATCAGGTCAAGTCAAGTAGTGTATAGAAGTGTTATGTCATATCAAGAGTCGTACGGTACCATGTCGGGTCAGGCAATATGTGTAGCAAGTCATGTCAGGGTATACAAGATATCATGTGGGTGCTCATAATCAACTAGAATAATCATGGTTATAAATAAACAAGCACGGATACTATCAGAACAATAAACTGGCATATGTAATATGACATGCAAATAGGTACAGGTTAAATTATTAGACGTACGGTTAACAGTTTGAGTTTAAGAGATAGTTTCAACATTACATACATACAGTTTGACCATTATAGATGTTAAATTCATGTTAAAGTGTACTAACTAATCTACAGACATAATTGAATATAAATCAGGTGAGTTATATGCACACGGTCGTCCGACGGGGTATAAAATATAAAAAGGTACTGTGGGTCGTGCAAATAAGTGTTATAGATTTAAATATGAATGCGGGTACTATGTATAACAGAACTAAAAGTAAACTGGTATGTTTCGAGCCATGATTCTAAAATGATATAATGGGACGTCGACATGTTAAAAAAATGGAATTCTGGCATTAAACGGAACTACGGATTTAACGTGCACTCTAGTAGGTATATAGTAATTTAAATAGCATAAGTAATAGTTTTAATAGCATGTAGCAAGATTAACTTGCCTCGACGGATCGCGAAGCGGTAAACGGAACGTCACGCGTCGGCGGGAAAAGTCGTGACGCGCGCATGGTACACGGAATGAGTCCAAACAACGAACAGTGGGATCACACGGGTCAGATGTCCTCGCTGGGTCGTCGAGATCGTCGACGGCACGACCGGATTCCGGCGAACCAAGAAAACAGTAAACATACAATAATGGAAAGATGCATGGAACCAGAGAAAGGAAGAATGGAAGGAGAAGGAGAGGAGGAACTCACTGTGGTGTCCAACACAGTTGTGAGGTGTCGACGGCGTCGACGGAACTCCGGCGATCTAGAAAGTCTCTTCTTTATACCAACAGCAAAGAAAAAAATTTAACATACAGAAGAATAGAAAGAAGAAGAGGATAGAGATTGAGAGAGAAGGGTTTGCTCACCGGGGGTTGGAAGAGGGCTAGGATTTGGTAGCAAGGTTGGAAGTTGTCGGCAAGGATCGCCGGCAAGAATGGCGGCGAAGCAACACGCGTTCAAGGTTACAGGGAAGGCTTCGGGTGCTCGGGTTAGAAGTCGTTGGGGCTATGTGTGCAGGGTTTTGGGTGCTGGAGGGAGAGCAAAGGAGAAGAAGGAAATAGCGATGGCGATGGGGATGGTCGGCGGCGATGGGAGATGGTGTTGGCGGCGATGGGATACGGTGTTGGCTGTTGGGGTTTTCCCGGGTGTGCGTGCAGGGGAGAGAGGCTCGGGAAGAAGGAAAGAAAAAGAAGATGAAGGTGAGGAGGAGGGTGAGAAGAAGGTGAGATGGAGGTGGTGACGAGGTTGGGTCGAGTATGTAAAGGAGGCGGCTAGGGTTAGGGCTTCGTTGCAAAGAGTTTTCCCATGAACAGAAGAAGAAGAAGAAGAAGGAATATATAGAGGGAGGTGACGAGAACGTGGGGAGGTGACGGGATCTATAATCACCGCGAGAGGAGAGAGAAAATGGCCACGAGAGGAGAGAGAAAATGGCCGCGAGAGGAGAGAGGAAGAGCAGGAGAGAGGAAGTTGTTTGCTAGCGGGAGTAAGCGAAAAGAGAAGGAGAGAGAAAGAGAAAAGCGAGAGAGAGAGAGAAAAGGTGTGGGGCCCAGCGACGAGGATCGGTGAGCTCTGATTGGTGGGGAAAAAGAATTTGTTTAGGGAGAAAAATTAGAAAAGATTTTCTGGTGTGTTAAAAAATAATCTCGTTG
This sequence comes from Agapanthus africanus, assembly GCA_030015575.1. NCBI lineage: Eukaryota > Viridiplantae > Streptophyta > Magnoliopsida > Asparagales > Amaryllidaceae > Agapanthus > Agapanthus africanus. Next base: position 503,938,535 of record JASDDO010000001.1, on the reverse strand, counting down.
GCTTTAGAAGGATCTGATAGGCTGAAATTATTTTAAAGCTGATTTTAAAAAGGATTTAAAATAAATAGGATTTGGCGGGATACAAAATATTTCAGAATTGCGCCCGGGTCGGGTCCAAAATTTGGATTTGAAATATGAAAATTATTGGCAACCTCCACAAATTAAAATAAAGGATTTTGTAACAGAAATGCATACCCCCAAGAACGGACGCACGTACGTGCGCGTAGCCGTCCAAACACGTCCGTTTCACTGAACGGGACGAGAACACGATGCAAGGGCGCTACCACAAGGTTAGGGGTATCAGACAGGCCATGAAATGTAATTTTAATTTATCTTACATGATTTAAATTGTTATATGCAACAGATGCGATACTAGATAAAATGCCAGTATATACTAAATTATGAGATGCACTGGTCCATGCAACAAATCAAGGTAATCTATAAATAAAAGTTAACCAGGTTCAAGCAAGCGGGCCGGGTCGAATGCAAAATAATATGTAAAATACCATTCGCACCCAAACACGCTAAATCAAGAAATACCATGGATAGGTAAATATGGAAGCTGGAATTGGTATAAATGAACTCGGGTGTTACATTATACCCAACTACAAAAGAATTTCGTCCTCGAAATTCCAAGAACACAAAAGGGATAAACGACCAACAAACCTACAAGAAAAGATGAGGAAGCTTCAGCCGGATTTCATATTCTCGTTCCCAAGTTAACTCTCCTTGTGAGCGATTACTTCAAGAAATAAGTACAAGAGGGATAACCTTGTTCTTAAGAACCTTTTCCCTTCGATCCACAATTGCAATCGGTCAGTCCTCAAAAGTCAAGTCTTCTCGTACAGTCAGCTCCGAATGATCTAACATATGTGTTTCATCTCGAACATACTTACAGAGTTGAGATACGTGAAACACATCAAGAACATTCGCCAAGGATTACGGTAACGCCAAACGATACGCTACCTCACCAACACGCTCCAAGATCTCAAAGGGTCCGACGAATCGAGAACTGAGCTTCCCTCGACTTACGAAGGAATCACCCCATTAGTTGGTGATATCTTCAAGAATACCAAATCACCCACGGCGAACTCTAGAGGTCTTCTCGACGTATCCGCCCAACTCTTCTGTCTGTCCTATGCCGCTTTCATATGATTTCGGATAGTGTTAGCTTTCTCAACTGTCTGCACAACTAAATCTGATCCCAACAATCTTTGTTCACCGACATCGTCCCAACACACAGTTGAACGACACTTGTGTCCATATAAAGCTTCGAATGGAGCCATTTGAATCGTCGCCTGGAAATTGTTGTTGTAAGAAAACTCCACCAAATGCAGATGATCCTCCCATGAACCCTTGAAGTCCAACATGCAAGCTCTCAGCATATCTTCAAGAGTTTGGATCGTTCTCTCCGATTGGCCATCTGTTTGAGGATGACAAGCCGTGCTAAAACTTCAATCGGGTCCCTGAACTTTCCTGTAAGCTCCTCCAAAAGTGTGATAAGAACCGAGTGTCACGGTCGGACACGATGCTTGCCGGTACTCCGTGCAATCTTACCATCTCCTGCATGTACCGTTCTGCCAAGGTTTCTGTCGATTGACCAACCCGAAAAGGAATGAAATGAGCTGCCTTGGTCAAATGATCAACAATCACCCAAACTGCATTGTTGCCCTTTGGACTCCGCGGTAGAGCCGTCACGGAACCCTTGGTTATATGTTCCCACTTCCATTGAGGGATCGGAAGTGGCTGCAATAAACCAGTAACTCTTTGCTGTTCAGCCTTAACTTGCTGACACACCAAGCAGTTTGCCACAAAGTGGCCAATCTCCCATTTCATGCCTTCCCACCAAAATGCTGTCGTCCGTCTCGGTACATCTTCGTACCTCCTGGATGTACGGAATAAGCTGAACTGTGTGCATCCTTCATAAGTTCCTCACGAATAGCTGTAATACCCGGCAAATCCAAGAAAGCTTCTGATCTCTGCAACGTTCTTCAGAATCGGCTAGTCTTGAACTGCTGCAATCTTCCTTGGATAAACGGCGATTCCATCTCCAGCTACGATATGCCCCAAAACTTCACTTCTTCAAGCCAAAACTCGCACTTGCTCATCTTTGCATACAATCTTTCTTGCCTCACTGTCCGCAGTGCGATCACCAAATATTCTGCATGTTCTTCACTGCTCTTGGAGTAGACCAGAATATCATCAATAAATACCACTATAAATTGGTCCAAGAATGGTGAAAGGATTCAGCTCATCAAGTCCATAAATATCGCCGGTGCATTCGTTACTCCGAAGGGCATCACTATTATTCGTAATGTCCATACCGAGTTCGGAACACAGTCTTGCAAATATCCTATGGTTTAACTCGGATCTGATGATATCCAAATCGCGAATCCAGTTTCGAGAATACCCTCGCGCCACAAAGCTGCTCGAACAATTCGCCGCTGCGAGGGATTGGGTACTTGATCTTAATAGTCACCCGGTTTAAGTCTCGATAATCGATGCACATCCTCCTTGTGCCATCCTTCTTCTTTACTAGAAGACCTGGAGCTCCCCAAGGTGAGTTACTGCTTTGAATCCAGCCCTTCACAAGTAATTCAGTAACCTGCTTCTTCACTACTTCCAACTCCACCGGTACCACCGGATAGTACGCCTTTGATATTGGCGCTGTACCAGGAACATGATCGATTGCGAACTATATATCTCGTTTTGGCGGTAAACCCGAGATGTCCTCGAACACATCCAAGAACTCTCAAACTACAGCCGGCGCTTCATCTTTAACAATCTTCATCGATGAAAGAACATTAGTTGTCGGCCTCGCCCTAACTCTACTGGCCCGACAGAACTGCTTCTTCCAGACAACCCCTGGGTGTCCGAGAATATGGAAATTTGCTTTCTTTGCTCTACACTCGATGTGAGCGTGGAAAGTTTCGAAAAATCCATTCCCAAGACGACTTCATAACTGCCGGTAACCATCACCAAGAAATCTGCAAATAACTCCCGTCCGCCAATAACACAGAACAATCCTTACACCCTTTATTAGTTATGATTTTCCCGTTCCCAGTGTGTATGTCCCAAAACTAAAACATGCTCGTGCAAGTAATCGAGTGTGTAGTAATAAACTTAGATGGCATAAATCAATGGGATGCATAGAATTGAATAACGCTAATGCGAGAAAACCATGAACAAGTAGGGTACCTGAAACGGCTTCCTCTGAAGCTTTAACCTCTTCAGCCATCAGGGTAAAGGTTCGAGCTTGATTGGGTCCCTGAGTTATCAGCTTCTGCTCCAGAAATTGTCTCTGCGGTGGCCTCTGAGTATCTTCCTTCAACCGTAGCTTTGACGGACAAGTATCAATGGTGTGATCCGCTGATCCGCAAATAAGACAAAGTCCAAGCCTCTTACGACAATCTCTTCGATAATGACCCGGTCGTTAGCAGTAATCGCACACTACCCTTCCCTTTTGCTCGGGCAAAACTGGCTTCTTCATTGGTACAACGCCACGCCTGTCCACCGGAATACCCTTGCGTCCATGTGCTCGGTTTGGTGCAAATGCTGGCTTCCGTGCTGTAACTGCTGGCTGCGATGTACCCCCGGTCTTCATAGTTAGACTCTGCCGCTCTTGGGCTGCTGTAAGTACTTGTGAGAAAGTGGTCAAACCCAGGAAGACAATCTGCCTCTGGATGTCCACATCCAAACTGCGCATGAACCTTCTTGCCCTCTCAGCATTGCTGGCAACCAAAGGTCCAGCGAATCTACTGAGCCGCGTCTATTCAGCTGCATGTACATCTATAGGTGCGCCGTTCTGCTTTAAGCTGACGGATTTTTCCTCCATTTTCTCTCGTGCAGTCCGCGGGAAGAACTTCTCCAAGAAACTCTTCGAGAAATCCGCCCAACTGATCGGCTTAGGCAAGCGGGTCTCTTCCACAAGCCACCATTCACGGGCATAGTCTACCAACTGGATGAGTACCACATCCACCCTTTTATCCTCTGGGATCTGTGCCGCAATGAGTAAATTCTCCGTATCAACCAGCCACTGCTCCGCTGGCAACGGCTCCTCCAGGCCAGTAAAGACAGACGAACCCAGTCTCCTAAAATCTGCCACGGTACCCACACGATCCACTGGTCTAGCCACAACATTGCTCATGGACTGCTGAACGGTCCACAAACCTTCCTGAAAAGATTCAGCTTTCTGCTGAATCAGCTCGGTCTGTCACTTTTGGTTTTCCAACATCCCACGTATTACTCCAAGCATAGCGGCTTCGTCAACACGCCTTTGGTACGTCTTTAGATTCCTGTCTGCCATATTCCTGAAATCAAAACACCCAAGGATTAGCATGATAACGGATTTAAAATGTAGATCAAGGCTAGAACTCCAAGTTACTTAAATAGAATACCGCATTGTAACTATGCCGCGGTATCATAGCTACAATTACATAACTCCACCCAAGTCGCCTAAGTTCTAGAGATAACAAGGAATCAAGTTTCGAGTCGATATGCAAAGGAGGTTTGCATATCGTAAAAGTATAATCAGGAGGAGATTAAAATTCAAGAACGGTAAAACGATAAGGTAGCAAGACATGTTTCCTAATCACGAGTATTCTGATTCATGTATTGGGTCCAATACCCAACTACTAAAGAATCAAACCCGATAAACCTATGGCTCTGATACCAAAAGAACCATGTCATGCCCCGCTTCCCAGAGTACGCTAAGGTAGGTACGTGACATAGCCAACCATGCTACCTGTGGATAGGAATTATCCTTCCACAGTCACATTACGGTTGTAGAGATATCAAGAACAAAAATAAAACTATCTAGCACATGTCCATAAGCCAAATTTAAAATGAGTCAAGAATAAATAATGCGGAAGCAAAAGAACCAATACAAGAATAACTGGAATGTATGTCCTATAATCCGGGCTCACATCAGGAACGAAAGTACTGAAAAATAAAACAACTAACTATCAACGAGTCCTCACTGATCAGCTTGCCGACGGAAGTACTCCTGCTCGGACTGCAGCAAAGGTAAGGAATCTGGGCCATGCAAAACCCAGACGTCAGCGCGTCATAATATCAAGCAATAATATTAACAGGGGTAATAAAGCATGCAGGTATGAGTATGAGCAGGAACATAATGGGGTTATATAACAGTGAATGTGTCAGTGACGTGCAGATGTATCTAAACTGTGCTACGGGGTTATCTATTCTAAAGTCTTCGAAACCAAGTAATGTTATCCTCGTCGTAACTCATCGGTGATTATTCCGTAACGCCCGGAAAAACGGCAAACAATAGGTATTCCGTAACGCCCGGAAAAACGGCAAACAATGGGTATTCCGTAACGCCCGGAAAAACGGCAAACAAAAGGATGGCCTTTTGAGTTACGTTCGGTTACAATACTGATTTCCCCATACCCCCAAGTTATGTGTGTTCAAGTCAAGTATTAGATAATCTAGCACTAATACCAACACATGATCAGGAAGGTACAGGTTTGTCTGGATAGACAATAGGAACGGTCCGTGAGGACTACATGATAGGTTTGTTGGCATTAGACGCAAGATCAGGTAACAGGTAAAGCCATGGTACATCAGGTCAAGTCAAGTAGTGTATAGAAGTGTTATTTCATATCAAGAGTCGTACGGTACCATGTCGGGTCAGGCAATATGTGTAGCAAGTCATGTCAGGGTATACAAGATATCATGTGGGTGCTCATAATCAACTAGAATAATCATGGTTATAAATAAACAAGCACGGATACTATCAGAACAATAAACTGGCATATGTAATATGACATGCAAATAGGTACAGGTTAAATTATTAGACGTACGGTTAACAGTTTGAGTTTAAGAGATAGTTTCAACATTATATGCATACAGTTTGACCATTATAGATGTTAAATTCATGTTGAAGTGTACTAACTAATCTACAGACATAATTGAATATAAATCAGGTGAGTTATATGCATACGGTCGTCCGACAGGGTATAAAATGTAAAAGGGTACTGTGGGTCGTGCAAATAAGTGTTATAGATTTAAATATGAATGCGGGTACTATGTATAACAGAACTAAAAGTAAACTGGTATGTTTCGAACCATGATTCTAAAATGATATAATGGGACGTCGACATGTTAAAAAAAATGGAATTCTGGCATTAAACGGAACTACGGATTTAACGTGCACTCTAGTAGGTATATAGTAATTTAAATAGCATAAGTAGTATTTTTAATAGCATGTAGAAGGATTAACTTGCCTCGACGGATCGCGAAGCGGTAAACGGAACGTCATGCGTCGGCGGGAAAAGTCGTGACGCGCGCACGGTACACGGAATGAGTCCAAACAACGAACAGTAGGATCACACGGGTCAGATGTCCTCGCTGGGTTGTCGAGATCGTCGACGGCACGACCGGATTCCGGCGAACCAAGAAAACAGTAAACATACAATAATGGAAAGATGCATGGAACCAGAGAAAGAAAGAATGGAAGGAGAAGGAGAGGAGGAACTCACTGTGGTGTCCAACACAGTTGTGAGGTGTCGACGGCGTCGACGGAACTCCGACGATCTAGAAAGTCTCTTCTTTATACCAACAGCAAAGAAAAAAATTTAACATACAGAAGAATAGAAAGAAGAAGAGGATAGAGACTGAGAGAGAAGGGTTTGCTCACCGGGGGTTGGAAGAGGGCTAGGATTTGGTAGGAAGGTTGGAAGTCGTCGGCAAGGATCGCCGGCAAAAACGGCGGCGAAGCAATACGCGTTCAAGGTTATAGGGAAGGCTTCGGGTGCTCGGGTTAGAAGTCGTTGGGGCTATGTGTGCAGGGTTTTAGGTGCTGGAGGGAGAGCAAAGGAGAAGAAGGAAATGGCGATGGCGATAGGGATGGTCGGCGGCGATGGGAGATGGTGTTGGCGGCGATGGGATACGGTGTTGGCTGTTGGGGTTTTCCCGGGTGTGCATGCAGGGGAGAGAGGCTCGGGAAGAAGGAAAGAAAAAGAAGATGAAGGCGAGAAGGAGGGTGAGAAGAAGGTGAGATGGAGGTGGTGACGAGGTCGGGTCGAGTATGTAAAGGTGGCGGCTAGGGTTAGGGCTTCGTTGCAAAGAGTTTTCCCATGAACCGAAGAAGAAGAAGAAAGAATATATAGAGGGAGGTGACGAGAACGTGGGGAGGTGACGGGATCTATAATCACCGTGAGAGGAGAGAGAAAATGGCCGCGAAAGGAGAGAGGAAGAGAGAAACGAGAGGAGAGAGGAAGAGGAGGAGAGTGGAAGTTGTTTGCTAGCGGGGGAAAAGCGAAAAGAGAAGGAGAGAGAAAGAGAAAAGCGAGAGAGAGAGAAAAGGTGTGGGGCCCAGCGACGAGGATCGGTGAGCTCTGATTGATAGGGAAAAAGAATTTGTTTAGGGAGAAAAATTAGAAAAGATTTTCTGGTGTGTTAAAAAATAATCTCGTTGGCTTTAGAAGGATCTGATAGGCTGAAAATATTTTAAAGCTGATTTTAAAAAGGATTTAAAATAAATAGGATTTGGCGGGATACAAAATATTTCAGAATTGCGTCCGGGTCGGGTCCAAAATTTGGATTTGAAATATGAAAATTATTGGCAACCTCCACAAATTAAAATAAAGGATTTTGTAACAGAAATGCATACCCGCAAGAACGGACGCACGTACGTGCGCGTAGCCGTCCAAACACGTCCGTTTCACTGAACGGGACGAGAACACGATGCAAGGACGCTACCACAAGGTTAGGGGTATCAAACAGGCCATGAAATGCAATTTTAATTTATCTTACATGATTTAAATTGTTATATGCAACAGATGCGATACTAGATAAAATGCCAGTATATACTAAATTATGAGATGCACTGGTCCATGCAACAAATCAAGGTAATCTATAAATAAAAGTTAACCAGGTTCAAGCAAGCGGGTCGGGTCGAATGCAAAGTAATATGTAAAATACCATTCGCACCCAAACACGCTAAATCAAGAAATACCATGGGTAGGTAAATATGGAAGCTGGAATTGGTATAAATGAACTCGGGTGTTACAACCCCCAGTCTGTGATATGCGACCTATCAGACGAAGAGACCGGACTGTACGGTAGTATTACTGATTGGATTCACAGGAGTACGAACAAGCTTGCTTGTTGATCTTCTGATCGCTCAATACCCGGGTGGCCGTTACGTTTAGAAGACCGCTTGCGGCTTGTGGGTGTTTGATATGATCATCACCTTCTGCCGGCTTATTGACGAGTCTTTAGAGTCCTACACAGAGGTTTCCTGGCTCACGCGAAATGGAGTAGAAGCGCATATGTGATATGTGCGGGACCGAGATTAATACTATATGTGATACCGTATTCTATTCTCGCGATATGTGATATCGGTCGGTTATATATGATATAGCCGGGTTATCGGATCAAGTGTTGATTCGATAAGTTGATTCATATAGTATTAGTCGGTTATATATGATATAGCCGGATTATTAAATTAAGAGTTGATTTGATAATTTAATGTATAATTATATATTTGATATATTATATTATATTAACTAATATTAAGCTCACTAATGATTTCTTTTCTCGCTTGATGTACACATTGTATATATGTGATATGTATGTTTGTGTACATGCATTGTGTCACACTTGATGATACATACAAGATGGGTGTATGAGACTTAAACCATTTTAGGGTTAAATTATGGTTTTGTTTATTTCTTAAGATTAAATAAAAGAGAGAAGACTTGGTCAATGTTATCAAGCTTGTATGAAGCTTGTAGAAATATTGACAAAGTCAACTCTTTTGTCATTCCTAAGAATATTTCTTTACCCAATCCTTATCCTTGGCCTTTGGTTAATTCTCTACATGAGTTAAGCATGAGGGCTTAACTCACCCATGGTTACAATAATTCATTTGGATGAATTATTCATGTGAGATATTTTTCTTCTTCTTCTTCTTCATCAAAAGCTTACTAGCTTTAATGGAGTTTTGAGAAAAAGTGTGAGAAAATGAAATCTAAGGTGAGCCCACTTCCTACTTCATCATCCTCTACTACTTGCCATTTAGTAGAGTGTGTTTGCTTCACTAATTCCATAGTTAATGAAGAGATAGCTTGGGTTAGTGTCTCCTCGACGTAGATCATCTTCGGCCTTGAAGTTTTCGAAGCAAGTATGTTCGTTTCTATAAAGGAGCCTCTCTAGAGTTCGGAGTTCATTATCACAGCGAAGGGGACTACTACACGGAGCTATTTGAAGTGAAGGACCGGTCTACAAAGGTTGTATTCCTTGCTCACTATAACTTGCAAAGTGTTTGCATATGTTTTCCGTATTATTTCTATTAATCGATTCATGTTTAGGGTTAGCTAGAACGGCAATTTTTTAATTTGGCAAGGACGATGCCTCTCGAAACCTTGCTGCCATTGTATACAACCCAACAGCCCTTACATATGATAAGGTATCATATGTACTCACTGCTCCAGCCCTACCCATCCCAGGCCCTGAATCTTCTGTAGCAGATAGGGAAATCCGCAAAACATGGGATATTGACTGTGCCATTGCCAAATACCTCACGCTTGCCTCGATGGACAATGCACATCAAAAGCAGCATGAGAAGATGGATGTTTAATCCATCTTTCTCCATAAAATTGAGTTGTATGGGGAGCAATCTCGTACCCTGCGCTATGAGGCCTCTAGAAAGCTGTGTCAGATGAGGATGGCTCCCAGCACACCAGTTGGTGATCATGTTTTGTAGATGATAGCTCTTATTGAAGAGCTTGAGGGCCTCGGATGGACAATGGAGAACGAACAGTATGTTGATATTGTTCTACAGTCTCTTCCCCCTGCCTTTGCTCCATTCATAGTGAACTTCAACATGCACAACATGAAGAAGTCGCTACCTGAACTTCTCAATATGTTGAGAAGTGCAGAGAGCATACTTAAGGCGAAGACTCCCTCTTTGATTGTTGGGCAATTTTCCTCTTCCATCCCAAAAGCCTAGGCTAAGGGAAGGAATAAAAAGAAACCCACCAAACCGAGAGGTGGAATCAAAAAGGCAAAAGGGAGAGACAAATCCAAGGCTGAGGAGTCAGGAAAAGGAGAATATTTCTACTGCAAAAAGTCAGGACACTGGAAGCGAAACTGTATTGAGTACATCGCTGATCTCAAGAAAAAGAAGCATGGTGATGCTTCTGCTTCAGGTGTATTTGTGACTAAAAACCGTTTTTCTATAAACTCTGCTTCCTTGGTATTGGATACCGGTTCAGGTTCTCACATCTGTAATTGTGTGCAGGGAATGAGAAATAGCAGAGTTTTAAAGAACGGTGATCACACTCTCCGAGTTGAAAATGGTTCCAATGTACATGCATTATCAGTAGGAGAGTATCACCTGGGGTTGCCATCGGAATGTATATTGGTTTTGAACCCGTGTTATTATGTACCAAGTATGATATGTAATATATTATCCGTTTCTTTGTTAGACAATGAAGGATATAATTTTGTGTCGCAAAATAATGTTATGAACATTAATCTGAATCAAGAGTTGATTGGGTATGGTACACTTAATAAGGGGATATACGTCCTAAATCAACACACAGTTTTCAACATACAACACACAAATAAAAGAAAATTTTCAAAATGAAGCTTTTCTTTAGCATTGTAGACTTGGTCATATCAACAAAACAAGACTAAATAAGCTTCATAAAGATGGATATTTAAATCCTTTTGAATATAAATCTTATGCGACTTGTCAGTCTTGTATCAAAAGTAAAATGACCAAAACTCTGTTTACTGGACATGAAGAAAGAGCTATAGAACTCTTAGGCCTCATACATAGTGATGTATGCGGTACACATACGAGAGGAGGTTTTTCTTACTTCATAACTTTTACTAATGATTTCTCAAGATTCGGACATGTGTTTTTATTAAAGTATAAGTCTGAAGCTTTCGAGAAATTCAAAGAGTATAAACTTGAAGTAGAAAAACAAACAGGTTTGAGCATCAAGAAACTTCGATCAGATCGAGGTGGAGAGTATCTGAGTACAGAATTTTCGGACTTCCTAAAAGAGAATGGGATTCTCTCTCAGCTTATTCCCCCTTACACACCACAGCACAACGGTGTGTCAGAGTGTAGGAATCGTACCCTATTAGATATGGTGCGATCCATGATGAGTGATGCTAAGTTACCTTTCTCCTTTTGAGGGCATGCATTGGAGACTGCAGCATATCTGTTGAACAAGGTTCCAACCAAGACCGTGTCTACCACTCTATATGAGATATGGTATGGGAAAAGACCATCTCTTAAACAAGTTAGGATTTGGGGTTGTCCGGATTTTGTCAAAAAGCAGAATCCAGACAAACTCGAGACACGATCCAGATATCTTTTCTACCACAAGGAGGAACAAAGAGTGTTTGTTTCTCAATATGCCACATTTTTAGAAAAAGAATTTTTTTCAAATGATACTAATGGCAATGCGGTAGAACTAGAAAAAGTTCTAGAAACACAAGTTACAAATGACTATTTGGTTGGACCTGATCTTGCAACAAAAACTTATGAACCTCGGCCACTCCGTGGATCTAGTAGGACTTCTCGCCTATCGGAGAGATACTACGGTTTCATCATTGATGGTGATAGAGAAGATTGCATCATGGATGATGATGATCCTACTAGTTTTCAGCAAGCTATCACGAGTAGTAACTCTGTGAAGTGGTTGGATGCCATGAGATCCGAAATAGAGTTTATGTACACCAACAAAGTGTGGAATTTGGAAGTTGTACGCTCTGGGGTAAAACCCGTAGGGTGTAAATGGATCTTTAAGAGAAAGATCGGTGTAGATGGGTAGGTGGAGACCTATAAGGCAAGGCTTGTGGCGAAAGGATTTCGTCAAAGGCCAGGACTGGACTATGACGAAACCTTTTCTCCTTTAGCCATTCTTGAATCCATTCAGATCCTACTTGCTATTGCTGCTCACTACGTGGTGATGCTAAATAGTGGCGATCTCTAAGATTAGGACACGTGGCAGATGACGTGTCCCAGAACTCAGAAGAAATGGCCCACAGGGGCCGACCAGGCCACCCCTGTACCCCACCTGCAAGCACAAGCTGGCTCTCCTCAGAGCCCCCTGAAAATTGGCCTCCTCGGCCTCTCAGCTCGCCCCGAGCTACCACGGGGCCAAGGCTCCTCGGCCCTCTCGCTCGTCCCCGAGCTCCCTAGCCGAGGCCCGCTTCCTCGGTCCTTCGACCGACCAACGGTACCACTCGCATGCGTAACCGCCGCTCCGCGAATCTCACCATGCTCGAGATCTCCGCCGGCCACATCCCACGTTCCACGCCATTATGATCCCCATTAACGAGCCTGTCTCGCCATTAATAGGAAGACCGCTTATCACGCGGGCGTGACGTCGGGAGCATAACGGCCGGCGTGATTCTCACGCTTGCCCCTGCATGCCGCCGCCTCTATATAAACCCCCATCACAGAGGGGTCAAGTAAGCCATTTTTATTCCACTTAGACGTTATTCTGCTCGGATCTCGTGCTAACTTGATCGTCGGAGGGTCCTTGGTGGTACCAAACTACCCCGGGACTTCTTTGAAGGAACTCGGCATAACTCCTCAAAACCACCAATCTCCTTAAAACCCATTGAGACACACACGCAACGGGAGATCACCTCCAAGATCCACCGGGAGATCGACGGAAGAAAATATCTGACGGAGACCTGAAAAGGACCTCCATCAGTTGGCGCCGTCTGTGGGAAACTAAACTCCACAAAAAACAAAGTTGGCCTTTCGATCTCCATCCACATGGCAAGCAACCACCCTGAAGACCCAGGTACCAGCCGCCGCCTCCTTCTCACCGAAGGCATGGATGAACCTCCCCCGGCGACCATCATCAACGCTCTCGCCAGCCGAATAGATCGGCTACAGTCCCTCGTGGAAGCGCTCGTCCGCGTCCAAACGGCCGGGCCAGGGCCCTAGATCGCCGCTCCTCCACCTCCAGAAGGCTCTGCCCTCACCGGCACGGCTGGCCTCCGGCAGGCTAAGACGCTTGGCCACAGATCTCACGGGCCGATACTCCCTGAGGCCCGCTGGGTACCCCACGGCTCTACACCAAGATCCACCGCCAGAGTGCCTCACCTCGAGCCTCCACGCGACCCTTACCCCCCTGAGGAGATGTCAGTCACCTCGCCTGTCCCCAGGCATGATCGACACCCCCTCCTTCGACGGGGTCGCACGGAAGGGGCTCGCCATGACGGCTCGAGTTCCACCTCGCCTGAAGATCTGAGGAACCTCATCGAGAGGAACCGGGGCCGCGCCCAGACGTAAGTCTCCAACAGCAGAGGCCAGGGATCACGAGGCACCAAATCTTCGGGGTACTACGGCTGACTTGACGCCCTTGAAAAGAAGATAGAATGCATGCGTCGGGAAGGTCACCTATCAGGCGACGATGCTAAGTACGCCGCCGACTCTCTCACCAAGCCGTTCACCGAGGGACTGGTCGTTTTCCACGTCTCCTCGCGCAACAAGCCCCCGAAGGTCTCTCTGTTCGACGGGAAAACTGACCCCAAAGACCATTTAGATGCTTTCACCATGGGGATGAGCTTCCATTACCATTCTGACGCCGCCCAGTGCAGGGCCTTCCCAGCCACCCTCATCCGCTCTGGTCGGGACTGGTTCCGAGGACTCGAGCCTCGCTCAATCTCGACCTTTGACGAGCTGGCTACTCAGTTCCTCGGCCACTTCATGGGAAACCGTCGACAGAAGCGCACGGTTGACTACTTCTTCACAATTCAGAGCGGTGACAAGGAGACGTTCAAGGCTTACATAACCCGCTTCTATAATGCCCTCCTCGAGGTCCCCGAGCACCAGGACGAGCCATCATCACGGCGCTCAGATCTGGTCTTAGGCACAAGGAGTGGTTGCGCTCCTTTGCGTTGGCACAGCCTAAGACCATGGCCGAGGTCAAGGCGTGGACCGAGCGCGAGGTTCAGCTGGAGTCCGAGGTGAACGCGAACCTCCCCCGAGAAGAACGATTCGACTAGAAGAAGAGGGCTCGGGAAGAGAGGCCGGAGCGTCAGCAGCCCTATCACCTGATGTTCCAGGAGTACACCTCGCTCAACGTCTCCCTCGCAGTGTTGCTAGAAGAGGCCCAGGGCGAGGGGTTCTTAAAGTTCCCTCCAATCCCACGTAAGGCCTCGAAGCGAACCCGGGGCCCTTACTGCGCCTTCCACCAGACGCTGGGCCACGCCACGGAGGATTGTAAGGAACTCCGAGACTACATCGAGGAGCTCATCCGATCGGGGCACCTCGCCGCCTACTTGAGGGACAAACGGCAGTCCGACCGCGAGCAGGAGCGGCGTCCCCCTCCCGCCGAGACGACCATCGGCCAGATCATGCTCGTTTCGACAAATGACCAGTCCGACGCTAAGGGAGACCCATACTCGGTGCCGAGCACGGAGACTAACAAGCCTCCAGGGGGCTAGGCCACGCTAATAAGGTCATCTATTAGCATGTACTTTTCTTTTAAGGCAATGTAAACTCTTCCTAGGGTCTGTTGTTAATTTAATAAAGATCAATGGAACATTGCGAAAAAAGAAGGAAATGTCTCATTTATTCAAAAGGTATTATGGGCTCCTCAGCCATACATACAAAAGAAAAAGAAATTTACAGCAGCAGGGGAAGGGGGTGCAGAGAGCACTGCTCATGGTATTCGGTAAAGATCTCCGCCAGCCGAGGCCTTGAGAGATCCAACCTTAGTGTAACATTTCAGAAAATATAAAATATTATTTTTGGAATTTAATATTAAAATAATATATTTCCCGAAAACTGCCCGATTTGCGAAATTGGGGTTTACGAAAAAGGGTATAAATATATACCTGTAATTATGAAATAAATGGAAATTAAAATGATTTATTGATTTAAAAATATATTTAAAGGATTTGGCATTTTTTAAAATTTATTATATGCAGTTTAAAAAAAACCCAATTAGTGCACTACTAATCGCGATTAACCTAAATCCGTGTTTCTACAGTTTTCATGGTTAGTGCACCATGACATGTTACATGTTGTTTCATTTCATTTGTGTTATGTATTTTGTTTTATTGTGGTGAGAAAGAAAAAGAATGGAAAAATGGTGTAATGATGACTTGAGGAGAGAGAAAAGGGGACATAATCATGATAGGAGCCATACTTGAGAGAGAGAGAAGGGGGGTGCTGCCTCATTATTCGTCCACCATTTTCTTCTTCTTCTTCTTCCTTATCTCCCTCCATCTTCTACCTCCATTGACCCATATCAAAATATTCACCAAAACCCCATACCCATTTCTTTAAAAACATGCACAAGCTCAAGGGAAGCACATTGGACCAAGCAAAATGGGATTTTGACAACTTTGGGGAGCTAGGGCTGTCTTGAGTGGCCAAAAAGAGGTATAAATTCTTCATTTAGTTTATTTTTAGATTTCTTGTATTCTAGATTTGTTTAGAATGTGTTTGGTTAGGGTATGTGGTATTTAGAAAATTCAAGAGAAGCGTTTGAGGATTTTGGGGAATTAGTGATGTGTGGGGGCTGTACAAGACCCTAGGGATCAAATTAAAGACTCGGAACTGAGTTTAGAACAGAGAATACAAACTTTAGAATTGATCCATGTCGGTTTTGTGAGTGTTTGGGGTGTGCAGAGAAATCTGGAGTGACCCGGGGAATTTTTGAGAGTAGTAAACAAGTCCAGAGACTAAATTGAGACACCACGAGACCCCCTACTAAAACGAACCCCAACTGAACCCCCCAAAATGAGGAGGCCGGATTTATGGGGCTTGGGGCCGGCCACATGGATGAATTGGGTGCTCAGGTTCCTTTAGTAGGTCATATACACCCTATACATCACCCAAATACTGTTTGTGCACCTAGTTTTGACCTGAACTAAAATTTGGAGCATGTTTTCTTGGTTTCTGCCTTGTATTTAGTGTTGTTTATGGATTTAAGTTTTGATATTTGGTATTGTATTCGATTATTTGACGTTTGTACGTCTATATCGATTGATATATATATCGACTCAGATTTAGGTGGTTTCCATACCCCTTTCAATTGGTTGTTAGTTAGACCTATAGTTTACCTAGTAGATGTTAGACTGAACCCGAGTCATACCTATTTCCAAAACTAACGAATCGTGAGAATTTTAAAAACATGCCAAGGGATACTACGGATATTTCAAAAGATGTACCTTTTCATAAAAACACCGTAGCCCTTATTTTCAAAACACCACGATTCGTACTATTTCAAACGGCAAAACAGTATAACACATGTGTAGCAATGTAGATTCCTTATTGTTACGTTATCATTCATGTTCCGCACATTATTGTTGCAGTTACTATTCATTCGCCATTTATTATGTTGTTATCGTTTCATTGCATGTTTATTGTGTACTTAGTGATCATGAAACTATGCTGTCAGGACACCGGCACCATTACCGATGATGCGTATGCTCCATATACACATGCTTGTCGGCTTACACACATCATCATCGGTAATTGCCATGTCACGTACACATAGAGAATGTTATTTCATTGACATAGCTTGCTAGCGGATAGTTGCAACATGTTATAGTTTCATATGCTAGTTTAACTATTGCATTCATTTCATGATATCAGATGCATTCATATATTCATTGGTTATGCAGTATTATGGAGATTTATGCCGGTTTTCACCGTTTATTGACATGGTGATTTGATGATTTCGGATCTTTCTTGAGATTTTCTGGATTTGGAAATCGCATGTGAAAGTTTATTAAAACTGATGAATTATTTTAAAGAGAAAAATACGGTTTTCCTTGATATGATGAGTATTGTCCACCATGATGTTTTCTCGGTTCTGAGATGTTTTCGAGACCCGATTCGAGGAGTTGGATGAACCGTCTTGGGTACATGGTGGACCCGGTAAGGTACCCCGGGGCAAGAAGCTCGAGTTGTAGACGATGAGCCCGGCAGGGGCAGACTACCTATCGGTGATTTGACCTGGCGCGGCGGATATCCGAAGGATACCTTTTGTGGTCGCATGATTGATGATATGGGCCGATCCGGACTGACGGAGCCCGAGGTATTGAGATATTGAGATTTGAGATACAGAGATATAAAGATACTAAGATTTATGTTTTGTGTCGATGCTTGACACTGATTTCTCTGTTGATTTCATTGGTGATACCCGATTGATATACATATAGAGATCTCATTAATTAAAGAAAACAGTTGTTCATTCATGATGTATTCTGTTTATTCGTCATGCATTCATACATCATATATCTGATATGTAGCTATCTGAGGCACTGACACAGCACATAGTATTGCACTTATATGTAGATTGATCAAGATATTATTCGAGGATATTACTGGATATGACCTAGGATAGCGTCATGCATGCGATTTCTACTCGTAGATGTTTTCTACTCACGAGTTGGCAACTCACCCCCGTTGTGCCAAATTTTTCTTACAGATTAGAGGTACAGGTTTCGTTGGCAGCTTGCTGGCACATCATTTCATTCGGGGTGATTTGCCTTGGTAGGTGGGTTCTTTTGCATCAGGACCACCATTGTATAATTGTTATTTCTGTTTTATCTAGTAAAACTACATCAACCAGACTTGTATTATTTGATAGAGATAGAAGACCAGTGTTTATTCTTTCGACCTTAGAGTCGCGCGCTGTATTATATGGTTTTCCTCTGGTTTCTTGATGATGTTGGATTTTTATCGTGAGTTTGATCCTCGCCTTTCGGCGTTGTATATTATATTGCTTGCATGGTTGTGACCGTCAATTGACGAAGAGCTAGCTCCTGCTTGGGGATGCCTTTATTCATTATATATGCTTTATCAGGTTTGTACCCGTTAGGGTCAGTTTTTACAAAGGAAACTCTGCCAAAAATTTTATAAAAGACTTGAGATTTTAAAAATGCATATTTCGGCTTATGTTGTTAAACTTCTTGTTTAAAAATTGGTTTTTCCTTCACTCTACTGCTTTACTTGGTTTGGATTTCTGGGTTTTGGCTTACTTAGATTACGTACGCCTCGAGACGTTTCGTAGTTTAAGTGTCGGTCATGTTCTGTACTTTTCGGGTCGTGACAAAGTTGGTATCAGAGAGTTAGGTTTTATCTTCGGAGTGTAGGATAACCCTTGATTGATGGAGTAGGTAGCTTGAGTAGAGTGACGTACCGTACGTATGTTCCGCGGTATATTTACGATACGATACTCCACTTAAGAAGCCTTAGAATGTGCATTTCTTTGCACAACATTATATCCATTCCTATGATCTAGCCTCATCAGTACCAGTTTATGGTTTTATTATCACGGTGGTACGGGTAGGGAGAGCTACGGCTAGAGTTGCGGTCAACACGAGCTCGTCATGGACGAGGAATGACCAGGGCGTGATTCCAGGGACATACGATTTGCATAGATGCGTCATTTAGTTGTGTTTTCGCGCCATGAACGTTTGATGGGTCGCTTTTACGAGATTACTCGGACATGCAGATCAGCACCAGAGGATTGAGCCACTGATAGAGGCCAGCCAGAATGTGATGACCATTGATGTATCGCCTATTCATGATGATTGACGTACTGTTCAGCGTGCAGACGAATAAGCCAGTTGTTGCTGCGGATGACGAGATATTGCCCCATATGTTGGAGCTGTTGCTGTACAAGTTGTACTTAGAGATATGATAGAAGGTCGCTAGTCACCCGAGGATGAATGACTAGGACATGTGGTTCGTTCGCTTATCCCGATGTGAGGTCATCAGATAGATTGATTCCAGCTTGAGGAGACTTCACACAGATACGTTGATAGTCGATAGAGACGATCGAATGTCAGGAGTCTATTTTCCAAGTTTAAGGTATTCAGAGACAAATGCAAGTAATGCTATGGACCCTCTGGAAGAATGAAATCCTAACTCGACATAATGACCATGGAACGCCTTTGAACCATAGGGTTTGCGGCAGTTCAGCGGTGCCATTAGTGAGGCTTGGATTTGCCCTTCTACGGTTGGTCCACAGGTGCTGTAGCATGTACTCGATACTATTAAACTGTACTCAAGATGTTGAGCTCTTTGGAGATTATGGAACTTTGGCGAATCGATCGAAAGGTTCGACTTCATTCGGATATCAAGTGATGAGATACATTGCTTGGGAGACTCCAGATACGAGTATAGTCGTTGGAGCGTAGTCCATGCAGCTACGAGGAGACGAGTCTGAAGCAGTCAACATTAGATAACAGTGGAGTAAGAGGTTCGTACGAGATCTTGATGAGATGACGTTCCACTCTGTCGACATCAGAGATGTGATACGCATGCAGAGGCGTTATATATGGACATATCTTCCAGAAGGAGTCACGATGAGTATGCAGCCGTTCCGGAATAAGGAATAGATTTATTAAAGGACGATGACTTCCAGGCAATTCAGCAGAAACGGGATTTTGGGAGAGACCTCGACAGGACCTTTCTGGAATATTACACGAGAAGACTTAGACCCAGGAGCGGTCATATTGTGCACACCCAGTAGGCCAGAGTTCGGTATCGTCGACGAGACATGTTATGAGTGACCAAGACAGTTGGCCAGAGACTCTTAGAGGAGTTCTTGAGCGAGACTATTCCGCCATACTTTATTTCGGTATTTTGGACGATCTATTCGCATGATTGAGTTTTGATGACTGAGTTTCATGATATTTGTTTTCGTGCACCATGGCTGCACCTACTGAGTATTTACGTTTCGTGCATAGTTATTGCACTTGAGATATGCTTTATACACCATTGTGTTGATTTATGATTTGTGCAGATTTATTGCGCTTGATTCAGTTTTGTTCCTTGGCTGCACATGTTTATGATTTCATGGATTGCATACTGCTGATTTGATTTTTGTGCAGGTAGTATGCACTCGATTTGGTTTTTGCGCTCGGTATAGCTTACATGTGCTTGCACTGCGTGGATACGTGTTTTGTGCACGCAGTTACACGCGTTTATGATTTTATACACCTTGTCACACCTGGTGTTGCTTTTTCTACGCATTTGAGTTATTGATGCATTTCCGTGCACTTGTTGCACCCGATTTGTATTTTGTGCAGTTGTTGCACTAGGTTTTTACGCTGTGCATTGTTGCATCATATTGCATTTCGTGTACTGGATGCACTGTATTTAGTTTTGTGCACACCGGATGCACTCGATTGGGATTTCCATTCGTGCATGTTAGTTGCACTGGATTGAGATTTTGTGCACCACAGTTGCACTCGACTTTGATTAAATATCATTCGAGATGTTGATTTTGATTTCATGCCTATGGTATGCATGTGATTTTACTTATGCTTTCGGCATAGTTTTCATACACTTTTAGTATTTTGATTCGATTTTGTGCACGCTGATGCACATGGTTGTGAGATTATATACCACGGTATACCTGATTTGGCTTTGGATTGAGATGTGTTGTATACCGTCGATTTCGATTGCGATATTCGATATTTTTTCGTGTACCTTGTGCACTGAATTTGGATTCTTGCGCATATTTGGGCTCTTGATGCGATTTTGATGCACACCAGATGCATTCAATCGAGATTTTTCGTGCACATCAGATGCACCTGATATTGCTGTCAGGCACACCGTTGCCCTTGACATAGGCTTTCGTGCATACCTGTTGCACTTAGATTTTGTTTTGTGCACATGTATGGCATATTCATTGATTTCGACTTTCGTGCACACCAAACACACGTAGCATTCATATGCACATTTCGGGATTGATTCTTATGGAGCAGTACGCTTTTATGATATTTACTATTTGTTTTCGTACTGAGCAGGACTAGTCAGAGGAAAGTACCTGGATATATTTTGCATGCATTGATAGCTATCGAAGGGATTTCCAAAAAGGGGGCTATAGTCTCGGTAATTACCTACGTGTCTGAGATGACACGAAACATTTTATAAAGGAAACCCTTCTAAATCATTTCAAAACGGCCGGACGTACATATTAAACAAAGGATAAGTATATATAGAGCTATTTTCTAAAAATAGACGTCCGCCACTGTGCCGCGATACGTGCATCGCACAGCAACATGAAAAAAAGGGAGTTTGGCAAGCACATCTTTCCGATGTTTTAATGATGTTTACATGGATAGTTCTGATGTATATCATGTTGGTTTCGTTTTGGGATTTGACATTTTTGTCTTCGCCATGACTCCGATGATATGCGTGCGAATCTGATGATTTGCGTGACGCTTGACGGAGTTCGAATTTGAGTTTTGTACCCGTCTTTCAGGCGCATGCGATGCACTGTGCTGTTTCTATATCTTCCGTGATTTCGGAGCCCCGTTGATTTGATCTGATTATTGAAATGTTTTAGAATTTGGGGGTTTAAAAATTTAAAATTCGGGGACCGAATTTCTTTAAGTGGGGAAGATTGTAACATTTCATAAAATATAAAATATTATTTTTGGAATTTAATATTAAAATAATATATTTCCCGAAAACTGGCCGATTTGCGAAATTGGGGTTTTCGAAAAAGGATATAAATATATACCTGTAATTATGAAATAAATGGAAATTAAAATTATTTATTCATTTAAAAATATATTTGAAGGATTTGGCATTTTTTAAAATTTATTATATGCAGTTTTGATAAAAACACGATTAGTGCACTGCTAATCGCGATTAAGCCAAATCTGTGTTTCTACAGTTTTCATAGTTAGTGCACCATGACATGTTACATGTTGTTTCATTTCATTTGTGTAATGTATTTGGTTTTATTGTGGTGAGAAAGAAAAAGAATGGAAAAAGGCCGTAATGATGACTTGAGGAGAGAGAAAAGGGGACATAATCATGATAGGAGACCATGCCTGAAAGAGAGAGAAGGGGGGTGATGCCTCATTATTCCTCCACCATTTTCTTCTTCTTCTTCTTCTTCATCTCCCTCCATCTACTACCTCCATTGACCCATATCAAAATATTCACCAAAACCCCATACCCATTTCTTTAAAAATATGCACAAGCTCAAGGGAAGCACATTGGACCAAGCAAAATAGGATTTTGACAACTTTGGGGAGCTAGGGCTGTCTTGAGTGGCCTAACGGAGGTATAAATTCTTCCATTCAGTTTATTTTTAGATTTCTTGTATTCTAGATTTGTTTAGAATGTGTTTGGTTAGGGTATGTGGTGATTAGAAAATTCAAGAGAAGGGTTTGAAGATTTTGGGGAATTAGTGATGTGTGGTGGCTGTACAAGACCCTAGAGATCAAATTAAAGACCTGGAACTGAGTTTAGAATATAGAATACAAACTTTAGAATTGATCCATGTCGGTTTTGTGAGCGTTTAGTGTGTGCAGAGAAATCTGGAATGACCCGGGGAGTTTTTGAGAGTAGCAAACAAGTCCAGAGACCAAATTAAGACACTACGAGACCCCCCTACCCAAACGAACCCCAACTGAACCCCCCAAACCGAGGAGGTTGGATTTTTGGGGGTTGGGGCCAGCCACATGGAAGAATTGGGTGCCTAGATTCCTTCAGTAGGTCATATACACCCTATACATCACCTAAGTACTTTTTGTGCACCTAGTTTTGACCTGAACTAAAATCTAGAGCATGTTTTCTTGGTTTCTGCCTTGTATTTAGTGTTGTTTATGGATTTAAGTTTTGATATTTGGTATTGCATTCGATTATTTGACGTTTGTACGTCTATATTGATTGATATTTGGTTGAATTGCGAGATGTAGACCATAGGTTTTGACCTATGGGTGATTCATGCGACATTTTGGTTTTTGTGTGTCGTTTTGGTTTTGAATTGGATTATAACGCGATACGATACGTTATGATGTGTAGGTACCCCACGAGGACTTCAAGACGACAAGCAAGCGCGTGGCGACGTCGGTATCGGCAAGCGAAGATCAGGTGAGTGGATTATATCTACGGGGGAAGTCTGGTGGGTGGCGTATAGCACCCCCACAAAGCTTTGAGAAATGATGAGATACGTTTATATGTTATTGTGTGATATGAACACCTAACAAGAAATGGTTTAGTAGATTATGGGATAGCGTTAGCGAGAATTGAAAAAAGGATTTAGTTGGTTTCTTAATCGCAAAACCCTAGAGTAAGGATTTGCATACACGCACACATACACACTCGCATACATTTACTTCCTTATGCGTATATGGGGATGTGTATATATGTATGTACGCATAGGTATGGAACTATGCATATATATATTCATATACACATGCATGGATGTTGAGGATAGTGGATGATATTTGGAGATGAGTCGATGAGATTGGACTTGATGCCACGAGATCGGTGATATGATTTGGATCGTATTATGAGATGCGACATGTGATAATAGCGGATCGGTAGGTGATGTGTTTCATACACATGCATATATATGTAGATGGTATCAGTATTGTACTAGAATTAGATCAGTACCCCCAGTTCACGATTTGTTATGATAAGGATACCGGATAAATGATGAGATTGATGTGATAGCTGACCAGTTCCCAAATTGGGATGCCGTACGATGGATTTACCGTACGAGCTATATATTGATGATAGATTCGCACTCTTGACTCAAGAATGTCATATGATATATTGTATCGTACGTGATACTATTGAGGTGGGATCACCGACTATTATATATACGTATATATATATATGTATATATATATGTTTGTATGTATGTATATATATATCGACTCAGATTTAGGTGGTTTCCATACCCCTTTCGATTGGTTGTTAGTTAGACCTATAGTTTACCTAGTAGATATTAGACTGAACCCGAGTCATACCTATTTCCAAAACTGACGAATCGTGAGAATTTTAAAGACATGCCAAGAGATACTACGGATATTTAAAAAGATATACCTTTTCATAAAAACACCGTAGCCCTTATTTTCAAAACACCACGATTCGTACTATTTCAAACGGCAAAATAGTATAACACATGTGTAGTAATGTAGATTCCTTATTGTTACGTTATCATTCATGTTCCACACATTATTGTTGCAGTTACTATTCATTCGCCATTTATTATTTCGTTATCATCTTATTGCATGTTTATTGTTCACTTAGTGGTCATGAAACCATGCTATCAGGACACCAGTACCATTACTGATGATGTGTATGCTCCACATACACTTGCTTGTCGGCTCACACACATCATCATCGGTAATTGCTAGGTCATGTACACATAGAGAATGTTATTTTATTGACATAACTTGCTAGCGGATAGTTGCAACATATTATAGTTTCATATGCTAGTTTAACTATTGCATTCATTGCATGATATCAGATGCATTCATATATTCATTGGTTATGCAGTATTATGGAGATTTATGCCGGTTTTCACCGTTTATTGACATGGTGATTTGATGATTTCGGATCCTTCTTGAGATTTTCTGGATTTGGAAACCGCATGTGAAAGTTTATTAAAACTGATGAATTATTTTAAAGAGAAAAATGCGGTTTTCCTTGATATGATGAGTATTGTCCACCATGATGTTTTCTCGGTTCTGAGATGTTTTCAAGACCCGATTCGAGGAGTTGGATGAACCGTCTTGGGTACATCATGGACCCGTTAAGGTACCCCGGGGCAAGAAGCTCGAGTTATAGACGATGAGCCCGGCAAGGGCAGACTACCTACCAGTGATTTTACCTGGCGTGGCGGATATCCGGAGGATATCGTTCGTGGTCCCATGATTGATGATATGGGCCGATCCGGACTGACGGAGCCCGAGATATTGAGATTTGAGATACAGAGATATTGAGATTTGATATTGAGATACTAAGATTTATGTTTTGTGTCGATACTTGACACTGATTTGTCTGTTGATTTAATTGGTGATACCCGATTGATATACATATAGAGATCTCATTAATTAAAGAAAACAGTTGTTCATTCATGATGTATTCTCTTTATTCGTCATGCATTCATACATCATATATCTGATATATAGCTATCTGAGGCACTGACACAGCACATAGTATTGCACTTATATGTAGATGGATCAGGATATTATTTGAGGATATTACTCGATATGACCTAAGATAGCGTCATGCATGCGATTTCTTCTCATAGACGTTTTCTACTCACGAGTTGGCAACTCACCCCCGTTGTGCCAAATTTTTCTTACAGATTAGAGGTACAGGTTTCGTTGGCAGCTTGCTGGCACATCATTTCATTCGGGGTGATTTGCCTTTGTAGGTGGGTTCTTTTGCATCAGGACCACCATTGTATAATTGTTATTTCTGTTGTATCTAGTAAATCTCCATCAACCAGAGTTGTATTATTTGATAGAGATAGAAGACCAGTGTTTATTCTTTCGACCTTAGAGTCGCGCGCTGTATTATATGGTTTTCCTCTGGTTTTCTTAATGATGTTGGATTTTTATCCTGAGTTTGATCCTCGCCTTTCGGCGTTGTATATTATATTGCTTGCGTGGTTGTGACCGTCAATTGATAAAGAGCTAGCTCCCTCTTGGGGATGCCTTTATTCATTATATATGCTTTATCAGGTTTGTACCCGTCGGGGCCAGTTTTTACAAAGGAAACTCTGCCGAAATTTTTAGAAAAGACTTGAGATTTTAAAAATGCATATTTCGGTTTATGTTGTTAAACTTTTTGTTTAAAAATTGGTTTTTCTTTAACTCTACTGCTTTACTTGGTTTGGACTTCTGGGTTTTGGCTTACTTAGATTACGTACGCCTCGAGACGTTTCGTAGTTTAAGTGTCGGTCATGTTCCGTACTTTTTGGGTCGTGACAAAGTTGGTATCAGAGAGTTAGTTTTTACCTTCGGAGTGTAGGATGACCCTTGGTTGATGGAGTAGGTTGCTTGAGTAGAGTGACGTACCGTACGTATGTTCCGCGGCATATTTACGATACGATACTCCACATAAGAAGCCTTAGGATGTACATTTCTTTGCACAGCATTATATTCATTCCTATGATCTAGCATCATCAGTACCAGTTTATGGTTTTGTTATCACGATAGTACGGGCAGAGAGGGCTTCGGCCTGAGTTGCGGTCAGCACGAACTCGTCACGGACGAGGAATGACCAGGGCGTGATTCCAGGGACATACGATTTGCATAGATGCGTCGTTTAGTTGTGTTTTCGCGCCATGAGCGTTTAATGGGTCGCTTTTACGAGATTACTCGGACGTGCAGATCAGCACTAGAGGATTGAGCCACTGATAGAGGCCAGAATGTGATGACCATTGATGTATCGCCTATTCATGATGATTGAGGCACTATTCAGCATGCAGACGAATAAGTCAGTTGTTGCTGTGAATGACGAGATATCGCCCCAGATGTTGGAGCTGTTGCTGTACGAGTTGTACTTAGAGATATGATAGAAGGTCGCTAGTCATCCGAGGATGAATGACTAGGACATGTTGTTCGTTCTCTTACCCCGATGTGAGGTCATCAGATAGATTGATTCCAGCTTGAGGAGACTTCACACAGATACGTTGGTAGTCGATAGAGACGATCGAATGTCAGGTGTCCATTTTCCAAGTTTAAGGTATTCAGAGACAAATGCAAGTAATGCTATGGACCCTATAGAAGAATGAAATCCTAACTCGACATAATGACCATGGAACGCCTTTGAACCTTAAGGTTTGCGGCAGTTCAGCGGTGCCATTAGTGAGGCTTGGATTTGCCCTTCTACGGTTGGTCCACAGGTGCTGTGGCTTGTACTCGATACTATTAAACTGTACTCAAGATGTTGAGCTCTTGGGAGATTATGGAACTTTAACGAATCGATCGAAAGGTTCGACTTCATTCGGATATCATGTGATGGGATGCATTGCTTGGGAGACTCCAGATACGAGTATAGCCGTTGGAGCACAGTCCATGCAGCTACGAGGAGACGAGTCCGAAGCAGTCGACATTAGAGAAAAGTGGAGTAAGAGGTTCGTACGAGATCTTGATGAGATGACGTTCCACTCCGCCGACATCAGAGATGTGATACGCATGCAGAGGCATTATATATAGACATATCTTCCAAAAGGAGTCACGATGAGTATGCAGCCGTTCCGGAATAAGGAACAGATTTAGTAAAGGACGATGACTTCCGGGCAATTTGGCAGAAACGGGATTTTGGGAGATACCTCGACAGGACCTTTCTGGAATATTACACGAGAAGACTTAGACCCAGGAGCGGTCATATTGTACACACCCAGCAGGCCAGAGTTTGGTATTGTCGACGAGACATGTTATGAGTGACCAAGACAGTTGGCCAGAGACTTTTAGAGGATGTTCTTGAGCGGGACTATTCCGCCATACTTGATTTCGGTATTTTGGGCGATCTATTCGCATGATTGAGTTTTGATGACTGAGTTTCATGATATTTGTTTTCGTGCACCATGGCTGCACCTACTGAGTATTTACGTTTTGTGCATAGTTATTGCTGTTGCGCCACGGCAGCGCCCCGGCCGTCTACTCGAGGCCAAAATACGGAATCAAAAATTTTCTTTACTTTTAAACTGGCGCTACCGCGGGCAATAAAACCCGGATCGTAACCATTAACTTAATCCTAGCTATCAAGAGAATAGGGTAGAAGCTATACCAAGCGATCCGTGTCCTCTGGTCTTCGTCTCCACTCCGATCTCCCGCGGAATCCTCGTCCGTCACCTCCTCGTCGAAAAGGGCACCACGTAGCCGAATACTTTTACGGGCTCCCACCTTTGGACCGAGGCAACTAGGGCACGAAGTTGGCTAGCCGACGCGTCCAAGATTTGCTGTAGAATAGTGTAGCATCCATTGTCTCTTTGAGGGTTTGAAGTTGCCTTTTGATGGAGGTAGGAATCAAGAACTTTGGAGAGGTGGGAAGGATTTTGTGAGCAAGCCAAATGAAATAATCAAATGTCCCTCATACAAAAATGAAAACTCTCTCTCTTCTCCTCAAGTGGACGGCCAAAAATATGAGGGAGTGAATCCATGAAGGGAGGTGAGTGTAGGAGAGGAATAAAGGTGACCACACCCCAAAAGAAATGATAACAAAGTCACACCCATTTCTTATCTCATCACATCCAAAACCATCACATGAAAAGCAAAGGAATGGATGGAAAAAGAATCTCATCATGATGCTACAAATGCAAGAAACCCCTCCACAATAAGTTATTTGTAAACTTGCAAACAACCCCCTCCATCGAAAAGTCCGGACGTGAAGGAACAAAGGAAAACCGGCCGGAACGGAATGCAAACTGGCAACTTCAGAAAACTGATCCCGTAATAAATTACAGGAAAACCCCGCTACTGCATATACATGCCCGCATTTGTATTCCTACTGAATACAAAAAGAGACAAAATCTACACTGTCAGATACTAGGATTCGGCTTAAACCAAAGCCGGCTAGTAAAAACCGTCCGATCACGATCCGTGCAATACCGCACGTATCTGATCGAACCCTGCCATATCTCCATACGGCCTCTACAGCGTTTCGCCCGAAACTTGAGTAACTGTGTGTGGTGGACTCTAAAGACTCGTCAATACCTTGGTTGTGGATTTAACCACTAGCAAGTCAGAGGTATAAGCCAATACATAACGGGCCACCAGGTATTGACCAAAAGGGACGTCGATGAGCGAACTCATCCTGACACCCTACTGAGCCTGTCAGTGATAATATCCGTACAGTCCGGTCCGTTCGTCTATGAGTATCGCATGGCGGGCCTAGGGGTTGGTAAAAGTCAGACCCCCAAAAGCGGTACAAGTCGTGTCGGAGTGAAGCCCAGAACACCCTGAGATACTACTGGAATACCTACCAGTAAATCTCCTTTCTCGGCCGAGGGCTTTGTGTAATGGCTCTCCTAGACACAGCGCGACCTCACCCCCAATACCGGGAGAGACGAACCCCTGCAGATCCGCTCACTGCCTCCATATGGCTCGGGACTGTACCCAACTAAAACCTGTTTGCACGACTCCTTTGAGCCGTGGTAGGGTAGTAATCAAAGTACAGTGGGAACTCACACGAGACAAATGACGATCTCAGGTCGATGAACTAACCTGTACACATGTCACCAGGGAACTGCCATCTGACGTCTGGTATAATCCCAACTAGCAGGTTCCCGGCGAGTCCTGTCCGGTGTACCCATAACCCAATGGGCACCTGGATACATCTTAGGTGAACCAATTGACACCGGTGGCTTGTGAGACCGGCCACCGTCTCTCGTCGGGGTCTCGACTGTATACACTAGTCTACTAATGGAGTATCGATGCCCAGTCTCGAAACTCCCACGACTAGGGACCTTTTAAGGATGTGCTTATAGACCCCAGCTCCCACGTATATGATCGCCCTCATACTGCTGGTAGTCAAGCAAGAATCCTAGGGGCTCTATCAACGTGTAATAGCGACTCGTAAGGTCACCTAAAGCAGTACACGATGATAAAGATAAACCAGATAGCATACTATCATCTCGAGTAAGACTGTCCTACCGGGATAGGTCCTCTCTCAATCATTGCAATCACGTGCCTGTGATCCAATAATTGACTCTGAGGGCACTATCTCCAACAATCTCCCACTTGCACTCAAGGCTAATTATTGCGATGTCGCATACTCACAGCCCGTGTGATACCGAACACCCAACTCCTCTACTAGTCAGTCTCATAAAGCTTGTTTGCGGAACTATTGCGTTCGAGGAATAGCCTCAGTGAGTGGATCTGCTGTGGTGTTTCTTTCTATGTCTCTCTTTATCTCAAGTTCGTGGAGAAAGCCATCTCCCGAAATGAGCAATACCTGTCTTAGAATGTGTCTGGATATCTGATGGGACCTAGCTCATAAATGAAATCCAAATCCAAACTTCTTAGACTGTATCGACAACTGAACTTAATCAGTACCCTGCGCCATGCCTTTCCCTCAGTATCCTCCTGGACCACCTGTCCAAAATACTGCCCCTCATCAGAGGGAAAACTATTACTCTGACAGCCACTCTGCCATCCAGGTCACCTTGGAAGCCTGGAATGATAACCGTCTCCTAAAAGAGGCTGCCGTTATCAAATCCCTAAAACATTCACTTATGTTCTAAAACTGCTTCCGATTGTTTCTCCAGGATTGGATTAATATCAACTTATTGCATCTACTGCAAGAACAACATCTGGTGTGGTACTTGACATTTCATGATTGACTCAATTGCCTAAGCAAGTGATCTGCCAATCATGCGTATCCCTCTCCCCTTTAGTCTGTAAGACACCTTTAGAGAGGGTGACTCCATCACCTGCAGGTATACTACCGTGCCAGGAGTCGTCCATTCTAAATACTTATAGAATGCTGTCAAAGTACCCAGATTTGGAAACCACCCAAATCTAGATCTAAAACCATAGATACAGTAACCAGAATGTCTGATATAATATCCAAGTCCTATGTGGAGAAACCACTGTGTGACAACCAAAGTATAACCGATCGTAGTATAGAAATATCACTTCCTACTCTGTGTATGTCATCCAAATACCAGGACATCACACCCTACTACCTTCTTAACAGAACCATCCCCTATTCTGATGAAGTCAAACCAATGACTGTCACATCAGAAATAGATGATCTATCTCCGCTATATCTGCTTAAGTCTATAAATAGACATAAGCCTCTTGCCCACTGTGCTTCCGTTGCTCCCACTGACTACGACAACCCTCTGGCAAAGTCAAATAGACGTACACTTCTAAAGCCAGTTTAGAATGACGCTATACTCATCCTCCTGCCGGGTCTCACAGTCTGGAACAACAGCAATGGCAAGTCTGGGTAAATAAGAACCTCCCTGCCACCGTCCTTGAGCATACCGAAGTATCTCTCGGGTGTCTGAGGTTACCCACTATATCTGCGGAGTGGCCAATGGAATGTCAAATCAGATTGAATCTTTAGGTTCTTATCAAATCTTCAGTAATCGTTTGCGGTTCTGGAATCACTTCCAGTTCTACCATACTCCCACTTCTGTTTTCTGAAAAAATCCATTTCTTTTAAAATTGTGGCGAGTCAAGAACAATATCACTATTGAACTTCCAGATGGTAGAAAGTCAACCCTCGTCATAGCCTGGATCAACCCACAAACAGCCATTACAGAAACGTGCCTTGAGTTATCCAGAGTCTGGTTTTAAGCATAAGACGGAAAACTCCCCGTACCTTAACAATGTCAAGATATGAACTGTTCTATATCCAATATAGAAACAGAGGCACTGATTTAATTGAACCAGATTCAAATCATGCAGCTGTCTCCAGTGCATGTCAACTAAATGGAAGAGAGGCCGATCAGCGTTACTCAACTTAGGAGTACTTCCAATTATGAGTAACCTGAAAGAGAAGCAAGTTCTCATTACTATCAACTGAATACCATACACAAGTATCTACATCTTCGATCACCTTGAAGAATCCCGATACTTGCAACATCTGGTTCTCTACTTTATTCATATACCTATAACTTCTCAAAACTTCGGACCTTGTGTTTCTACGAAACACTTGTCTAAAAACTAGAGAAGTCATAAGTAAGCCGAATATAGTATGAGGACCAACCCCTCTGTCCTAATGGACACTGGACAATATACAATACTTTGTACAAGTCCCTTGAGTCTAATAACTCATTCATTGTGTGTCGTAGGTTGAAAACTGTACTTATGGTTAAGAAGAATTACACCACTGTTGAATGCTCCTTACCTAACCATCCACTGATATAGGTAAATGTCATAGACATAATTTCAAAAAGGTATATCTCACTCTATAAAAATAGACGTACAGATATATCAATTTGAAATTGGTGCATAACAACGGATATTCAAAACCAAATATTTGCCGTCCGGCAAACAACCCAGGTGACTTCCTCAAATATCACAAATTACAACGAATCCCGATATAATGAGGATGATCACCTAATTCCCAATAACTTACTCCCACTCATCATCTGTAAAACCATACAGATGTGAGAATCAAACTTGGTAAATACATACCCTGGAGCAAGTATCTAATCGGAAAATCAGTTTTCCTTTAACAGTACACAGTGAAACTGAAACATTGAAATGTTTCGATGGGGTATCCGGGTATTCCTAGTAATGCCTCTTCCATTATCCAGATTCACAACTGTAACCGTATAATTCTTTGCCACTTCTCCAAATCCCTTTTATGTCTTTGGTCATTACCTTCTGCACACCCCTTTAGACCAAATGGTTTTCTTCCTTCCCTACCGTTCGGCACCAGCCTATGGTTTGGAAGAAGACTATCCAATAAGCATAATGGGTGTACTGTCCTAATCCTAGGAGCACTCGCAATGCGAGAGAAGGTGAAGATAAAAGACAACCGAATGAACCTTATTCCTATTTCTCCTGAACCAGGATCCATCCCTGAACTGGAACAAGTTCCTTTCGAGTTCGTATATAACCATACGATGGATTATCCAATAAACTTGGGATCTTCGTAGTGATACGGAGTGTCCTGGAGAAAAACAAAGGTGATTTAGGATTGGCGAAGAAATACTTGGTTTGGTCGTGAATAGCAGTCGCAATTTACTTTGCCCTCTTACTAATCCCTTTCTTTGTCTTAACTTAATACCTTCTGTACACCATTTAGGCTAATTGGTTTTCTTCATTCCCTACCGTTCGGCACCTGCTTATGGTTTGGAAGAAGACTATCCAATTTACGTAATAGGTGTACTATCTCCTAAGCCAAGGAGTACTCGCAATCTGAGAGAGAAGGTAAAAGGAAAAGTCAACTGAATAGTCATATTCTTTTTCTCCAGAACCGGAAACCATCCTCGAATTCCTTCGAGTTCGTATATAACCATACGATGGTTTTGTCCAATGGAAGTGGACGTTCGTAGTAATACGGGGTGTCCTGGAGAAAAGGGTAAAAGTAGGAGTGGCAAAGAGGTCTGCAACTCTGACAATCCAAAAGCCAGTGTTAAGAAGGTTCGGTCAACTTGGTCACTGAGTCATAGTGTAGGGGCGGGTCAATGGTCGCTGCCAAAAAGAGAGAGAAAAGAAACACTCAGCGTGCACTCTAACCTAGATCAGAATGGTTATCACTTTATCTAATCTGGAAACCTCCCACTGTAACGTCAAATTCTTCCCCAAACCTGAAAGAAGAATTAGTCGGGATCACCCGAGGAGTAAACCAACTCATCAGTGGGAATCGGGATCCAACTATCATCGCATGACAACGTGACGGAATCCACTCACGTCACCACACTCCAGAAGGTATGCGCATGCCTGGCAAGTTTCAGTTTCTTTAGAAACTCCCGATGTGATTTTTACCCCTAGAACCCAAGTGACCTTGACACAGTCAACAAATCAAAGAGTCCTAGTCAAGTTCAACCCGTCATTATCCTGGATTGCATTAAACCCACCCGTACGAGCCCTTGACACAGTCAATAAGGCCGCACGACTGTCCTAACCAATCCCATTAATATGCTACAAACAAACACTACTTAGCTACCGCACACTACGCCTTGACACAGTCAACAAACGCAGCACGAATACTAAGTAATACTTGTAAGAAATGACGGAGGGCTACGTCTAGTTTTTGGCGAAAAACTTTTAACGTAATGAACTTGATATCGTTGAAGGAACTGCATAATTTATTATAAAAATATAGTGACGAGACAACCCTTTGCTAAAGAGGTCACTCCCGGTGAAGGGATCTCGGCTCTTTCCCCGTAGAATGAGGTGCAGGATATTCCAACTGAATACCACGATGCAAAGCAAAAGGCAATCGGCTATAGTGAAGTTATTGCCCTGACGCAAACTTCTGTCCAAGGGGTCACTCCCGGTGAAGGGATCTCGGCCCTTGCCTCGTCGACTGAGGAGCAGGATATTCCAACTGAATACCACGATGCAAAAAAAAAGTGAACGTCGTTGCAATAACAGCTTTTTGAAAAATGTTCCAACAACATCAGAATAGGTTTGTTTATCTTGCATTGATCCAAATCAACGCAGTCCCATCAATTGATCACACCACAAAAGAATGAAAATAATGATGTACGTATATGCTATCCGCATTCGCCACTGGGTCCCGTCATCACCCGTTAGGTTACTTAACTAACGACAGAGCAGGGACTGGACTAGCGCGGATGCAAAACATATACGACATCTACTAGTATATATATAATATATAATTTTCGCTCAAGGCGTGATAAAATGCAACATCACAGAAATGTAACCAGCATCATAGAACAATACAGATATCTGGAAGCCCCGGGTTTCACAGAGCCGCTGCTGAAACCCGACGTTCCCCTGGTCGTGTGGATAGCCTGTGCAATGAAAATCCTAGACCCCTACGGGCGCGGCAAGTCACCCGCCAAAACCTGAAGCGAGGCAGCCCCCTTCAGCAACGTGAATGGACCACCCAGCACTTCACGGAATCCGGTAACTTGGGCACCCCTCCTGGGTCAACCTGGACCCCCTACGAGTGCGGCGAATAGCCCTGCCAATTCTAGAGTAAAGCCCCCTCCGTCTCAATGCCATGAGATGCGGGCTCGTTGCCCTCTAGAACCCGGCTACCCGTGCACCCCTCCGCGGGGCAATCCTAGTACAGAAAGTAAAATATACATACAACGGGTACATCGACCGCAACCTGGTCGTGCCCCAAAAGAATAATACAAACAGGCAGTGACGGCAGTCCATATGTCGGACGCTCGCCCCGCAATATCAAAAGTACATATAAAACAAAACTGTACTAACATTGCATCCAGGCTATCCCCCACGACCAATCCGCAACAACACAGCACAATCACAGAACATCAACGTGAATGTCACGTTCGCAAATCCGCCTAACCGGGCTATAACAGTTAGACAGGATTTACCGATCAAGTGACATTCACGGTCGCAGATATAATGTAAATACTGTGAACTAAAGTGTTTAAACTTTTCGATCGATCAAATATATCGAAGTGGGCCCCAAACATTACTGTAGCACTTAAAGAGAGTCTAGGCCCAAAAAGAATATTCCAAAAACCCCATTTTCAACCCAGGAGCTCACTGCAAAAATTTGGTCTAATGAATAGTAAAAATAGCCGCGGAACCGCGGCAAATACGTGGGTTTGGCCGCGGTTCCGCGGTGGAATAGTGAGATCACGCGACCAAATTTTCACAGAATGCTTAGAATTTCCTGCACATGTCACTGCAATATACTGAAAAATTTTTGGAGCCAAAAAAATTTCGACAGAAAACTGTGTAAATGAAAATGGGTTTTCGGAAAATCCGTTCGATCGAACTTGTAAACACTTTAGAGCAAGCTAGACTAGGTTAATGGCCTGGCTCTGATACCATGTTGCACCACGGCAGCGCCCCGGCCGTCTACTCGAGGCCAAAATGCGGAATCAAAAATTTTCTTTACTTTTAAACTGGCGCTACCGCGGGCAATAAAACCCGGATCGTAACTATTAACTTAATCCTAGCTATCAAGAGAATGGGGTAGAAGCTATACCGAGCAATCCGTGTCCTCCGGTCTTCGTCTCCACTCCGATCTCCCGCGGAATCCTCGTCCGTCACCTCCTCGTCGAAAAGGGCACCACGTAGCCGAATACTTTTACGGGCTCCCACCTCTAGACCGAGGCAACTCGGGCGCGAAGTTGGCTAGCCGACGCGTCCAAGATTTGCTGTAGAATAGTGTAGCAGCCATTGTCTCTTTGAGGGTTTGAAGTTTCCTTTTGATGGAGGTAGGAATCAAGAACTTTGGAGAGGTTGGAAGGATTTTGTGAGCAAGCCAAATGAAATAATCAAATGTCCCTCATACAAAAATGAAAACTCTCTCTCTTCTCCTCAAGTGGACGGCCAAAAATATGAGGGAGTGAATCCATGAAGGGAGGTGAGTGTAGGAGAGGAATAAAGGTGACCACACCCCAAAAGAAATGATAACAAAGTCACACCCATTTCTTATCTCATCACATCCAAAACCATCACATGAAAAGCAAAGGAATGGATGGAAAAAGAATCTCATCATGATACTACAAATGCAAGAAACCCCTCCACAATAAGTTATTTGCAAACTTGCAAACAACCCCCTCCATCGAAAAGTCCGGCCGTGAA
This sequence comes from Agapanthus africanus, assembly GCA_030015575.1. NCBI lineage: Eukaryota > Viridiplantae > Streptophyta > Magnoliopsida > Asparagales > Amaryllidaceae > Agapanthus > Agapanthus africanus. Next base: position 503,902,571 of record JASDDO010000001.1, on the reverse strand, counting down.
GGAACAAAGGAAAACCGGCCGGAACGGAATGCAAACTGGCAACTTCAGAAAACTGATCCCGTAATAAATTACAGGAAAACCCTGCTACTGCATATACATGCCCGTATTTGTATTCCTACTGAATACAAAAAGAGACAAAATCTACACTATCAAATACTAGGATCCGGCTTAAACCAAAGCCGGCTAGTAAAAATCGTCCGATCACGATCCGTGCAATTCCTCATGTATCTGATCGAACCCTGCCATATCTCCATACGGCCTCTACAGCGTTTCGCCCGAAACTTGAGTAACTGTGTGTGGTGGACTCTAAAGACTCGTCAATACCTTGGTTGTGGATTTAACCACTAGCAAGTCAGAGGTATAAGCCAATACATAACGGGCCACCAGGTATTGACCAAAAAGGACGTCAATGAGCGAACTCATCCTGACACCCTACTGAGCCTGTCAGTGACAATATCCGTACAGTCCGGTCCGTTCGTCTATGAGTATCGCATGGCGGGCCTAGGGGGTTGGTGAAAGTCAGACCCCCAAAAGCGGTACAAGTCGTGTCGGAGTGAAGCCCAGAACACCCTGAGATACTACTGGAATACCTACCAGTAAATCTCCTGCCTCGGCCGAGGGCTTTGTGTAATGGCTCTCCTAGACACAGCGCGACCTCACCCCCAATACCGGGAGAGACGGACCCCTGCAGATCCACTCACTGCCTCCATGTGGCTCGGGACTGTACCCAACTAAAACCTGTTTGCACGACTCCTTTGAGCCGTGGTAGGGTAGTAATCAAAGTACAGTGGGAACTCACACGAGACAAATGACGATCTCAGGTCGATGAACTAACCTGTACACATGTCACCAGGGAACTGCCATCTGACGTCTGGTATAATCCCAACTAGCAGGTTCCCGGCGAGTCCTGTCCGGTGTACCCATAACCCAATGGGCACCTGGATACATCTTAGGTGAACCAACTGACACCGGTGGCTTGTGAGACCGGCCACCGTCCCTCGTCGGGGTCTCGACTGTATACACTAGTCTACTAATGGAGTATCGATGCCCAGTCTCGAAACTCCCACGACTAGGGACCTTTTAAGGATGTGCTTATAGACCCCAGCTCCCACGTATATGATCGCCCTCATACTGCTGGTAGTCAAGCAAGAATCCTAGGGGCTCTATCAACGTGTAATAGCGACTCGTAAGGTCACCTAAAGCAGTACACGATGATAAAGATAAACTAGATAGCATACTATCATCTCGAGTAAGACTGTCCCGGGATAGGTCCTCCCTCAATCATTGCAATCATGTGCCTGTGATCCAATAATTGACTTTGAGGGCACTATCTCCAACAATTGCACTTGAGATATGCTTTATACACCGTTATGTTGATTTATGATTTGTGCAGGTTTATTGCACTTGATTCAGTTTTTTGCCTTGGCTGCACATGTTTATGATTTCCTGGATTGCATACAGCTGATTTGATTTTTGTGCAGGTGGTATGCACTCGATTTGGTTTTTGCACTCGGTATAGCTTACATGTTCTTGCAGTGCGTGGATACGTGTTTTGTGCACACAGTTGCACGCGTTTATGATTTTATACACCTTGGCATACTCGGTGTTGCTTTTTATACGCATTTGAGTTATTGATGCATTTCCGTGCACTTGTTGCACCCGATTTGTATTTTGTGCAGTTGTTGCACTAGGTTTTTATGCTGTGCATTGTTGCACCATATTGCATTTCGTGCACTGGATGCACTGTATTTGGTTTTGTGCACACCAGATGCACTCGATTGGGATTTCCATTCGTATATGTTAGTTGCACTGGATTGAGATTTTGTGCACCACAGTTGCACTCTACTTTGATTAGATATCATTTGAGATGTTGATTTTAATTTCATGCCTATGGCATGCATGCGATTTGACTTATGCTTTCGGCATAGTTTTCATACACTTTTAGTATTTTGATTCGATTTTGTGCACACTGATGCACATGGTTGTGAGATTATATACCACGGTATACCTGGTTTGGATTTGGATTGAGATGTGTTGTATACCGTCGATTTCGATTACGATATTGTTTTCGTGCACCTTGTGCACTGGATTTGGATTCTTGCGCATATTTGGGTGCTTGATGCGATTTTGATGCACACCAGATGCACTCAATCGAGATTCTTCGTGCATATCAGATGCACCTGATATTGCTGTCAGGCACACCGTTGCCCTAGACAGGGGCTTTCTGCACACCCGTTGCACTTAGATTTTATTTTGTGCACATGTATAGCACATTCATTGATTTCGACTTTCGTGCGCACCAAACGCATGTAGCATTCATATGCACATTTCGGGATTGATTCTTATGGAGCAGTACGCTTTTATGATATTTACTATTTGTTTTCGTACTGAGCATGACTAGTCAGAGGACAGTACCTGGATATGTTTTGCATGCATTGATAGCTATCGAAGGGATTTCCAAAAAGGGGGCTATAGTCTCAGTAATTACCTACGTGTCTGAGATGACACGAAACATTTTATAACGGAAACCCTTCTAAATCATTTCAAAACGGCCGGACGTACATATTAAACCAAAGATAAGTATATATAGAGTTATTTTCTAAAAATAGACGTCCGCCACTGTGCCGCGATACGTGCATCGCACAGCAACATGAAAAAAAGGGAGTTTGGCAAGCACATCTTTCCGATGTTTTAATGATGTTTACATGTATAGTTTTGATGTATATCATGTTGGTTTCGTTTTGGGATTTGACATTTATGACTTCGCCATGACCCCGATGATATGCGTGCGAATCTGATGATTTGTGAGATGCGTGACGGAGTTCGATTTTGAGTTTTATACTTGTCTTTCAGGCGCACGCGATGCGCTGTGCTGTTTCTATTTCTTCCGCGATTTCGGAGCCCCGTTGATTTGATCTGATTATTGAAATATTTTAGAATTTGGGGGTTTAAAAATTTAAAATTCGGGGACCGAATTTCTTTAAGGGGGGAAGATTGTAACATTTCATAAAATATAAAATATTATTTTTGGAATTTAATATTAAAATAATATATTTCCCGAAAACTGCCCGATTTGCGAAATTGGGGTTTTCGAAAAAGGATATAAATATATACCTGTAATTATGAAATAAATGGAAATTAAAATGATTTATTCATTTAAAAATATATTTAAAGGATTTGGCATTTTTTAAAAATTAATATATGCAGTTTTGATAAAAACCCGATTAGTGCACTGCTAATCGCGATTAAGCCAAATCCGTGTTTCTATAGTTTTCATGGTTAGTGCACCATGACATGTTACATGTTGTTTCATTTCATTTGTATTATGTATTTAGTTTTATTGTGGTGAGAAAGAAAAAGAATGGAAAAAGGGTGTAATGATGACTTGAGGAGAGAGAAAAGGGGACATAATCATGATAGGAGACCATGCTTGAGAGAGAGAGAAGGGAGGTGCTGCCTCATTATTCCTCCACCATTTTCTTCTTCTTCTTCTTCCTCATCTCCCTCCATCTTCTACCTCCATTGACCCATATCAAAATATTCACCAAAACCCCATACCCGTTTCTTTAAAACATGCAAAAGCTCAAGGGAAGCACATTGGACCAAGCAAAATGGGATTTTGACAACTTTGGGGAGCTAGGACTGTCTTGAGTGGCCTAATGGAGGTATAAATTCTTCCATTTAGTTTAGTTTTAGATTTATTGTATTCTATATTTGTTTAGAATATGTTTGGTTAGGGTATGTGGTGTTTAGAAAATTCAAGAGAAGGGTTTGAGGATTTTGGGGAATTAGTGATGTGTGGTGGCTGTACAAGACCCTTGGGATCAAATTAAAGACCTGGAACTAAGTTTAGAACAGAGAATAAAAACTTTATAATTGATCTATGTCGGTTTTGTGAGTGTTTGGGGTGTGCAGAGAAATCTGGAGTGACCCGGGAAGTTTTTGAGAGTAGCAAACAAGTCCAGAGACCAAATTGAGACACCACGAGACCCCCTACCAAAACGAACCCCAACTGAAACCCCCAAACCGAGGAGTCCAGATTTTTGGGGCTTGGGGCCGGCGACATGGAAGAATTGGGTGCCCAGGTTCCTTCAGTAGGTCATATATACTCTATACATCACCCAGGTACTGTTTGTGCACCTAGTTTTGACCTGAACTAAAATCTGGAGCATGTTTTCTTGGTTTCTGCCTTGTATTTAGTGTTGTTTATGGATTTAAGTTTTGAAATTTGGTATTGTATTCGATTATTTGACGTTTGTACGTCTATATCGATTGATATTTGGTTGAATTGCGAGATGTAGACCATAGGTTTTGACCTATGGGTGATTCGTGCGACATTTTGGTTTTCGTGTGTCGTTTTGGTTTTGAATTGGATTATAACGTGATACGATACGTTATGATGTATAGGTACCCCATGAGGACTTCGAGACGACAAGAGCAAGCGCGTGGCGACGTCGGTATCGGCAAGCGAAGATCAGGTGAGTAGATTATATCTACGGGGAAAGTCGGGTGGATGGCGTATAGCACCCCCGCAAAGCATTGAGAAATGATGAGACACGTTTATATGTTATTGTGTGATATGAACACCTAACAAGAAAATGTTTAGGAGATTATAGGATAGCGTTAGCGAGAATTGAAGAAAGGATTTAGTTGGTTTCTTAATCGCAAAACCCTAGAGTAATGATTTGCATACACGCACACATACACACTCGCATACATTTACTTCCTTGTGCGTATATGGGGATGTGTATATATGTATATATGCATGGGTATGGGACTATGCATATATATATTCATATACACATGCATGGATGTTGAGGATAGTGGATGATATTTGGAGATGAATCGATGAGATTGGGCTTGATACCACGAGATCGGTGATATGATTTGGATCGTATTATGAGATGCGACATGTGATGATAGCGGATCGGTAGGCAATGTGTTTCATACACACGCATATATATGCGATTTGTAATGATAAGGATACCAGATAAATGATGAGATTGATGTGATAGCTGGCCTGTACCCAGATTGGGATGTTGTACGATGGATTTACCGTACGAGCTATATATTGATGATAGATCCGCACATTTGACTCGAGAATGTCAGATGATATATTGTATCGTACGCGGTACTATTGAGGCGGGATCACCGACTATATATATATATATATATATATATATATATATCGACTCATATTTTGGTGGTTTCCATACTCCTTTCGATTGGTTGTTAGTTAGACCTATAGTTTACCTAGTAGATGTTAGACTGGACCCGAGTCATACCTATTTCCAAAACTAACGAATCGTGAGAATTTTAAAGACATGCCAAGGGATACTACGGATATTTCAAAAGATGTACCTTATCATAAAAACACCGTAGCCCTTATTTTCAAAACACCACGATTCGTACTATTTCAAACGACAAAACAGTATAACACATGTGTAGCAATGTAGATTCCTTATTGTTACGTTATCATTCATGTTCCGCATATTATTGTTGCAGTTACTATTCATTCTCCATTTATTATGTTGTTATCATCTAATTACATGTTTATTGTGTACTTAGTGATCATGAAACCATACTGTCAGGACACCAGCACCATTACCGATGACGCGTATGCTCCACATACACTTGCTTGCCGGATCACACACATCTTCATCGGTAATTGCCATGTCACGTATACATAGAGAATGTTATTTCATTGACATAGCTTGCTAGCGGATAGTTGCAACATGTTATAATTTCATATGCTAGTTTAACTATTGCATTCATTGCATGATATCAGATGCATTCATATATTCATTGGTTATGCAGTATTATGGAGATTTATGCCAGTTTTCACCGTTTATTGACATGGTGATTTGATGATTTCGGATCCTTCTTGAGATTTTCTGGATTTGGAAACCCCATGTGAAAGTTTATTAAAACTGATGAATTATTTTAAAGAGAAAAATGTGGTTTTCTTTGATATGATGAATATTGTCCACCATAATGTTTTCTCGGTTTTGAGATATTTTCGAGACCCGATTCGAGGAGTTGGATGAACCGTCTCGGGTACATGGTGGACCCGGTAAGGTACCCCGGAGCCAGAAGCTCGAGTTGTAGACGATGAGCCCGGCAGGGGCAGACTACCTACCGGTGATTTTACCTGGCGCGGCGGATATCCGAAGGATACCGTTCGTGGTCGTATGATTGATGATATGGGCTGATCCGGATTGACGGAGCCCAAGGTATTGAGATATTGAGATTTAAGATACAGAGATATTGAGATTTGATATTGAGATACTAAGATTTATGTTTTGTGTCGATGCTTGACACTGATTTCTCTGTTGATTTCATTGGTGATACCCGATTGATATACATATAGAGATCTCATTAATTAAAGAAAACAGTTGGTCATTCATGATGTATTCTGTTTATTCGCCATGTATTCATACATCATATATCTGATATGTAGTTATCTGAGTCACTGACACAGCACATAGTATTGCACTTATATGTAGATGGATCAGGATATTATTAGAGGATATTACTGGATATGATCTTGGATAGCGTCATGCATGCGATTTCTACTCGTAGATGTTTTCTACTCACGAATTGGCAACTCACCCCCGTTGTGCCAAATTTTTCTTACAGGTTAGAGGTACAGGTTTCCTTGGCAGCTTGCTGGAACATCATTTCATTCGGGGTGTTTTGCCTTGGTAGGTGGGTTCTTTTGCATCAGGACCACCATTGTATAATTGTTATTTCTGTTGTATCTAATAAAACTCTATCAACCAGACTTGTATTATTTGATAGAGATAGAAGACCGGTGTTTATTTTTTTGACCTTAGAGTCGCGCGCTGTATTATATGGTTTTCCTCTGATTTTCTTGATGATGTTGGATTTTTATCCTGAGTTTGATCCTCTCCTTTCGGAGTTGTATATTATATTGCTTGCGTGGTTGTGACCGTCAATTGACGAAGAGCTAGCTCCCGCTTGGGGATGCCTTTATTCATTATATATGCTTTATCAGGTTTATACCCGTTGGGGTCAGTTTTTACAAAGGAAACTTTGCCGAAATTTTTAGAAAAGACTTGATATTTTAAAAATGCATACTTCGGCTTATGGAGTTAAACTTCTTTTTTAAAAATTTGTTTTTCCTTCACTCTACCGCTTTACTTGGTTTGGATTTCTGGGTTTTGGCTTACTTAGATTACGTATGCCTCGAGACGTTTCGTAGTTTAAGTGCCGGTCATGTTCCGTACTTTTCGGGTCGTGACACTTAGCCCTCGATTCCCCAGCGCGCGTCGACCCCGAGCCTCAGTTCGTAGCACTCACAAATGAGCGCCTCAGAGCGAGCCAGCCGGTTCGCGGAGATTAGGCCGAAGCGCCTCAGAGACCGCAGCTTGCCCACGGCTTCGTCATAGAGGTGCTCGGACAAGGGCTTCTAATGCCCCGGAGACGCCTTCCAGATGGAGTACATCAGCAGCTGCAGCAGGGAGGAGCACCGGGGGAGCAGCCGGCCGAAGTGGTCTTCGATGCTCCCATAGACCAATTGCACTGTGTCCTCGGTGCAGTTCTGGTCATAGAGGTATACATCTTCGAAGTGGATGATCTCGGGGATGGTAAAGGGGAAGTATTGCATTCTCAACGATCCGTTTACGAAGAAGGGAAGGACCAGTGCTCCTTTAGCCTTATAAAGCCCACCGCGCCCCAATAGAACTCAACAATCGCCCGCTTTCGCCCAAAAGGTCGCTGTCATGCGGCGACCATCGAGCCTTCTCTGGCGGAATCGAAACGACACAACCTTGGCGCTTCGCCTCCCCCCACATTCAATGCGCGTGCTACGCATACATTCGCCGCGACCGTCCCTGTTCCCCATACCTATGACTGAATGGTCGGGCGGAACCTCATGAAGAATCAGCCGAGCAGCTACCCTGCTCGGTTATCCCTGGACGGTAGCTTCCCCACTCGCAACGCCAGGGATCAAAGCCCTCGCCAAGAGGCAACCGCGCGGCTTCACTACCCGGTTATCCTTAGCAGGCCTCCTAAGGCCTCTCCAACGCTAAGGATCAAAGTCCTCCGTAGAGGCAGCCGAGCGGCTTCCTTGCTTGACTATCTCTGGCCGGTAGCTCCCCTACTTGCAACTTCAGGGATCAAATCCCTCTCCAAGAGGCAACCGCGCAGCTTCACTGCCCGGTTATCCTTAGCAGGCCTCCTAAGGCCCCTCCAATGCTAAGGATCCAAGTCCTCCTTAGAGGAAGCTCAGCAGCTACCCTACTCGACTATCCTCGGCTGGTAGCTTCCTCCATGACCGACAGGGATCGAAAGCCCTCCCAGAGGCAGTTGAGCCCGACCCGCGCTCGGCTATCCTTCAGGACAAAAGCCCTCGCCATGAGGCACCAGGCAGTAACCCTGCCCGGCCAAGGGTCCTTGGTAGGCTTCTTACAGCCCCTCCCGCGCTAAGGACCAAAGTCCTCCCAGAGGCGGTCGAGCCCTTGCTCGGCTATCCCCGGCTGGTAGCTTCCTACCACAACCGATAGGGATCAAAGTCCTCGCCAAGAGGCACTAGGCAGTAACCCTGCTCGGTCCCTGTCCTGAAAGATCAAAGCCCTCGCAGAAGGCAACCGAGCAGCTACCCTGCTCGGTCATCTCCGGCTGGTAGCTCCCTACCCATGACGCAAGGGATCGAATCCCTCGCAAGAGGCGCCCGAGCGGCTACCCCGCTTGGTCATCTAAGGCTGGTAGTTGCCTACTCAAGACGCCAGAGATCAAAGATCTCACCAAGAGGCAACTGCACAGCTTCACTGCCCGGTCATCCTTAGAGGGCTTCCTACAGCCCTTCCAACGCTAAGGATCAAAGTCCTCCTTAGAGGCAGCTCAGCAGCTACCATGCTCGGCTATCTCCGGCCGGTAGCTCCCTACCCATGACGCCAGGGATCGAAGCCCTCGTAAGAGGCATCCGAGCGGCTACCCCGCTCGGTCATCCCAAGATGGTAGTTGCCTACCCACGACGCCAGAGATCAAAAGCCCTCGCCAAGAGGCAACCGCGCAGCTTCACTACCCGATCATCCTTAGTGGGCTTTTTACAGGTTCTCCAACGCTAAGGATCCAATGTCCTCCCAGAGGCAGTCGAGCCCGACCCTCGCTCGACCATCCCCAGCTAGTGATCGTTGCTCACAACGCCAGAAGTCAAAGGCCCTTGCCAAGGGGCAACCGAGCAGCCCCCCATTCATTCTCATTCATGCTCGGCACATATACGTCGAACAGCCCTCTGCCCATCATATGCATAGGATCCGAGGCCCCAACAAGGGGCATCAGGTCTATCCAAGTCTGAGCGATCCCCCCTCGACTTCGGGGCTATGGAGACGCCTCCTTCTCAGAAACGCTTGGCACGCTTGGAAAGTGATCGAAATCAACTCGACGAACGACTGCTAGACAGATAGCCGACCTGACATGGAAGCCCAACAGTGCAAGCAGAGATATTTTACAAGCATTCTTCACAAACATAGGATAAAGTGCAAACCGATGAAACTAAAGAAAAAAGTTTTATTACCAAAGGCAAAGTCTTTACAAAGGGTATTTTGGGCTCCCCAGCCTTACAAACTGCCCGGAGGCTTACAAAATTCCAAAAGCAACAGAATAAAAGGAGGAGGAAGACGGGGGATTTAGGCCTCGGGGCTAGGCGCGACCTCGGAGTCCTCGACATCCACCACGAGACGAACAGGGTCCTCTGCGACTTCCTCATCAGGGATCCCTTCCTCCTGCTCATAGGCATTCATGAGGGGGTATTCGGCTCGGAGCTCTTCGTCGGCGAACTCCGGCATCCGGGCCTTAACGGCGTCGAGGGCCTTGCGCCAGATGCGGGTTGTGGCCATGGCCAGGTCATCATAGAAGTCCTTTGACTTCTTGTAGCCCTCCACCACCTTCGTCTCCGAGAGGTCGGCCAACTTCGCCACTCTCAGGTCGGCCGACTTCGCCGCCTCGGCCGCCGCCCCCAGCTCCTTCCGGAGGGTCTTCACCGTCTTCTTCAGGTTGTCAGCGAGCTCCTGAGCGTCCTCAAGCTTGATCTCGGCAGCCACGGTGGCCTCGCGGTACCGGGCAACCTCCTGTTTCCCGGCCTCCACCATGCCCTCCAGGGTGGTAACTCTCGCCATCACCACCTCCAGCTCTCTTCCAGCGAGGCAAGCTGGCCCGCAGCTTTCATCGCCGGAGCTATCACCTCGGCCTCCATGCGTGAGGCGAGGGCAACATACTGGAGAACCTGAAAGAGAAGAAAGAGATCAGAAAGACGAAGGAGGCACCGGATCCCACAAAAAAAACCCTAAACACTTACCTTCACGGACTCCTGGGCGATGGACGCCATCTGGGCCCTGAAGGTCCCCCCGAGGACCCTACCCCCCACCGATTTCTCTATCTCATGCAGCAGGCTATCCGCGACGGATAGCCCCGAGGGCACCGCGAAATGGAGGCCTCCCTCCTCTACAATGATCGGCGAGGACAGGGACCGGGAAGACTTCCGGGAACCCCTCTTGAGCGGCTCCGAGGGAGAACCGATCTCCTCCTCCGAGACCGGGTCCTCCAGAATCCGAGCCCGCTTCCGGCCCGTCGCTCTGTTAGGCCCCGGGGCGGGATCCGCCTCCGAGCGCTCATGGAATGCGACCACCGGAGGAGAAGGAGCCGGGGCGGGCCTCGGGCGGGAAGAGCCGGCGCCTCCGGCCTTCATGACCTTCCTCGGCTGGTGCATGGAGGCTCGGAGCTCGTCCATATCCATGGGTCCTACACAAAACCAAATGCAAAGGAGTCAGCGACACAAGCAATATACAAGCCAAAAAAGAAAGCATAACTTACCGACGAACTCAATAGGGCTGAGCCCGGCCCAACTCAGGACCCTATCAGATAGCAGCATATCGGATCGGGGGATGGGCTCCCACGACGCCATTCTCACCGCGGCGGGGTCATTGGACTGGTTCCCCGGCAAGCATTTTTCCCTCAACCATCTGGTGGGCACGGGCCAGTCCTCGCCCTTGGGTGGGGAAACGAAGAAGAACTTCTTCTTCCAGTCGTGAATGGAAGAAGGCAGAGCCACAACCCCTGTCCCGGCGGCGCCCCCTGTCGCTTTCTGAAAGAAAGGTAGACCCACCTAGGGTCGCCGCTCGACCCCCAGGATTATTTTTGAAAACGAGGGAAGAATCGAGGAGAGAGAGGCTGAAAGGAACCGCCTGTAACTTCAGGCGAATCAAGAACCCGATGACAATCCTCCATGAGTTCGGCACTAACTGGCCAGGGGCTAACTCGAAGAAGTTCAGCGCTTCGACGACCTCGGAAGAGAAGGGCAGGCGCATTCCACCCCAAAAAGCTTCCAAGTACAGGGCGATCTCCCTGCCCCGTACTTGGTCTGCCCTCTCTCCCTCCATGGCCAGACGAAGCGTGTAACGTGAGGGGATGTGGTAGCGAGCCCGAGCATTGGCGAGCTAATCCTCATGCCTCACCCAATATGAGGCGCCGAGGGCAGCATCTACCGCCTCCTCCCTGGGGGCTGCCCCCGCCGCGTGATCCCGAGAAGAGGGTCCGATCCCTACTGCCCGAGAGGACTCAGGCTCAACTAAAGGGTCCCTAGAAGCTACTCCTACGACCTCTACAGATTCCACGAAAGAAGACATCTAACCTGAAGAAGAGGGATCCTCAGGAAATGAAAGCAGAAGAAGGAAGATAAGCGCCGAGAAACCAGGGCTTATAGCGAGGAAATGTGAAGGAGTAGGGACCCTGGAGTGGGCCCCACCCCTATTTATTTCCGCAATCGCCCTCATCCAAAGCCGAGGGCCCCTTCCTCGGTCCTTCGACCGACCAACGGTACCACCGCAGGCGTAACCGCCGCTCCGCGAATCTCGCCTTGCGCAAGATCTCCGCCGGCCACATCCCACGTTCCACGCCATTATGATCCCCATTAATGAGCCTGTCTCACCCTTAATGGGAATATCCGCTTATCATGCGGGCGTGACGTCAGGAGCGTAACGGCCGGCGTGATTCTCGCGCCTGCCCCTGCATGCCGCCGCCGCTATATAAACCCCAATCATAGAGGGGTCAAGTAAGCCATTTTTATTCTACTTAGCCATTATTCTGCTCGGATCTCATGCTAACTTGATCGTCGGAGGGTCCTCGGTAGTACCAAACCACCCCAGAACTTCTTTGCAGAAACTCGGCGTAACTCCTCAAAACCACCAATCTCCTCAAAACCCATTGAGACCCACTTGCAATGGGAGATCACCTCCAAGATCCACCGGGAGATCGACGGAAGACAACATTTGACCGGAGACCCGAAAAGGACCTCCATCACTACGACTATGAAATCTGACAGATGGACGTTAAAACTGCATTTCTAAATGGTGATTTAGAAGAGTGCGTTTATATGGATCAGCCAGAGGGCTTTGTTGATAGTGGGAGCAGCGGGAAAGCATGTAGGTTGCTTAAATCCATTTATGGATTAAAGCAGGCATCACGGAGTTGGAACATCTGTTTTGATGATGCGATCAAAGAGTTTGATTTCGTTAAAAATCTAGATGAACCTTGTATTTATAAGAAGATTATAGGAAGTACCGTCACATTCCTCGTATTGTACGTGGATGACATCCTCCTGATAGGAAACGATGTTCCTATGCTACAATCATTCAAACTGTTCTTATCACAAAGGTTCTCCATGAAGAACCTGGGTGATGCCTCATACATATTGGGCATTAACATCTATAGAGATAGATCTAAAAGGTTGTTGGGATTGTCCCAATCCAGGTACATTAACACCATCCTAAAGAGCTTTAGTATGGAAGATTCCAAGCGGGGTGCCTTAACCGCTTGTCACGGAATCACTCTTTCCAAGGACTTTTGCCTAAAGTCTGATGAAGAGAGAGCTCACATGAGCATTATACCCTACGCTTCAGCCGTAGGATCTATAATGTATGCGATGTTATGTACTCTCCCTGATGTAGCTTATGCACTAGGTGTAGTAAGCGGGTATCAATCCAACTCAGCGGAGAAATACTGGATAGCTGTGAAGAACATTCTTAAGTACTTACGAAGGACTAAAGAAATGTTCTTGGTGTATGGTAACGGGGATCTCCAAATGGAGGTCTTTACCGATTCGAGCTTCCAGAGTGATAAGGATGACAACAAATCTATCTCAGGGTTTGTATTTACCCTCAATGGAGAGGCGGTATGTTGGAAGAGTTCCAAACAGGATACCGTTGCAGACTCCACGATGAAAGCTGAGTATATTGCTGCAAATGATGCTACCAAGGAAGCCGTCTGGATGAGGAAGTTCATCTCGGAGCTAGGAGTAGTTCTAACCATTATTGATCCAATACCATTATATTGTGATAATAATGGGGCTATGGAGTTGGCCAAAGAGCCCAGGCCCCATCAGCGATCCAGACATATCCTGAGGAGATATCATTTGATCCTGGAGATAGTTGATCGCCGCGAGATCGAGATTCGGAAAGTAGATACAAAGAATAACACCGCGGATCCACTCACCAAGACCCTCCCTCAGCCATAGCATGAGCGACTTTTTGAGATGTTGGGTATGAGAAACGCCAATAATTGGCCTTAGTGCAAATGGAAGATTGTTGGATATATGTATTCCCTAGAGGCCATTATTTGATAGTGGATGTATCGGCGAGTGTGTATATATATATATATATATATAGGACATTCTTGCTCGACATGATAGTATGCTATCTGGTTACTCTTTATCTTGACATGTTCACTTGATCATGCATATTTTTCATTTGGTACATGTTGATAAAGCCCTTAGGGTATTTGCTTGACTACTGTGATTATGATGCAGATCATACTAGTGGGACATGTATAGTTTATAAGCATATCCTTAAAATGTTTCTAGTCATGGGTGTATCGAGACGGAGCATCGATATTCCAGAGTAGACTAACGTATACGTTTCTTGACCCATATGATGGGCGATGGATGATCTCATATCCATTGGTGTTGGACATCAAAGATTGTATACGGGTGCTCAGTGGAGATTGGGTACACTGAACGGACTAGACGAGAACTCCTATATGGTATTATATCTATCGTTGGATAGAAGTTCTCAGGTGACACTGGTACAGGTTAGTCTTTAGACCCGAGATCGTCATAGAGTCTTGTGTGTTCTCCCACTATACTTTGATTTACACCCTACCACGGCTCTACTGAGTCGTGCAAACATGTGACTTTTGGGTACAGTCCCGACACACTTAGAGGCAATGAGCAATAGGAGAGATTTCGTATCTCCCGGTATTGAGGGTTGATGTTGCACTGTGCTCGATTGGTTATAACAGGAAGTCCCTGGCCAGAGCTGATGAGATTTACTGATAAGTGTTGTCAGTAGTTTCTCGATCTGTTATAAGCCATAAACCGACATGACTTATTGAGTTATTAGGGTCAACGATACCATCCCTAGACTCGATAAGCAGTATATATGACGAAGAAACCGGACTGCACGGTAAGCGTTTCCAGTTAGCTCTACGGGAGTTTTGACAAGTTCGCTTGTTGTTCTTCTATTCGCTCAATACTTGGGAGCCGTTACATACAGCTAGTGTCGCTGACGGTTGGTGGGTATGTGAGCGTATTGACGAGTCTTAGAGTCCCACAAATGGGTTTCCTAGCTTAGGAGAAACGATGTGGGGTGCATATTGGATATACACGGGAGCTTGATTAAATGCGTGTATGTGATACCGTATTTTAGTTAAGCGTTTTCTATTGGTCGGGTCGTATGTGATATGACCGAATTATTAAATCAACTGTTGATTTGATATCAAATAACCATTAGCTAATTTATTAAACCCTTTCTTTATTTTGTATGCATGTATGTTTATATTGATATGTATGCACACATGCATGCATACATATGGCATGGTTGATGATACATTGGAGATGGCTATGCAAGACTCACATGGAAACTATAGTGATATTTTAATTATTGAGTTAAAAGAAAATAGGAAATAATTCATGGCTAATATTTTCTTCTACACATTTCTTGAGTTGTCCAAATCTAACTATGGTTTTATTTCCTAATTATCTTTTAACTCAACCATAAAAAAATATCTAGATATTTTCCTAGCCTTAGTTAAGAGTGAGTGTGACTCTCTCTTATTCATTATTATCTTGAGTTTATTTTCTTTTGAGCTCAAGCAAGCCATTTCCATCTCCTTCTTCCTCCAAGCTCTCTACCTCCTTGAAAGTGAGTGAAGAGAAAGAAAAAGAAAGGTTTTTAAGTGAGAATATTACCCACTTCACCAATCTATATTAGTCTAGCCCACTAGTGTAGGTTGTTTGCTTCACTTCCACTTAGGTCAAGTGAAGCTAGGAGCTTGATCAAAGGGACTCCATGGTGGATCGTCGTGGACTTCGAAGGCTTCAAGCGAACCCGTTCAAACTCCAAGTAGAATCAAGGATTCAAGGAGGATAGGTCTACAAATGTTGTATTTCTCACCTCTTAGTGTTAGACACTATCTAGTATGTGATATTTGCTACATTTTACCCTAATCCTCTAGTTCGATTCTAGATTAGGTTTGGATAGCACCCTAGTTTTTTAAAGTTGCATGTTTGATACTTGTTAAATCCGAGTGAGGGTGATAAGAAAACCAAGCAGTATGATTATGGGTATGTTATTGTTTTTCTGTTGGTATCGTATTCTACTTATATATTCTAACTCATACGTTTCAAAACATGATTTTATTTTTATGAGTTAGCGCATGTTTTTGAGCTTTTCGTTGAATATTATCATGTCCCGCTTCCCAGCATACGGAGACGGAGAAGTGACAGGCACACGACGTATTTACTTAGAAATAAATACGTTAAGCGTAAATAAGCAATATATGAAATACACAAAAAAATGACAACAGATATAATATAAACAACAACTTTTATTAACATTCATCTTTATAATATATTGCTTTGAAAAGAAAATTACAATGATAAAAAACAATACCTAAACAGTGGCATATGAAATGAAAAGTAAGTACAAGGAAAAGCTAGAAGTCCTGCTGCTCGGTGAACTGGTCCACGTCCTCCTGACCAGGCTCGACCTCGAGAAAGTCAGGTCCTCCTGACGAACATTCGAAAGAAAGAAAAAGACAGGAATTTCATCAGCAAACTAGCGCTCGGTATGTCCTAAAAGAAAGACAGGAATATAGCAAGTATAGAGAATTGGACGGTTAAGGTGTACATGCATAAGATTGCTATTCTAACGTAGTTGTTTGTAGCTTGGTACAGAAGGTATCTGTGTGTACGAGAGAAGTCCATCTTACCCCGTGGACTATGGTAACATGTAGTACAAGGTCCCGTTAAAACCCACGGGACAACGACACGAGAGTTTATGTAGGTATATTTTAGTGATCATCTCGTTCCACCTCTAATACATTTCATACCAATCTACCCCCTTTAACCCCGTAATGTATTGTATAGATTATGATTATCAGACTTGCCGAGACCATGGATACAAATTGTTCACGTAATTAGGTTTAGGATGTAAGCTTGTAGTCATGTCAAGTTATAGCTATGGTTCGGTCAAGTCAAGTCATGTTTGCATGTTGATATTGTTCTGGTATTCAGGTTCAGATTCAAGTATACATATTAGAGTTTAGATTCATATTTGAATTGGATTCTGGTTTGAGTTGAATTCAAGTTTGATTTAGACTCAGATTTGAGTCAGACACTTATAACTGATTTGGATCCTGAATTATATTCGGGAGTTATCGGTAACTGCTGCACATGGACGGCAGGATTTATGTCTTTTTCTAAGACAATTACTATTAATAACACTGTTAAGTTTTTCTACCTTAAATAGGCAAGCACTCGCTTTCTCTGGCTTCCTGAGGCTCAAGAGAATCGATCCCACTTAAACCCATATTTACTAAAATCATTAACAGTGCTTTATATAGCTCGAGAGGGTTTATGAAAAATATTTTTAATATATAGTTAAAAATAACCTCGATAAATTATTTATATTATTTAGGGTTTCCATGTATGTGTATTTTAAGAATTGAGGTATTTTAGTGATAATTATCTTAACTTGAATAGTTCATGGTATTTTACTGTAAACTTGTCTTGTATTGATATCTTAATAGTATTTTGATGAAACTTGAAATTCTTTCCTTTGAGAAAAAAATATATGGTTATTTTATTTTGAAAATATATGGATTTTATAATATTTATATAATTATTAAAAAAATTAATTTTGATTATTAAGTAGAAAATTGCGTTTTTCTTAAAAGTCGTATTAAAAAACTTTCGAGACCGAATGCTCCGTGAGAAGATCTGCATCTCGCTCTAGTAGCCCAAGGATGTGCGATAATCCGCACCATCCAATAGCGGGTCCCCTAAAAAGGATTATAGAGGCTTAATTGCAAAGAGATTTTAAATACAATCTAAAAGAAAACCGTTTATATAGTGCATGGTATTTTAATGAAATATATTGTATTCGACACAAAAATAGATTCAAAAAGAATCGTGCTATGGGATTATGTGTGTTTGTGAAGGATAGGTTATTATCCCGTGAAGTTTTCTAAAGGTATGTTCAAACAAAGGAATAAAAGATGACGTATATAAAGTTCATGGTATTTTCATGTAAAATTTAGATTAAAGATATTTAGCAAGATATTTTTGAGCGAAAGTTGGTTCTAAATATTAGATTTATGGTTATAAATATAGGATAAGAATTTTAATGAAAGATATGGAAGAAATAGTGAAATTTTTAGGGTTTAGAATAAGATGTCGGTATTAACTCCACTTACCGACATATTTTGAAAAAGAGAACTTTTCAAGAAAAAAGATAGGGATAGGGAAGGTCTTACAAGTGAATTATTTTAAGGAGAGGTTGAAGAAGATAGATTGGTAGTCATGACGTCGCGGGGTCACCGGAATAGGCTCGATTTCTCGCCGGAATTTGGTCGTTGGCCAACTCCTCTTCTACTCCACTTGTACTTGAGAAAATATGAAAGTTTTGGCTAGAATTTTTAGAATGAGGAAAGACTAGGGCATGGAATAGTATTTATAGTGTCACGCCCCACTTCCCAGTGTACGGGAAAAGAGACGTGACGGGAACGCGACGTATTTACTTTGAAGTAAACACGTTAAGCATAAATAAGTAATATATATCTAATGACAAGAGATATAAAATGAACAGCAACTTTTATTAACATTCATCTTTACAATACATTGCTTTGAAAAGGAAAGTACAAGGATATAAAGTAATGCCTAAACAGTGGTATATAAATGAAAAGTAAGTACAAGGAAAAGCTAGAAGTCTGGCTGCTCTGTGAACTGGTCCAACTCGTCTTGACTGGGCTTGATCTCCTGGAGGTCCGGTCCTCCTGACAAACATTCCACAGAAAGAAAGAAACAGAAATGTCATCAGCGAACTAGCGCTAGGTAAGTCCCAGAAGTAAGAATGGAATAGAAAAAGTAAAGAGAAAGAACTGGTAATTTATATAGGTATATGTTTGTTATACTAACGTAGTTTTTTGTAGCTTGGTACAGAAGGTGTCATTGTATACGAGAGGAGTCCAACTATCCCATGGACTATGGTAACATGTAAGTACAAGGCCCCGTCAAAACCCACGGGACAACGACACGAGAGTTCATGCAGGTGTCTTTTAGTGATCATCTCGTTCCACTTCTAATACATTCCGTATCAATCTACCCCCTTTAACCCCGTAATGTATTGTATAGATTATGATTATCAGACTTTCCGAGACCATGGATACAAGTTGTTCATGTAATCAGGTTCAGGATGTAAGCTTGTAGTCATGTCATGTTATAGCCAGGGTTCGGTCAAATCAAGTCATGTTTGCATGTTAATATTGTTCTGGTATTCAGGTTCAGATTCAAGTATACATATTAGAGTTTAGATTCATATTTGAATTGGATTCTGGTTTGAGTTGAATTCAAGTTTGATTTAGACTTATATTTGAGTCAGACACTTATAACTGATTTGGATCCTGAATTATATCCGGGAGTTATCGGTAACTACTGCACATAGACGGCCAGATTTGTGTCTTTTTTCAACACAATTACCATTGATAACACCGTTAAGTTTTTCTATCTTAAATAGGCAAACATTCACTTTCTCCGGCTCCCTAAGGCTCAAGAGAATTGATCCCGCTTAAACCCATATTTACTAAAATCATTAACAGTGTTTTATATAGCTCGAGAGGGTTTATGAAAAATATTTTTAATATATAGTTCAAAATAAGCTCGAGAAATTATTTATATTATTTTGGGTTTCCATGTATGTGTATTTTAAGAATTGAGATATTTTAGTGATAATTACTTTAACTTGAATAGTTCATGGTATTTTACTGTAAACTTGTCTTGTATTGATATCTTTATAGTATTTTGATGAAACTTAAAATTCTTTCCTTTGAAAAAAAATATATAAGGTTATTTTATTTTGAAAATATATAGATTTTATAATATTTATATAATTATTAAAAAATTAATTTTGATTATTAAGTAGAAAATTGCGTTTTTCTTAAAAATCGTATTAAAAACCTTTCGAGACCGAATGCTCCGTGAGGAGATCTGCATCTCGCTCTACTAACCCAAGGATGTGCGATAATCCACACCATCCAATAGCAAGTCCCCTAAAAAGGATTGTAGAGGTTTAATCGCAAAGGGATTTTAAATACAATCTAAAAGAAAACCGTTTATATAGTACATGGTATTTTAATAAAATATATTATATTCAACACAAAAATAGGTTCAAAAATAATCGTGCTATGGGATTATGTGTGTTTGTGAGGGTAGGTTATTATCCCGTGAAGTTTTCTAAACGTATGTTCAAACAAAAGAATAAAAGATGACGTATATAAAGTTCATGGTATTTTCATGTACAATTTAGATTAAAGTTATTTAGCATGATATTTTTGAGTGAAAGTTGGTTCTAAACATTAATTTTATGGTTATAAATCTAGGATAAGAATTTGAATGAAAGATATGGAAGAAATAGTGAAATTTTTAAGGTTTAGAATAAGATGTCGGTATTAACTCCACTTACCGACATGTTTTGAAAAAGAGAACTTTTCAAGAAAAAAGAGATGGATAGGGAGGGACTTACAAGTGAATTATTTTAAGGAGAGGTTGAAGAAGATAGATTGGTAGTCATGGCGTCGCGGAGTCTTCGGAATAGCCTCGATTCCTCGTCGGAATTTGGTCGTTGGCCAACTCCTCTTCTACTCCACTTGTACTTGAGAAAATTTGAAAGTTTTGGCTAGAATTTTCAGAATGAGGAAGGGCTAGAGCATGAAATAGTATTTATAGTGTCACGCCCCGCTTCCCATTGTACGGGAAAGGAGACGTGACGGACACGCGGCGTATTTACTCAGAAATATACACGTTAAGCGTAAATAAGCAATATATATAAAATGACAAGAGATATAAAATGAACAGCGACTTTTATTAACATTCATCTTTACAATACATTGCTTTGAAAAGGAAAGTACAAGGATATAAAGCAATGCCTAAACAGTGGCATAAAAATGAAAAGCAAGTACAAGGAAAAACTAGAAGTCTAGCTGCTCTGTGAACTGGTCCAAGTCGTCCTGACTTGGCTCGATCTCCTGAGGGTCTGGTCCTCTTGACGAATATTCCAAAGAAAGAAAGAAACAGAAATGTCATCAGCGAACTAGCGCTCGATAAGTCCCAGAAGGAAGAATGGAATATAACAAGTAAAGAGAAAGAACTGGTAATTTATATAGGTATATGTTTGTTATACTAACGTAGTTGTTTGTAGTTTGGTACAGAAGGTGTCATTGTATACGAGAGGAGTCCAACTATCCCGTAGACTATGGTAATATGTAAGTACAAGGCCCCCTCAAAACCCACGGGATAATGGCACGAGAGTTCATGTAGGTGTCTTTTAGTGTCCATCATTGTGCTACTTTTAATATATTCCGTACCAATCTACCCCTTTAACCCCGTAATGTGTTCTATATATTATAGTCATCAGACTTGCCGAGACTATGGATACAAGTTGTTCATGTAATCAGGTTCAGGATGTAAACAAGTAGTCATGTAATCAGGTCAAGTTATAACTATGGTTTGGTCAAGTCAAGTCATGTTTGCATATTGATATTGTTCTGGTATTCGGGTTCAGGTTCAAGTATTCATGTTTGGTATATTGGATTCATGTTGAATTGGATTTTGATTTGAGTTAGACTCAGATTTGATTTAAACTCAGACCTGAGTCAGACACTTAGAACTGATTTGGATCCTGAATTAGATTTGCGAGTTATCGGTAACTGCTGCACATGGACGGCAGGATTTGTGTCTTTTTCCAAGACAATTACCATTGATAACACCGTTAAGTAACTACCTTAAATAGGCGAGCACTCACTTTCTCCGGCTCCCTGAGCCTCAAGAGAATTGATTCCGCTTGAACCTATATTTACTAAAGTTCTTAACAGTGTTTTATATAACTCGAGGGGGTTTTATGAAAAATTGTTTTTATATAATTTAAAAATAAACCTCGTTATTTAGGGTTTTGATAGATGTGAATTTTAAAGATTTGAAGTATTTTAGTGATAAATACATTGCTTGAATAGTTCATGGTATTTTACTGTAAAATTGTCTTGTATTGATATCTTGATAGTATTTTGATGAAACTTATAATTCTTTTATTTGAAAAAAATATAAAGTTATTGTATTTTGAAAATATATGGATTTTTTAATATTTATATAATTAAAAATTAATTTTTGATTATTAAGTAGAAAATCCAGTTTTTCTTAAAAATCGTATTAAAAATCTTTCAAGACCGAATGCTCCGTGAGAAGGTCTGCATCTCGCTCTACTACCCCGAGAATGTGCGATAATCCACACCATCCAATAGCAGGTTCCCCAAATGGGTTGTAGAGGCATAATTGCAAATAGTTTTTGATAATACAATTCAAAAGAAAACCGTGTTTTCTATATTAAATGGTATTTTGATGAAATATTGTAACAGTAACCAAATGTATGCTCAAAGGGTATCGTGCTATGGAAACATGTGTGTATGTGAGGGGTAGGTCATTACCCCGTGAAGTTTTCTAAAGGTATTTTTAACAAAAGTACTAAAAGATGAATATATGAAGTTCATGGTATTTTAGCGTAAAACTTAATTTAAGGTTATGTTTCATGATATTTTAGGTTACAATTTATTCTAAATATTTATATTAGTGTTACAAAGATTGTGTGAAAGTTGGATGAACCATATGTAATTAAAAAGGTGAGTTTTTAGGATTTAGAAGATTGACATCGGTATTAACTCCACTTGCCGATATTTGTTTTGAAAAGAGATTTCAAATAGGAAAAAGAAATATTGGGAGGGACTTTCAAGTTGTTTTGGTTAAAAGGAGGTAGAATAAGAATAGGTTATCGTTGTGGCGTCGCGGGGTCACCGGAAAAGCCTCGATTCCTCACTGGAAGTTGGTCGTTGGCTAACTCCTCTTCTACTCCACTTGTACTTGAGAAAATTTGAGGGTTCTGGCTAGAATTATCAGAATGTGGAAGGGCTAGGACATGGGATAGTATTTATAATGTGGAATTAGCGTTTTGGAATTGAAAGAATGAATTAAAATGCATTTAAATTTGATTTTAATATGAAATTAAAGTCTTTGTTTAATTGAAGGAAAATCAAACAGTGCAGGGGAGTTAGGGGTATGCCAAGAGTTTTGTGTGCAAAGCCCGGAGACTTTTACCCACGGTCGACCCGTCCCCGCGGGACCAAACAAGCATCCCGCCGGTCCAATGTGTGAGGGAGGCCGGTGGATATTAGCCACGTGTCCTACTCTGTGTTTATATCATTTTGCATATGTTTTTTTTTTCTGTCTTTTCATTTCTATGTGCAGTGCATGTGTAAACATTTGAGCTTCCAAAAAGTTTAAAAGAAAATTCAGAAAAAATATAATGTGTCTGAGGGGATTCGAACACAGGGGCTACGTCACAATAGTGCAAGGTTTTACCAATGAGCTACAAGTTGTTTCTTGCGGTTTTTAAACAAAAATAACTTATAAATTGTACTTAGGCTTGTAAACTCCTTTATGTACATTGAACTGAAAAATTTTGTACAGTAAATTTAGAGTCGTTACATATAGTGTGGAATTAAGGTTTTGGGATTAAAAGAGTGAATTAAAATGTGATAAATTGGGAAAATGAGGGGCCTCTGTTTGATTGCAGAGTAATCAAACAGTGCAGGGGTGATGGGGTAGGACAAGGGACTTGTGTGCAAAGCACGTGCACTTTTTCCCACGGGGGGACCGTCGGCGCCGGCCATTCTTGGCAACTCGTCGGTCGAGTTGTGGGGTTGGGGTTGAATTGATGCCACGTGTTCACCTTGCCATTAATTCCTTTGTGCACATGTTTGATTTCTTCATACTTTTCATTTTATGTGCAGTGCATGTGTAAACTTTTGGGCTTCCAAAAAGTTTAAAAGAAAAATCAGAAAAAATATAATGTGTCTGATAGGATTCGAACACAGGGGCTACGTCACAGAAGTGCAAGGCTTTACTAGTGAGCTACAAGTTGTTTCTTACTATTCTTAACAAAAATTAACTTTTAAATTGTACTCAGGCTTGCAATCTGTCACGCCCCGCTTCCCGGTGTACGGGGAGGGTACGCGGCGAGGCCCGCTATGTATTTACTCCGGAGTAAACATGTTAAGCGTATCTAAGCAATATAAAGTAAAATATACACAAGAGACATGAATATAAATGAACAACAACTTTTATTTATTTATCAATTCTTTACAAGCACAACTGGAAATGTAAATACAGAAATAGAAAGCAATGCCTAAATAAATGCATAACTGAATGAAAAGTAAGTACAAGTAAAGTAAAGGCTCAGGGTCTTCTGTGAACTGCTCCAAGTGCTCCTGGCTGGTCTCGAACTCTTAGAGTCGGGTCCTCCTGACAACATTCCAAAGAAAGAAGAGAAATAGGAATGTCGTCAGTGAACAATCGCTCGGTAAGTCCTAAAGAAAGAAGGAGAGAATAGACAGAGAATAGAACATGTGAAATAGATATGTTATATTTGTTATACTAATATAGTTGTTGTAGCTTGGTACAGAATATACCAGTGTATACGAGAGGAGTCCAACTTACACCGTAGACTTTGGTAACCCGTAGTACAAGGCTCCGTCGATAATACCACGGAACAACGGCATGGATGTAATTACGTCTTTTAGTGACCACCTCATGCCACCTTTAAAATGTTCCGTACCAGTCTACCCCTTTATAAACCTCGTAATGTTTATTGTATTGATTGTACTGATTGTATTGTATTGTCTTGTAGTAAAAGAAAGACTTGTCGAAACCATGATATCAGTAAACGGAATGGATATAAATGGATAGTCATGTAATCAGAGTATATCCATGGTTCAATTCGGTCATGTTCATATTGTTATAGATTGTATTCTGGCACTCATGGATTCATATTGTATTGTAGTTATACTTGAATTGAATTCAAGTCAGATTGATTTTAGATCTGACCATTACTCGAACTGAGTCAGACTTCTAAACAGAATTGAAGTCCTGATTGTTTTGGAGTTATCAGTAGACGGCAGGATTTATGTTTTTTTCCAAGACAATTACCGTATGATAACACCGTTGTTAGGTTGTCTACCTTAGATAGGAAAGCACCCATATTCTTCGGCTCCCTGAGGCTCAAGAGAACTGGTCCCGCTTAAACCTATGTTTACTAGGGTCCTTATTGTAAATTAATATAACTTGAGGGGGTTTTATGAAAAATAATTTTGATACATTTTCAAAATACACCTCAAGTATTTAATTATCGTCTTTATGGTTTTCATAATTGTAATTTTTATAAAGTGAAATATTCTAGTGGATATAATCTAGATTTCATTGTATATGGTATTTTAGTGTAATCTTGGAATTGTATTGAATTGTAAAGGTAGTTTCATGAAATTTGTGGTTCTTTTGATTTAGAAAACATGGAATATATATATAATATATTTAAAGCAGATATTTTGATAATATATATATATATAATATTTATAAAGATAGAATTTATTTATTAAATAGAAATCACATTTTTCTTAAAAATTGCATTAAAAATTCCATCGAGGTTGAATGCTCCTTGCGGAGGTCTGCATCTCGCTCTACTAAGCCCGAGGATGTGAGATAACCCGCACTATCCCAATCGGGGTTCCCCAAGATGGGTTGTAGAGGCGCATTTGCAAGGAATTAAATAATACACTTTTTAAAGAACACAGTTTTTTGAATATTTAAGATATTTAAATGTAAATTCGTATTTTTGCATAAACTAATGTCCCAAGAGTTATCGTGCTATGTCAAAAATGTGTGTTGTGATGAGGTAGGTCATTACCTCGATAGTTATCTAAAGGTAATACGGTTAAATTGAACAATTAAGTTGTATGTAATATGATGGTTTTATTGTAAAAATGAAATAGAAATTTCAACATGAATTATTTTGAGATGAAACTTGTTCTAATGTATTTATTTATGTTTGTTAAACATTATGAGAGAATATGGTATTTTATTATTTAAGAAAAATGGAGTTTTTAAAGAAAAATTGAGTTTTTAAAAGAAAGATGGAGTTTTTAAAGAAAAACGAATCGGAAGTCGGAATAACTCCGCTTCCAACGAGTTTTTGAAATAGATGATTTTAGAATAGAGATGGAGGAGGGGAGTGGGAACTTACTGGCTATTAAGAAAGAAGGGAGAAGGAGGAAGCTCTCGGAACCGTCGGGGCGTCGTTTCGTCGCCGGATTCTTCCTGAAACTTCGCCAGAACCTTTGCCCTTTGCTAACTCCACTTGCACAACTTAGGACTTAGAAGTTTTAGGGAGTTTTTGTAATGGAATTCTGAATGAGGAGGGGTGAAATCTAGTGTGGTAGATATAGGGAAAATTAGGGTTTAGGATAATGAAGAATAGAATTAAAATGTGCATTAAAATGTAGACTAATGCTCATTTTTAATTCTCTGAAAATGTGCAGAGAAATCAAATAGTATAGGAGTAGCAGGGGAGTCCAAGGATTTAGGGTTAAAAAGTTGGGGAGTATCCCCTACGGGGGGCCCGACGGTTCCGGTCTCTAAGCTTATCTCGCTGGTCCAAAACCGGTGAGGGGGCTTGGGATCTTCGCCACGTGTCCTCGTCGCTTCAACTAGCCTTTTGTACATATTTGTTTAATCTGTGACTTTTCATTTTACGTGTAGTGCACGTGCAAACTGTTGGGCTTCTAAAAGTTTAAAAGAAAATGCAATAAAAATATATGTGGCTGATGGGATTTGAACACAGGGGCTACGCCACAGCAGTGCAAGGCTTTACCAATGAGCTACAAGTGCTTTCTTGTTGTTCAAAAGCAAATTAAATTTATAACTTGTGCTCAGGCTCAGGTGTTCCTTTCTGTATTTTGAAAAAAATCTGTACAGAATGTTTTAGGTTGTTACATTTTACCCTCCTTATAAAAATTTCGTCCTCGAAATTTATTGAAGGAAAGTATAACAGATTCAGAGCAATTTGGTGATAGTGATGGTGATAGAACTAGTGATAATGATTAAAAAATATTTGGAAGAACGAAAGAATGCAAAGGTTTTGGAAAGATATAAGGGAATTATCAGGGTTACCTTGGTCTACAGTCTCGACTTCTACGACCGCTAATATGAAAGCCTGACGCCGGGGTACATACCTCTTAGCTGGAAGCACATTCTTCTGTCCTTGAGGCATGTTCTTCAGTGCTTGATGGAATTGACGATTAGGCTATGCAGGAGGTCCACGTGGAGGTGGAGCTGGAAGAGCAAGACGAGGTGCAGGAGCCTGGATAGCTGGCCGCTGCGGATAAGTGTTATGAGTTGGAACTGTGTTGCGCCTATAAGGACATGTTCCAATTCCATGATTGGATGCACCATAAACTAAGCACAGGCTTTTTGCGCGCCTACAGTCCTTCCACAGGTGTCCATCCCTCTTGCAGGAAAAGCAAAATTCTAGACTTGGCCGATTATTTGTTTCTTCCGGTCTCCTGTGTTCAAAAGTTGGCCTTGAAGAGGCTTCTCCTGTCATCTGAGTGGCAGGGCGCTTCACTCCGGCAGATTGGGGTCTGCCCTTCTTCTTCACTACTGTCTCATATTGACGGGCAGCTTTCAAAGCCAGGTCGTGGGTTGAGAAATCCCCTGTAGCTAAGGCAACTTGGATTTCCTGATCTAACCCTTGCTGAAATCGTCTAGACCCGATCTCAACAGTCGGTATCAAGTATGCCGCGAACTTACTGAGCATGGTAAACTCAGCATCATACTCATCCACAGATTTGGTCCATATCGAACCCTGTTGTAGATGGACGAATTGCTGCTCCATGTCAAAACGGGCAGTCTCTGGAAAGTACTTCGCGTCAAACATGTCGTGAAAGGTTTTCCATTCAATCGGCTGGTCAAGATGGCTTTCTTCCGCCTTCCACCAAACTCGAGCGTTGTCAGTGAGTTGCAGCTTCGCAACTCGTACCCAAGCGATCTCTGGCACTTGTGCTGCTGCTAGATCGTCCTTAATGCTCTAAGCCCATTCTTCAGCTTACAGAGGGCTCTCTTTTCGTGAAAATTGTTTTGGGTGCAATGCCCGGAATTTCTTTACTCCGGTCGCTTTCACTTCTGGGCGGTTTAGTAATATAGCAGTCTGCTGCTGTCCTTCCAGGAGGCTTTGGATTGCTTCAAGCAGTACCGTCTGCTCATTGAATAGAGCAGCAACGGTAGGCGTAAGCGGTAGAGGTGGTGGTATGTTGTTGAAGTTGGTGCTGGTATTGTTTGGAGAATCCATAACCTTAAAATAAAAATAGGGTTAGGATAGATTCAAAGTATATGAAATTGTAAGATTCAAGAAATATGAAATGTAAAGAATGTTTTCATTTGTTGATTCTTGTGTTATATTGCTTAGTACTTCTTGCAGAATTGACCTGCATGGGCCACCAACAAAACCTATCACGCCCCGCTTCCCGGTGTACGGGGAGGGGACGCGGCAAGGCCCGCTACGTATTTACTCCGAAATAAACACGCTAAGCGTATCTAAGCAATATAAAGTAAAATGTACACAAGAGACATGAATATAAATGAACAACTTTTATTTATTTAACAATTCTTTATAAGTACAACTGGAAATGTAAATACAGAAATAGAAAGTGTAACAACCCTAATTTTCCTATACAAATTTTTTCAAATATTTTTTTCAAAATCCATAAAGGGGTATTTTAGCCTGAGCAAAAGTTATAAGTAATTATTTTGCTTTTTAATTACAAGTTAGAAGAATGTAATAACTCCATTTTTAGTGTACAAAAATTTACTTTAAAATTAATGTATACTTGGAGTATTTACTTTTGCTGCTATCACATTAAGTAATTAAATAGCTCCATAATTACAAGAAGGAGCTTGTAGCTCATTGGTAATACCTTGTACTACTGAACCAAGCTACCAGAGTTCAAATCTCATACCCCACATTATTTTTAATATTATTTTGTTTTAAATTTTTTAGAAGTCCAACATTCAACATGTGATAACTCCCAAATTTTCCACTACACATGAAAAACTAAATATACCAGAGGCTGTGCCAAACGACCCCCCACCTCCCTGACCTCCGACTCTGCCAACTCGGACGGCAGACCTGCCGACTCGGGACGGCGCCGCCGGCCTGACTAAGCCGGACGGCCGAGTCCCCAACAGAAAATTTCTGACTCTTGGGCTCCTTTACACCCCTGCACACTTTAAATTACTGGATCGGTTTCAGAGAGCTTTTAAAACACCATTTACTCTATTTTTAATGAATTTTAACATTATTTTTACATTTTTAAATTTAAAACCCTTCACCTATCCTAACCCTAGCCTAGCTCTATAAATACACCCCTACCCTCTACCCTCTCATCCTAGAACTCTGAGCCAACTCTCTAAAATTTTCAAGAAATCTTGTGTACTTCGAAATCGAGCATGAAGCGAAACTACGAAAAAATCTACGGCGAATTTCCGGTGATCGTGCTAAGAACTCTCGGCGACGAATCGACGCACCGACGAACCCTCTTCTTCCTTATCACTCTCGTGTTTGTCCAAAACCCGTAAGTCCCATTTCTAACTTTCTTTTCCATTCTAAAAATACGGATTTACAAAACCCGACGGAATCGGTACAAATCCGATTTCCGATTCGGTTTTCTTATAAACTTCACTTCTCGTTATTTCAATTATGCTTAAACTTCCTCATGTTGACTATTAAGCACTAATCAAATAAATTGATCAAGTTTCTTTACATAAAATGATGGCTATTTCAATTTACCGTATTTTTCACTTAAATACCACATTATTTCAATTCTACATATAACTCCATTAAACTTGCTATACCTTTAAGTAGATCACGAGGTAACGACCTACCTCCTCACACACTCATATGCAACATAACACGATACCCTCGAGAATTTAGAATACGAGAAAACAAACATTTTCATTTAAATACCATTTACTTAATAAACCCATTTCTAAAAGATTTAGTATTGATACATCTTTTCAAATAAATACCACTTATTATGAAAATACGATAAGATTGTGGGCTTTCGGTTGTTTATCTAAACCTAACTTTGTGGTGTCTGGGCTAGACAAGTGAGAAAGATAATTTTATAAGGCCCGTCTCACGGTGATTCGTGAGTGGATCCCTCCTTTCTTCACTTGTACTTAGCTGGCCACAATTGGCGGTGAAGAGGCGATTTGAGGTATCTCACAACTTGTCGCTTTGGACCAGTTAGGAGCAGTCTAGTTGACTTAAGAGACCCTAGAATATAGAATACGGGAAAATAACACTTTTTCATTTAAATAGCATAATTAATAAAACCGTTTCCCTTAATGATTAGTATTTATACAAATCTTTGCAAAGCGCCACCATTTGGGGAACCCATTCAGGATGGTGCGGATTATCGCATATTCTCGGGCTTAGTAGTGCGAGATGCAGAACTCCGCAAGGAGCATTCGGTCTCGAAAGATTTAAATACGACATCTTAAGAAAAATGAGATTTCTAGATTATATTAAATATATAAAAATTTATTTTCATATAAATATATGTATATGTAACTCCAAAATACCTACTTTGAATTATTATGAATATTCAACTTTTTTCTAAAAATGGCACAAGAATCGGTTTACACTAAAATACCATGAATTCCATTTAAACAATATTTACACATAAATACATTTATTTATGGAATTAGGTTATTATCATAATATCACTAATATAAAATCTACAATTATTACAACTCTAAAGACGATAATAATTACTTGGAGTTTATTTTGAAAAGTATATAAAAGTATTTTTACATAAAACCCCCTCAAGTTTTATAAATTACCCTAAGGACTCTAGTATATATATAGGTTTAAGAAATAATCAGAACTTCGATTTACATTTCTAATTATTTGACCCGGGTTTGAGTCTCATTATAATCTGACTTGAATATGATTTAAGTACAATCTATAATCTACAATTTATAATCCACAGTCTACAATCTATAATTTTCAATATTACAATTCAACATGAATCCATGAATCCAATTATCAATCTATACAATTTGACTGAACCGAACCATAGATATACATTTAATTTACATGGTTCTTCAGTTATTCCATTTACACGATTCTACGGTTACATCCGTTTACTGATATCATGGTTTCGGTCAGTCAATCAATTATACAATCAATACAATTTACAAAAACAAACAATACAAATAAGACATCTCGGGGTTTAAGGGGTAGATTGGTACAGAAGGTGTTAGAAGTGGTATGAGACAGTAAGACTCAATACACCTAACATGAATCCAGTTGCTGTTGTACCGTGGCATAAACGGTTCCTTATACTATACTTGCCTCTAGTCTCTGGCATATAGAGACTCCTCTCGTATACACTGGCGTTCTTCTGTACCAAGCTACAAACAACAGC
The DNA here is from genome assembly GCA_030015575.1 of Agapanthus africanus. Taxonomy (NCBI): domain Eukaryota; kingdom Viridiplantae; phylum Streptophyta; class Magnoliopsida; order Asparagales; family Amaryllidaceae; genus Agapanthus; species Agapanthus africanus. The sequence continues at coordinate 503,871,632 of JASDDO010000001.1, read as the reverse complement.
GTTAACATTAAATACAAAAATATAACAATATAATACAACTGTAAAAGCTACTCTCTCTCTCTCTTACTCTCTGTCTATTCTATTTCTCCTCTTATCTTTAGGACTTACCGAGCGATCTGTTCGCTGACGACATTCTCTTTCTTTCTTCTTTGAATGTCGTCAGGTGATTTGGACCCGTCAGAGATCGAGCCCACTACTGAAGACTTGGACCAGTTCAGTGAAGACCCCGAGCTTTAGTCATTGTATACTTTTCATTCAGTACTTTCATTTATGTTATGCCATTGTTTAGGCATTGCTTTTTATTCAGTTGTATTTACTTTCCATGTATTGTACAAAAAGAATGTGAATAAATAAAGTTGATATTTTATTACATCTTTTCTCTTGTGCTTTATTTTTATATTGCTTAGATACGCTTAGCGTATTTACTTTAGAGTAAATACGTAGCGGACCAGTCCCGTCCTCTTCGCCGTATACCGGGAAGCGGGGCGTGGCAGGTTTTGTTGGTGGCCCATGCAGGTCTGAGCTGTATATAACCATACTATGCAGTTATGTTCTGCGTAAACAACCTAAGCAATATAACACAAGAACCAGCAAATAAAACATTCTTTACAATCATGTTCCTTGAATCTTACAATTTCATATTTCTTGAATCATATACTTTGAATCTGTCCTAACCTAAATTTTTCTTCAAGGTTATGGATTCCCCGAACAACACCAGCACCAATGTCAAAAACATACCTCCACCACTACCACGCACACCTGTCGTTCCTGCTCCACCCAACGAACAAACAGTTCTGCTTGAGGAGATCCACAGCCTCCTTGAGGGACAGCAGCAGCTCTTGAACCGTCCTGAGACTGAAGCACCTGGGGTAAAGCAATTTAGGGCTTTACATCCCAAATAGTTCTCCGGAAAGGGAAGCCCACTTGAAGCTGAGGAATGGGCACAAAGCATAGAAGATGATCTGGCAGCGGCACAAGTGCCAGAATTAGCTTGGGTCCGTGTGGCGAAACTACAGCTCACGGACAATACTCCCAACTGGTGGAATGCGGAAGAAAGCCGTCTTGAATAACCTATTGAATGGAAGACTTTCCGCGATAAGTTCGACGTGAAGTACTTCCCTGTGACTGCCAGGTTTTCCATGGAACAGCAGTTCATTCATCTACAACAAGGTTTGATGTAGGACAAGTCAGTAGATGAATATGACGCTGAATTCACCATACTAAGTCGATTCGCGGCACACTTGATACCGACGAATGATATCAGAACCCGTTGCTTTTAACAAGGTTTGGACACGGAAATTCAGGCTGCACTAGCCACAGGAAAATTTCCGACTCATGAAGATGCACTGGAAGCTGCCCGCAGTTATGAGGCGGTGGTAAAGGCGAGGGGCAGACCTCAATCTGCCGGTTTGAAACGTCCTACCACTCAAATGGCAGGAGGAGCCTCTTCCAGGCTAACGTTCGAACCCAGGAGAACATAAGAACCCAATAACCAGCCAAGACCACATTTCTGTTTCCATTGCAAGAGAGATGGACATTTGATAAAAGACTGTAGGCGCGCAAAAGGCCTGTGCTTAGTTTGTGGCGCGTCCAATCACAGAATTGAGACCTGTCCATATAGATACAACTCAGCTCACACACCTACCAACTACCCGCAGCGGCCAGCTATCCAGGCTCCTGCAACTCGTCCTGCACTCCCAGTACCACCTTCACATAGAACTCCTGCACAGCCTACTCGCCAATTCCAACAGGCAATGAGGAACATGCCTCGAGGGCAGAAAAACAAGCCTCAAAGACAGAATGGGCCTCCAGCTAGAAGGAATGTACCACGGCGACAGACATTCACCTTAGCAGCCATAGAACCTGAGACTGTGAACCAAGGTAACCCAATTAACTCCCTCACAACTTTGACCAATTTTTTTTACAATCTTTAGTTTTTTCACCAAACTGTTATACTTTCCTTTTACAAATTTCGAGGACGAAATTTTTATGAGGGTAGAATGTAACAACCATAATTTTCCTATACAAATTTTTTCAAATATTTTTTTCAAAATCCATAAAGGGGTATTTTAGCCTGAGCCCAAGTTATAAGTAATTCTTTTGCTTTTTAATTATAGTTAAAAGAATGTAATAACTCCATTTTTAGTGTACAAAAATTTACTTTAAAATTAATGTATACTTGGAGTATATGCTTTTGCTGCTATCACATTAAGTAATTAAATAGCTCCATAATTACAAGAAGGAGCTTGTAACTCATTGGTAATACCTTGCACTGCTGAACCAAGCCACCAGAGTTCAAATCTCATGCCCCACATTAATTTTAATATTATTTTGTTTTAAATTTTTTAGAAGTCCAACATTTAACACGTGATAACTCCCAAATTTTCCACTACACATGAAAAACTAAATATACCAGAGGCTACACCAGACGAACCCCCACCTCCCTGACCTCCGACTCGGCCGACTCGGACGGCGGACCTGCCGACTCGGGACGGCACCGCCAGCCTGACTCGGCCGGATGGCCGAGTTCCTAACAGAAAATTTCTGACTCTTGGGCTCCCTTACCCCCTGCACACTTTAAATTATTGGATCGGTTCCAGGGAGCTTTTAAAACACATTTACTCTATTTTTAATGAATTTTAATATTATTTTTACATTTTTTAATTTAAAACCCTTCATCTAGCCTAACCCTATAAATACACCCCTACCCTCTACCCTCTCACCCTAAAACTCTGAGCCAACTCTCTTAAATTTTCAAGAAATCTTGTGTACTTTGAAATCGAGCACGAAGCGAAGCTACGACGAAATCTACGGCGAACTTCCGGTGATCGTTCTAGGAACTCTCGGCGACGAATCGACGCATCGGTGAACCCTCTTCTTCCTTATCACTCTCGTGTTTGTCCAAAACCCGTAAGCCCCATTTCTAACTTTCTTTTCCATTCTAAAAATACGAATTTACAAAACCCGACGGAATCGGCACAAATCCGATTTCCGATTCGGTTTTCTTATAAACTTCACTTCTCCTTATTTCAATCATGCTTAATCTTCCTCATGTTGACTATTAAACATTAATCAAACAAATTGATCAAGTTTCATTACATAAAATGATGGCTTTTTCAATTTACCGTATTTTTCACTTAAATACCACATTATTTCAATTCTATATTTAACTCCATTAAACTTGCTATACATTTAAGTAGATCACGAGGTAACGACCTACCTCCTCACACACACATATGCAACATAACACGATACCCTCGAAAATTTAGAATACAGGAAAACAAACATTTTCATTTAAATACCATTTACTTAATAAACCCATTTCTAAAAGATTTAGTATTGATATATCTTTACAAATAAATACCACTTATTATGAAAATAAGATAAAGTTGTGGGCATTCAGTCATTTATCTAAACCTGACTTTGTGGTGTCTAGGCTACACAAGTGAGAAAGGTAACTTTAAAAGGCCCGTCTCACGGTGATTCGTGAGCGGATCCCGCCTTTCTTCACTTGTACTTAGCTGGCCACAATTGGCGGTGAAGAGGCGATTTGAGGTATCTCACAACATGTCACTTTGGACCAGTTAGGAGCAGTCTAGTTGACTTAGGGGACCCTAGAATATAGAATACGGGAAAATGATATCTTTTCATTTAAATACCATAATTAATAAAACCGTTTTCCTTAATGATTAGTATTTATACAAATCTTTGCAAAAAGTCACTACAACCTATTTGGGGAACCCGTTCGGGATGGTGCGGATGATCGCACATCCTCAGGCTTAGTAGTGCGGGATGCAGAACTCCGTAGGGAGCATTCTGTTAGTGTATATGCCCTAGGGGCCATTATTGTATCATACTAGTTTATATATTACTTAATGGAAGCTTGGGATATTCACATGTATATAACAGTCTTGCTAAATATGGTAGTATGCTACTTGGTTTTTTCTATCTTAATATGTGAGTATACGTATTGATAGAGCTCTTAGGATCTTGCTTGACTACCAGCGTTGTGATGGCAGTCACACTAGTGGGGGCTGGGTAGTCTACAAGCACATCCTTTTTCATGTCCCTAGTCGTAGGATTATCGAGACAGGACATCGATACTCCGGAGTAGACTAGTGTGTACGCTTCTCATCCCAGTTGGGGAGATGGTCTGTCCCACAGCCGTCAGTACGTCGTACTGGAGATAGTATACAGGTGCTTGTTGGGTTACGGGTACACCGGACAGGACTCGTAGGGAACTGTTGGTTAGTTTTATACCAGTCGTCAGTTAACAGTTCCCAGGTGACATGAGTATAGCATAGTCCGCAGACTTGACACTGCTACTTCGCCTCAAGTGTGTCCCACTGTTCTTAGATTGCTACCCTACCACGGCTCAAAGGAGTCGTGCAAACAGGTAGCAGTTGGGTGCAATCCCGAGCACTTGGAGGCAGTGGCGGTTAGACAGGATTCGTCTCTCCCGGTATTGGGAGTTGATATCGCACTGTGTCAGAGAGCCATTACGCAAAGTCTCTGGCCAGGGCAAGCGAGATTTACTGGTAGGTTCCAGTAGTTTCTCAGGGTGTAATGGGCTTCACTCCGACACGACTTATACCGCTATTAGGGGACTGACGCTTGCCGCCCCCCTAGGCCCGATATGCGATAGTCTTAGACGAACAGACTGGACTGTACGGAGATTGTCATATCAAGCTCAGTAGGAGTTCGGATGGGTTTTCTCATCGGCCTTCTTATCGACATCTACCTGGAGACCGTTACATACAGCTAGTGCCGCTTGCGGTCTGTGGTTAAACCCACTGCCAGCATAGTAGTCGAGTCATTAGAGTCCCACACAGAGAGTTTCCCTGCTCCAGGCGAAACGATATAGAGGTCGTATGGTTTTACGACAAGGGTTCGGACGCATACGTGTGTTTACGCACGTACGACATTCGGACAGTTTTTACTAGCTGGCTTTGGTTTAAGCCAGTTTCTAGTATTGGGTTATTGGATTTATACAGTCTAAAGTATTTCCGTGTTTTCACGGATAGGAGGGGCGTTCTCGTAATTTCGCGAGAAGCTTCTAGAAGGATGGTGACTTGGGGGTTTAGGTGGCATAAGCATTTAATGAGATTAGTGACTCATTTGTGTGATTCATCCTTGTCATTAATGCATCATAAATGGTTAATGACTCATGTAGATGAATCACTCATATGTATTTATGAAGCATGGTTGTTAAATCATTTATTTATTTATTTTGATAAATAATAATGCTTCATATATATCATGAGAGATCATGAGCTCATTTTCATTCTCATGCTCACCTTCTCTCTCCTCAAGCTCTCTCTCTTCAAACCCTAATCCTCCCTCTCATGTGTTGAGATCAAGGATTAGAAAGACTAATCAATCCATAATCCAACTCTATATCACCTATGTTACTTAGATTAGCACTTTAAGAAACCTAGTTACCTCAAGTTAGAGGTGAAGCTTGAAGTATAGCTCTCAGGTGGATCATCTACTACATAGAGAAGGCCGGAGAGGAGGTGGAGAACGAAAGGACGAAGGAAACAGTTCATTAGGTATAATCACTTCACATAGTAGTTAACAACTTCTATGTTTCTTGTTAGTTATAGTTTAGCAAAAATTCTCGGTTAGTCGATGTTTATGCAAAGAACAAGATTGTTTTTCATTTTTCCGCCTCCCCGCAAGTCGTGGGGTGTTGTACATCGACTTACAGTGGTATCAGAGCCTCGCTAAACAATAATTAACTCATTAGCAAAGTCGTATGAATTTCGAACGCAAATCGAACCGAAAAAACATCGATATCACTAAGTTTCTGTCGAATTTAAAACAGGCTCTAAAAATTTTTTAGGGAGCTGCAGAATAACAAGCAGAGAAATATAAGAACACTGGAGAAAAATGGGTTCCTGAATCGGCCATACAGCCACGGAACCGCGGCCGATCCCACCGATCCGCGCACGGATCCGCGGCCTAGTTGGAGCCGATTCAACCCAGTTTGCTCCAGTAACTCTTCTGTGATATTTTTGTATTTTCTGGAATGTTTATTTTCTGCTCAAGTCTCTGATGCACAGAGAAGTTTTAGGAGTAGAATCTGATATGTTTGCTCGATCGAAATTATATGATGTTTGTTAATTTGATTATATCTGTGATTGTATAATGTGTTCGTAAACCTCCCCTAACTGCTAGTATGTCGGTTGGCAGGAGGTTGCACATTTCTGTAATGGATTTTACTGTTTGTGGTTATGAACTGTATTGGATTGTTGTGATGATTAGCCGGGTTTTTGTAATGGGTTATTATTTTAATTCATTCAATGTAATTGTAATATGTTGTAATATTATTTTGCGGGGCGCATCCAGGTTGCGGTTGTAGTCACCGTTGTATTATTTCATTTTACTGTTTTTACTCCTAGGATAGACCCAAGGTGGGGTTTACAAACTACCGGGTACTTTGAAGTGTTTAGTGGCCTACTCACGTTGTTAAGGGAGACCGCTTCACTTCGGGTACTTGGCGGGTAGTTTGCCGTACCCGTAGGGGTCTAGGGTGGGGTAATGGCTATTCATCACAACTGTGTAATCCGTCTTTCGTTGCAGGCTCAAAAGAAATGCGGATTGCTTGCATATCCAATAATGTTCATCTCTGATCTGGAATGCCTTTTATTGCGTCAACGAATGTACAATATCTATATATGATAGCTATTTACACGTCACTTATGTTTTACACCCGCGCTAGCCCAGCCCCCGCTCTGCCGTTAGTTAAGTAACCTAACGGGTGATGACGGGACCCAGTGGCGAATGCGGATGGCATAAGAGGACGTTGTATTTTCGTTGTTTTCTGCAATGATAGGTTAATGATGGAACGCATTATTATTAATGCAAAGAAAATAAACCAAAGTTTAATCGTTGGAACGGTTTAAAAGAAACCACTCGGTTATTTTTAAAACAGAAGATATTTTTAATTGCGGAGCTTTAACCACTCATTTTAAAAGCTATCAGGTTCCTTCGGTTATATCAAGTTCACTACGTTCACGGTTTTGCCAAAACCATTCGTAGCCCTCCGTCATTTCATTTAGTATTCAGTAGTATTCAAGCTATGTATTTTGACCTAATGCCAATGCATAGTGTTTGGTAGCTGCTGGGTATTCATTTGTTGCATAGATAGATGAGTTAGTTTGGGACAGTCGTATTATCATTTTGGCCGAACGTCAAGGATATATACGGATGGGTTCAAATTAACAAGATAATGATGGGTAGAACTTGACATGTGACTTATGACATTTTGACTTAACGCCAAGGTCATAAGAGCATGGGACAAAAATTTATCGGGAATTTCTAAAGAAACTGAAATTTGCAAAGAGATGCATACCATTTGGAGTTTGATGAATGTTGGTAGGATTCCTTCAACATTATCATACGATGATGTTTGGATCCCGATCCTACTGTGAGTATATGCTACTCATCAGGAGATTCATCACTTAACGATCAATGCTATAAACCAAGTAGGTGCTGAGAAAGGTGTCAGCGGGGCTACGCCCCCAGAGAAAAGAGGTTATTTAATTAAGAAACTTCGCGAAAGCGTTGGAAAACCTCCCTCGAAGTATCGACACTGGCCTGGCTGAACGGTTAAGCAAGTATTGTACGGTGAGAATAGTCCTGGCTAATTCTTCTTTTATGGTTTGAGGAAGGATTCGAGAAACATTGGGAGCCATCCAGTTTAGATAAACTAAAAACCACTATAAACTTGCAAGAGCATCATGCTAAAGTGTTTTCTTCTCTCTCTCCTAATTACAGCGACCCTGAAAATGACTGGACTTAAGTTACTTTTAGAGAAAAATATACTGACAGGGCCAAACTATAAAGATTGGCTGCGGAATGTCAAAATGGCTTTGACCTATGACAAATTGGGGTACGTCCTCACCGCTAAGGCACCTGCAGTCCCAGGTCCCAAATCCAGTAATGTGGATAAGGAAATCCGCAAAACCTGGGAGTATGATTGCGCGAAGGCCAAGTGCATCGTGCTTGCCTCGATGAACAATGAACATCAGAGGAGGCACGAGGATATGGAACTAGATGCCATATTTCGTCATACAAAGGAACTTTATGGAGAGCAATCTCGTATAGCAAGATACGAGACCTCAAAGAACTTGTTTCGAGCGAGGTTGGCCGTCGGATCATCGGTAGGAGAACATGTCCTAAAGATGATTGGCTATATAGAAGAGCTCGCAGACCTTGGGACAACTTTGGATAATAAGCTCTATACAGACCTTATTCTCCAGTCCCTTCCTTCCACCTACGCCCAGTTTATTCTGAATTTCAACATTCAAAGAAAAGAAGTTGAACTTCCAGAACTCCTTAACATGTTGAGGAGTGCAGAGGGCACCTTGCAGAAGGAAAGGGAAACACCCGCTATGTTTGTTAGCGGTGCTTCTTCTTCCGGGTCGAAGGCTAGAGCCAAAGGAAGGAAGAAGAAGGCTGCTACCAAACCTAGAGGAGGTGTTAGTAAGGTGGGAGGGAAGGGAAAGAAAAAGATTGCGGTACCGGTAGTGGCCCAAGATGAGTGCTTCCATTGTCACAGGAAAAGGCACTGGAAGAAGGATTGCAAGGCATGGAACGCCAAGAACCAGGGACCGAAGCAAGCTGTGGCTTCGACTTCAGGTGTGTTTGTAATTGAGAATTGTTTGTCAATCAACTCTACTTCCTGGGTATTGGATACCGGATCAGGATCTCATATATGCAATTCATTGCAGGCACTGAGAAACCGTAGAGTGCTGAAGGAAGGTGATATGACCCTAAAGGTTGCTAACGGAGATAGTGTGGGAGCTGTGTCCGTCGGGGATTATCACCTGGGATTGACGAGTGGACATATTTTGGTTTTACATAACGGTTTTTTTTGTACCTAGTTTAACGTGTAATATCATATCAGTTTTCTTGTTATCAAATAAAGGTTTTGATTTCACGTTTGTAAGCGATGTTGTTAACATCCACCTTAATCATAGTTTGATTGGGTCCGGTACACTGGATAACGGTATATATGTTTTAAACCAACTCCAGATTTTCAATGTCCAGAACACACTAAAAAGAAAGTCTCCGGATTTAAATAAGGCTTTCTTATGGCATTGTAGACTAGGTCACATCAATGAGACAAGGTTAACTAAGTTGCATAGAGAAGGATATTTGGACTCGTTCGAATATCAAACTTATGCCACTTGTGAATCATGTCTCAAAGGAAAGATGACAAAGACTCCATTCACTGGACATGGAGTAAGAGCGAGCGAGCTCTTAGGACTCATACACAGCGATGTATGTGGTCCAATGTCTACACATGCAAGAGGTGGTTTTTCCTATTTCATTACTTTTACGCATGATTACTCAAGATACGGATTCATTTATCTGATGAAACATAAATCCGAGGCTTTTGAGAAATTCCAAGAGTATAAGAATGAAGTAGAAAACCAAACCGGCAAAAGTATCAAGACACTAAGATCTGATCGAGGTGGTGAATACTTAAGTGCCGAGTTCCTAGGTTACCTAAAAGAGAAAGGAATTCTCTCTCAGCTTACTCCTCCATACACTCCACAGCATAACGGTGTATCGGAGAGACGGAATCGAACCCTATTGGATATGGTACGTTCCATGATGAGTAATGCTGAGTTACCGCGATCTTTCTGGGGTTATGCGCTAGAATCGGCGGCATATATTTTGAACATGACTCCTACCAAGACTGTGCCTACTACTCCATATCAGATGTGGAGTAGGAAGAAACACCATCTTCAGTATATGAAGATATGGGGATGTCCAGCTTTTGTTAAAAAGCAGCATGTGGAAAAGCTCGAGGCACGATCAGTAAAGTGTAAGTTTGTGGGATATCCAAAGAACTCCAGGGGGTATCTATTCTATTACGCAGAGGAACAAAAGGTATTTGTTTCTCGTAATGCCCATTTTCTAGAACATCAGTTTTTAGAAAAGGAAACAAGTGGGAGCGAAATAGAACTGGAAGAAATTCCAGAATCACAAACTACTACTGAAAGTTTGGTAGAACCAGTAGTTCAAGAAGAACAGGACATTCCCGCACCCCTCCGCAGGAGTAGTAGGCCGTCTCATCCGCCTGAGAGATACTACGGTTTTCTCATAGATGGGGATAGAGAGGATTGCATCATTGATGATGATGAACCTACTAGCTTCCAGCAGGCTATCCAGAGCGGCGACTCGGTACGATGGCTAGATGCAATGCGGACCGAGATGGAGTCAATGTACACCAACAAAATATGGACTTTGGACTTTTCTCCAGATGGGGTAAAACCCATAGGATGCAAATGGATCTTCAAAAAAAAGATTGGTGTAGATGGACAGGTGGAAACCTATAAGGCTAGACTTGTTGCAAAGGGTTTTCGTCAAAGACCTGGTTTGGACTATGACGAAACTTTTTCTCCAGTGGCTATGCTCAAATCCATTCGGGTCCTTCTTGCTATTGCTGCCTTCCATGATTATGAAATCTGGCAGATGGACATAAAGACGGCTTTTCTAAATGGAAATTTAGAAGAGTGCATCTATATGGATCAGCCAGAGGGTTTCAATCAGAGTGGGAGCAGCGGTAAAGTATGCAAGTTGCTTAAGTCCATTTATGAACTAAAGCAAGTATCGCGGAGTTGGAACATCTGTTTTGATGAAACAGTCAAAGAATATGACTTTATCAAAAATCCAGATGAACCGTGTATATATAGTAAAGTTGTAGCCAGAAGTGTCATATTCCTCGTCTTGTACGTGGATGACATTCTATTGATAGGAAATGACATTCCTATGCTACAATCTGTCAAAGGATTCTTGTCACACAGGTTCTCCATGAAAGACCTGAGTGATGCCTCTTACGTTCTACGGATCCGGATCTATCATGATAGATCCAAGAGGATGTTTGGACTTTCGCAGTCCAGGTATATTAACACTATACTGAAAAGATTCAGTATGGAAGATTCTAAGCGCGGTAATCTACCGGCTTGTCACGGAATCACCCTCTCCAAAGAGATGTCTTCCAAGACTGATTTGGAAAGGGTACGCATGTCTATTATACCCTACGCTTCTGCGGTAGGCTCTATAATGTATGCGATGTTGTGCACCAGACCAGATGTAGCTTACGCACTGAGCGTGGTAAGCCGGTATCAGTCAAATCCAGGGGAGAATCACTGGATAGCAGTAAAGAACATTCTCAAGTACCTGAGAAGGACTAAGGAGATGTTCTTGGTTTACGGCGGAAAATGCCTCAAGTTAGAGGCCTTTGCTGATTCCGGCTTCCAGAGTGATAAGGACGATTCCAAGTCCATGTCGGGTTATGTCTTTACCCTCAATGGAGGGACGGTATGCTGGAAGAGTTTCAAGCAGGACACCGTTGCTGACTCGACGATGGAAGCGGAGTATATTGCTGCTTGTGATGCCGCAAAAGAAGCGGTCTGGATGAAGAAGTTCCTAACAGAACTTCATGTGGTTCTTACCATAGTTGATCCAATACCTCTGTACTGTGACAACAACGGAGCTATAGCTTTAGCAAAGGAACCAAGGTCCCATCAGAAGTCCAGACACATCTTAAGGCGGTATCACCTGATCAGGGAGATCATTGATCGTCGGGAGATCGAGGTTCGGAGAGTTGCTACTGAAGAGAACATTGCTGATCCATTCACGAAGGCCCAACCTCAGATTCAGTTCGAGAGGCTACTCGAGATCATCGGTCTTCGATATGCCAGTATATGGCCCTAGTGCAAGTGGGAGATTGTTAGTGTATATGTCCTAGGGGCCATTATTGTATCATACTAGTTTGTATATTACTTAATGGAAGCTTGGGATATTCACATGTATATAACAGTCTTGCTAAACATGGTAGTATGCTACTTGGATTTTCTATCTTAATATGTGAGTATACGTATTGATAGAGCTCTTAGAATCTTGCTTGACTACCAGCGTTGTGATGGCAGTCACACTAGTGGGGGCTGGGTAGTCTACAAGCACATCCTTTTTCAGGTCCCTAGTCATAGGATTATCGAGACAGGACATCGATACTCCGGAGTAGACTAGTGTGTACGCTTCTCATCCCAGTTGGGGAGATGGTCTGTCCCACAGCCGTCAGTACGTCGTACTGGAGATAGTATACAGGTGCTCGTTGGGTTACGGGTACACCGGACCTGACTCGCAGGGAACTGTTGGTTGGTTTTATACCAGTCGTCAGTTAACAGTTTCCAGGTGACATGAGTATAGCATTGTCCGCAGACTTGACATTGCTACTTCGCCTCGAGTGTGTCCCACTATTCTTAGATTGCTACCCTACCACGGCTCAAAGGAGTCGTGCAAACAGGTAGCAGTTGGGTGCAGTCCCGAGCACTTGGAGGCAGTGGCGGTTAGACAGGATTCGTCTCTCCCGGTATTGGGAGTTGATATCGCGCTGTGTTAGAGAGCCATTACGCAATGTCCCTGGCCAGGGCAAGTGAGATTTACTGGTAGGTTCCAGTAGTTTCTCAGGGTGTAATGGGATTCACTCCGACACGACTTATACCGCTATTAGAGGACTGACGCTTGCCGCCCCCTAGGCCCGATATGTGATAGTCTTAGACGAACATACCGGACTGTACGGAGATTGTCACATCAGGCTCAGTAGGAGTTCGGATGGGTTTCCTCATCGGCCTTCTTATCGACATCTACCTGGGGACCGTTACGTACAGCTAGTGCCGCTTACGGTCTGTGGTTAAACCCACTACCAGCATAGTAGTCGAGTCATTAGAGTCCCACACAGAGAGTTTCCCTGCTCCAGGCGAAACGATATAGAGGTCGTATGGTTTTACGATAAGGGTTCGGACGCATACGTGTGTTTACGCACGTACGACATTCGGACAGTTTTTACTAGCCGGCTTTAGTTTAAGCCAGTTTCTAGTATCGGGTTATTGGATTAATACAGTCTAAAGTTTTTCCGTGTTTTCACGGATAGGAGGGGCGTTCTCGTAATTTCGCGAGAAGCTTCTAGAAGGATGGTGACTTGGGGTTTAGGTGGCATAAGCATTTAATGAGATTAGTGACTCATTTGTGTGATTCATCCTTGTCATTAATGCATCATAAATGGTTAATGACTCATGTAGATGAATCACTCATATGTATTTATGAAGTATGGTTGTTAAATCATTTATTTATTTATTTTGATAAATAATAATGCTTCATATATATCATGAGAGATCATTATCTCATTTTCATTCTCATGCTCACCTTCCTCTCTCCTCAAGCTCTCTCTCTCTCTTCAAACCTTAATCCTCCCCTCTCATGTGTTGAGATCAAGGATTAGAAAGACTAATCAATCCATAATCCAACTCTATATCACCTAGGTTACTTAGATTAGCAATTTAAGAAACCTAGTTACCTCAAGTTAGAGGTGAAGCTTGAAGTATAGCTCTTGGGTGGATCATCTATTACATAGAGAAGGCCGGAGAGGAGGTGGAGAACGAAATGATGAAGGACACGGTTCATTAGGTATAATCACTTCATATAGTAGTTAACAACTTCTATATTTCTTGTTAGTTATAGTTTAGCAAAGATTCTCGGTTAGTCGATGTTTATGCAAAGAACAAGATCGTTTTTCATTTTTCCGCCTCCCCGCAAGTCGTGGGGTGTTGTACATCGACTTACACATTCGGTCTCGAAAGATTTAAATACGATATATTAAGAAAAATGAGATTTCTAGATTATATTAAATATATAAAAATTTATTTTCATATAGAAGCGAAACTTAGAGTTTTGTGTTTGTGGACGTCACACTCGTTGCAATCGACTTTTTGTCCTTGTTAATCTTGTTTTGCTTTGCTTTTCTTCGCCATTGGGCATCATATAATTTGCATGGTTGCTCCGCCGTTTGGGCATGGAAGCCAGTTCCCGTTGGGATGCTTTATATATTATTATGTTTGTAGCGGTTTTTATTCAAAATTTACAAAGGAGGTACTGCCGATTTTTAAAACGTCATAGATGCTTTTCAAATATATTTATTTAGACTTAAATGTTTATTTTAAACTGGTTCCATCTAATCACTATTCTTAAACTTCACCTCCAATATTTTTGTAAAAAGGTTTAGATTCCGGGCTTTTGGCTTACTTGGGCCGCGTCGACGTCTTTAGATATCACGTGATTTAAGTGCCGGTCACATGCCACTTTCGGGTCATGACATATACTTACATTCTTAAGCTTATCTTGAAGGAAGTAGAGGTTAAACTTGAACTCCTTGAGCTCTTAGAGATCTTTGAAGTCTTCTTGTTGTAGTTGAGGTTTAAGATGATCCACTTTAAGCTCCTCCAAGTTTTGGCTCACTAATCTCTAAATAGAAATCAAACTAAAAACTCCAAGTTGCTAATTTGGAGGTTCTAGATGATGTAGTCTTCTCTTCTACTCTCTTTGTGTTTTTCTAATGGATTTAAGTGAAAGTTTTCTTGCTAAAAGAGAGAAAAAAAGAGGAAGAAGAAGGAGGCTTAAGATTTTTAGTGAAGATGAAAGATAGGTTTTTTAAAGAAAGTTATGAAGGAAAAAGAAACAGTTGTATGCTTAAATAAATCAAGCATACACAAAAAAAATGCATCATAGCCCTTCATCTTCACCTAACTAGCTAAGTGTCCATCCGAATCTCTTCCCTCCAAGTGTCAAGCTCCTACAAACCCAAAATGATAACATAAACCATGGAGCAAGATAAACAAAGCAAAACCTTTACTTAAAACCAAACTTAATTAAAATATAGATTAATACTATGTATTATACATAAATATCTATACATATACATATTAATGTAAATACACTAATACACACACACACACACTATCAATCTACTTATTAAAAACATTAAAGAGAACAAAAGAAATGAATATGACATAATGCTAGAAAATACAAATACTAAAAATACATGTATTATATATTAAATCCATCCTGATTTAATATCCGTCTTATATAAAGACCAGCTAGCGTTATGAAATGTTCGATTTCCATTGGTGTATAAAAATACACGCGTTGAAAACGGACCCCTGTACGCATCCAATACAGCCACTACATTGTTTTGCCAAAGGGGGAAAAGCTCTATGTGGGACTCTGAAGACTCGACAATATGCTGACAGTGAGTTAACCGTCGAAACCCTAACTCACAAGTATGTCAGCAGCACTAGCTGTGCGTAACGGCTACCCAAGTATCTGTCGATGAGAAGATCGACAAGAAGACTCATCCAAATCCCTACTGAGCCTATAAGTGACATTCTCCGTACAGTCCGGTCTGTTCGTCTAAGAGTATTGCATATCCGGCCTAGAGATGGTAAACGTCAGACCCCTAGTAGCGCGATAAATCGTGTCGGTGTAGAACCCAATACCACCTGAGAAACTGTTGGCAATCTTACCAATAAATCTCATTTGCCCTGGCCAAGGACTTATGGTATCGGCCAACCGCAACAGAGCGATATCGACTCCGTATACCAGGAGAGACAAATCCCGTTTATCACCTATTGCCTCCAAGTACTTCAGGACTGTACCCAACCTCTACCAGTTTGCATGACTCTTTAAAGCCGTGATAGGGTAGTAATCTAAGTACAGTGGGAACACACTCGAGACTAACAGTGATGTCGGGTCATCGGACTCACCTGTACTCATGTCACCGGAGAACTGCTATCCGACGATAGGTATAATACCAACTAGCAATTCCCAGTGAGTCCGTCCAGTGTAACTCATAACCCAATGAGTACCTGTATACTATCTTTGGTACCGTATACCAATGGCTGTGCGGCCGGCCATTTCCCCTGACGGGAATAAGAAATGTATACAATAGTCTACTCTGGACTATCGATATCCAGTCTCGATAATCCTACGACTAGGAACAACTTAAGGATGTGCTTATAGACTACCCAGCCCCCACAAGTATGATTTCCATCACAACGCTGGTAGTCAATCAAAGATCCTACGGGCTCTATCAACATGTATCAGCGATACGTAAAAAGGAACATATACACATGTTAAGATAAAGACAAATTAAATAGTATACTATCATATCGAGCAAGACTGTCCTGTACACACACACACACACACATATATATATATATATATATATATATATATCAAGCATCCAAAATGTAATATACAATCATGTATTATACAATAATGGCCTCTAGAGCATACATATCTAACAATCTCCCACTTACACTAAGGCCATGTATTGGCATATCGCAGAACTATCATCTGGAGTAGCCTCTTGAACTGCGTCTGAGTGATGGCCTTTGTAAGTGGATCTGCAGTGTTATCCTTCGTATCTACTCTCCGCACCTCTATCTCCCGGCGATCCACGATCTCCCTGGTAAGGCGATACCGCCTTAAGATGTGTCTGGATTTCTGATGGGACCGTGGTTCCTTCGCTAAAACAATAGTCCCATTGTTGTCGCAATACAAAAGTATTGGGTCAACAATGGGCGGAACCACCTGAAGTTCCATAATGAACTTCCTCATCCAGACCGCTTCTTTTGCGGCATCGCTAGCAGCGATGTACTCTCCCTCCATTGTCGAGTCTGCTACGGTGTCCTGTTTGGAGATCTTCCAACAGACCGCCCTTCCATTGAGGGTACATAACCCAACATGGATTTGGATTCATCCTTGTCACTCTGGAAGCTGGAGTCAGTGAAGGCCTCAATCTGGAGGTCTTTACTGCCGTATACCAAGAACATCTCCTTAGTCCTTCTTAGGTACTTGAGAATGTTTTTACTGCTATCCAATACTTCTCCCTTGGGTTTGACTGATACCTGCTTACTACGCTTAGTGTTTATGCTATATCTGGTCTGGTACATAACATCGCATACATTATACATCCTACTGCCGAAGCGTAGGGTATATAATACCCATGCGAGCCCTCTCCTCATCAGTCTCGGGAGACATCTCTTTGGAGAAGGTAATTCTGTGACAAGCGGGTAAGTTACCGTGCTTGGAATTTTCCATACTAAATCTCTTCAGTATGGTGTTAATGTATGTGGACTGTGAAAGTCCCAATATTCTCCTAGATCTATCACAATAGATCCTGATCCCCAGAATATAGGAGGCATCATCTAGGTCTTTCATAGAGAACTTCTGTGACAAGAAGCTTTTGACCGATTGTAGTATAGTAATGTCATTTCCTATCAATAGAATGTCATCCATGTACAAAACGAGGAATACCACGGTTCTTGCTACAATTTTCTTATAAATGCATGGTTCATCTACATTTTTGATAAAGTCAAATTCCTTGACCGTCTCATCAAAGAAAATGTTCTAACTCTGCGATATTTGTTTTAATCCATAAATAGATTTAAGCAACTTGCACATTCATCCGCTGCTCCCACTCTCTATGAAGCCCTCTGGCTGATCCATATAAACACACTCTTCCAAATTTCCATTTAGAAAAGCGGTTTTTACGTCCATCTGCTAGATTTCATAATCATGAAAGGCAGCAATGGCAAGTAAGACTCGGATGTATTTTAGCATAGCTACAGGAGAAAATTTTCGTCATAGTCA